>JAWDAA010000030.1:6291666-7535000 GCA_036785405.1 Coenonympha arcania | reverse complement strand
GGGTGATGTAACCACCACTCAATGAGGTGGGTAACCTTCCTTAGGGTAGGTGACCAAAAGAGACGGATGTTTTCTTCGCGTGTCCCTCTGACTAGCAGAGGGCACAGTGGGGAAAAGTGCAGAGGGTGGAGAGCGTTTAACGCCTACGCGAGGAAGAAAACCTCATCTAAAAAATAACCGAAGGGAGCGGGAACGCTCAACTAGCAGTATTGGATACATTGCTACTGTTAATACAATGTAACCAATACTGCTACCTAAGCCTAAGGTCGACGCCTGCCGAGAGGTTGTATGGTTGATGGGAGATTCAGCCGCTAGGGCGTCACACGGGGTTCTCCCCAAAAACAAAAAATATAATGATGTCGGCAACGAAATGTAATACTACCCGGGCGGGTCCTGATATTAATATCGGGGAATCCCGTGGTGCGTCGGACAGCCGGCGCATCGCCCCCGCTGGCGCACCTTGCGCCAGTGTCGTATACGGGAGGGGCACCCGACAATTCAGTAGGAGTTTGGAGAATGTTAGGGATATAGTACGTGAGAAGGAGAGTGATGGTAGGGAAGAAAGAGGCGAAAAGAGTGCGGACGATATGGAATTTGAATCCGGGTCTGAGATATGCGCTGGACAGAGCCGCTCCAGGTCGACGTCGATAGCAAAGAAACGACGCCTCTGTGCAGAAGGGCCGTCCACCAGCGAGGCGGAAGAAGACGTAGCTAAGCCGCAAACTTGGGCACGAGGGAAAGGTTTCCGCCACAAAAAGGAAGATTTCCTGAAACCAGCCCGACCAAAAGTAGATGGAGAGGAGGAAATCGTCAAGCTTGCTACTGCTGCCAACATATCACGGGCAGCTTTGGGCATGTTCAATACTGACAGTGAAGCTCTGGCCAAACGGGTCGCTGACGATGTAAACGTGGTTCTGAAGGTGGCTCAAAAATCAAAGAACCTCAAGGGCACCTTCCAGAAAGCTCTAAAGGACGCAGCTGCGTCAATCAAGGAGGCAACGGAGGCCCTCGCCAATAGAGTGGCCTCAGAAGACGAAGAGCGACTGAGGTGTGAAAACAACCTCCTTCGTCAACAAATGGATGACCTATATAAGGAAATGGCGGAACTTCGCAAGGAAGTGAGGCAGACGAGTCAGAGTGTCAACTCTCCGCCTCCTGAAGGGTCTGCACCACCTGTGGTCTCCGCCAATACAGACTTTCAAGAATTGGCTAGGGCAATGACAATGCATCTCATGCCAATGGTGGACGCAAGGTTGGAGGCGTTGGCGCGGAGGCTCCCACCAGAAGAGCGAATCCGCCCGCCACTCGCAGCTGACCGGCGCAATGGACGAACAACCATTGATAGGCAGGCCTCAACAGCAGACGCTGCTCCGGTCGCCAAGAGAGCAGCCGGGAGAAACGCGGCAACAGCGGCAGCTCAACCAGGCCCCAATAGGCTCACAGGGCAGATATCATCTGTGCCACCACAGAGTCCAACAGGTGGCGTAGCGAATGGGATCCAGGTACAGGTGGTGAGAGAAGGCCCTTCCGCTTCGTCTTCTTCCCCATCCTCGAAGGGAAAGGGAAAGAAGAGGAAGAAGAAGAGAAAAAAGAACAAAGAGAGCTCTGAGTCTGGCTCACATCTAGGGCCGGATCAGCGGCAGTCGCAAACAGCGTCAATAGGATGGACGAAGGTGGGTTCCAAGTCACGGCCCGAAGCGCAGAGTTACGCCCAAAAATCCCGCAAGCTTCGGACCCCTCACTCATCAGCCGTGGTTTTGACATTGCGGCCAGGAGCGCAGGAAAGTGGCCTGACATATGCGAAGGTGATAGCCGCTGCGAAAAGTAAAATTAACGCAGCTGATCTCGGCGCTCAGGGTGTTCGACTTAGAAAGGCGGCCACGGGTGGCCGCTTGTTTGAGTTCCCAGGAGCCTCTAGTGCCGAAAAGGCGGACACTCTGGCCAGAAAGCTAAGGGAGGTCTTAGGTGACGAATTGGTCCAGGTCTCCAGACCTGTAAAATCTGTGGACCTGCGTGTCACAGGCCTGGACGACTCCGTCACCAGCGCTGAAGTAGCTGCAGCTGTCGCTGCGGTGGGAGGCTGTCCCACCGAGCAGGTGCGGGCCGGCGAAGTTAGGAACAGCTATGATGGGCTGGGCTCAGTGCTGGTGCACTGCCCCGTGGTAGCCGCTAAAAAGGTGATGGCAGGAGGGAGACTTCTCGTGGGGTGGGTGTCTGCGAGGATAAAGTTGCTGGACGCTCGGCCCCTCATGTGCTACAGGTGCCTCGCACCCGGGCACATGGCTGCCCAGTGCGAGGAGGCGACTGACCGTAGCAAATTGTGCTTCCGCTGCGGTCAAGCTGGTCACAAAGCTCGTGAGTGCACCGCTGCGCTGTACTGCATTGTTTGTGCGGCGGCTGGCATGCCGACGGAGCATCGAGTAGGCAGCAAGACCTGTGCCTCCCAAGCCAAAGGAAAGAGGAAAAAGAGAGGGAAATCTTCCTCTACATCCCAGCAAGCGCAAACGCAGCGCGGGGAAGAGGAGGTTCCAATGACTGTGGGTTAGTTATGGACCTAAACCTCCTCCAGGCGAACATCAACCACTCCGCCAGAGCTCAGGACCTTCTGTTCCAGAGCATGGCGGAGTGGTCGATTCACGTAGCCGTAGTAGCCGAGCCCTACTGCGTTCCGTCCGGGAATGACTGGGTAGGAGATCGAGATGGAGTAGTAGCCATGATGTCCCGGTCCGTAGTCGGTGCCCCGGCCTTCGTCGATGTGGTTCGAGGTCGGGGATACGTCTCAGCTCTTGTCGGGGAAACTATGGTGATCGGGGTGTACTTTTCGCCGAATCGGTGTCTTGCCGATTTCGAGCAGTTTCTAGCTGAGGTTGGCGTTCTGATCGGCAGAAGTCGCACAGGCCGCGTGCTCATGGCTGGGGATCTCAATGCTAAATCTGTGGCATGGGGCTGCCCAGCGACGGATCCGCGTGGGCAAGAGCTGATGGAGTGGGCGACGGCGACAGGACTGACGGTCCTAAACCGGGGGTCGGTCAACACCTGTGTGCGGCGACAAGGTGGCTCCATTGTGGATGTCACCTTCGCTGATGCCGCCTTAGCGTGCCGTATTCGGGGCTGGGAGGTGCTGGAGAACGTGGAGACGCTGTCGGACCACCGGTACGTGAGGTTCAGCGTCTCCGCGAATCCGGCCACCCCGAGCGGCTCGGCCCGACTCTTGGGGACTCGCGGACAGGGTCCTCGTTGGTCGCTGCCGCGTATGGACCGGGACTTCCTGATTGAGGTTGCCCTCGTTCAGGCGTGGTTTTCCGCGCCACGAGAAGGTAACATAGTGGATGTAGAGGAGGAAGTGGCGCGACTCGGTGTGGCCATGGCACATGTTTGCGACGGGGCTATGCCTAGAGTACGCTCTGTCCCCTCGAGGCGAGCAGTGTATTGGTGGTCTGAAGAGCTCACGCTGTTGCGCAGATCCTGCGTAGGGGCGAGACGCCAATACACCCGTTGCCGCCGGCGAAGGGGACGGGACTTGGCGGAGGAGGAGCGGCTCTACTCCCTCTACAGGGATGCGGTGAGGGCATTGCGTGTGGCCATCGGCACGGCAAAAGATCTGGCCAATGATGAGATGCTGGCGACTCTGGACGCAGACCCATTCGGGAGACCCTATAAGGCGGTGCGAAAGAAACTCCGACCCTGGGCGCCTCCAATCACACAGAGTCTCCAGCCTCCCGCCGTGGAGTCGGTGGTCTCGGCTCTGTTCCCGGATGTAGCCGAACGCGAGGCGCCTCTCATGGCACCCCCCACTACCGAGGGAGACCTGAGCCCGGGCGTGGCCCCGGTCACAGGTGGGGAGCTTAGGGCGGCAGTGCTACGCATGCGTGCAAAAAATACCGCTCCAGGCCCTGATGGTGTCCCTGGCCGCGCCTGGGCTTTAGCGTTAGGGCCACTCGAGCCGTGGGTCCGGGCACTGTTCGGTACCTGCTTTGAGCGGGGTCAGTTTCCGAAAGAATGGAAGAAGGGGAAACTGGTCCTGCTCCGGAAGGACGGGCGCCCGGCTCACGAGCCGTCGGCTTACAGACCGATCGTATTGCTGGACGAAGCGGGGAAGCTCTTCGAGCGTGTCATCGCCGCCCGCCTCATCCATCACTTGGAGACGATAGGGCCCGATCTCAGCGACAACCAGTTTGGCTTCCGCAGAGGTAGGTCCACCATAGACGCACTTGCTCGGGTGAGGTCCCTTGCGGGCAATGCGGTGTCCTGGGGCGAGGTTTTGGTGGCAGTATCTCTTGACATCGCTAACGCCTTCAACACCTTGCCCTGGAGCTGCATTAGGGAGGCATTAAGGTATCACATGTTCCCGCCATACCTCAGGAAACTCGTGGCGGCCTACCTCTCCGAACGATCGGTAGGTTACCCGACGAGCAAAGGTTGGTCGGAGAGATTGATGTCGTGCGGTGTTCCACAGGGATCGGTCCTTGGGCCCCTTCTGTGGAACATCGGGTACGACTGGGTGTTGCGTGGAGCCGTTGTGGAGGGCGTCGAAGTGATCTGCTATGCTGACGACACCCTCGTGACGGCTCGCGGTGCCACCTTTCAAGAGGCTCGGTGTAGGGCCACAGCCGGCGTAGCCAACGTCGTGGATAGAATTCGGGCCTTGGGTTTGGAGGTAGCGTTACATAAATCCGAGGCACTATGCTTTCACGGTCCACGGAGGGCGCCTCCCTCTCGGTCCGAATTAATAGTGGGTGGAGTCCCTATTGAAATTAAGCGTACGATGAAGTACTTGGGACTCATCGTCGACAGCCGGTGGAGATTAGACGAGCATTTTCGGCGTATTGTCCCGAGGCTCGTTGGAGCTGCAGGAGCTCTGGGCCGTCTCCTGCCAAATCTGAGTGGACCGAACGCAAGGTGTCGCCGCCTTTACACGGCTGTGGTGCGATCCATGGCACTCTACGGAGCACCCGTCTGGTGGGACATGCTGGAACCCCAAACCCGGGCCCTGCTGCGGAAACCGCAAAGGGTCATGGCAGCCAGAGTGATACGAGGGTACCGCACAATATCGTGCGAGGCAGCCTGTGTGTTGGCGGGGACGCCACCTTGGGATTTGGACGCCGAAATGCTCGCGGAAATGTACTGGCAAAGGGTGGATGCCCGTCTTCGGGGGGAACACCCTACACCGGTTCAGATTCGTGCGTGGCGGAGGTCGGCGGAGGCCGAGCTTGTCGATCTTTGGCGAGAGCGGCTTCTGACGCCGTCGGCTGGACACCGCACGATCGAGGCGATCCGGCCTGTCCTCGAGCTCTGGACGGGCCGAAAGCATGGGGCTCTCTCCTTCCACCTCGTGCAGATCCTTTCGGGGCACGGTTGCTTCGGGAGGTACCTGTGCAGGGTCGCAAGGCGGGAGCCCACCGAGATGTGTCACGAGTGCGGCCACGCCGAGGACACGGCGCAGCACACGCTGGACTCATGCGTCCAATGGTCGTCTCAGCGCGCCGCACTCGTGGCAGAGGTGGGACCCGACCTCTCGCTGCCCACCGTCGTTCGCGCCATGGTGAGCAGCGAGAGATCTTGGAATGCCGTCGCCTCCTTTTGCGAGGAAGTGATGGCACAGAAGGAGGCGGCGGAAAGACAGAGAGAGGAAGACGTTGAGGCGGACCCTCTTCGGCGCCGCAGAGCGGGACGCAGACGACGTGCGGAGGAACGTCGCCTGCCACCCTAGTAAGGAGCTCCGGGCCACGGCAATGAGGTGCCCGTCGCCCGTGGAGCCAATCCCTCGTGCCGGAAGGCGTACCACATGTTCCTGGTACACCGGATGGAGTTAGAGGACCATGTAGCTGGGTCCCCGACGTGGAGGGTCTGCCTCGGCGGACGCCGCCGACTGGGTCGCGGAAGATTGCGCAAGTGTTCCCGTGACCCAGTCGCCAGGCGATGCGAAGGAACATCGCTGGTTTTTTAGTGGGTATTCCGGCCACCGGTGAGTCCCACATACCCTTCCGGAAGCAAGAGCTACCCTGCTTCCGGACGGGATGCGTAAACGCATTTTCCCAGCGTAAAAAAAAAAAAAAAAAAAAAAAAAGGTTAGGTTAGGTTAGGTCAATGTGGTCCAAGTGCATGTTTTATATTATTGGTTAAAATGTGACTTCTTATCGAGAATAAAGAAGGTAATTTACATAACCGGTAAGAATTTTGATATGTGTACCTGTATGTGTATATAGTATTTAACTGTGTTGGTGTTTAAGAAAATAATATTAAAATAAAATAATCGTGTAACTCTAAATTACTCTAAATTATACTATCGCCTTCCATATACATAATATATGTAAATAATATATAAAAGAAGTTGAGGTACAATATTAATTACACAACAATGATCATCCTAGTTCCATATAAGTACTTGTACTGTTATTACATTATGAGGAAAACAATATAATATAATAAAATTATGTACATAACTATTTAAAAATAACAATATTATAACTTTCTCTTTAAATAGGTTTATAAAGGTTAAGGATGTCATTATACTGATTGTTTGTAATAATATAATAATGTTGTGTATTAGTAATTTAATTAAGTATAAAGAACTTAATAAACTTTAACAGTCATAATCCCATGTATATAAATACGAGTATAGCAGAGTTCCATTGTAATAACATTTATTAAAGTTAAGGAAGTCATTACACGGATTGTGTGTTACCATTCAAGATCACTTTGTTGTCCGTCTGTCTGTCGCGACCCTTTATTTCTTCTTTAACTATTAAAGCTATCTTCATGAAATTTGGAACTGTTGTATATAACGATCTATTATATATTTATTATTATTCGATAACAAAAAAAAAAAATATATAATAAACTAGCTGATGCCCGCGACTTCGTCCACGTGGGATAAAAACTATTCCATCTTTTAAGTCAGTAGTTTAGGAGTCCATCGCGGACAAACAACGTGACACGTGATTTATATTAATTAAGAAGATAATCAGGTAATTATTTTACACTGCTTTCATTAACTTGGCATAAATGAGATTGGTGACAACAGTAAAATTTGATCAATGTCGGTTAGTATCATTCCGAATTATTTAATAAATAATAATATAGTGAGGTGGAGTATAATAATTGTGTTTTTGTGTAAATTTACACATCCATATATGTTATAACCATTGGGTCTCTGCAAATTGACGAATCACTTTGTATTAATTAGTTAGTGATTATTGTTTGACATTGTTCTCCTCAGTGCAAACCAGCATTCCGAACACGGCGGTAGATTCATTACACCAGTCTTATATGGAAAAAATGTTACGTAAATTGACGGTGACAACACAATTAACCCAAAAAAAAAAAATAAATAAATAAATAAATAAAAAAAAAAAAAAATAGCCGAGTCGAACGTATGGCGAGGTTAAGTGCAAGGCACGTTATACAATCTAAAAACTTTACGGTTGCCTTCACGTGGGCACTTGGGCACTTGGGCACTTTGTCAATTTCAGATAGCGCAAGTGATAAAATTAGCTTAGAATCGACGGTTGCCACGGCATGGGCACTTGGACACTTGGGCACTCGGGCACTTGGGCACCGGAATTGTGCTTCTGACAATGGGCACCGGTCACCGGGCCCAAAAAAAAAAAAAAAAAAAAATAAAAAAATAAAAACTTGCAGTCGATCAAGAACGCCGCGCGACAAATATGTGAGTACGGTGCGTATGTGCGCGAGAACTTGAGCGCGGCGAGGTGAACGTTTGTGAGAACGCGATTGGTTTCGGTAAGTTGCGTTTTTATTACGTACAACACGCCGCCGTGTCAAGTCTCTCGATGCGCGTGCGGCCGCGGTGCTCATGAACAAAACACAACCACACGCACAAAGACGACGACGATTGTCAACAAAAACTTGTACACAGCGTCGGCCTACGGAATCGCGTCGGTGACTAAACACTCTCGGTGGCCCCCCGCGGCTGCGTGCGGAGTGCTTTCAGTCACGTTGCGTATTTCCGTTAATAGGTCGTTCCAAAAATTCTTTATTGGCCGCACTTGGCCGCTTAGACAATTCCGCACCGCGGAAACGATATCGGTTATCCTAACTCTCAAGCACCGGGCGACGATCTCTGTTTTTGTTACGCTCATGTTAGCAAACTTTAACATTAAGAATCGTGTGTTTAAGGGCGAGTCTCGTATGAGAACATTCAAAACTCGGGACCGTTGTGTCCTTTGTCAGAGAGGGAGAGGGGGCCGGCGCTCGCGCTGGTTCCTAAACCTTCTTCACACATGTGGTATCGGACACCGCGGCGTCCTCCCTGTGGCGGAGGGCGTGCGAGGTGTTTCGAAAGTCCCGCGCGTGGGCGCGCTTCACCGAGCGCCCCGGGCGCGGGACGGGCTCCGGCTTCGTCGCGTCGTCATACGACGCGCGGCGTTAGTTGATGTAGCTCCCTGGTTGATCCTGCCAGTAGTTATATGCTTGTCTCAAAGATTAAGCCATGCATGTCTCAGTGCAAGCCGTATTAAGGCGATACCGCGAATGGCTCAATATATCAGTTTTGGTTCCTTAGATCTTACTCAGTTACTTGGATAACTGTGGTAATTCTAGAGCTAATACATGCAATCAGAACTCTGACCAGTGATGGGACGAGTGCTTTTATTAGATCAAAACCAATCGGCGGAGGGCCTCGCGTCTGAAGTCGTTAATTTTGATGAATCTGGATAACTTTTGCCGATCGCATGGTCCAGTACCGGCGACGCATCTTTCAAATGTCTGCCTTATCAACTTTCGATGGTAGTTTCTGCGACTACCATGGTTGTCACGGGTAACGGGGAATCAGGGTTCGATTCCGGAGAGGGAGCCTGAGAAACGGCTACCACATCCAAGGAAGGCAGCAGGCGCGCAAATTACCCACTCCCGGCACGGGGAGGTAGTGACGAAAAATAACGATACGGGACTCTTACGAGGCCTCGTAATCGGAATGAGTACACTTTAAATATTTTAACGAGGAACAATTGGAGGGCAAGTCTGGTGCCAGCAGCCGCGGTAACTCCAGCTCCAATAGCGTATACTAAAATTGTTGCGGTTAAAAAGCTCGTAGTTGCATTTGTGCTGCGCGCTGCCGGTGCACCGCATCCGCGGTGATACTGACACGTCTGCGGAGCATATCGTCGGTGAGCCGGCGGTAAAACGACGGTTCAATATCAAAATCCTATCGCGGTGCTCTTCGTTGAGTGTCGAGGTGGGCCGACAATTTTACTTTGAACAAATTAGAGTGCTCAAAGCGGGCTCAAAATGCCGCTTGAATATTTCGTGCATGGAATAATAGAATATGATCTCGGTTCTATTTTGTTGGTTTTCAGAACTCCGAGGTAATGATTAATAGGGATAACTGGGGGCATTCGTATTGCGACGTTTGAGGTGAAATTCTTGGATCGTCGCAAGACGAACATCAGCGAAAGCATTTGCCAAAGGTGTTTTCATCAATCAAGAACGAAAGTTAGAGGTTCGAAGGCGATTAGATACCGCCCTAGTTCTAACCGTAAATATGTAATCTAGCGATCCGCCGACGTTACTACAATGGCTCGGCGGGCAGCTTCCGGGAAACCAAAGATTTTGGACTCCGGGGGGAGTATGGTTGCAAAGCTGAAACTTAAAGGAATTGACGGAAGGGCACCACCAGGAGTGGAGCCTGCGGCTTAATTTGACTCAACACGGGAAATCTCACCAGGCCCGGACACCGGAAGGATTGACAGATTAACAGCTCTTTCTTGATTCGGTGGGTGGTGGTGCATGGCCGTTCTTAGTTGGTGGAGCGATTTGTCTGGTTAATTCCGGTAACGAACGAGACTCTAGCCTGCTAAATAGGCGTCGTCATTTAGGTGTGCGCGATTTCGGTCGCGCAACTCACTGGCGGCGTATTAAAATTCTTCTTAGAGGGACCGGCGTCTTCGAGGCGCACGAGATTGAGCAATAACAGGTCTGTGATGCCCTTAGATGTCCTGGGCCGCACGCGCGCTACACTGAAGGAATCAGCATGTTCTCCCTGGCCTAGAGGCCCGGGCAACCCGTTGAAACTCCTTCGTGCTGGGGATTGGGGTTTGCAATTATCCCCCATAAACGAGGAATTCCTAGTAAGCGCGAGTCATAAGCTCGCGTTGATTACGTCCCTGCCCTTTGTACACACCGCCCGTCGCTACTACCGATTGAATGATTTAGTGAGGTCTTCGGACCGACACGCGGTGGCTTCACGGCCGTCGGCGTTGCTGGGAAGTTGACCAAACTTGATCATTTAGAGGAAGTAAAAGTCGTAACAAGGTTTCCGTAGGGGAACCTGCGGAAGGATCATTAACGTACATTCGCGCGCATCGAGCCTCGATGTGACTGCGGCATGTTGTTAAAGACACCCAAAATGTGAAAATGGCCCTCTGCTCGGTCTCGATCAGCGCGCGCGCTCGCCCCTCAGCGGGGCGGGCAGCTGGCGCGCGGCGAGACGGGGGGAGGGCGGGACTCGACGACGGCCCCCGCGGCTGCGACTCGTACGCGGTGCGCGGTCGCCGTTGTCTTTTCTCGACACCCAACAAATCGCGTCGCGGAGGATCGGAGGGGGGCGGCAGTTGACACTGCCGCCGCCGCCTCTGGCGCCGACGAGGGCGAACTCTGTAAATAAAAACAAAAACATTGTAAACATTTCATGCATAACAAACGATTACCCTGGACGGTGGATCACTTGGCTCGCGGGTCGATGAAGAACGCAGTTAACTGCGCGTCATAGTGTGAACTGCAGGACACATTTGAACATCGACATTTCGAACGCACATTGCGGTCCGTGGAGAAACATCCAGGACCACTCCTGTCTGAGGGCCGGCTGCATAAAAACAAATACCACACTGTCCGTACGTGCGTTTGCGAAAACTCACGTTCGGGCGCTTGACGGTTCCGTGGAGGTCCGTTTAAAAATCGAACGAGTGCGTCGTTCGAGCGCTGCGTGCCCCCGCCGCCGCCGCCGCCGCTGGCTGCGTGCAGCGCGCCGGGTGCGACGCGCCGTCTGATAGAATCGCGCGCTCGCGCACGTGTTGCTATCGATCGATCGAACGACCGACCCTTCCGCTAACGGGAAATCGGTTAGTGTCGAGAGAGCGTGTGCACACACACGAGAGCGCGCGTTCTGCGCGACGACGGCGCGCCACCGGCGCGACCACTGCACGCGGCCGCAGGCGCTGCGGGAGCAGCCACGCACGCCGCTCGCATCGGCCGCACAAACAACCAGTAGGCGGACTCGACGTCCGGACTCGCGCGACGGCGCCGTGCGCGCTCGCTGGCGCGCGCGCGAACGGCGGCGTCGAGCTGACGGATATCGCGTCTGCCTCAATTTTTATCGTTGGCCTCAGATCAGGGAGGATCACCCGCCGAATTTAAGCATATTAGTAAGCGGAGGAAAAGAAACTAACCAGGATTTCCTTAGAAGCGGCGAGCGAACAGGAAACAGCCCAGCACTGAATCGCGCGGTTGTAACGATCGCGGGAGATGTGGTGTTCGGGAGGTTCCGCTATCTCGTCGTCGCCGCTCCTGTCCAAGTTCGTCTTGAACGGGGCCGTTTTCCCGTAGAGGGTGCCAGGCCCGTAGCGACGGAGCGAGGCGGCGAGAGGGACACTCCTCAGAGTCGGGTTGCTTGAGAGTGCAGCCCTAAGTGGGTGGTAAACTCCATCTAAGGCTAAATATTACCGCGAGACCGATAGCGAACAAGTACCGTGAGGGAAAGTTGAAAAGAACTTTGAAGAGAGAGTTCAAGAGTACGTGAAACCGTTCAGGGGTAAACCTGCGAAACTCGAATGAACGAACGGAGAGATTCATCGACATCAGGCGGCGCGCGGGCGCGCGCTCGATGTCGCGCCTCGCCCCTCGCGGGTGCCGTGGCGCGGCACGGGTCGCGTCCGTCGCTGTCCGCCGGCGTCGTGCACTTCTCTCTTAGTAATGCATCGCGACCCGTTCGACGTCGGCTTAAGCGTCTCCCGATTCGCCCAGCGGCGGGCACGCCCACCGCTGGAACGCGGAGGCCGCCGGCCGGCTGTCGGACGGTATCGACGTGAATCGCGCACGCGCCTCTCGCGCGCGTCCGGCCCGACGCAAGCTCGCGCCGTATCACGTTGCGGTCCTGCCCGAGTGCGGACCGCGACGCGGCGTAGCTGTCGTCGCAGCCGTGCCGCCTCGGACCGTGCGCGTCTCAGTCTGCGATGATTCATTTTCGGGCACTCGCAGGACCCGTCTTGAAACACGGACCAAAGAGTCTAGCATGTGTGCGAGTCATTGAGTTGTCTCTGTCACAAAACTGAAAGGCGCAACGAAAGTGAACGTAGGGAGGATGGAGCGCCGGTCCCGATCGGCCTCCCGCACTCCCGAGGCGTCTCGTTTCCAATCCGTGAATGTAGGCGCGCTCTGAGCACAGATGCTGGGACCCGAAAGATGGTGAACTATGCCTGGTCAGGTCGAAGTCAGGGGAAACCCTGATGGAGGACCGTAGCGATTCTGACGTGCAAATCGATCGTCGGAACTGGGTATAGGGGCGAAAGACTAATCGAACCATCTAGTCGCTGGTTCCGTCCGAAGTTTCCCTCAGGATAGCTGGCGTCGATTAACAGTCCCATCCGGTAAAGCGAATGATTAGAGGCATTGGGACCGAAACGATCTCAACCTATTCTCAAACTTTAAATGGGTGGGAACTCCGGCTTACTCGAACGATGAAGCTGGTCGATCCCAAATCCTACCCTCCTTTTTAGGGTTCCGTAGCCGAATGGCAAAAAAACGGAACCCTTATAAATTCGTCATGTCTGTCTGTCCGTCTGTCCGTCTGTCCGTCTGTCCGTCTGTCCGTCTGTCCGTCTGTCCGTCTGTCCGTCTGTCCGTCTGTCCGTCCGTATGTCACAGCCACTTTTTACCGAAACTATAAGAGCTATACTGTTGAAACTTGGTAAGTAGATGTATTCTGTGAACCGCATTAAGGTTTTCACACAAAATTTAAAAAAAAGTAATAAATTTTGGGGGTGCCCCATACTTAGAACTGAAACTCAAAATTTTTTTTTTCATCAAACCCATATGTGTGGGGTATCTATGGATAGGTCTTCAAAAATGATACTAAGGTTTCTAATATCATTTTTTTCTAAAATGAATAGCTTGCGCGAGAGACACTTCCAAAGTGGTAAAATGTGTGTCCCCCCCCCTGTAACTTCTAAAATAAGAGTATGATAAAACTAAAAAAAATATATGATGTACATTACTATGCAAACTTCCACCGATAATTGGTTTGAACGAGATCTAATAAGTAGTTTTTTTTATATTTACAATAAACCTCTAAAAACAAAGTTAGTTTTGCGGTTCGATAAGAAAAGTGGTTTGTATGGTTTTATTCCTCCGGTTGTAGTACGGAACCCTCAGTGCGCGAGTCCGACTCGCACTTGACAGGTTATTTATCTATTCCCAAACTGTCAACCTCAGTTAACTCCCGCTCGCAGCCAATTGCAGACGCTCCGCAATTGGCTTACCTACCAAAAACGCCATCTTTGAAGGTGACTCGTGTGCATTACTATAAATCCAATAAAATCGGACTCTCAAGACGATAAAACTGCTTAATAACTATTAAAATAACCGCGGCCGTGGTGGAAAAACAGAAGACTTGCAGTGAAAGTGGTGTCTTGTGCTGATGTGACAATATTTCGGAACCTCACCGAGTTTTTTTCATCGCTAAATCATCAAGAAAATCATCGTGAGTTTTTACCCTTTTTCCTTTTCACCTTTATAAGATCATCCCGGTTTTGACTGACTTAATTAGGGGAAGAAAAACGCAAAAAGTACAGTCCACAGTTTTATTTCTCGCACAGATTATGGTAGAATTTGCATTTCCCCGAGTAATTATATCTACCATAATTTTTGGTCCATATCGAAGCCGAATAAATTAGTTAATTGAAACCGGCATAAATTTGGTCACTTTGATCAAATATCTTATTTCATTATCTTTAAATAAGATTCATAATAACATTGGATAAACGCCCTAATGTTGTACTGTGTCGTAATATTGCGGAATTGTTAGAATAGGTATACTACGTAATTCTATCGTTTAATTACTAGGTAGAAGTAATAAGATATTTTTATATTTTCTAATTCACGCACTTATTACTTCATTTTAAAGTATATATACTTATCTCCGCATACCTAGATAATAATAAAACGTATAGATCGTGGTTAACATTCTGTTTCTCAATATAAACAACGATAGTTAGTTGCATCAAAACACAAAAGGCATTAGGTACCTATAATCTCGCTCGGCCAAGCAAGTTGTTTTGATAGTTATAAATAGAATGCATCGATCGCTCGCGCGTTCCGGCGTTTGCGGTAGGTAATTTATTTTATATTCTTAACTCAACGCTTATTTTACCGCTCGCAAACAAATGGTGGTTGTGTGTTTACTACAATATAAAAACTGCAACCTCGTATTATAATTTATATCTTACGCATATATAAATGTTATATTTATATCTCACGCATTATTAACGCTAAATCTATATATATAAAAGAATGAGGCATTTTATTGATTTTGGTTGTTCCAAGGATTCCGCCAAAACTATAGGTCCTAGAGATCTGAAATTTGGTACCTAGGTAGATATTAGGTCATGAATTCGTACTAAGACGGGGATTCCAGAAATTCAAATTTTAAGGGGTAAAAACCGTTGGTTTTTTGGATTTCCCCATACAAAAGTGAAATTTTTTTCGTTGTTCCAGGAATTCCCGAAAAGCTACAAGTCGTAGGGATCTGAAATTTGGTACCTAGGTAGATATTAGGTCATGAATTCGTACTAAGACGGGGATTCCAGAAAAGCTACAAGTCGTAGAGATCTGAAATTTGGTACCTAGGTTGATATTAGGTCATGAATTCGTACTAAGACGGGGATTCCAGAAATTCAAATTTTAAGGGGTAAAAACCGTTGGTTTTTTGGATTTCCCCATACAAAAGTGAATTTTTTTTCGTTGTTCCAGGAATTCCCGAAAAGCTACAAGTCGTAGGGATCTGAAATTTGGTACCTAGGTAGATATTAGGTCATGAATTCGTACTAAGACGGGAATTCCAGAAATTCAAATTTTAAGGGGTAAAAACCGTTGGTTTTTTGGATTTCCCCATACAAAAGTGAAATTTTTTTCGTTGTTCCAGGAATTCCCGAAAAGCTACAAGTCGTAGAGATCTGAAATTTGGTACCTAGGTTGATATTAGGTCATGAATTCGTACTAAGACGGGGATTCCAGAAATTCAAATTTTAAGGGGTAAAAACCGTTGGTTTTTTGGATTTCCCCATACAAAAGTGAATTTTTTTTCGTTGTTCCAGGAATTCCCGAAAAGCTACAAGTCGTAGGGATCTGAAATTTGGTAACTAGGTTGATATTAGGTCATGAATTCGTACTAAGACGGGGATTCCAGAAATTCAAATTTTAAGGGGTAAAAACCGTTGGTTTTATGGATTTCCCCATACAAAAGGGAAATTTTTTTCGTTGTTCCAGGAATTCCAGAAAAGCTACGAGTCGCAGAGATCTGAAATTTAGTACCTAGGTTGTTGTTATATCATGAATTCGTATTCAGAAAGGGATTTTCGAGATCCAAATTTTGAGGAGGAAAAGGTTTGAACTTTTTGGCCGCCATTTTGAACTTTTTTGTTACTGGGCCGATTGCTTTGAAAATCGACTTTTGACTATGGCAGCAAGCATAGAGAAGGAACTTGTTGCCAAAATTAAAAAAAGTGGCCGCCATTTTGAACTTTTTTGTTAATGGGTCGATTGCTTTGAAAATCGATATTTGACTATGGCAGCAAGCATAGAGAAGGAATTTGTGGCCAAAATTTAAAAAAGTGGCCGCCATTTTGAACTTTTTTGTTACTGGGCCGATTGCTTTGGAAATCGATATCTGACTATGGCAGTAAGCATAGAGAAGGAATTTGTGGCCAAAATTTAAAAAAGTGGCCGCCATTTTGAACTTTTTTGTTACTGGGCCGATTGCTTTGGAAATCGATATCTGACTATGGCAGTAAGCATAGAGAAGGAATTTGTGGTCAAAATTTAAAAAAGTGGCCGCCATTTTGAACTTTTTTGTTACTGGACCGATTGCTTTGAAAATCGATATTTGACTATAGCAGCTAGCTTAGAGAAGGAATTTGTGGTCAAAATTTAAAAAAGTGGCCGCCATTTTGAACTTTTTTGTTACTGGACCGATTACTTCGAAAATCGATATTTGACTATGGCAGCAAGCATAGAGAAGGAATTTGTGGTCAAAATTTTAAAAAAGTGGCCGCCATTTTGAAATTTTTTGTTACTGGACCGATTGCTTTGAAAATCGATATTTGACTATAGCAGCTAGCTTAGAGAAGGAATTTGTGGTCAAAATTTAAAAAAGTGGCCGCCATTTTGAACTTTTTTGTTACTGGGCCGATTGCTTTGGAAATCGATATCTGACTATGGCAGTAAGCATAGAGAAGGAATTTGTGGTCAAAATTTAAAAAAGTGGCCGTCATTTTGAACTTTTTTGTTACTGGACTGATTGCTTTGAAAATCGATATTTGACTATAGCAGCTAGCTTAGAGAAGGAATTTGTGGTCAAAATTTAAAAAAGTGGCCGCCATTTTGAACTTTTTTGTTACTGGACCGATTACTTCGAAAATCGATATTTGACTATGGCAGCAAGCATAGAGAAGGAATTTGTGGTCAAAATTTTAAAAAAGTGGCCGCCATTTTGAAATTTTTTGTTACTGGACCGATTGCTTTGAAAATCGATATTTGACTATGACAGTAAGCATAGAAAAGGAATTTGTGGTCAAAATTAAAAAAAGTGGCCGCCATTTTGAACTTTTTTGTTACTGGACCGATTGCTTTGAAAATCAATATTTGACTATAGCAGCTAGCTTAGAGAAGGAATTTGTGGTCAAAATTTAAAAAAGTGGCCGCCATTTTGAACTTTTTTGTTACTGGACCGATTGCTTTGGAAATCGATATCTGACTATGGCAGTAAGCATAGAGAAGGAATTTGTGGTCAAAATTTAAAAAAGTGGCCGCTATTTTGAACTTTTTTGTTACTGGACCGATTGCTTTGAAAATCGATATTTGACTATAGCAGCTAGCTTAGAGAAGGAATTTGTGGTCAAAATTTAAAAAAGTGGCCGCCATTTTGAACTTTTTTGTTACTGGACCGATTACTTCGAAAATCGATATTTGACTATGGCAGCAAGCATAGAGAAGGAATTTGGTCAAAATTTTAAAAAAGTGGCCGCCACTTTGAATTTTTTTTTTCAGTGGGCCGATTGCTTTGAAAATCGACGTCTGACTATGGCAGCTGGCATAGAGAAGGAATTTGTGATCAAAATTTAAAAAAAAGTGGCCGCCATTTTGAACTTTTTTGTTACTGGACCGATTGCTTTGAAAATCGATATTTGACTATAGCAGCTAGCTTAGAGAAGGAATTTGTGGTCAAAATTTAAAAAAGTGGCCGCCATTTTGAACTTTTTTGTTACTGGACCGATTACTTCAAAAATCGATATTTGACTATGGCAGCAAGCATAGAAAAGGAATTTGTGGTCAAAATTTTAAAAAAGTGGCCGCCATTTTGAATTTTTTTGTCAGTGGGCCGATTGCTTTGAAAATCGACGTCTGACTATGGCAGCAAGCATAGAGAAGGAATTTGTGGTCAGAATTAAAAAGTGGCCGCCATTTTGAATTTTTTTGTCAGTGGGCCGATCGCTTTGAAAATCGACGTCTGACTATGGCAGCGAGCATAGAGAAGGAATTCGTGGTCAGAATTAAAAAAAAAGTGGCCGCCATTTTGAATTTTTTTGTCAGTGGGCCGATTGCTTTGAAAATCGACGTCTGACTATGGCAGCAAGCATAGAGAAGGAATTTGTGGTCAGAATTAAAAAGTGGCCGCCATTTTGAATTTTTTTGTCAGTAGGCCGATCGCTTTGAAAATCGACGTCTGACTATGGTAGCGAGCATAGAGAAGGAATTCGTGGTCAGAATTAAAAAAGTGGCCGCCATTTTGAACTTTTTTGTTACTGGGCCGATTGCTTTAAAAATCGATATTTGACTATGGCAGCAAGCATAGAGAAGGAATTTGTGGTCAGAATTAAAAAAGTGGCCGCCATTTTGAACTTTTTTGTTACTGGTCCGATTGCTTTGAAAATCGATATTTGACTATGACAGTAAGCATAGAAAAGGAATTTGTGGTCAAAATTTAAAAAAGTGGCCGCCATTTTGAACTTTTTTGTTACTGGACCGATTGCTTTGAAAATCGATATTTGACTATAGCAGCTAGCTTAGAGAAGGAATTTGTGGTCAAAATTTAAAAAAGTGGCCGCCATTTTGAACTTTTTTGTTACTGGACCGATTGCTTCGAAAATCGATATTTGTGTATGGCAGCAAGCATAGAGAAGGAATTTGTGGTCAAAATTTTAAAAAAAGTGGCCGCCATTTTGAATTTTTTTGTCAATGGCCCGATTGCTTTGAAAATCGACGTCTGACTATGGCAGCAAGCATAGAGAAGGAATTCGTGGTCAGAATTAAAAAAGTGGCCGCCATTTGGAACTTTTTTGTTACTGGGCCGATTGCTTTAAAAATCGATATCTGACTATGGCACCAAGCATAGAGAAGGAATTTGTGGTGAAAATTTAAAAAATTATGAACTTTTTGGCTGCAATTTTGAACTTTTTTGTTACTGGGCCGATTGCTTTGAAAAACGATATCTGAGTATGGCACTAAGCATAGAGAAGGAATTTGTGGTGAAAATTTTAAAAATTTGACCTTTTTGGCCGCCATTTTGAACTTTTTTGTTACTGGGCCGATTGCTTTGAAAATCGATATCTGACTATCGCAGCAAGCGTAGAGAAGGAATTTGCGGTCAAGATAAAAAAATGATGAACTTTTTGGCTGCCATTTTGAACTTTTTTGTTACTGGGCCGATTGCTTTGAAAATCGACGTCTGACTATAACCAGCAAGCATTATGAAATATTTAGTGGTCAAAATTAAATTAAATGACGGTTTATACAAGAATTTTGGAAACTTAACGCCTGAGGGAGTAAAGCAAAAGATCAACGTGAGCGAAGCCGCGGGCGTTTGCTAGTATAGTATAAAAACGCTATTATTTATTATAAATTCATAACTTTGTAACATTTAGGTTATCATTCTTTCAAAATGAGTAGAAGTGAATCTTCTCCGTCTTCTAAACCATACAACAAAGACGAATGTACTTTATTACTGTTAGAAAGTAAACGAGATGTTATGTTCGCGAGAATGCAACGTTTATTCGATACCGCCGTACAAGTCGAAACTGATAGTACAAAATTACCCTCGCTAATATCGCAAGCTTCCAATATAGATACTTTACGCAAGGAATTTGAACAAAATTTAGATTTGTACAATGAAGCTCAATTTAAATTAAACCCTAAGGCTAATATTAATTATCAGGCATGGGCATCATTTGAAGAAATGTTTTGCTACGTCAAACAAACATTGACGCTTAACGATAATGCTAAAAATACCGCTAATTCCGGGAATGACGCTTCACGTCCTATCTCAAGTTTTCCTAAATTAAAGTCGCATCTCCCGCCTATTGATTTGATGAGTTTTGACGGTGAGATAACTAAATTTCCTTTGTTTTACCAACAATTTAAAAACATGATTCATGATAATCCTAATTTATCGAATAATGAGAAAGTATTCTATCTAGTTGGTCGATTGAAGGACAAGGCCGCTTCAGTATGTGCAGGGTTGCCTACCACTGCTGAAAATTATCCTATTATATGGGAAAAGTTGATTCAAAAATATCATGACCCTCGCTCGCTCGCTTGCGCTTATTTAAACCAATTATTGCAATTTAAGCCGCTTACTAATAGTAATGCAAATACGCTAGACAGCTTCATAAATACGTTCGATTCTGCAGTCGAAGCACTCAAGCAGTTAAAAATTGATTTAACCGACTTTATATTTTTTCATTTAGCCACGCTCAAATTAGACGCTGAGACTGTGAGAATGTTCGAAATTATTAATCGTAAGAAACAAATTCCGACTTACCAAAGTCTCATAGAATTTGTTAAGGAACAGAATAAAGTAATCTCACGTTCTATTGATAAGGGTTTAGAAGTACAACAAAATAAGAATCGCACCAAGGTTAATTCGCCTCCAAAGCCTTCTACTAAGAGTTTTGTGAATACTGAATCAATCAGTTCTTCTGATACTAAAAATTGCAGTTTGTGTAAAAATAATAAACACTTACATCTTTATTCGTGCCCTTCGTTCATGAAGTTGTCACCTCAAGATAGGTATTTATTTATAAAAAATAATTCTTATTGTAATCGGTGTGTTTCGACCCTTCACCGCACAGTGAACTGCTCCTCTAAAGGTAACTGCTCACGGTGTGGATTATCTTCACATCATTCCACCCTCCATTTTGAAAGAAAGAACCAAAATAATAATTCTAAAATATCCAAACCTAAGTTAGATAATAATTCATCTTCTACTTTAAACGCACTTGAATCGCCCCGCATATCCTCAGTTAGTACTACAGAAGTGACACACTCTTCCAGTGATAACGCAACCAATAAAATTAAACCTAATACAAGTAACGCGAATAATAAATCTGTATGTAACGTCTCTTACGATTGTGTAGATCGTATCGCTACTACGACGCTGTTAGGCACTGCGAAAATAAGATTGTTTGACAAAAATAAACGTCCTCATCTTGTGCGGTGTCTAATAGACCCAAGATCGCAAAACGATTATATATCTATCGACTGTTGTGAAAAGTATTCATTGCCTATAAGTTCTCAAAACCGTTTTGCCGAAGTCCAAGGTATCGGAGGCACTTCGCAAAAAATACTTGGTATTTCCGAGTTTACATTTAAGTCGCGGTTTGATGACGGGAAGGAATACTCGATACGCCCTCTGGTGGTAGAACGCATAACTTCGCAGCTGCCAGACTCACACGTAGATATCGCAGCCTTTAGCGATCTTATTAAAAATGTACCATTGGCTGACGATAATTTCTCGGAGCCTGGTCCAATTGATATATTACTAGGTGTTAATATTTATTGCAAAATAGTACTAGCTAATAAAATTATCGGCGATGTGAAGACGCCCTCCGCATTTGAAACCGCTTTGGGTTATTTAATTATGGGCGATGCACCTATTATTTCTCAACATATTAAATCTCGCGCTTTGTGTTTTTTCACGCACGAGCCTTTAGATGGATTATTAGAAAAGTCTTGGACTATTGAAGAACCTCCCACACGCAAATTCTTAAGTCCTGATGAACAAAAATGTGAAGATATATACATTTCTTCAACCATCCGCAATCAGGACAGCTCATATTCAGTAGATCTCCCTTTCAAGACTGATCCTAATGTTTTAGGAGATTCCTACATAACCGCTCAAAAACTTTCTCTCAATGATATTTTGCATACTGGTTGTAATTTACAAGCAGATATTTTTGATATTCTATTGAATGTTCGCATTTTCCGCATCGCATTTTTTGCCGACGTTAGGCAAATATATTTATGTATTTATGTCAACGCACCGCACCGCAAATATCAACGTATTATTTATCGTTTCTCACCTGAGGACCCGCTCGAAACATATGAATTTACTCGAGTGACCTTTGGCTTACGCTCTTCGCCTTTTTTGGCATTACGCACGCTGCGCCAATTGGCCAGTAACGAGCGCCAGAAATGGCCTCTCGCTGCTTCTGTCGTTGAGAGAGACGTCTACATGGACGACTTAGCTTCTTCTGCCTCCTCTATCGATGAGGCAGTAAAGATAGCGCATGAGTTGATAGAACTCTTTAAGGCTGGTGGATTTGACTTAGTGAAATGGACCAGCAACTCAAATGAATTGCTTGGTCACATTCTTAAGTCTCATCGCCAGTCTGAGTCAATCTCTCTCGACGCAGATGACACTTTTAAACACGTCACACTCGCTCGACTAGAGTTAAATGGACTAGTATTGCTTGCTCGTCTAGTAAACTCAGTGTACAATACTTTGTTTTCTCGCATAAAAATAAATAACGTACTCGCGTTCTCGGATTCAGAAGTCGCCCTCTGCTGGGCGCTCTCTTCGCCACATAAGTTTAATACGTACGTGGCTAATCGCATTTCTCAAATTTATACGCTATTGTCGCCCCTCGATGCGAATTTTTATCATATCGCAGGAATTCAAAATCCCGCTGATTGTGTGTCTCGTGGCCTCATGCCCGCACAGTTTTCAGAACACGTACTTTGGTTTGAAGGACCTTCATGGATTTCCTTACCATCTGAAGAGTGGCCTATCACCAAATTTTCTCCTCAGAATAATTCTTCTTTACCTGAGAAGAAAACTACGACTCACGTAGTTACCTCGCAGGACGAGCATCCTATCATTACGCTTGGGTCAAGATGTTCTTCTTGGACTAAATTTGTTCATGCTGTGGTTTATGCACTTCGATTTATAAAAAGACTTCCGCGTAGAGACGTTATTACAGTCGAAGATATAGAAGCTGCTGAATTAATGATAATTCGAGTAGTACAGCGTTCAGCCTTTAAGTCTGATATAGACAA
Source organism: Coenonympha arcania (assembly GCA_036785405.1). Classification (NCBI taxonomy): domain Eukaryota; kingdom Metazoa; phylum Arthropoda; class Insecta; order Lepidoptera; family Nymphalidae; genus Coenonympha; species Coenonympha arcania. Next base: position 7,512,437 of record JAWDAA010000030.1, on the reverse strand, counting down.
CATTAAAAATAATAAACCTTGTTCTTCAACGTTACGAAAATTATCTCCTTTTGTTTCTGATGACATTTTGCACGTAGGCGGACGACTCTCTCAATCCACTCTGGATTACACACATAAGCACCCAGCTTTATTACCCAAGAAGGGACATATTATTGATCTCTTAGTTGATCACTATCATCGTAATCAGTTACACGCTGGCCCTCTATTAGTCACATCTATATTGAGGCAAAAGTATTGGATACTTTCCGCTCGTCGTGTAGTACGCCAACGCATCCATAAATGTAACGCATGTTTTAGACAAAATCCTAAACCTACTGCATTAACACCGTCACATTTTCTCTCTACTCTATCGTTACAATTTATTCCGGCTCCTGACGTTACAGGAGAGCGCGCTAACCTTTTAAATAGGTTTTCTCTATTGGATTCAATTGTTCAATCGTTTTGGAAACGGTTTAAAACGGAGTATTTACATAATTTACAAACGCGTGAAAAATGGAATACGCCAAGTAATCCAGTTACCGTAGGGACTATCGTATTAATTATAGTCGAAAACGCACCTCCATTGCAATGGCCGATCGGAATTATTACCAAGGTAATGACAGGTAAAGATGGAGTTATTCGTGTTGCTCAAGTCCGAACGAAGTCCGGAATTTACGGTAGGCCCGTAGTAAAACTCTGTCCTTTACCAACTCAATAAATTTATATTATGTATTATGTTTATTAGTATATACTTAGTTTAGTTATTAGTTATTTTACGCAATATTACGCACACGTACGATGTAGAGCTTTGTTAATGAGCTATGAAATTTTTGTCCCTTAACTCTATCTTTTTAATTTTATTTTATGACGACAAGTCCTCATGCTGGGGGGGATGGTCGATCCCAAATCCTACCCTCCTTTTTTATCTATTCCCAAACTGTCAACCTCAGTTAACTCCCGCTCGCAGCCAATTGCAGACGCTCCGCAATTGGCTTACCTACCAAAAACGCCATCTTTGAAGGTGACTCGTGTGCATTACTATAAATCCAATAAAATCGGACTCTCAAGACGATAAAACTGCTTAATAACTATTAAAATAACCGCGGCCGTGGTGAAAAAACAGAAGACTTGCAGTGAAAGTGGTGTCTTGTGCTGATGTGACAATATTTCGGAACCTCACCGAGTTTTTTTCATCGCTAAATCATCAAGAAAATCATCGTGAGTTTTTACCCTTTTTCCTTTTCACCTTTATAAGATCATCCCGGTTTTGACTGACTTAATTAGGGGAAGAAAAACGCAAAAAGTACAGTCCACAGTTTTATTTCTCGCACAGATTATGGTAGAATTTGCATTTCCCCGAGTAATTATATCTACCAGAAGCCGGAGATCTGATGACGGTGCCAAGTGGGCCAATTTTGGTAAGCAGAACTGGCGCTGTGGGATGAACCAAACGTATTGTTAAGGCGCCTAAAAAACGCTCATGGGACACCATGAAAGGCGTTGGTCGCTCATGACAGCAGGACGGTGGCTATGGAAGTCGGAATCCGCTAAGGAGTGAGCAACGACTCACCTGCCGAAGCAACCAGCCCTGAAAATGGATGGCGCTGAAGCGTTTTGCCTATACAATACCGTTACGGGCACGTGAGACGCGCGTCTGACGCGCGTCATTACGCCGTAACGAGTAGGACGTGCGCGGCGGAGAGCGCAGAAGGGTCTGGGCGTGAGCCCGCCTGGAGCCTCCGTCGGTGCAGATCTTGGTGGTAGTAGCAAATACTCCAGCGAGGCCCTGGAGGACTGACGTGGAGAAGGGTTTCGCGTGAACAGTAGTTGCTCGCGAGTCAGTCGATCCTAAGCTCAAGGAGAGATCTTATGTCGATGCGGCGTGTTTTTTCATTTGATCAAACAATTGAGACAAACAACGCCCTTTGAGCGAAAGGGAATCCGGTTCCTATTCCGGAACCCGGCAGCGGAACCGTTTCAAAACTCGTTCCCTCGTTTCAAAGCGAGTGTTCGACGGGGTAACCCAAAGTGGCCTGAAGACGCCGCCGAGGGGTCCGGGAAGAGTTTTCTTTTCTGCCTGAGCGTTCGAGTTCCATGGAATCCTATAGAAGGGAGATATGGTTCGGAACGCGAAGAGCACCGCATTTGCGGCGGTGTCCGGATACTCTCTGCGGACCTTGAAAATTCAGGTGAGGGATGTACGTGGAGATGTCGCGCCGGTTCGTACCCATATCCGCAGCAGGTCTCCAAGGTGAAGAGCCTCTAGTCGATAGAATAATGTAGGTAAGGGAAGTCGGCAAATTGGATCCGTAACTTCGGAATAAGGATTGGCTCTGAGGACCGGGGCGTGTCGGGTTTGGACGGGAAGCGGATGCGGCCGGTGCCGGGCCTGGTCGATGCTCGTGCGTCTCTCGGGGCGCGCGGGCGGAATCCGGACCCGCGTTCCGGCCTTCCGCGGATCTTCCTAGCCGTAAGGCCGCGTCGGTTTCGTCTCGTGCGCGACCAGCGCGGTTCTGTACGACCGCTGTTCAACGGTCAGCTCAGAACTGGCACGGACAAGGGGAATCCGACTGTCTAATTAAAACAAAGCATTGCGATGGCCCTCGCGGGTGTTGACGCAATGTGATTTCTGCCCAGTGCTCTGAATGTCAACGTGAAGAGATTCAAGCAAGCGCGGGTAAACCCTATCCCAGGTATCTGGGTAATGAGGCGTGGCTCTTAGAACTTTAGGGGAGGCAGAGATCCGGTTCCCGGACTCAACGGTGACTCGTCACACGGAACGGGAGCAATCCTGTTGACACGAGTGCTACGGGGGGGGGGGGGGGAGATGCCCCACCGACTTCGGCTACGGTGTTCCTCCCACATGGTGTCGGCCTCGTAGTGGCTGTGGGTTCTTACAGTACCATATAGGGCTTTGGGTCGGGGGTCTGTTGTCCATTCGTGCGCGGCATGCTCTTGACCAAGGGGGGGAGGGTTGCTGCGGCTGCTCTCCTATCCCCGCCTCCTGGCCCCCACGTTGCCCCTGTCGATGGGGCTTCAGGGTCGGGGGGTGCATGCCACCTTTGCAACATCAAGGTGAAATACACAGTCATCAGTACCGGTCTCTCGGACTCCCTACGTTTGAGAGGCTCGCCATACCGGGTGCATGGGTCGACCGCAGGCGCTCTTGTGCTGTAATGGGAAACTCCACGGTGTGAGCTTTTAGTCTAGCGTGTGTGTGAGGGCCGTGTGGCCGCTTGCCGTGCCAGTGCGGTCGGTGGCGCAAGCGCGCGCGGGGGGCCTGTGCGGCCCCCCACACCCCCCGCACGGCGGTTCGTAACTATGACTCTGTCAAGATAGCCAAATGCCTCGTCATCTAATTAGTGACGCGCATGAATGGATTAACGAGATTCCCGCTGTCCCTATCTACTGACTTGCCCCTGAGTGAGACCAAATGGTCTCACTCAGGGGCAAACTCGGGTCGCGGCCACCAGTGATCAAACTCGGTGGTAGCTCGATCAAGTTCGTGCATCAGGCTGTCGTTCTTGGCGTCACAAACGACGGAAGTCGCTCATTCGCGCCGCATGCGAGGTCGATCGGTGAGCGAGTGGCCAAATGCTTCGGGAAGATGTCGCGCGTGTCGACCGCTTCCTGGGGCATTCGATATCCGGCCCTGCGCATTATATACCAGGGCACATTTGTGGCGACGATCACGTATGCGGCGGCGTGTTGGGCCGAGAGGGCGACGCTGCACGTCATTCGGTCGCAGCTTCTCAAGGCGCAGAGGGGCCCGTTGGTGCTGTTGACCAAGGCCTACCGCACCACGAGCAGCTCTGCGCTTGCGGTTCTCGCGGGCGTCCTGCCCGCGGACTTAGAGGTGGTCCGTGCTGGCAGACTGGATCAGGCACGGCAGACCGCGACCAGGCTGGAGTTGAGCAGTCGTAGGCGCGGCATATGGTCCGAAGTGGTAGACTTGTGGCAGGAGCGATGGGCGAGCGATGAAAGAGGCAGTCATCTCAGGAGATTCTTCCCGACGGTGCACGGGAGACTCGAGGCAACTTGGGTCGCCCCGGACTACGAAACGTCGCAGATCCTCACGGGTCACGGCTGCTTTCGGTGGCAACTGCATCGGTTCCGATTGTGTGAGAGCGCTGAGTGTGAGTGTGGTGATGGATTGGAGGACGCTCCTCTGGGAATGCAGTCTGTACGAGGACCTCCGGTGCAAGATGTTGGACGGGATAGTGCGCTCGGAGGCGGGTCCGGTGTACTACCGGGACCTCGTTTCGTCGGGGGCGAACTACCACGGACTACGGGAGTTCGCGCACGCGTGGCACAGGAGGCGGAGCGGCTCGGATGTGCGGCAACGAAGGAGGAGACGACGGGAGGCCGAGGAGGAGGAGGAGCTCTCGACGAGCAGCAGCGCATCGAACCGGAGCTCGTCGGGAGAAGACGAAGAGGCTGGGAGCGGCGGCGGAAGTGCGTCATAGTAGAGTCTGCCCCAGAAAGGGGAGAGTGACATAAGGGACAAGGAGACAGAGATAAATAACTTGTAGGGAGCTCAAGAAGGCACCCGAACTGGGAAAAGCACCGAGAGCAAGTACCGCTCGGGTGTCCTCCCGCGTTTCGGCCCAAGAGTCCGAGAGGGCGGTGGGGCCATGGGAAGGTGGAGGGTTGTCCCTATCTACTTCCGCGCCGTCTCTCCTAGCGGTCGGACGAGTTTACGTGAGCTCCGCGAATTTAATTCCAAAAATTAGGATTTCCCCCTATTTTTGTGAATTTTCCGCGTTCTTATCGTTAGTTGCGTAGCCGCGCATAATATATTGTGCAGTGTGTTCGTGCGATATTGACGCTTTTCCGCGAGTTTTCCGTGTTTTTCGTGTGTTGTGAGATAGTGACTCGAGGGTGAGATTTCCAGACTGGGAATCTCTCGGTTCGGGTGCTACGTGGGACAGGACCCCTTTTAAGTTAAGTACACGCCTGCGTGCAGGACGTTTTCTATTAGTTTTAGTGCTTTTAGTGTAGATAACCTAACTTTTTTCCACGTGCTTAGTGTAGATAACCTAACTTTTTACCACGTGCTTGCACGTGGTCGTTTTTAGGTTAGTACAACAGCGCCATCCAATAGTACTATAGTCTCTGATACGTGTACAGTGCCATCTAGCAGGGAGTAGTAGAACTTTAACAACTTCTAAGTGTAGTAATACGCGAACTCTCTAATAGAGGGCAGGGTGAGGTGGTGCATTAATCTGCATATAGAGGGCGCAACATAATTAAACTTCTGACGCCGTTGGTGGAACTTCGCCGACATGGACCCGGAGCGCCGGGAGGAAGCGCGGGTGTTTACGCCGCGGTCCTCCCTGGCCCGCACGCCGCCCAGCGGTTTCTCTGACATACCAGGACCATCAGGACAGCAAGTGACGGAACCGGCAGCGGCATCGGCGGCTACATCGGCGGCAGCACCCGCGGCGCCCCCGAGGACGTCAGCAAGTATGAAGAAATCTGCGACGACTGCGACCATGGCTCCCTCGGGAATAAAGAGGCCCCTATCATCGCCGGAGGAGCGCGGCCGGGCTCTGCCTTTGTGCCGCCCAGTGTTGCGCCCAGAGACAGCGGCTCCAGCGACACCTACTGCAGCGGGCCCAGTGACGGCGGCCAGAGTCGGATCAGAAGTCGTCGCGACGCGACCATCCGGGACCCCGCCGCCGCGCCCACCGCCACCGCAGGTTACACCGCCGCCTGTACCGGACAATACGCAGCAGGAGGAAAGTGAGGATAGCGAGGTGGCGGACGGCTACAGTGGAGCGACGAAGTTAGATCTCATCAACGCCGTGTATCAAGACGTGGAGGCCATCATGGCGGCGGTCACAGGGCCGACGTCGAAGTTAAACAGGGAGGCCACCAATAAGATCGGGTCGTGCACTCGCTCCATACAGGCGGCGGTCGCTGCATTGACGGTGCGCCTAGCAGACATGGAAGTCAAATTGCAGGAGGCGAACTTGAGAGCAGCGCAGGCAGAGTGCAGCTTGTTGAAGGCCTCCGCGGCGGCACCTACTGGAGCCACAGTTGCTGCTTCTTCCTCCTCGGCGGGAGGTTATGCTGCAGCGTTACGACTCTCGAGGAAGGCGGACCCGATCCCAATCCCGGCGGCGCAGGGGCCGGTGCTGGCCTTTTACCCGGCGCCCGAACACGCAGCAAGCTTTAAGTCGGCCGAAGACACGAAGGCTGCTCTAAAGAAGGCCATCGACCCGGCAGCAATGAACGTGCAGGTGGACCGGGTCCGCAAAGTGGGCAACGCCGGGGTAGTGGTGCAGACTACCACGGCTCAGGCAGCAGAAAAACTCAAGGCGGCGACGCCTAATACACTGAGGGTAACGGAGCCAAGAAGAAGACAGCCGCTGGTCAGTCTGCGCCACATTGACGGCGAAGGAGACATGGACATGGTATACCCCGCGCTGCACGAGCAGAACTTCCAGGACACGGACTGGACCCTGGAGCGCCTCAAGGCGCAGAGCAAGGTGGCGTTCAAGAAGAGAGGCCGGGGTACGACCACCGTAGTGTTGGAGTGCTCACCTCAGCTTAGAGAGGCGCTCCTCAACAAGAGCAAGGTGTACATCGGGTGGCAGGTGATAGAGGTCTGCGACTTTATATCGGTGACTTGTTGTCGGAAGTGCCACCAATACGGCCACCCGGAAAAATACTGCAGGTCCGCTGAGGTCTACTGCGGGAGATGCGGCGCCTCCGGACACGGAAAGGAGCAATGCAAGTCTCAAGAACAGTGCTGCGCCACCTACAAACGCTTCGGGAGGGGCGACGCCGCGACTCACGAGACCGCGGCGGCGAGTTGCCCGGCGCGACAACATGCAGAACGGAGAGAGCTCTTGGACAGTTGAACCTAGGAGGAGCATCGGTCGCCACACGGGAGCTGCCCGCACTGGCCCAGGAGCTGCGCCTCGATATTCTTCTTATTCAAGAACAGTATCCCGAGGCGCAGCTGGGGTCGGTTCTCCAGTTTGGGGCGGCTCCGAAGGCGGCCATCTTCATCGTGCGGCGGGATTTGCAGGTGGTGGCTCTACATCATCTGTCTACAGAGCACTGTGCGGTGGCGACGGTGAGTACTGGAAGTGGGGAGGACATCTTCTTCGTATTTGCCTACTTCCAGTACTCAGAAGACATCGAGCCGCATCTCCAGCAGCTGGACCGTGTCCTGGAAGTGCTCCGAGGGAGAAGAGTGTCATTGGAGCGGACTGCAACGCCCATTCACCATTGTGGTTCAGTGAACAGCGGCATTATACGGGGCGAGGAGCGGATGCAGAACGTCGGCGGCAGCTCATGGAAGACTTCATTTACGCGAACAGACTGATGCTCCATAACGTCGAGGGCCAGCCCTTTACTTTCTCGGGACCCAATGGTGAATCCAACAAGTACAGCAAAATGATTGAGGAGGCGCAGAGAGAGTATAACTTACGCCATGCTGAGTCGGGCAATGAGGATCCTTGGGGACAAGCTTATAGAGCTGCTAGCGGCAGATTCAGACCACCTGCGAACATACTCAATGACGTAAGGTATCTCGAGGGTCACGCGGAGTGCGTCGACGGCGCTGCGGACGGCCTGTTGTATGCCCTCTGTCCTGACGACGATCAGTCCAGGGACACGGCGTATCACATGCAGGTCCGGGTGGCGGCGGCGCTCATCCCGTCGACCCCCTCTGCGCCGCCTATAGGGCTGGAGGATTTGCGGGGCATAGTCAGGTAACTGCCGAACACCGCGCCGGGACTCGACGGGATTACTGCACGGATGTTGAAGCAAGTGTGGATTGCGGTATAGGTGGAATTCCACGCGGTGTTCGCAAAGTGTGTGGTAGAGGGTGTGTTTCCGGATGTGTGGAAAGAGGGCCGACTCGCTATTCTACCCAAGTCCAATGGCAAACCGCTCACGGATCCTAAGGCGTATCGACCGATTACGCTCCTCCCGATTCTGGGAAAGATTTTAGAACGAGTAGTATTAGCGTGCGCTCCCCAGATAACGAGGGAAATCTCAGTGTGCCAGCACGGATTTACCCCAGGAAGGTCGACCGTATCGGCGCTGCAGACGATACTGAGCACCGCAGCCGAATCTTCATCAAAATACGTTCTAGCTATATTTTTAGACATATCAGGCGCCTTCGATAACGCCTGGTGGCCGATGATTTTGCTTAAAGTTAAACAGCGAGGCTGTCCCGAAAACCTATACCGCCTATGGTCGAGTTACTTCGTCAATAGGCGAGTCGGACTTTTCGTCGGTAACCGGGTGCGATGGAAGACGTCTACGATGGGGTGTCCGCAGGGGTCGGTGCTGGGTCCCACGTTGTGGAACGTCCTACTCGATGACTTGCTTCGGTTGCCGCTACCGGGTGGTGGGTGTTTCCGTTGCACAAATGGGCATCCAATAGTCCATTAGTTTTGAGTACGATTCCATCAACGCTTAAGGTATCACGGAATAGTGTCAATATTAAACTCGATGAATCAGTTAAAGCTTTAGGTGTCACCTGGAAACCACAACTAGATGTTTTCGAACTGAAAGTTCCGGTAGATTGTAGAGCTGACTTGAGTTTTACTAAACGAGCGGTTTTGTCCGTGATAGCTAAAGCGTTTGATCCACTAGGTTGGCTTGCACCTGTTATTCTTAGTTTAAAAATTTTCATGCAAAAATTGTGGCAAACTGGCTTAGACTGGGACGATGAACTCCCTAGTGATTTAAACCTTGAATGGAGAACATACATTGCTCACTTAAACACAATGAATTGTATACAATTACCGCGTTGGTTTGGCATATCTGAAACTACTTCTAGAATTGAATTACATGGTTTCAGCGATGCCTCATGTTCAGCGTACGCTGGAGTCGTATACCTCAGAGTTATAGACGGTGATCAAATTAATATCAGTTTAGTTGCTGCTCGCACTAAAGTAGCGCCTGTGAAACAAATTTCAGTACCTCGTCTAGAGCTCTGTGGAGCCTTCCTATTAGCAAATCTCTTAAAAGATGTTAAAATTAGTTTAAATATTCCTGATGACTGTATTTTTGCCTGGACCGATTCGACTATAGTTCTGTCATGGTTACGTAAATCTCCCCATATTTGGAAAACGTTTGTCGCTAATCGTACCACGGAAATTTTGAACATACTTAATAGCAATCAGTGGCATCACGTAAATTCTCAAGAAAATCCCGCTGATTGCGCTTCACGTGGATTGAATCCGGAGCAATTAGAGGCTCAGGAACAATGGTGGAATGGCCCAGCTTTTTTGAAAAATTCAGTAAAACTTCAATTTACAAATTGTGATTTACCAGACGTGACTCTCGAACGAAAAACACAACCTGAAAAGGTAATTGTTACTGCTAATTTAACTCAGAACGACTTTAAAGGTAATTATTTAAAGCGGTACTCCAAGTTGTCTAAATTATTTCGTGTGACAGCATATCTTTTGAGATTTATACAGAAATGTAAAGCAAAAATTAATTCTAGAAAAATTCAAATTGATACTTACTCTTTTTCTCAGTATCTGACTGTGGCTGAATTGAGAAAGGCTCGCCATATTTGCCTTCGCCTCTCGCAGGAATATTATTTTGCTAAAGAAATAGAGATACTGCGAAAAGGAGGCAAGATTCCAAAAAGTAGTACCCTTAAACAACTTGTACCTTTTTTGGATAACGAGAACATCTTGCGTGTGACCGGACGACTCCGTAATGCATTGATCAGTAGCGATCGAAAGACACCAATTTTGCTCTCTGCTCAGTGTCCTTTAACGACATTGATCGTTCAAGACGCTCATCTTCATGCATTACATGGTGGTCCTCAACTAACTCTTTATATTTTACACTGTAATTATTGGATAATAGGTGGTAAAAATTTGGTTAAAAGGGTTATTCATAAATGTCTTACCTGTTTTAAGCAATCTTCTACCACATTACAGCAACTGACGGGACAGTTACCCGCTTCTCGAGTCCGACCGGGTAAACCTTTTCGATGTAGTGGAGTAGATTACGCTGGTCCAGTTACGTTAAAGTTATATCCAGGAAGATGCCAAAAAAACAAGTAAGGCATATATCTGTTTATTTGTCTGCACGGTCACCAAAGCGATTCACCTTGAGCTGGTCAGTGATCTGACAACTAATGCCTTTTAGCTGCTTTTCGTCGCTTCACCTCCAGACGCGGCCATTGTAGTGATATCTGGAGTGATTGTGCAACAAATTTTGTTGGAGCATCGAGAGAACTCGATATAATGTTTAAAAATCGAAAGTCGGAAGTAATTGGAGAAATCGCGGAATTGCTTGCTAATGATAACACCACGTGGCATTTTATATCACCAGGATCTCCACACTTCGGTGGACTATGGGAGGCTGGCGTCAAATCTGTGAAGACGCACCTTAAGCGAGTCATAGGCCAAACTTTTCTAACGTTTGAAGAGTACGTCACGCTATTAACTCAAGTGGAAGCTTGTGTTAACTCCAGACCATTAACAGTACCTTCCAGTTCAATTGAGGATAATTCTCCAATTACTCCTGGTCATTTCTTGATAGGAGAAGCCCCTATAACCGTTCCGGAACTTAATTTTGAAGACATCTCTTTATCTCACTTAGATCGTTGGCAACTTTTACAAAGAATGATGCAAAATTTCTGGTCACGTTGGAGTCTAGAATACCTTTGCACTCAACAAAATCGCTACAAGTGGTCTCAGAAGATGTCTGAACCTGATGTTGGAGCTATAGTACTTGTAAAAGATGAGAGACTTCCTCCCGGAAAATGGCTTCTGGCTCGAATTGTAGACAAGCACCCAGGCAAGGATGGTCTCACTCGTGTTGTCACTTTAAAAATGAAAGATCATATTTTCAAACGTCCTATAACCAAGATTTGTCCGTTGGACATACGAGATGACAGAGTTTAGACCTACCTCGTCTTATAGGGTTATAATTGAGTTTATTGTTATCTTTATAACCAAGATATTTATAGTAATTTCTACCACAACATTGTAATGTTTTTAACTTAGTTTATTTACTCACTAGCGACCCGCCCCGGCTTCGCACGGGTGCAATGCTGATACTAAATTAAATACACTACAGAAAAACTATGAACGTTGTATATAAAAACATAGCGGCCCGCTCCGACTTTGCACGGGCATAAAATATAGGTATATGCCTATGTCACTCAATGAAAACATGATTAAAATCGATCCAGTATTTTTGATTCATTCATTACTGCCCTTGGCCTGCACGCATTAAATTTGGAGTAAAACAATTCCTCTTTCCCTATACTTACTATGAAGATTTCCTGCTATCTTTGGAATATCTAAATTCATACAATTTTTATTACATTATACACATTTTTACTTATTTACTTTTTACATTTTTACCTAGGTATTTATTTTATTTTTACAACAATTAATATATCACAGGATGTCTTTATACACCACGTTCACAGCTTTCTTGTCATTAGACAATACAAACATGTTTTCTCTTAAGGTTACTCTTGAAAGAGCGACATACAGTTGGCCATGTGAAAAACAGTCAACGCTCAAATCTAAGCCTGCAACGTCCGTCCGACCGGTACCGCCCGCCGCAAACGCAAATTTTAAATTTGTAATATCTCCGAAAATATTTGTTTAATTTACATGCTGTAAGGAACCATATTGATCTATATTAATTGCACACTGTATTTAAGGTACTTAATTCGATAAGGATTAATGCCATATTGCTTAAAATAGCTTCGTAAATAAGCCATTTTTTCACGTAATAAGTAAACAATAAAAATGGTTAATGTGAGTTATCCCTAAAATATAAACATATACCATCGCGGACTTTTTTGTAGACCTTTTTATGGTGTACAATACTGTAGTACATTAATTTGATCTAACTCGTAGGGTTTAGGCAGCGTATTTGCTAAATTGCTAAATAAGCCCAAAAAAAATAGGTTAATTTACGACATCACGTTAGAAACCTCTAAAATTAGCAATGTTGCCTTAGTATATGATGCATGTATTATAAATATAAACCTTCCTCTTGAATCACTCTATCTATTGGAAAAAACCGCATCAAAATCCGTTGCGTAGTTTTAAAGATTTAAGCGCACATAGGGATATAGGGACAGAAAAGGCGACTTTGTTTTATACTATGTAGTGATAGTGATACCTTTAAAGGACCATTCGTCCTTTGGGGGCCGGAATGTTTATGCGTTATCGACTCATTGGTTTGTGCCCTCTGCTCTGTGTCACTGTTCTGTTCTCTGTGCTACCTGTACAGTAGGTCTGTGGCTACCTGGGATCAGTGTTTTGTCTGTTGAGATGACGTGTGACAGATCGGTGACGTATGTCAATCTCTCTTGCTTTTGTCAACGTAAATTTATTAAAATTATTTTACTATTAAAAGTTTTTACACAAAAACAAATGTGCAGTGTTGTTTTTTTTGTGGTTGCTTGGACACGCGGTATCGCCTTAATACGGCTTGCACTGAAACATGCATGGCTTAATCTTTGAGACAAGCATATCCCAACAAAAACATTATCATGTATAATGTTGCCAGACGAGCATATGGCTCACACTGTCAAAAAGTTATCAGATCTCATGTAGGGCAAGACTTCTGACTATATACACCCTTAAATACAAGCTCTAACTTCACAAACTCTACACTTTAGTTACAATAATGTCTTGGCCGTTTGGCTACCGTCACATGGGCGTAAAGTGAAAAATGTATCCCACCAAAATTACATTAAAGAACTTACAGAGTACTGAAAAGTGAATAAATTTTTGATTTTACGCCCAATGTAACGGTAGCCAAACGGTCAAGACATTATTGTAACTAAAGTGTAGAGTTTGTGAAGTTAGAGCTTGTATTTAAGGGTGTATATAGTCAGAAGTCTTGCCCTACATGAGATCTGATAACTTTTTGACAGTGTGAGCCATATGCTCGTCTGGCAACATTATACATGATAATGTTTTTGTTGGGATTTCATTTCTTTTTGTAAGTTTTTTAAAACAATGTTTTTTATTAACTTAATTTTTCTTGTGTATTTCTTGCACTTCAAGTGCGCCTCTTTTGACAGCCCACTCTCTAATAATTCTGAAAATTTAAAAAACTTATAGTGGATTTAAAGTTAGTAGTTTTGGCCTACCGAAAGTGAAACTAATTTTACATTTATCAAGATAAAATGATAATTAAACGTAATGTATAGATCCAAATTTCAATTTCTAACTTCAAATTTTACCGATTAAAACACAAAGTCAGATACAAATGAAAGTTTGGATGTTTGTTACTCAATCACAACACAACCACTGAACTGATTTGGTTGAAATTTAAAATGTAGACTGATTATATCCTGGACTAACACAGACTACTTGTTATCCATTACAAATCTACGGAAGGTATCGGTGAGATTTGTGTGTTTATTAGTTTTTAACTATTGTTTTATTTATACTTAGTGTTTACGCCAGGGTAGCTGGCGCGCGCGCCGAGTCTTTTGTTTGCATTGAATAGTGCGCTCCCTCGCTAACCCGCAGAGGCGCTTATCTGCGTGTCCCGCTCACGCCTCGGTTACGAGAGTTTTTTTTTGTGCCTGCAATGACGCGGCGATTGCGGGGCGCGCACAGTACGAATCGGAGTCAGCTAGCAACAGCCGTGCGTGCGGCTGGGTTTTTTGCGGCGCCCTTTTGCCCCGGCGGTTTGTACCCCAAGAAACGTGCGTTTTGGGACCGCGTCAATTCTTGTAGACAGTTTTATGTGGGGGCGCGACCTTTTGTGCGTATTCGTGAACTCATCTTGTGGAGCGTGTCTGCTGTCGACCGACAAACTGAGCGGTTCCCCGCGCGTGGCTGACGTAATTTTGATCACGTGTCGTCTTTGAAACGCGTAGTCGCGAGACGTAAATTACTACGTTTGAGTAGCCACGTTTAATATTTGCGCGGGTGTGTAGTCATAGAATATTTGCGCAACGGGACGTCCGTTTTTTGAGGCGCCTGAGTTGTTTTTCGCGCCGCGGTTTTGTTTGCCCAGACCTGATTGTTTTGGGACCGCCTCGCCCTGCACTGTGATATCGCTGGGTTTTTGGACTTTGCACGCGTGTTTGTGACATTGAGTGTTGATAGTGCATTGTTGCGAATGATTGGAACACTTTCTGAGCGGCGATAAAGTTCGCGGTAGTTAAATAATTGTAGACCGCGCGGTTATTAACCGTTGACCTTGTGGTTTCGTGAATCACGTACTTTTATCGATTCGCTTGAGTGTTGTTGGAGTTTGAAGCCAGCCTGAACGTTCGACATATTTTGACCGTCGCGTTTATTGTTGCGTTTGTGACCCACTGGGCTGACGCATTGAGCACTCCACTCATAGGAGGCGAACGAACGATTGGAGCTGTGTTCGTGTTTGACGTGTCTGGGAGCTGAGTGGTGCAGAGACCCTACGGTTGCAAGCCCCACACACACACCTACACACACATTTACACTTTCACGTCTCATACTGTCCCACATCCACTACAGGGGGCGTCGCATCGAGTATCGTCGCATGCATCAACCAGGTTAGTGGCCTTCTATTTTCCTTGTCTATGTCGAAGGCTGTCGCTGCCCGAGTTGACGATTGCCGTAGTAGTCTAGTAAAAGCCGCCTGTTATTCCACTGATCGGCTAGTGAGACTCGGATATTACTATCCGACTCGGATTGGATACCGTCATCCGTACTGATCACTGTAGTCTCACTAGTCGGTCCCCCCTCGACCTGTCCGGGCTCGTTCCTCTATGGGCCCGGGAACTCAGCCCTCGTTTGGACAGGCAAGGGGCCGTAACATTTGGTAGCAGAGCGTGGTTTCGCGCCTTTTGGTTAAGCGGCTTTTACACGTTCGGCGCGTCGATATCGATATTTGTTGCGCGTATTTAATTCGTCGCGTATCTCTGTCGGTCACACGTTTGTAGGCGTGGTACGCCACGTGTCGGACCGATACGCCGCGTTAACGGCCACAGATTATTGTACCGCTACACCACGCGTTTTTGTAGCAACGCCGCGTTTATTTACCGCGTGCCGCGCGTTTGTTAACCGCGACCTTGATTAGCGTTCTGCACGTGTTGGTGTTTGCATCTGTGCTTGTTCTACTTCCTTGTTGTTTTATTTTTTGGTTTCGTGCTTCCTTGTAATTATTCTCGCGCAGGTCTCGCCATGCCTTCGCATAAGCCTCCGGTGCGCCGTATGCAGGATGAGCTGCGGTGGGCAGCTAGCGCGCATGCGCTTATTACTCGTCCAGACAGGACGGCTAGCTTGCTCCACCGCCTTGAGCAGCTCCCAGCCAGACGAGCCCATTTTGAAGAGGCCTATTCGGAATTCCTTGCTACAGTGGAGGACGACGAGGCGCGAGAATCGGCCCAGAAGGACTACGAGCAGTTCTTCGAGTTCACAGACGATGTGCTCGAGGCTGGGGCCAAAATGAAGCGCGAGGCTCGACAGAGTATGCAGTGCGAGTCACCTCGCCCGCAGCCGCAGCCCGCCCTATTGGGTCGGCTGCCTACTTTGGACCTTCCACACTTTGGTGGGCGGCTTCAAGACTGGATGGGGTTCATCTCCATCTTCGACAGTCTAGTCCATACCCGCCGCGACCTATCCCCAGGCCAAAAAATGGCCTATTTGCGGACCTCCCTTCAAGGGGAGGCACTTGGGGTAGTCTGCCATTTGAAGTTGTCTGACGCCAGCTACTCCACGGCCAGAGAACTCCTCGAGAGGCGCTACGCCAATGTGCGCCGCCTTGCTGACGCGCACATGGTGGAGTTAATATCCCTCCCGGTTTTGAAAGACCTAGCACGTCTCCGGGAGGTGATCATTGACCCAGTCGTGGTTGCTTGCAACGCCCTTCGACAACTTGACT
This sequence comes from Coenonympha arcania, assembly GCA_036785405.1. Lineage (NCBI taxonomy): Eukaryota > Metazoa > Arthropoda > Insecta > Lepidoptera > Nymphalidae > Coenonympha > Coenonympha arcania. The sequence continues at coordinate 7,496,612 of JAWDAA010000030.1, read as the reverse complement.
TACCGGTGGATCAGTGGTCCTTCTGGCTTCTTCACCTGGTTCTGTCCCGCCTGCCTCTCGATCTGCGGATCCGATTTGAAGAGAGGTACGGCGGGGACGGGGCTAATTATATACCCCCGTTCAGTGACCTCTTAAAGTTCCTTGAGGAACAGAGCCGCCAGGTGGAGAATGCCGTGGCCTCGGGAACACCGGCAAAGGAGCCGGCGCGACCGACGCCACCTTCTAAACCCACGACTTCCACCAGGGGTTCCAAGCAGCCAGAATTAGCGCAGGAGACTGGACGCCGCCCAATTCTAAACTTTAGTGGTCTTGCTGCGACCGAGGTGACCCCCTGTCACTATTGCCGTGCTTCCACGCACACGACGACTGACTGCCCTAAATTCTTGGAGAGACCGCCCAAGTCCCGTAGGGCCATCGCTAGGGAGCGCCGTTGGTGCTACTCTTGCTTAGGTCGGCACTTACAACGAAATTGCCAGCACCAACGGCCTTGTCCCCATTGTCAGGGCAACCACCTTCCTATTCTTTGCCTCGACCGCAATGGCGTCGGTAGGCAGGAGGTGGTTGAGCGGACACCCGGCAGGAGTGGAGTCTCCTCACCGGTCACAGGCCCAGCCGATAGAAGGCGTGGTGACACTGTTAGTGCGGCCCCTGGTTTTGATAGGGCTTCACCCCCCCCTCGGGCGGGGGTGCAGCCCTCCAGGGGCGGGGGCGTTCCGCCCTCTGTCAACCCTGAGGGAGGTTTTGCCGTCGCTCAGCCTGATCCAAGGAGGTACTCCCCTCCTCTGGCTGAATACCCCAGGCTGCAGCGACACCTTCCTCGATGGCCTGGACACCCCCTTCCGCACTACGCCGCCCCGCGGCTGTCGTACATGGCCAGACCCCCTCAGACCGGGAGAGACGCTTGGGTGTACCCTGGGGGAACCCCACCTCTTGGTGTGGTCGAAGTTCCCCAAGAAGGCCCTTACGAGCGCCCAAGGCTAGAGGAGTTGCCCGAAAGGGGCAACTCCCGTTGACTTGCTGCTGCCTTGGCTCCCACCACCGCCACCTCACCTGACAATTTGAACGACCATAAGCCGGTCTGCCAGACTGTACTTTTACCAACGGCTTTGGTCAGGGTGTACAACCCGAAGGGTGAGTGGCCTATGGTACGCGCGCTGCTAGATCTCGGATCACAGCGCTGGATTGCGTCGTTGTGGTGGGTGAGCGCTTCGGGGCAAGTCTCATTGCACCTTGTCCTAGCTAAGTGCAAGGTTGCATCTATCAGGTCTCGTCTAACAATTCCTAAGTTGAACTTGTGGAGCCGAACTATTGACCCGGTTACTCAACCACGTCCACGCTTCTTGGAAGTCTCTGGTAAACATGGTGGACGTTTTTGCGTGGTCGGACAGTGAGATTGTCCTGTGTTGGCTTCGGACTTCGGTCCATAATCTTGGCTTTTTTAAATACTCATGCGGGTTGCAATACCCTCTCAGCCATTTTGCAGCGTGAGTTTGGATTTTGGCAGGCCGACGAACCATTCGAAGCGTGATCTTCAACTGTATTGCTTGCTATCGTTTGGAGGCATCCATTGCACAGCTTGTGATGGGTGACCTGCCTGCGGACCGCGAAAAGGCTGCTCGACCTTTCGCCGGTGTTGGAACCAATTTGCCGGTCCTTTCTTAGTGAAGAGCTCTAACCTTAAGAATGCTCGGTCTTTTGAGGCCTACTTGTGCGTCCTTGTTCGCCTTGCAACCAAGGCAGTCCGCTTGGGACTTGTCAGTGCCCTCAGCACGGAGGCGTTCGTGGCCACTCTGGGCCGCCTCGTGAGCCGTCGCGGCCTACCCGATTTGGTTCGGACCGACTGCGGGACTAATTATAAGGGAACCAATCGTTATTTGAAGGAGGTCGTCGACCTCATTGTTGAGAGCAAGCACTGTGTAGGCACCGTCATGTCTAGAATGGGAGATCTTGTTATGCTTAAAGAATCTAATCTACTCCCACTATTTGCGTCGTGGACGCATTGTTAAACTGTTATTTGGATCGGATGGCGTTCCGCGGGTGGCCAAGGTATTTGTAGGGGACTCAGTATTGCAACGTGCCGTGGCCACGTTGTCCCAACGGCCTATTGATTAGCGAATCTACATTCTTAGATTCGGAGCGGGGGATTGTTTACGCCAGGGTAGCTGGCGCGCGCGCCGAGTCTTTTGTTTGCATTGAATAGTGCGCTCCCTCGCTAACCCGCAGAGGCGCTTATCTGCGTGTCCCGCTCACGCCTCGGTTACGAGAGTTTTTTTTTGTGCCTGCAATGACGCGGCGATTGCGGGGCGCGCACAGTACGAATCGGAGTCAGCTAGCAACAGCCGTGCGTGCGGCTGGGTTTTTTGCGGCGCCCTTTTGCCCCGGCGGTTTGTACCCCAAGAAACGTGCGTTTTGGGACCGCGTCAATTCTTGTAGACAGTTTTATGTGGGGGCGCGACCTTTTGTGCGTATTCGTGAACTCATCTTGTGGAGCGTGTCTGCTGTCGACCGACAAACTGAGCGGTTCCCCGCGCGTGGCTGACGTAATTTTGATCACGTGTCGTCTTTGAAACGCGTAGTCGCGAGACGTAAATTACTACGTTTGAGTAGCCACGTTTATATTTGCGCGGGTGTGTAGTCATAGAATATTTGCGCAACGGGACGTCCGTTTTTTGAGGCGCCTGAGTTGTTTTTCGCGCCGCGGTTTTGTTTGCCCAGACCTGATTGTTTTGGGACCGCCTCGCCCTGCACTGTGATATCGCTGGGTTTTTGGACTTTGCACGCGTGTTTGTGACATTGAGTGTTGATAGTGCATTGTTGCGAATGATTGGAACACTTTCTGAGCGGCGATAAAGTTCGCGGTAGTTAAATAATTGTAGACCGCGCGGTTATTAACCGTTGACCTTGTGGTTTCGTGAATCACGTACTTTTATCGATTCGCTTGAGTGTTGTTGGAGTTTGAAGCCAGCCTGAACGTTCGACATATTTTGACCGTCGCGTTTATTGTTGCGTTTGTGACCCACTGGGCTGACGCATTGAGCACTCCACTCATAGGAGGCGAACGAACGATTGGAGCTGTGTTCGTGTTTGACGTGTCTGGGAGCTGAGTGGTGCAGAGACCCTACGGTTGCAAGCCCCACACACACACCTACACACACATTTACACTTTCACGTCTCATACTGTCCCACATCCACTACAGGGGGCGTCGCATCGAGTATCGTCGCATGCATCAACCAGGTTAGTGGCCTTCTATTTTCCTTGTCTATGTCGAAGGCTGTCGCTGCCCGAGTTGACGATTGCCGTAGTAGTCTAGTAAAAGCCGCCTGTTATTCCACTGATCGGCTAGTGAGACTCGGATATTACTATCCGACTCGGATTGGATACCGTCATCCGTACTGATCACTGTAGTCTCACTAGTCGGTCCCCCCTCGACCTGTCCGGGCTCGTTCCTCTATGGGCCCGGGAACTCAGCCCTCGTTTGGACAGGCAAGGGGCCGTAACACTTAGTCTTTATTTTCGTTGGGCGTTGAGGCGCTCTTGAAATTCAAATTTGACGCTTGACACGCTTGACAACTCATTTTGGTCACAGAGCACTGGACTCTGGGCAATGAACACGCGGAGCTCCGCGTGCGGGAATTCGGGCTTGCCGCGTGCACTATGGTACTGGGCACACTGACGTTGGGGCGCTGTTAAAATCCACATAATTTACGCTTGGCATGCCCGATGGCTAACTGTGGGTACAGTGGCACTGGGCCTTGGGCACTCATCTCACCCTGGGCACTAGGAACTGAGAGCTGGGCTCGTTGGACGGGGCCTATATGTAACTTGGGCTTGACGCGTCCGTTTGGGCACTGAGCAGGTATTTATGCGCTAAACGCTCTTCAAAATCAGAGAGATTTGACGCTTGGCACGTTCGACAGCTCAGCTGGGCACTAGGCATTCGGTTCAATGTGGGTTCTTGTCATTGAGCGCTGGATCCTGGTCACTCGATATGCAGTGAAACTCGGCTTGTTAAACATGACATGCATGGAACTTGGGCTTGAAACGTGCGATATTACTGGGCACGGGGCACTGGTCACTTGGGCGCTTGGCCACTTGGGCACTGGAATCGCGCTTATAATTACCAAAAAAAAATTGCGTGTTTTTCCAGATGTATACTAGCAGATATCTAACATGAAATTAAGTTTGTACCTATCTATACATATACGTATGGGAAACCCCATACGAAATTCCAACCCCCTAATTTGATGGATGTGGGGTGATTCACTAAAAATCCTGAAACACGTATTTAATTGTTTATTACAAAGAGTCCCTATATCAATTATGAGACCTCTAGCATCAATATTTGCCGTAGTTTCATACAAACTTCCATCCCCCCATAGGGACTTTCAACCCCCTATTTTGATGGAGGTGGGGTGATTTACTAAAAATCCTAAAACACGTATTTATTTTTTTATTACGAAGAGTCCCTATATCAATTTTGAGACCTCTAGCATCAATATTTGCTGTAGTTTCATACAAACTTCCATCCCCCCATACGAACTTCCAACCCCCTAATTTGATGGATGTGGGGTGATTTACTAAAAATCCTGAAACACGTATTTAATTGTTTATTATAAAGAGTCCCTATATCAATTTTGAGACCTCTAGCATCAATATTTGCCGTAGTTTCATACAAACTTCCATCCCCCCATACGAACTTCCAACCCCCTAATTTGATGGATGTGGGGTGATTTACTAAAAATCCTGAAACACGTATTTAATTGTTTATTACGAAGAGTTCCTACATCAATTTTGAGACCTCTAGCATCAATATTTGCCGTAGTTTCATACAAATTTCCATCCCCTATTTTAAGGGGTTGGGGGGTTAAATTCCCAACTTTTGGAATTTTTTTGTTGGTTGTGTACTAATTCTAGCTTACATACCAAATTTCAGCTTTCTAGGACTTCAGGAAGTACCTAGGAATTTTGATGATCATCAGTGAGTCAGTCAGTCAGTCAGTGACGAAATCTGGGGTTTTCAAATGTCAATAAAATCTAAAGTATAAGACCTGTGATATTGAAACTTTATACGTTTAATAAGTTCACCGGCGACATCATTTCCCGAGAATTTTGATTATCTGGAATAATTCTGGCCTAAGTTATAAGGGTTTAAAAATACGGCGAAACACTTCGAGAAAAGATAGGTAGTGCCCTCGAGCTTCGCTTGACTCGTCTGGCGGGGACACTACCGTGTCCCCAGATAACTACTGGCAGGACACAGGGAGGACGCCGCGGTGTCCGATACACATATGTGAAGAAGGTTTAGAAACCAGCGCAAGCGCCGGCCCCCTCTCCCTCTCTAACAAAGGACACAACGGTCCCGAGTTTTGAATGTTCTCATACGAGACTCGCCCATAGACACACGATTCTTAATGTTAAAGTTTGCTAACATAAGCGTAACAAAAACTGAGATCGTCGCCCGGTGCTTGAGAGTTAGGATAACCGATATCGTTTCCGCGGTGCGGAATTGTCTAAGCGGCCAAGTGCGGCCAATAAAGAATTTTTGGAACGACCTATTAACGGAAATACGCAACGTGACTGAAAGCACTCCGCACGCAGCCGCGGGGGGCCACCGAGAGTGTTTAGTCACCGACGCGATTCCGTAGGCCGACGCTGTGTACAAGTTTGTTGACAATCGTCGTCTTTGTGCGTGGTTGTGTTTTGTTCATGAGCACCGCGGCGCACGCGCATCGAGAGACTTGACACGGCGTGTTGTACGTAATAAAAACGCAACTTACCGAAACCAATCGCGTTCTCACAACGTTCACCTCGCCGCGCTCAAGTTCTCGCGCACAGACGCACCGTACTCACATATTTGTCGCGCGGCGTTCTTGATCGACTGCAAGTTTTTTTTTTCTTTTTGCGCCCGGTGACCGGTGCCCATTGTCAGAAGCACAATTCCGGTGCCCAAGTGCCCGAGTGCCCAAGTGTCCAAGTGCCCATGCCGTGGCAACCGTCGATTCTAAGCTAATTTTATCACTTGCGCTATCTGAAATTGACAAAGTGCCCAAGTGCCCAAGTGCCCACGTGAAGGTAACCGTAAAGTTTTTAGATTGTATAACGTGCCTTGCACTTAACCTCGCCATACGTTCGACTCGGCTATTTTTTTTTTTTTGATTTTTTTTTTTTGGGTTAATTGTGTTGTCACCGTCAATTTACGTAATATTTTTTCCATATAAGACTGGTGTAATGAATCTACCGCCGTGTTCGGAATGCTGGTTTGCACTGAGGAGAACAATGTCAAACAATAATCACTAACTAATTAATACAAAGTGATTCGTCAATTTGCAGAGACCCAATGGTTATAACATATATGGATGTGTAAATTTACACAAAACACAATTATTATACTCCACCTCATTATATTATTATTTATTAAATAATTCGGAATGATACTAACCGACATTAATCAAATTTTACAGTTGTCACCAATCTCATTTATGCCAAGTTAATGAAAGCAGTGTAAAATAATTACCTGATTATCTTCTTAATTAATATAAATCACGTGTCACGTTGTTTGTCCGCGATGGACTCCTAAACTGCTGACTTAAAAGATGGAATAGTTTTTATCCCACGTGGACGAAGTCGCGGGCATCAGCTAGTTTATTATATATTTTTTTTGTTATCGAATAATAATAAATATATAATAGATCGTTATATACAACAGTTCCAAATTTCATGAAGATAGCTTTAATAGTTAAAGAAGAAATAAAGGGTCGCGACAGACAGACGGACAACAAAGTGATCTTGAATGGTAACACACAATCCGTGTAATGACTTCCTTAACTTTAATAAATGTTATTACAATGGAACTCTGCTATACTCGTATTTATATACATGGGATTATGACTGTTAAAGTTTATTAAGTTCTTTATAATTAAATTACTAATACACAATATTATAATATTATTACAAACAATCAGTATAATGACATCCTTAACCTTTATAAACCTATTTAAAGAGAAAGTTATAATATTGTTATTTTTAAATAGTTATGTACATAATTTTATTATATTATATTGTTTTCCTCGTAACTTCGGAATAAGGATTGGCTCTGAGGACCGGGGCGTGTCGGGTTTGGACGGGAAGCGGATGCGGCCGGTGCCGGGCCTGGTCGATGCACGAGAGGACTTTGTATTGCAATATCAAACGCACTGCGCTCATTATCCTCACAAATCATTTTCTAAGTCTCATTTTGCCCAGTAATCTGAAGTCTTAGTCTGACCAAATTTTTGTAGATGAAAATTTAAAAATGCTTACATAAATGGTTATGAAATAAATTTTGTGAAGAAAATAATAATGAATAATGAATAGAATAAATCGTGGCTTTAATGAGTTTGGGAGTGGGCTTTATAAAAATAAAATACTGTAAATATTTTGTGATAATATTGCTATTGAATAAAAAAATCTTATTTAAAAATGCCCTAAGAACAAAGTAAGTTAGCATACGGAGTGTACATGTTGTAAAAAATAAACTAAAATTGTAATAATAATGCTTACATCAATTAATATTCTTACAATTAAATCCCAAAGTTAAAAATTAATCTTAATATTCACATTAAGTACTTATACAGCTTACATTTTAATAATAGTTTGTATCACATTTAATATATAATAATAATCTTGTAAAAATATATATAAAACGGTTTTAAGGCGTTATTTCTAAAATTTAAAACAGGTCATAAATTATTTCATTCTACTCCCTGTTTCTATAATAATTAAGGACTATCATCGTATTCTATAATATTGAGCTTTATTTATTCTTACATAAGATAAAATTAGCACCTTTCTTAAAAATATAGTACCTTAAAAACTTTAAATGTAATAATTGCATTTATGACCCAAGCTTTATGCATACTTTCAGCCCTACTAAACGATTTTCAATAACGGTTAACGAATTATTTCGTTAATCGTTTTCGAAAGTTATGCCCAAAAGCTTTAAATAATTGTTTAACAGTTTTTTTTATATTATGACCGAATAATTAAATAAAATAAAATGGAAAATTCTTTCCAAAAAACCAACTTCAAATGCCACTACAAAGAATGAAATAATTTTTAATGTACACCAATTCGAAGTCGGGCAATGTTTTGTTCAATCATTAATAGTCCTTCTTATTATAAAACATGATGTGCAAAGAAACTACAAAAATTATAGACAATACGATGGACTATTATTGAATGAACGAAACATTGCCCGACTTCGAATTGGTGTACATTAAAAATTATTTCATTCTTTGTAGTGGCATTTGAAGTTGGTTTTTTGGAAAGAATTTTCCATTTTATTTTATACTTTTTAGTGGAAAACAACTAATGCGCAAGGCATTGGAAAAAATGCCCACATCGCCTGAAGTATATGCTTCTAAAATCTGAAGAGTTCTCTCAATTTCTCCAAGATCCCATCATCAGATCCTGACTTGATGAATACAGTCATTACTTGATGACTGCAAGGAAATGCAATAGTAACTATAAAAAATACCTCAATCGCTTCAAGTATACTAGCAAAATTTGAAGAGTTCCCTCGATTTTACCAAGATCCCATCATCAGATCCTGACCTAATGACCATAAGACTACCTGGAAAAAATTACTCTTTCAAACAATACCCAAATCACTTCAAGTGTGCTTATAAAATTTGAAGAGTTCCCTCGATTTCTCCAGGATCCCATCATCAGATCCTGACTTGATGACTATGGGACCATCTGTGAACTATACCCTATCAAACAAAAAAAGAATTTTCGAAATTGGTCCACGCATCTTCGAGTAATCGGGGAACATACATAAAAAAAAATAAAAAAAATAAAAAAAAAAGATTCCGACGAATTGAGAACCTCCTCCTTTTTTTTGAAGTCGGTTAAAAAACTTACATACTTACTTCTAAAAGTAAATTAACGTAATGTATTGCAACTAATGTATGGCATACTATTTTTTGATAAGTCTTAGCAAAAATATTTTGTTTCAATCATAAAAAAATCTTATTCTATTGATAAAGAATTTGATGGAGAAGCCAAAGGAACGCATATTTTTTCATTGGAATATGCGTTCTGGGACTGTTATCCAGATGGCGCCATTTTTATGACACCACTTCTCAGTAACAATGTACAAACGTACAAAATGTGATCTTTTTCTAAAATTAACTGATATTTGACATCGAGGTTTTAGTCAACGCATCATTCATAATGCATTCTAGAGTCATCATCAAAATATTTTAAGCAAATTGAAATTGAATCCCATTTGTTCTATGTAACGGATTACAGAACATCATCGGGAAAAAGAGGTTTTTCTTTTTCTCGTTTTGGGCCAATGTGTTTTACACAAAGCACTCTTGAATTGTACTTTCATAGTGTTCATAGTATTTATGTATTCAGTTATTAACCAAGGTTTAGTAATTGTATTGTACTCTTACTTCGCTATTTATAATAACTTCTCTGTATGTACGTTTGTGTAAACGTAAACAATACTACCTGTATTGTATCAAGTAGGTAGGTCTTAATTTCTTTTCTACATAAATATTTAATAGAACCTTTTAAATAGTTTTCTTATCTAACATTATTCTATCTAAAAATCGAAGATTTGGAGAGTGTATACTTTTCGATGCTTTGAGCAATATCTGCCATGTAAATGATAAACAAGAGAGGTCCCCGTATAGAGCCTTGCGTAACATCATAGTGCTTGAATTTACGTTTTGACCAAAAGTCTCGTAGCGTAACCAGTTGTAAGCGATTAGTTTTTAGCCATACCTTATTATTAAGGCTTTAAAAGCTGGCAAACTGGCTCTCTTTTACGATGTTTAAGGCATATGAAGATTGTGTGTAGGATTGTTTACCTCAGCCTCTAAAAAGATTTGGGTTATTAAGGCATAACTTACTAAGGGTTTTGACCATTGGATGAATCACGTGCGTTACTGGAGGTAGAATAGGGTATATTATAAGTAGAGCCCACTAAGAACAGTTACAATCTGAATTTTCGTTAGATTATTCTACGTGTCCCAACACGAAGAATTGGCAATACCAGAATTACTCTATCTTATCATTGTATCTTAACGACATTATATTTAAGCGATTTTGAATGAAGTTTTCTTTAAAAACTTTAAAGACAATTACTTTAAAATTGAAACGTCATGTATTTTGGGTCTTTAATCTAAAATCGCTTAGAAGCAGAAATACGATAGGATAAAATTTTCTCGATAGAAAGGTTTCCCTTAAGTTGCTCCAAAATCTCAGTTTTTAGGGTTGCGTAGCCGAATGGCAAAAAACGGAACCCTTATAAATTCGTCATGTCTGTCTGTCCGTCTGTCCGTCTGTCTGTCTGTCCGTCCGTATGTCACAGCCACTTTTTTTCGAAACTATAAGAGCTATACTGTCGAAACTTGGTAAGTAGATGTATTCTGTGACCCGCATTAAGGTTTTCACACAAAATTTTAAAATAACCTGTCAAGTGCGAGTCGGACTCGCGCACTGAGGGTTCCGTACTACAACAGGAGGAATAAAACCAATAAAACCACTTTTCTTATTGAACCGCAAAACTAACTTTGTTTTTAGAGGTTTATTGTAAATATCAAAAAAACTACTTCTCGTTCAAACCAATTTTCGGTGGAAGTTTGCATGGTAATGTACATCATATATTTTTTTTAGTTTTATCTTACTCTTATTTTAGAAGTTACAGAGGGGGGGACACACATTTTACCACTTTGGAAGTGTCTCTCGCGCAAGCTATTCATTTTAGAAAAAAATGATATTAGAAACCTTAGTATCATTTTTGAAGACCTATCCATAGACACCCCCACACATATGGGTTTGATGAAAAAAAAATTTTTGAGTTTCAGTTCTAAGTATGGGGCACCCCCAAAATTTATTACTTTTTTTAAATTTTGTGTAAAAACCTTAATGCGGTTCACAGAATACATCTACTTACCAAGTTTCAACAGTATAGCTCTTATAGTTTCGGAAAAAAGTGGCTGTGACATATGGACGGACAGACGGACAGACAGACATGACGAATTTATAAGGGTTCAGTTTTTTGCCATTCGGCTACGGAACCCTAAAAAGTAATAAATTTTGGGGGTGCCCCATACTTAGAACTGAAACTCATAATTTTTTTTTTCATCAAACTCATATGTGTGGGGTATCTAATGGATAGGTCTTCAAAAATGATACTAAGGTTTCTAATATAATTTTTTTCTAAAATGAATAGCTTGCGCGAGAGACACTTCCAAAGTGGTAAAATGTGTGTCCCCCCCCCCTGTTACTTCTAAAATAAGAGTATGATAAAACTAAAAAAAATATATGATATACATTACTATGCAAACTTCCACCGAAAATTGGTTTGAACGAGATCTAATAAGTAGTTTTTTTGATATTTACAATAAAACCTCTAAAAACAAAGTTAGTTTTGCGGTTCGATAAGAAAAGTGGTTTTTATGGTTTTATTCCTCCGTTTGTTGTACGGAACCCTCAGTGCCCGAGTCCGACTCGCACTTGACAGTTTATTCTAATTTTTATCGGAAACTACAATGGATGTAACTGTAATTTTTGTTTTAATGTGTCTGTAATAGTAATAAAGCGCTTAGAAACAGATTTTGGATAACTGGCTTAGTTTTTGAGTGGTATTTCTGTTGTATTCTTCCGCGATGCTGCATGTCGCACCTACCAACGTATCCGTAAGAGTAAGAAAGACAAAAATAAATTCAATAAATCCCCACAACAAGGTGTTAGAGTAAGCTCTAGCTATATGATGGTATGGATATTAGATGCAATGGAAATGGAAAGATATTCAGTGTATAAGAATGCGTGGACGTCACGTGACCAATTTCATTCCTTTTCCATTCCATCTATCGCATCGCATCGCCTATCAATGACTTATTTTCAAAAGTGATCTCGATCCAAAACAGATCATAGGGCAATTCAGTTAGGTCTTCAAGAGCACGCTTCACACCGTACGAGGCCGACTTCATCACAGTTCATGCATTTCAGGGCGACGAATTCAGCGGTGAAATGATTCCTGTGCAGGCTCTTCTTGGACCCGTTGCAGATGCGGCACGGGAGCAGACGGAAGCCGCCGCAGATTTGACATGTGTTACATGCATCGGGACTCTGGAATGCAAATACGAGAGTTTCAATTATAATTACAATACCTGCAGAAATAAGTTTTATGCAGAATAACCCAGCCCTTGACCGATCTAAGCATCGGTCATCGCCTGTCACCTACCAATCGCGAGATCGTAATAAGGGCGCTAATCCTCATGTAACGAACGACGACCCCTAGCCACACTAGTTTGGGGTTGTTTTACATCTATCAAAAGTCGCCTTGGAAATTGAAGATTAACCTAGGGAGGGGTAAATAACCCCTGACGGTTACTAACTTGTTAGAGAGTATTGTATCAAAATTCTAAATCGCTTGGCGGGTCATATTCACCAGTAGGGTGGTAGCCAAGTAGGTGAAACCAAGAGACCATTTTGTCATCGAATTTGGGACCGCTTGAATTAAATGACGCGCCACCTGCGCCAAGGCTGACTTAAAAACTTCGGTAAAGTAGCAAACAACCTACTTCCATCCTATTATAAGGTATAATATTAATGTGATGATCTATGAATTTATCCGTCAAGCCCCGACCAAGTTTATCGAACTTCCATTACTGATTGGTGTTCTACATTTATAACTTGTAACTAAATGATACATATTGATATGCGATCAGCGAAACTGTAAACAAGAAATTAACTAATGTAGACGATACATCAAGTCCGAGTAGACGCCTTAGTTCGCTTCACGTAATTGTTTCTGTTCCGATGGAACTAACTCAATCTCTCACTGTAACACTAAACATGCCAGTGTAAAGTCCGACACGTTTGTAAAGTTTGGACTGATTTTATTATGTTTCCCTACTACAAGAGGGGTTCGTACAGGTTTTTGAACGAATTTTGAGTCGACTCGCATCGCACAAACGAATCTAATTTTTTCATACATTTATGCGCCATCTATGACAGCCGCATGCCATCGACTGCCCATAGATGGCGCTGGCTGGTGTTTATTAGGTTGTGCAGACCAAAGGCCTGCGCCTGATCGTTGGAGCTCCGAGGTACGTCAGAGAAGACGTCATTCATCGGGACACTAAGACGCCCACCCTGGAGGAATTTGTCCGCGCCCTTGCGAGAAGCTTGTTCGCCCGCGCGGACAATGGACCCTACGAACACCTCCACGGTATCGCACCGCTAAAAGAACGACCACCAACGGGGCGTCCACTACCTCGCGAGCTCCTGCGGTTCCCGTCCCCTGCGCGCATCCGCGCGACCGTCGGCGGAGACGAGGACGACGACGCGCGGTTTACACAATCGGACCCCATCATCCCGCGCAGGGCGGCGACACGATCGCTGACCGCGCGGGGCAAACAGCTCTTCTACACCAACGGGCCTCAAGCCAGGAAGGCGAAGCCTTAGCCCCTTACCGGGGCTAAAAGAACAATACCGGAGGATCAAGGGTCTTCCGCGACACATCGCCCGGGTAAAGAGGCAAGCCTCGAGGTCCGTACCCCCGTGGGGACTAGTTCCCTACGGAGAAGACCACACAGCAAAGCTGGCTGTAAATGTATGGAGCAATTCGATTAGTTTGTGCGATGCGAGTCGACTCGAAATTCGTACAAAAACCTGTACTAACAATGCTGGTTACGGAACTTCACCTGATGCTGATGTAAATAGATGGAACCTAGCTACACTCTAAAGGATTACTCAAAGTGGGGCTCGCGAACCCCTAGGTTCGCCGTTTGACGTTAGAAGGTTCGCGACAAGATTTACGTAATGGCGGCATAGTGACTGACGATACGTGCAGCATATAAGTTGGGGGTAGAAGAATGAAAAATACTTTATTCATTCCTACCACTACGTTCAAAATTTCATAAAAATGCGTCAAGTCGGCTGTGACAACATTATTTCATACACATAGTAGCTGACCCGGCATACGTTGTTTTGCCATTAGGTATATATAAAAAAATAGCTTTAGACTACTCTCAGACCTACCGAATACACAGAAAAAATCATAACAATCAGTCGAACCGTTTCGTAGGGGTTTGGTAATAAACAATAGACACGATAACTTTATATATTAGAGAGATGGATCGTGTTTAGGGAGTGGGAGGTTTGGGGGTTCGCTGTCGCCTAGAAACTTTAATGGGGGTACATGGAAACAAAAGTTTAAGAAAGCCTGCTCTTTAGATGAACCTGCTTTAATTAGTATTAATTTGTATATTAAGGCATCATAATTATAAGAGGCATTATAATCAGTTCTAAAGAGCAATTGATTCATTAAATGTTGTTAAAATCAAATCTGGGACTTTTTACTAACTTCAATGAAAAAAGAAGGAAGATTAAAAAAAAAAGTTAATAAATGTTGCGTGGTAGTCACTCGTAACCGTTTCAACAGTTTTAGTCTTTTCTTGGCCAATTTCGACGATTCTGTTTTTGAAAGTTGTTTAGAGTTTTAGTCTCTAGCCAATCCCATTTCAATTTCGTGAAGAGGTAACGAAAACCTTTGAAGATAAATGGCAGACCTTCTCAATGATCGTTCAAAACTTAACTCGATTTGATGAATCGTTTTAAAATGACTAAAACGATTCATCAAATCAAGCTAAATAAACTTTTCAATTTAACTCAAAGGAAGCTTACAATTTAATTCGTAAATTAGGTCAAAATTAACTGACTTGTTATATATTCACGGAATGAAAATTATTCGTTCGTCGTCTTAGTGTCGGTTTTTGCTTGCACTAGTAAGTACTGCAAGAGTCCATTATATCAAAATACCAGTGCAATCGACTAGTACAAACGAATCAATTTGAAAATCGACAAACCTTTTCATTCCGTGACTGTGCATTTGTAAAGGCCGTCAGAGCAAATTAAATGTTTCTATTATATATTTCGGCTACAAAGAATTTTCTTTGGCGGAAAATATTCAGCCATGTGAAAAGCTCTTTTAAGTCACGATCGTATTTTAACGATACCTCATTACATCTCATTACTCTCACAAAACAACACACGGCTTTTATTATACAACTTGACAGGAAATTGAAAATTTTAACTACAACAATTATAATAAAATTGAAATGGTAACGTTAACTCGTACGTCCGAATAAAGATACACATAGTTACCTTGTACGGTTTTAGCATTTTTCTAAGCTCCCCGCTCTCGTTCAGTTTTTCAATAGTCTCAGCGTCCTGGAAAATAGAAAAAAAAACTTTTATTAATAGGTATATAAAACCACTTTAATAGAAAGAAAGAAAGAAAGTATTTATTTCGTAGTATGCCGCACACCACACAACGTACATACTTATTTATGTACTAGAACGATGCCTGAAGCTTCCCCACCTGGGCAATTGAAACCAATAATATTACCCAAGGGACGGGGCGCATCCAGAAATAGGCCTCAACTCAGCATGGTGCTGTGTGCCCCCATACTTATACGCACGGAAGCACACAGCGCTGATTTTCAGTTGAGACCCACCGCGTAATACTTATTGTATGTAAATAAGACCATAAGTTTGAAGTTTTATTTTCGAGTTGTGTATCGATGAAAAGTTCGAACAGATAATAAATATAAAATCCAGGTAAGATCAAGTCAGAACTGGTAAAGTAAGACAGAACAAGGTAAGATCAAGTCAGACTGGAACAGGTAAGATCAAGTCAGAACTGGTAGATCATTCTCGATTTGTGCCTTACAGTCAATTTGTTTTAAATCAATGCCAGAATTTATTACAAGATATATTGCGTATTAATTACCGGACAAACTTTATGAAATACCAAAATTGCCTACAGAATAATAAAAATAAAATTTTGATTGACAAATCTACGGAGACTGATGAAATATTGCAATCGAATGAAGATGGGCAGTTTGTAAGTGAATAAAATATTAATACATCGACTCCTACTTTCACTGGTAAAGATTTTTTTCGTTCCTAAACATTACATTAATGTCATACATCAAAATATAAATGGGTTGATTTCTAAGTCGGAATGAAATCGAATCGAATAACAATATGACTATAGATGTATTATGCATAACATAAATATAAAAAAAACCTGTCAAGTGCGAGTCGGACTCGCGCACTGAGGGTTCCGTACTACAACCGGAGGAATAAAATCATAAAAACCACTTTTCGTATCGAACCGCAAAACTAACTTTGTTTTTAGAGGTTTTATTGTAAATATAAAAAAAACTACTTATTAGATCTCGTTCAAACCAATTTTCGGTGGAAGTTTGCATGGTAATGTACATCATATATTTTTTTTAGTTTTATCATACTCTTATTTAAGAAGTTAAAGGGGGGGGACACACATTTTACGACTTTGGAAGTGTCTCTCGCGCAAGCTATTCATTTTAGAAAAAAATGATATTAGAAACCTTAGTATCATTTTTGAAGACCTATCCATAGATACATATGGGTTTGATGAAAAAAAATTTTTTGAGTTTCAGTTCTAAGTATGGGGCACCCCCAAAATTTATTACTTTTTTAAAATTGTGTGTGAAAACCTTAATGCGGTTCACAGAATACATCTACTTACCAAGTTTCAACAGTATAGCTTTTATAGTTATATCCCTGCATAGCCTCGTCATTAAGAAGAAGAAGAAGATAGGATATAGGATAGTAAAAAAAGTAAAAAGTAGTAGCATTGCAAAAAGTAGATAGAACGAATGATACTTCAACGATAGTGTTAAGTTCTTGACTTAGGTACAAACGTTAGATAGTGATTTAAAACAAGTAAACACTCACTGTTATTAGTAAGCAACTTTCTTCTCTCTACCTTACTTGTCTTCTTTGATAGGCCAGAGAAGAAAGTGGCTACGTATTATAAACAGTTATAAACAGTTTTTATAGGCCTTTGATTGCTGGGTGAACCAGTGCAGGCTCTCTCACTACATATGGGTCTACGAATGCACTATTTTGTATTAATTTTTTGTTGGCATGAAAGTGTTTTCTTTCACAGCAGTCAGCACTGGATACGTGTAAACGAGGGCTTATTGTTGGTGCGTGGGCAGGTGACTTTATCAGTGTCTCACAGATGGAATACATTGATGCCAATTCTGTTGCGCAAAATCTATAAACTATTTTTTTTTTACAATTGCATCAATATAATCGTAATTTAGCTACTACTTAACCGACTTCATTTTACTTTTTAGGGTTCCGTAGCCGAATGGCAAAAAACGGAACCCGTATAAATTCGTCATGTCTGTCTGTCCGTCTGTCCGTCTGTCCGTCTGTCCGTCCGTATGTCACAGCCACTTTTTTCCGAAACTATAAGAGCTATACTGTTGAGACTTGGTAAGTAGATGTATTCTGTGAACCGCATTAAGGTTTTCACACAAAATTGTAAAAAAAGTAAAATTACAAATTTTAAAAACCCCCGACACAAAAAATAAAATATAAAAAGTAACAAATAATATTTTAAACCTATTATAATAATTATTATCGTCACCATATAATATTAAGTACGTTCAAATATTTTTTAATTCAAGCGTCGTCGCATCGTCGGGGGACATATGGACACGTTAAACTTATGACACCCCTTTTGCGTCTCTCTAATGGTCCCCCGACGATGCGACGACACTTGAATTAAAAAATATTTGAACGTACTTAATATTATATTGTGACGATAATAATTATTATAATAGGTTTAAAATATTATTTGTTACTTTTTATATTTTATTTTTTGTGTCGGGGGTTTTTAAAATTTGTAATTTTACTTTTATTTTGTCCTTTTTAAAGTAGGTAATAAGGTATTAAATATAGGGAAGGTATTAATAGTGATAAGTACCTTAGTAACTTAGTTAGTTACTAGATATAATATTAGTTTTCATTTAGTAGATTAAGTTTTACCTTCCTACTCGTAAGTTGAGGTTAAATATTAGGTAGGTATTTGTTTTTTGTATTAGTTTAAGCAATTTAGGTATGCCTATGGGATCGATAGGACA
This sequence comes from Coenonympha arcania, assembly GCA_036785405.1. Classification (NCBI taxonomy): domain Eukaryota; kingdom Metazoa; phylum Arthropoda; class Insecta; order Lepidoptera; family Nymphalidae; genus Coenonympha; species Coenonympha arcania. The sequence goes on along the minus strand of JAWDAA010000030.1, from coordinate 7,478,624 downwards.
TATGGAAGGTAGTCAGATCCCCTCATCAACTATTAAAGAGCTGATGATCATCAAACGGCAAATCAGGACATGCTTACCTACCATATACTTTCAATATCATTGAAGTAACACGGTACAAAATTTCGTATCGATAGGATATATGGAAGGTAGTCAGATCCCCTCATCAACTATTAAAGAGCTGATCTTCTTCAAACGGCTGATCAGGTCATGATGACCTTACCATACGCTTTAAATACCATTGAAATAACACGGTACCAAGTTTCGAAACGATAGGACATATGGAAGGAAGTCAGAACCCCCTAATCAACTATTAAAGAGCTGATCTTCTTCAAACGGCTGATCAGGTCATGATAATCTTACGATACGCTCTTAATATCATTGAAATAACACGGTACCAAGTTTCGAAACGATAGGGCATATGGAAGGTAGTCAGATCCCCTCATCAACTATTAAAGAGCTGATGATCTTCAAACGGCAAAGCAGGACATGGTTACCTTACCATATACTTTCAATATCATTGATGTAATACGGTACCAAATTTCGAATCGATAGGATATATGGAAGGTAGTCAGATCCCCTCATCAACTATTAAAGAGCTGATGATCTTCAAACGGAAAATCAGGTCATGGTTACCTTACCATATACTTTCAATGTCATTGAAGCTACACAGTGCCAAATTTCGAATCGATCGGACATAAAGAAGTTAGTCAGATCCCCTCATCAACTAGAAAATAGCTGATAATCTTCAAACGGCTGAACAGATTTTCATGAAACATGGCTAAGAACACTCGGGATAAAATTATCTATGACACAAAATAAACTTCATGAAAATCGGTCCATCCGTTTGGGCGCTAGGATACCACAGACAGATACACAGATACACAGATACACAGACACGTTAAACTTATAACACCCCTTTTGCGTCGGGGGTTAAAAAGTAATTAATTTTGGGGGTGCCCCATACTTAGAACTGAAACTCAATTTTTTTTTTTCATCAAAACCTATGGATAGGTCTTCAAAAATGATACTAAGGTTTCTGCTATCATTTTTTTCTAAAATGAATAGCTTGCGCGAGAGACACTTCCAAAGTGGTAAAATGTGTGTCCCCCCCCCCTGTAACTTCTAAAATAAGAGTATGATAAAACTAAAAAAAATATATGATGTACATAACCATGCAAACTTCCACCGAAAATTGGTTTGAACGAGATCTAGTGAGTAGTTTTTTTAATACGTGTTGAATTGATATTCAACAAGTCTAATATTTTGTTTAACTTTGATGACGACAGATGGCGTTGCACGTATTTAACTCGCGGTGAAGTTGTTTAATGTTGAATAAGTTGGTTATGCGGTTCAAGAAAAGTGGTTTTTATGGTTTTATTCCTCCGGTAGTAGTAGGTACGGAACCCTCAGTGCGCGAGTCCGACTCGCACTTGTCCGGTTATTGTATTATTATTTTGGACTGAAACTATTTTCAGTGACCTTCGGGTGTTAAATGAAAATATTTTGATCCAGTAAATACCTCTATATGGGACATCAAGACGGGTCACAATAACACGTAGAAAAACCTGTCAAGTGCGAGTCGGACTCGCGCACTGAGGGTTCCGTACTACAACCGGAGGAATAAAACCATAAAAACCACTTTTCTTAACGAACCGCAAAACTAACTTTGTTTTTAGAGGTTTTATTGTAAATATCAAAAAACTACTTATTAGATCTCGTTCAAACCAATTTCCGGTGGAAGTTTGCATGGTAATGTACACCATATATTTTTTTTAGTTTTATCATACTCTTATTTTAGAAGTTACGGGGGGGGGGGACACACATTTTACCACTTTGGAAGTGTCTCTCGCGCAAGCTATTCACTTTAGAAAAAAATGATATTAGAAACCTTAGTATCATTTTTGAAGACCTATCCACACATATGGGTTTGACGAAAAAAAAATTTTTGAGTTTCAGTTCTAAGTATAGGGCACCCCCAAAATATATTACTTTTTTTTAAATTTTGTGTGAAAACCTTAATGCTGTTCACGGAATACATTTACTTACCAAGTTTCAACAGTATAGCTCTTATAGTTTCGGAAAAAAGTGGCTGTGACATACGGACGGACAGACGGACAGACGGACAGACGGACAGACGGACAGACGGACAGACAGACATGACGAATTTATAAGGGTTCCGTTTTTTGCCATTCTGCTACGGAACCCTAAAAAAGACAACGGTTCCATATTTAAAACTACAGTGTGCGATTACAAAATCACTGTTACTTTAATGCCTCTGATACAATTTAACAATGTGCAATTATCTTTATACCAAGCTTAGGCGATAACAACGCATAAGCACACAGCGAGCAGATTGGGGGCGTTGCGGGAGAAAATAGTTACAGAATATTTTACTTAGTATAATTTAATATTTAAGTTACAGTATAAACGTAACAAACCACGTGGCTCGAAATATTAGGTTTCTTATATACACGTACAGTAAGAGGCGTGATGGTATGAAAGAGCTCTATGTCTAAGATGTTTAAGGTAGCTAAATACAGTGACATCATAAAAACCTGTCAAGTGCGAGTCGGACTCGTGCACTGAGGGTTCCGTACTACAACCGGAGGAATAAAACCATAAAAACCACTTTTCTTATCGAACCGCAAAACTAACTTTGTTTTTAGAGGTTTAATGTAAATATCAAAAAAACTACTTATTAGATCTCGTTCAAACCAATTTTCGGTGGAAGTTTGCATGGTAATGTACATCATATATTTTTTTAGTTTTATCATACTCTTATTTTAGAAGTTACAGGGGGGGGGGACACACATTTTACCACTTTGGAAGTGTCTCTCGCGCAAGCTATTCATTTTAGAAAAATTTGTCAAGTGCGAGTCGGACTCGCGCACTGAGGGTTCCGTACTTCAACCGGAGGAATAAAACCATAAAAACCACTTTTCTTATCGAACCGCAAAACTAACTTTGTTTTTAGAGGTTTTATCGTAAATATCAAAAAACTACTTATTAGATCTCGTTCAAACCAATTTTCGGTGGAAGTTTGCATGGTAATGTACATCATATATTTTTTTTAGTTTTATCATACTCTTATTTTAGAAGTTACAGGGGGGGGGACACATTTTACCACTTTGGAAGTGGCTCTCGCGCAAGCTATTCATTTTAGAAAAAAATGATATTAGAAACCTTAGTATCATTTTTAAAGACCTATCCATAGATACCCCACACATATGAGTTTGATGAAAAAAAATTTTTGAGTTTCAGTTCTAAGTATGGGGTATGCGGTTCACAGAATACATCTACTTACCAAGTTTCAGCAGTATAGCTCTTATAGTTTCGGAAAAAAGTGGCTGTGACATACGGACGGACAGACGGACAGACGGACAGACGGACAGACGGACAGACAGACATGACGAATTTATAAGGGTTCCGTTTTTTGCCATTCGGCTACGGAACCCTAAAAAGAGATAAAATTTTGTAAATACCTATATTAATAATACTGTGTTTATTGAAGTTTTAATAACAAGTTCTCACAAATGATTGAGTCTTTGATCAACTGTGATAGAGCTTAATAATCCGGTCAAGTAAGACATAAAAATAGTGGTCAAATAACAATAATTCCGACAGAGCCAAATCTTCGTAGAGACCTTAGGTTTACCAGAAGGAATAAAGTGTCAAAAGTCCCCATCAATCCTATGTGTGCAACAAAAGTTATTCGGGGTCAAATATCAAAATTTGAGGTTTTTTGGATTTTTCTCGAAAACGGTAAGTTTTCTCAAAAATAAATTCAGGCCAAAGTTGTAGGTCTTAAAATTATCTACAAAAATGGTCCTTATAATTTTTTTCCTAAGAGTTAACATTCCTGAGATATCGCGATTCTAAGAGTCACATTATACATGATATGCACATATATATACATAATCAGGCAATTACAATTGTAGTTGCTGAAGATATTGATTTTTTTGTAGTTACTACTTACTGCAAGGACTCCAATGGATAAAATAGTTTATTTTCTATAACATCCTAATTAACCGTTTACGCAGTGTACGCAACGGAAACTCTCAATACGGAACAAATTTTCCCATTTTTGCAACAGTTTTCATTGATGCTCCTATTGTATTGGTCGTAGCGTGATGTTATGTAGCCCATAGCCTTCCTCGATAAATGGACTATCCAACACAAGAATAATTTTTCAATCAGGACCCGTAATTTCTAAAAAACAAACACGTGTCGCGCTTGGGTGCTGTACACTGCCCGTGGTGACAGACTCAAACACGGCAAGGTAGGTAGGTAGGTTGAAAAATGAGAACTAGAAAATTTTTCTTAAGGCTATAATTTTTCTGATCAGGAAGATGAGCGTTAGGATAGTTAGTAGGTTAGTGGTACAATGGTTTGTTCAAAAAAAATTTACATTTACTAGGGCGGTCCAAGGCAATATATGTCAAATTAGGTAGTAGATAAGCTACGTTCTATAATTATACAATAATAGAAATTTAGGACCGTTGGGGTAGTGAAATTAACTAATTATATGCTAGCTCGGTGAGCGCGGGGGGTTCGCGAAGAAAGACGGTAGACGAAACGAGGTTCGCAGACGCAGACGAAGTGGAGGTACTAATCTGTGGTGACGGGTTCTCCGCGGCTCCAGCACGGTGTTCCTGGGTGTCAGGTCGGCGGTGCTCAGTGAGAAGGAAAGCGGCTGGATCTGCTCATCAGTTCTGAGTGTAGTGGTTCCGCATTGAACCTGGAGCTGGAACCTGGTTCACCCCACAGTAGGCTGCATTCCAACGCGAGGAAATCTTCGGTAGTGTCAACACATCAAATAGGTTGTCCTCGTGTTATTGGGTAGATGGAGAAACCCTGGAACGCATCGACACAAGCTCGTCTTAGTCAGAGGTCTCTGCGCGCTCAAGTCTGCCGATGTCTCCCTGGAGTACCGAGGAAACCCACCAACACAGAGTGGTTCGGACTCAGAGAAAACATGGCAAGTCAAGAGGTCGGATTTACATAGGTTATTATCGACTTTTATACTAGACACTCAATATTTCACAATATAGCCAATCAACAAATTTAATTTATACAGATGACTCTGATCTAGGTGAATTATCAGTATTGCAGTGTCGAAAACAAGGGACGCAAGTGCAAAGCATTGAAATAATAGAAATGTCGTTCAACTGACACGTGGTTTAGTCATGACGCAATTTCAATAACGATGGATTTTATGAAGAGAATATGCAGTAACACTTTTGGGAACACTGAAATATAGGTTAATAATATATTATACACAAGATTAATCGACAATTAGACTTCAATACGGGTAATTTTGCGTTAGTTAGGTATCGTACCTATTGTTACAAGTGGCCATGCGAACAAAAGAATTTGCAACTCACCGAATTTCGGGTTATTACAAAATTTACAGATAGGCTGGATACATTGAATTAATGCTCAATCCCAACTCTTCATCTCCCTGATCAGTCTCTCGATGGAGATTCTTCCAAAAATTAGGCACGCATCGTGACGCGGCAGGAAAAAAAAAAGACCGGTCGCTCCTGTCTTGCGAGCCGTCAATAGGGACCATAGACAAGCCTCTCGTTGATAGATCGGGTGTGCTTGTCTATTGCTAAATGTGAGAAAGTTATGAGTTTCGAAGTATTTAATTACTTTATAAAGTTTTTAGTTTAAGTTTGGATTTTAGTAATTTGTTATTTAAGTTTTCATTAAAAGAATAAAGAATAAATCTATTGTTTGTTATTGTTTTATTTTTGTTTTTTTATCAATAGTTGACCTACGACTCAGACCTTTTGAGCCAATGTCTCAAATAGAATTTAGACTAAAAAAATATCACGTTGATCCGCTCCTTCGTTTCAGCGAAATGGCGATTGCCATAATAAAAAAATTATAGCGAGTCAAACTTAGAGATAGGTATTTGCTGTTGTGGATTATTTTTTAGAACTATTAAAGGAGATCAACTCCGCAATACATGATTTTTGCGAGACTTTAGCCGTTTACGCAGCGTACGCAACAGAATTATGGCAATCGCCATTTCGCTGAAACAAAGGAGGGGATCAAGGTGTTTGTTTTTTAGAAATTACGGGTCCTGATTGAAAAATTATTCTTGTGTTGGATAGTCCATTTATCGAGGAAAGCTATGGGCTATAAAACATCACGCTACGACCAACACAATAGGAGCATCAATGAAAAATGTTGCAAAAATGGGAAAATTTGTTCCATATTGAGAGTTTCCGTTGCGTACACTGCGTAAACGGTTAATTAGGAAGTTATAGAAAATAAACTATTTTATCCATTGGAGTCCTTGCAGTAAGTAGTAACTACAAAAAAAATCAATATCTTCAGCAACTACAATTGTAATTGCCTGATTATGTATATATATGTGCATATCATGTATAATGTGACTCTTAGAATCGCGATATCTCAGGAATGTTAACTCTTAGGAAAAAAATCATAAGGACCATTTTTGTAGATAATTTTAAGACCTACAACTTTGGCCTGAATTTATTTTTGAGAAAACTTACCGTTTTCGAGAAAAATCCAAAAAACCTCAAATTTTGATATTTGACCCCGAATAACTTTTGTTGCACACATAGGATTGATGGGGACTTTTGACACTTTATTCCTTCTGGTAAACCTAAGGTCTCTACGAAGATTTGGCTCTGTCGGAATTATTGTTATTTGACCACTATTTTTATGTCTAACTTGACCGGATTATAATTATTATTGTATTTTAATTAATACGATGCGTTAACTAGGTACTACTTGTAACATAAAATAATAACAAGCCCTATTCAAGCTTTCTGTTTGTCTTATAGAGGTCCTAAATCAGTACAATAACATTTTCTTTTTCACTCCGAAATGCTCCTGCTACGCTTGATATGTGTTTAATGATTTAAAACCAACACTTAGGCGATAATAATGGCATTTATGTAGGGGAAAAAATCCCTCAACTTTCTCACATATCCCCGAGTCTATTGTTTGAAGGTTTATGATACGTAGAAATTTGTCACTACGTTTTTGTGGTGCGTTTTGTTAGATACGCAATACCTTGTATGGAATTTGTTACCTAGCTGTGCATGGAATTTAGCTTATATTTCAATACTCAAAGAGTATTTTCTAAGGAAAATTAAAATGCGGAAACGTGGTTTAATTAAAAAAATAATCCCGACGTAATAATAGGATTACCAAAAAAATATATAAATTTATACCTGACATCTATTAGCGATAAAGTAAAACTATTACAGTATACTCCTGCTGCCATCTATTGGTGAGTAGCTGTAATACTACCGTGCAAAGCTCGGTCACCCAGCTATTTTATTTATTAAGGGACACACAAACTACATGGTAACTTAATAATATGCACAAAAATAACAACACATTGACTAGACACCAGTGCATGACCCACATCATTGTCCACAGACAGACAGAAAAATAAATGCATTATGGTAGAATATTCTTCTTAGTTGTAGCCTCGTGACTGAGGGTCGTGACCGTCTAAGAGACCAGCTTGTTGATCAAGGCTCGCCAGGTGGTGCGGTCTTGAGCCTTGTGGAAAGAACCTTGGATGTTCACGCCGGTGGCCTTGCAGATGCTGTCTATCCACCGGGTTGGCGCTCTGCCCCTACTTCGCTTGCCCTCCATGCGACCAGACATAATTAGCCGCTCGATGGAGTCGGGTTTTTTCCTAGCCAGGTGGCCGAAGAATGAGAGCTGCTAGCGGGCGCAGATGGTAGACAGACGGGTCTGTATATTTTTCAGATCATCTAATATCGACGCGTTTGTGTGATGCGCAGTCCATGAGATACCCAATATTTTGCGCCAGCACCACTTTTCGAACGCGTCAATCCTGGAGAGGATCCGAGACTTAAGGGTCCAAGTTTCAGAAGATGGTAGAATATATAGAATTAAAAAAAATAGGCTTCTATTTTTTTTTAATTAAGTAAAACTTAAGAACTAAAATTCAAATACCACGTTAAGGTCTTTCAGACAGGCGGATTTGGCTCTGCAAGTGGGCAGTGCGTAAATAGTGTAGAGCTGAAGCCCATTTAAAATGCAAAACTGGGTTAAAATCAAACACTAGCGCAATGAGGTTATTATGCTGGTTTATTTTCGCTACTTTTCTGTGTTCTGAGCAGTACATTAGTGAAACAAGTCGGAAAAGTTAAACATCCCACCCCTGAGCTGTACCAAGCTTGCATAAACTGACAATATACGGTATTTTACTCCGTTTTCTATTATTTTTTTTTATCCTAAGTTAGGATAGAAATTTAGTGAAATATATCGAAAATACACAGTTAAAAGCATTACAATTTTTGGAATAGATGTCTTCGAAAATAAAATATTAAAATGCAACGTTTGCCAGGTCAACTAGCTGACCCAGAAAACGTTATTTTGTCGTTAAAAATTATTCCTCACTTAGCGTATGAAAAATACGTACCATTCTCAGACAGAACTAAATATAAACACCAAAAAAAAATAAAAATCGTAAAGAAGTTTCGAAAAAATGGTTTGGAGAAAAAACAGCGTGACACGAGAAATTTATATATTAGAAAAGATTTATTTTCACTGAGACTTAACTAAACTATTCTTTTCTTGATTTTTCTTGCTTTTTATGGAACTATGTAAATAAAGTGATTTAACACAATATTATGTGGAGGGTATTTCGAAATGATAAAATGCGACTGCTTGAAGTTACATATGCAACGGTGATGGCCAATTGGCTAACTAATAACAAACGCATTACCCAACTTTACAATTGTTAAACTGTGACATTAACCGCGAAAAATGCGAGACACGCCTTTCAAACTTCAGGTAAAATTCCGCTCCCATACAAAAAGTATGACATCATAAATACCATATAATTATTCAAAGAAAAAACTACATCAACACTCTTATTGTGTAGCAGTAGAGCACATTATTCAATAATAGGCAAGCAAAGTTACGTTTGTAATTGCGTAATGTACAGTCAACAATCAACATAGTCATAACATAAATGACCAATTAAGAATGACCTTTAATGACACAACACCTGTGATGAGCACGAAGGTTCAATTTCGATTGGTTTTCTATTGTATGTGTCCCCTTATTTCAAAATATTTGCCTGGGAACATTTTGCCGTGTCGAATCTCGGTAAATATTTTTCGTGCGTACAGTACCTACTTAGTTGCGCCCAATCGTTTGTAATATTTGCGAGATTTCATAAGAGAAGATTGTTTTCGGTGCAATAATAAATTCAAGTGTTTTTTGTCTGTTTCTTTATTGAAGCTCTACTTGCTAACAGTCAGTTTATATATTTAGTAGTGATTTTAAATAAGTATTTAGATGCACATGACAATGATAAGAAAGTACCAAAACTATTGATTTTATGTCAGATTTTTTTCTCAGGACAGATTAATTTGTTTTGCTATAATCCGCTACTTGAAAAGATTCTGTATGGTACAATATGCAAGAACACTGCCCACATGAAACGCCACAAACAATTTTCGAACACTTTCTTCGACGCACGTTTCAATTCAATGATTTTTTTCTGATTGATTTTTGAGTTCTTAGATAGGTATTAAAAAATATAAAGCATGCATAATTGCGTAATATTTAATTAATTACCTATACATTCCCCTCCTCCCGTTTGTTGACACGTGGTGAGGTTTATGGGTAACCCCTCCTACCTACCTACCCAAAATCACGTGATTTGTTTAGATACTTATAGAATAAAAAAAAATCAAGAACTTTATCACACCCAAGAATATTATCACATTCGATTCGATTTCGCCCTCAAGTGATAATGGGCGGTTCATAGCGTTTTCACTTAACGGCCTACAAGCCGTATTTAGGTGATTTTGAATGAAGTTTTATGCAAAAACTATAAAGACAATTACTTTCAAATTTACACGTCATGTATTTTGGGTCTTTAATCTAAAATCGCTTAGAAGCAGAAACACGATTGGATAAAATTTTCTCGATAGAAAGTTCTCCCAAAAGTTGCTCTAAAATCTCAGTTTTTCTATGTTTTATCGGAAACTACAATGGATGTAATTGTAATTTTTGTTTTAATGTATCGGTAATAATAATATCCTAAAACGCTTAGAACAGATTTTTGATAACTGGCTTAGTTTTTGAGTAATTAGGTAAAACGTCGTTTTTCTGCTATATTCTTCCGCGACGCTGCATTTCGCACTTACCAAATCTCCGTGAGAGTGAGAAAGACAAAAATAAATTCAATAAATCCCCATACTAGTAAAATCGAGACCTCTTGATTGTTTCAGTGAATCTTAAGAGTAACCTGTAAGCTTCCTAACAAAAAGCTATAACGTTTTCCTACCCGTAAATGTAGGCCGATTTTCATAATTTTTGGATATTATGTTGCAGATTCTATGAAGTACTATGCTCGTACGTTTTATTTTTTAAGAAATATTGCTTATATTAAAAGTTATTTGAGACTAAATATCCACATTTTTGACCTAAGAACTTGCTCGTGTATTTTATAAATAAATTAGATTAAGGTGTACTTAATCTAATGACACGAAAATTGACAAATTTGGTAAACGTTTGGGGAGGTTAAAACGTTATACGAGCATAGACTATATCATTTATGAAACCACCTATTCGCGGTCCGCTAAGTTAGTATACAATAGCCTTAATTAATTGGTGCTGCGGAGGCCGCGAAGCCGTCTACGTAGACGTAAACACCTCGCTAATTACTGCTGTGGTATAGCATAGACGTTTTTAGCACCTCTCTGATAACAAGAGTTTGTTTACGCGAAATATTACAGGGATAGGTTAATCAAAGTCATTTTAAGGTAGAGGTAGATATGTTTATCATAATTTTCTCAAAAATGCTTCGAAAGAGTACTACTAAATTATTTTGATAACCTACTTCGAGTTATATCGAAATTGCTGTCCTACTCCAAATTAATTCCAAAGTAAACTCATAATGACAGATATTAGTTTAATAATTGTAAATAAAAGTACTTAATTTAAAAATATACAAATTTTACTTCAAAAAATGGCAACTTGTAAAAGGTTTTCTCTTAAATTTCAACTGGCTCGCAAATAGAAACCTGTTAAATTAAAAAATATACACTTTACCACGACACAACTAGGTATTACACAAATAACTTTAGCTGGGAATAAAACCCGTGATAGTATAAAAAGTTTTAAATTCGAGCACAAGCTGCGCCAGGGAGGTCATCAGAAATTATTATAGACATAACATCCTTAGTTATTAGTGTGCAAGGTACCAATGCCGAGTGTCTAGGTGAAGCGTGCTCAGATTGCTAACTGATGCTTTACATTACACTACACGACACATGCGACGTACAATATCGTGACGACAAGAAACATCTCCTTTAAAATAACTCTTAGAATCAACTGATGCTCTCAAGAATAATGCACAGGTTTAGTCAACCTCTGTGACAGTAGCTTGACAGAAGTTTACCGGTGGTAATATTCTTCTTGCGGAGTCAGTCCGGGTATAGGTACCACCACGGTCTTAGTTATTGTGCCGTGCAGCTGTGGTATAAGCACAGGTATTACTCTGTGTTTCGGTTTAAAAGGCACTGTGACATGATTTGGGTGAAATGACTGACCTAAGAGATGTTTCAGGATGATGAGCGCAGTTCACTGCGTCATATTATTTTGCAATGCAAAGTCGTGGCACGTACTGCATCTGACATGGGCAGGTGAACGTTCTCATTCGTCTTATTATTTTTCAAAGAAAAAAATCCAATTAAGCAGCTGACAGGTGAAGTTTTTGTAATTATTAATTGTACAAAGTCATCACTTCATTAATTTTATTGACATACATGACATGGGCAGCCATACTACTTAACATTAGGTGAATGTCTTGCTTGTCTCATCATTCTTTCGTATTAAAAAACTTAAAATCCGTTGATCCGTTTCAAAACTCGTTCGGCATAAACTTTAAGACATACAAACTGGTAGTGAATTATTGATAGCCCCATTATTTGAAGTGGTTAGTAAATATCGGATCGTTATCGTCCCATATAGATAGATAGAACTTCAAAGTAGGAAATGGCGATCAGTTTTTGCTCTTTTCACTTCGAGATGCGAAACACGTATGATAACGTCTGTAATGACTTTCATATTGCATTAACTTACTATTGCACTCCAAACATAGAGTTGCGATCTTGTAACCCTTATCACCAGTGGCATACGGCACAAAATTCAAGAAGTTTCGAGGTTAAATCTTATCTTGTATCAGCTTTTCCGTTCTTCATTAGACAGATGTACATTTAATAAGGCTTCACAAAGAGCTTTTGTCGCAATAAGTAAACAAGTTCCTAATTAAATTTGAACTTCCGTTACAGGAAGGCAATGTTTGTGAATAAAAATGTATAATAAATAATGTAGATATGGAGAAATAATTTTATTAAGATGTATCGAACGTTTCATTATGAGGTGCCTACTTTTCATTCTATGACTGCCATTTCACCTGATGTTAAGTGATGATGGAGTTGAATATTATGTTACCATACTAACTTTGAAGGAGTACTAGCCGCTGGCAGTTGCTATACAGCATCGCACCAGAGTGCTAAATTGCTTGGCGGTATGTCTTTGCCGGCCGAAGCCTCCCTCGACTTTACATTTTGACTAAATGAAACTTTTATCGAAGACCGATAGACAATATATACCCTGGATAGGGCGGATTGGGCCAAAAATGTTTGTTTTGACACCAACAGTACAATCTATATATATAAAATCTATATATATAAAAGAGAGTTACCACTCACTCACTCACTCATCACGATATCTCAGGAAGTATAAAGCCTACAAACTTGAAATTTGAAAGGTAGGTTCTTTGTAATGGGTAGGTGTCAGCTAAGAAACGATTTTGAGAAACTACCCCTCTAAGGGGGTGAAATAGGGGTTGGAAGTTTATATGAAAGTCCCGTGTTTTTGAAGTTAGAGACGTGAAAATCGTCATTTAGGTTATCAGCTTCAGATATTAAAAATTTGTATAAGTCGTTTTGGAAAATTCCCCTTTAAGGGTGGTAAAATAGGGGATGAAAGTTTTTATGTGAAAATTTTAATATTGTTACTGTTGACTTGAAATTTGGAAAGTAGGTTCTTTCTAATGGGTAGTTGTCAGTTAAGAAACGGTTTTGAGAAAATCCTTCCCTAAGGGGGTGAAATAGGGGTTGGGAGTTTGTATGAAAGTCCCGTGTTTTAGAAGTTTAAAGAGTCGTGAAACTCGGCATTAGCACTGAACCTATTTTGGGAGCGGCGTATTTAAAGTACGAAAGTTTATATGTGCACATTACACTATAATATAATAAAGGTGAAAGTTTGTATATATGTGTGTGTTTGTCTGTTACTCCTTCACGCTGCAACTACGAATCCGATTTAGCTGAAATTTGGAATGGAGATGAATTATTACCTGGATTAACACATTATGGTACTTTTTATCCCGGAAAAAGCGATGGTTCCCGCAGAAGTAGTGAAAAACCTAAATTCACGCGAGCGGAGCCGCGGGCAACAGCTAGTACTGTATAATACTGCCCTGCCAGTATAATACTGCCCTGGAGTGGCTAGCATGGTCCCCGCACAAAAAAGGTAATCAAACGGTATTATCGTTAACGAATCTCTTACTGAGTAATAATTTCGCAGTCAAGAACCTTTAGGTCCACTCACCCCAACATGCTGGCCATCGATGAACAGCTGTGGGACCAGGATCTGGTCGCTCCTCATCCTGTCCCTGATCTCGTCCTGGTACTCGGTGCTCATGAAGACGTCCCTTTCCTCGTACTTCACCAGCAGGTTCCTGAGGATCTTCTTCACGAGCAGGCACCGCTGGTACGTGCTGCGTACGACGCCCATCGTCGTGGTGTACAGAACCACTTTGCCAGCGTCTTTTTCTTTGTAACTCTGAAAAATAAACAATAAATTATAGGACTAACTCTACGATTTATGAATTCAACATCTCCTGAGGGTGTCCCGGTGTTGGAAAGAAACGTGCATCGAAGAAAGGGTTGGAAGAAGTGTGTGTTGTGTTTCGTGTGGGCGGTATACCATACAGCTACTTTTCAAGTAGCGGCAACTAAGGGCTGGTCGCTGTTTCGATTATTATTTTTATTGAAAAACAAAACTAGACAAATACCCGGCAAACAGCGCAAAAAATGTCGCCAGTATACAGGTGTCAAAAATGTTAGACACATTTTTCGTGTATGAAGAAGGTTTACGTAAAATGTTCAGATGGATTCATCCTTAAGTTCATATCGGTGTCAACAAACCACAAAATTATATCCCAACAAAAACATTTTCATGTAAAATGTTGCCAGACGAGTATATGGCTCACACTGTCAAAAAGTTATCAGATCTCGTGTAGGGCAAGACTTCTGACTTTATACACCCTTAAATACAAGCTCTAACTTCACAAACTCTACACTTTAGTTACAATAATGTCTTGGCCGTTTGGCTACCGTCACATGGGCGTAAAGTGAAAAATTTATCCCACCAAAATCATTTTCCTGATTTCAAATTTTGATTTAACAGAACTTACAGAGTACTGAAAAGTGAATAATTTTTTGATTTTACGCCCAATGTAACGGTAGCCAAACGGTCAAGACATTATTGTAACTAAAGTGTAGAGTTTGTGAAGTTAGAGCTTGTATTTAAGGGTGTATAAAGTCAGAAGTCTTGCCCTACACGAGATCTGATAACTTTTTGACAGTGTGAGCCATATACTCGTCTGGCAACATTTTACATGAAAATGTTTTTGTTGGGATTTCATTTCTTTTTGTAAGTTTTTTAAAACAATGTTTTTTATTAACTTAATTTTTCTTATTTTTTTTGGGTATTTCTTATACTTCAGGTGCGCCTCTTGGCACAGCCCACTCTCTAATCGGGAATTCGGGCTTGTCGCGTGCACTATGGTACTGGGCACACTGACGTTGGGGCGCTGTTAAAATCCATATAATTTACGCTTGGCATGCCCGACGGCTAACTGTGGGTACTGGGCACTGGGCCCTGGGCACTCATCTCACCCTGGGCACTGGGAACTGAGAGCTGGGCTCGTTGGACGGGGCCTGTATGTAACTTGGACTTGACGCATCCGTTTAGGCACTGAGCAGGTATTTATGCGCTATAACGCTCTTCAAAATCAGAGAGATTTGACGCTTGGCATGTTCGACAGCTCAAGCTGGGCACTGGGCACTCGGCTCAATGTGGGTTCTTGTCATTGAGCGCTGGATCCTAGTCACTCGACATGCAGTGAAACTCGCCTTGTTAAACATGACATGCATAGAACTTGGGCTTGAAACGTGCGATATTACTGGGCACAGGGCACTGGGCACTTGGGCACTTGGCCACTTGGGCACTGGAATCGCCCATTTCCCAAAAAAAATTACGTGTTTTTCCAGATATATACTAGCAGATATCTAACATGAAATTAAGTGTGTACCTATATACGTATGGGAAACCCCATACGAACTTCCAACCCCCTAATTTGATGGATGTGGGGTGATTTACTAAAAATCCTGAAACACATATTTAATTGTTTTTTACAAAGAGTCCCTATATCAATTTTGAGACCTCTAGCATCAATATTTGCCGTAGTTTCATACAAACATCCATTCCCCCATACGAACTTCCAACCCCCTAATTTGATGGATGTGGGGTGATTTACTAAAAAGCCTGAAACACGTATTTAATTGTTTATTACGAAGAGTCCCTATATCAATTTTGAGACCTCTAGCATCAATATTTGCCGTAGTTTCATACAAACATCCATCCCCTATTTTAAGGGGTTGGGGGGTTAAATTTCCAACTTTTGGAATTTTTTTGTTGGTTGTGAACTAATTCTAGCTTACATACCAAATTTCAGCTTTCTAGGACTTCAGGAAGTACCTAGGAATTATGATGATCATCAGTGAGTCAGTCAGTCAGTCAGTCAGTCAGTGACGAAATCTGGGTCTTTCAGATGTCAATAAAATCTAAAGTATAAGACCTGTAATATTGAAACTTTATACGTTTAATAAGTTCACCGGCGACATCATTTCCCGAGAATTTTGATTATCTGGAATAATTCTGGCCTAAGTTATAAGGGTTTAAAAATACGGCGAAACACTTCGAGAAAAGATAGGTAGTGCCCTCGCGCTTCGCTTGACTCGTCTGGCGGGGACACTACCGTGTCCCCAGATAGCCCTGGCGATGTATCTATAACACCATAAATTATTAGTCTTCATGAGAGATCTGTTAGACTCATTATCAATCTAAGGAGTCCATGTTATTGTAGCTAAGACCGGAAATTCCCAGGTCTCAAATAAAGTCCCGATTTTTGAGAACTAGACTAGACTTTAGATCATCTAGTTGACTAAATGTAGATAAACAAGCTTGAAACAGTGTCGAATATAATGGAGGTTTCTCATGACTTCGCTCTTACGGCTAAGAAATATTTGATTAAAGATAATGATGTTGATGATTCGGAATCTAAATTCCCGGGATCAAAGGTAGTTATATATGGCGATGACACGGGTCAGTTGAAATCTATTTAATCTGTATATCGTAACGCCATCTGTATAAAAACGGGGGAGATGCCAACTTTGTAGCCTGTACGTTTTCCGGTGATTTCTACCTCTTCGCGTGTTGGAACCTTAGAAGACCATAATAATTTAGTTGTTTTTAAAATTTGTATCTAGATGGCGCCCTAATAAATCACTTCGTAGTCATATTTTATCTTATTATTAAAATTATTGTGACAGTTTGTATGTTAGCTACTCAATCCCATCGCAACTATTGCATCGGTTTTGCTGAAACTTGGAATGTAGATAGCTTATACTCAGGATTCTAGTATATTTTACTATATTGACTTAAAACTAAGACGAGGGTTCTGCACTGAGAAGAAGCCCACAACAAACTCAACTGGGTTTTGTTTTTTGTGATCATCATTTTGCAATACACTAACTTAACACCAATTAATAACGTAACTCTTAACAAATATTAATTAATAAATTATTTGATCTTGTATAGTTACAGCAGTTCACTATCTCTCCCAAGGTTTTGATTCATGTACACTATCCTAAATGCCATAGTAAGCTTTATCAATGAGCTTTCGTTTCACACCTAATTATTGGTATTATTATGGAATTTTTGATGTACTCGGTAAATGGGTACAATTTCTGACATAATGCTCCCCGAAGTTCCCACTTCGATTTGGTCCAAAACTAAAACGGTCAGTTATTAGGTCCATATTACACTGTAGGTAAGTAAACATAGCACTTATATACCACTCTATTACAGCGTTACTGTTACTGGGTCAGTCGGTACTGGGTAACGCATTTGTCATCAAAGGTAGACCGCAAATTCGCACCTCTTGCGTAGTTACAAACACTTTACTGGTCTGTCGTATACACTTACACATTTACGTAATTTCTTATTTGATCCTACTTAGTTTGTGTATCTACTCTGGAATATTACATAAATTGTTTAAAGTATCAATAATCATCAACCTATCTATTTAGATAACAAAAGAAACGACAGATAATCTGCAAAATAAAAAAAGTTGAGAGCTGTTTTGATTTTTTGGCCTAATTCTTATGTTTTTGGGTGTGCTGAATCCGAAAATGACTTTCATTTGCTCGTAGAACGTCACGTTTTCTGACAATATAGGCATCTATGTTAAACAAGTTATCACCTTAAAATAAAAGATAAAATACTAAAAAATTTTTTTTATTTATCTTAATTGAGTAACGAAACTTATTTTTTTATCTTAAATACATTCATTAGTAAGCACTAAACACGTTTCTTTTTCCCAGTGAGACTCCTTTTGGTACATTTTCGCTTGTAGGAAGCATCTAGAAGGTCTCTCTGAAGCATCCAACAGTAGTCAGATATCATTGAGACGCGACATCTTCACTGGTATCTTTTTTCCATCTCCTTAATATCTTGGTGAAATCGTTCACATTGCTCTTCACTCACGTCTCCTAAATTTTCTGAAATGTAGTCGAGATGGGAATGAAGAAAATGAACTTTTAAACTCATTAGGCAACCTAAAGCTTGAAATGCGTTTAACATTCTTTTGACGATTTGTTTGTAGTCAGGGTAAGTTCCCGGCAAAAGTAAGTTTTGAGCCTTGATCCAAGCAACCCAGCAGCGTTTTTAGGAAGATTCAAGTCTCTTACCAAATCATTTAGCTCGCCCTGGGAAAACAATTTCGGGCTGCTGTCATCTTCAAATTCAAAACTTGACTCGTCATCGGGTTCAGGTACAGCACCATCATCGTCAAAACTTGGAATCTCTTCCAAGGTAGCAGGGGCCTTTGGCACTGGCATTTCGGTCCCATGAGGGATGGGACGAATAGCTGATTGAAGATAGGGGTATGAAATTGACTGCTTCTGCTTTGAATTATACCCTTTCACATTACATGAACAAAAGTAACATTCATCACTGTGATTCTTTTGCTCGCGCCGTACCATAGGAATCGCATATCGGAAAGCTTTTTTCTTGCCCCTAGACCAATTTCGAAGGTCTTCAACACATCGTTTGCAGACTTTATGAGGAGCCCAAACTTTATCCTGATCTCCGAGTTTCAAGTCAAAATACGCGAAGTAGACTTTTTTTTACAAAGTCCGTACCTAATATTAAGTTGTTGCTTTATTATCATAATACTTATTCGCCACATATATAACAGAAACTGTCAGGTGAATTCACACACACGCACAGACGACATTGCACTATACTTAATTATGATCTATTAAACAAATAAGTACGAGTAATTGTATCGCGCCACTTTTTACACTATCGGAGCGCGCACGTTTACAACATGTTTACTCGTATGTTTGTTTATTTAGCTTACACAGGGCGTTCTTTATTTAGAAAGTAATGATAGTTATGGCCTGAATACATTTAAAAACAATTATCAAAATAAAATTGTACATATTTATTTATGACTTCAAGTTAGCCCAAAAACCCCTTTTTGTAATAAAATTTTGCGTTTAGCAAAATAACGTGACGTTCTAGAATTTTTTGAGTATTTTTTCAGCTTTCAGAACACCTTAATACATATAAATCAGTTGAAAACATCCAGACAGCATTTTTTTTGCAGACCTGTAATTTGTACAAGATGTGGCGTAGAAAGTTTACCTGCATTTTTATGAATTTTTGCCTACATTCAGTAGATACGTTTGACAAAAGGTCGTAACTCGTAAGCTATTTTTCATATGATAATCCTTGAATGGCAAAACTACGTTTGCCGTGCTAGCTAGTATTGATGTAATAAATAGCGTATTAAAGTTAGGTCGAAATCTAGGCCACATGAATATTTGGTTTTGTATTTTATGTGCATTGAAAGTATCTAACTATGAACGAAAATCTAAAATGTACTGATATTTTTTTTTTACTCTTTACAAGTTAGTACTTGACTGCGATCACACCTGGTGGTAAGTGATGATGCAGCCTGAGATGTTATCGTACTAACTTGGGAGGGTATAAGTAAATTTACCCCAACGGTTTCTACAAGCATCGCACCGGAACGCTAAATCGCTTGGCGGTGCGTCTTTGCTTGTAGGGTGGTAACTAGCCACGGCCAAAGCCTCCCACCAGACCAGACCTGAGCCAATTTAGAAATTATAAAATTCCAAAGTGGCCCGTGGCGGGAATCGAACCCGCGACCTCCCACTCTAATCAGAGCGCGCCGCCACTGCGCCAGGGTGGTGGTCAAAAAATTATCGACACATAGGGGTTCTGCGAACGATGTTTATAATCTTTCCATCGACAATAATAATATTAATCGTAAGCACCTGTCAACATTTCAACTTGGCTGCCATTTAGAAACTTTTGTTATAGGTTTTTTTAGTGATAATTCCTATACTTCTATCTTTTTAGCATTTTATCGTTGATTACGGTTTTCGTTTGACCAACGGGCGCATCTCCTATTTACCTATAAGTGACACATAAGTAAATATTTACTTATGTGTCAACATAGACGTCTTCTACTTACGTAAACCTACTTAAGTGAGTAGGTAAGGAGGTCTTGAAAGACATAATATGTGGCATTATCAGAATGGTCACTTAAACAGCGGTCACCACTCCCACCGCCTGTGCGGTATTGCTTGCCACTTGACCGTAAAACGTGCCTAGTCCAGTTATTCCTAATCAATGTGTCCATGCCTTGCCTTGACTATGTCATTAGGGGATAAGACATTTATATCATCCGTTGTAAACGATGTCGTGTCGCATCTACTTTAGCTTGAAATCCGATAAACTTGAAATATAATAAAATACTAATAAATAAATAAAATAGTAATAAGTAAAGTTAAGTAATAATAATTGGAAGGATCTGACGGCCTCGTGAGGTAAGAACAGACAAAATGAAATGAAATGAAATTTATTTTTATTTTGTCTCAATTACAATAAGTCTTAATTTAATGGATCGATGACGTCTGGAAAAGTAAAAAATTGGTTGTCTGTAAAGTCGGTTTACTGACGATAGTTGAACGTGACAACTCTCGCTTGCACATCAAGCCTTACATGGAACGCCTCAGAGTGAGGTAACGCCGCATTTTTGTGCGTGCAGCCGGCTCTATCGATTTATAAGACGTTGTCACGTCAAAAACTGCGTTCCAGCCGTCACGCCCACCTCTGAAAACTTAGGTTAAATAATACTATGTTCCAAAGTAAGTACAATGTATCATTTGTGAAGAATAAATGATGTGAAAGTGTATGTGTGTGTGTGCGTGTGTGTGCGTGTGTGTGTGTGTGTGTGTGTGTGTGTGTGTGTGTGTGTGTGTGTGTGTGTGTTTATGTGAATGCGAGTGGGTGACGTTTCTTTCTATCGATATCACACAACTGTTTTTAATAGTTTGTCATTATCTTTGTAAGAGAATGATTGAAGCCATTTCGAACATTTCGAGTAAGCTGTAAATTGATAATGGACCATTATGAAGACCATTAGCTGAAGTATGTTTAAATATCATCAGCTCTTTTTTAAATGCAGATTTTAAAAAAGAGCAGAGAGAGCTTTTTGGTTATAAAATAAATACAGATACTGTGTTGTACCTAATAAAAATATATAAGCGTTTTGCACAAACTTAATATTCATCGTTTTTGATATCCCGTTATACCTACGAATAAAATAAAAGACTCCTAAAGTGTTCTTGCTCAGCTGTTTTTTTTTTTTGCCACTGGTCTCGAACCATTTATGACGACAACGACGTTGAATAATAGAACTGTAAACAAGTAGTATACAACTATAGACTGATGAGTCATTATTAATGTTGGTTGAACGCTAAAAGTTTATTGTTTAGACATCGCTGCATGTAAAGAGTCTTGCAAATCGCTTCCACGGATTTCAACGGTACGTACAGTTATTCAAATTCACGCTTGCATTCCGCTTTCATATTTACAAATTACGATTTATGGAATTGATTGATTGTAGTATTTTCAGACTATGGTTTGTGTCAAAACAAAATAAAGGCTGAAGATGACTTCAGTCTTCAACAAGAATATCAACTTAGATTATACTAATTAGGTAGACCAATGTAACATGGTGGCAGACTAACATAACATTGTGGCAAATGCATAAAGACCCGCTCTACATGATTGCCAACGGTATTGGCCATTACCATTCGCCACAATGTTGGCCAGCGTGGCTTTAGAGATAGCCAGAAGACCAACATACATCTTAGGCATAGCCAGAAGATGATCAACATAACATTTAGAAAGAGTCAGAAAACCATCAAATCACATAGGAATAGCTAGAAGACTAACATTGCTTAGGCATCGAAAGATCAGCATCCCTATTCTATGCCATCTATATATATAAAAGAATGAGGCATTTTGGTGATTTTGGTTGTTCCAAGGATTCCGCCAAAACTATAGGTCGTAGAGATCTGAAATTTTGTACCTATTTAGATATTAGGTCATGAATTCGTACTAAGACGGGGATTCCAGAAATTCAAATTGTAAGGGGTAAAAACCGTTGGTTTTTTGGATTTCCCCATACAAAAGTGAAATTTTTTTCGTTGTTCCAGGAATTCCCGAAAAGCTACAAGTCGTAGGGATCTGAAATTTGGTACCTAGGTAGATATTAGGTCATGAATTCGTACTAAGACGGGGATTCCAGAAATTCAAATTGTAAGGGGTAAAAACCGTTGGTTTTTTGGATTTCCCCATACAAAAGTAAAATTTTTTTCGTTGTTCCAGGAATTCCCGAAAAGCTACAAGTCGTAGAGATCTGAAATTTGGTACCTAGGTTGATATTAGGTCATGAATTCGTACTAAGACGGGGATTTCAGAAATTCAAATTGTAAGGGGTAAAAACCGTTGGTTTTTTGGATTTCCCCATACAAAAGTGAAATATTTTTCGTTGTTCCAGGAATTCCCGAAAAGCTACAAGTCGTAGGGATCTGAAAATTGGTAACTAAGTAGATATTAGGTCATGAATTCGTACTAAGACGGGGATTCCAGAAATTCAAATTTTAAGGGGAAAAAACCGTTGGTTTTAGGGATTTCTCCATACAAAAGTGTAATTTTTTTCGTTTTTCCAGGGATTCCCGAAAAACTAAAAGTCGTAGAGACCTGAAATTTGGTACCTAGGTTGATATTAGGTCAAGAATTCGTACTAAGACGGGGATTCCAGAAATTCAAATTTTAAGGGGTAAAAACCGTTGGTTTTAGGGATTTCTCCATACAAAAGTGAAGTTTATTTCGTTGTTCCAGGGATTCCCGGAAAACTACAAATCGTAGAGATCTGAAATTTGGTACCTAGGTTGATATTAGGTCATGAACTTGTACTAAGACGGGGATTCCAGAAATTCAAATTGGAAGGGATAAAAATCCTACTTTTAAGGGATTTTCCCATACAAAAGTGTAATTTTTGCGTTGTTCCAGGGATTCCAGCGAAATTAAGTCGTAGAGATCTGAAATTTAGTACCTAGGTTGGTATTAGGTATATCATGAATTCGTATTCAGAAAGGGATTTTCGAGATTCAAATTTTGAGGAGGAAAAATTTTGAATTTTTTGGCCGCCATTTTGAACTTTTTTGTTACTGGGCCGATTGCTTTGAAAATCGATATTTGACTATGGCAGAAAGCATAGAGACGGAATTTGTGGTCAAAATTTAAAAAATAGGCCGCCATTTTGAACTTTTTTGTTACTGGGCCGATTGCTTTGAAAATCGATATTTAACTATGGCAGCAAGCATAGAGAAGGAATTTGTGGTCAATATTTAAAAAAGTGGCCGCCATTTTGAACTTTTTAGTTACTGGGCTGATTGCTTTGAAAATCGATATTTGACTATGGCAGCAAGCATAGAGAAGGAATTTGTGGTCAAAATTAATTAACCGACTTCAAAAAAAAGGAGGAGGTTCTCAATTCGTCGGAATCTTTTTTTTTTTTTTTTTTTTTTTTTTTTATGTATGTTCCCCGATTACTCGAAGATGCGTGGGCCAATTTCGAAAATTCTTTTTTTGTTTGAAAGGGAATAGTTCACAGATGGTCCCATTGTCACCAAGTCAGGATCTGATGATGGGATCCTGGAGAAATCGAGGGAACTCTTCAAATTTTATAAGCACACTTGAAGTAATTTGGGTATTGTTTAAAAGAGTAATTTTTTCCAGGTTGTATTATGGTCATCAGGTCGGGATCTGATGATGGGATCTTGGTAAAATCGAGGGAACTCTTCAAATTTTGCTAGTATACTTGAAGCGATTTAGGTATTTTTTATAGTTACTATTGCATTTCCTAGCAGTCATCAAGTAATGACTGTATTCATCAAGTCAGAATCTGATGATGGGATCTTGGAGAAATTGAGGGAACTCTTCAGATTTTAGAAGCATACTTCCAGCGATTTGGGCATTTTTTCCAATACCTTGCGCATTACTTGTTTTCCACTAAAAAGTAAAAAATAAAATTGAAAATTCTTTCCAAAAAACCAACTTCAAATGCCACTACAAAGAGTGAAATAATTTTTAATGTACACCAATTCGAAGTCGGGCAATGTTTCGTTCATTCACTAATAGTCCTCCGTATTGACGATAATTTTGTCGTTTCTTTGCACATTAAGTTTAATAATAGGAAAGACTATTAATGATTGAACAAAACATTGCCCGACTTCGAATTGGTGTACATTAAAAATTATTTCACTCTTTGTAGTGGCATTTGAAGTTGGTTTTTTGGAAAGAATTTTCAATTTTTTGGCCTAATTCTTATGTTTTTGGGTGTGCTGAATCCGAAAATGACTTTCATTTGCTCGTAGAACGTCACGTTTTCTGACAATATAGGCATCTATGTTAAACAAGTTATCACCTTAAAATAAAAGATAAAATACTAAAAAATTTTTTTTATTTATCTTAATTGAGTAACGAAACTTATTTTTTTATCTTAAATACATTCATTAGTAAGCACTAAACACGTTTCTTTTTCCCAGTGAGACTCCTTTTGGTACATTTTCGCTTGTAGGAAGCATCTAGAAGGTCTCTCTGAAGCATCCAACAGTAGTCAGATATCATTGAGACGCGACATCTTCACTGGTATCTTTTTTCCATCTCCTTAATATCTTGGTGAAATCGTTCACATTGCTCTTCACTCACGTCTCCTAAATTTTCTGAAATGTAGTCGAGATGGGAATGAAGAAAATGAACTTTTAAACTCATTAGGCAACCTAAAGCTTGAAATGCGTTTAACATTCTTTTGACGATTTGTTTGTAGTCAGGGTAAGTTCCCGGCAAAAGTAAGTTTTGAGCCTTGATCCAAGCAACCCAGCAGCGTTTTTAGGAAGATTCAAGTCTCTTACCAAATCATTTAGCTCGCCCTGGGAAAACAATTTCGGGCTGCTGTCATCTTCAAATTCAAAACTTGACTCGTCATCGGGTTCAGGTACAGCACCATCATCGTCAAAACTTGGAATCTCTTCCAAGGTAGCAGGGGCCTTTGGCACTGGCATTTCGGTCCCATGAGGGATGGGACGAATAGCTGATTGAAGATAGGGGTATGAAATTGACTGCTTCTGCTTTGAATTATACCCTTTCACATTACATGAACAAAAGTAACATTCATCACTGTGATTCTTTTGCTCGCGCCGTACCATAGGAATCGCATATCGGAAAGCTTTTTTCTTGCCCCTAGACCAATTTCGAAGGTCTTCAACACATCGTTTGCAGACTTTATGAGGAGCCCAAACTTTATCCTGATCTCCGAGTTTCAAGTCAAAATACGCGAAGTAGACTTTTTTTTACAAAGTCCGTACCTAATATTAAGTTGTTGCTTTATTATCATAATACTTATTCGCCACATATATAACAGAAACTGTCAAGTGAATTCACACACACGCACAGACGACATTGCACTATACTTAATTATGATCTATTAAACAAATAAGTACGAGTAATTGTATCGCGCCACTTTTTACACTATCGGAGCGCGCACGTTTACAACATGTTTACTCGTATGTTTGTTTATTTAGCTTACACAGGGCGTTCTTTATTTAGAAAGTAATGATAGTTATGGCCTGAATACATTTAAAAACAATTATCAAAATAAAATTGTACATATTTATTTATGACTTCAAGTTAGCCCAAAAACCCCTTTTTGTAATAAAATTTTGCGTTTAGCAAAATAACGTGACGTTCTAGAATTTTTTGAGTATTTTTTCAGCTTTCAGAACACCTTAATACATATAAATCAGTTGAAAACATCCAGACAGCATTTTTTTTGCAGACCTGTAATTTGTACAAGATGTGGCGTAGAAAGTTTACCTGCATTTTTATGAATTTTTGCCTATATTCAGTAGATACGTTTGACAAAAGGTCGTAACTCGTAAGCTATTTTTCATATGATAATCCTTGAATGGCAAAACTACGTTTGCCGTGCTAGCTAGTATTGATGTAATAAACAGCGTATTAAAGTTAGGTCGAAATCTAGGCCACATGAATATTTGGTTTTGTATTTTATGTGCATTGAAAGTATCTAACTATGAACGAAAATCTAAAATGTACTGATATTTTTTTTTTACTCTTTACAAGTTAGTACTTGACTGCGATCACACCTGGTGGTAAGTGATGATGCAGCCTGAGATGTTATCGTACTAACTTGGGAGGGTATAAGTAAATTTACCCCAACGGTTTCTACAAGCATCGCACCGGAACGCTAAATCGCTTGGCGGTGCGTCTTTGCTTGTAGGGTGGTAACTAGCCACGGCCAAAGCCTCCCACCAGACCAGACCTGAGCCAATTTAGAAATTATAAAATTCCAAAGTGGCCCGTGGCGGGAATCGAACCCGCGACCTCCCACTCTAATCAGAGCGCGCCGCCACTGCGCCAGGGTGGTGGTCAAAAAATTATCGACACATAGGGGTTCTGCGAACGATGTTTATAATCTTTCCATCGACAATAATAATATTAATCGTAAGCACCTGTCAACATTTCAACTTGGCTGCCATTTAGAAACTTTTGTTATAGGTTTTTTTAGTGATAATTCCTATACTTCTATCTTTTTAGCATTTTATCGTTGATTACGGTTTTCGTTTGACCAACGGGCGCATCTACTATTTACCTATAAGTGACACATAAGTAAATATTTACTTATGTGTCAACATAGACGTCTTCTACTTACGTAAACCTACTTAAGTGAGTAGGTAAGGAGGTCTTGAAAGACATAATATGTGGCATTATCAGAATGGTCACTTAAACAGCGGTCACCACTCCCACCGCCTGTGCGGTATTGCTTGCCACTTGACCGTAAAACGTGCCTAGTCCAGTTATTCCTAATCAATGTAGGTAGGTCCATGCCTTGCCTTGACTATGTCATTAGGGGATAAGACATTTATATCATCCGTTGTAAACGATGTCGTGTCGCATCTACTTTAGCTTGAAATCCGATAAACTTGAAATATAATAAAATACTAATAAATAAATAAAATAGTAATAAGTAAAGTTAAGTAATAATAATTGGAAGGATCTGACGGCCTCGTGAGGTAAGAACAGACAAAATGAAATGAAATGAAATTTATTTTTATTTTGTCTCAATTACAATAAGTCTTAATTTAATGGATCGATGACGTCTGGAAAAGTAAAAAATTGGTTGTCTGTAAAGTCGGTTTACTGACGATAGTTGAACGTGACAACTCTCGCTTGCACATCAAGCCTTACATGGAACGCCTCAGAGTGAGGTAACGCCGCATTTTTGTGCGTGCAGCCGGCTCTATCGATTTATAAGACGTTGTCACGTCAAAAACTGCGTTCCAGCCGTCACGCCCACCTCTGAAAACTTAGGTTAAATAATACTATGTTCCAAAGTAAGTACAATGTATCATTTGTGAAGAATAAATGATGTGAAAGTGTATGTGTGTGTGTGCGTGTGTGTGCGTGTGTGTGTGTGTGTGTGTGTGTGTGTGTGTGTGTGTGTGTGTGTGTGTGTGTGTGTGTGTGTGTGTGTGTGTGTGTTTATGTGAATGCGAGTGGGTGACGTTTCTTTCTATCGATATCACACAACTGTTTTTAATAGTTTGTCATTATCTTTGTAAGAGAATGATTGAAGCCATTTCGAACATTTCGAGTAAGCTGTAAATTGATAATGGACCATTATGAAGACCATTAGCTGAAGTATGTTTAAATATCATCAGCTCTTTTTTAAATGCAGATTTTAAAAAAGAGCAGAGAGAGCTTTTTGGTTATAAAATAAATACAGATACTGTGTTGTACCTAATAAAAATATATAAGCGTTTTGCACAAACTTAATATTCATCGTTTTTGATATCCCGTTATACCTACGAATAAAATAAAAGACTCCTAAAGTGTTCTTGCTCAGCTGTTTTTTTTTTTTTTGCCACTGGTCTCGAACCATTTATGACGACAACGACGTTGAATAATAGAACTGTAAACAAGTAGTATACAACTATAGACTGATGAGTCATTATTAATGTTGGTTGAACGCTAAAAGTTTATTGTTTAGACATCGCTGCATGTAAAGAGTCTTGCAAATCGCTTCCACGGATTTCAACGGTACGTACAGTTATTCAAATTCACGCTTGCATTCCGCTTTCATATTTACAAATTACGATTTATGGAATTGATTGATTGTAGTATTTTCAGACTATGGTTTGTGTCAAAACAAAATAAAGGCTGAAGATGACTTCAGTCTTCAACAAGAATATCAACTTAGATTATACTACTTAGGTAGACCAATGTAACATGGTGGCAGACTAACATAACATTGTGGCAAATGCATAAAGACCCGCTCTACATGATTGCCAACGGTATTGGCCATTACCATTCGCCACAATGTTGGCCAGCGTGGCTTTAGAGATAGCTAGAAGACCAACATACATCTTAGGCATAGCCAGAAGATGATCAACATAACATTTAGAAAGAGTCAGAAAACCATCAAATCACATAGGAATAGCTAGAAGACTAACATTGCTTAGGCATCGAAAGATCAGCATCCCTATTCTATGCCATTATAATATACATGGATGTATTAATTAATACGTAGTATAAGTATGCAGTTTGAAGGAGACAATAGCAATGCAATCTACGAATTTCACAACCTACAAACAATCACACAGTTTATAGGGATGAAGAAAGTAGAGTTATGCCCGTTTTCACCAATGTTCCCTAAATTTTAAGGACTACCTAAGCTGAATTAAGTAACCCTTAATGATAATTTCGGTTTCACCAACCTTTAGGGAACACCTAAACGCTTAGGTGACCCCTTAACTTTAGGATCCCGAATATGCATTCCCCATCTTGCCCCTAACTAAGTAACGGATCGCCAACGTGAAGCAATTTAGTTTAAATTGCTGAAATGGAAGGAGAATTGAGCGACCTTTTAGAAAATATTGACGCTATTGAATCTTTAGAGTTATAAGAATATTTTATAGACCGCGAATTTACAGTGAAAGACCGGACTTTTTTACAAAATCGGACCGGACTTTTTTATGTTCCTTTAATAATTTTACGAGTTTATCCTTTTCTTCTGCGGTAAATTTTTGGCCTCGTTTTCTTTTTTCCGCCATTTTCGATATGAAGAAGTAATCGAAACAGAAAATATAACTTATTTCCACAATTAAAAAAGCACAAAACGAAGGAAACTGAAGCAAAAAATGAAAACTAACAAAATAAAGTTTCGTCTCGAGCGAGTCCCGACTCCGTGTATTTTTGACAATCTGACGCTTCTGACAGCTATTAGACAGTTCACAGATTGACACAACATCTGTTTTAGACCATAGAATAAAACTGAAACAGCCAAAAAACTTCAATAAAATCGAAATCTATTTTATTAAGCCAGACATTAAATTTAATCTTTATTTTTTATTCAATATCTATTAAAATATTGCAAAAAGTTGTAAAAACACTATCAAAAAAAAAGTCGATAAAAGTGCATCTCTAAAACATAGGGGATTCACAGTAAGGGGTCACTTAGCTTGGTGAAAATGAATTTAGGTAAGGGTTGGTATTTAGGGATTACCTACGCTAAGAGACTCCTACATAAGGAATGATTTAGGTATGGTTGGTGAAAACGGGCATTAGAGTTTCAAAGATTTTAATACAATATCTTGATGTTGATGTTCATGATATATATTAAATGTCCAATTTGACGCCATTCCGGTTACGTACAAACAACATCTTAAAAAATGTATGAGCCATAACTAACGCGGAGTTCTTAGTTGTCTCTTTTTATTATTATTATCAAATAAAAATACATATTTTCACATTGTTTTCTTGGTACCCCTAAGCCTCGGCGGCTTGTCGGGGCGCTGCACATTCCTCCTTAAAATGTTACGTTATGTTGTGTTACGTTAAGTTATGTTATGTTGTTGTTAAATCTTAACTAGGTATCTCATAATTCCCTTACAGAAATAGTATGTGTATAGTTATTATTTATACAGTTACAGGGTATAGTTATTATTTATCTCAATACCGATTTCAACTAAATCGGTTAAAAGGTTGCGGCGCGAAGGACATATTATGTAAGAAACGCATGAAAATGAAAATGAAAATGAAAATATTTATTTTCACATAGGCCTTAATAACAGGCTCCTATGAAAAGTCAAAACTCTACCGCCAGGTTCGGAAAGCAGGTTTGCACCTACAAAACTTACATAATATTACAAACAGATATACAAAATTACTAACTATCTGTTACTACTTCGACCGGCCGTCACACTCACTATGGCTCCACGGAAGACCAGCACTTTGCATGTGGACCCTCCCACAGGCCACATGCTCAGTAAACGCTGAGTGGATACCATTTTGGGACCACATCCACATTTATTTTGGTTTAATTTTTATTTTTTTACTACTTTTAATTTTGGTTTTTTTAAGCATGTTTTGTATTTTTTCTTTTTTCTTGTATGTTATGGTCCTAAATAAACTTGTTTTCTTTCTTTCTTTCTTTCAAAATTTCGTCTTTAAAATACTAGTGTGATTTATATCGTTGTCTGGCGGTTTCACTACGTTTATGTATGTAATAAAGTACCGTCTATAGATCGATTCAGGCTGTAGTAGAGGTATGGAACCGGTTGGAGCGCCTTGCTAGCCTTACAAGGTCGAATGGCGTCGTGACCAGACAACGACCGTACCCCAGCAATTGTGTATTTAATAAAGAAATAAAATATCCCCGAGCGTTTAATTGAAACGGTTCCTTGTTAACGCATTAAATCAATTTAATGCAACATTTTAGTAGTCTTTTGGTATCTATTAATTTACCCAGTTCGTCCTATCTATCCGCACTGGTTCTGAAACGTGGACACTCACAAACTGCCTGATGTATAGATTTAAAGTCGCTCAGCGGGAAAGGGAGAGGGATGTGTTAGGTGTTCAGTTTCCCTGAAGGATAAAATCCGAAATGAGGTGATCCGCAGGAGGACCAAGTTCACTACCAGTCCAAACCATTAACAAACTGAAAGCCGTGGACAGATCCCGGATGTCGTAAGAGCGATGGCCAGTGGAGCTGTAATGTCTTGGAGTGGAGACCGCGTACAAGTAAGCTTAGCGTGGGGCGCCAGCAAGCTCGTTGGAGTGACGATATAAACCTGGTGGTGGGAAGTAGCTGGATGAGGAAGGCTGAGGAAAGTGTGTGGACAGGGTATGGCATGGTGGCGCTCGCTTGGTAAGGCCTTTATCCAACAGCTGTGGTAAGTATCAGATATTCTGTCATAAAGCAGTAGCTAGGTGCTAATACCCATATATTCGGTGGCAAAAGGTTATTGCAAAATATCAATCAAAATAATTATTATATTTTGTTGCCCAAAATAATAATTAATATAATAATTATTAACATATATATTATTAACATAATAATTAATGGCTATAATGAAACTTAAGGGATGTCGAAATACCATGACATTGCAATGTAGTGACATGGGTCGTATCACTTAACATCAGGTTACATCAGTTACGACGACAAAACGCCATTTTCTTTAAGTGCGTTGTTTATAGAAAATATCTAGTGCATCTGATGCGGCGCGTAGGACCGCGGTCAAAGGTGAGTTGAGCAGACGCAAGCGTGAAATCGGGGCAGACATCGTCGCGGAATGGCAAGCGAGATGGGCCAGCGAAACGAAGGGCGGTGAGCTTCGTCGATTCTTTCCAGACGCCTCGAGCCGCCCAAGTCCTCGTCCTCGTCCTCGATTTGGGTCGTCCCGGATTATATCAGACCTCGCAGATGCTGACGGGGCACGATCGCTTTCGGAAGCGCCTGCATGATATGTCGAGAGTCTATGTGGTCGAGAGTGGCGAGTGCTTCTGCGTACTGGCGGAGGAGAACCTCCACCATGTCTTGTGGGAGTGCTCCTTATACGAGGACCTCCGGTGCTTGCTGCTGGACGGGATCGTTTGCGAAGTTTCTGGCCCAGTTTATTATCAGGATCTCGTGAGTTCGGCGGCCATCTTCGGAAAGTTACGGGAGTTCGCGCACGCGTGGCGTAAGAGGCGAAGCGGCTTGGACACAGAGAATTTATGCTGCGGACAGCGACGGCGCGGCGAGTCCGTATTTTGTATCGTCCTGCCCCAGAATGGGGAGAGTGAGCCCATAGGGATAAGAAACGAGAGGAAACAACTTGTAGGGAGTCAAGAAGGCGCCCCGGGAACACGCCAAGAGCAAGTACCGAACGGGCGCCCTCCCGCGTTTCGGCCCCCATAACCGCGAGGTTGATTGGGCCATAGGTAGTGGAGGGTTGTCCCTATCACCTTTAGAAATCATACAAATCATCAGTAGGTACCATTTTAACCTCGCTACCAGGTGACCATAGCTTAAAAGGAAGTGGTATCATTAATAGTGTATCTGAATATTCAGCAAGGACATAAAATGTATTGCGATACATTATCTCGAAGGCGGTATTTTAATGCTATATTGCTTAACGGCAATGCATTTTGTAATAAGTGGTAATTTTGGATACTAAGCTTTCGGAGCACTTTGTTGTTGTGGAATTTTTATTTTTATTTTTTGTAGTAGGTACCTGTGCCTATTTAAATGTTTTATGCTTGTTATTTTAAGTAGTAAGTTATTTCCTACAGGTGTGGATATTTTTAGAGCTGTTTATTTTCGGGTTTATTAATAAAATTGTCAACAGACGGATATGCTATTGTCGTGGCTTGTCCTATGGCAGCTGGTATTCTTCTTTTGCACATTCACTCTTGTGTCACTTTGTGTGATTTTTTTCTTATATAGAGCTTATGGGCTTTTAACACTACGCCGATTTATGTTGGTGGGTTTGGAAATACCTACCACGACTTCGTATACCTACACCTTCGTCTTAACGAGTACTTTGATGCTACATGGTTACGAGGGTCTGATGATGGGGCAGGAAGATGGCCATAGGAACTCAGTGATTAAACGACATAACTGCATCGAGTTTGGGCTCGTTTGAAACCTGAGTTTGGTGCTGAGATGAATATGTGTAGAACGTATAAATTCATAAAAGCTTGTTTTTATTAAATGTATTTTTAAAGTAAAAATTCAATATTGAAATCACGGTCGTCAATAACCAATGCAAACGAGGGGAGCGAGCGTGGGAAGGCTGGCCTTTAGATCATTGTTTGTCGTTATAACTTATACCGAGCCATAACTTAGCGAGGATTTATTAGCTACAGCCACCGCACTGCACTGTATTGAATCTCAATCACTGTATTTGATAGGTGAGTTATATTTTATTTAGATACTAACATCACTTAAAACTCTGCCCCAGAAATCTCCTGATCGCTCATTATTATTGAACAAAATTCAAAAACTCTATTCGAGTTTTCGACAATGAGTCAAGTAATAAAAGTAAAATTAAAAAATTTTAAAAACCCCCGACACAAAAAATAAAATATAAAAAGTAACAAATAATATTTTAAACCTATTATAATAATTATTATCGTCACAATATAATATTAGGTACGGTAAAATATTTTTTAATTCAAGCGTCGTCGCATCATACAAACAAACATAACATCTCAATAAAGTAATGTACAAACGGTCTCTCACCCTAAACGCATATACCCGTACTCCGTTCCGTCGTGGGTAAAAATTATCTATGACACAAAATAAACTTCATGAAAATCGGTCCATCCGTTTGGGAGCTACGATACCACAGACAGAAACACAGATACACACATACACAGACACGTTAAACTTATAACACCCCTTTTGCGTC
This sequence comes from Coenonympha arcania, assembly GCA_036785405.1. Taxonomy (NCBI): domain Eukaryota; kingdom Metazoa; phylum Arthropoda; class Insecta; order Lepidoptera; family Nymphalidae; genus Coenonympha; species Coenonympha arcania. Next base: position 7,445,028 of record JAWDAA010000030.1, on the reverse strand, counting down.
GGGGGTTAAAAATACAGCTTGGCTGTTTTGAGGCCAGTTTTAGTCGGTATTCTGTCATGTAATAAATTCGGCTTGACTTATTTTTATGATATCTTCTGTGTATACCTTATTGGGTAGGTCTGAAAATAGGTCGTAAATCGTAATCTATTTTTTTATACCCCAAATGGCAAAACAACGTTTGCCCGGTCAGCTAATCTAATGTAGAAAATACTCATGTCACAGTGTTTGTAACCAAACTCCTCTGAAATGGCTTGACCGATTTCTATGACATTTTTAGTCTACATTCGATAGGTCTGAGAATAGGTCGTCAGCTATTTTGCATAATTTGGCAAAACAACGTTTACCGGGTCAGCTAGTATTTTTATGAAACGTTCATAATAATTTTTGACACATGGGTAAAGAGTTAGATGTGACTGGTTTTTTTAAGATAAGACTTTTTGACAATAAATAAGTACTTGCTAACCATTGATAAGAAACCTCAGGATATGAGCATCCGAACGATTTACGTAAACCTTTTTCGTACAAGAAAACAGTAGCGTCATCTGTTAAAATTCTATGGGTGGCTGCTGAGTGAACTACAGAGTGGCGTTACTGTTGGTGGCAAAAGAAGCACTTTTGGCACCGATAAATTGGCGACATTTTTTTCGCACCGTCCGCCCTGTCCAGGGTATATGTCTATTTTGCTAACACTAATAAAGATTAAAAATGTTTTTGGAGGCGTAACTCTAAACTTTTAATTTAAACTGAAAACAAAAGCTCTTTAGCACAGGTAACTTTATAAGACCCAACACAAAAAACCGTAATTTATATCGGGACAATTTTTTTTCTCACGTAACGTGTAGCTTGTAAGACGGACTAGAATGCGAGGTAGTTATGTAAGAGCTCACCTTGAGCCGCCTACAGCGATGGACCCAGTCAATGGTACCATTCCGTAGATGGAATGGTCACCGTTAGGTAATCCGCCACCGGGGTCGTTAATTATCTCAGCCATTTGTCACGTACTTAGATACTGCACAAAGATATGCTCTCCTGGTATCTTTACTGGTATGTACAAGCAAATTTAATAACCCAACATACAAAGTATGTTAGGGATTTTGGATCGATAACTTCTAAATATACCTTTGGAATGGAGATAACTTATTCCCTGGATTTACATAGGATACTTTTCAAAGGGTTCCCATAATATTTGTATGATACAAGTGGAAAATTAAAAAAATTTAAAACACCCACGACTTTTGCAGACCTGTTATTAAAAAAGGATTAAATTATTTTTTTTCAAACTCCCCGACTAAAGGAAAGTAAGAACTAAGAACCTATCAGTATAATTACAAATCCAAGAAAATCCGCCGGAGCTGCTGTGTTTTGCCTATGACGGCGTTGATGGTGCTGTTTACCAGTTGATGACTAATTCAATTTCTTGATACTTCTTATATACCGGCAGTTTATCATTACTTACTAATTACATTAATTGATATTGGAAACGAAAATAGCAATGGCAGCTCCGACGGATTTTCTTGGATTTGTAATTATACTGATAGGTTCTTAGTTCTTACTTTCCTTTAGTCGGGGAGTTTCAAAAAAATTATTTAATCCTTTTTTAATAACAGGTCTGCAAAAGTCGTGGGTGTTTTAAAATTTTTTAATTTTCCACTTGTTTTATAGTTTTCCGGTTAATATATTAATGTAATTTAAATTATATTATTATTAAAAAATGAAAATTAATCTTCAAACTAGCCATTAGCTCCTCTAGCAGCGTTTGAAGGCATCATCCCTTCCAAGTCATAAAGAGACGTCTATTGTGGCGCCCCCTGGTGTTCAATCACAAGAACAATTATCTACGAACCATTGCCAATGACTCACTAATATTTTATACAAAACTGTATCCAAATCGGTTCAGTCGTTTTTGTAATAATTGAGAACATTCGTTTGCTCCGTAAATGTTTTTTATGGCGCCCCCTGGTGATCGATGTTCGTAACAACTATCAAAGAACCATTGCCAATGAATACCAAACATTATACAGGAAACTGCATCTAAATCGGTCAAGCCGTTTTTGAAATAAATGGGAACATTCGTTTGCAATATAAATGTATTTTATAGCGCCCCCTGGTGATCGATGTTTGTAACAACTATCTAAGAACCATTGCCGCTGAACACCAAACATTATACAGAAAACTGCATCTAAATCGGTCAAGCCGTTCTTGAAATAAATGGGAACATCGATGTGCACAAACGAACACACAAACAAACAAACAAACAAACAAACAAACAAACAAACAAACAAACAAACAAACAAACAAACAAAAATATTTTTGCATTATTGGTTTTTGTGAACAATTTAACATACAAACAAACATAAAATCTTTTTAATAGAGTAATGTACAAACGGTCTCTCACCCTAAACGCATATACCCGTACTCCGTTCCGTCGTGGGTAAAAAACTCGAAACTCATTCATATCACCGCTAAATTTAAGGACCGGAAAAGCCGGCACTTTTAAAGTGAATACAAGGAATAAGAATTTTCCTAAATTAAGTCCATTTTAGTTTTATCTATAGAATGTCAATGAAATAATTTAGACATCTTTTCTAACATCGACATGAAACTCATGCCCAAATATTGTCCATTATTTTGCATTTGCAAAGTCGCGCGTCATTTGTAATTAATTAGAGGCCAAGTGTGTAAATTTGTTTGGGTACATACTATGAAGATTTGCAGCTCTTACTTCAAACAATATTCACCCCAAACAAAATAGTGACAAATAACAAAGCCAATGACCCCGATAGACTGCGGTTTTGCGAAAGCTCAGCATAAATTAGGTATTATTTTACTAATAGGTACTTTTCGTTCACTGATAAAATGGAAAATTCTTTCCAAAAAACCAACTTCAAATGCCACTACAAAGAATGAAATAATTTTTAATGTACACCAATTCGAAGTCGGGCAATGTTTAGTTCAATCATTAATAGTCCTTCTTATTATAAAACTTGATGAGCAAAGAAACGACAAAATTATCGACAATATACGAAGGACTATTATTGAATGAACGAAACATTGCCCGACTTCGAATTGGTGTACATTAAAAATTATTTCATTCTTTGTAGTGGCATTTGAAGTTGGTTTTTTGGAAAGAATTTTCCATTTTATTTTATACTTTTTAGTGGAAAACAACTAATGCGCGAGGCATTGGAAAAAATGCCCACATCGCTTGAAGTATGCTTCTAAAATCTGAAGAATTCCCTCAATTTCTCCAAGATCCCATCATCAGATCCTGACTTGATGACTGCAAGGAAATGCAGTAGTAACTATAAAAAATACCTAAATCGCTTCAAGTATACTAGCAAAATTTGAAGAGTTCCCTCGATTTTACCAAGATCCCATCATCAGATCCCAACCTGATGACCATAAAACTACCTGGAAAAAATTACTCTTTTAAACAATACCCAAATCACTTCAAGTGTGCTTATAAAATTTGAAGAGTTCCCTCGATTTCTCCAGGATCCCATCATCAGATCCTGACTTGATGACTATGGGACCATCTGTGAACTATACCCTATCAAACAAAAAAAGAATTTTCGAAATTGGTCCACGCATCTTCGAGTAATCGGGGAACATACATAAAAAAAAATAAAAAAAAAAAAGATTCCGACGAATTGAGAACCTCCTCCTTTTTTTTTGAAGTCGGTTAAAAAGCGCGCCTAGTTTGTAAATTATAAGCCGTGTGTAAGATTAGTTATTAGGTATTTGTTTAGGTAAATACTAAAAAGATTTGGTAGTACAATGCGTCAAGCAGCTTTTACTTACAATATTCACTCGAAACAAAGTAACAAATGTCAAAACCAATGTCCCCGATAGACTGCGGTTTTGTGAAAGCTCAGCTTAAATTAGGTACCCGTTTACTTAACTACAAGTATTACTAGTAGGTATCTATGTATTTTTTATTATTATTAGGTAATTAATTAGTCTAAGTATTTACTTTTAAATAATCTATACTTCACAGCTCCATTCGTTAGTTACTTCAACCAAATTACTTGACATTCCCACTAAATTACACATCGCTTCTACAACAAAACGTCATAAATAAAGTCAAATTAATCACGAATTAGTAGAACAATTGATCTAACTAAGAACCTAATTAATAGGTTAACGATAGACAAGCAATTACGGATTGATAAATTATAGGTTAACGTGTAACAACTCAGTTTTCCTGTTCAGTGTCACAATACCAAAAGAAACTGCTGCATCGGTGAAAGTTAATCGAGTTAGAACCGGCCCATGTACTGCGTCAAACCGATGATCAATGGAACAATGTGTGAGGAAGCGTGTCGAATGACTATAATTCTTTTCTTCCTATTGGCGCAAAAAAGTGATGAGTTCGAACGTCTAGTTCATACTAGCTGAGTTACTGCGAACAACTCATCGTGTTTCTTAGGGTTCCGTACTTCAAAAGAAAAACGGAACCCTTGTTAGATCACTTAGGGCTGATTTTGACGTGACAACGTCTTATAAATCGATAGAGCCAGTTGCACGCACGAATAAACATGACTCATCCGGCGTTATCTCGCTCATGCGGCGTTACCGGCGTTACCTCGCGAGCGCGGAACGAGCGACAAAGAAGACGTTGTCACGTTCAACTATCGTCAGTAAACCAACTTTACAGGTAACCAATTTTTTTTTCAATCGCCAGATGAACTACTTGAGGAATAAATTTGAAACATATGCCATACAAAATCTGTCAAAACGTCATATTTATTCCTTAGTTAACGTTTATCTGGCGATTGAAAAATCAGCCCTTAGTAGTTTATCTGTCTGTCACGACCCTTTATTTTAGAAACTTTTATCGAAGTTGTCGTCATAAAAGGGCCGGGCGTTACTTTTGTTTCATAAAACCGATTTTTTAACCCCCGACGCAAAAGGGGTATTATAAGTTTAACGTGTCTGTGTATCTGTGTATCTGTGTATCTGTGTATCTGTGTATCTGTGTTTCTGTCTGTGGTATCGTAGCTCCCAAACGGATGGACCGATTTTCATGAAGTTTATTTTGTGTCATAGATAATTTTATCCCGAGTGTTCTTAGCCATGTTTCATGAAAATCTGTTCAGCCGTTTGAAGATTATCAGCTATTTTCTAGTTGATGAGAGGATCTGACTAGCTTCTTTATGTCCTATCGATTCGAAATTTGGTACCGTGTAGCTTCAATGACATTGAAAGTATATGGTAAAGTAACCATGACCTGATTTGCCGTTTGAAGATCATCAGCTCTTTTGTATTTGATGAGGGGATCTGACTACCTTCCATATATCCTATCGATTCGAAATTTGGTACCGTGTTACTTCTATGATATTGAAAGTATATGGTAAGGTAACCATGTCCTGATTTGCCGTTTGAAGAAGATCAGCTCTTTAATAGTTGATGAGGGGATCTGACTACCTTCCATATGTCCTATCGTTTCGAAACTTGGTTCCGTGTTATTTCAATGATATTTAAAGCGTATGGTAAGGTAATCATGACCTAATCAGCCGTTTGAAGAAGATCAGCTCTTTAATAGTTGATGAGGGGATCTGACTACCTTCCATATATCCTATCGATTCGAAATTTGGTACCGTGTTACTTCAATGACATTGAAAGTATATGGTGAGGTAACCATGACCTGATTTTCCGTTTGAAGATCATCAGCTCTTTTATAGTTGATGAGGGGATCTGACTACCTTCCATATATCCTATCGATTTGATATTTGGTACCGTGTTACTTCAATGATATTGAAAGTATATGGTAAGGTAACCATGTCCTGATTTGCCGTTTGAAGATCATCAGCTCTTTAATAGTTGATGAGGGGATCTGACTACCTTCTATGTGTCCTATCGTTTCGAAACTTGGTACCGTGTTATTTCAATGATATTTAAAGCGTATGGTAAGGTAATTATGACCTGATCAGCCGTTTAAAAAAGGTCAGCTCTTTAATAGTTGATGAGGGGATCTGACTACCTTCCATATGTCCTATCGTTTTGAAATTTGGTACCGTGTTATTTCAATGATATTTAAAGCGTATGGTAAGGTGATCATGACCAGAGGGCCTACCATCAACTCTAATCGCGACTCAACAATAGACCTCAACTGAATTGCATCGCTAATTCGTGACATAAATTCTTTTATTTTACAAAAAGATGACATGAAAATAACCTAAACTTACGAGTAGGAAGGTAAAACTTTATCTAGTAAATGAAAACTATTATTATACCTAGTAACTAACTAAGTTACTTAGTTATCACTATTAATACCTTCCCTATATTTAATACCTTATTACCTACTTTAAAAAGGACAAAATAAAAGTAAAATTACAAATTTTAAAAACCCCCGACACAAAAAATAAAATATAAAAAGTAACAAATAATATTTTAAACCTATTATAATAATTATTATCGTCACAATATAATATTAAGTACGTTCAAATAGTTTTTAATTCAAGCGTCGTCGCATCGTCGGGGGACCGTTAGAGAGATACTCCGGAAAATGAGTCCCCCGACGATGCGACGACGCTTGAATTAAAAACTATTTGAACGTACTTAATATTATATTGTGACGATAATAATTATTATAATAGGTTTAAAATATTATTTGTTACTTTTTATATTTTATTTTTTGTGTCGGGGGTTTTTAAAATTTGTAATTTTATTTATTTTTATGCCCGATAGTTTTTGATTTACTTATTGGGTGAAATGTCTAAATAAATATCGTTTCTATTTCACTTCACGAAATGTAGACGACATTACGTGAATCGCCTACCTGTTGACTGTTTTTTTCTGTGTACAAGTTAGTACTTGACTGCGATCTCACCTGATGTGAAGTGATCATGCAGCATAAGATGTTGTCGTACTAACTTGGAAGGGTAAGTAAATTTTCCCCAACGGCTTCTACACAACATCACACCGGAACGCTAAATTGTATGGCGGTACGTCTTGGCTGGTAGAGTGGTAACTAGCCACGGCCGAAGCCTATGACCAGACCTGAACCAATTTAGAAACTACCGTGCCACCGCAGCCGGCAACGGACCAAGGCACGCAAACACGTAAAACCAATATTTTTTTTTTTGCAAATGTATTAAAAAAACGTCATTCAATGCACGTGCGGAATTGTCATTTCTACTTGTCCCTATGGTTGGCCCGCGCCTTGGGCTTGACGCAACAAACCGGGACTCGTAAAGAAATGACAGACTTTCCGCACTTTCATTGAAATGTACCATTATTTACAAAATTTACGAAATTCCGAAAACATCCCGCTTTGCCACGAAAAAAATGGTCACGTTATCCATAATACGTAATGCACATGGTCTGAATTCCGTATTAATTAAATCTATTACTTTACAACAATTATTTTTCTATGTATCATGATAATATTCGCATATTTGTTCCGGCGGCGAACTGTGGTGAAATTATTTATGACTATTATTTTTATGACCATGCGACCTGTTTTTGTAGGAAAGCCTGATGTAATAAGAATTATTTTTCACGAATCTAGCTAAAATAAACTAATATGAATGAATGAATGAATATTCTTTTATTGCACACCACAAAGAAATAAAAGGACATCACAAAACAAACGATTAGTAATTTAAGGCGATTTATTGAATTTATTTTTGTCTTTTTCACTCTCACGGATACGTGTCTAGGTGCGACATGCAGCGTCGCGGAAAAATATAACAGAAAAAGACGTTTTACCTAATTACTCAAAAACTAAGCCAGTTATCAAAAATCTGTTCTAAGCGTTTTTGGATATTATTATTACCAATACTTTAAAACAAAAATTACAATTACATCCAATGTAGTTTCCGATAAAAATGAGAAAAACTGAGATTTTGGTGCAACTTTTGGGAGAACTTTCTATCGAGAAAATTTAATCCAATCGTGTTTCTGCTTCTAAGCGATTTTAGATTAAAGACTCAAAATACATGACGTGTAAATTTGAAAGTAATTGTCTTTATAGTTTTTAAATAAGACTTCATTCAAAATCGCTTAAATACGGCTTTTAGGCCGTTAATGAGAGCATTGAAGGCATGAGATTTATATTAGAGCTATCGTGACGAGTAAGACGTTGATCCGATTCTTAGTGATACGTACTAGTGTTCTGTGGTGATACACCTGTCCTATCCATATCAGATGCATGCGTTTTAGGAATTTGCATTATAAATTTGATACACTGCACTGGTCATCCACGTGAGATATCAGTTCTTAAGTCTCATTCCTCCCTGCGTCGTATTCCTCATTATTTACTGAGGGTCGTGACCCGTTCCACCGACGACTTTCTTAAGGACGATGTCGCGCCATGTTGCCCTGTTCTCTTTCCTTCCACTTTGCTGGTGACAACCATCTTCTCCAGGTTGCCACTTTCCCTTCGGGCAATGTGACTGAATTACTGCAGAATCTTCTGTAAGCAGGTGATTGATAGCCTTTTCGTTATTCTAAGTTGTCTCTGTCTTAAGTCTCATTATGCCTCCTAATTTCGTCAACTCTAGAGAGTAAAATCATATAACATGTCGTGGACACATCCGGGACGTTCACTGGCGATAAAGGCTGCACTGGACGTCCCTGCATTACATAATTTGCTTATAAGGCTTTGGTGAAGTGGTTTAGCTGAAGTGAAGTGAAGTAATGAGCAATTATCACTGTTACCAGAATTTTCTAGTTTATCAGATGTGCAAAGCTGGACTGTTCACAAAACTTTATTCTTCACTAGGCTCAAAACACTGTGCACTTCACTTCACAACATATTACAAAATATTTGTGTTTTCTGTAGCTTGTGTAGTTAATTGAAAATTAATAACTGATATAACAGAAGACATCCGAAATGTTTGGTTTACAAGTTTAGAAATTATCACTATCTGGGATTAGTCAAGATAACGATAAAATATTTAGTGAAAGTCACACTAAAGACGGTTTTAGTAGCCAACTTGTTTATAAAATCTATGGTCACTGTATCGAAGCGTTCTCGAATTATTAAAACAAGTGTGGAATCATCGTAGAATGGTCACGCTCCTTGCCTCTTGTAATTTACAACGTGTGTAAAACGTCAATGTTTAACTAACTTAGATAACTTGCTTGAGAATTTAATCTCGTACGTAATATACAGTCATGTTCATTGAAGAGGCGTGTAGGTTTTTGCACTTGAGTATAGTGAGAGCGAATATTTTATTACAATTTTTCGCTTGAACAGTGTCACACATTTAAGGAAAGTGATGATGAAGTTAGTTTGATAGGTTTTAACATTATAGCAGCAATCTAGGTTAGGTAATCCATGTATCAAGTTGCAGGTAAGTATATCGTAAAAGGCAGGATGCGAAGCTGTCTAAAAATAAAGGGTCGTGACTGATAAACAGACAGACGGACAACAAAGTGATCTTATATCGGTTCCATTTTTTTTCTTTCGTGGTACGGAACCCTAAGGCCTAATGATAATTAAATATTATTATGTTCAATTAGATTTTGCTCGCAGCAAGCGGGATAATTCTCTAACGGCGTACAAGCCGTATTTAAGTGATTTTGAATGAAGTTTTACGTAAAACTGTAAAGACAATTTCTTTCAAATTTAAACGTCATGTATTTTGGGTCTTTAATCTAAAATTATTATCAGAATACTATCTATAATTATTCTATAACAATTATTATTAATAAATTTATTAATAATATTATTTATTAATAATATATTAATATTTTTCCGTTCCGTTTTTTGCCATTCGGCTACGGAACCCTAAAAACGATTAGAAACCGATTTTTGATAACTGGCTTAGTTTTTGAGTATTTAGGTAAAAGGTCATTTTTAGGGTTCCATACCAAAATGGTAAAATGGAACCCTTATGGTGCGACTTTCTCCGTCTGTCTGTCCGTCTGTCTGTCCGTCACACTCGATTGTTTCAGTAACTACCGGAGCTATCGATATGAAATTTGGAATAGTGGTGTATATTAGTGGCCCAATGACACTGGAATAAAAAAAATGGAAATTATTTTTGTTCTTATTTAAAAAGGGGGGAAAATCGGAGGGTTGAAATTTAAAAGTGAGATAACTGTACTATGTGGGATATCATATGAAAGGGTTTACTTTGTACATTCTAAAACCGATTTTTAATTATTTTTGGTCATGATAGTTTTTGATTTATCGGGGAAAATGTCTAAAAAAATACCGTCCCCCCCCCTTATCTCCGGAGTTTACCAATCGAAAAATCTCAAATAATTATGGTCAATAGGAATTTACGTATATTTTACAGGAAAACTGTTCACTGCTAAAAAGAGCCCCTTCACCTTGGCTCCCACTTTCCAAAGTATATCCGTTCCGATTGGCGATCACATCGAGCTTCTGGGTATCACCATCTCACCCAATCTCAATTTTGGGAAATGCATCGAAGCTAAAGCAAAAACAGCTGCTAAAAAACTAGGAATCCTCAACAAGGTTAAGCGGTACTTCACGCCCGAACAGCTTCTGACGCTATATGAGGCTCAGGTGCGTTCCGGCATGGAGTACTGTAGTCACCTTTGGGATGGATCTGCCAAGTATCAGCTCGATGCATTGGACTCGGTTGATCGCCGCGCTCGCAGAATAATCGGCAAGGAATCGCTAACGCGGGCAAAACTGCTCAGCTTACAACATCGGCGCAACGTTGCCTGTTTAGCGGTTTTTTACAGGATATACTTCGGTGAGTGTGCTCAGGAACTACATAACCTTGTACCTCCTTCACCTTTCTACCATAGGACTGCAAGACGCCGAGAGCGGTGGCATCCTTATGTGGTTGACGTCCAACAAACTCGCACGAAACGTTTTTCCTCCACGTTTCTGATACGAACCGCTAAGGTGTGGAACGCCCTTCCAGCCTCCGTGTTTCCAGCCAAGTATAATCTAGGTGCCTTCAAGAGAAGAGTGAATAGGCATTTTCTAGGCAAGCGCGCTCCATCCTAGACCTCATCATTGCTTTCCATCAGGCATGATTGTCGTCAAGCGCAAGCCTATCTACAATAAAAAAAAAAAAAAAAAAAAAAAAAACTGTAGCCAATGCTCTAACTAGCATAGTTTTTTTGATATTAACAATAAACCTCTACAAACAAAGTTAGTTTTTCGGTTCATTAACAAAGGTAATTATTACTGTTTTACATCTTTGGTCGTTACAGTTTTGGTTGTGTTACATCTACATTAGTATGCCTGATTGTTTTGCTTCAGTATTTCTTGAGTACGGAACCCTCGGTGCGCGAGTCCGACTCGCACTTGGCCGGTTTTTCTGTTATATTCTTCCGCGACGCTGCATGTCGCACCTACCAACGTGTCCGTGAGAGTGAGAAAGACAAAAATTAATTCAATAAATCCCCTTAAATATAATGATTGGCCGAACATCGTAGGTTGCCATAGCAACATCACCTGTCAATTTACACCGCGGCGGAATGGAATAGCAGCGACTTTTTTACATAGCATTATGAACTTTATGTTAATTTTATAAGATAACTAGTAGGGTGCGTGGGAGCGCGGGCCACATGTGGCCCGCGTGCTGTCTTGCCCCCTTTAGTCTCAACATTCCTCATACATTTTCTATGAAAAAATAAATTCCGCCATTTTGATTTTTTTTCTATCCATCAAATAGACCTTCGGGTCCTGATTACTTCTTGTCAAGAAACCGTTCTTCCATCTTTTATACTCTTCGAGATATTGGCGAAATTCATTGGGCGGCCATTTTGAATCCGCCATTTTGAAATTTTTTTCAGCTCACTGCCAATTGGATGACGTTTCGAATGACATTTGCTCGAGCACCCCCCACCTATCTTCGATACCCTGGCTGTGCTAATCACCCGTCTCCGAAATCCTCAATCATCAGCTCTCTCCATATTTTTGTTCTTAATGAATTTTTCCCTTCTATTCGGAATGGTCATTGAAAAAAAATTTTTTCATACAAAATTGTTCAGGAGAGGTGATCAATGAGTCAGTCAGTCAGTGGCCAATCAGCACGAGTACAGTACGCGCGGCGAGAGTTTGGCTTTGACCTTCGGGTGGAGGGGATTACTGCGCATGGGTACCCAAATTCTGATTGGTTGATACCCAATTTCTGATAATTCTGATTGGTTGATACCCAATTTCTGATTTCTGCGCAATAACGGTCAAAGCCAAACTTTCGCCGCGCGTACTGTAGCTATATATATAGTAATCATAAACTCATAGTTATTTATCCGATTTCGTGGTAGCAGCAAGGGAAAACGCACAGACAGCACTGTAGGTAGGTACAAGTTGGTTTCGTGAATGTGTTATGCAAATTGACATTTTTTGTTCTGCGAACGAAAGTGCGCGTAAATATCAAGGCCGGTGTTGAAGTTCCGCAAATATTAGGTCCTTACATATGAAATTGGCGTTTTGCATGGGAGGAACATAAAGTCGATTTTTTTTAAATATAATATATATATTTAATCAAAGTATGTACCATTGCTATCTATGCACTTTTGCCACCTTATAGGTAGTTCATTGATCCCTTTACTAAAAAAGCCATTCGGACGGGAATCAATAAAATCTTTGAAAGCGCTTTGGACTGCCTCATCGTAGTTAAATTTTTTCCCTTGTAAGAAGTTATCCAAATTTCGAAAAAAATGGTAATCTGTTGGAGGAAGGTCCGGGGAGTAAGGTGGATGTCTTAGGCATTCCAATTGAAGCTCCTCTAATTTGGTAGCCGTCTGTTGTGTAGTGTGTGGTCTAGCGTTGTCCTGAAGCAGCAGTGGCCTAGAACGATTGACCAGCCTCGGTTGTTTAGCAGCTAGCTTTTCCATTATGGATTGCAGTTGCTGACAATAGATATCCGCCGTAATCGTCTGGCCAGATTTAAGAAAGCTGTAGTGAACGACGCCGGCGCTAGTTCACCTAACGCTCACAAGTAATTTTTTTTGAGTCAATTTTCGTTTGGGGCAGGATTTGGCTGGTTCGCCAGGGTTCAACCATTGCGATGAGCGTTTCCGATTATCATACAGGATCCATTTTTCATCACAAGTAATGATTCGATTTAAAATTCCTTCATTACTGTGCCGGTTGAGTAATGTAACACAGCAGTCTACGCGCGTTTGTCGGTTTGCTGCACTCAATTCATGAGGTACCCACCTTTCAAGCTTTTTCACCATCCCAATTTGCTTCAAGTGAACTAAAACAGTTTTATCACTAACACCGCAGCCTGCAGCTAGCTCGGACGTGGTTTGCGATGGATCCGCTTCCACAATAACCTTCAATTCTTCATTGTCAACTTTGGTCTCCGGCCGTCCACGGGGCTTGTTCTGCAGGTCGAAATTTCCAGAACGAAAACGTTGGAACCAAAAACGCACTGTGTTTTCTTTTGCGACACCCTCGCCGTACACATCATTAATCCTTCGAGCCGTTTCTGCAGCACTGGTGCCACGATGGAACTCGTACTCGTAAATAACGTGATATTTCAAGTTTTCCATTTTGTAAACAGAGTGGCGCAAAAAAAAAACCAAAAGAGAAAAAAACAAATGAATTACGATTTTCAAAACACAAAAGCATGAGTAAATAGCTGTATAAATTTGAAATTGGAATTTCTAACCAAAGAAGAGATATTTGAGATCAAAGTGGCCAGTACGACAAAACGCCAATTTCATATGTAAGGACCTAATATTATGTCTTACTGTGGTGACTTACGGTCTTGTATTTTTTTTCTCAGAACCCAACTTCAACCGCTATGTTCTGTTAAAAGATAATACACCTAACAATAGCTATTGTTGCATTATGCATTTTCAAGTCAGGAGCATATTAAAGTAATCATATTTTACGCGTCTAGAAATGTGTCAAGTAATTGAGATTTCAATCGAGTGAAGCACAGACCCGCAGGAGCTGAAAGAAGATGTGATATAATAACTATACTGGTATAATACCAGTAGGGTTTGTAACGTATACGGTTACTCCTAGCAAATAATCAAATCGAAGTTCGAGTCGAATGGTTCTTAAAAATACTCTTATTTTCCTAGACTATTATGCTTTTGGTTCATGAGAAAACATGATACCACCTTTGGTCATTCTTATTATTTAGGCAAATTATTAAAATTGTTTCTTGCAGCTTTATACATTAAAATTCGCGAATAGCCAAACATGACCTACCTACTATCACATAGTATTATACTTTAAAATTCACTCTGCATTATGATTAAAATATATAGAGACTCTTGCATTTACACTATAAAGTGCAATTCAGTTCGCAATAACGCCTTGTACCTACGATTTTAATATACCACAGAACACGATTATATGCCTATACGTTACGCTCTCTTTCTGTCGCGTTACTTTATCTCCCCTCTATCTCTTTCCAGCGCGCTGCATTGGTCCTGATAAAACCGCTGGGCGGTCGGCGATACATGCTTGTAGCCTTTGTTTACTCTTTAAAATTCAGTACTTGACTGCGATCTCACCTGATGATGTGAAGTGACGATACAGCCTAAGTTGTTATCGTAATAACCTGGAAGGGTAACTAAATTTACCCCAACGGGTTATACAAGCATCGCATCTGAACGCTAAATCGCTTGGCGGTGCGGCTCTACTGGTAGGGTGGTAACTAGCCACGGCCGAAGCCGCCCACCAGACCAGACCTGAGCCAATTTAGAAATTATAAAGTTCCAAAGTGGAAAAAACTTTATAACTAAAGAGCCAGTGAAACCCTAGTGCTACTGTACGAAAAACGAAACGAAACATCCTTTCCGGACCAAATAGTAGTAGAAATTAATGGCTTATCAAAGAGATAATGACAGTAACGATTCGATATTATCATAAAATTCCTATCGGAAGCACTTCTATTCGTTCCGGTTGTGATACCGACAAGTTAGCTTGGATCATTAATTTTAATTTTAAACTAAACTCCTGAGCTAAAACGTTATAATGATGTCTGAGTTTCTGTTTGAATAGAAAGTGAAATTTTGCTTTTAAAATGATATAACAATTTTTGTTGGACCACCTTAGTTTATATATTTGGATAAGTACGAAGTTTTATGGAAATTTTTAATTTCATGCTAATGAACTTTATGCATGGAAAGTGAAGATTCAGTATACCTAGGTATGCTTG
Source organism: Coenonympha arcania (assembly GCA_036785405.1). Taxonomy (NCBI): domain Eukaryota; kingdom Metazoa; phylum Arthropoda; class Insecta; order Lepidoptera; family Nymphalidae; genus Coenonympha; species Coenonympha arcania. Next base: position 7,429,960 of record JAWDAA010000030.1, on the reverse strand, counting down.
CTTGTAAAGACAATCAGATGAGAAATACCTAAATGTTTATAGAGTTTTGTTGGGTATTTTTTTTCAACGATTTTATTAGCTAGTGGAATGTATTGATAATAACCTGTCAAGTGCGAGTCGGACTCGCGCACTGAGGGTTCCGTACTTCAACCAACCCATAAAAACCACTTTTCTTATCGAACCGCAAAACTAACTTTGTTTTTAGAGGTTTTATTGTAAATATCAAAAATAGTTATTTGTTATGCAAGGCCGCAAAATGGATTTTTGGGCCGAGTGTCAAATTTGAATGCTGAGCGGCGAAGGATGCTAGTGTTGAACCCTGAGCGCAGCGAGGGGTTCAAAGAATAGAATCCTGAGCATAGCGAGGCATTCAAAGGACACGAGACCCAAAAAAATTTGCGGCCGTACATAACACAAAATTTCTCACCACAGCGAGGAAAATTACTAGAAGAACACTTGGATCGGCATTGCGAGTATGTTAGATTGTCTTTAGTAATACTCTGCAATAACTTCACTCACTTAATTAAATCCACCTTAAATCACCACTCATCTTATTAGAAAACAGTAATGAATATATTATTATCATTTAGCACGTTAAGAAAAAAAATTGAGAAACTTTTTTTTCTACTTTTATTTTGGATGCGTTCAGAAATAGGTATCAATTTCTTAGAACCAACGATATAATAGAAGATTTAAAAAAATAACAATAATTAGATAAACAATAAGTAAATATTATCATGGATTTAATTAGATTTCCTTTATAAGTAATAAAACTAAATAGGAGTTATTAATTTTATTGATATTCTAAGAAAATGTAAAAACAAAAAAGTAATGTACCTATACAAACTCAAAGGTCGAACTTCGTTACTGACCGTCTGCATTATTAAAAAAAAAAGAAGTCTTCAGCTTGACATTATTATAGACGCAATACGAGATTACGTCATTTTTGAATTCGGAAATGCTTTCGGCCCTAGGGCGAGAATGAATTTTCATAGTACTTTCTCGCCCTAGGGCCGAAATGAAAATGCTTTTGCGACCTAGGGAATATAATATTTTCCCAGCCGCATTTTGGGTATTAAAGAGCTCTTTTCCGAGCGGGTGAGATGAAAACTACTTATTAGATCTCGTTCAAACCAATTTTCGGTAGAAGTTTGCATGGTAATGTACATCATATATTTTTTTTAGTTTTATCATACTCTTATTTTAGAAGTTACAGGGGGGGGGACACACATTTTACCACTTTGGAAGTGTCTCTCGCGCAAGCTGACACAGAGCTCAAAATTGAATTTCTTTCCAATTTTTCACCGACTTCAAAAAAAGGAGGAGGTCTTCAATTCGTCGAGTCTAATTTTTTATTGCACCGCGAGCAGCGAGATATTACGCTGCACATAACAAGGCGGTCGCGTAAGTAACAGCACAGATTAGATAATAGTAACAACTTACCAATGTTAATCGCCAATAGGTATACCTACATGAGTTTAATACTAAGTGAAATAATTTTCGCAATCTCGTGCAAATCGACACCTTGGCCGATAAAAATCTGTAGCATTACATCTGTGTAACATTGATTAAGTGCACATTCGTGTAAAGAAACTATTGCTGACTTTATTACTTTGTAATCCGTCAATATATTGCATCGAGAAGTAAACTTTAAAGTAAAGTAGGACTGGTCCTAAATGGTTTCAACCAATAAGGTCGGACAAATCTTTTGCATTTATTTACCCTGCTTTAACATAGAATTTAGCTGAATATAAAAAGCTAAATAAATATGGACTTGACATTTTCTTTTATTCGAACAATTCATATTATTGTTGTTAGTGTTACTATAACAACTAAATAACCTTTTTGGTGTTATAACCTTGTCGCATATCCTTACTATTACAACCACTAAAACACTAAAATAATTAAAAACATTATAAACAATAGCTAAAGCAATTAAATGTTTTATAACACTTGGGTTTATTTTTATTACGACATAAAATTATTAATTATTTTATAATAGACGAAATGTCAGGTTAGCTATTTAGTTTCGAACTGCGAGTATTTATATCAAGGTCACGACGTATGGAAGGCAAAATCTAAGTTTTTTCACGAATCGATGTCAAAACTAAAATATATGTACACAATAGGTACACATTACACAGTTACACACCTACCTATTACAAGATTCTCATAATATCACATAGTCATAATATTGTCAAAGTACGGGTGTACTTCATTCACTAAGGCTCGGTTGCTTAACTTGACGTTACGTTGAAGTCAAGTCAAGCAACCGGGCCTTATTCAATCAGTATTTAACAAACTTGAACTTTTGTTGTGGAACTGAACCTTCTGAATCCCTGAAAAGTGATGTAGCTCACAAATTGCGGAGAATAAAATATTTATTAGGCTCTGGAGGGCAGACTTTACATAGGTACCATAGATTATAAAATAAAATGGAAAATTCTTTCCAAAAACCAACTTCAAATGCCACTACAAAGAGTGAAATAATTTTTAATGTACACCAATTCGAAGTCGGGCAATGTTTTGTTCAATCATTAATAGTCCTTCGTATTATAAAACTTTATGTGCAAAGAAACGACAAAATTATCGACAATACGGAGGACTATTAATGAATGAACGAAACATTGCCCGACTTCGAATTGGTGTACATTAAAAATTATTTCACTCTTTGTAGTGGCATTTGAAGTTGGTTTTTGGAAAGAATTTTCCATTTTATTTTTTACTTTTTAGTGGAAAACAAGTAATGCGCAAGGCATTGGAAAACATGCCCAAATCGCTGGAAGTACCTATGCTTCTAAAATCTGAAGAGTTCCCTCAATTTCTCCAAGATCCCATCATCAGATTCTGACTTGATGAATACAGTCATTGCTGGATGACTGCAAGGAAATGCAATAGTAATTATAAAAAATACCTAAATCGCTTCAAGTATACTAGCAAAATTTGAAGAGTTCCCTCGATTTTACCAAGATCCCAACATCAGATCCCGACCTGATGACCATAATACAACCTGAAAAAAATTACTCTTTTAAACAATACCCAAATCACTTCAAGTGTGCTTATAAAATTTGAAGAGTTCCCTCGATTTCTCCAGGATCCCATCATCAGATCCTGACTTGGTGACTATGGGACCATCTGTGAACTATACCCTTTCAAACAAAAAAAGAATTTTCTAAATCGGTCCACGCATCTTTGAGTAATCGGGGAACATACATAAAAATAAAAAAAATAAAAAAAAAAAAAGATTCCGACGAATTGAGAACCTCCTCCTTTTTTTTGAAGTCGGTTAAAAATATATATTCAGAGATATGAGATAGGAGGTAAGCTATTTTTTCACTACCCTGACAGATAATTTATGTGGCAAAACAGCGTTTGCCGGGTCAGCTAGTGACAAATAAAATAAGACATCAGTGAATACGTATTTCGACAAAGAAACTTACAATAGCGGTGCTTTAGAAAACAGATGTACACCATCAATCAACTCGAAACATAACAAATTGCCAATAATAAGCCGAGTCACAAGCAAAAACGACGCCAAGTGCGAGCAGCACGCCTGCCTACAAGTTCCGTACCTAACATTTACTTGGAACTTAAAGATTTTCTATTTACAGTCTATAAATTGTTACGCGGCTTTAAATCGCGTTGGCAGCGATAATTTTGATACGCAATTAATTTTATTTATAGGAATAAAAAGGCGTGTAAAACACTATGAATATAAGTTTCTTACTCGTTCCTCTATGAAGCAAAATATACATATTCTGCTCTCACATCAAAATATAATGATTGCGTAGAGAAATCGAACCAAAAACTGATTTTAGAGTATTTAGTATTTGCAGGCTAGATGTTGCTCGCGGCTCTGCTCGCGAGAATTTCAGATTTCTTCACATCCTGTTGGTACCATGGACTTTTACTGAATAAAAAGAAACCTAGCAATAAATGTACTAAATACTAGGATAGGAACCTCTAAAAAATAAAACAAGACTCTGAATTGAAACCAAAGTTTTGTCTGACTATTCAGAAGTACTGGCAAACGATGATGTGAAATTAAATTATGCTTGAGTACACCTACAAATTTAGGTAGTGTACCTATTAAAAAATAAGATTTTATCAATTCGACTAAAATGTGTTACGGAACCCTAAAAATCACGTCATTTGTTACAGATTAAGTCATAAAGTGGTAGAAACTACGAGAGCGCGCTCGAATGCGCGGCGAGGCGATTTCTCGATTCTCATCAATGTTGATATCGAATTCTAGTTTCTCGATTATTATCGATAAATTCGATTGACGAAGAGCTTAAATGAATAGCGTTTTTTTATTTTAGCAATGCAATAGGAAAATTGCTTTTCAGAAAAAAAAACTCTATTTCTAAAATAGGTAACAGGTAACATGGCTACGGGTGCAGGCTGCTGTCATGTCTCTAGTGTGAACACAAGAGTATACAAGTAAGAACTAGGGCCATTCAAAACACTTAGGAAGCGCAGCTGTGTAAGTTGCTTAGAAGTTAGAAGTTAAGAACTTCACTCACACTATTACCTACAATTCTACTAACTAAGTAGCATTTGGAAATTGGAACTAGGATCATTCAAAACACTTAAGAAGCGCTGTGTAAGTTGTTTAGAGGTTAGAAGTTTAGAACTTCATTCACACTATCTATTACCTACAATTCTACTAACTAACTAGCATTTGGAAGGACAATTCTACTAACTAAGTAGCATTTGGAAATAGAAACTAGGATCATTCAAAACACTTAGGAAGCGCTGTGTAAGTTGGCTAGAGGTGAAAAGTATAGAACTTAACTCACACCATCTATTACCTACAATTCTACTAACTAATTAGCATTTGGAAACTAAGTAGCATTTGGAAATAGGAACTAGGATCATTCAAAACACTTAGGAAGCGCTGTGTAAGTTGCCTAGAGGTTAGATGTATAGAACTTCACTGACACTTACCTACAATTCTATACAAACTAAGTAGCATTTGGAAATTTAGAAAACCTAGACTTCTTACAGAAACTAAAGTACGAACTTTTTTCACTGTTCCTCAAAGCTGCTTTTTTGAAGTTTAATATTTTAATTATTTTACACACATACTTAATTATAAAACTTATAACCACGTTAAAGGGTCTACGCGTCTATACAGCTTAGGTATTGTAAGTGACATAATATATCAATGTTTGTTTATCCGTCTCTTTTAAATGAGATAATGATGATGATGATGATGGACATAGTAAAACAGCGGTTTGATTGCATAAGAAGAGATCGTATTCATCGTTATCGTAATCGTTTGCAGATTCTGCCTCCGATTGGCTGACGTAAATCAGGGAACCAATCAGCAGGCAGAATTTGTTTTTAACCGACTTCAAAAAAAAAAGGAGGTTCTGTATTCGACCCGTATGTTTGTATGTATGTTTGTATGTATGTTTGTATGTATGTATGTATGTATGTATGTATGTATGTTTGTCCGCGATTATTTCGCGTTTGGCTGAACCGATTTTGATGCGGTTTTCGGGAAAGTGTTTGTTACATTCTGGAGAAGGTTTTAGTATATTAACCGACTTAAAAAAACAAGAGGTTCTTAGTTTGATAGATACATTTGTATTTAAGTTTGTTCGCGATTATCTCGAGTTCGGCGAAACCGATTTCGATGATTCTTTTTTCAATAGGTAGGCCATACATCACAGGTAGACTCATTTCAATTTGGTTGAGATCTAATGAATATCTTCGGAGATGGAGAGCGGAGCTCCTCAACGGAAAATCGCTTGCGATCGGTATAATTAGTTTACAGTGTAGATTTTAACAGACTTCAAAAGAGATAGTGATTCTCAAGTTGACTAAAAAATATGTTTTTAATTGACCGACTTCAAAAAAAGAGGTTCTCTCTTTTACCCCTATATTGGTATTTAGGTTTGTCCGTGATTATCTCACGTTTGGCTGGACCGATCTATTTGATCTATCGCGAAACAACATTCCTCGTCATTAGGCATACAGCATATTAAAATATACATATAATAGTAGATACGTCAAAGTCAGTATTACATATGATAGGATATGTTTTTAGTGGTAAGAATAATTATCACTAAAAAACCTATCACTAGAATAAATTGATAAGGTAGTATTAATAAGCCCAAAACCTACTTATCACTAAAAAGTATGAAATAAAAAATAATAATAAAAAAATCCCATTTAAAACACATGATAATTCTTTCTTTTTTAAAAAAAGGGAACCGCCTTCAAAAAACCAACCCACTGAAAAGCAAAAAAATAATTTTCTAATAAATCTGGGTTTACTTACCTACCTACTTAGTTTATGAAGTCGGTGCCAAATCAAAATTCGCAATTCATTTTGAGTATGGCTAATGGCACCGACTTCAAAAACTAAGTAGGTAGGTAAGTAAACCCAGATTTATTAGAAAATTATTTTTTTGCTTTTCAGTGGGTTGGTTTTTTGAAGGCGGTTCCCTTTTTTTAAAAAAGAAAGAATTATCATGTGTTTTAAATGGGATTTTTTTATTATTATTTTTTATTGTTACATTGAAACGTTTTTGTTACACAATCCATTTGTTACGTTGAAACGTTTTTGTTACACAATCCAGGGGCTGAATGTTATGTTACAGAAAACTTTGGAATATCAAATGACTCGAGCCTCTAACTTAAAAAACATTGCATTGGCGTTATTTTGCGGAAATCCATAATTAGCTGGACAGATTAATTTGTTTTGCTGTAATCCGCTACTTGATAAGATTTTGTATGGTGCAATATGCAGGAACACTGCCCACATGAAACACCACACACAATTTTTCAACACTTTCTTCGACGCTTCGCAATCGTAGAGTTGGAAAATTCTGTGTGGTGTTTCATGTGGGCAGTGTTCCTGCATATTGTAACATACAGAATCTTATCAAGTAGCGGATTATAGCAAAACAAATTCATCTGTCCAGTTAAAAAACATTGTTATTGATTTTTGGTCCATTCAATCCGATATTTACCATAAATAGAGCAAACTAATAATACCCTACGGTTTCTAAGACAAGCGTTTTTATCACAACTTTCCCGTGAACAAGCTCCATTGAACACTGGAGATCTCTTCCGATACTCGTCGTGAGACCTTTAGTTAAGGAAATGGCACTTTTACTTTAATTGCTGCACTTGGAAAAGAGAAAAATCCAGCTTCGAGACGGATCTGTAATTAATTTGATTATAAAGCTTTCGAGCTTAACGGCGTAGAATCCGTATTTAAGCGATTTTGGATAAAGTTTTATTTAAAAACTATAAAGACAATTTCTTTCAAATTTAAACGTCATGTGTTTTGGGTCTTTAATCTAAAATCGCTTACAAGCAGAAACACGATTGGATAAAATTTTCTCGATAGAAAATTCGCCCAAAAGTTGCTCCACAATCTTAGTTTGTCTAATTTTCCTCGGAAACTACAATGGATGTAATTGTAATTTTGTTTTAATGTATCGCTAATTATAATATCCAAAAACGCTTACAAACACATTTCTGATAACTGGCTTAGTTTCTGAGTAATTAGGTAAAAGGTCGTTTTTCTGTTATATTCTCTCACGGATACGTTGGTAGGTGCGACATGCAGATGTCGTACCTACCAACGTATCCGTGAGAGTGAGAAAGACAAAAATATCCTCTTAATACAACATGCCAAGTATCAAGATTGTGCGGAAAAACACTGGAAGTAGCTATAGAAAATTGTCGTTGGTTATTAATCAAACGCCTGTCTGTAGGTAATTACCTAATCAATTAGCAATAATTTCTTCTCTGTAAAACCGTATGATATTAATTTCGTAAGTGAATACTAAGTAATTATCAAGACTGTTAAAAGCGCTTGCTTGACGGAGTATAAGTGGATGAGATAGGAAATAATGGAATAAGCAATTTTCTAATTCAAGGGAAAACTGTATACGTGTTTGACTTCACAAAAAAAAACTGACGAGTTAATTTATTATTTGGCATCCTCGTATGTATTTAGTCGATGTTACAAACCGATACTGTATTATTTTGAGTACATTAGCATGAATTAGTAACGGTTTATAGTAAAGTTATACAAACAAACTGACGTAATTACGTTTCATGCTCCTATGTAATGCTAGGTTATTTTGATATTTTTAATAGTACGTTATTAATAATAAATAATTGTTAAGTTATTTATTAGCAACTTACCTTTAATTTCTTCTAAATTTTACCACATTTTTGCAGAAATTTTCGTTACAATAATGCTGCAATAAGCAACTAACTGTATACTTACATAATTATGTCAACTAACGTAACCATAGTTTTTGATCAAATATTAAATTTGATACATATTTACTATCAATTACTATTTTTTGATAAGGGGCAATTTAGCTGTTAGAATAACAATCGGCCTTTGTTTTGCCGCCAATAGTAGCAACCAGAGCACCCGTTCACAATTATAAATGTAATTTAGCCGTCGTACTCTTGTCATTAGTACATTGTTTGCACCATTGTTTTAGATAAACCATGAAGGCTTACAGCTCAGTTTCCAAACTGGGAACAACGGTAGCAAGGTCGCAAACATGGGTTAAATATTTAGGTTTTTCGCACGTTTGCTTACGTTTAGATACGCAGGTATTTAGATGAGTGTTGCAGTAAAAATCTAAATTGCTTTGATTAAGTCTAAGCTTTTATATAATATTTAATATATGCATTTATGTAGATACATATAAGAATTATTTATCTTAATTTAAACCTTACTTTGTTACGTCAGTCTATTGTAAACTCGCCTTCTTTGCATAAACTCTTCGAGTTTAAAGAAGATTGCGAAGTGTAGAAGAATATTTATGTAAAGTATAAAAATTTGGACAACCAGCGTTAAATCAGTAGATTTTTAATTATAATAATTCCTTATCCTTTGTTATAAGCATTGCTATTTATCGTACGGTATTACTATCTTTGTCAAGAATCTTCTAGGGAAAGTCAAAAGGGGGTCATTGATAAACGTGTATGTCATTATTATGCTATTATTATTTATATCAAACGATTTGTACGCTACAAAGTTATTGTGCCCGAAAGTCATTAAAATGTCTACATCATAGTAAACATTTGCAACGTGCTAACGCTTTCGAAGGCTTGACTGTGACCTCTCAGCACGTGTATAATGAGCTATGAATTGTGATACTGCTTTGTCTTTCAGATTCGTAATCTCTTGCTATGAACCTGAAATTGCTTGCTTCGCAGACTGAAAGATATTCTAATAGATGAGCTATTTTTTATGCTTTTTAGGGTTCCGTAGCCGAATGGCAAAAAACGGAACCCTTATAAATTCGTCATGTCTGTCTGTCCGTCTGTCCGTCTGTCCGTCTGTCCGTCTGTCCGTCTGTCCGTCTGTCCGTCTGTCCGTCTGTCCGTCTGTCCGTCCGTATGTCACAGCCACTTTTTTCCGAAACTATAAGAGCTATACTGTTGAAACTTGGTAAGTAGATGTATTCTGTGAACCGCATTAAGGTTTTCACACAAAATTTTAAAAAAAGTAATAAAAAAATTGGGGGTGCCCCATACTTAGAACTGAAACTCAAAATTTTTTTTTTCATCAAACCCATCTATGGATAGGTCTTCAAAAATGATACTAAGGTTTCTAATATCATTTTTTTCTAAAATGAATAGCTTGCGCGAGAGACACTTCCAAAGTGGTAAAATGTGTGTCCCCCCCCCTGTAACTTCTAAAATAAGAGTATGATAAAACTAAAAAAAATATATGATGTACATTACTATGCAAACTTCCACCGAAAATTGGTTTGAACGAGATCTAATAAGAAGTTTTTTTGATATTTACAATAAACCTCTAAAAACGAAGTTAGTTTTGCGGTTCGATAAGAAAAGTGGTTTTTATGGTTTTATTCCTCCGGTTGTAGTACGGAACCCTCAGTGCGCGAGTCCGACTCGCACTTGACAGGTTATTTTGTTTAATCTGTTATTTTAACGTCTATAGTTTCGCATCTGTGTAATAACTCAGAATATTTAGGTACCCAAACGCTTATCGTTTCATAATTTATTTCAAATTTTAGTAAATAGGGCAATTACACTCTCGTTGGGTTCCATAGCGTCTTTTAAATGTACATGTTTCCATCTTGATAATATCGTTAATTTAACAACATCCGATTGAAAACCTACTTAACAGTTTAAATGAAATATTTAAGATTAAATAAAACTTCAGTCCTGCAAGGGAATTAGGAGATAGTACAGAGAAAGCTTTTATGCCATTTCATCTACTACCTACCTCCATTGGTACACTTTTTGAAATAAGAATAGTTAATACGTAATGTCAGTTTGGTTCGTCAGTGAATTATGAACAAGAGTAATAAGATTTTGTTATAGATTTTCTTTAAAACCTAATATTACCTAGTATCTACTGTACTTCTCTACTTAAAAAAAACATTATGAAAATGTCTCTAAAACTATGGAAATAAAAGAACAAAAATGCATAAATACCTTGGTTGTGCTTTGTATCTGAAGGAATGTCGCAATGCCAGCGCGAACGCGGTTTTTTACCCCGCGAATTGTCCCTTTTGAACTTTTTATCGTAAACTGGAACTCTTCGTTTTTGTAGTCTTTCACACCGGCGAAATACTCCAGTTCAGATACTTCACTGCACACACTTTTGTTTTCACTTACACTTTTCACTGACACATCATCGAAATGTTTTTCATTTAAGTGGAAATCGTAAAACTTGTCCGTATCGAAATAGTGGCTGCTGTAACACAGCTGTTGCTCTTTCATTTTGTCCAATTGCTTACGTTCCTCGTAAGTGCTCTCACTAATGAGGGGCGCTTTGCTAAGAGTCCCCGGCAGAGATACTGAACCGCTGTTCATAGATACCACACTAGTTTTCATAGACTCCGCACTGCTTTTCAAACATTCCGCACTATTTTTCTTCACCTCACTATTCAGCTGGGAAACTAAACGGAACGACGTTAGCTGTGCGCTCTCTTTAGATAAATCTGCGTTTTCATCGGCCTTGCTCGATTCCTGAATTCGCTCAATTTGCGGCTCACTCTCGGTCTCGACCGTGTTGAGTTTCGCCGAGCGATCTCTAATGTCTTGCAGCAGACCTTGGGGTAGAAAGCTACCGTCTTTATTGTTCGCTTTGGCCGACGCTCGCAGCGCTGCCTCGGAAGACTGTTTCTTTTCTTTTTTAGCCGCGTCGTCGCTGTGACTTTCGTCGGCGTGCACGCTTCCATTTAGCTCGCTACTATTTAGCGAGTCACACGATATGTTAGAGTCGTTATCTTCGAAATCGACCTCGCTTTGATTCCGTGTCGAGCTAATTACCGTGACGGAAACGGCTTTCTTCCCGGAGCTGGATTTTAAGGTCTTCTTTTTTGGAAGCGGCGGCGGTGTACCGTCAAGGTCGCTGCACGTCCCTGAATCTAAAGTGTCGCTCGGGGAGCACTGCCCGCTCGACATTACCATACTCGGTATTGTGTTCACGTATGAGTTACAGTAAATGTAAGGCGGTTTATCTACTCTAGACAGCTCCTCGTTCTCTAAGATCTTCGGTCGACTGTCTGTTTCATCGACGTTTATTCTGACCAGGCTGCTTTTCTTTTCCGTCACCTTTAAAGTATCGAATTCGACATCGCTTTTGAGGTGGACGCTCGATATTTTGGGCGCCTTCGGCTTGTCGGCGTCGGTGTTGATTCTGATCGTGACCACGTGCGGGCCGCTTGTCGCGAGTGCGTCTGCGCCGGGCGTGTTCACGGATCGCTCTGGCTGGGTCGCCGCTACGAATACCGTTGTCGTCGGAGGCTTAGAATTAAGGACAAGAGAGTGCATCGAACTCAGAGAGTCCATGTCCGACCGGCTATCGAATCCATTCACTCGGAGGCTGGCATCATCGCTGGTTATTTGCGTAAAAGTGGTCGATCCAGTCCTCTGCTTCGCTTTGGACTGGAGGGTGGGGATGTACTCGACATTCGGGCGGGCGGTCACCTCCTCCATCATGTTGTTAACAAATTGGCATAATTCAGTAACGGTTCTTCCGGTTGTGATTCGAGTCAGGCCTATCGATTAGATTGCCGTGGATGTATAAGGCATAATGGTTCCGGTGGTCGGTCGCCGCTGCGAGCAGTGTAGGTCAGCAATTCACACGTCAGCCACGTTTCTCTGGTGCACTTATTGTTTGCCTGCAATAAAAAGTTGAGATTCAAAAAATACACTAAATTATTTTCACACAATTTGTCACCAAACACAAGGCGAATAACGGTATTATTTGGGCAAACTAAGATAAAGCTAGAATTGTCTCCTTGTATTTAAGTTTGGCAAACTTTACGAGTAAATAATGAGATATGGACAATTAGGCAATTTTAGCGCGCACATAAAAAATACAACATGTAGCAATTTGCTTTGTGACTTGAGACATGATATACATAATATGAAGCAGAAGAAGAAACACTTTATTGCACCCAAATATTACAGAGAAAAAAAAGATAGATGGAAAAAAATATAATAACCTGTCAAGTGCGAGTCGGACTCGCGCACTGAGGGTTCCGTACTACAACCGGAGGAATAAAACCATAAAAACCACTTTTCTTATCGAACCGCAAAACTAACTTTGTTTTTAGAGGTTTATTGTAAATTTCAAAAAAACTACTTATTAGATCTCGTTCAAACCAATTTTCAGTGGAAGTTTGCATGGTAATGTACATCATATATTTTTTTTAGTTTTATCATACTCTTATTTTAGAAGTTACAGGGGAGGGGACACACATTTTACCACTTTGGAAGTGTCTCTCGCGCAAGCTATTCATTTTAGAAAAAAATGATATTAGAAACCTTAGTATCATTTTTGAAGACCTATCCACAGATACCCCACACATATGGGTTTGATGAAAAAAAAAATTTTGAGTTTCAGTTCTAAGTATGGGGCACCCCCAAAATTTATTACTTTTTTTAAAATTTTATCTGAAAACTTTAATGCGGTTCACAGAATACATCTACTTACCAAGTTTCAACAGTAAAGCTCTTATAGTTTCGGAAAAAAGTGGCTGTGACATACGGACGGACAGACGGACAGACAGACATGACGAATTTATAAGGGTTCCGTTTTTTGCCATTCGGCTACGGAACCCTAAAAAGGTATGCAAAGGCGGCCTTATCGCTGCAAGCAATTTCTTCCAGGCAACCTTTTTTGGGTATAGGAAATTAAAGGTGAAAAGTGGGATAGGGTTGAATATGAGAAGTTAATACCAGAAATAAAACAAAAATGATACAATTAGTACAACAATACATAATAAGAATAGATACGTACACAATACACGTAACCATAATAAATACCTACAACACCTATACAGAAAAAATAAAATTTATATGAAGTAAAAGATAATACCGAAGTATCAAAACGCTCTCGTTGGAAATACCAATAACGTAATATCTATTCAATGTTAGGAAGATAACTACACACACAGGTGCGTACGTTGTGCAACATTTAGTGTGAAGATTCGCCTTAAGCTATAAATAAATAATTGGCGAGCAATCGAAGTATGCAATACGATTTATTAGCGATACGCCCAAAACATTATTGCCAAATTTGTAAGAGTATCGTCGTGTACAAAATACGAAATTATAAGGTTACATTGACCATTAAGTAGGAGTTTATTTAAATCGATGGCTTCTGATACGTACGTTCTGATTACATTATATTTAGTTCATGGCATAAATGTGAAAATAAGTATTTTAATTTGAGATTAATGACAACAAATTACTGAAAACTCCACCATTTAAACCTATCATTTTATAATGTCATTCAACGAATTGTAGCTAATTCTGTCAATGTTTCAACCGTCAATTATTATTTTTTGTATTTGTGAGGGCGAATGTACGATGCGACGCACTTTTGCGGACGTAATTGTAGATAAGTTTTGTAACTAATTGCGTTAGAATTCTTGCTAACTTCTGTATTCTGAGTTGCTAACTTGTCTTTTAATGAGTTCCAATTAATCGGTTTCATCTTTGTGTTACGTAAATATAAAATCAGTTTGTAAAGTATAACGAAACTGACGTCAAAAAGTTTAATCTTTTGTAAATGTATAAGTTTCTGCATAAGTTTAGGTACTCATAGTTGCATATTTCTACTATAAAATATTATATAAATAACTACGGAACGGAAAACGTAGTTTTGTTTAGATGTCGTCGTTTAGATGTATGAAAAATAAATAACTACCTTTTCTCAGACCTACCAAACGCAGACAAAAAATTTCATAAAAATCAGTCAAGCCGTATTGGAGGAATTTGGTTTCAAACACGGTGAAACGAAAATTTAATATATAAAAAACTAGCTGACCCGGCCACGCGTTGCTGTGGCTAAAGTTTTAAATTTTAAAAATAAATTAAAATTGCGACTATAATTTGAGATTTAAACTATCCTATCTCTCAAGTTGGATCGAACTGCACATGGTGTGCGAATTTTATTATAATCGGTTCAGTAGTTTAGGAGTCCATTGAGGACAAACATTGTGACACGAGATTTATATATATTAAGAATAAGATACATGATTTAAGTATTTAAGGACTCCCATTCATTTAATACTTTGTAAAGAATGGACGTAGGTATGCTCTTATGCAGCCAAATACACTCTTTGGAAAATCTAGCAACATGTTAAATAGCAATAAAATATCTACATGTCCAAGACTCAATAACGAATGTACATAATTTAATAATGGTTGATATAACGAGCCAACGACACGATATACGAGCCTCATCGTCCATGAAATGTTTTAAGACATTCTATTGAGTATATACAATTTCTAACACCAGTACGGCAGTGACTTTTTAGGGTTCCGTAGCCGAATGGCAAAAAACGGAACCCTTATAAATTCGTCATGTCTGTCTGTCCGTCTGTCCGTCTGTCCGTCTGTCCGTCTGTCCGTCTGTCCGTCCGTATGTCACAGCCACTTTTTTCCGAAACTATAAGAGCTATACTGTTGAAACTAGGTAAGTAGATGTATTCTGTGAACCGCATTAAGGTTTTCACACAAAATTTTAAAAAAGTAATAAATTTTGGGGGTGAACCATACTCAGAACTGAAACTCAAAAAATTTTTTTTCATCAAACACATATGTGTAGGGTATCTATGGATAGGTCTTAAAAAATGATACTAAGGTTTCTAATATCATTTTTTTCTAAAATGAATAGCTTGCGCGAGAGACATTTCCAAAGTGGTAAAATGTGTGTCCCCCCCCCTGTAACTTCTAAAATAAGAGTATGATAAAACTAAAAAAAATATATGATGTACATTACCATGCAAACTTCCACCGAAAATTGGTTTGAACGAGATCTAATAAGTAGTTTTTTGATATTTACAATAAAACCTCTAAAAACAAAGTTAGTTTTGCGGTTCGATAAGAAAAGTGGTTTTTATGGTTTTATTCCTCCGGTTGAAGTACGGAACCCTCAGTGCGCGACTCCGAATCGCACTTGACAGGTTTTTTGTTATTTTGAAACAAATAAAGAAAAGCTTTAAAGCTTTATTTGGGATTTAGTAACATATTACAAAATTATATTATACAAAACAACGCTTCTTAGAATGATAGGGATTTGCATCCTCTTACTCATGAGATATAATAAAAATCTTGTATTTTACTTTCATACGATGTAACAAAACCTAGTTTCTAGCTAGTTCTTTTCGATGCAAACTTGGGAGTAGAGTTTCAACATGTTATAAGAACTTGGAAATTAGGCGTAGGTACTATTTAAGTGCAAAATAAAGATCTTTATTTCCAGACCACAGGCAACGATTGTTTAATAACATTAGTTGTAAGTTTTGACGTGATAACGTTTAATAAATTGATCAACGATTGAATCAACTGAATTCTAATGTTTGAAATTGATTGAATCAACGCACATGAAAAATAGTAACGTTCCGCGTAACGTTCCACCTGAGCCTGTGCGTGCAAGCTAGAGCGCGCAACAAGCGATAGAGAGGCATGATAAAACAAACGATAGAGAGGCCAATTATGACGTTATCACGTAAATCTATCGTCCGTAAACCGACTTTACAGACAACCAATTTTCTTTTTTCAAAAAATTTGGAAACACGCATAGAGTTTCGTAAAGAAGTATGGGCTAAGTAGGTACTTATATTATTAGTTTTCATTTTAAATTTACACCGACCATTCCTTCGAATCTAAGGCTAGTGGGCTAGTATTAATAAAAACCTACATTTTTAAATTAGGTACTGCAGTATCATTCTGTCCAGTTAATAAATCAATAGCAAGCAATAGAATAACCATCTCAACGATTGGTATCATAATTATCATGCATAAGGAATGCTGTTGAGAATTTCAAGGTCATTTATGTTAAAAGCTTGTTTCTAAAGTTGCTACAGGCTACAACAGTGTTTGTATTATACGTGTTTCTTATTGTTATTCGTATTTCTGAAACCACACCTAACTTACTTTTCGCATGTACGTACTATGAACGACTACTAGATATCCACTCGATTCACTTTGTTACCATGATAATAATTTTTTAAGGGAAGAGACTTTTAAGAAAGTATCTACATAATATTCCGTCTGCTCACAACATGCTATTTATAACAAAATTGTAAACAAAATTATTTTTTTAGAAGGGCAAGTGTCGAGTTTCTTGCCCGTTCTTATCGGTGCAATACTGCTTTTGGAGCGTGGTAGAGTCGACATTTCATAAATGCCTGTGTCAGCAGTGTGAAAGAGTAAATACTTGAACTTGGTTTTCTTTTGAAGTCAGTCTCATTACGTACCCCGTACTTGGTAATATAATTAAATCAAAATTCAATTTATAAGAAAATATGAAACGACGATTTCGTAAATACCATGAGATACATTATAGCCAAATATACGTTATCTTGATCTGCGATAATAATGTGAAATGTTTATTTAGTGAAAGAATGTAGATAAAACGAGATAGGAAATTTTCACTGGATCTTAATTCTAGCATCCTAATCTTGGAGCAATGTAGGTCAGTAAGATAATCCATCAGATAGATACCCTAAATATTTTGCCAGATTTCTTAGGTTGGGTTGGTAATATTTTAAATTATTTTTAATTTAATATACTAGTAGCACATTTAAAAGAACTAGTAGGTACTTGTACATTATTTGGACTAATTTTACTGAGAGGATCATTAGACACTTATGTTTGATGAAAATCTATTCAGTTTGAAGATCCTGAAATCTATTATCGTCTATTTGCAGTTTGTTCAAGAACTTTATAATATCTTTAAAGTTTTCGAACAAACAGAGATATTTTACGCGAATTTTAGATTTGACAATATATTTAAATTGTTATTTTAGGATTCTTTGGTTCATGTCACAAAACAATAGGGATTAAACAATATAATGAGAAAAATACTATATTATTCAATATAATAACACTGTTTGAGGTGTCCAATTACAGTGGTCGCATCTAGTCCAAGATCATGATACATAGTATCATTATGCATGATGAGATGGTAATCGCCGTGGCCTTTGGAATGACGCGTCGATCCCGACATTTTAGTGCGTCAAAAGTCACGCAGTCAAGGCCGCGATGCGCCCGCGCATTGTAATACCACAGATAATACTTTAGCTGAACTACGCCTTAGACGGTTTTTTTATTATTTTTGTCCTCCTCGCTCTTACAAAGACATTGGTGGGTGCGTTATGGGAGAATATGACAGAAAAACAACGTTTTACCTAATTACTAAAAAAACTAAGGGAGTTATTAAAAGAAAATTCCAAGCGCTTTTAAAAATTACTAGCGACACAAATTAAAAAAAAAACGGCCAAGTGCGAGTCGGACTCGCGCACCGAGGGTTCCGTACTCAAGAAGTACTGAAGCAAAATAAGCTTAGGTAGTTATAGCTAGGTACTTTTAAGATTCGTTCGTACTAATGTAGATGTAACACGACCAAAACTGTAACGACCAAAGATGTAAAACGGTAATAATTACCTTTGTTAATGAACCGCAAAACTAACTTTGTTTGTAGAGGTTTATTGTTAATATCGAAAAAACTATGTAAGTTAGAGCATTGGCTATAGTTTTCCTGTAAAATATACGTAAATTCCTATTGACCATAATTATTTGAGATTTTTCGATTGGTAAACTCCGGAGGTAAGGGGGGGGACGGTATTTTTTTAGACATTTTCCCCGATAAATCAAAAACTATCATGACTAAAAATAATTAAAAATCGGTTTTAGAATGTGCAAAGTAAACCCTTTCATATGATACCCCACACAGTACAGTTATCTCACTTTTAAATTTCAACCCTCCGATTTTCCCCTCTTTTTTAACCCCCGACGCAAAAGGGGTGTTATAAGTTTAACGTGTCTGTGTATCTGTGTATCTGAGTATCTGTGTTTCTGTCTGTGGTAGCGTAGCTCCCAAACGGATAGACCGATTTTCATGAAGTTTATTTTGTATCATAGATAATTTTATCCCGAGTGTTCTTAGCCATGATTCATGAAAATCTGTTCAGCCGGTTGAAGATTATCAGCTATTTTCTAGTTGATGAGAGGATCTGACTAACTTCTTTTTGTCCGATCGATTCGAAATTTGGTACCTTGTAGCTTCAGTGACATTGAAAGTGTATGGTAAGGTAATCATGTCCTGATTTGCCGTTTGAAGATCATCAGCTCTTTAATAGTTGATGAGGGGATCTGACTACCTTCCATATGTCCTATCGTTTCGAAACTTGGTACCGTGTTATTTCAATGATATTTAAAGCGTATGGTAAGGTAATCATGACCTGATCAACCGTTTGAAGAAGATCAGCTCTTTAATAGTTGATGAGGGGATCTGACTACCTTCCATATATCCTATCGATTCGAAATTTGGTACCGTGTTACTTCAATGATATTGAAAGTATATGGTAAGGTAACCATGTCCTGATTTGCCGTTTGAAGATCATCAGCTCTTTAATAGTTGATGAGGGGATCTGACTACCTTCCATATGTCCTATCGTTTCGAAACTTGGTACCGTGTTATTTCAATGATATTTAAAGCGTATGGTAAGGTAATCATGACCTGATCAGCCGTTTGAAGAAGATCAGCTCTTTAATAGTTGACGAGGGGATCTGACTTCCTTCCATATATTCTATCGATTCGAAATTTAGTACCGTGTTACTTCAACGATATTGAAAGTATATGGTAAGGTAACCATATCCTGATTTGCCGTTTGAAGATCATCAGCTCTTTAATAGTTGATGAGGGAATCTGACTACCTTCCATATGTCCTATCGTTTCGAAATTCCTTCCCTATATTTAATACCTTATTACCTACTTTAAAAAAGACTAAATAAAAGTAAAATTACAAATTTTAAAAACCCCCGACACAAAAAATAAAATATAAAAAGTAACAAATAATATTTTAAACCTATTATAATAATTATTATCGTCATAATATAATATTAAGTACGTTCAAATAATTTTTAATTCAAGCGTCGTCGCATCGTCGGGGTCCGTTAGAGAGACGCAAAAGGGGTGTTATAAGTTTAACGTGTCCATAATTATGTCCCCCGACGATGCGACGACGCTTTCTCGACGACGACGAGTCTTTAATCTAAATTCAATTGTTTTTAACCGACTTCAAAAAAAAAGGAGGTTCTGTATTCGACCCGTATGTTTGTATGTATGTATGTATGTATGTATGTATGTATGTATGTATGTTTGTCCGCGATTATTTCGCGTTTGGCTGAACCGATTTTAATGCGGTTTTCAGGAAAGTGTTTGTTACATTCTGGAGAAGGTTTTAGTATATTAACCGACTTAAAAAAACAAGTTCTTAGTTTGATGGATATATTTGTATTTAAGTTTGTTCGCGATTATCTCGAGTTCGGCAAAACCGATTTTGATGATTCTTTTTTTATTAGGTAGGCCATACATCACAGGTAGACTCATTTCAATTTGGTCGAGATCTAATGAATATCTTCGGAGATGGAGAGCTGAATTCCTCAACGAAAAATCGCTTGCGATCGGTATAATTAGTTTACACTTTACAGTGTAGATTTTAACGGACTTCAAAAGAGATAGTGTTTCTCAAGTTGACTAAAAATATGTTTTTAATTGACCGACTTCAAAAAAAAGAGGTTCTCTGTTTAACCCCTATATTGGTATTCAGGTTTGTCCGTGATTATCTCGCGTTTGGCTGGACTGATCTATTTGATCTATCGCGAAACAACATTTCTCGTCATTAGGAATACAGCATAATAAATATTACAATAGTAGGTATGACAAAGTCAGAATTACATAATATGATATGATATGTTTTTAGTGGTAAGTATAATTATCACTAACAAACCTTACACTAAATAAATTGATAAGGTAGTATTAATTAGCCCAAAACCTACCTAACACTAAAAAGTATGAAATAAAAATAAATAAATAAAATAAAAAAACCCATTTAAAACACATGATAGTTCTATTTATTTTTAAAAAAAATGGAACCGCCTTCAAAAAAACAACCCACTGAAAAGCAAAAAATAATTTTCTAATAAATCTGGGTATACTTACCTACCTACTTAGGTTTTGAAGTCGGTGCCATTAGCCATACTCAAAATGAATTGCGAATTTTGATTTGGCACCGACTTCAAAACCTAAGTAGGTAGGTAAATATACCCAGATTTATTAGAAAATTATTTTTTTGCTTTTGAGTGGGTTGTTTTTTTGAAGGCGGTTCCCTTTTTTTAAAAAATAAATAGAATTATCATGTGTTTTAAATGGGTTTTTTTTATTTAATTTATTTATTTTTTAAACTGCAGGTTAACTGTTTAAGTTGAAATTAACAGGTGTGCGTGAAAAATTGCAATTTTATTTGTTTTTTTGCAATTTATTTAAGACAGAGTAGGCTTATTGTACTTAAAAATGGTAGGAATGGTAGTGATAAAAATGTCCTTTAAAAAGTACAAAAACCAATAAAAAACCTTACAGGTAGGTATATTATGCGTCGACCTTAACATACCGCTTAACACGGTACAAGCAGTTACACCAGTTTATATGTATAGGACGTTGCAAGTTTCTATTAGTTGCCTTCATTTATATTATGGTTCAATAAAACATAGTGGTGTTTTAATCAAGTCATCGTAATGGTCTTATAACGGAAAGTTATTTTGCTTGATTTAGAAAAACGGCTGATGAAATTTTCTGCATCAGATTTTCAACCTTCACTTACCCTTCACCTTTCACGACCTCCCAGGCGCAGTGGCCGCGCGCTCGGATTTGAGTGAGAGGTCGCGGGTTCGATTCCCGCCACGGGCCATTTTGGAATTTTATAATTTCTAAATTGGCTCGGGCCTGGTCTGGTGGGAGGCTTCGGCCGTGGCTCGTTACCACCCTACCAGCAAAGACGCACCGCTAAGCGATTTAGCGTTCCGGTGCGATCTTTGTGAAAACCGTTGGGGTAAATTTACTTACCCTTCCAAGTTAGTACGATAACATCATCATTTGCACCATCACTTACCATCAGGTGAGATCGAGTAAAAAAAATTGGTTGCCTGTAAAGTCGGTTTACTGACGATAGTTGAACGTGACAACGTCTCCTTTGTCGCTCGTTCCGCGCTCGCGAGGTAACGCCGGTAACGCCGCATGAGCGAGGTAACGCCGGATGAGTCATGATTTTTCGTGCGTGCAACCGGCTCTATCGATTTATAAGACGTTGTCACGTCAAAAATGATAGATTTAAAGCGTAAGTTAGAAAGGTTGTTTTACCTAGAGCGACGTTTAGAAGAGTTGATAACTGGATGGGTGGTGGTTTATACTCGTGTCAATCTTCACTAATCAAGTGATGAGTTTTTTTGAAAATTATCATTTTGATACCTATCCCTAAAACACTGATACTGAATCCTTATTAATAAAATTTAAGATAAAACGTCTGTGAGTAATTTCATCTTTTTGAGTCCTTTGTAGGCTTGATTTTATTCGTGTCAAATAAATAATATTTTATTTGCCAGAATAGGTGATAAAAGTATTGGTACAGTGGGTATGGGTATAAAGAGTTAGTTATAACTTATTATATTATTTAATAACTAGTTTTAATAATTACAGTAATGTTATTGTTTCTAAATAATACTTTTTTATAAAAGAATCGTTATTATTGTAGTTTCTAAGTTGGTGATTATTATAAAATTACGAATCTTCCAAACACGCCAAGGACATATCTATTACCTACTTATCCTTTGACACGCGATGAGAATAAAATGTCGTATTATTATATCATTTGGCACACCTAAAGGCCACTTCACCCGGTTGACATTCAGAGTCCTTTATACATGACATTTACGAATATTCCATAAATCAGATATACTGGTCAAAAACATTGAGTTATATCAATCATAATATTATCGTCGTATTTATAATATTCTTTCTAAACCAGTTTACGTATATTATATTGAGAGAATACAGTGAGATTGAGAGATAGCGTTCAATGCTTGAGTAGCAAGGTAAGAATTATTTACTTTTGGTTGAAACAATAATTCACATACAAGTACCTAACTAATAAAAGAACAAGCTTAAAAGGACATTGTCCATTGAAATTCTTAACGAATGTAACTATTATCTTTCTAAGATTTTCGTATACAACCATTTTGAATTTCGTATACAATCAACCTGTGCAATCAGCGACTAAAATATAGTTTCAGTATTTTTTTTAACAAAAATGGCGGGTACCTAAGCTTTGATGTTATGAAAGAAGAGATTCAATCGTAATTACTTGGATGGAGGTATATATCATAACACTATACAAAAATATTTACTGTAGGTAATAGAGGTACCTAAGACAGACAGAAAAAAAATTAAATGCCGCGTATTTTAGTTTCTGTATTTTTCCACGGATTATAAAGACCATATTTTTATACCTACTCAACTTAGATCTTAGGTGTTTTTATTAATCTCATGGAAAAGGGTTATGTGGGGCTTGCACCCACTAAAACTTGCCTATTTGCATGACCAATCCGCTGGAAGGAGTACGGGATTCACTATTGTAGGCCTGCCAGGTCTCAACCGGCTACCTCAGCAGCGTAACTCATCATCAACCTAAGCTTGTTCATCAAGAAAAGATACCTACTGTGGATTCAAAATAGTCGTTTAAATTATTACTATCAAACGTAGTATACTAATAATGTAATTAAGAAAATAGGCTAATGTATCTCATAATGTTTAAATCGATTATATAAAACTTAACAAATTAATTATAGATACTACGTTGGTATAGACTAGGTATTGACATTAGTTTATTGAGCTCTCGAGGTGAGAGAAAGATAAATTATTATGATCGTCTGATAATGTTTAGAGTTAAGACTCTGATTTATTATACGTACATTATATTAGCTATTAATTAGTTTTAGTAGTTATTTATGGAGAGTATGAAAATGTAGAGACAACTAACAACTCCTGGAAATTGGATAGACGAACGGATAATATTTTAAACCTGTACTTACTTTTGCACAGATTTAAAATCACTGTCAAATAAAACAAATAGATAAGGTTCTGAAGAATTTTTAATTAATGACAAGGATTCTTGGAATGAAAAATTATTTTTGTGTTGGATAGTTCATTTATCAAGGAAGGCTATATAACATCACGCTATGACCAAAATGAGCGAAGCATCAATGAAAAATGTTGGAAAAACGAAAAAACAAATCCTTTTTTGAAAAAGTTGATCTTTGGTAGTGCGCCTACAATTTTGTACAATATAACTCTGTATACATGTAACGCAATCAGTTAATAGTTTCCATACAACATACATGCAAAGGCGAAATGATTAAACGAAAGCGACATACGGACAAATTGATTGCCAATCACCGTTAATAGGAGATTCGATTCAATAAATAGTCATGACTTTGTAACTTATGCTCGTTTTTGGTTTAAACGTTTTAAGTTTAAAACCTTAGCTTAGTAATTACAAAGCCTAAGTGAGATCCTAAGTGAGATGAAATACTCGAATTAAAGACTTTCGACTTAACTTGTAATGTTAATTCTGTAAAGTTTAACTAAACAACCGACGATCCTAATTCGTAACTATAGTGATATTATTATTTGCGCTTTCCCAAAAATATTATTGAATCAATGGACTGCAAAAATGTTTCTCTATACTCCGCAATATCAGTTTCTGTATCATACGGATAGTACATAATATACTAAAGGTCTGTACACTTATTAATTAGGTAACATAAATGAAAGCGAAATTTTCTTGTAAAAATTTCAAAGCAATATTATCGTTGCTTGATTTAAACTACAAACAAAGTTAGTTTTGCTGTTCGTTCACAAAAGTGATTCTTAGTGTTTTATTTAGACAAGTTTACATCATTTAAGAATCTAGTCTTACTTGATTCTATCAATTAATCAAACTATACTGACATCTTGCATAGAACATATTAAGTATCCGTTCACAAGAGTAGAAAAACGAGCTGTCTCTTCTGAGCTCAGGCCTTATTCGTGATTCCACTTCTGTTAGTTGGGTGTTTAATGGTGAAATAAAATAATTTTAACGCTACAGGTAGCCGTTGTGACAAACGGCAGAACAAGTTTGCGTTGTGAAGGCTATGAGCAAGGCTTTCGACCAGTTTTGAGTAAATTAATAAGCTCGCCATTTGCTAGTTCACGCTTACGGGTTTGCTAGATCAGGTTTTTAGGGTTCCGTAGCCGAATGGCAAAAAACGGAACCCTTATAAATTCGTCATGTCTGTCTGTCCGTCTGTCCGTCTGTCCGTCCGTATGTCACAGCCACTTTTTTCCGAAACTATAAGAGCTTTACTGTTGAAACTTGGTAAGTAGATGTATTCCGTGAACCGCATTAAGGTTTTCACACAAAATTAAAAAAAAAGTAATAAACTTTGGGGGTGCCCCATACTTAGAACTGAAACTCAAAAATTTTTTTTTCATCAAACCCATATGTGTGGGGTATCTATGGATAGGTCTTCAAAAATGATACTAAGGTTTCTAATATCATTTTTTTCTAAAATGAATAGCTTGCGCGAGAGACACTTCCAAAGTGGTAAAATGTGTGTCCCCCCCTGTAACTTCTAAAATAAGAGTATGATAAAACTAAAAAAAATATATGATGTACATTACCATGCAAACTTCCACCGAAAATTGGTTTGAACGAGATCTAATAAGTAGTTTTTTTGTTATTACAATAAAACCTCTAAAAACAAAGTTAGTTTTGCGGTTCGATAAGAAAAGTGGTTTTTATGGTTTTATTCCTCCGGTTGTAGTACGGAACCCTCAGTGCGCGAGTCCGACTCGCACTTGACAGGTTTTAGAGTTCCGTACTCAAAAGGTAAAAAAGGTGACTTCAAATGTTCACAGTTTCATATTTGATTATAGATTTACTTTAACAAATAATTAAATTAACATCAAAAAGACATAAGTAAGGCGCTTTCCTATACAACAAACGTGATTTTTCTCGTTTTCGGTTTTGGTGGGCGGGGTATTTAGTTTACCTTAATATTATTGAGAATGTGTTTTGATCACAGACCACGGAAAGATCTGTGGTTTTGATAGTACGGAACCCTCAGTGCGCGAGCCTGAGTCGTACTTTTTTATTGTTCTTAGCTATGAGAGCTAATAAGTGTTATTCGCATTAATTTCGTTTTATTTTAGTTCGTGTTTGTTTTTACACATGTCTCAACTCAGAGTGTGTTGCGCCGTGTCTACGGAAGATGGCCCCTGACAGGTGGCCAGCAAACATTGCCTGTAACCATAGCAACAACACCACCAGCCAATCGCTGCCTGGCTGCACAACCGATGCAAACTAGTAGGGGAGCCCATGATGCTAAATCGGTAGTTACTCGAGCGGCTTGAGGACCTGTTGCATTGTATAGAATAGATGCTAAAATGAAAAAAGGTTAAAATAAGATGTGATGGGAGAAGAAGTTTGTACAGGTTTTCAAAAAACTCAAAAAAAAAAATCATCATTTTAAGCATTAAAGATATTTAAATAAATAAAAAAAATCATGCCCTTGACAATAATCGAGCGTGTCAGATTTTTATACAGATGCTTCATCTTGATGTGCTTGTCTTCCTGACCCCATAATTTGACAATTATGTCGAGGAGCCTTCGTAATCTGCATCTGCCGGTTTGAAAATTTAATTTCCAAACTGTCATCAACATAATTGTCAGACCTCCTCGACTTATAGGTCAGATTATAGAGTCAGGACGACAAGCACATCTCGAGAAAAAATTACAAGGTCACGATTTTTTTTATTCATCCACCACTGAAATAGTCAGAATAATAATACATAATAGGATAATACATCTTTTGACCTTATTTTTTATCTCCTAATATTTACAATCCTATAGGTCCCCACGACGCTCGATTAACTACCAAAATCCCCCTCTTGGGCTCCCCTACTATTAACCAATCGGAGCCCCAGGTGTAACTTCATCAATGCTATAATTATTTTTTGGTTATTAAGTTATTGTAAATTGGAACATATTAAAATATTGTTAATTATCTTGTTTACGAAGAAAATACTTCTGAGAGCAACATAACGACTCGATAAACATGTTTTTTTAACGAAAGGTTATATATATTTTATTGACATTCACTTTTCGGCTCGTATGTCATTCATTAACATTTTTATTGAACTTGTTTTTGGTTTTAACCTGAGGTTTTAACCTGAGATTTTAACCCTTTTTTTAGGCACTGCCCACAATTTGAACCTCGAAACATTTTGGAAACTGCCTAATATGTTATCTATCAAAATAAGACAGAATTAAGTACAATGTTTTACTCAGCATAATAAGCATTTGTGACTAAGTATAACATTGGTCTTAATAATTTGAAATAACGGTGTTGAGTAGGTGTGGGACGTTTCTCAACATGATAACATAAGAAGATTTTTATACCGTATTCGATTTATATCAGGCATTTGTCGCGAACTAAGTAGGTACCGTTTTAGACGGTTTGAACTGGCGTAAAGTAACTTGCGATGTACGACTAAGTTATACGACGGTTGACGACCGAATGGCGTAGTGGTAGTAAACCTGCTGTCTGCGCCGGAGGTCGTGGGTTCGATTCCCACTACTAGTAAATGTTTGTGTGATGAGCATGAATGTTTTCCAGTGTCTGGGTGTTTTTTAATATATTGTATTTATGTATACTAGTATGTATGTACAGTTAGCTAGTACCCATAACACAAGCTATTGCTTACTTTGGGGCTAGATTGCGATGTGTAAAATGTCCCGTATATGTTTATGTTTATACCTACGTATTTTAGTATTACAGATTTTCGTATGTATTGGACTTTCAAATTCTCATAACAAAATATTATTTTACTTCAAATCAATTATTATTTTAAGGGCCGATTTTTCAATCGCCAGATAGGCTATCTGAGGAATAAATTTGAAACAGATGCCATACAAAATCTGTCAAAACGTCATATTTATTCCTTGGTTAACGTATTTATCTGACGATTGAAAAATCGGCCCTAAATCTCTAAAAAGTAAACTATACCACCCAATATCGCCGGTATTTTTTTTATTACGCTACATAAATGCATATTATTTTTAATTTCACTATTAAACATTAGGATGTCCCTAAAATAATATATGACTTCCTTCTCTTTATAAAACCATTATTAAAAAAGTCAAAGTTAAAATCCCAATCATCGATATGATTCAAATTATTTACTATCAGCGTCCCAAGTTTTTATTGGATACGCGCACGGTGCACCCGACATAATAGCTATTATTATCCTTAAAATAGACAAGCAATTGTAGTTTTTCTCCCTAATGTAATATGAATGATATTGCCTTGAAAAGTTATAAGCAATGTGAACTTATTTCGTGCAGTGGTGTTCATAACAATGTCCTGGAAAGCATGGATCGACTCAGGTAGCATTTCCGGTCGATTACTCATGGCTTGGGTGAATACACTTTTTATACAATCGCAGGTATATCGCTTGTAATTTACTAGCAAACTTGAAAATTATACGTAGACCGAATATTAGACTATTAGGTATCATCGTCATAAACCAAAGCGTCCCAGTTAGGATATACTCGTACCTCTTCTAAAATAGATGACAGACTTACAGATTTATTATTATCCTGTACTAGCAAACACGGCGAACTCCGTTTCGCCACCAGATGGCTTCGTTTTACGGTGAAAAAAGGTTTTCCCGCTTTTTCTGTTGAAATTTTTCCTGAATTTTCTTTGCTATAAACCTCACGGAGCTCAAGACCTTTGCAACGAATGCAAAACCGTGGAAATCGGTTCGTGCGTTCTGGAGTTATAGCGTCAGGAAGGAAAGCCCGACTTATTTTTATATAGTAGAAAGAAAAGATATTATCCTGTATATGGCCTAAAAATTCAGGCCAAGTATAAAATAAACAATATTTTGTAAACATTGCATACAATACCGAACGCGCTGCCATGTGTGTAAAAGACGACAACAGGGGACTCGGGGAGTGAAGTATCAAAATCAATTAATGTAAGACAGCTCCAAAATAGGGACTAATTCGGATCTGTGACGATGCTTCATACGAAAACTTCATACGAATCGAATGAAACACAAGCGATTTTGACAGAATGTCGTCGTGAAATGAAATATCTATACCACAGACCAGGGAAAGAGCTCTATACCTAGTATTGTCGCTACCCTATGATCCCTATGATTAGAGATTGAAGATATCTTTTTTTGTTTAAGGCTGTTGAATTTATACCATTTTGTCTGGTGGGAGGCTTCCGCCGTGGCTAGTTACCGCCCTACCAGCAAAGACGCACCGCCAAGCGATTTAGCGTTCCGGTGCGATGCTTGTAGAAACCGTTGGGGTAAATTCACTTACCCTTCCAAGTTAGTACGATAACATCTTACTCTTAGGCTTCATCATCACTTACTATCAGGTGAGATCGCAGTCGTTTACTAACTTGTAAAGAAAAAAATAATTAAATAATAAGGAAGAAACAAGCAAAAACTAGATTTTAAAACGAATATAAAGTTAAATCGGCCAAAGTCTATGAAAGCAATACGTGATGGTTTTTTTAATGGCGACCACTGGAGACTTGTCAATGAAGGCACGTTTACTTTCAAGTCAAGCTAAGGTGCTTAGTTTGGACCGCAGTTTACAATCACACAGTTAGAGAGTTTCTTCAACTACAAACAATCATATATTCAAATTATTTTATTCACATCCTTAGTGCCTAGCTGTATAAAATTAAACCAGAAGCTAGTGAATAATCTTTGTCTGTACCTATTATTTGATGAGTGACTTAATTTCTATTTTTAAAATATTTACCTACCAAACATAAAGATTGAAATCCTAATGAAAATGGAAAATTCTTTCCAAAAAACCAACTTCAAATGCCACTACAAAGAATGAAATAATTTTTAATGTACACCAATTCGAAGTCGGGCAATGTTTTGTTCAATCATTAATAGTCCTTCTTATTATAAAACTTGATGTGCAAAGAAATGACAATATTATTGACAATACGAAGGACTATTAGTGAACGAACGAAACATTGCCCGACTTCGAATTGGTGTACATTAAAAATTATTTCATTCTTTGTAGTGGCATTTGAAGTTGGTTTTTTGGAAAGAATTTTCCATTTTATTTTATACTTTTTAGTGGAAAACAACTAATGCGCAAGGCATTGGAAAAAATGCCCACATCGCTTGAAGTATGCTTCTAAAATCTGAAGAGTTCCCTCAATTTCTCCAAGATTCCATCATCGGATCCTGACTTGATGAATACAGTCATTACTTGATGACTGCAAGGAAATGCAATAGTAACTATAAAAAATACCTAAATCGCTTCAAGTATACTCGCAATATTTGAAGAGTTCCCTCGATTTTACCAAGATCCCATCATCAGATCCCGACCTGATGACCATAAGACTACCTGGAAAAAATTACTCTTTCAAACAATACCCAAATTACTTCAAGTGTGCTTATAAAATTTGAAGAGTTCCCTCGATTTCTCCAGGATCCCATCATCAGATCCTGACTTGATGACTATGGGACCATCTGTGAACCCTTTCAAACAAAAAATTGGTTGCCTGTAAAGTCGGTTTACTGACGATAGTTGAACGTGACAACGTCTTCTTCGTCGCTCGTTCCGCGCTCGCGAGGTAACGCCGGTAACGCCGCATGAGCGAGGTAACGCCGGTTGAGTCATGTTTTTTCGTGCGTGCAACCGGCTATCGATTTATAAGACGTTGTCACGTCAAAAAAAAATTTCGAAATTGGTCCACGCATCTTCGAGTAATCGGGGAACATACATAAAAAAAGAAACTACCATCAATTCTAATCGCGACTCAACAATAGACCTAAACTGAATTGCATCGCTAATTCGTAACATAAATTCTTTTAATTTGACAAAAAGATGACATAAAAATAACCTAAACTTACGAGTAGGAAGGTAAAACTTAATCTAGTAAATGAAAACTAATATTATACCTAGTAACTAACTAAGTTACTTACTTATCACTATTATTACCTTTCCTATATTTAATACCTTATTACCTACTTCAAAAAGGACAAAATAAAAGTAAAATTACAAATTTTAAAAACCCCCGACACAAAAAATAAAATATAAAAAGTAACAAATAATATTTTAAACCTATTATAATAATTATTATCGTCACAATATAATATTAAGTACGTTCAAATATTTTTTAATTCAAGCGTCGTCGCATCGTCGGGGGACCGTTAGAGAGATACTCCGGAAAATGAGTCCCCCGACGATGCGACGACGCTTGAATTAAAAAAATATTTGAACGTACTTAATATTATATTGTGACGATAATAATTATTATAATAGGTTTAAAATATTATTTGTTACTTTTTATATTTTATTTTTTGTGTCGGGGGTTTTTAAAATTTGTAATTTTACTTTTATTTTGTCCTTTTTGAAGTAGGTAATAAGGTATTAAATATAGGAAAGGTAATAATAGTGATAAGTAAGTAACTTAGTTAGTTACTAGGTATAATATTAGTTTTCATTTACTAGATTAAGTTTTACCTTCCTACTCGTAAGTTTAGGTTATTTTTATGTCATCTTTTTGTCAAATTAAAAGAATTTATGTTACGAATTAGCGATGCAATTCAGTTTAGGTCTATTGTTGAGTCGCGATTAGAATTGATGGTAGGCCCTCAGGTCATGATTATCTTACCATACGCTTTAAATATCATTGAAATAACAAGGTACCAAATTTCGAAACGATAGGACATATGGAAGGTAGTCAGATCCCCTCATCAACTATTAAAGAGCTGATGATCTTTAAACGGCAAATGAGGACATGGTTACCTTACCATATAATTTCAATATCATTGAAGTAACACGGTACCAAATTTCGAATCGATAGGATATATGGAAGGTAGTCCGATCCCCTCATCAACTATTAAAGAGCCGATCTTCTTCAAACGGCTGATCAGGTCATGATTACCTTACCATATACTTTAAATATCATTGAAATAACACGGTACCAAGTTTCGAAACGATAGGACATATGGAAGGTAGTCAGATCCCCTCATCAACTATTAAAGAGCCGATCTTCTTCAAACGGCTGATCAGGTCATGATAACCGTACCATACGCTTTAAATATCACTGAAATAACAGGGTACCAAGTTTCGAAACGATAGGACATATGGAAGGTAGTCAGATCCCCTCATCAACTATTAAAGAGCTGATGATCTTCAAACGGCAAATCAAGACATAGTTACCTTACCATATACTTTCAATATCATTGAAGTAACACTGTACCAAATTTCGAATCGATAGGATATATGGAAGGTAGTCAGATCCCCTCATCAAATATAAAAGAGCTGATGATCTTCAAACGGCAAATCAGGTCATGGTTACCTTACCATATACTTTCAATGTCATTGAAGCTACACGGTACCAAATTTCGAATCGATCGGACATAAAGAAGTTAGTCAGATCCCCTCATCAACTAGAAAATAGCTGATAACCTTCAAACGGATGAACAGATTTTCATGAGACATGGCTAAGAACACTCGGGGTAAAATTATCTATGACACAAAATAAACTTCATGAAAATCGGTCCATCCGTTTGGGAGCTACGATACCACAGACAGAAACACAGATACACAGATACACAGATACACAGATACACAGATACACAGATACACAGATACACAGACACGTTAAACTTATAACACCCCTTTTGCGTCGGGGGTTAAAAAAAAAGATTCCGACGAATTGAGAACCTCCTCCTTTTTTTGAAGTCGGTTAAAATGAATAATTAAAAAAAAAAAACTTTCTCTGATACATAAAGTTCTCGTATGAAACGAGATTTGTATGTAATATGTTGTAACAAAACTCATCTGAGATGGCTTGACCACTTTTGATAAATTTTTAGTGTATAATTGGTAAGTCTGAAGAGGACGTAAACTTCGTGCTCCCTTAAAGCTGCTGAGGAATAATTTATATGGCAAAACAACGTTTGCCGGGTCAACGTATACATAGAAAGGGTGTCCTATAGTACTTAAATACATAGAATAAACAGCAAACACTTATAATTTTCCTATGGCAAAGTTATTAAAATCTCACAAAACCTCGCGTGCTATGTCCCAATAAGCCGAAACACCGTAAGTACCTCGAGCTTTCTCTTCAAAATCTGACCGAATATTCGGTAAAGAAATCGATTATACAACGTCGTAAGTTCGGGGAGCCATTAATGACACAGTTGGTAATTTTATCTCATTAGTGTTACGTGTTACTCAATGGAAACTGCGAGTTACTGGGATATGATTGGTAAATGCAGTAGGGTTATTACAGGTTTTATACATATTTCGAATCGACTCGCTTTGCACAAACGAACTGAATTCCTCCATCCATTTACAGCCAGCGCCATCTATGGACAGCCTCTGACATGCAGCCGTCCAAATATGGCGCTGGGGGGCTATTCACGTTACGTATCGGCTACATTTCGTGATGTGATATGTTTAAAAAGGTACGTACATAAGCAGACGATTTTGAATTCAAAACATTTTTTGCGAACACTGAAAAATTTATTTTAATACAATCGACATAGAGCGTAAAATTGAATGTAATTCAAAACGCCATATTGGTCGACAGTTCCGAGATTGAAATTATTTAGGAGCGTCAAAGTTGAGCATTGTATTTCCTATGATGAAATGCATTCAATTTTACACTCTAAGCCAATAGGTGTAAATTTAATTTTTTTGTGTTAATATTTTTTTATTTTTCTTGTATCACATCACTGAGTGAGTGAAAAAGTTACGAAAATGTCAAAGCTGGCTTTAAATTCATGGAGGAATTCGGTTCGTTTGTGCGAGGCGAGCCGACTCGAAATTTGTAGAAAACCTGTAGTACTAGCCGTACAGTTGTATGGAAACTTATTACTTGTTAATGTTGAAAGAGTGATAGATGTTGGCATAACTATAGCCAATTGGTAACATTTATATTGCAAATTGTATGTTAAGGCACAATATTTGCTTTTATTGAGTAACCACTATAATATGTAGTTAAAAATCTATAAATATAAGAATGGAAAATATCATATGATTAAATTATTTAATCTTCGTTCATGCATCAAGCGGAGGAGTGTAAGAAGCTAAATAAATTAGATTACTATACGGACGTATTGCAACCTATGGGTTTGAATACTTTTTACACAACTGCCAAAAAAAAGGAGTGTACCTAATGTTTTTAGGGTTCATGTATGTATGTATGTATGTGAGTTTCTTTATTCTAATGAAAGAAAAATAAGAGTAACAAAGGCTATATTTTTTTGGAAAAAGTCGTTTTACCACTGGGCAGTCGAGATTTTTATTTTTTTAATTATTTAATTGTATCAATAATAAAGCACAATATTATTGATATAAGTCAAACAGCATTCGCTAATAAGGGTTAGATGAACCAACATACAGAAAAAAAACAATACAAAAAAAAATGTATTCCTACATAGGTACCTACAAGATACAGTTACTGAAGATGCGCTATAGTGTTAACTATTATTTTTTATTCAATAAATTTAACTAAGGAAGAGGATCTAATGCATAATGTATCGACACATTGTATGATAAATATACATAAATTTAATTGATTTTTTATTTAAACGCATGCACGTATATTAAAATGGCCTTCTAGAGTCGTGAGCAGCGACGGGTGATCAAACGATACCGATTTACGGATATGTTGTCATAATATCGAGTCGACAAAAAACTAGCAATGTATGTAATACATACTGTTCTAGTTTTTTGTTCTGAGAATTGTTGAAACGCGATATAATTACAAACAAATTAACAAAATGTTCGCAAACAATGTCAGCTTGGTACCTACCTACGTAGCTAAGTTCAAACTACCAACCTCTAAAATATGGCTGACTAATAAATAAGTATTGTTTTCACAAGTTGTTATCTTCTGTGATGAAAGACATTGTTCTTCCTGTTATTTATTTTTTTCTCTCTTGTTAATATGTACCTAATGTGCATTACCAATAAACTTTTTTTCATTTCATTTCATTTCATTTCATTTCAGATAACTGTGAGTTCAGTTTCTCAAGCACGCAATTCTAACTTTTCAGTTAAATATCTATGTATGTGGTCATCTTTCGTGAATCGTACTATACTTGATAACGAATCACCCTGTAAACGTTTTAAATAGAAATAAGCAAATTTATTTTTCCATAATGTATGAAAAAATAGATTACGTATATGCTAATTTTAATTTTTTCATACATAGGTATTATTTCAACTTTTCGTTACACGATGTATACCTATAACTTTCCTAGCAAAGAGGGGGTTTCACTCGCACTGTAGTTACAAAACCTAACGCCGACCGCACAGCGGGTTTTATCAGGACCTCTGTAGTTAACCAGAAAGAGATAGAGGCGGGATAGAGTAACGCGACGGAAAGATAGCATAACGTTTAGGTTATGTTGCGAACTGAATTACACTTTATTGGTAAGGCATTACGATTGTTAAATTCTCAATAAACGTTCTGTGATTGTTTGAATTATTGAACGATCGGCTGTCAAGCGTTGTTTATATCTGAAAGCATACTTAGGTGAGATGTCAATTTGACAACTTGGAAGGGTTATAATAAATCGATTCCGTATCATGGTCAAGTGATTAAAACATTCTTATTACCTCGTACAATGTTTTGTTTTTATTGGATTGCTATCACTATGGCGAAGGAAAACATCGTGAGAAAACCTACATCCCTGACAGTTGTCTATTAAGGTTTTAAATGAGTTTGAACAACTCTTATCCATGCCAATAGTGGGCAGTAAAACAAGAAAATTATAGTACAGACTAAAGAGGGAAATAAAAAAGCCAAGACTTATATTTTTTACGAAGTTACAAGAACGCTTCTAAAATATCATATCCACCAGACTATTGAACCGTGTGTTATATGAATGCCGGAATTAGATATAATTAGATATTAGATATTCATAGTCAGAATGTCTGAACGACTCTATTGTACAATATTATTATATTTATTTATGAATATGTCTAATGCTTTGAGAGAGGCGGATTTGCGCATAGTTGATTGTTTGTTTTTAAAAATCGAGTGGTTTTGTTGGTTATCATCATATTTCTACCAAAAATGAGATCAACTTAAAAAATCCTTTTGGTAAAATAAACAATTACTTATTATTGATTTCACAACGCTATGGATGGAAATCGCTGAAATGGTTTTACAAGTAAAATATAGAAAAAAAATTATGCGTGATCATACATAAAAAAATATACGCGTCGTACTTGAGATCCTCCGTCGTATTTTGACGTCGGTTCAAAAAGAGCTCAGAATAATGATGGAGCATGGACTAACTAAACTGTACTAATACAACGGAGACAATAAGATCATATCGTGACAAAGAGGCATTCATTTTCGCAGACTCAGTCGGTCGACGGCGGGTCGTTCACACCTTTTTCGCAAACATTGGCACATCATAAATTGGGACTTTAGTTGTGCCTACGTAACTGTAAGACCGGTAAATATAACTGCTACGCTCTATCCTCACCGTACGTAGATGAGACAGTAGTAGACGTAAAAAGTAGACAGATAGATAGATAAAACTCTTAACCACAGAATAAAAATATAAAAAACCTGTCAAGTGCGAGTCGGACTCGCGCACTGAGGGTTCCGTACTACAACCGGAGGAATAAAACCATAAAAACCACTTTTCTTATCGAACCGCAAAACTAACTTTGTTTTTAGAGGTTTAATGTAAATATCAAAAAAACTACTTATTAGATCTCGTTCAAACCAATTTTCGGTGGAAGTTTGCATGGTAATGTACATCATATATTTTTTTTAGTTGTATCATACTCTTATTTTAGAAGTTACAGGGGGGGACACACATTTTACCACTTTGGAAGTGTCTCTCGCGCAAACTACAAATGATCTTAGGAGTTCAATTAAAACGTACTAACTACGACTAAAGACGGCGCAATATGTTACTGCACGCGGTGCTATAAAATGGGGAAATGAGCGGTGCCTGTTGGATGACAAGCCTGCCGTAAATCCCGTAAGTGCGATAGAGACTTTAATAAAAAATTGTTTCTATTTATTCATCACATTACATTTTATCGTACTTATCGCAGCAAGATTGGTACATCTTGAATTCTGCTTCAATATTTTCATATTGGATTGGAGGGTCTTATTTGGGGCTTCTAGTCACCAAGAGTACGGGAGAGCTACGGAGCCCTCAGGAGTCAGGATACGTTCGGTTTGACGAGTAGTATTTATGGCGGTATGTACTCTTAAGAACTTCGGTTCATAATAATGTCACTATAATATAGACTATTGTTAGCTGACTGCTTAGAACTTGGAGAAGTGGTTAGGTGACGTTTCTTTGCTTGTCCCTTGTACCTTTGGCGGAGGAAGAGAACCTCAATAGAAATTAGAAGAAGGGATGAAAAGACGGAGTGCTCCTGGGACTTATGAGCATAAGCACTAAGGGGATGGAGACCGTTAAAAATGTGAGAGGGAATGCCCTTTGAAGGGATCTTTTCAGCAGGAGTATCCTCTCGAAGGTGTCTCACCGGACTACCTAACGTAAAATGTGTAAACTATTTATACATTTCTCTAATTTGCGCGTCAGTCATTGTACGTATTTTTGTAAGTAGGTACCAGTTTAAAATTACGTTCAAAATGACTGCTTGTTTTTAGGGTTCCGTAGCCGAATGGCAGAAAACGGAACCCTTATAAATTCGTCATGTCTGTCTGTCCGTCTGTCCGTCTGTCCGTCTGTCCGTCCGTATGTCACAGCCACTTTTTTCCGAAACTATAAGAGCTATACTGTTGAAACTTGGTAAGTAGATGTATTCTGTGAACCGCATTAAGGTTTTCACACAAAATTTAAAAAAAAGTAATAAATTTT
The DNA here is from genome assembly GCA_036785405.1 of Coenonympha arcania. Classification (NCBI taxonomy): domain Eukaryota; kingdom Metazoa; phylum Arthropoda; class Insecta; order Lepidoptera; family Nymphalidae; genus Coenonympha; species Coenonympha arcania. Next base: position 7,392,657 of record JAWDAA010000030.1, on the reverse strand, counting down.
GGGGGTGCCCCATACTTAGAACTGAAACTCAAAAATTTTTTTTTCATCAAACCCATATGTGTGGGGTATCTATAGATAGGTCTTCAAAAATGATACTAAGGTTTCTAATATCATTTTTTTCTAAAATGAATAGCTTGCGCGAGAGACACTTCCAAAGTGGTAAAATGTGTGTCCCCCCCCCTGTAACTTCTAAAATAAGAGTATGATAAAACTAAAAAAAATATATGATGTACATTACCATGCAAACTTCCGCCGAAAATTGGTTTGAACGAGATCTAATAAGTAGTTTTTTGATATTTACAATAAAACCTCTAAAAACAAAGTTAGTTTTGCGGTTCGATAAGAAAAGTGGTTTTTATGGTTTTATTCCTCCGGTTGTAGTACGGAACCCTCAGTGCGCGAGTACGACTCGCACTTGACAGGTTTTTTTTCATAAAATATTTCCATCGTATTAATAATACACCTACAGTGTTCATGCAAAGTTACATGCTTATGTAGATACTAGCTTTTGCCCGCGGCTTTGCCCGCGTGAATTTCGGTGAAAATTAGGGTTTTTTTTAAATATCCCATGGGTAGTATGGATTTTTCCGGGATAAAAAGTAGCCTATGTTTTAATCCGGGTTACAAGCTACCTATGTTCCAAATTTCAGCCAAATCGGTTTAGTAGTTGCGTCGTGAAGGAGTAACAAACATAAACACTTACACACACACACACTTACACAAAAACTTTCGCCTTTACAATATTAGTGTGATAGTGTGATGTAATATAATAGGTTTTATTGGTCTCATACTTGTAGATGGGTTGTATTAAGTCGAATTTCAGACAAAAATGGCTATGTAATATGTCGATTTTGCTAGTGGGTGTCCTCGAAGGGGGTGGGGAGTATGAGTTTAACAGGGAAGGCTCATTGTAACTGGATAAGTAAATAACACATGAACGGTTATTATTTATCGCAGTCAAATATTTCAGTTTGCTCGCAATTTTATGCCGGTGCCTACTGTATGTAATTAACTTAGGGCTATTACGAATTTATTTGACGCTGTTATTTATATTTATTAGCATACTTGTTAAATTATCAGGTGTATTTTATCAATTTTACAAATGAGAAGGAATTTCCACGAGAATATCTGTCCGAAACAAGTGTAAACTAAAATAATATAGAAATTAGAGATAAATCTACGAATCATAACCTGATGGCATGGCATACACCACCTTCCCGCTTCAAAATCCGACTTTCATCACTATAGGCAGGATATCTTTCGTGGTCAATCATCAGATCCTGATGTATACCCATAACTCATTAGTTGAGATCATTCAAATGCACCCAAACACGGTGGTGGTGATCGGTTGGGTATCCTGAAGATTCTCCTGACCTTATTCTATATCTCAGTGATAATCATTCAGTTACTTTCAACGAGCTCATTTCACATATATTTTTTATCCATTGACCACAACATCTTATTTTCGTTTCACTTAATAAAGAGCAATGTACAATGAGCCATAGACAACAGTGATTATTTACTGCAAGTGTCAATTTTACAGAACACAGAAGACTCTGGTTATGCCTCTGATTCACGTTGATCATGATTTCGCAATATGATTGAAGCGTTGGGACAACTCCAATGAGCCCAAACACTATAATTCTGCTGTTTTTGGTAAATGAGGATAATCTAATAATAGTTTAAACTAAATATAAACAACATCTAAATTTTTAAGATCCCAACTTTTCGCTTGTTAACGTAAACCATATGGCATTCGTTCGAAAGACAAACTGGGTTACCTGCAATCTAGATAAAGATAATAAACATACCCCGGTTCAGAAACGGGGGAATTTAAGAATATCAGGTCACAATTGGTTAACGAATGTGCGCCTTGTCTGCGGTCCCTTCCGGGCAAGATGCTGGCGAAAGCTAATCTGGGTTAACGGCACCAAACTGGCACCGATTGCTTTTACGTCCCGACCAACAACGACAATCATAGCAGTTTCGAACATTGTCGCCCATAGACAATATGACCGAACCGAACAAACGTGTCTCGTTAGGAACTTGTAATTTATTCGGTAAGTAACTCTGAGTTGTCGGAAACAAAGTCAAGAATTTAAGTGCCTAACTGGGACTTAAATGTAAACTAAAATAATATAGAAATTAGATTAAATCTACGATTCATAACCTGATCCTGACACAGTTCAGCATCAGACCTTCATCAATGTAGAGCAAGAAATAAAGTCAAGAATTTAACGGCCTACAAGCCGTATTTAGGTGATTTTGAATGAAGTTTTATGCAAAAACTATAAAGACAATTACTTTCAAATTTACACGTCATGTATTTTGGGTCTTTAGTCTAAAATCGCTTAGAAGCAGAAACACGATTGGATAAAATTTTCTCGATAGAAAGTTCTCCCAAAAGTTGCTCCAAAATCTCAGTTTTTCTATGTTTTATCGGAAACTACAATGGATGGATGTCTTAATTCTAATATACAATGGATGTAATTGTAATTTTTGTTTTAATGTATCGGTAATAATAATATCCTAAAACGCTTTGAACAGATTTTTGATTACTGGCTTAGTTTTTGAGTAATTAGGTAAAACGTCGTTTTTCTGCTATATTCTTCCGCGACGCTGCATGTCGCACCTACCAAATCTCCGTGAGAGTGAGAAAGACAAAAATAAATTCAATAAATCCCCTTAAGTGGGATCTAAACTAATTTAAACGCATTACTGATCGTCACACAGAAAACAAAATATAAAGTTATACATTGCTCTGTGGGTCGTCACCTACATTTTTTGACAGTTATTGTGATCAAATTGGTTTCAGTATCACTAAAATTTTTGAATTTGTTTTGAACAACTCAGAGTAAGTAATTCGATAAGTTGTATCGGCGACTTATGTTGTTGAGTATCTTAATTTATGCATCAAAATCTTCAATTAGACGTCTTCTAAATTTTGCCACTTATAATTGTGCCGCTCGAAGATTTGTGCGAATAAGTGAGAGTGTGCCGATACATGATTGCCTCTGTAGCATTATTTATTGTTACTGCCCTAAGTTTATATTATTACTAGCAAACGCCCGCGGCTTCGCTCACGGTTGAAATTCTGCTGTACTCCCTCGGGCGTTTAATTTCCAAAATTCCTGTATTTTTCCATCTTTCCTTTCAAATTTCCTTTTCTATGTTTGCTGTGATAGTCAGATGTCGATTTTCAAAGCAATCGGCCCAATAACAAAAAAATTAAAAATGGCGGCCATTTTTTTTATTTTGACCACAAATTCCTTCTCTATAGTTGTTGCGCTACTCACATATCGATTTTCAAAGCAATCGGCCCAATAACAAAAAAATTCAAAATGGCGGCCACGTTTTAAAATTTTGACCACAAATTCCTTCTCTGTTTGCTGCGATAGTCAGGTATCGATTTTCAAAGCAATCGGCCCAGTAACAAAAAAGTTCAAAATGGCGGCCATTTTTTTAATTTTGACCACAAATTCCTTCTCTATACTTGTTGCGATACTCACATATCGATTTTCAAAGCAATCGGCCCAATAACAAAAAAAATCAAAATGGCGGCCACTTTTTTAATTTTGACCACACATTCCTTTTCTATACTTGTTGCGATACTCACATATTGATTTTCAAAGCAATCGGCCCATTAACAAAAAAATTAAACATGGCGGCCATTTTTTTTTTTGACCACAAATTCCTACTCTATACTTGTTGCGCTACTCACATATCGATTTTCAAAGCAATCGGCCCAATAACAAAAAAAAAACAAAATGGCGGCCACTTTTTAAAATTTTGACCACAAATTCCTTCTCTATACTTGTTGCGATACTCGCATATCGATTTTCAAAGCAATCGTCCCAATAACAAAAAAATTCAAAATGGCGGCCACTTTTTTAATTTTGACCACAAATTCCTTCTGTATACTTGTTGCGATACTCACATATCGATTTTCAAAGCAATCGGCCCAATTACAAAAAAATTCAAAATGGCGGCCACTTTTTTTAATTTTGACCACAAATTCCTTCTCTATAGTTGTTGCGCTACTCACATATCGATTTTCAAAGCAATCGGCCCAATAACAAAAAAATTCAAAATGGCGGCCACGTTTTAAAATTTTGACCACAAATTCCATCTCTATGTTTGCTGCGATAGTCAGGTATCGATTTTCAAAGCAATCGGCCCAGTAACAAAAAAGTTCAAAATGGCGGCCATTTTTTTAATTTTGACCACAAATTCCTTCTCTATACTTGTTGCGATACTCACATATCGATTTTCAAAGTAATCGGCCCAATAACAAAAAAAATCAAAATGGCGGCCACTTTTTTTAATTTTTACCACAAATTCCTTCTCCATACTTGTTGCGAAACTCACATATCGATTTTCAAAGCAATCGGCCCAATAATAAAAAAGTTCAAAATGGCGGCCACTTTTTAAACTTTGTCCACAAATTCCTACTTATCCCCAGCTGATTACGAATTCATCACCTAACCACATCATCAACCTAGGTACCAAATTTCAGACTATTAATTTTGCCGGAATCCCTAGAATAACGCAAAAAGTACACTTTTGTATGGGAAAATCCCTTAAATGTTGGATTTTTACCCCTTAAAAATGGAATTTCTGGAATCCCCGTCTTAGTACGAATTCATGACCTAATATCTTCCTAGGTACCAAATTTGAGATCTCTACGACTTTTAGTTTTTCGGGAATTCCTGGAACAACGAAAAAAATTACACTTTTGTATGGGAAAATCCCGTAAATGTAAGATTTTTACCCCTTAAACATGGAATTTCTGGAATCCCCGTCTTAGTACGAATTCATGACCTAATATCTACCTAGGTACCAAATTTGAGATCTCTACGACTTTTACTTTTTCTGGAATGCCTGGAACAACGAAAAAATTACAATTTTGTATGGAGAAATCCCTTTAATGTACTATTTCTACCCCTTAAACATGGAATTTCTGGAATCCCCGTCTTAGTACGAATTCATGACCTAATATCTTCCTAGGTACCAAATTTGAGATCTCTACGACTTTTAGTTTTTCTGGAATGCCTGGAACAACAAAAAAAATTACAATTGTGTATGGAGAAATCCCTTTAATGTACTATTTCTACCCCTTAAACATGGAATTTCTGGAATCCCCGTCTTAGTACGAATTCATGACCTAATATCTTCCTAGGTACCAAATTTGAGATCTCTACGACCTTTAGTTTTTCGGGAATTCCTGGAACAACGAAAAAAATTACAATTTTGTATGGAGAAATCCCTTTAATGTACTATTTCTACCCCTTAAACATGGAATTTCTGGAATCCCCGTCTTAGTACGAATTCATGACCTAATATCTACCTAGGTACCAAATTTCAGATCTCTACGACTTTTAGTTTTTCGGGAATTCCTGGAACAACGAAAAAATTTTACTTTTGTATGGGAAATACCCTTAAATGTATGATTTTTACCCCTTAAACACGGAATTTCTGGAATTCCCGTCTTAGTACGAATTCATGACCTAATATCTACCTAGGTACCAAATTTGAGATCTCTACGACCTATAGTTTTGGCGGAATCCGTGGAACAACCAAAATGCCTCATTCTTTTATATATATAGATTACCCTAGCTAAGGAAAAATAAACTACCTATATAATTAATTTAAATACCAGACCTAGCCTTTGTTTCTGTTATAAACTAGATGTGATCAGCAACAATTTCCTGATTATTCATACATTTTTTTTACTCGCAACCTCTAATTATAGCATCTCGGTTAATACCTAGTTATGCCAAGCTATAACGGATATTGTATCAAGCGAACAAGAATCCAAAGAAAAACCTTCCTCTATAAATATTCATAAGGCAATTGTGGTGACAAAAAGTGACCGTACGTCGTGTAAAGACACGTAAACAAAGTTTTAAGTGACAAACACACTACTTTCACTGAAGAAAGGAATACAAAAGAGAATTTTTACTCGCGGTAACTACGAGTAACTTTAGTAGTTACTTAGGCCAGCTGATGCGTAACTTCGCGGTTTGGGCTGAGAACTCACGTATAGCAAGTTCTTTTGAAGTGCAATTGAGTGTTACAGTACATTTAACTTTAAACAAGAATGAAAATAATAACCTATTCTGAATATACATTAAAATCTAACAATTCAATTCAACACAACAGCATCAAAGGACAACAAAACAATGATTTACAAAGTTACAAGCATTTTTGGAGTTGGAGAGTAGTCTATCCCTTTCTCACAAAATAACTGCATTTATAACCACTTAATTTAAACATACAAACTGTTTAATTTGTCTTTGATACAAGTTTAAACAAAATTAACTTATATGAAAACTGGGATTACCTAGGTACTCTTGTATATAAAAATTAAATTAATACTGTAGCGAAAGGTTTATTTTAGGAGTGTAAAATCTGTTAAATTTTTCCTACTAAATATTTGTAGTGCAAATGAAAACACGTTCTCAAGTTAATTTGAAAATTGACGACCTCTCTGGCGCAGTGGCGGCGCGCTCGGATTCGAGTGGGAGGTCGTGGGTTCTATTCCCGCCACGGGCCACTTTGGAATTTATAATTTCTAAATTGACTCAGGTCTGGTCTGGTGGGCCTTGGCCGTGGCTAGTTACCACCCTACCAGCATAGACGCACCGCCAAGCTATTTAGCGTTCCGGTGCGATGCTTCTAGAAACCGTTGGGGTAAATTTACTTACCCTTCCAAGTTAGTGAGGTGAGGTGAGATGAGAACTACTGTACTATATAACTAATCCTAACCAATGTACTAACTTGTATAGAGTAAATAAAAGATAAAAAAATGAATTGTAATAGTTTGTCACGATATGTGTGTAGTGTGTACACTACTTTATAGTAGTCATCAAATAGGCTGCGAATATTGAGAATGTATCGTACAACGTAATAACTGGCTTAATATTATGTTAGTTAACAGTAATATGCTGAAAACGATTTATTGTTTCGCAGATAAAATGAATGTCATAACTTCGTAACTCTTATGATTGGAAAAATGGATTGAAAAAAAAAAACGTTTTGTTTTGGTGATACCTCTATTTAAGGCGGTTCATGCGTTAGTATTATGCTTGAGTCAAAATTTACGATTCCCGAAGGAACATAAAATAGTTATGTGTTCAATTATAGATTTGATAATTGAATTTATATTATTTGGCATTTCATAATCTAAAACTTGTCTCAAAAATATTTTTAAATATGTGAATAACTTTCTCACTAGAACAGTTTTTGTATAGGCTGTTTGCTAAAATAGCGGTCGACGCTCTACGCAGATGCAAGATATTTGCCATGTTTCTTAACACAAACATATAACAATGACATATTTAGAAAATTAATAACATTTACTAAAAAGTGTCTCAAAAAAAAACCACGATTTTTCTAGATTTTCATTCAAAAACCATAAACCAAAAAGTGCCATTTTTAGCATTTTTCGATAAATTAAACGTATTATTTTAGCATAAAATCCAAGATATTTTGTTATTTCTGAATTATAGTAATGTAACTCAATTAATATTCAATGTCACTGGTTATTTACTATTTTAATAAGTTGTATATTTATTTTACTATAATTTTTTTTGTAATGCCATAATCGACGCAAAATTGCGTCAGTGCGATCGAAATTCCTTTTTTGTATGGAGCGAAGCGCGATTCAAACCGTGCCGCATGAACCCTCTTAAGAAAGATTACATTGTAATAATGGTCAATTTTATTACCTACCTTCCTGCCTACTACAATATTATTCATGTGAATTTGTTTGTTTGTTTTAACCACTGAACCAATTTTGATGAAATTCGGCAAAGAGGAAGGCTGAGACTTGGGAAATGTCAGGCTACGTTTAATTCCGAAAAACTCTATACTTCCCGTGGGATATTTTTGAACCCTGAATTTTCTACAGAAATACATATATTTTCGAAAATCGAAGAGTTATAAGGGTTATTCCTAACAGACACAATAGAATAGATAATATTATGATTTATTTATTTGTATACATACTATACCTTTATCTGAATAGGTCTATTTATTATTACTTTGTCAGTGCTCTTGTAACACCTAAGTAGCCGAAATTCAGTCAGTAATGCGGTGTGACAGGTTTCGCAACACAAACACTGCGCTCTAATAAAGCCATTTCGGAAGATTTAACGATTAACAATTTAGCATTGAGGTACAACGTTCTTGGCATTATTCCTTGCAGATATAATTGACCTAAATAACAATCAGCTTAAAATTTAACTTGGAAGATCATGCAGAATGTTTTAATACGACTAGGAAGTATCTAAAGAACAAAACATCTTAGAAATCTTGCTGCATGCATGCTCATTAATTTTGAAGGGAAACATGTCGGACTTTTTATTGAGATGGGAAAAACCATTGAACTTGCAACACCTGTGCATAAAGTACCTATCTGTGTGAATAAGTTTTCCCTTCTGTCGGCATACCCGAAGTGCCACTGTTTTTAGGGTTCCATAACAAAATGGTAAAAATTGACGTTATGGTGATACTGTCTGTCCTTCACACTCTATATTTTTAATCAGGAGGCCTTTTAATCAGTATTTGGCCTGTGCAATAAGCTCCCAAGAAAGAAAACTAGCGATGGTTTGAAGTAATAATGACGATAGACCCGATATTACAGTGTCCAACAAAAAAAATCATTTGATTTAAAATCATGCCGCATCCAAAATCGCGCGTTCTCAGTGACTCGTTACATGACCAGTTTTTATCATCGGACCCTTAATTTAAAGTTACGAAGGCAAAAGAAAGCCCAGGATGCCTAAGGTCAACAACCTGGGAACCTGTTGCGACCACGACACCAGCCTTTATGTTGCATACTGTATGCTGTATTAAACTGCTTGTAACAAGTTGTATGGCGTTTCCAAATTTTCTTATACCAAAAACAGGTATTTCGGTTTGTGAAAATTTTAAAAAGTATTATTAAGAATTTGTTGGCTCGATTCCAGTTTCATAGGTACCTAATTGTTACCCTACACAGGAATTTTATAATTTCTGAATTAACTCGGGTCTAGTTTAGCGGAACAAAGGCTTTTGCAGCGCTTTTACCACCCTACAGACAAAGACGCTCGACCAAGTGACTTAGCGTTCGGTGCGATGCAGTAGCTGGATGAGGTAATTAGCCCCTAACACCCAGTATAGGGGCTAATTAACCCTTCCAAGTTAGTACGATAACATCTTCGGCTACATTGTAACTTACCATCAGGTGAGATTGTTGTCAACTACTTATTAATTGCAGTTTGTTAAAAAAATTGTTCCAAACTATCATAGTTACAATGCCCCGTTTCGTCATTGTTCTTACAGATTAATATTATTCGAAGTAATTTTAAGTAATTCGAAAGATACCATCCGGGTGCGAACATTCAAATATTATTTAGTTTTTCGATAATAGTGGGCTAAATTTACATCGTAGGCTGAGGGCAATGAGTTTTGCGAGCATAACATTTATACATTATATGTTTTAAATAAAAAAATTGCTGAAAAATTTACATTTAGTTCATATTGGTTCCCGAATGTTCCAAATCTCGTAAACTGCAAAAAATAACTTTCGGGAATATGAGGTGAATGGGAAATTTCGAGCAAAGTTTTTATTAAAAAAAGGTAGATAAATAAATATTATGCCAAAACTCATCGCCATAAACCTACATTGTGTTATTAGTCTAATATTTTCGAATAACTAACTAAAATTTGAATTTCGCGGGCTAGTAGGGCCGAAACACCTTATAAGATATCGAATATATGTAACTAATTAATTTAAAACTGTTCTGCTTTTACTATAATACGGAGCATTAAGGCAACAATACGTTATTTTTATTACAAAAGACATGCACACGCAATGGTTTGGGAAACAGACACAATACTCGGTAAAGGTGTGGTCGGTCGTTGGTAGGATGGACAAAATTTCGACAATCGCACGCTCGATGGACCGGAGCGAGAGAAATTTTCCATGGTGTTCTCTTCCTATTGTCTGTTCCATTTTGCGGTTAGTTAGGCAACAGTAAGGTAAGGTTAATTTGTGGTTACTGCTAAACATACCTGTTTTTATCTGACTTAGGAAATGAGAAATCAAACTAGAACATTTTTGCTTTTTAGGCAAGTTTATAATATTTTATCTTTGCTGGCCTATTTTCTATTACAAAACAATATTCCCCGTTCCTTTAATAGACAACAATTGTTTAAATTTTAGATAACTATCTAGGTATACTTTAAATATTTTTTCACTTATTTGGTCAGTTCAAATAAAAAAGAATTGAGCTTCGAACATCATATTGAAAAAAAGAAAAGAAAATATACATGTAAGAGTTTACTGCAGAATAACTAAGATATTTAGTATAGGTAGGTAGATACTTATTGCTTCAAATACAAAATACCTTCATTGTTGTCACAGTATGAATAATGGCGTGTTTTAATATCCATTGTTTTAGTAAAGAGTTTATGTGTAACATAACATAAACCTTTCCAGACATACGCGATATTGTCTGGAGGAGGTTTGGAGAGTTAGTTATGCCCTTTGCCTAGGGTTGTCAAGGTTACTCGTTTATTTCAGGAAAAGTATAGAAAAGAGTTTTTAGAGTTCCTATAATATATACACAGAGAGGTACAAGTAGATATACGAAAAGTTCATAAGATTTTAATCAAATACCTTACTGACTTTACATACTGAATAAGTAGATCATAAAAATAGATCATAATATTTTGGTTACACCTAAGCAAAACCACATATTTTGTGATAAGGAATTTTACTATAAAAAAAGAATTATAAATTCTGTAAACAGTTTACGAAGAGGTATAACAATTTTAGCTTAAATTGATTTTAGTAAAGCTATAGTACAATTCACGAAAGATGACCACAAATGGCGTTACCATTATCACCTTTTACTTCTATTCATAACACACCTACAAATTCTTCAATACCCAATGTATTCAATACTACCAATTGCCTGTGACATCTTAAAAAAAACTTGATTTAGAATTTCCATAATGTGCACATTTTATTTTCAAACAAACTTACAACAAAATTTTAAATTAAATATTAAATAATCGTAAGTCAAATATTAAATACTTGTAAGTCAAGTTCAATTTGCTTGGACAGTCAACGTGTTAATATGGACTTCATTGATTTTCCTGGAATAAAAACTATTTCTCCGTTTCCAGGACATCTCATGGGAAATGATTCATGGTTAAACCTTGGAAAAAATCAGAAATATTCCCATTCTTGCCTAGCTATGGTGATCCCATGGGAATTGTCTGCTTTGTACAAGAATAAAATAGACTCAATGAACATGTTAATGAATAAGTCAGATCTTTATTTTATGTAAAGATTTAACATTTATGAAACCAGATTGAAATTCACAAATCGCTTCGAGAAATGTTAAAATAAATGGTTGTCCTTGATTCCGCTGGACCCTGGAGCTCGAAACAGGTTCTGAAGTCATAACTTTGAGCCTCCATCGATGCATAAATTTGCCGCCCAAGATGGATATGATAATTGCATACCTGACGCGCTCCACCAAAGTAATAGTAGGTACATTTACAGGTGTGGTGTGATACCTAACTTAATATTTTCTTTAATTTTTGAACTTTCTGATCCGGCAAACTTTGTTTTGCCATTAGGGATATAAAAAGTTGCTTATGACCTACTCTCAGACCTACCGAACATACACAGAAACATTACAATCAGTCGTGCCGTTTCGCAGGAGTTTGTTAACAAAAAACGAGATTTTTATGTATTAGAGATTTTGGATTAAATTTTTGTAAATTCTTTGATTTCGGGCTATTGACGATGAAAATAGGTACTCGCATGAAAAAAAATATAAAAACGCACGTCAAAATTTGATAATAATTATACACATTTCCCATAATTCTTATGTATGAAACACAATTTTTAACGTTCGTAACCGTGTGTGTGTTTCCGATTTCCTTTTTATTTTTCTTTTACTTTTGATGTCTTGGTTCAAATTTCTCTTTAACTTCGCCTGATGTCCTGGTTCAAAATTTATCGTTAACTTTGACTGATGTCTTGGTTCAAAATTTATCGTTAACTTTGACTGATGTCTTGGTTCAAAATTTATCGTTAACTTTGCCTGATGCCTTCGTTCAAAATTTCTCTTTAGAACTTGTTACAGTCATTACCAATGTAAACTAACCCTTACTTAGTGGACTAGTAATCCTATAATCATATTCAAACACTCGGGTTGTTGACATGCAGGCAGCAGCCTGCCTAGCTCTCTCTGACATCTTGATTACACGATGCGTCTTATATTTAGCGGACTGCAAATTGCCTACATTGCTAGTGCATTAAATTTTATCTCCAAAGGTCAAATGTCTAGCATGACTTGTGCATAAAGATCCTGCAGTTACAGTTATAGCACTCGAAACCACATTCAACTTCTATTTGCAGTATTAAAAATAGTTATAGCACAAGATACGTAAGAAAAAAATATTCTTGAACGTGTGTAATAGTAAGTGGAATATTTTATCAAAATATTGCTTAAGATAAATTCCACGAGTGCGAGATAGCATTGGTTATATTTTCAAACAATGAATACTTAATCGAATTCAATTTTTTCACAATGCTTGTGAAGAGTTTTAATTAATTAATTATTACCCACTTAGACCAGCGTTTATACGTTTGGTGATCTTTTAGTGACACTTAGTACATTTTGCAGATAAAATCAGTTTTAGATAAAAAATTCAACTGTTTTTCCTTTGAAATTTGTTAACTAATAAATTAATGTATTGGTTCGCAATACATTATTTATATTCAATTTTGTCAATGAAATTTCAAATTCAATGAAATAAAAATCCTCTTAATGAATTCGAAAAATCGATTAATGTCGTTAATACCAAGTCCACCATAAGTCTCACTCCATGGTGAAAGAACAAGCAAGGTCGGTGGCGCAAAAGAAAGGATACTTCTTTTTTGTTTTCTCCTTCGGGTTCCCATCGAAACCTTACACGTAATGGCTCAAGCGATACGGTTTATGGCTTTGGACTTACCATAATCCATTGCCGAGGCATTTAAAATTATAGATGTTTTTATACGTTTCAAATTTAAATTCTAAAGGTTAATATTATACTAATGGGCGGTATTTTACTTTTTATTGCAGAAAACTTCGCATGAAGGGCTTGCTGATCAGATTGAGTTTATTTACCTTCTTCTTCATCTCCATAACCAGTTGAAATAAAATACTATCTTTAAGTTTAAAATACTATCTTTAAGTTTTTTATTTCTAAACTAGGTGGCCGGACAAACTCTGTTTTGCCATTAAGCCACGACCTTTCAGACGTACCGAATTATACACAAAAAAATTCTTATGAATCGGTCGAGTCGTTTTGGGGGTTACATATACTGTGACATGAGATCATATTATAATAAGACTAGCTTAGCGGGCAAACGTTGTTATGCCATTTAGGGATATGAAAAAAAAGCTTACGACCTATTCTCAGACCTACTGAACGAAGACAAATTTTTAGGGTTCCATAGCCGAATGGCAAAAAACGGAACCCTTATAAATTCGTCATGTCTGTCTGTCCGTCTGTCCGTCCGTCACGAAAAAACATGACTCATCCGGCGTTACCTCGCTCATGCGGCGTTACCGGCGTTACCTCGCGAGCGCGGAACGAGCGACAAAGAATACGTTGTCACGTTCAACTATCGTCAGTAAACCGACTTTACAGGCAACCAATTTTTTTCCGAAACTATAAGAGCTATACTGTTGAAACTTGGTAAGTAGATGTATTCTGTGAACCGCATTAAGGTTTTGACACAAAATTTTTGACGTGACAACGTCTTATAATTCGATAGAGCCGGTTGCACGTACGAAAAAACATGACTCATCCGGCGTTACCGGCGTTACCTCGCTCATGCGGCGTTACCTCGCTCTGAGGCGTTCCATGTAAGGCTTGAACTGCAAGCGAGAGCGCGGAACGAGCGACAAAGAAGACGTTGTCACGTTCAACTATCGTCAGTAAACCGACTTTACAGACAACCAATTTTTTTAAAAAAGTGATAAGTTTTGGGGGTGCCCCATACTTAGAACTGAAACTCAAAAATTTTTTTTTCATCAAACCCATATGTGTGGGGTATCTATGACTAGGTCTTCAAAAATGATACTAAGGTTTCTAATATCATTTTTTTCTAAAATGAATAGCTTGCGCGAGAGACACTTCCAAAGTGGTAAAATGTGTGTCCCCCCCCCTGTAACTTCTAAAATAAGAGTATGATAAAACTAAAAAAAATATATTATGATGTACATTACCATGCAAACTTCCACCGAAAATTGGTTTGAACGAGATCTAGTGAGTAGTTTTTTTTAATACGTGTTGAATTGATATTCAGCAAGTCTAATATTTTGTTTAACTTTGATGACGACAGATGGCGTTGCACGTCCGACTCGCACTTGTCCGGTTTTTAAATTCTATGGGCAGGGGTGTTTAGTTTACTTTATAGGTACTATTAAGAATGAGTCTTGATAGTATGGAACCCTCAGTGCGCGAGCCCGACTCGCACTTGACCAATTTTATTTATAAAAATCGGTTGAGCCGTTTCAGAGGAATTTTGTTACAAATACTGTGAAACAAGTTTTATATATTAGAAAGAATAGCTGTCCGGGCAAACCGAACCAATCCAACGCGCCTATAAAAGTTCTCACTTAAAACAATATAGATATTTATGGTAAGTCGTGACGTATTTTGTACATAGGCAGCTTACTTGGCCATATTATTAGACAAAACAGCCAGAGCGTCTAACCAGTGAGTGTCATTAAAGTTATTTCCTGGAACAACCGCAACATTCTAATGCGAGACCTAATATTCCATTTCTACATTCCTAGTTTAATAGAATAACTAACTATGTGCCAGATACAAGTGATTTGGTACCCAGTATTACTACAATTATGAACTAGGCTACTGTCTCACCTAGTTTTGAAAGCTATGTCGTTATGGCTTACTTAAACTGGAATATTGACGAGGAGTTAATTGCGGTAAGATGATACGTTATTATATAGGAGGTTTCGATTTTCCATCCGGTAATAGGTCACAGGAATAACGGTTCGTTTTGAATAATTTCCTCGCTTTCCGTGAAAATTTTATGTGATAAATGATTTTTTCAATAAAATAAAAAATAAGTTTTTGCTAGCTCTATTTCGTTCTTTTCCATTTATAACATAAAATATACCTACTTTGGGTCTAGATTGCGATGTGTGTAATGTTCTCTATATTCATTTATTTATTTATGTTTTACTTGAACAATTTTTTTAGTTATCGCATGGTAAATATTGAAAATGAAAAAAATAAAAAAATTGCTGTAACAAAAGTAATGAATTATAGTTTGTACTTGTAATGTGAACGATTTCAAACACGATTTTTTTTTTAAATACAGTATACCAATTACCACTAAGTTATACAAAGATGAAGGGTGTACATTTGTAAAGGTGTAAATTAAATTTTATTATATACAAAAAATTCCATTGTGGTTTTGTGAGCTGACATTGATAAATTAATATTAACTACAAATTTTTCATACAGAAAAAAAACGCGCAAAACATTTCACAGAAATCAAAACTTAGGAATCAGCATATCAAAACACTTTCGCTAAATCATCAAAAAGAAATTCCGTGATAGTATAAAATTTCACTACTCACTAGCGTAATAAAACGAAACCGAGAACTGAAAGCAAGCTGTTATAGCTGTCCCACATTCATATTACACTAGAATGATAACATCTAAATAATACGACTTTAATAAAAAAATATGTTTGAAAACAAGAAAAAGTGAGCAAAATTTTTGAACATCCGTTTACGCTCTGACAACGGATGAACGGAGAAATCATCAGTTTCATCAAACTAAACTTGGAAACCTCTCTTCGGTCCTCAAATACATTATGTGTATTTATACGAGTACTAGCAAACGCCCGCGGCTTCGCTCACGTTAACTTCTGAGTTATGCTTTACTATGGTGGTTTTATTTCCGAAATTCCTGCATTACACACCATTTTGCCCACAAAATTTTCTCTTGCTTCCTGGTAATAGTCACATATTGATTTTGAAAAATTCGATCGTCACAAAAAAGTTAAATATGGTGGCCATTTTTAGGGTTCCGAACCCAAAGGGTAAAAGCTCTTACTAAGACTCCACCGTCCGTTCGTCCATCCGGCCGTGGTTGCTTGCTACCATGGTAAGACATATAAGTACAAAATTGTGGCCAATTCTTTTAAATTTTACCAAAAATTCCTTTTCTATGCTCGCTGCGATAATCAGATATCAATTTTGAAAACAATCGGCCCAGTAACAAAAAAGTTCAAAATGGCGGCCACTTTTTAAAATGTTGACTACAAATTCTTTCTCTATGCTTGCTGCCATTGTCAAATATCGATTTTCAAAGCAATCGGCCCGGTAACAAAAAAGTTCAAAATGGCGGCCAATTTTTTAAATTTTGACTACAAATTCCTTCTCGATGCTTGGTGAAATAATCAGATGTCGATTTTCAAAGCAATCGACCCAGTAACAAAAAAGTTCAAAATGGCGGACACTTTTTTTAAATTTTGACCACAAATTCCTTCTCTATGCTTGCTGCCATAGTCAAATATCGATTTTCAAAGCAATCGGCCCAGTAACAAAAAAGTTCAAAATGGCGGCCACTTTTTTTAAATTTTGACCACAAATTCCTTCTCTATGCTTGCTGCCATAGTCAAATATCGATTTTCAAAGCAATCGGCCCGGTAACAAAAAAGTTCAAAATGGCGGCCACTTTTTAAATTTTGACCACAAATTCCTTCTCTATGCTTGCTGCCATAGTCAAATATCGATTTTCAACGCAATCGGCCCAGTAACAAAAAAGTTCAAAATGGCGGCCACTTTTTTAAATTTTGACCACAAATTCCTTCTCTATGCTTGCTGCCATAGTCAAATATCGATTTTCAAATCAATCTGCCCAGTAACAAAAAAGTTCAAAATGGCGGCCACTTTTTTAAATTTTGACCACAAATTCCTTCTCTATGCTTGCTGCCATAGTCAAATATCGATTTTCAAAGCAATCGGCCCAGTAACAAAAAAGTTCAAAATGGCGGCCACTTTTTTAAATTTTGACCACAAATTCCTTCTCTATGCTTGCTGCCATAGTCAAATATCGATTTTCAAAGCAATCGGCCCAGTAACAAAAAAGTTCAAAATGGCGGCCACTTTTTTAAATTTTGACCACCAATTCCTTCTCTATGCTTGCTGCCATAGTCAAATATTGATTTTCAAAGCAATCGGCCCAGTAACTAAAAAGTTCAAAATGGCGGCTACTTTTTTAAATATTGACCACAAATTCCTTCTCTATGCTTGCTACCATAGTCAAATATCGATTTTCAAAGCAATCGGCCCAGTAACAAAAAAGTTCAAAATGGCGGCCTATTTTTTAAATTTTGACTACAAATTCCGTCTCTATGCTTGCTGCCATAGTCAAATATCGATTTTCAAAGCAATCGGCCCAGTAACAAAAAAGTTCAAAATGGCGGCCTATTTTTTAAATTTTGACCACAAATTCCGTCTCTATGCTTGCTGCCATAGTCAAATATCGATTTTCAAAGCAATCGGCCCAGTAACAAAAAAGTTCAAAATGGCGGCCAAAAAATTCAAAATTTTTCCTCCTCAAAATTTGAATCTCGAAAATCCCTTTCTGATTACGAATTCATGATATACCTAATACCAACCTAGGTACCAAATTTCAGATCTCTACGACTTTTAATTTCGCTGGAATCCCTGGAACAACGCAAAAATTACACTTTTGTATGGGAAAATCCCTTAAAAGTAGGATTTTTATCCCTTCCAATTTGAATTTCTGGAATCCCCGTCTTAGTACGAATTCATGACCTAATATCTACCTAGATACCAAATTTCAGATCTCTTCCACTTTTAGTTTTTCTGGAATGCCTGGAACAACGAAAAAAATTACAATTTTGTATGGAGAAATCCCTTTAATGTACTATTTCTACTCCTTAAACATGGAATTTCTGGAATCCCCGTCTTAGTACGAATTCATGACCTAATATCTTCCTAGGTACCAAATTTGAGATCTCTACGACTTTTAGTTTTTCGGGAATTCCTGGAACAACGAAAAAATTTTACTTTTGTATGGGAAATACCCTTTAATGTATGATTTTTACCCCTTAAACATGGAATTTCTGGAATCCCCGTCTTAGTACGAATTCGTGACCTAATATCTACCTAGATACCAAATTTCAGATCTCTACGATTTTTAGTTTTTCTGGAATGCCTGGAACAACGAAAAAATTACAATTTTGTATGGAGAAATCCCTTTAATGTACTATTTCTACCCCTTAAACATGGAATTTCTGGAATCCCCGTCTTAGTACGAATTCATGACCTAATATCTACCTAGATACCAAATTTCAGATCTGTACGACTTTTAGTTTTTCTGGAATGCCTGGAACAACGAAAAAAATTACAATTTTGTATGGAGAAATCTCTTTAATGTACTATTTCTACCCCTTAAACATGGAATTTCTGGAATCCCCGTCTTAGTACGAATTCATGAACTAATATCTTCCTAGGTACCAAATTTAAGATCTCTACGACTTTTAGTTTTTCGGGAATTCCTGGAACAACGAAAAAATTTTACTTTTGTATGGGAAATACCCTTAAATGTATGATTTTTACCCCTAAAACATGGAATTTCTGGAATCCCCGTCTTAGTACGAATTCATGACCTAATATCTACCTAAGTACCAAATTTCAGATCTCTACGACCTATAGTTTAGGCGGAATCCGTGGAACAACCAAAATACCTCATTCTTTTATATATATAGATGTATATTACGCAAATATCTTTCAAGAAAAAAGTGTTTTTCTGGATTTCATTTAGGATTCATTCATTTGACCTCCCTGGCGCAGTGGCGACCCGCTCGGATTCGAGGTCGCGGGTTCGATTCCCGCCACCGGGCCACTTTGGAATTTAATAATTTCTAAACATGCTCAGGAATGGTCTGGTGGCTGGTATCATCACTTACCATCAGGTAAGATCGCATTCTAGTACTAACTTGTGTAGAGTAAAAAAAAATCTGAACTAATAGTTTAAGATACATTTTGAAGATTCGAAGGAACGTCAAAATGTTTTATAGAATTCAATTGAATTAATTATTTTTTTTGGACACGGATTTTTAGATTTCACACGCCTTTGAGAAAATCGTGTAGAGCTCTGACATGCGGGCTATATATCCCTTCGCTGTTAAGTTGTAATTTAGTTTAGTAGTTTCGTTGTAAGTAAATAAGTACTAATATTATTCATAACTATTCAAATGGCGGCTATAACACTTTCCACTCGAGTATGCGCGTGCGCATCTGGGATTGTGAGAGCTATAGGTACAGCTTATGAGTGACCCTATGCATACTGACGTACGTAGATCTGCAAAACATTTTTAACTAATGTGTCTGAGTGGTATTTTTTTTTACTCTATACAAGTTAGTACCTACTTGACTCACCTGATGGAAGTGATTGTGCAGCCTAAGATGTTATCGTACTAACTTTGAAGGGTAAGTAAATTTACCTCAATGGTTTCAACAAGCATCGCACCGGAACGCCAAATCGCTTGGCGGTGCGTCTTTGCTGGTACGGCGGTAACTAGCCACGGCCGAAGCCAATTTAGAAATTATAAAATTCCAAAGTGGCCCGTGGCGGGAATCGAACCCGCGACCTCCCATTCGAATCCGAGCGCGCCGCCACTGCGCCAGGGAGGTCGTTAATACTTAAAATCTAATACAATAACTTATGAGACAATTCTTAAAATACCTAATGCTAAAAATTGCCTGATATCAATTACCTAATAACATATTTTATGGTCGTTTTGGCATATAAGCCGTTCAGAATCCAGATCTTTAGTTATTGTACATTATTTGTAGGTAGTAAGTACATTTTTTATCCCACGCGCCCTACTAGTCTTTTATTTACCTAATTAGCTTTTTGTTTTACTTCTTTTTTTTAGGGTTCCGTAGCCAAATGGCAAAAAATGGAACCCTTATAGATTCGTCATGTCTTTCTGTCTGTCTGAGATTCTTTAGGGATTTTCCCATACAAAAATAATTTTTTTTTTCATTGTTCCAGCTACTCCGGAAAAACTTAAAGTCGTAGAGATCTGAAATTTGGTTCCTAGGTTGATATTAGGTCATAAAAGTACAATAAGCAAAGGATTTTCAAAATTCACATTTTAAAGGGTAAAAATCATGCATTTAAGGGATTTTTCAATACAAAAGTAAAATTTTCTTCATTGTTCCAGCTACTCTGGAAAAACTAAAAGTCGTAGAGATATGAAATTTGCTACCTGGTTTGATATTAGGTCGTGAAGGTGCACTAAGAACGGGATTTCCGAAATTCATATTTTAAAGTGTAAAAATCATATATTTAAGGGGGAAGGGGAGGGAGGAGAATTTGTGGTCAATTTTTTTTTGAGGTGTTTGGGTTGGTTTGTAGGTACGAAACCCTAAGTGCGCGAGCCCGACTCGAACTTGACTAATTTTTTATATTTATAATTAGTACAAAATCTGCCTAGGCGAACCCGGCTAAAATTAGACATGCGATAGGCCAAAAGAAGTAATAATAATATGTATTTGAATAAATTTATCTATTTACTAAAAATATAAAATAGCTACATCCAAGTAAAATGCCATTCTCAAATGAAAACAATTTTTCAAATGAAATACAGGTTGATTCATTTTTTCTCAGCCTTGTCATAACTTAACTATTTTTTGTATCAAATTAATTATGTCACACATAGCAATGTTCTTTGTTTGGCAACAGTGATTGCACAGAGTAGGCATTTATGCCAGCTACATGTTTTTAACGGAATAACAATTGCTTACAAGTAAAATGACCATGCATATTGGTGTCAATGTATAGAATATGTGATAATGTCACAACAAAACGTGATAAATGCTGCTTCATACACGCTTGCCGCTACTTGTCTTATATTAACAAGTAGCAACCTTCGAACATATAAAAAGCTCAACTGTTTATGTATTCAATTTCAAATCGAATAGTTTGCCAGAATTTTTCATTTCGTAATTTTTAGGGTTCCGTAGCCGAATGGCAAAAAACGGAACCCTTATAAATTCGTCATGTCTGTCTGTCCGTCCGTCCGTCTGTCCGTCTGTCCGTCTGTCCGTCTGTCCGTCCGTATGTCACAGCCACTTTTTTCCGAAACTATAAGAGCTATACTGTTGAAACTTGGTAAGTAGATGTATTCTGTGAACCGCATTAAGGGTTTCACACAAAATTTAAAAAAAAGTAATAAATTTTGGGGGTGCCCCATACTTAGAACTAAAACTCAAAAATTTTTTTTTCATCAATTCCATATGTGTGGGGTATCTATGGATAGGTCTTCAAAAATGATACTAAGGTTTCTAACATCATTTTTTTCTAAAATGAATAGCTTGCGCGAGAGACACTTCCAAAGTGGTAAAATGTGTGTCCCCCCCCCCCTGTAACTTCTAAAATAAGAAAGAAAGAAAAGGTTTTTATTTGGTCACAAAACACACATATTTAACACTAACAATTAATGAAAATAATTATAGCAAAAAATACTTATCTAGTTATTTATGATTCTAAGTGACCAAACATAGGTCCCCCACTCAGCATAAAGCTGCAGCAAGCTGCAGCGCTGGTTTTCAGTGGAGCCTAGGTGAGTGCGGTCACCGACAAGACCGTCAAGGTGCACGTCATTCCGTACTTACATTTACCAAAAATTATATATACAAAGTAAGTAATTATTAGTAAATTACACTACGGCAAAAAGTAAAATTAAACAAAATATACTACCTACGATCTAATACATAAATAAATAACAGTGTTTAACGTTACAATACTTTTCAAATTATTGGCAAATACTTTTACCCACTTAGGTGCTGGAATGATATTTCAGTTTCATGCTTATAAGCTAATAAGCTACTTTCCTATGGTACAAGCTTTTGTTCCGATAAGAGGTAGCCTTTCAGTTTCCTTTTAAAAACCCCGATGGACTGAAGCTTTTTAAGTGGTGGCGGTAAATCGTTCCAGCACTTTGTGGCCGCAAATTTGAAACTTCCTTTAAAAGCTGCTGTCTTATGAACTGGCATCAGCAATAAGTTTGCGAATCTCGATTTACGTTCTGCTTTATCACTACGCCACATCAGCTTTAGACGTAGGTATTCTGGAATTCCCGATTTTAACACCCCGAAAAGCATGGTGGCAAGGTGCAGCCTTCTACGGGCTTCCATTTTCAGAAGTCCTGCCTCATTAATAAATGGTGTGACATGAGAGCGCGGGGGGATATTGAAGCAGAACCTAGCGCAGGCGTTCTGTACTCGCTGGACAATCTTTTTTGTCCTACTCAACAGTCTAGGCCCATACACCGTATCGGCGTAATTAAGTCTTGAGAGCACTAGAGATTCACAAAGTTGTATTCTCAGCTTTACGGTTATGTATGGCCTCATCTTATAGAGTAACTTTAAACGATACAGGGCATTGCGAGCAGCATTAAGGATATGTGTTTCAAATCGCAGTGAGGGCTCGAACACAACTCCGAGATTATTCGCCTCTTGCACTTTATCAACCGGAATATTGTTGATTTCTACTTGTGGATTAAGTATATTTATCTTATCAACCACTTTTTTCGAACCGACTACCATGCACTTGGACTTATTAGGGTTTAATATCAAGCAGTTTTTATTGGCCCATAAATTTATTCGATCCAAATCTGAATTTAGTTTTAACACAGCGTTCGCAGTATCTGATGGATTGAAGGAGATGTAAAGTTGAGTATCATCAGCGTAGAGATGATATGAGCAGTGTTTTATGCATTTGATTATGTCCGCAGTATAGATTGCAAATAACAGTGGTCCAAGGACAGATCCTTGCGGAACTCCCCTGACGACTGGCGAGAGCTCCGAGGATGACAAAGTACCATCGTCACTTGTTACCTCTACAAATTGAGCTCTACCACTCAAGTAGGTGTAAAACCATTTGATTACTGAGATGTCGAAGCCGTAGAACGCTAGCTTGGAGAGAAGGAGTGCAGTATTAATAGAGTCAAAAGCTCGAGAAAAATCTAATAAAACAAGTATAGTCCCCATACCCTGATCTTGTGCTGTAATAATGTCATCAACTACGGTGGCGATGGCAGTTGACGTACTGTGCCTTTTACGAAAACCTGATTGAAAAGTTGGTAAAATTTTTTGTCTCTCTACATATTCTGTTACTTGTTGGGCTATAACTTTTTCCAAGATTTTTGATACACAGGACAAAAGACTGATTGGTCGCAAATCCTTAAAACTTATTGGATTATTAATTTTTGGTAAAGGTTTAATTTTTGCAACTTTCCATAGCTCGGGGAAAATAGATGTTGATATAGACTTATTGACTATTGTAGTAAGCACGTGTAGAGTTTGTGGCAAAGTCATCAGTATCATTTGAAGTGAAATACCATCTACACCCTGTGCGTTTGACTGAAGACTTGTAATGATCTTAGCTACGGTTATTTCATCAACTGGATGTAAGGTGAAGTGACTATCTCCATACTTATGATATTCAAAATAAGTAAGATCGGACAATGATACCGTGTTATCGCCGGGTATGTTAAGGAAGTGCTTGTTAATAATTGAAGGATCGTTCAACATGGTAGGGAGTTCCTTAGCCTTTTTCTTATTTGGTATAAGGGAAGATTTTTTGAGATTTCGCCATAATGATGCAGGACGATTTATGTGAGCATTGATATAGGTCTCATGAAATGCTTTTTTCTCAGATTCTAAAGCGTTTGCGACGACGAGTTTCATTTCTCTATAAAAAATTTTGTGCGACTCCACCCCGGTTGCCTTTGCCCGCTCACGGCTTTCATTTCTGATTTTCATCATAAGTTTGACGACATCAGTAATCCATGGGTGGTGCTCTTTTAACATAGTTCTTTTAAGGGGTGCGTGTACATTAAATAAATCAGTTACTAACCTATTAAACTCCATAACCATATCATTAATATTGCTGATGCTGCTTAAAATGTTCCATGATATGTTATTCAAGTCCGTATTAAAATTTTCCATGTTAATAGTTTGTAATGATCTGATATTAATCCATTGCGGTCGGGCTTTATCCTTTTTTAGACTAAGTGTGGTGGAAATTATGGAATGATTTCCAAGCTCTGGTATGTGCGTCACTTTGGTGTCCTGTACACGTGCATCTGTACAGATAATGTCAATAAGTGTGCTACTATGATTCGTGAAATGAGTAGGTTCTGTAACAAGCTGTGATAAATTAGTACAGTGTAGAAAGTCGTTAAATAATTTAGTTTTGTTATCCTCTACATTTAATAAATTGATGTTAAAGTCTCCTAATAAGATTACGTAGTCAGCATGAGAAAAAGAGGTGACTGACTGTGTGATCGCGTCAAAAAAATCATTTATGTCAAGCCACGGAGGTCTGTACGCAGTTCCAATGATTAAACGACGTTTATTGACTGTTATCCCTAGCCACATCTGCTCAACAGTTTCCGATAAGAGTATGATAAAACTAAAAAAAATATATGATGTACATTACCATGCAAACTTCCACCGATAATTGGTTTGAATGAGATCTAATAAGTAGTTTTTTTGATATTTACAATAAAACCTCTAAAACAAAATTAGTTTTGCGGTTCGATAAGAAAAGTGGTTTTTATGGTTTTATTCCTCCGGTTGAAGTACGGAACCCTCAGTGCGCGAGTCCGACTCGCACTTGACAGGTTTTTTTTTAATGTTTAATTTTGAAGAATTTGGATAAACCTTCCACGGCACGCATTTCATTTATTTTCCTTAAGTTTCCTACCTACCTAAAATTCAAATCTAAAACTTTCACTGCAAAATGGTGTTATAACTGATAGGTAATAAAATCAGTCTAAGCCCAAACATCACTTTCTATGACGATTAATTTGATTGCGTTGAGAGAGATAACTTTTTAAAGCGTGTTAATCTTAATAATAATATATATAAATCTCGTGTCACGATGTTTGTCCGCGATGGACTCCTAAACTACTCAACCGATTTAGTTCAAACTTCGTGAATATCTGTCATTTGGTCCAACTTGAGAGATAGGATAGTTTAAATCTCAAATTATAGTCGCAATTTTAATTTATTAATATAACAAAAACTTTAGCCACAGCAATGCGTGGCCGGGTCAGCTAGTAATAATAAAAGTAGAACATTATTCCTACAAGAAACTTTGAAAGATGAATTATTGATCTGTAATCGCCGATAAGATCTTAATAGACTCCTTCACACTTGATCTGGCAGTCTTGTTTGTTATGACTGAATAATGATTTCCCATAATGAAATGGAATCTTTGGTGTCCACCAGAGCGTGGCTTGATGGCAGGTAGTGAAAATAACTGGAAGTAGAACATGCCGAGTTTATGTTAAAATGTTTGTGCCACTAAGGCATGTGATACACGGTTTCAAACGGCGGTTTGGAACAGAAAAAACAGATTTGCGCTTTGCCGGCTACACGGTTCAAAACCATCAGTATTTATAGAACGTTGCGTGAATAGGACGTCTCTTCGCTCGCACCTATGTTCACCAAAAAGGCGTTATGGCGCCTAACCTATCTAAAGAACAAAGAATTTTTTTTTAAATAATAAATATATATATATATATATATAAGAACATCACAGAACTCGCAATCTAGCCCCAAAGTAAGCGATAGCTTGTGTTATGGGTACTAGATAACTGATAATTATATATACATACTAATATACATAAATAGAATATATTGAAAAACACCCAGACACTGGAAAATATTCATGCTCATCACACAAACATTTACCAGTAGTGGGAATCGAACCCACGGCCCCCGACGCAGACGGCAGGTTTGCTACCGCTAGGCCATTCGGTCGTCCAATATAATTGGCGTGTCTTGCTCTCTTTTGTGTGCAAATCAAAAAAATAACGAAAAAAAGAATATTGATGAAGCAATGGTTAAAAGAGAGATTAACCATTAGTCATATGAATTTAATTTACCTACTGGACGTAGATAACATACATAACTTTTTTTTTTCATTAATTCTTGCGCCATTTTGTCGCCGCGTGCGTCTGCCTGCGCACGGCGCTGCAACACGACTGTCGTACGCGAGGTTTCAAACAAGCGGCTAGACGGTTTCAAACCAACGCTTGAACCAGTGGTTTCAAACGCAAGCCTCGCTACCAAGGGCGTTTAAAGGTCAAACGAAATTTGGCATAAAACAACTATCTACACGGTTTGCAACCTCAGTTTCAAACCGCCGTTTGAAACCGTGTATCAGGCCTTTAAAGGTGACTAAAGTGAGGCCTACTTAGAAATGCAAAGAATTTCTCGGCATTCATGCAATTTACATGCCTGTCTTGTTGAAGAAGATAATTTCCATGTTGATCTCTTAATATATTATAAATCTCTATCACTGGTTGATATAATAATCTTAATATTATGTTAAATAATGCTTATTGATTTTAATTTTTTTTTTGCAAATGTCAGTAACCGGATCCCCGTTACGTTTATAATATTGAGTAGCTAATTCATGAATCTCAAATATATTTACGTATTAACATATACCTTATATCGCGAACGATACAGATACTTCTCAAATTGTTTTTAGGGTTCCGTAGCCGAATGGCAAAAAAACGGAACCCTTATAAATTCGTCATGTCTGTCTGTCCGTCTGTCCGTCTGTCCGTCTGTCCGTCTGTCCGTCTGTCCGTCTGTCCGTCTGTCCGTCTGTCCGTCTGTCCGTCTGTCCGTCTGTCCGTCTGTCCGTCTGTCCGTCCGTATGTCACAGCCACTTTTTACCGAAACTATAAGAGCTATACTGTTGAAACTTGGTAAGTAGATGTATTCTGTGAACTGCATTAAGGTTTTCACACAAAATTTAAAAAAAAGTAATAAATTTTGGGGGTGCCCCATACTTAGAACTGAAACTCAAAATTTTTTTTTTCATTAAACCCTTATGTGTGGGGTATCTATGGATAGGTCTTCAAAAATGATACTAAGGTTTCTAATATCATTTTTTTCTAAAATGAATAGCTTGCGCGAGAGACACTTCCAAAGTGGTAAAATGTGTGTCCCCCCCCCTGTAACTTCTAAAATAAGAGTTTGATAAAACTAAAAAAAATATATGATGTACATTACTATGCAAACTTCCACCGATAATTGGTTTGAACGAGATCTAATAAGTAGTTTTTTTTATATTTACAATAAACCTCTAAAAACAAAGTTAGTTTTGCGGTTCGATAAGAAAAGTGGTTTGTATGGTTTTATTCCTCCGGTTGTAGTACGGAACCCTCAGTGCGCGAGTCCGACTCGCACTTGACAGGTTTTTATTTAATATGTATATTCTAGCCGAATTCAAACGGCGTAAAACCATGCAGGCTGAATATGCTTACTGGATCACCTGTGTCAAGCCGTGGATATTCGACGGTGAAACGAAGAAAAAAGAAACTCTTATAATAATTGCTTCATGATTAGAGAGAAGCTCAATTAAAAATAGCTTACCAAATAAAATAAAAGAAAACATCCAACCTCAGCTATAGAATGTTAAAATCACAATCAACTTGTCATAAACAGTTTTCAATGTCACATTCACAGCACTAACGGGACACTCTGTATATGTAATGTAAAAGTCGCGAATAAGAAATCGAACGCAATTGGCCGCCCCGAGCGGTTTTTCACGTAATGAAATTTCGAATCGACCAACGGGAGCACTGCGCGTGCGCCATGCACAGGTGACGGATGCAGACTGACTGGTTGAGGTGGTTTCTTAAGTGACGATTAAGTTGGACCCGCGTACCTTCTCCATTCAAATCGACAAGTGGCTTTGTGACACGGCAGCCAATTATCGACCTTCGTGCTCGGTGACAACACTCAATTGTCCGGGGCAGAAAATCGCTCCTTGAGCCGTTCAGTCATGCGAACTGAGTGCCACCTGGGTCGCCTTCATATGCGCACGAGTTGAATTTTTTGCGATTAATGTTCTGTTTTTGACGTGACAACGTCTTATAAATCGATAAAGCCGGTTGCACGCACGAAAAAACATGACTCATCCGGCGTTACCTCGCTCATGCGGCGTTACCGGCGTTACCTCGCGAGCGCGGAACGAGCGACAAAGAAAACGTTGTCACGTTCAACTATCGTCAGTAAACCGACTTTACAGGCAACCAATTTTTTTATTTTGTCCGTTGATAACTACCTGAAAGGTCCTAAGATTAAGTTTTGAACGCCGCCTAAGCTAATGTATTTAAACTAAGTAATTTAAATAAGAGATAGCTACCAAGTTTTTAAGAATGCATTAGTTAATCAGCACATGACGAGACTCCAGAGATATGAATAATGGCATAAAGTTGCTTTGATAATTGCTTAATTACTTAATCTACTGTAAAGTGGAATTAAATATACATTGCGCAATTTGGTTTTGAGTTAGTATCAACCTGTCTTTGAATCAAAAACGAAACTAAAAAGCTTTTAAGTTAATCTCGAATCTCGGTTCCCAAGATAATCAACAGCTCATAATAAATAATCATTATATGTACTATCAAACTTTGTTTCTATTGAAATGTACCTAAAAATAATCAAGCGTGAGAGACAGATGGATAGACGGACGGAGAAAGTCTCACCATAAGGGTTCCAATTTTACAGGTTTGGTACTATGGAACTCTAAAAACGGTCAAGAAAGAGCCATTGTTACGCCCTGTGGGTTCCGCCCAACAAGTCAAAACCCGGAAAATTTATCCGATTTTTTTTCAGTTAAGTCCTACGCTGTGAAATTTTCAGTGTAACAAAAAAGTTCAAAATGGCGGCCAAAGAGTTCAAAGTTTTTAATTTTTGACGAAAAATCCCTTCTCTATGCTTGCTGCCATAGTCAGATATCGATTTTCAAAGCGTTCGGTAAATTAACAAAAAAGTTCAAAATGGCAGCCACTTTTTAAAATTTTGACCTCAAATTCCTTCTCTATGCTTGGTGGCATAGTCAAATATCGATTTTCAAAAGAATCGGCCCATAAACAAAAAAGTTTAAAATAGCAGCCAAAGAGTTTGAACTCTTTTTAGGGTTCCGTAGCCGAATGGCAAAAAACGGAACCCTTATAAATTCGTCATGTCTGTCTGTCCGTCTGTCCGTCTGTCCGTCTGTCCGTCTGTCCGTCTGTCCTTCTGTCCGTCTGTCCGTCTGTCCGTCTGTCCGTCCGTATGTCACAGCCACTTTTTTCCGAAACTATAAGAGCTATACTGTTGAAACTTGGTAAGTAGATGTATTCTGTGAACCGCTTTAAGGTTTTCACACAAAATTTAAAAAAAAGTAATAAATTTTGGGGGTGCCCCATACTTAGGACTGAAACTCAAAAATTTTTTTTTCATCAAACCCTTATGTGTGGGGTATCTATGGATAGGTCTTCAAAAATGATACTAAGGTTTCTAATATCATTTTTTTCTAAAATGAATAGCTTGCGCGAGAGACACTTCCAAAGTGGTAAAATGTGTGTCCCCCCCCCTGTAACTTCTAAAATAAGAGTATGATAAAACTAAAAAAAATATATGATGTACATTACCATGCAAACTTCCACCGATAATTGGTTTGAATGAGATCTAATAAGTAGTTTTTTTGATATTTACAATAAAACCTCTAAAACAAAGTTAGTTTTGCGGTTCGATAAGAAAAGTGGTTTTTATGGTTTTATTCCTCCGGTTGTAGTACGGAACCCTCAGTGCGCGAGTCCGACTCGCACTTGACAGGTTTTTTTTTTAATTTATTAATTTATTTTTAAATTTTGACAACAAATTCTTTTTATATGTTTGATGCCATAGTCAATTAATATAGATTTGACTATGGCATTATGAAAAGTTCAAAATGGCGGCCAAAAAGTTCAAAGTTTTTAATTTTTGACGACAAATTCCTTCTCCATGCTTGCTGCCATAGTCAGATATCGATTTTCAAAGCAATCGGCCCAGTAACAAAAAAGTTCAAAATGGCATCCTAAAAGTTCAAGGTACCAAATTTCAGATTTTTATGATTTGTAATTTTTCGGGAATTCCTGGAACAACCAAAAACCACTTTTGTATGGGAAAATCCCTTAAATGTACGATTCCTACCCTTTAAATTTGAATTTCTGGAATCCACGTCTTAGTACAAATTTTAGACCCAACCTAGGTATCAAATTTGAGATCTCTAGGACTTGTAGTTTTTCGGGAATTCCTGGAACAACGAAAAAATCGGTTGCCTGTAAAGTCGGTTTACTGACGATAGTTGAACGCGACAACGTCTTCTTTGTCACTCGTTCCGCGCTCGCGAGGTAACGCCGGTAACGCCGCATGAGCGAGGTAACGCCGGATGAGTCATGTTTTTTCGTGCGTGCAACCGGCTCTATCGAATTATAAGACGTTGTCACGTCAAAAAATTGGTTGCCTGTAAAGTCGGTTTACTGACGATAGTTGAACGTGACAACGTCTTCATTGTCGCTTGTTCCGCGCTCGCGAGGTAACGCCGGTAACGCCGCATGAGCGAGGTAACGCCGGTAACGCCGGATGAGTCATGTTTTTTCGTGCGTGCAACCGGCTCTATCGATTTATAAGACGTTGTCACGTCAAAAGTACACTTTTGTATGGAAAATCTCTCAAATGTACGATTTCTACCCCTTTCAAATTTGAATTTCTGGAATCCCCGTCTAAGTACGAATCCTAGATCTAATACCAACCTAAGTACCAAATTTGAGATCTCTACGACTTGTAGTTTTTCGGGAATTCCTGGAACAACGAAAAAAATTACAAATAAATTAAAAATTACAACAATTAATATTTATTTGACATAAGCATAACTAGACCCACATAATATAGGAGACCTTTCCCGGCTTCAGCTATGCCCACCTTTCCCTGCCCATTCTTGAGCTCTGATTTGAGAGTTAAAGTGATGGAAAGAGAACTGTAAAAAGAAATAAAACTAGCAATGAAGTCTATGTAATTATTCTTGTTCGGAATTTCAAAAATAAAAAATTGGTTGTCTGTAAAGTCGGTTACTGACGATAGTTGAACGTGACAACTCTCGCTTGCACTTCAAGCCTTACATGGAACGCCTCAGAGCGAGGTAACGCGAGCGAGGTAACGCCGCATGAGCGAGGTAACGCCGGATGAGTCATGTTTTTTTTCATCTCACCCGCTCGGAAAGGAGATTTTTAATGGCCAAAATGCGGGCGGGAAATGCTATTATATTCCCTAGGGCGAGAAAGTAGTATGAAAATCCTTTCCCGCCCTAGGGCCGCAAAGCATTTCTAAATTCGAACATGACGTAATCTCGTATTGCGTCTATAATAATGTCTAATGGTGGCACCACACATGGCTATTTGTATTTGTGATTGGATGATCGCGTATTTGCCAAAATTTTCGACCTCATGGAGCCAAATATGTTATTGGCTGTATTTGCCAAACAGGCAAATATGGCAATAATTTTGGCAAATATACTCTCCACACATGGAAGATATTTGACAAATATAAAAAAATAGGCAAATACAAATAGCCATGTGTGGTGCCACCATTAAACTGAAGACATCTTTTTTTTTTTAAATAATGCATACGGTCAGTAACGAAGTTCGACCTTTGAGTTTGTATAGGTGTACATCACTTTTTGTTTTTACATTTTCTTAGAATATCAATAAAAATAATAACTCCTATTTAGTTTTATTAATTATAAAGGAAATCTAATTAAATCCATGATATTTACTTATTGTTTATCTAATTGTTGTTATTTTTTTCTTAATCTTCTATTATCGTTGGTTCTTAGAAATTGATATTTCTGAACGCATCCAAAATAAAAGTAGAAAAAAAAGTATCTCATTTTTTTTTCTGATCGTGATAAATTATATCTTGTTTTTATTCATTACCTTTTTTGTTATGAGTGGTGATTTAGGGTGGATTTAATTAAGTGAGTGAAGTTCTTGCAGAGTATTACTAAAGACAATATCTTACATACTCGCAATGCCGATCCAAGTGTTCTTCAAGTAATTTTCCTCGCTGTGGTGAGATGAAAAATTTTGTGTTATGTACGGCCGCAAATTTTTTTGGGTCTCGTGTCCTTTGAATGCCTCGCTATGCTCAGGATTCTATTCTTTGAACCCGTCGCTGCGCTCAGGGTTCAAACCTAGAATCCTTCGCCGCTCAGCATTCAAATTTGACACTCGGCCAAAAATCCATTTTGCGGCCTTGCATAACAAATAACTATTGTGCGTGCAGCCGGCTCTATCTATTTATAAGACGTTGTCACGTCAAAACAAAACTAGGATGGAAAAGTCTCGAACTTTTGGTTGAAAATCGAAATGCAAAACCAGAAACAATAAAACAAAAATCCGTATAACATCATGCAAATAACATGAGATAAGCGTGGACGATTCAAAAAGATATGATGTCATGTAACCTAAACAGCTGTGTACTAATTAAACACTAAAACTCAATAGCAGATTACAGAAACAATCATCGAAATACATTGCACTTATTATTCACGTAGGCATAGTAGAGTTGCTAAAGAAACCAGCAATGAACATATTGTATATCAATATGTTTCATTAGTACTGGTCAGACGAAACACACTTTGACCGCAGCAGGTTCGAATTACTGTTAAAAAGAAAAAAAGTGGCCAAACGAGTCGGTCTTGGCTTGTTACGAGTTAGATGGTCTTTTTTTACATCTTCTTAAAAATATTGATTATGATACTCAATATTTTTTTATCTTCTGTAATATATCAATCGCTGAGGATTAGATCCCGTGTAAGTTAAGCTTTATGAAGGTAAAGAAACTACATACCTAGCGCATTTAAGTACCCCCGACTGTACTCTTAAATTCTTGCCTTCACGATTCACCAATCCCGCGGGAATCATGCGGTCGAATACGTACATACTCGCTTCAAAAAACATCATTTGATAAAAAAAAAAAATTGGTTGTCTGTAAAGTCGGTTTACTGACGATAGTTGAACGTGACAACTCTCGCTTGCACTTCAAGCCCTACATGGAACGCCTCAGAGCGAGGTAACGGCAAATGAGTCATGTTTTTTGTGCGTGCAGCCGGCTCTATCGAATTATAAGACGTTGTCACGTCAAAAACGGTCAAGTGCGAGATGGGCTTGCGTACTGTTGATGGGTTGCGTAGGTATAACAAGATCAATAATTCTCAACACATAGTTTAACGGCTCATAGTTTTACTACCTCAGCTTGCTTAGATACTGGAGGATTAAATCTAGATTATACTATTGATATACCTAAGTATTTGAGCATTGTTGCTAACGGTCGTACGTACTGAAAACTTGATTCCATAAAAAATCCTCGATAAAAATCCAAAGTTGATTCCGAATCTTAAACGAAAGCCTTTACAAGAACTCGTAAGTACCTAATATTAGAACATGTAACTTTAAATGATTACATAACTGAATACAAAGCAGTGAAAATGCGAAGTTCTTTTCTGCAATGCCTTTTATTTCCTTAATAAAAGTAAAATTACAAATTTTAAAAACCCCCGACACAAAAAATAAAATATAAAAAGTAACAAATAATATTTTAAACCTATTATAATAATTATTATCGTCACAATAAATTATTAAGAACTTTCAGATATTTTTTAATTCAAGCGTCGTCGCATCATCGGGGGACATATGGGCACGTTAAACTTATGACACCCCTTTTGCGTCTCTCTAACGGTCCCCCGACGATGCGACGATGCTTGAATTCAAAAATATCTGAACGTTCTTAATAATTTATTGTGACGATAATAATTATTATAATAGGTTTAAAATATTATTTGTTACTTTTTATATTTTATTTTTTGTGTCGGGGGTTTTTAAAATTTGTAATTTTACTTTTATTTTGTCCTTTTTAAAGTAGGTAATAAGGTATTAAATATAGGGAAGGTATTAATAGTGATAAGTAATTAACTTAGTTAGTTACTGGATATAATATTAGTTTTCATTTAGTAGATTAAGTTTTACCTTCCTACTCGTAAGTTTAGGTTAAATATTAGGTAGGTATTTGTTTTTCGTATTAGTTTAAGCAATTTAGGTATGCCTATGGGAACGATAGGACATATGGAAGGTAGTCAGATCCCCTCATCAACTATTAAAGAGCTGATGATCATCAAACGGCAAATCAGGACATGCTTACCTTACCATATACTTTCAATATCATTGAAGTAACACAATACCAAATTTCGAATCGATAGGATATATGGAAGGTAGTCAGATCCCCTCATCAACTATTAAAGAGCTGATCTTCTTCAAACGGCCGATCAGGTCATGATTACCTTACCATATACTTTCAATATCATTGAAATAACACGGTACCAAGTTTCGAAACGATAGGACATATGGAAGGTAGTCAGATCCCCTCATCAACTATTAAAGAGCTGATCTTCTTCAAACGGCTGATCAGGTCATGATTATCTTACCATACGCTTTTAATACCATTGAAATAACACGGTACCAAGTTTCGAAACGATAGCACATATGGAAGGTAGTCAGATCCTCTCATCAACTATAAAAGAGCTGATCTTCTTCAAACGGCTGATCAGGTCATGATTAGCTTACCATACACTTTTAATACCATTGAAAAAACACGGTACCAAGTTTCGAAACGATAGGACATATGGAAGGTAGTCAGATCCCCTCATCAACTATTAAAGAGCTGATGATCTTCAAACGGCAAATCAGGTCATGGTTACCTTACCATATACTTTCAATGCCATTGAAGCTACACGGTACCAAATTTCGAATCGATCGGACATAAAGAAGTTAGTCAGATCCCCTCATCAACTAGAAAATAGCTGATAATCTTCAAACAGCTGAACAGATTTTCATGAAACATGGCTAAGAACACTCGGGTCAAAATTATCTATGACACAAAATAAACTTCATGAAAATCGGTCCATCCGTTTGGGCGCTACGCTACCACAGACAGATACACAGATACACAGATACACAGATACACAGACACGTTAAACTTATAACACCCCTTTTGCGTCGGGGGTTAAAAAGGAAGAACTGAACTGTGTAGATCAGGCGAGATTAGAGTCAAGTTCTTGCAGGATATTAAGGGAAATCATAATAAAGCCCTCGCTGAATTATGGAGATACACTAGAGAATATCTCACAATTCTGTGTGTCTCCTGGCATAGCCCTCCTCCAGCATTTTCCGTTGAGTTCTGTCGCTCGCCTCCCTCCTCCAATGAAGTGCAGTCGTGAGTTTCAGATCATTTGCCCATCTCACTTGTTGACGTCCTCTACTGCGCTTTCCTTGTCGAGGGCACCATTCTGATTTGGCCATTTGTTTTGTTTGACTCGAATCAAATGATCGGTTCACCTCCATTTCGAGTGAGAAAGTCAGCTACTTTGGTTTTTTTTCATAATATTATACTGCTTCTTACTTTATCTTGTTATTTTATACCAGTCATGCTTCTTCCATGGCTCTTGGAAAGCTTTCGAGCTTTACTCTATGCAGTTTAGTAAGTGTCCATGTTTCGTATCCATCAGTAATAAATGGAAGAACACTATGACGCACGTTTCGTCCCAACACCGGGACATCCTCAGGAGATGTTGATTTCACAATGCGAAATCGTAGATACTACGATTTCGAAGAAAGTGTTGGAAGATTGTATGTGGTGTTTCATGTGGGCAGTTTTCACGCATATTTTACCATACAGAATTTTTTCAAGCAGAGGATTAAAGCAAAACAAATTAATCTGTCCTAGTAATGATTAGGTAGTCCTTCTAAAATTAGGTGATGCTACGGTGTCAAAACGAGTTAAACGGACGTCAAATACAATACCTAACTACAATTCTATTATAATTATGTACTCCTTATTTGTACACTTCGTCTTCAATTTGCATAACTGTAGGTTATTAAGACTGCCGGTGCATGTATTTATCTGTGTCACGTATATTTTAACTATGAAATGGTTTCCGTAAGTATAATTTGAATACATTTTATTTGCTGTAAAAAGTGACGTTCTGATAAGCAAGAAATTCATAAATATTAACGTAACGTTAAAAAAAAAATCAGGAAGTGGTCGGATGTTGCATCTTTCTTCCTTTTTTAACTAACCTCAAAAAAGAAGGAGGTCTAAGAAGGAGGAATTCTTATTTTTTATTAAATTTTAGTAGATTGTGCAACAAGTGCATAAAAAAATTTATCCGAGATATTGAAACCCGCGCTGAATGCGAAAATAAATTATTTATTGCAACAATTATTAATATGACACAACAATGAACAATTAATATAATATGAAAAATTGCACCTTAGGAACCTAGCGCCGGAAAATTATTCTTAACTATGCAGTAGGTATATTATACTTTTATGCACTAGTGCATAAAATGCAGATTTATAAGCAATGGAAAATGAAAACTAACTTTTTATGAATATAAGGACAATATAGATACAAATAAGCAACTTATATTTTTATAGTCAATAGATTCGTTGTTTAATTGTAAACAACGAAAGATAAATCTTTAAAAAAAATCACACACAAAGCCTCCAAAGGCCGTTGGACATAAATACCTAAAAATAAGCAACAAGGAATGTCGACGGCCGACCTCCAGAGTCCGGTTGGGTTGATACCAGTCGTTCCGAGAAACCGCCAAAACCAAGATTGAGTCGATACAAGATTAATCTAAAATGCCTTTCTCTTTGTGACTAACAGGTATAATATCTACGTACACGGGTAAGGAAATATTGGTGACATCTTCTTTTCACTTGGTGATACTTACTTCACTTAAAACGCTCTTACTCATAAGTTATGACTAAGCAAAGAATTTTAGAGGTATGTATAGTGCCGTAAACCTTTTTTAGTGGTCCTAGGTTAATGTCATTGTTTATCCATACTTTATTTATTTATCCATTGCTTTAGTTCCAGTTTCAGCCAATGGACAAGAAAAGTTTTAAAAAACATTTAAAAAATCGGTCGAGTGCGTTCCGTACCATTAAACCGTAAAAGCTTTATTGTTTGATATCAATTTCTACTCGATAACTCTACCAGTTTCTGACATAAATAAAAAACAAAAATAATTTTATATTTTTACGTTTTTTGAGAATGCACCTCTAAGGAATAATTTTGTCTTTTTATTGAAATGTTACAATAAACTTATAGCTGGCTTATTCTTCTTACTGGGTACAGGTAAAATAAATGAAATACAACATTATATACGACATTCATTTATTAAACACCACTGATATTTAGACAGTTATAGGTAAATAGTTTATTTATTTAAATCTCAGTTTGACTAGAGATATTTAATATGATAGATAACAAAATAATATATTATTCCTTTTCCAAGATATGAGTGGGTAAGTTTAAATGACTAGAAAAACAATAACAAGAATACTTACAGTATACTTTAGTAAAATATACTTCGCTAATAAAGATTCTAATTTGCTAACACCAATATTATTTAGGCCCAAGTTAATTTCTAGAGGCCCACAAGTCACAACTATAATATTTAATTATGATTATTTTTGACGTGACAACGTCTTATAATTCGATAGAGCCGGTTGCACGCACGAAAAAACATGACTCATCCGGCGTTACCTCGCTCATGCGGCGTTACCGGCGTTACCTCGCGAGCGCGGAACGAGCGACAAAGAAAACGTTGTCACGTTCAACTATCGTCAGTAAACCGACTTTACAGGCAACCAATTTTTTGACGTAAAATTTTTTAATTCACAAAAATGTTGTCGACTTTTAATACAATCAAATAGTGATTTATCTAATAAGTACGTAATACTTGGTATGTTGAAAGCGTTAAGTAGTGACAAGTTATGTAAGTTGAAAAATAATAAAATGGTATTCTTTATACCCAAGTGCAGCAAAAGGGTTATAATTTTTGAATATGCATTGCCGGTACATGCTCGTAACATTATACTTATGAGTTTATAAGTGTTTTTTTTACGCTCTATATACTCTATCACCAACTAACTAATAATTTAATCTTTTCCATAATATTAGGAGGTAGTAAATAATTTTACCATTGAATTAAATTCTTAAGAAATATTTTTTTTTAAACATAAAACAAAATTGAAATTGAATTTGAAATTTATCAATAGTGGTTGGAATTCTATTAGGTCCATAAGCAAGCTTAAGGGTACTGCATAATGCGCATGGCATGGCAAGGGATTTTAAGTTCTTACCAATGAACATTCAAACATGTCATAAAAATAGGAAATAAATTGCTATGTTCCAAAATTATGCCACGGCATGCTGTGCCCTGAGTCAAGTCATCAACCTTACGTCAAAGATGCCATTCCCATGCCTACATTTAATTTTCTAATGCATTGCCATTGTACAAAGAGAATCGAAAAGTCACGTGACCAGACCTTTAGGTTCCAGTGAGTTTAATTTATAAGGATAACCTGAAAAAGTAGTTTGTCAAAATCGAAAACTGTATCGATTTTAAACATGTTAATATTACATTAAAAACTCGTGACAATTTTTGTTACCAAACTCCTCCGAAACGGTTCGATCGATTGTTATAAAACTTTCAGTGTTTTATGGTCGGTATGTCTTAGAGTAGGTCGTAAGCTATTTTTATATCCCTAATGGCAAAAAAACGATTGCCGCGTCAGCTTATTTTAAGATAAAATTGTGCATTATGTATCAGAACTTGTCAGAATTAGATTCACTTTTGACAATAGCGAATCTAACGGACATGTTAATTTCGTTATAATTTTATCGATTTTAAACGAAACTACTTTCAGGTTTGCCCTAACGTTGCATTATACATTTTAGGGTTATTCGGGTCGTTATTTAAAATGGGAAAGGGAACCATAATAGGATAGCTTTGTTTAATAAGTTTTAATAACAGTGTGTCCTAAGTGCGTGGTCTAAGCGTTCTTCCGAGTCAGGAACCATGTTTGCATCGGCTCCGCCTTTCCTTTCATGGTGACATGACCGCGGTACGTCAGCTCGAACTGCTCGTCGTAGTTGTCTTCTCTCATCAAGTAACTGAAATAATATACATTAATTAATAAACAAAAAAAAAATGACTTCAACTCTCATCAAACTACTATTGAATACATGCTTTCCAATTAAAAATTTAAGACTTATATGGTTTTCTCATGAATACCATTATCAGAATTGGACTAAATTGAAATGGGACCACATGGGAAGCAACAGCGTCCTAATAAAAAATCTTCAAAATCGATTCACCCAGTCAAAAGTTATGAGGTAACAAAATTTTTGTTACAAATACAGTGGAATTGAGAACCTCCTCCTTTTTTGAAGTCGGTTGAATAAATAAGTTTTAGTAATAATAAATTTAGTTAATAATAACCCTAAAGACTTTCAACGGGACACCAGTGGTCTCCGGATTGACGTTGTTGCCGAAAAGGCAGTAGCGCGGCATGCGGTGACTAATATTGCCAGTCACCGCTTCCCCGAAGCGTATGTCAGTCGGTGTAAACTACTAGTATCTCACCTGTAAGTATCCTCGCTGACATTGATAGTCCCCGGGACACCAGTGGTCTCGCAGCAGCTGGTCAGGTTGACGGTGTTGCTGAACAGGCAGTAGCGCGGCATACGGTGACCAATCACGCCTGTCACCACTTCACAGAAGTGTATGCTATGCGATATAAATTACTAAAATTTCACCTGTAAGTATCCTCGCTGACATTGATAGTCCCCGGGACACCAGTGGTCTCGCAGCGGCTGGTCAGGTTGACGGTGTTGCTGAACAGGCAGTAGCGCGGCATACGGTGACCAATCACGCCTGTCACCACTTCACAGAAGTGTATGCTATGCGATATAAATTACTAAAATTTCACCTGTAAGTATCCTCGCTGACATTGATAGTCCCCGGGACACCAGTGGTCTCGCAGCGGCTGGTCAGGTTGACGGTGTTGCCGAACAGGCAGTAGCGCGGCATACGGTGACCAATAACTCCAGTCACCACTTCCCCGGAGTGTATGCCAATGGTTATGCCCTGAAAATATACAAGTTCCCTGTATAATATGGCCCCAAACCAAGAATACCGACAGACAGTATGGTGTGAATTCTGATATAGTTAGATCTTATATAAGTACTTGGAATAACCATCT
This sequence comes from Coenonympha arcania, assembly GCA_036785405.1. Taxonomy (NCBI): domain Eukaryota; kingdom Metazoa; phylum Arthropoda; class Insecta; order Lepidoptera; family Nymphalidae; genus Coenonympha; species Coenonympha arcania. Next base: position 7,352,567 of record JAWDAA010000030.1, on the reverse strand, counting down.
TTGTAAATACATAAATCAGAAAATAAATAAATTGATTGATTGACAGGCAATATACGATGATGTGAGGTATTTAATAAGTTATACGCACTACAGGCTCATCGTCAACGGTCACAGTCCGGGAGAGGTCCATCATTTCGAGAGCCAACAGTGAGATGTGCTTCGCGTGTGCCACTTTATACTCCGGCAGACCAGAGACCGCCATGTACTTGTCTCCAACTGTTTCCACCTAAAACATCATCATTTCCAAAATTAAATATTTTTCCCTTAGTTGTGTAGCCCCAGTGAATCGTGAATCAGAAGGCTCACTCTGCCATGCTCACTCTGCCATCGAATAAAATCAGATAGTTCGAGGTTATACTCTTTACAACTATGTATGTCTACAAGCCCGTACTGTCAAATTAGTCCATTCATGGACTGATCTGACAGTGTATTGGCTCAGGAATTAATGATGTCCAGATTGTCCGGGCATCTGTTCAAGTTTCATTATCAACCCCTTTTTAGGGTTCCGTAGCCGAATGGCAAAAAACGGAACCCTTATAAATTCGTCATGTCTGTCTGTCCGTCTGTCCGTTTGTCCGTCTGTCCGTCTGTCCGTCCGTATGTCACATCCACTTTTTTCCGAAACTATAAGAGCTATACTGTTTAAACTTGGTAAGTAGATGTATTCTGTGAACCGCATTAAGGTTTTCACACAAAATTTTAATAAAAGTATTCAATTTTGGGGGTGCCCCATACTTAGAACTGAAACTCAAAAATTTTTTTTTCATCAAACCCATATTTGTGGGGTATCTATGGATAGGTCTTCAAAAATGATACTAAGGTTTTTAATAACATTTTTTTCTAAAATGAATAGCTTGCGCGAGAGACACTTCCAAAGTGGTAAAATGTGCCCCCCCCCCCCTGTAACTTCTAAAATAAGAGTATGTTAAAACTAAAAAAAAATATATGATGTACATTACCATGCAAACTTCCACCGAAAATTGGTTTGAACGAGATCTAGTGAGTAGTTTTTTTTAATACGTGTTGAATTGATAATCAACAAGTCTAATATTTTGTTTAACTTTGATGACGACAGATGGCGTTGCACGTCCGACTCGCACTTGTCCGGTTTTTAAATTCTATGGGCAGGGGTGTTTAGTTTACTCTATACGTACTATTGAGAATGAGTCTTGATAGTACGGAACCCTCAGTGCGCGAGCCCGACTCGCACTTGACCAATTTTTTTATGTTCCGCTGCTGAAACAGGACGCTTCTTAGAATGACAACAGTTTGGTCGAGCACATCATGTTGGCTAAGGGCGATTAGGCTGGCTTCGCACCCCTCAGAATATTTTGGTGAACTCTCAAGCGTTGAGATTTCTTCAGGACGTTCCTTCTACCTTGATTTATTTTCCTAAAACGCACTTAACTACGAAAAGTCAGAGTAGGTGCATGCCCTGGATTTGACCTACGATTTCCTGATGAGAGGCAGATGTCCTGAACCCATGCACTATATTGAGTTCTGTGTCATTATACTTAGGAGATTACATTATTACCAACCTTATAGACATCAGGGTTTCTCTTCGGGTCTGTGAGTACATCGAACGCCGTATACAGGTCGTTGAGCATCTTGACAATCTTCATGGCGCCTTTGTGGTCGATGTTCCTGGCGCAGTAGTTAGCGAAGCCCACGATGCCGCTAAAGAGCAGCGTGACGGGGTCGTAGCGACGCGCCGGTACTGGCCGACGGTGGCGCAGTTCCGTGGCCACGCTGATCGGCAGCACTGAGTACAAGAGCCTGGAAAGGTGCCAGGGCCTTATGATTTCGTGGCAGTAGGACTCCTCTTGCGGAATCCGTATAGGCAGGCAGCACTGCTGTCTGTGAGCTATTGTCTGGAGTTCACCTGCTTATTTATAAAGGAACAGCAAATGTCTATATGGGATAAGCGTTAGCGAGCGGCGATATTTTCTTATTCGGCATAAATCTGCCATACACGGCGGCATCTGACGCACGATTCACACGTCAGCGGTGGTGTGATCTCAAACGTTCAATAAGAATGCACCACGCAGGATGCATTTCTCTCGCAGGTGCGAGCGAAAAGTCATGCCAGATTGATAGGTGGGGAAAAAGGACGGAAAAATTAAGAATTTTAGGGATTACGCGCAATCAATATACGAATAGGTACTGGTAAGTAAAACAAAATATAGATACTCAGACTCACCGTAGAAATTCAAAAACTCACCGATCTGTCTTTTGTTTCTCCGTCTCCAGCTCTCGAAAGGTCTGCTGCAACTTATCAGTGAGCACCTCCAGATTCTGAGTCAGTTTGTAATCAGCCTCGAACTGCTCGGACATCAGCACCAAGTCCCTCGTAGCGTCGTGGAGAGGAATATCCGAGATGCATAGTCCACGACTGTTAGGGGAAAAAGTCATTTAGATTTTTGAAATTTGAAAACTTCTTTAGGCTTGTTGGGAATTTTTGAGATGGCTAAAAACCATTAAACTCGTTACCGTAACGTAACCGACACCTCACACTGTTTTTAAAGTGGGAACTTTAGAGATGTGAAAAACATTAGTCCTTGGAATATTAAATACGTATCAAAATTTCACTCGCGGTGAGACTTGAACTCACGTCCCCAGATATCGCGGCTGGGTGGTCTTTACAGACATGTATTGCTTTTTGTTCTTAGGCAGAACTAAGGTCTGCCTAAGAAGGTATAGATATTTCAATCCACGATGATGCGCCCCACTCTGTAAAACTCCATACGAATCGAGTGAAGCATAAGCGATTTTGACAGACTGGGGTGCGTCCTTGTGGATTGAATTATCTATAGAATAACTGATACTTCGATGGTACCTACCCGGATGAACTTCCTAAGACTTACCGCCTTACCACCAGCAAAGTAATTGACAGTACATTATTATCGCTGTTTTACATTATTAAGGCTTGTGAAGAAAATTTTAAAAATAGCCTATGGACAAGAAGAATATACAGCTAATAGTGATACTGGTATTACATCCCATGTATGGTAGACTGCATTGATGACCACAAGACTAACAAAAAAAAATTGTTTGTTTCAGCTTATAGCGACAACTGGAGGTCCTCGCAAATAAGTTCCCATTAAAAATCTGGCCAAAAATAAAATTGGAGAAGGAAACATGTATTGGAGAAGGTCAGGCGCTACAAAATATTGAAATGTTTTTGTTTCATTATGTTGGAGTAAGGAAAGGCCTCTTAAAGTTATTAGGAATTTGTTTTTTTTTTATTTAAAAGTTTACATACCGTGTCAAATCATCAAGATTAGTGACACTAGGGTAACATTGGAAAACAACCACGTCCGTCTCTGGAATGTACAGCATTTGACCCTAAAATGGAGAGAAAAAACAATTACAACTATCACTACTGCTGCATTGAGTAATTAAAGAAGGAAAATTTTAGAATTTTCGTTTCTCGTGTTTGTTACCTAATCCTCGAAACGAAACGGCTCGACCGATTGTTATGAAATTTTCTGTTTGTTCGGTAGATCTGAGAGTAGGTCGTAAGCTAATTTTTATAACCCTAATGGCAAGACAACCTTTGCCGGGTCAGCTTTTTAATATTTAAATCCCATATTCTGTAAAAAAGAGAAGCACTGTACATTGTACATTAACCAATGATTTGAGTCAATGTAAACTTTTAGTATAAACAAACACGCATATTTTTTTATTTATTTTTTTTATCTTCATTCTCGAAGTTGTATATGATAACTACAATTACATAAGGTTTCTATAATTATTTATTACTATTCCAATTGAGTTTTTTTATTTAATTTTTTTAACGCATATTATAATTATCTTTCACGGGACTAATAAAAGATCATGGATTATGTCATCTATCTTCTTAACTACTATAACGGATGTATCATACATTTATCGCTCGCGAACCTCTATGGGATGTATATTATAATTATTAATTATTGAAAAAAACTTGAACTACAAACCTTCAAACGCAAAGAAGCAATATCTTCATGGGGATCTGTGGCAGCCATTTCTTCAGACTTGGTCTTCAACACATACACAGTGTTGATGTGTGCCAGAACATTCGCAAACGTCATCTCCAAATGGGGACGGACCTGAAAACATGAAATTATTATATTTTATTAGCATAATAATTACTTATTATACCTACTATAGATTAAAATCCAGTAAAATGCAAGTCGGACCCACGTACTAAGAGTTCCGTACCTAAAAGAAAAACAGGAACCCTTATAAGATTTGTTGTCCGTCTGTCTGTTTGTCTGTTACGACCCTTTATTTCAGTAACTATTAAAAATATCGACATGAAATTTGGAGTAGAACTTGCAGGTAAGTAATGGCTCAACATCATTGCAATCATTAATAAAACCTGTCAAGTGCGAGTCGGACTCGCGCACTGAGGGTTCCGTACTACAACCGGAGGAATAAAACCATAAAAACCACTTTTCTTATCGAACCGCAAAACTAACTTTGTTTTTAGAGGTTTTATTGTAAATATCAAAAAACTACTTATTAGATCTCGTTCAAACCAATTTTCGGTGGAAGTTTGCATGGTAATGTACATCATGTATTTTTTTTAGTTTTATCATACTCTTATTTTAGAAGTTACAGGGGGGGGGACACACATTTTACCACTTTGGAAGTGTCTCTCGCGCAAGCTATTCATTTTAGAAAAAAATGATATTAGAAACCTTAGTATTATTTTTGAAGACCTATCCATAGATACCCCACACATATGGGTTTGATGAAAAAAAAATTTTTGAGTTTCAGTTCTAAGTATGGGGCACCCCCAAAATTTATTACTTTTTTTTTAATTTTGTGTGAAAACCTTAATGCGGTTCACAGAATACATCTACTTACCAAGTTTCCACAGTATAGCTCTTATAGTTTCGGAAAAAAGTGGCTGTGACATACGGACGGACAGACGGACAGACGGACAGACGGACAGACGGACAGACGGACAGACGGACAGACAGACATGACGAATCTATAAGGGTTCCGTTTTTGCCATTCGGCTACGGAACCCTAAAAATTGAAAATTGTTTTTATTTATAGAGGGGACAAATGGGTTGTCGAAATTTCAAAGTGAGATAACAATATTGAGTGGGGTATCATATTATGAAAGAGCGATACTTGTATATTCTAAAACCAATTTTTATTTACTTTTATGCCCGATAGTTTTTGAATTATTAGAAAAAACCTGTCAAGTGCGAGTCGGACTCGCGCACTGAGGGTTCTGTACTTCAACCGGAGGAATAAAACCATAAAAACCACTTTTCTTATCGAACCGCAATACTAACTTTGTTTTTAGAGGTTTTATTGTAAATATCAAAAAACTACTTATTAGATCTCGTTCAAACCAACTTTCGGTGGAAGTTTGCATGGTAATGTACATCATATATTTTTTTTAGTTTTATCATACTCTTATTTTAGAAGTTACAGGGGGGGGACACACATTTTACCACTTTGGAAGTGTCTCTCGCGCAAGCTATTCATTTTAGAAAAAAATGATATTAGAAACCTTAGTATCATTTTTAAAGATCTATCCATAGATACCCCACATATATGGGTTTGATGAAAAAAAATTTTTTGAGTTTCAGTTCTAAGTATGGGGCACCCCCAAAATTTATTACTTTTTTTTAAATTTTGTGTGAAAACCTTAATGCGGTTCACAGAATACATCTACTTACCAAGTTTCAACAGTCTAGCTCTTATAGTTTCGGAAAAAAGTGGCTGTGACATACGGACGGACAGACGCACAGACGGACAGACGGACAGACGGACAGACGGACAGACGGACAGACAGACATGACGAATTTATAAGGGTTCCGTTTTTTGCCATTCGGCTACGGAACCCTAAAAATACGAAAAAAATACCGTTCCCGTGGTGTTGTTAGTAAACTTTTATTAAAATAATTTCCTATTTCTAGTCTTTACTTTTTATTTTTTTCTAATGAATGACAAGGATCCCTCATTCCTCGAATCAACGTGACCTTGTTCTGCCTACGCTCCGCTTCTCCATTGTGGCCAAGCCGTGGCTTTAAGCATCCAGCGTTAGATGGTACCTAAGCCTCCAGACGTGACCGGCCCATTTCCTTTTCATTTTCATGTCGGGAGTTAGGACTTTTAATTGTTATACATTAACAAGAAATGGAAAAAATTATTTGCTATAATCCGCCAACAGAGAAAATTCTGTGTCGTCAAACATGCAGGTACAAGCTAAGCACCGCTTACCTTCCCACCAAAGCAGTTTAGCTAGCAAGATTGTCTAGTTGACACTAGACAATCTTGAATTGTGAAGTCGAAATCTCCTGATGATGCTCCGGTTTCGGGGCGAAACGTGCGTCGAGAGTTATATAAAAGTTTTGTGTGGTGGTGCATGTGAGTGGTGGTAGTGGCATTGCTTGCTGGGTAACTTGGCTTTCTTGCTTTGATGGGAAGGTAAGCGGTGCTTAGCTTGTACCTGCATGTTTGACCATACAGAATTTTCTCTGTTGGCGGATTATAGCAAATAATTTTTTCCTTTTCTTGTTAATCATGAACTTCCGCAAAGTAACGCCTGCTTCTATCCAATGTTATACATTAATTTTGTACGGATAAGTATGTGTCTGGATATAAAAAGCTTTGTTTTTAATTTCTGGCTCTTACCGTCTCCAGAACGTCAGTGATCTTGCAGCCAGGCCGCGTTACGCGCGGCAGCAAGCGCGACACGGTGCGGCCGGCTTGCACGATGTTCAGTTCGCGGTCGAACATCAGGTGGAAGGGGAACACTCGGCAGAACGTCGATGGACTCACCTTTGGTTCTGGAGATTGGAACATTTCAATTTAAATTTTGGAACATTACTAGCCGTAGTCATATTTTGATTCGGTGGATGGAACAGAATGGAACGAATTTTCCTTTTTTTATCCTCAAAGATTGGCTATCATAACTGATTGAATGTGTGATACAGTCTAAGTTAAAGCAAGCTTGTTTAGGAAATGCCTATTCCCTCTTGAAAATTTTAGTGTGATACTGTCTTTACCTACTTTGGTCCAAATCCAGGGGATCTTGGTGAATTCGAAAAGTTCATCAGGATCTCCTGGGGGATCATGATGGGATCCTGGTGGACTAACCGAATTTGAAGGTGCCCAAGTTGTAGGTGGTAAAAGAACACAATGCCTGGGATGGAATTCCAGGCTTATGCAGTGCGTATGAGGAACGAGAAATTAAACCAAATTCAAATGGTCGATCGCTCATTGGTTAAATTAAATAGCGCGAGTTTCTCCAGTTTCCTGTTACATATTTATCTAAAAATATCCTGTGAATAACAACCGAGAGGAAAGATGTTACACCTCAAAAACGATTTTTTTTTGTTATTTTATCCACGACGGAACGGAGACCGGCGTTTTGGGTGACCGAATCGTTTGTTTGATGGAAAGATTATACAAATAATAAAATATACTTTGACAAGGCCAAGGTACGTGTGAATGCTGTACTCCTACCCCCTTACAAATAAACGTAGAATTAAGGTGGGAATAGTCATACTGCCTTTTGTCTTTTTCCTTCGAATATCAAATTGCTGATGACAGAGGAGGACATAACAGAGTAAAACTATTCCACGTTTATTTGTTAGGTGACAAGAGTAAATCTTACCAAGTGACAGAGTTTCAATCTCAGCGATCTCTGGCACGGTCACGCGCCCCGGGGTGGATGTTTCAGTGATGAGGAACTGAACGTGGTCGCACTCCTCTTTCGTCTTCAAGATGTCCACTTTCACCTCTGTCTTATGGAGCTTGCTCGTCACAGTCTATAATACAATTGAGATTAAAACATCACATCAGCCTCCTGAGCCAAGCGACAAATAGTGTTACGTCGCGACATGTAGAAATGGAGCAAAATTCAAAAAGATTTGACGTTCAGTGTCGCTCAGCTGAGCGTCTCTAAGTGTAAGCAGCGATAGTTTGCATACATTTTTTGAATTTTGTTCCATTTCTATACGTCGCGACGTATGGGTTACAATAAAAGTCATCGCTCGCTTATTATAGTTTCTGTTCAAATCTTGCTTATGTGGTATACTGTGTATACGTTTATACATAAAGGGATAAAGCTATACCAACCTTGACGATTCCGATAACAATATGCTCCAAGCCAGGCCTGTCGGAATAGTAATGCAGCACCAGAGCCCCATCTTCAGGCCTCTCGGTACATCGGAAGGACGGCGCACGCATTCCAGGGTACAGGGTACCCAGGTGGTCGTGCAGCCCATCTAGATTCTGTTGAGATAAAAAGACAGTCATGATGACTTACGAATCCAAGACATGGACAGACTATAGCCTCATATGAAGCCTCAGGGTCACTTAGCGAGTGATGGAGAGAGATAGCTCTCTCCAGTAGACGGCTTTCAGACGGCCGCCGCACGCCGGCTAGGTTACACGCGTTAGTGTTTGTACGGTCTATTACAAGCGCTGCGTGCGCCCGACTACGAGGCAACCTTAATACGTCGAAAGAGATAAAGTTACGTGATAGAAAGAGACGACAACTTTAGATACATAGCGGAGGCGGAACCAGGCGCTATTGCAAACTGAATTGCACTTTTTTCTGTCAGCGCTAGAGTCGCTATTTCTTTAGATCATCTTGCGGAGTGAACCTTCTGTACCGTTAGGTACTATTATGTATTACGTGGCTATACTCAGAGTATCTTTGCGCGATCGAATCAGAAATGAGGAGATCCGCAAAAGAACCAAAGTGACCGACAAAGCTCAACATGTAGCACAACTGAAGTAGCAATTATCGGGCTCATAGTTTGACCAAGAACTTGGAATGGCGGGAAAGCACCGGGAAGCGCAGTGTCAGTAGACCCCCCACCAGGTGGACGGAAGACATAAAGAAAGTCACTGTGATCGCTAGGACCAGGCAGCGTAAGATCGTGGTGTGTGGCGGTCATTTCAGGAGGCCTGTGTCCAGCAGTTGACGTTCATCGGCTGGAACGACGACAAAGACAGTAATGATCAAATATTTGTCAAAATCAGCCGCAAATGACATACGCTCTGCGATTCCATAAGTAGAATGGGGGTAAAATTCATTAATATACGTTAGTTAATTGACAAAAAACCGACTTCAACTCTTATCAACTTACTGTTGAATACATCCTTTATTCCTTTCCAATTGAAAATTTAAGACTCATAATATGGTTTTCTCATGGATACCGTTATCAGAACTGGACTAAATTGAAATGAGACCACACGGGAAGCGTAAGCTTTCTAATAAAAAAAGGTTCGATTCCCACTACTGGCAAATGTTTGTGTGATGAGCATGAATGTTTTCCAGTGTCTGGGTGTTTTTCAATATATTATATTTATGTATATTAGTATGTATGTATATTATCAGTCATCTAGTACCCATAACACAAGCTATCGCTTACTTTGGGGCTAGATTGCGATGTGTCAAATGTCCAAAAAAAAAAAAAAACCTCCTCCTTTTTTTTAAGTCCGTTGAAAATGAATGAAAATGGACAGAGCTCCTGATAATACCACTGAGCGTTCGGTGGCTAACTTGTAACTTTTGTACCTACCTGTGCGAGTGGAACCCTCCCCTGCTACGAGCTGTTCATAGATAAGTGTCGAGTCTAGATATTGATAAAATCTACCTGTAAGAAATCTCGAGGAGTGGCGCCGAGCACCTGAAGTATCTTATCGTAGCCAGAGTCCTGGCAAAATTCGAAGAACGTCATCCCGAAGAGCTCTAGTATAGCGTCCGCTGGCTTTTCTGAAACATTTATTAAATAATATTTATAATTTTTATACACTGGTTGACCGGGCAAACGTTGTTTTGCCATATAGAGGTATAAAAAATAGGTTACGAACTATTCTCAGAATTATCGAATGTAGATAAAAAAATCGTAACAATCGGTTATGTAGTTTTGGAGGAGTTTGGTTTGGAAATATTTACTTCAGAAATTAAAATCTTTACACATTTATTCACACACTGACTTATGGATCGAGGTCATAATAGTGTAGACAATGGATAAGAGAAGATTTTTCTTAAGTTTGCATATTAAATTTAACCTTTTAATTTTTGTAACTTAAACGCTGCTTACCCAAGATCTCAACTGCAGCTGTTATTAGATTGTAGGTGATCTCATCCTCGTAGATCTGTCGCACAAGAAATGACCCCTCCATAGCGACCTCTGCCTTCTTCCTGAAATAAGATAGGGAATATTTATTTCTTAGCTGGTTTAAGTATTTCAGTTTAATCGGTTTAAGTCCAGCAGGAATTTTCCCAGGATTAAACCCCCTTAACCTTTAAACCTACTTTCCAGGAAGTTAGCTATAGCAATCTACTGCTGTAGTCGAAAACGTAGATTTTCCGGGATAAAATTAGCCTGTATTTAAATATTAATCCAGCAGCCGCATCCAAAGAAATTAAAAACAAGTGGAAAATTAAAAAATTTTAAAACACCCACGACTTTTGCAGACTTGTAATTGAAAAAGGATTAAATAATTTTTTTGAAACTCCCCGACTAAAGGAAAGTAAGAACTAAGAACCTATCAGTATAATTACAAATCCAAGAAAATCCGTCGGAGCTGCTGTGTTTTGCCTATGACGGTGTTGATGGTGCTGTTTACCAGTTGATGACTAATTCAATTTCTTCATACTTCTCATATACCGGCAGTTTATCAATACTTACTAATTACATTAATTGATATTGGAAACGAAAATAGCAATGGCAGCTCCGACGGATTTTCTTGGATTTGTAATTATACTGATAGGTTCTTAGTTCTTACTTTCCTTTAGTCGGGGAGTTTCAAAAAAATTATTTAATCCTTTTTCAATTACAAGTCTGCAAAAGTCGTGGGTGTTTTAAAATTTTTTAATTTTCCACTTGTTTTATAGTTTTTCGATTAATATATTAATGTAATTTAAATTATATTATTATTAAAAAATGAAAATTAATCTTCAAACTAGCCATTAGCTCCTCTAGCAGCGTTTGAAGGCATCATCCCTTCCAAGTCATAAAGAGACGTTTATTGTGGCGCCCCCTGCTGTTCAATCACAAGAACAATTATCTACGAACCATTGCCAATGACTCACTAATACTTTATACAAAACTGTATCCAAATCGGTTCAGTCGTTTTTGTAATAATTGAGAACATTCGTTTGCACTGTAAATGTTTTTTATGGCGCCCCCTGGTGATCGATGTTCGTAACAACTATCTAAGAACCATCGCCAATGAATACCAAACATTATACAGAAAACTGCATCTAAATCGGTACAGCCGTTTTTGAAATAAATGGGAACATTCGTTTGCAATATAAATGTATTTTATGGCGCCCCCTGGTGATCGATGTTCGTAACAACTATCTAAGAACCATTGCCGCTGAACACCAAACATTATACAGAAAACCGCATCTAAATCGGTCAAGCCGTTTATGAAATAAATGGGAACATTGATGTGCACACACAAACAAACAAACCAACAAACAAACACACAAAAATATTTTTGCATTATTGGTTTTTGTGAACAATTTAACATACAAACAAACATAAAATCTTTTTAACAGAGTAATGTACAAACGGTCTCTCACCCTAAACGCATATACCCGTACTCCGTTCCGTCGTGGGTAAAAATGTTTCAGAATGACAGTTGTCTGCTCGTATGTCACGTGATCAAATAAACGATCGGATATGTCATTCTCATACATTTTGTTAAATTTCGTTCCGTTTGAGCTAATGAAAGCTTTCTATGATCATCGAAAATATGACATATGGCTACGCCTGGTGGTTCTAAGAGTTATGCTTATACTAAATCAACAATTAATATTGGTTCAGTAGTTATGGCGTGATGATGTGACAAACGTACAAACTCACAAGCTTTTAAATTTTACATTTTTTAATCACAGGTACAGTACACGGCAAACTTCTTGGGTATGACTTTGAATACGCACAAGCGAATTTTAGATACTTTTGGTGGTAAGTGCGGGGCTCGTCGGAGGAGAGTCGCGTGTGCTAACTTGCCCCCACTACGTCACTTCATGCTCAAGAAGTTTTCCGGCATCTGTAGGTATGCACCATGGTTCCGTAATACCATATTCGTACTACATGCACCTATAGTATGGACTTACTTTATTTGTTCCCATATTTCTTCGCCATAAGTTTTTGTTACCAGCAACTCCAAAGCGTAGTTGACGAATCCGTACTGCAATATAATAATAATTATTATTATTTTATTTTTAATTCCTAAATTATGACTCTGGTAAAAACGTTTGAAATATTCTTGTAAATGCAGAAATACATTCATTACTACTCGGATCTTACCATTTTTAGTGAATTTTGTCCACGTTGTTTGTAATCTGCAAAAATAATTAAGTATATTTTCAGTATTATTTAACGAATTTTAATGTTAGACCCAGTTTCGATGGAAAATGAAATAAAATTTTAATTTATAAATTTGAGAAAGGTAAGAATTCTCTAACAAAAACACCTTTTCCAGATAAGTAGGTACTTTCTAAATCAAAGGGATTGCTTTTCAATTTAAAAATAGTTAAAATAAAAAATAAAGTTGATCCGAGTTCATGGGCTGATTATCTACAGAATATATCCGGTTTCTTGTTGTTTGTTTTCAAAACCAGTTTCAAGTTCAATCTCAGTCAAATTCTCCTATTTGGAAAATATTAAAAAAATTGCAACTAACGCCATCTCAGAGAATGTTGAAAAAACTTTATGAAAATTTGAGGTTTGACTTGGTAGCTATTTACTTGTGGCGTAGAAGTATGCTGAAACTTTTGTGATCTACTTCACGATAGATGGCGTAACAAGTATTCTGAAGCTTTAAATGCGTGCACTAGTATTCGAAACTTTGAAAATTTTAATTAAAGTAATTTATAGTTACATGAGTAAGTTAAAGTAGTAATATGAAAATTAACAAGGAAATAACGAGTAAGTTTTATTACAATAAATGTAGATATTTCATAGAAATTATTATGATATAATGACTGCGTTTGAAATACGCAATTCAATTCAATTATCTTTATTTGCTTAATAAACATTAATAAATCAATCAACGTACGTATAACGTTTTTTTAAGAAATAATGGTAATCATTATTTCTTAAAAAAACGTTATACGTACGTATAAAATATAATAAACCTACTGTAATATAATGTTTACGATAGAGTTTTTATAAAATACTTAGGTGAGAAAAACAGGGAAAGTTACACTTACCGTCTGTTATTCACCAAAAAACTTATTTTGAAACTTTCACAGTATTCCGCAGTGAAGCCATATATTTAGGGTTACGTAGGCTTTGTTTTTATTGAGGCCGAAAAACTCACTGCTTGTACATGACTACCTGCACCGGGCGTTTGGCGCAAACTGCCGCAAAGAGTTTGTAAAGGAAAACACCACCGCGATCTCCCACAGATAGTGAAATAAATTATACCTTTACATTAAGCAAAAAATGAAATGCACACATTTCAATTTATGAGTTTTTCAAAAATATACTCTTCTTTCCATTATATTTCATTTAACTATAATCCATTTTCACCGTAATTTTCCTTTTCTGTATAAGTGACATCTAGCAGACTTTTCCATAACTAGTTTAAATCTACTACACAAGAGATGTCGCTGTTTGTTCTTTACATGAAAAACCTTACATGAAATTTCCCTATGAAGGCGATGCGGCGATTTTTTTTCATGATTCCTTAAGTAGCATTTCTTTTTTTGCAGTTCAATACATTAAATAGTAAGAAAAATTCTTAAAACTGCGTAAGTATAATGAACATATTACCAATTTACTTATCTTCCCATCCCAAGGTTTTCAAACGATTTATTTGTTTCACGTGTAAACAATAGAAATTTAATCAATATCAGAACACAAATTTAAATTAATTAAAGAGTAAAAGGGAACCGTTTTCATTTTGTTTACTAACTAATATAATTAAATGATTAATTGAAACGCAAAACTCCCGAACGGATACGTAAACGATGTTTCAAAAAGATCTTGTATCTTTCAATTTCCTCAAAAACCTCATTTCATGTCGGAAATTATAACTGGGCCTCCATACTGGGCGTTTGTACTTGGTCCTCCCCAAATTACTTTTTCGCATGTTCCCGAGCTATGTAAAACTTCAGAGTCGCGTTAAACGGCGGTGTCTTCAGGAAATTAAGTAGGTGTGTTTTGCGTATGTTTAGAAATTATAGTAACCGTCCAACACATGACAATATCTAGGACTGGTTGTAGCATATGACTTTACTTGCGTACCTACATTTTGGGATCCTGTATGTACGTACTTATATTACATTTTTGACGTAATAACGTTTTATAAATTGATGAACACCAGCAACACACATGAAAAATAGTAACGTTCCGCGTAACGTTGCACCTGAGCCTGTGCGTGCAAGCGAGAGCGTGCAACAAGCGATAGAGAGGCACGATAAAACAAACGATAGAGAGGCCAATTATCTAATATACGTTATCACGTAAATCTATCGTCCGTAAACCGACTTTAGAGACAACCAATTTTTTTTTTCGTGAATATTGTATTCCACCCGTGGTTCTTAGATAGTAAGTCAATGAGGTCATCTGAAAAAGGTTTATTAGGACTTAAGTGTGGTAATATTAATTTATGGCAGGAACTTTTCAACTAGACTTTCCTCCCTCGAAGACTGTCACGATGGAAGTTAACTTCATGAATTTTAATGAAACTCCATACTTGGAGCTCGCGAAGATATTCATCCTTAATGGAGTGGCCGCACCTACAAGCTGTCTCTCGCTAACTTTAATGGAACTGGCGATGTTCAGAAAAAGAGTATTATGTTTAAAGAGAAAACTAGGTAAATAACAGTTTTTTACTTTGTTACAAGCTAATAAAATTCGGCTAAAAAAGGCAAGTTATTATTGAAGCGAAATTCCAAGTTAGTAGATACGATAACTATTTAACATCAGCTATGCTATGCTATGTTCTATGCTATGTTGCATGCGTTTTTAAGTTTGGTTTTGCATCGCCATCAAACGAAATTAAAAAAAAAAAGTAAAAGATTGCGTGGAGTCACGTGACCGATTCTGAGATCATTTTCACACATTTTTGAATTTCGTTCCATTTCCATCTTAAATCGCAAAATGCCTATATATCTAGACTCTAGAGGTACGATTTCAGTCAAGCACTAAGTAGTGTTTAAAAAAGTAGACCAACTTTATTAGGACAGATTAATTTGATTAGCTATAATCCGCTACTTGAAAATAATCTGTTTGGTCCAATTCAATTAAACACAACTCTTCCAACACTTTCTTCGACGCACGTTTCGTCCTGACATCGGAACGTCCTAAGGAAATATTGACTTCACAATGCGAGATCGTAGAGTCTACGAATAAGCAAGTATTGCAAGAATATTGGATCATACAGATTATTTTCAAGTAGCGGATTATAGCAAAACAATAATTTGTTAACTGTCCTGCTAATTATTATGGATTTCCGCAAAATAATGCCTGCTTTCATTCAATATTATACTATACTAAAACATTTCTGTCAGTATACTAATATATTTCTGAGGAAGACCCAGCAGTGGGATATGGCTGTTGACGACCGAATGGCGTAGCGGTAGCGAATCTGCCGTCTACGTCGGAGGTCGTGAGTTCGATTCCCACTACTGGTAAATGTTTGTGTGATAAGCATGAATTTTTTCCAGTAACCGGGTGTTTTTCAATATATTAGATTTAGGTATATTAATATGTATGTATATTTATCAGTAATCTATTATACATAACACAAGCTAACGCTTGCTTTGGGGGTAGACTGCGATGTGTGTAATGTCCAAAAAAATAGAAAATAGATATGAAAATGGTTGGCACTATGTAAGAAACCTAGTATTATTAATGGTAGTAGGGTATTTTTCCCCCCACAAAGGTGGGTATATTTTACACGCAAAATAAATAGGTAAATATTGTCAGAGTTAACGAGGCTCACCTTTGATGGGTTATTTGAACTGGCCTACTTTGAGTCTGTTACGTCGCTGCCAAAACATTTTAGCCCTGGCTTTAATTACCCCGTTTTACGAGGTAGACTCAGCCAATTGAATAATAAATCTTTTTAATAGAAAGCAATGAAATTGATACGGGAATTTACCTGCGAGATAAGGATTTTTTTTGGAAATTGAACCCTTGGGAGGTTTTTGATTAATTAATATAGAAATCGAGCCCTTTAACGTTTTTACCTTGAAATAGCTCAAGGTAAAAACTTTAACGGGCTTAACGGTTATGTAAGCGACTTTTAATGACCCGCGGGTTAAAATTAGAAAATATTAATCCTTATAAATTAGTCTTTCTGTCTGTCTGTCTGTCCGTCCGTATGTCACAGCCACTTTTTTACAATATTCTCCTGCAATGCTGCCTGTTGCACCCAGCAACGTATTCGTAAGAGTGAGTAATACAAAAATATAAACCGTCTACGGCTTTAAATAAAAATGTAAATTGTAAAAAAAAGAGACAGTTTCACTGAATTTTTAGTAACCAAAATTTACCTACAGCTAACGTATTAAATAAATAATTGCGGGTACGTACATTTACAACAAGGAAACAAGGAATCTCTTACAAGAAAGAAAAGAGCTTTTTAAAGAAAAGCGTACTAAGGATATAAAGTATAAAATAACCCAAATAAGCAAACAAATAAACCGCAATATAACTCGAGAAAAGAGAAAACAACGACAGCGAACTTTCGAGGATTTTATAACGAAAACTGGAGCTATAAGAAAAGCATACAAAGAACTAAGCGACAAGATTGAGTGGCCTGCAAATATTAAGCACAAAAGTGGAAATACTTTAACAAAACGGCCAGAGATACTAAATGAAGCCACTAAATTCTATAAAAACCTATATAGAGATACTAACATAGTGGACCGGAATGAAATACCCGAAACTTTGCACCAAAACCACCAAAATGTATTACCCATAACATACTCCGAGATAGAATACGCCATAAAAACCCAGAAAAACGGCAAAACGCCAGGAAATGATCGGATATCAAATGAAATTTTGAAGTCGTTTCTTAATACCTTACGAGAGCCACTTCATATTTTATTTAACCGTATATTGGACTTAGAATTGACACCAGAGCAGTGGTCTGAATCGATTATAACACTTCTATATAAAAAAGGCGACAGGGGTGAATTGGGAAACTATAGGCCCATAAGCCTGATGTCTAATATATATAAAGTTTTTTCGAAAGTTATCTTGAACCGCATAACAAAGGCGCTTGACGAGCAGCAACCACGGGAACAAGCTGGATTCAGAAAAAAGTTCTCTACGATCGACCACATTCAGGTAGTGACACAACTAATAGAAAAGGCTAACGAATATGACTTGACGCTCTACATGTGCTTTATTGACTACACAAAAGCCTTTGACTCTATTAATAGAGATGCAATGTGGGCATCATTACTTCAACAAGGTGTCCATCCAAAATACGTAAATGTCATTAAGAGCATTTATTTCAGATGTCGGGCAAAAGTTAGACTTGAAAAGGAAGGCGGTGAGTTCCCAATAAATAGAGGCACACGACAAGGTGATCCACTGTCACCTAAAATATTTACAGCCGTGCTAGAGTCAATATTTAGAAATCTGGAATGGGAAGAAAGGGGCTTGAGGATCGACGGAGAGTACCTCAGTCATTTACGCTTTGCTGATGACATAGTCGTCTTTGCAGAAAATGCTGGGGATCTCGGCCAACTCCTAGAGCAGCTAGCAATGGAGAGCAAGAAAGCTGGACTTCTACTCAACAGCTCTAAAACAAAAATCCTAACTAATGCAGAGAGAAAAGACATAACAGTGGCAGGAGAAAAGATTGAGTATGTCAAAGAGTATGTGTATTTAGGTCAGTCTGTTTCTTTTGAAAACTGCACAAAGAAAGAAATAGAAAGAAGGATTGCTATAGCTTGGAGAAAATTTTGGAGTTACAAAGAGATCATGAAGAGCAAGGAAATGAAGGTTCAAATAAAGAGGAAACTTTTCGATATTGCAATACTGCCAAGTCTGACATATGGGTGCCAAACATGGTCTTTAAGAAAGGAGGAAGAAGAAAAATTAGCGGTATGTCAACGAAAAATGGAAAGGAGTATGTTGGGACTTAGAATTCAAGACAGAGTAAGTAATAAACTTATTCGAAAAAAGACAAAATTATTAGATATAAAGAAAACTATAAGGACATTGAAATGGCGATGGGCTGGACATATCTGTAGAATGGACAAGACAAGATGGACAAGAAAGGTAACAGAGTGGATACCAAGGGATATGAAAAGAAAAAGAGGGCGTCAAAGGAAAAGGTGGCGAGACGTTTTCTCGGAGAGAGTGGGATCGGATTGGATGAGGAAAGCTCGAGACCGGGAGCTTTGGAGAAAGTTGGGGGAGGCCTACGCCGCTGAGGCGACTAGTGCGTAATATTTAATTTTAAATCATTTCTTTTACGGACATCAGAAAAGACATCTTTGACTCTGAATCAAAATCTGACATAAAACTAAATTTAAATACTTTTGTTGACATATTATTGCAATAAATTAGACTAAAGGAAAGATCAATGTACCTATTTTTGTTATCATGGACGCACTATGAAATAAATGGCTATTTTATTTTATTTATTTTATTTACATTTACGTACGACGACATATTCAGTACCCTGAAAATGCACAACCCAACTTTTCACGCTCGATACTTTTCACACAATGTAGAATTTTTATGCCGTCGTAAACCACCGATGGCGTTTCCCTGACATTACGTGTTGAGGGTTCCTTTGTACTCAAACACGGTCACTGGAAATTATGTTGTAAATAAATGTGCGTATACGTCTATACTTATATTTTATTTATCTTGTATTTACCAATGTATTTAATATTGATTGTGTATAGTGTATTATGAAGCGCAAATTGAATAGTTACACTGTCACTATTATGTTTTTAGGGCTGATTTTACAATCGTTAGACAATACCTAGGTAACTGAGGAGTAAATATGACTTTTTTTTTCTTATTGTATAATTATAATATAGTCTTGCGCGACGACAATCATGCCTAATGGAAAGCAATGATGAGGTCTAGGTTGAAGCGCGCTTGCCCAGAAAATGCCTATTCACTCTTCTCTTGAAGGCGTCCAGATGGCGTCCAGATTGTACTTGGCTCGAGGCTGGAAGGGCGTTCCACACCTTAGCGGTTCGTATCAGAAACGTGGAAGAAAAACGTTTCGTGCATTTTTGTCGGATGTCAACCACGTCTTGCAGCCGTCTCGGCGTCTTGTAGTCCTTTGGTAGAATAGAATCCTTGTTGAAGAATGTACAAGGAATTCCTCAGATTTACCTAGATTTTCTGGCGATTGAAAAATCAGCCCTAATAAATTGTATACAGTAGTGAATTATTTTGTAAATATAGTTGATTTTGCTACGAGGGCATACAAATCCATTATGTTATTGAGTGAAACTTAATGTTCTGAAGTATAATGAATAACCTACGCGACTCGCGTATGGAAGACGGGAATTTTGTTTAATGAAATTCCTAGCGGGCTGCAGCCGGCGGCGTGATCAATCGATGACTCCAGTGTCGTTAGTGCTGCCCTCTTGAGTTCCACGCATTCTTTTAAAGTATATTATTGGAAGACTATTATCTTCCTTATTTCAAACTTTATATTATTATATATACTAATATTATTAGCTGTTGCCAGCGGCTCCACCCGCGTCAATTTTGGTTTTTACATAACCCGTTATAGTGTGTCAATCTTAAATAATAGACATAATATTATGGTGTCGCGGATTTTTTATAGAACTTTTAATCGTTTAGCATTTAGTAGTGACAATGATTTTGACGTGACAACGTCTTATAAATCGACAGAGCCGGTTGCACCCACGAAAAAACATGACTCATCCGGCGTTACCGGCGTTACCTCGCTCATGCGGCGTTACCGGGGTTACCTCGCGAGCGCGGAACGAGCGACAAAGAAGACGTTGTCACGTTCAACTATCGTCAGTAAACCGACTTTACAGGCAACCAATTTTTGACGTGACAACGTCTTATAAATCGATGGAGCCGGTTGCACGCACGAAAAAACATGACTCATCCGGCGTTACCTCGCTCATGCGGCGTTACCGGCGTTACCTCGCGAGCGCGGAACGAGCGACAAAGAAGACGTTGTCACGTTCAACCATCGTCAGTAAACCGACTTTACAGGCAACCAATTTTTTTTATTACAAAAATGCGTCATTGGGAAAATTTGAAAGGACCAATAAAATGTCGTTGCGTGAGGTTTGTTTTTATTTTATTCTCTTGTCTCAGTAAATATCCTTAGTCTGTAAGTATATTGCATTTCATGTTGTGGAACTTGAATGGACTACCTGTAAATTGTATGAAGATCTTCTGTAACCAAGTTCGCAATAAAGAATTTTGAATATAAAAAAATTCGTGTACACATAGAACCACGCGCAAAGTTAAAGCACACAAGTTGATCTTTGTTTATCAAAGTAGACACTCAAAACTGTAGCTTCTACCTGGCTTCCACGTTAAATTACTCGTAGTTTCAAACACAGGAAAAAGTTTAGTATACTTGGCAATGTTGTGATGGGATCAGATGCAAATTACAACCATTGCACATTGAACCACGGTCAAGGAAGAAATCAAGTTCTCCAGGGCATAGCTTATTACCCTCGCGAGTGGTCTTCGGAAATGCGACAGCCAGGCAGTACTTCTCTGTCAGGCAGTTCGTTGGTCTGCACAATTGGTATAGGTTAAATTACTGGTTAAATTTGTATTTGACTTCCTTTGTAATATGGGTTAAGCTGAATAAATTATAATTTATTTATTTAAATTATGCGTATGAGGACACCCGTTAACTATCTGAAAAGGTGTATAAAGCCTGCCAATCATGCACTTGACCACCTTTGTGAGAAATGAGACTTATAAAGTGAGCTGGCGATATTTATCACACTTAAAGGGCCGATTTTTCAATTGTCAGATAAACTATCTGAGGAATACATTTGAAACATATGCCATACAAAATCTGTCCAAACGTCATATTTATTCCTTAGTTAACGTTTATCTGGCGATTGAAAAATCGATTTGAGATTAAGTGTGCATGTTTGTTACTCCTTTACTACTAACTACTTAAACTATTTGGCTAAAATATGAAATGGAGATAGATTATAACCGGATTAAAATATAGGCTACTTTTTATCCCGGAAAAATCTAAGGTTTCCGCGGGATTAGTGAAATAGTGAAAACCGCGAGCGTAAGCTAGTAGGTATGTACATGAAAGTTTTTTATTCTAATATTGAAAAATTTGTTTCATAAAAGACGCAAAATATTATAGAAAGTTAAACCGTTATGAAAGCGCGCATTTTTCTTACTTTAAATAAAATAAAAGAACAATACAATCTTCTTTTACGAAATCGAAACAAAATCTTTCCTTTTATAAATATTGCCATCACTTTTATCATGCTCTCAGGAACGATAAGTATTCCCCCTCACCTGCCGTGGTGTTGTTTTTTTAAAAGGGCTGTCTTTGCGGAGACGTTTATTGTTGGGAAATATGGGAAAATTAAACTTGGGAAAAATATGCGCGAATTTTCTATTAAAATACATATTGGTTTATTATAGGTTACGATTATTCGTAAACTCATAAAAACTCGTTCGTAGGAATAAAACGTGGCCTTTTTTTATTATAGGAAATGCCTATTGCCTAGCGAATACTCCTCGCACCAACGCAAGCCAAAGCCCCTTGTCTCTCCAGCCAGCATTCATGGAAGGCGAAGGAAGATGTTCGTCATTCAACAACCGGAGCGTCTCCTGTGAGAGGGATGAGGCACCGGAATTCCCCTCTCCGCTTATTGACGTGACAACGTCTTATAATTCGATAGAGCCGGCTGCACGCACAAAAAAACATGACTCATTTACCGTTACCGTGGCGTTACCTCGCTCTGAGGCGTTCCATGTAAGGCTTGAAGTGCAAGCGAGAGTTGTCACGTTCAACTATCGTCAGTAAACCGACTTTACAGACAACCAATTTTTTTTTAACGAGGTTGTCTTCCTATCAGTACTTACCCAGAAGGGCCGTGTAGGCGTTCTACTAGATCTAAGATTGGCAATTAGGTCGCAATTTATTTAACTCTTCACTGGCCTCCTAGAATTTAGCTCGATATAATTATGTAATACCAATGTAATATTTTGCGAATGTATTACGAGAATAAAGGGCTAGCGGCTTTTTGTTGGCGCCATGAATAGTATTCAATTTATGGATCGATATAGCGATCAATGTTTATCACGCCATTATTCTGTAAGTATCGCGACACTAAATATTCATAGCGCCGTGTCCGTGGAACCCATAACGAAATTATAGTCGCCCAATCGGGTTTATGATGGCGGTAAGTGTATTTTATTTTACCGCCTCCGTTGTCCGCTTTATTTTTGATGACTTGCTTTACCAAATATAAAACCTGTCAAGTGCGAGTCGGACTCGCGCACTGAGGGTTCCGTACTACAACCGGAGGAATAAAACCATAAAAACCACTTTTCTTATCGAATCGCAAAACTAACTTTGTTTTTAGAGGTTTATTGTAAATATCAAAAAAACTACTTATTAGATCTCGTTCAAACCAATTTTCGGTGGAAGTTTGCATAGTAATTAATGTACATAATATATTTTTTTTAGTTTTATCATACTCTTATTTTAGAAGTTACAGGGGGGGGGGGGGACACACATTTTACCACTTTGGAAGTGTCTCTCGCGCAAGCTATTCATTTAAGAAAAAAATGATATTAGAAACCTTAGTATCATTTTTGAAGACCTATCCATAGATACCCCACACATATGGGTTTGATGAAAAAAAAATTTTTGAGTTTCAGTTCTAAGTATGGGGCACCCCCAAAATTTATTATTTTTTTTGAAATTTTGTGTGAAAACCTTAATGCGGTTCACAGAATACATCTACTTACCAAGTTTCAACAGTATAGCTCTTATAGTTTCGGAAAAAAGTGGCTGTGACATACGGACGGACAGACGGACAGACGGACAGACGGACAGACAGACATGACGAATTTATAAGGGTTCCGTTTTTTGCCATTCGGCTACGGAACCCTAAAAATCTGCTGGTATAGTCTAGTGCAAGTTGCAATAATGCTATTCATTTAGAGAGGTTTCGAATACTCCTCAGCATTCAAACAGTATGACGAAACTGTGGGGTTAGGACAGGTTTTTGTACGAATTTTGAGTTGACTCACATCGCACAAACGAATCGAATTCCATACATTTACAGCCAGTGCCATCTATTCACAGCCACATCTATTAACTGCCCATAGATAGCGTTGGCTGTAAGGGTGAAGCCAAACGGACGTAATTTTTTGAGTTGTAAGTCGCGTAGTTTCGGTAGCGTAAATTCTGCTGCATTCGGTTTCATACAAAAGTAAATTCTGCGCACAACTCATTTTACGTCGCCGTGTGGCACGAACTGGACTTTTGTATGAAACCGAATGCAGCAGAATTTACGCTACCGAAATTACGCGACTTGCAACTCAAAAAATTACGTCCGTTTGGCTTCACCCTAAATGCAACTGAAAATGGAACTCGATCCGTTTGTGCGATGCGAGTCGACTCGAAATTCTCACAAAAACCTGTATTAACCCCACCAAATCGAGACTCTAATCGAATTATTATTGAGAAAAAGTCAATTGGTTCTGATTGATTCAATGATGAATTCTGTCATTTCGGAACTATGTGTGCTTGTGGCAAAAACATAAATGTATAGCAGTGAAGGAAAGCTTACGGTTTGACAAAAATATCTTAATAAGGATGAAACTCGTAATGTCGTACGTCTTAACTTTTATGCCTTAGATTAGCAATACGCATACAATTCGTGAATATTACATTTGTGCGTTAAATTTTCCAAATGACTTGGATTTCAATTGAATAGGTACGTTTTACACTTTTACGGCACCACTAATATTCTAATCTTTTTTTACAGTGCTAGCTCGGTCAATGAAGAAATAAGTACCTATAGGGATATGCTATTTTAGTGGTCGTAAAATATAGCTGAAACAAAACGATTCATTCGCAGCTTAGACGCAGTGTCACTCATCCAACTCCTAACACTTTGTAAGTACACATCTCTAATAGAACATTTCGTTTGAATAGTCACTGGATTACACTTGGAGTACGCTTCAGATTGCGATTGATTAAAGTCTGCTTCAATAGAAATGCACTGGTCTCTTGTTCTTTACGTAGTGAATAAAAGGAGGTCAATTTTCCTTAGCCTGTTTATTTCTCGCCCACGGCCACTGACGCAGGCGGTTCTGTGTGGGAAGAAACATCATTGGTGACGTCTTATTAAAATATTCTTGCAATTTTACAAGCCTTTATTTCACTTGAAATGTATATTTGTTGGAGTGGAATCTTGCAAACCAATTTGGAAGCTGATAACCCTTTGAGATGAAATTTTGTATACCTGCTTAGTTTTTATGACAATGCATGTTTGATGTATGACGTCATTCTAAATTCAACTAAATTCAATAAGGAAGAACACCTAAGATGGGTTTAAAGTTAATTTTAGCGAGCAACTTTTTTTACGTAGCATAATAATCTTATGTCAATTGTATAAGATACAAAATAGATAATTGAGAATGCGCGAGGATTCCCCAGAAGATACGCGACCTTTTTTTGCTACCTTTAGTATCTCATACAAATGACATAAAGTTCATAATGCTATGTAAAAAAATCGCTTCCATTCCATTCCGCCGCGGAGAAAATTGACCCTCTGCGCTCCTGCAATATGGGTTTGTAGAGAATAAGCATAAATTGGCGTATGAAAGCTTGTTTTCAAAAATGTTTTTTTTTTTTGATAAAACTTATTCACTCATCTTCTTTTACTTCCAGACATCCTATTGCAGAACCAGGTACTTTTTCGTATTTAAGCAGGAGCAGGATCTCATGTTTGATTTCCGAAAGAAGAAATAAAAATTATTTACAGGAAGCTATATAGAAATATCCGTCTACTCTATACCTGTGGATCTAGATCATCTAGAACAAAAGACTGAAGACATGCTTGGACTTAATTCTTCAGATAAAACCTAGTGGTGGTAGGTAATACTTAGAAAGACCACTTCATCCTCTCCCATTGTGAATTACTGTCTCACTGAAATGCGAAAATCTTTTCTCACATAAATGAAAGTGTTAGCAAAGCCTCACGAAATCCCCCTTTTTGTGTTACCTTGAACTTAACAAAGAGTTAACCTTGCATAGTTCTTAAATAAGTACCTACTCGTAAAAATTGTTAACAATACATAGGTAGTTAGTTTTGGCTATGAAACGCTTTCTGAAGCCTCGCCTTTGTTAACAACTGGGACATGGACTCTAAAAATGGAAAACTCCTTCCAAAAAACCAACTTCAAATGCCACTACAAAGAATGAAATAATTTTTAATGTACACCAATTCGAAGTCGGGCAATGTTTTGTTCAATCATTAATAGTCCTTCTTATTATAAAACTTGATGTGCAAAGAAACGACAAAATTATCGACAATACGAAGGATTATTATTGAATGAACGAAACATTGCCCGACTTCGAATTGGTGTACATTAAAAATTATTTCATTCTTTGTAGTGGCATTTGAAGTTGGTTTTTTGGAAAGAGTTTTCCATTTTATTTTATACTTTTTAGTGGAAAACAACTAATGCGCAAGGCATTGGAAACATTGCCCACATCGCTTGAAGTATGCTTCTAAAATCTGAAGAGTTCCCTCAATTTCTCCAAGATCCCATCATCAGACTTGATGACCTGACTTGATGAATACAGTCATTACTTGAATAAAAAAATACCTCAATCGCTTCAAGTAGGTATACTAGCAAAATTTGAAGAGTTCCCTCGATTTTACCAAGATCCCATCATCAGATCCTGACCTAATGACCATAAGACTACCTCGAAACAATTACTCTTTCAAACATTACCCAAATCACTTCAAGTGTGCTTATAAAATTTGAAGAGTTCCCTCGATTTCTCCAGGATCCCATCATCAGATCCTGACTTGATGAATATGGGACCATCTGTAAACTATACCCTATCAAACAAAAAAAGAATTAACGAAATTGGTCCACGCATCTTCGAGTAATCGGGGAACATACATAAAAAAAAAAATAGATTCCGACGAATTGAGAACCTCCTCCTTTTTTTTGAAGTCGGTTAAAAAGGCTTTTACGTTATTTTTGTAATGTACCCACTGTTTATTTAATTTTATAGCATACGGCCGTACTAGTTAAGTAGTTGATAAATTCATAAGACCCGACAAGTAAGGCCCTATATGAAATAAATAAATCATTTTAGTTTCATTTGATACGGTTAAGGCATTTGCTGATAAAACTATTCAACAACCAAAATTAAAGAAATACGAAAAAATATATAGAGTAGTTGTACCGTGCCAGGCATAACTGCTTTAAAGACTATATTCTTTATTAAAAACTTAACTTAAAAACTGACTTAAAAACTAAGTTTTCGAGGGCTCAATCGAAATTCTATGTGTGATTTTGTGCAGTGAGTCTATAGTAGTCTATAGTATATAAGTCCTTATATCAAAACTAAATAAAGCATAAAAATACCCCTCTACCACACTATAAAAACTAAAAATTAAACGAACAAAGAACTATGTAAATCCAAGCACCTAAGTCGTAGAAATCGGTGGACATAAATAAAAAAATATGCGACGAATAAAAACCTCGTCCTTGATTTTTAATCACAGAAAAATCCATGTTTGTGAAAAACCGAATTACATGTGGGTGTAGCCGCGAGGGTGTAGTTCGTTGTATAAGCACTTATGGTTTGAATGTATACACATCTCTATTAATATGCCAGTAGATACTTTCTGTAACAACCTGGAAAAACTTATAGCTGATAATAATTGTAGCTTCCACAGCAATACGTTTCCCACTGAAAAGTAAGAAGTTACTTTCCATATTTTTCTGATTCATTTTACTTTAGAAAATTGCGTTTCCCATTTACTGGAAACGTTCGAGAGATTTAATATTAAGACAGACGATTTACTTTACTTCGAAAAACTAACAATCTTTTATACGTAGAATGAAAGAGTACAAGTACTTTTGTTTACAAATGAAACTGGTGTTTGAAGCTGCTGTTTACACCGGACGTCACTTTAATGTTCAAACAAGTGTTGTTTGATGCTATTTTGAAATAGAAGTGTTGCGTTGATTTATTTTATTAGGTTCTTACTATATCTTCAATTAGAGCCTCAATAGCTAAAAAGACTGAACTAAAATAAATCACAGGCACCGATAAGAAACCTCAGGATATGTACCTTCGAACGATTTACGTAAACCTTTTTCGTACAAGCAAACAGTAGCGCCATCTGTCAAAATTCTATCAGGGGCTGCTGAGCGAACTATAGCGTGACCTTATATTGGTGACAAAACTAGCATTAAAGCCACCGATAAATTTCGTAGAAATTTCAAAATGAGATAACAATATTGAAGGGGTGTCATATGAAAGGGCATTACTTTTATATTCTAAAACCGATTTTTATTTATTATGAAGCCTGAAATTTTTTAACTTGGGCAAAATGTCGAAAAAAATTCCGTTCCTCCCCCTTATCTCCAAAGTTTACCACTTTCACCTATTCTTTTTAAAAACGCGATTCATGAAACAAAAACGCCATCTCTTAATGCAAGATATTAATTGTACCTTCTTATATTTGTCGTCAAGTACCCTATATTATTCAACTGTTGCATAATTTTTTCTGAGATAGCACTGTTAGATACAAAATATCTATTCGCTTTACATGCAAAATAGTAACCGTGCAAAGTTCACCCAGGTCCTTTAATTCACATCGTAAAAACTAATAAAAATATTTTTATAATAAAATTTGATTAAAACAGAATTGTTTATGAATCCGTAAATGTATATTCTTTGCACAACACTAAAATGTAATTTTAAAGTAAACCCCAACAAGCTTAATCTGCCATAATTTGAATCTCGGAGTCCATAAGAATTTTCATTTTCTCGCTTTTAATATCATACTATAAATATGATGCTAAGCTAAGTCTAGCTTCTAAAACGATAAAATAGTAACATTGATAATATTATTAAGATTGATATTAAATTTTTATATTAAATCATTTTAGTTTCTGAGGCAACCATTTTTTTGGGGGTCTCAACGACGGCTTTAACACCTGACTAACGAAGACGAATCATGTTTGACGACCTCCCTGGCGCAGTGGCGGCGCGCTCGGATTCGAGTGGGAGGTCGCGGGTTCTCTTCTCGCCACGGGTGGCTTTGGAATTTTATGATTTCTAAATTGGCTCAGGTCTGGTCTGGTGGGAGTCTTCGGCCGTGGCTAGTTACCACCCTACCAGCAAAGACGCACCGCCGAGCGATTTAGCGTTCCGGTGCGATGCTTGTAGAAACCGTTGGGGTAAATTTACTTACCCTCCCAAGTTAGTATGTTAACATCTTAGGCTGCATCATCACTTACCATCAGGTGAGATCGCAGTCAAGTACTAACTTGTATAGAGTAAAAAAAATGTTTTATAGAATGAAATGTGTCCATTTTCTATCGGCGTAAAAGAGAACCAAAAAAACATCTCCCTACTATTATTATTACTAAAATTCAAAAAACTAATTGAAATGCCTTAATGTACGCTAGTTAGGTTAAAATTTAAACAAGTAGATAGTTAATTAACACTAAGTAACATTTAGTAGTAAATTAGCACTGTGGGTATCATACACTCGAGAAATATAATATACTGCCTCAGAAAAAGAAGGTTAACAAATTGTAATGTATTACAAACCTACAAAAGGGAGGAAACTATAAACCTGCTACAAGAAACATAGCAAAAAATCCGGAACACGAGAGTAAACGAGAATTTTCTTGCTTTGGAAATAAGTGGGGAATTTGTAGGTGCATTAGACGGTAGAGCTAGGAAGATGCTGTGACGTTCGCAGTGATTTATGTTCACTTTGAGATATTCTCAACTAAATGCCGAGATAGTTAGGAGCCGGAGGCAACATAAGTACGTACTCGTACAATGTGTTCGCTAGGACAGAATATCTTTAAACTGTGGTATTCGTAGGTAGTCAAAGTTTGGATTCTATTTTAAACCGAATTTCTTCCAGACGGGTGAAGCTGTGTTATATAAACCACAAAATTATTTTGCTGTTTTCTAAAGTTTTGGATGAATTTCAATACACAGTACTTACCGAGAAAATTTTCCAAAAACTGTCGCCCTAACACAGAAATATCTAGTAATGTTGACTTGACAAAATGTTTTTATGACTTATCCCTCAATAAATTCAAAGTGGCTGTGAAACAAAAGTTTATTAATTAAGCTTAGTATTAAGGATTATTTACATGAAATAAATTCTTTGGAGTGAATGAACTGCCGTAATTACACTAGCTCAATTAGTTTTTAAGTGCCATTGTGATATGGTGATAATAGAAAACAAAACCCGGCTGAGTTTGTTGTGGGATTCTTCTCAGTGCAGGGCGCGTTTAACCCTCGTAAATTTAGCTTTAAGTCGACTTGTAGTTATCACTATGTATGTGACAATATTTTAATTGATGTTCTACAAGAGCCTGTACAGTGTACGTTAGGCCAAAAGGTTAGGTAAAGATATTTTGAGTTTTGTGTTTGAGTTTGAAATGCTTTAAACTATATTAAATGATCTTCAGGCGGGATGATATTATTATTACTATAAGAGGGATTATAGAAACACTTGGAAAAGCCAGTTTCCCGGTTGCTGCACGGATTTTAATTAAGATCTGTGACGAAGCGTCTTGGCTTTATAATATTAAATATGGGATATTATAAGGGGAGTAGCTTCCAATTGAAATGATGTTTCGCCCCGGAAATATGCTTTGAAGATTTATCTCGGAGACGCTGACTTGAAAATTTTACTATAACCACCGATAAGAAACCTCAGGATACATCCGAACGATTTACGTAAACCTTTTTCGTACAAGCAAACAGTAGTGCCTATAGGTGGCTGCTGAGCGAACTACAGCATGGCCTTACTGTTGGTGAGAAAACAAGCATTTTTGGCACCGATAAACTG
This sequence comes from Coenonympha arcania, assembly GCA_036785405.1. NCBI lineage: Eukaryota > Metazoa > Arthropoda > Insecta > Lepidoptera > Nymphalidae > Coenonympha > Coenonympha arcania. The sequence continues at coordinate 7,322,524 of JAWDAA010000030.1, read as the reverse complement.
GCGACATTTTTTCGCGCCGTCGGCCCTGTCCAGGGAATATGTCCATTGCTACGCTATAACGCTGTGTAAAGAGTAGTGTAGAAGATCAGTGATTAAAATGTCTGCTTAGATAGATCCTTAGCGAATTCTCAGCAGGGGTTTGGTTTTTCGGCATACACCTTTGTCTTTTAAACAAAGAACTCTCGGTAGGAACAAAGTTTGGAATAACGCCTAGAACAAACCTCCATTTGTATTTAATTATTTTCCCACCCACGTATTTGTATGAGTGAGAAGGGCAAAAATAAACTCAGTAAGTACTCGTATTATCGTCTTAATCTTTCTTGGTCGATATGGATCTCTGAAAAGTAACGTCTGCTTCTTTTTAAAATACTCGTATAAAATAAGCAATCTAAAGTTTTTTAGCCAATCCACGACTCTCTTTTAAGTTTCTTAGCATGTCGCTATCAACAATTCCCACCAAAACCATTCTTAATCTTTCTCTTCCCTTATCTTTACCTTTATTTCGAGGTTCCTTGTGGTCGAGTTCGAGGTTCCTTGAGGTCGCGGGTTCAATTCCCGCCGCGGGCCTGGAATTTTATAATTTCTAAATTGGCTCAGGTCTGGTCTGGTGGGAGGCTTCGGCTGTGGCTAGTTACCACCCTACCAGCAAAGACGCACCGCCAAGCGATTTAGCGTTCTGGTGCGATGCTTGTAGAAACCGTTGGGGTAAATTTACTTACCCTTCCAAGTCAGTACGATAACATCTTAGGCTGCATTATCACTTAAAATTTGGTGAAATCGTAGTCAAGTACTTGTAAAGAATAAAATTAAAAAAAAAATTGGTTGCCTGTAAAGTCGGTTTACTGATGATAGTTGAACGTGACAACGTCTTCTTTGTCGCTCGTTCCGCGCTCGCGAGGTAACGCCGGTAACGCCGCATGAGCGAGGTAACGCCGGTAACGCCGGATGAGCCTTGTTTTTTCGTGCGTGCAACCGGCTCTATCGATTTATAAGACGTTGTCACGTCAAAAATGAAAAATTATGACTCTCAATGTAATAAACGTGCTATAATAAAATAACAAAAGAACGTTGGTACGTCCTACACGGAATGTATAAATAGCCTGTTATGGTTCAATTATGATATTAATATTATTAAAAGCAAGTGTAACAGTATACTTTCATGATTAAAAACCTTGAATAAATAACTGGAATGTAACTGCCGTACCTACAGTGCAATGTGCTTTTATCTCTACCACGTGTTACGAAAAGATAAAATAATATTGAAGGGTACATAAGTGTACTTGGTAACGAATCACCCTCTAAAAAAATTAAATAGAAATAATCATATTTATTTTACCATAATGTATGGAAAAATGAATATGCTTATTTTATTATTCCATACATTATGGAAAAATAAATATGCTTATTTCTATAATATAATATTTTAGAGGGTGATTCGTTATCAAGTACACTTATGTACCCTTAAATATTATTTCAACTTTTTATTAGACGTTGTGTATTGAGTCAAAGTTCATACGATAAAACCCCAAAAGAAAGCTAATAAGCTATAGGTAGTTACCATAAAACTCAGTTCTGGTCTGGTGGGAGACTTCGGCCGTGGCTAGGTTACCACCCTACCAGCAAAGACGCACCACCAAGCGATTTAGCGTTCCAGCGCGATGCTGTCTATAATCCGTTAGGCGTTGCTTACCCCTTTCCAAGTTGGTACGATAACATCTTCGACCGCATTGTCACTTACCTTGAGGTGACATAACAGTCAAGTACTAAACTTGTATTGTATAAAAAAAGCTTTAAAAGAATAAACATATACCCTGGACAAGGCCGCACGGCGCGAAAAAAATGTCGCCAGTTCATCGGTGCCAAAAATTATTGTTTTGCCACCAACAATAAAGAAACGCTGTAGTTCATTCACCAGCCACCTATTGAATTTTGACAGATGGCGCTACTGTTCCTTGTATGAAAAAGGTTTGCGTAAATCGTTCGGGTGCCCCTGTCCTGAGGTTTCTTATTGATGTTTCTTATGAGGCTCATGAGGATAATTTCCTCCTAATCTATCTTTGTATGCGTGAACATGACCCTTAATCTAATCATCGAACACCCGTAAAGTACGCTTTACCCTACTCATCAAATACCGGGTATAAGTAATCCGTCCAATTAACCGAAGGATTAGCAGTCTTTATTACCAACCTTCGAGCTTCGTAGCGTTCATTAATATGAGATTTTGTCTACCCACCAATATACCTACTCGTAATATTATAGCTATAATTGCCGAAGTCCGTATTTTTAGGGTTCCATACCAAAATTTACCATTTTGGTATGGAACCCTAAAAATACGGACTTCGGCAATTATAGCTATAATATTATAAATGGAACGCTTAGGGTGAGACTTTTTCCGTCCGTCCGTCTGTCACACGCGATTATTTCAGTAACTCAAGCTATCGAGTTGAAATTTGGAATAGTTTTACATAGAAATAGTGACCCAACGTCGTTGCAATCATAAAAATTTGAAAACCGTTTTTATATCTATTTAAAAGGGGGGAAAACCGGGGCGTTGAAATTTCAAAATGAGATAACAATGTTGAATGGGGTATCATAAGAAGGGCGTTACTTGTATATTTTAAAATCAGCAGGACAGATTAATCGTAGAGTCTCTACGATTTCGCATTGTGAAGTCAACATCTCCTGAGGATGTCCCGGTTCGGGACGAAACGTGCGTCGAAGAAAGTATTGGAAAATTGTGTGTGGTGTTTCATGTGGGCAGTGTTCCTGCATATTGTACCATACAGAGTCTTTTCAAGTAGCGGATTACAGCAAAACAAATTAATCTGTCCTGCTAATTATGGATTTCCGCAAAATAACGCCTGCTTCTATTCAATATTTTAATATTGATTTTTATTTATTTTTATGCTTTTCAGTTTTTGATTTATGGGGCAAACTGTCAAAAAAATACCGTTTCCCCCCCTTATCTCCGAAATTTATGGTTCGAAAATTTTGAAATAATTATGATCAATAGAAATTAACGTATATTTTACAGGAAAAATATAATCAATTCTCTAACTAGTATACTTTTTTTGATAATAACAATAAAGCACCAATAACCGGACAAGTGCGAGTCGGACTCGCGCACTGAGGGTTCCGTACCTACTACTACCGGAGGAATATAACCATAAAAACCACTTTTCTTGAACCGCATACCCAACTTATTCAACATTAAACAAGAATTAAATACGTGCAACGCCATCTGTCGTCATCAAATGTAAACAAAATATTAGACTTGTTGAATATCAATTCAACAAGTATTAAAAAAAAACTACTCACTAGATCTTGATCAAACCAATTTTCGGTGGAAGTTTGCATAGTAATGTACATCATATATTTTTTTTAGTTTTATCATACTCTTATTTTAGAAGTTACAGGGGGGGAGACACACATTTTACCACTTTGGAAGTGTCTCTCGCGCAAGCTATTCATTTTAGAAAAAAATGATATAAGAAACCTTAGTATCATTTTTGAAGACCTATCCATAGATACCCCACACATATGGGTTTGATGAAAAAAAAATTTTTTTTTATTTTGTGTGAAAACCTTAATGCGGTTCACAGAATACATCTACATACCAAGTTTCAACAGTTTAGCTCTTATAGTTTCGGAAAAGAGTGGCTGTGACATACGGACGGACAGACGGACAGACAGACATGACGAATTTGTAAGGGTTCCGTTTTTTGCCATTCGGCTACGGAACCCAAAAAACAAAGTATAGTTTGCGGTTCAAAATAAAATTTATACTCGTAAAATGGAAAATTCTTTCCAAAAAACCAACTTCAAATGCCACTACAAAGAATGAAATAATTTTTAATGTACACCAATTCGAAGTCGGGCAATGTTTTGTTCAATCATTAATAGTCCTTCTTATAATAAAACTTGATGTGCAAAGAAACGACAAAATTATCGACAATACCAAGGACTATTATTGAATGAACGAAACATTGCCCGACTTCGAATTGGTGTACATTAAAAATTATTTCATTCTTTGTAGTGGCATTTGAAGTTGGTTTTTTGGAAAGAATTTTCCATTTTATTTTATACTTTTTAGTGGAAAACAACTAATGCGCAAGGCATTGGAAAAAATGCCCACATCGCTTGAAGTATGCTTCTAAAATCTGAAGAGTTCCCCCAATTTCTCCAAGATCCCATCATCAGATCCTGACTTGATAAATACAGTCATTACTTGATGACTGCAAGGAAATGCAATCGTAACTATAAAAAATACCTAAATCGCTTCAAGTATACTAGCAAAATTTGAAGAGTTCCCTCGATTTTACCAAGATCCCATCATCAGATCCCGAGCTGATGACCATAAGACTACCTGGAAAAAATTACTCTTTCAAATAATACCCAAATCACTTCAAGTGTGCTTATAAAATTTGAAGAGTTCCCTCGATTTCTCCAGGATCCCATCATCAGATCCTGACTTGATGACTATGGGACCATCTGTGAACTATACCCTATCAAACAAAAAAAAATTTTCGAAATTGGTCCACGCATCTTCGAGTAATCGGGGAACATACATAAAAAAAAAAAAAAAAATAAAAAAAAAAAAGATTCCGACGAATTGAGAACCTCCTCCTTTTTTTTGAAGTCGGTTAAAAAGTGATTCTTTTAACGTTTTACTTCTTTTATAGTATGGAACCCTCGGTGCGCGAGTCCGACTCGCACTTGGTCGGTTTTTTTTAAATAAGTAGGAATCAATGACCGAATGGTGTAGCGGTAGTGGCCCTGCCTTCTCCGTCGTCGTGGTCTTGAATTCGATTCCCAAAACTGGGTAATGTTTGTGTGATGAGCATGAATGTTTTTCAGTGTCTGGGTGTTTCTCTACATTATGTACCTACCTAAATAAATCAGTTATCTAGTACCCACAAGCCATTGCTTACGTTGGGGCTAGATTGCGATGTGTGTAATATCCTGACTATATTCAGTTCATACTGGACACAATATTTTGCTGTCCGCAGTGCAGTAAAATGTTGAAAAGGGATGGCGCGTGCAGGCCTGACGTAAAGCCCGTAAGTGCGACAGAGATCGCAATTGTTACATAATGAGGGTTATTTTTATAGTATGGTAAGTTCATTAAAAAACATGTTAACAAATCAAATAGTTTTGCGTTAGAGATACTGGAACAATAAGCATTCTTCCTACGAGTATAAACAAAAAGAAAGTATAACCAGAAAATAATATCCCAACAAAAACATTATCATGTATAATGTTGCCAGACGAGTATATGGCTCACACTGTCAAAAAGTTATCAGATCTCATGTAGGGCAAGACTTCTGACTTTATACACCCTTAAATACAAGCTCTAACTTCACAAACTCTACACTTTAGTTACAATAATGTCTTGGCCGTTTGGCTACCGTCACATGGGCGTAAAGTGAAAAATGTATCCCACCAAATCATTTTCCTGATTTCAAATTTTGATTTAACAGAACTTACAGAGTACTGAAAAGTGAATAAATTTTTGATTGTACGCCCAATGTAACGGTAGCCAAACGGTCAAGACATTATTGTAACTAAAGTGTAGAGTTTGTGAAGTTAGAGCTTGTATTTAAGGGTGTATAAAGTCAGAAGTCTTGCCCTACATGAGATCTGATAACTTTTTGACAGTGTGAGCCATATACTCGTCTGGCAACATTATACATGATAATGTTTTTGTTGGGATTTCATTTATTTTTGTAAGTTTTTTAAAACAATGTTTTTTATTAACTTAATTTTTCTTTTTTTTTGTTTATTTCTTGCACTTCAAGTACGCCTCTTTTCACAGCCCACTCTCTAATATGTTTGTATTACGAGTAGATACGTACTTTGCTTAGAAGTATATTCTGAAAATTTAAAAAACTTATAGTGGATTTAAAGTTAGTAGTTTTGGCCTACCGAAAGTGAAACTAATTTTACATTTATCAAGATAAAATGATAATTAAAAGTAATGTATAGATCCAAATTTCAATTTCTAACTTCAAATTTTACCTATTAAAACACAAAGTCAGATACAAATGAATGTTTGGATGTTTGTTACTCAATCACAACACAACCACTGAACTGATTTGGTTGAAATTTAAAATGTAGACTGATTATATCCTGGACTAACACAGACTACTTGTTATCCATTACAAATCTACGGAAGATATCGGTGAGATTTGTGTGTTTATTAGTTTTTAACTATTGTTTTATTTATACTTAGTCTTTATTTTCGTTGGGCGCTGAGGCGCTCTTGAAATTCAAATTTGACGCTTGACACGCTTGACAACTCATTTTGGTCACAGAGCACTGGACTCTGGGCAATGAACACGCGGAGCTCGGTACGGGAATTCGGGCTTGCCGCGTGTACTATGGTACTGGGCACACTGACGTTGGGGCGCTGTTAAAATCCACATAATTTACGCTTGGCATGCCCGACGGCTAACTGTGGGTACTGGGCACTGGGCCTTGGGCACTCATCTCACCCTGGCACCGGGAACTGAGAGCTGGGCTCGTTGGACGGGGCCTGTATGTAACTTGGGCTTGACGCGTCCGTTTGGGCACTGAGCAGGTATTTATGCGCTAAACGCTCTTTAGAATCAGAGAGATTTGACGCTTGGCACGTTCGACAGCTCAGCTGGGCACTAGGCACTCGGTTCAATGTGGGTGCTTGCCATTGAGCGCTGGATCCTGGTCACTCGATATGCAGTGAAACTCGGCTTGTTAAACATGACATGCATGGAACTTGGGCTTGAAACGTGCGATATTACTGGGCACGGGGCACTGGGCACTTGGGCGCTTGGCCACTTGGGCACTGGAATCGCGCTTATAATTACCAAAAAAAATTACGTGTTTTTCCAGATATATACTAGCAGATATGAAATTAAGTTTGTACCTATCTATATACGTATGGGAAACCCCATACGAAATTCCAACCCCCTAATTTGATGGGTGTGGGGTGATTTACTAAAAATCCTGAAACACGTATTTAATTGTTTATTACAAAGAGTCCCTATATCAATTATGAGACCTCTAGCATCAATATTTGCCGTAGTTTCATACAAACTTCCATCCCCCCATACGAACTTTCAACCCCCTATTTTGATGGATGTGGGGTGATTTACTAAAAATCCTGAAACACGTATTTAATTGTTTATTACGAAGAGTCTCTATATCAATTTTGAGACCTCTAGCATCAATATTTGCTGTAGTTTCATACAAACTTCCATCCCCCCCATACGAACTTCCAACCCCCTAATTTGATGGATGTGGGGTGATTTACTAAAAATCCTAAAACACGTATTTAATTGTTTATTACGGAGAGTCCCTACATCGATTTTGAGACCTCTAGCATCAATATTTGCCGTAGTTTCATACAAACTTCCATCCCCCCATACGAACTTCCAACCCCCTAATTTGATGTATGTGGGGTGATTTACTAAAAATCCTGAAACACGTATTTAATTGTTTACAACTGAGAGTCCCTACATCAATTTTGAGACCTCTAGCATCAATATTTGCCGTAGTTTCATACAAACTTCCATCCCCTATTTTAAGGGGTTGGGGGGTTAAATTCCCAACTTTTGGAATTTTTCTGTTGGTTGTGTACTAATTCTAGCTTACATACCAAATTTCAGCTTTCTAGGACTTCAGGAAGTACCTAGGAATTTTGATGATCATCAGTGAGTCAGTCAGTCAGTCAGTGACGAAATCTGGGTTTTTCAGATGTCAATAAAATCTAAAGTATAAGACCTGTGATATTGAAACTTTATACGTTTAATAAGTTCACCGGCGACATCATTTCCCGAGAATTTTGATTATCTGGAATAATTCTGGCCTAAGTTATTAGGGTTTAAAAATACGGCGAAACACTTCGAGAAAAGATAGGTAGTGCCCTCGCGCTTCGCTTGACTCGTCTGGCGGGGACACTACCGTGTCCCCAGATTGCCACGGCTTATCATGGAAACTATCAGATTTGCCTAACAAACAAGCGTGTAAATCACTATGTTTTGACGTGAAACTAACGTCAACAAAACCTTATGATTTATATTTTTTATCCTATCCTAGCTTCTTCTCCTATACTTTCTTACTTTCCGACAAAACAAGCTGAAAATATATATACAACTAAACTACGGAGAAACAAGCAAATCAAATTTTCATTGTGAAAATCATCGACGAGAAACCTCAGCATATGGGCATCCTAACGATTTACGTTAATCTTTTTCGTACTAGAAAACACTAGCGCCATCTGTAAATATTCTATAGGTGAGCGAACTACAGCGTGGCCTTACTGTTGGTGGCAAAATAAGCATTTTGGCACCGATAAATTGGCGACATTTTTTAGCATTAATTCACTCTTTTATTATTCTTTTATCAAAAGCACGGAGTCTAATAAGGTAGATAATTTGTTTACCCGAAAAGAGTACCTATTTTCAAGGAGGCAATCGAGAATTTGCATAACAAGGGGAAATGATCCGTCTCAGTCGAGATTCTCCACCGGATTAATATTCGTGTTAGATATTTGGGGATGCTTGTTCATTTAAAAACAATTTTTTACAAGATCTCGTGCCAAGATTTAATTTTAGCTTTATAGTTTTACGATTATGTCTATCTGGAAACTTTTTCTTTTTCGGGATGACTTTTTGGGATGTTTCCATGGAATTTATGAAAAGCAAAATCATTGTAATTGAGAAGGTGTGTACTGTGCTTCTTATTCGATCACGCCATCACTACTGAACCTTTTTCACTGTGGAATGACGAAAGATTATAACGCAATACACTTAGTTTTCTCACGAATTAATAAAAAAAAACCTGTCAAGTGCGAGTCGGACTCGCGCACTGAGGGTCCCGTACTACAACCGGAGGAATAAAACCTTAAAAATCACTTTTCTTATCGAACCGCAAAACTAACTTTGTTTTTAGAGGTTTTATTGTAAATATCAAAAAACTACTTATTAGATCTCGTTCAAACCAATTTTCGGTGGAAGTTTGCATGGTAATGTACATCATGTATTTTTTTTAGTTTTATCATACTCTTATTTTAGACGTTACAGGGGGGGGACACACATTTTAATGCGGTTCACAGAATACATCTACTTACCAAGTTTCAACAGTATAGCTCTTATAGTTTCGGAAAAAAGTGGCTGTGACATACGGACGGACAGACGGACAGACAGACATGACGAATTTATAAGGGTTCCGTTTTTTGCCATTCGGCTACGGAACCCTAAAAATGTGTTTTTTTTACTATAGATAGGCTTGCGCTTGACTACAATCATATCTGATGGACAGAGATGATGAGACCTAGGATGGAGCGTGCTTGCCTAAAAAATGCCTATTCACTCTTCTCTTGAAGCTACATAGGTTGTAATTGGCTGGGAACACAGAAGCTAGAACGGTGTTCCACACCTTAGCGGTACGTATAAGAAACGTGGAAGATAAACGTTCCGTTCGAGTTCGCTGGACATCAAACACATAAGGATGCCACTTCTCTCGACGTCTTGCAGTGTGTTTTAAAAAGGTTTAGGGAGTATGCGAATTAGTCTGAAATTTAAAAAAATTATGGTAAAAATTGTGAGTGCTGCTCGCATTTTCTCAATTTTACCGCCATAAGTCTATTAAGTCGTATTAGCTTATAAATTGCAAAAAACCACGTACTTAACTTTTTAATTTCGCAGGCAGACTATTTGATTTCGCCTTAATATAAAATATTCCACCGATGTTCCAGTAAGACCATAAATAATAAATTGTTTCTAAAATTAAGAAAGCGGCCTGCCGATCTCAGTTTTCCTGTTTTTCTTGTTTAATGAAAAATCGTTCAGAACACACGACGTACAAAAACCGCCCGTAGCTTCTAAAATATCTCATTATGACAAAATATTAAGCCTCGAGATGGTTTTTATTTCAAAACCTTTTTGACGTTTGGCCTGAGGAAAAGCTGAGGACAGGATTATGTCAGGAGTAGAGTCTTTGTCATTTGATAAAGGCCCTTTGTTTAGCATTTAACCGAGGAAAAGAAAGCTTAGAATTTAGGAATAATATTTCATTGATATTTCTTTTTAGGGTTCCGTAACCGAAGGGTAAAAAAGGAACCCTATTACGAAGACTTCGCTGTCCGTCTGTCCGTCCATCCGTCTGGCACCAGGCTGTATCTTTTGAACCGTGATAGCTACAGACTTGATGATGATGTATTTCTATTGCCGCTATAACAACAAATACAAAAAAAATTAGAATATAAAATGGAAAATTCTTTCCAAAAAACCAACTTCAAATGCCACTACAAAGAATGAAATAATTTTCAATGTACACCAATTCGAAGTCGGGCAATGTTTCGTTCAATCATTAATAGTCCTTCTTATTATTAAACTTGATGTGCAAAGAAACGACAAAATTTTTGACAATACGAAGGACTATTAGTGAATGAACGAAACATCGCCCGACTTCGAATTGGTGTACATTGAAAATTATTTCATTCTTTGTAGTGGCATTTGAAGTTGGTTTTTTGGAAAGAATTTTCCATTTTATTTTATACTTTTTAGTGGAAAACAACTAATGCGCAAGGCATTGAAAATGCCCACATCGTTTGAAGTATGCTTCTAAAATCTGAAGAGTTCCCTCAATTTCTCCAAGATCCCATCATCAGATCCTGACTTGATGAATACAGTCATTACTTGATGACTGCAAGGAAATGCAATAGTAACTATAAAAAAATACCTAAATCGCTTCAAGCATACTAGCAAAATTTGAAGAGTTCCCTCGATTTTACCAAGATCCCATCATCAGATCCCGACTTGATGACCATAAGCCTACCTGGAAAAAATTACTCTTTCAAACAATATCCAAATCACTTCAAGTGTGCTTATAAAATTTGAAGAGTTCCCTCGATTTCTCCAGGATCCCATCATCAGATCCTGACTTGATGACTATGGGACCATCTGTGAACTATACCCTTTCAAACAAAAAAAGAATATTTGAAATTGGTCCATGCATCTTCGAGTAATCGGGGAACATACATAAAAAAAAATAAAAAATAAAAAAGATTCCGACGAATTGAGAACCTCCTCCTTTTTTTGAAGTCGGTTAAAAATAAATATTTAAGGCTCCATACAACAAACGTGATTTATTTTGCTTGTTTTTGCTCAATATTAAAAATGGTAAAAGGTAGACGCTTCAAATGTTCACAGAATATTTGATTATACATTCACTTTAAAAATAAATAGTTAAATTAAAATTAAAAAATATTTGAGGGGGCCTCCCATACAACAAACGTGATTTTTTTGCTGGGTAGGTATAATTTGGTGGGTAGGGGTGATTAGTTTATTTTAATACAATTGAGAAGTGATGTTGATAGCACGGAACCCTCAGTGCGCGAGCCCGACTCGCACTTGACCGACTTTTTAAACATTGTATTTTGTATCTATACTGATGTTAACGGTCATGGACAGTTGGAGGTCTAATGAGTTGGACCCCTAATTTACTTAAGATTTTTTGACGTGATAACGTTTATTAAATTGATGAACACCAGCAACGCACATGAAAAATAGTAACGTTCCGGGTAACGTTCCACCTGAGCCTGTGCGTGCAAGCGAGAGCGCACAACAGGCGATAGAGAGGCACGATAAAACAAACGATAGAGAGGCCAAATATGACGTTATCACGTAAATCTATCGTCCGTAAACCGACTTTACAGACAACCAATTTTTTTTGCCTGAAAAACCCATGCCTAACAATTTTTATTCCCTACCTAGAAATCGAACTCAAAATCTCGTGACCTACTCGTACAACAAAACTAGATTCCATCGTAAAGTAGAACAATACCTAAAGCCTTATTGGTCTAGTTTACGAAGTAAGTTAAGTTCTAAGGCTATTACATTGCTGTTTCCAACACCGTCCAAGTAGAATATATATGTCCTTAGTTCAAAATCTTAGATATTGCATCTTTGCCACCGATATGAACCTGAGGATGAGCCCATCAGAACATTTTACGTCAACCTTCTTCATACAAGTAAAACCCATTTGTCAAAATTTTCGCTAATACGCCGCAACATGGCGGAAATCGTCCCTGTGGAAACTCGCGAGCGGAATGATAACAAGTATTGTGATTTGTAGCGTGAACCGCGGTCCAAAGTCAAAACTACGGTCGCTTTACATCTGACGCTGTTGGTGTCAAAACAAACATTTTTAGCACTAGTAAACTGGCGACATTTTTTCTCGCGGTCCGCCGGGTCCAAGTCCAAGCAAGTGCTGAGTTTTTTGCCCGTTCTTCTCAGTGCAAAACTTTTCATAAGTACTGGTCAGTGAAATCAAATACAGTTTTTGGAAGTTCTTGGTTTTTGTTTGGTTGATGGGCATTTTATGTCACGACATAATACCTAATATGGTTAATTAGTTAAATTAATAATACTCAAAGCTAATAAAATTATTAAATAATTATAGCGCTGTGCTCCAAAATAGTCTAAGAGACGAGGGACCAAGATTACTGCAACATTTTATAAGCAGGTTTGAATTTTGTCATAACGTCATATAATTTTATACTGAAAATATTAGTTTAATTAATTAATTATGAAATTTCCGTTTTGTCGTAGTGGCCACTTGGATCTCAAATATCTCCTCTTTGGTTATCAATTCCAATTTCAAATTTGTACAGCTATTTACTCGTGCATGATGTGTTTGTAGAAAACCGTAATCCTTCGTAATTGCGCCTTATCCGCAGCAGCCGCGATAGCCATATGACATATTATTTTGCAATGATCAGAGAATAGTATAAATCTGTCAAATGGAATGAAATTAAAAAAAAACGAGAATGACATAAATCTGCGTGAAATTTGGTGAATTACCTTTCATTTGAGTGTTCAACTTGATTCTGGCAACACTGCAGTGTTATAAGGAGTTACAATTACCTTTTTACAACCGTCTCCAGGCCAGGAAAAACTGGCAGATTGATAGAAGATCACCACTACATAGTTTCAAAAAGGCTGACATTACAGCCTTCATGAAACTGTTACAGTTGTGGTGCCTTGCCTCTTTGACTAAGATGTGTTGAGCTCAGACTTAGTATGACAAAGTTCCATGTGTACGGTGTACCTACATAATTACGTTACTTTAGTAGGATATAACGAAATATATTTGACGATAGAGTGCACTTAGCACTGCATTATAATAATATGTGAAGTGAAGTTGCGTTATTAAGCTCATGGCACCGATATGAACCTGAGGATGAGCCTTTCGGAACATTTTACGTCAAATATTATTGGAGGAAAAAACGGCTTGAACTCAAGCGCGTTTTTTGAGGTCTGTCCGACCAGATTCAAACCCGCTTTACGTCAATCTTCTTTACACAATAAAAAAGTAGAGCTATTTATTAAAAAAAAACCGCTAAAAAGCCGCAACATGGCGGAAATCGTCCCTGTGTAAGCTCGCGGACTAAAAACAAGTATAGCGTTTATCTGTGGCGTAGACCGCGGTCCATAGGCATGCGGTCGGCTGACTCTGTTGGTGTGAAAAACATTTTGACGCCAGCTGTAAACAGGTCTGCCGGGTCCTTTGTATACATCTATTGCTCATGGAGCATTCCATCAAGGCTTAGCAAAGAAGGAAAAACATCTCCAGAAAGTTTGTGTGTCTGAGAGTTTACCAATTGTGTCACGATGATATTTTTAGAGTGAATTAATAAATAACAAACCAAAAGCAGTGAAATTAATAATAAACCAAACGTCAGACTATGACGGCAGAAGGATAAGTAAATCAGTGTCACGTGAAATTAATATCTAGTTCATACAACTCCAGGGTGTCACTCCTCCAAAATGTGTTAGATAGTGTTAGTTATTTACATACGACGAATCGACGGGTAATTTTGTTGGATTCCGACGCAATTTCTATACGTAAATTGTCATAATATTACAGAATGCGGGTAGTTATTATGCTATTCAATGGTAAGTATTCTTGTATAGGTCAGTCAGTCGGATACTTTTTAGGGTTCCATACCCATAGAGTAAAAAAGGGGGCCAATTACTTATACTTCGCCGTCCGTCCGTTCGTCTGTCACCAGGCTGTATCACTTTGCCGCTATAGCAACAATATTACTACAAAAAAAATAATAAAATGAAGTTCCCATACAACCAACGCGATTTTTTGCTTGTTTTTGCTCTGAATTAATATTTAGTTGTATTTTTCTTCTTGCCACATGTGACATGTGACAGGCGGTGTCTGGTGCTTCCGTCACTTGGGCAATTATTGGTTTTTGTTGCCCGAGTGAGGGAAGCTTCAGGCATCGTTTTAGTACGTAAGGCGTATTGTTTATGTTACGTGTGGCATTTTTCAGAATAAAGTTTCTTTTCTTTCTTTCTTTTCTTTCTTTCTTCAACAACAAATACTTTGTTATTTAAATTGGTGGGCAAGGGGGTTTAGTTTACTTAAATACTGTCGAAGGTCTTATCAAGACCTATAGAATACGGAACTCTCAGTGCACGACCCCGACTCGCACTTGACCAATTTTTTCCTTTCATATAGATCTAGCAGTGGAACATGCAGTACCGGTGCCAATAATTCAATTTCGATGAAGAGTTCCAGTGGATACTAGCAGCTGTAGCCATTTTAAATATCTATTTCGATTTGATCTGATGGAATAGAATGGAAGGAAATTAAAAAAAAATGTTTTTGAATTACCACTAAATTGAATTATTAGCATATTCTTATTATTGCATAACTTTAAATCTGTAATATTAATTATTTATTTGTAGATACTCCATAGCCGGTAACGTTTGGTACACAGATTTTCACCCAGAAAAAAAAAACTTAAAATAAATATACTATAACTAGCAAACGCCCGCGGCTTCGCTCACGTTAACTTCTGAGTTATGCTTTACTATGGTGGTTTAATTTCCAAAATTCCTGCACTACACACCATTTTGCCCACAAAATTTTCTCTTGCTTCCTAGTAATAGTCACATATTGATTTTGAAAAATTCGATCGTCACAAAAAAGTTAAATATGGTGGCCATTTTTAGGGTTTCGTACCCAAAGGGTAAAAGCTCTTACTAAGACTCCACCGTCCGTTCGTCCATCCGGCCGTGGTTGCTTGCTACCATGGTAAGACATATAAGTACAAAATTGTGGCCAATTCTTTTAAATTTTTACCAAAAATTCCTTTTCTATGCTCGCTGCGATAATCAGATATCAATTTTGAAAACAATCGGCCCAGTAACAAAAAAGTTCAAAATGGCGGCCACTTTTTAAAATGTTGACTACAAATTCTTTCTCTATGCTTGCTGCCATTGTCAAATATCGATTTTCAAAGCAATCGGCCCAGTAACAAAAAAGTTCAAAATGGTGGCCAAAAAGTTCATCATTTTTTAATTTTGACTACAAATTCCTTCTCTATGCTTGCTGCCATAGTCAGACGTCGATTTTCAAAGCAATCGGCCCAGTAACAAAAAAGTTCAAAATGGCGGCCACCTTTTTTAAATTTTGACCACAAATTCCTTCTCTATGCTTGCTCCCATAGTCAAATATCGATTTTCAAAGCAATCGGCCCAGTAACAAAAAAGTTCAAAATGGCGGCCACCTTTTTAAATTTTGACCACAAATTCCTTCTCTATGCTTGCTGCCATAGTCAAATATCGATTTTCAAAGCAATCGGCCCAGTAACAAAAAAGTTCAAAATGGCGGCCACTTTTTTAAATATTGACCACAAATTCCTTCTCTATGCTTGCTGCCATAGTCAAATATCGATTTTCAAAGCAATCGGCCCAGTAACAAAAAATTTCAAAATGGCGGCCACTTTTTTAAATTTTGACCACAAATTCCTTCTCTATGCTTGCTGCCATAGTCAAATATCGATTTTCAAAGCACTCGGCCCAGTAACAAAAAAGTTCAAAATGGCGGCCACTTTTTTTAAATTTTGACCACAAATTCCTTCTCTATGCTTGCTGCCATAGTCAAATATCGATTTTCAAAGCAATCGGCCCAGTAACAAAAAAGTTCAAAATGGCGGCCAAAAAATTCAAAATTTTTCCTCCTCAAAATTTGAATCTCGAAAATCCCTTTCTGAATACGAATTCATGATATACCTAATACCAACCTAGGTACCAAATTTCAGATCTCTACGACTTTTAATTTCGCTGGAATCCCTGGAACAACGCAAAAATTACACTTTTGTATGGGAAAATCCCTTAAAAGTAGGATTTTTATCCCTTCCAATTTGAATTTCTGGAATCCCCGTCTTAGTACGAATTCATGACCTAATATCAACCTAGGTACCAAATTTCAGATCTCTACGATTTGTAGTTTTCCGGGAATCCCTGGAACAACGAAATAAATTTCACTTTTGTATGGAGAAATCCCTAAAACCAACGGTTTTTACCCCTTAAAATTTGAATTTCTGGAATCCCCGTCTTAGTACGAATTCTTGACCTAATATCAACCTAGGTACCAAATTTCAGATCTCTACGACTTTTAGTTTTTCGGGAATCCCTGGAACAACGAAAAAAATTACACTTTTGTATGGAGAAATCCCTAAAACCAACGGTTTTTTCCCCTTAAAATTTGAATTTCTGGAATCCCCGCCTTAGTACGAATTCATGACCTAATATCTACTTAGTTACCAATTTTCAGATCCCTACGACTTGTAGCTTTTCGGGAATTCCTGGAACAACGAAAAATATTTCACTTTTGTATGGGGAAATCCAAAAAACCAACGGTTTTTACCCCTTACAATTTGAATTTCTGAAATCCCCGTCTTAGTACGAATTCATGACCTAATATCAACCTAGGTACCAAATTTCAGATCTCTACGACTTATAGCTTTTCGGGAATTCCTGGAACAACGAAAAAAATTTTACTTTTGTATGGGGAAATCCAAAAAACCAACGGTTTTTACCCCTTACAATTTGAATTTCTGGAATCCCCGTCTTAGTACGAATTCATGACCTAATATCTACCTAGGTACCAAATTTCAGATCCCTACGACTTGTAGCTTTTCGGGAATTCCTGGAACAACGAAAAAAATTTCACTTTTGTATGGGGAAATCCAAAAAACCAACGGTTTTTACCCCTTACAATTTGAATTTCTGGAATCCCCGTCTTAGTACGAATTCATGACCTAATATCTACCTAGGTACCAAATTTCAGATCTCTACGACCTATAGTTTTGGCGGAATCCTTGGAACAACCAAAATCACCAAAATGCCTCATTCTTTTATATATATAGATGATCGAAAATTTTTATGACATCCTGATTGAAGACGTTACTTCCAAGAACTAATTACATTTCATTAATAATATACAGAATAACTTATAATATAAGCACAAGAAGTTTATCATTTTGCAGGAAAGTTACGATTTACTTCGGAGCGTGTTTTCAATTCGAAACTTCGCGAAGGGAGGCACCGACGAAACATCGCTTCAAAACAAATCTCGTTTGAAATTTTAAATTTCAATTTTTCCTGGACTTATTGTTTAGTAGCAGACGCCCGCGGCTTCGCTCATTTTACCCCCATATTTACCTCATCAAAAATCGGATGCCTACGTATCTATTCAATCCTACCCACTTTTTGTATGCCAAATTCAAGTGATTTGAGCTATGTATCGATCAACAGTCAGTCAGTCAATAGTTATTCAGTCCGTCAGTTACTTGTTTATATTTACGTTAACATTCAAAAAGGTACTTTTTTAATACATTTGCTCAAAAAGTTGACATTTCCATGTATGTTTAGCGTGCGCAAAGTTATTCTTTTCCGCACTAGTGCTTTTGTGTTTTCCTCCTATGCTTTTGTGTTTTCCTCCTACGCGGCACCGGAGCGGGCGTACCAGGAGCGCATGAACACGAACACGGCATGCAAACACGGAGCAGGCAAAAACCAATATTTTTTTCGCAAATGTATTAAAAAACGTCGTTCAATGCACGTGCGGAATTGTCATTTTTACTCGTCCTTATAGTTGACCCTCGCCTTCGGCTTGGGTCAACAAACCGGGACTCGTAAAGAAATGATAAACTTTCCGCACTTATATTGAAATTATAATTCCCAAATATCGTCGTCGTCGTTTCAGCCGATAGACGTCCACGGCTGGACAATGTACATGGCCTCCTGAAATGACCGCCAAGCACCACGATCTTGCGTCGCCTGGGGCCAGCGACTCCCTGCGACTTTCTTTATATCGTCCGTCCACCTGGTAAGGGGTCTACTGACACTGCGCTACCCGGTGCGTGGCCGACATTCTAGCACCTCGGGTCCTCAATATTCGTATTCGGTCATACGAGCTATGTGCCCCGCCCATTGCCACACGTTAAGCTATGTCGGTCATTTTGATACTTTTGGGGACCTTCTCATTCTTGATTTAACAGCGCAAAGATACTAAAAATATAATTATGTGAAATTATTTATGATGACCTCCCTGGCGCAGTGGCGACTGTGGATTTGAGTTCCCGGGTTCGATTCCCACTACGGGGCACTTTAGAATTTTATAAATTTTTAATTGGTTCAGGTCTGGTATAGTCTGGCCGTGGCAAGTTACCACCCAACCAGCAAAGAAGCACAGCCAGCCGATTTAGCGTTCCTGCGCGATGCAGAAACCGTTAGGGATTAATTTGTTTGTGTCTTCCAAAATGATAACATCTCCGCCCTCGGCTGCATCATCATTACTTATCATCAGGTGACATCAAAAACTAAGAAGTCAAGAACTAACAAGTCAAGAACCTACTTATTAAGTGTTAAAACAAATGAAAGCAATCTACTAGCATAACTTTAGCAATATTATTACAATGTGTGTTCGGTGACAGCGAATAGTGTTTTATCTGATACCTTTAATATAACAGAGTTAGTATTCAATAGTGGTCCTATTTCCAACACTAGTTGTACACGTTAGAAAGCAATAATAAAACGAAGCCTCAGCAGAGGACCCCTCTCGCAGACGTAGAGGGAATATTAAACCCTGAAGCCTGTTCCTATCGGGGACTTTACGACTTATGTTGCAGTACTACGAGTTACTAAACTTTAGACTCGGTAGATGCTAAATTTCGACTCATCCGAAGTATAGTGCTCTAACTGATTGCAGTTAGAACGTTATACTTCGGAAATTTGAAACCCGTGAGTAGCCCATGTATAATAATCTATCCACAAAAAGATAGAACCCGAAATTCCGAGGAGCCGCGGGCAATACTACTATACTACTTTATCAATACATGTTTAGCTTGCAGCTAGGTGATTCGCGTATTGTTTTAACATACATAGCTTTACTACACTTCACCACAGACTTCACCTAGTCGTGTCATATCAGGCGTGAGCGGAGGGTGGAAGAGATGAGATCACGGAGAGTCTGCGTAAAAATGCGAATCGCGGGACATTTTTAACCATTTCAGTTCACGAAACTCAGCAGACTCGTGAATCTCTAGGCTGAAATGAATACTTTATTGGCGAATTATATAAAAGGCCTACGATGTTATTCTTTAATAATGAGCCGCAAACTCGGCAGAGTTCTGTTACCACAAAACTCACCAAATATCACTTGCTTGGAAGAGATCTGCATGCCTGCTAGTTCACCACAATGTTTTCAAAAGTGTGCAAAGCACGCAAATCCCGCATTCACTAGCATGGTCATTCGCTGAAAGGAAGCCCGTGTTCCAGCATTGGGACATAAAATGGGCTTGAGACGAACTCTATAAGTCTTATCATAAGTTTCTTATATCCTTGTCACAAATGCAGATATCTCTCTACCGCAGTCATTTTTCTTTGTTCTACATTTTCTGTGTGATTTTATTCCTTGAGAATTTAAAAGAGCCTATTCTATTTATGGATTATATTCCACGAAAGATTTTCAATGCACGCAAATGTTAAAAATAACTATGCAGAAGCCTGTTTGACATTTCATAGTCGGATAAAAAACAGAAAAGATATATACCGAAAAATTTTCTGAGAACAGTGAAAAAATTAATTTTACGGCTGTTGACACAAAGCGTAAAATTGAATGTACTTTAAAATGCAACATGGACGATAATTGAAAACTCAAATTTAAGTTTAGGTCCATAAAGTTAAGCATTGTAAGTACATTAAACTTTACACTCTATGTCAATATAAGTAAAGTTAAATTTGTAATTTTTTTGATTTTTCATTTGATTTAATGATTTACTTCACTCAGGTGTGTAAAAACGTTGAACGAATCGCTATACGGTATGACATAGTTTGGATGCATCGGCTCTGTAAGATTATTAATGTCAAGTTCACCTAGTAGGAAAACTTGCGAAATATACGGTATGGTAAAGTAATTAAACCTCTAAGCGACGACGCGAGAGATTTTTACATAAAATATTCCATGTTTTTATAATGGTGGGCAGGATTTTTAAAATAGAGGGATCTTATGCAACTTGTAAGCGGCGATAAATTTGCAGTTTGTATACTATTTGGTATCAACAAAACCATCATCAACTTCTTCTGCTTTAAAGACACAACAAAAAAGTAGTTAAGTATCTGTTTTTTGAAAGTTATTTTTTATCAAGCAACTAATGTTAGTACTAGACCGATGTGTTATTTTTCTTAATGGCAAAGACTTTTTCTTTTCCCAATTTTTTCTCAAAAGACAGTTTATCATTTTTACTATCAACACCATCAATTCAGTAAATCCAATAATTTGGACAATATTTTATTATTGATAATACTACAATACAAGTTTTTGCTAGTAACTTATTCTATTTACTGTGTCGTTTAATTCTGTGATTAGGAATCGAATATCTATTGAAAGAGAAAAAATATTTTTAACTTAAATATCGTAATCGAAAAAGGTCTAATAGTCATAAGACGCCGCACAAAAAATCCGATTTCTCATAATAATAGAATTGTGCCTAACTGCCTGAAGAAAACTGTATAAATATTTCTCTGTACCGTCTCGCAGAAAAAGGTTACCCGCCCTCATTAAATAAGCTTCGGGTATTTCGTTTTATCAAGATGGCCCATAAAAGACATGCGTTAGATCGAATCTTATTTAACGAAAAAACACAATTTCTTAAGAAGATCGTCTAGCTGTGAGCTTTCATACAAAAAACGACAACGTTTTCTTGCCCGTATAAAGAGTCCGATTGTCATCATTTTTAGAAGTGTTACAGATACAATTGAGTACTACGCTCGTATGTATTATTTTTTAAGAAATATTGCTTATGTTAAAAGTTATTAGAGTCAAAATATCCATATTTTTAACCTAATAACTTGCTCGAGGTTTTTATTATTTTTTAATTTCAATGAAGTAAAATACTAAAAAATAAAACGTACGAACCTAGATTAAGGCTTACTGAATCTAATGAAATCAAAATTTTCCAATTTGGTAAATGTTTGGTGGGGTAAAAACGTTACCTATACCATAGCATAATTTCAAAAATAAAAAACATACGCGCTGAATTGAGAACCTCCTCCTTCTTTTGTTTTTGTAGATTTGCAACTCGCTCTATACATTTTTGAAAACACCTATTCGCGTCGGGTTCGCACTAGACGATAGTCTTAACGAAAAAACACAATGTCTTAAAGGAAATAAAACCGACATACGATCGCAATCCAATCACGTAAGCTCCTCGAGTAATCCCGTCGAAACGGAGCGACGGTATCGCGACAAACTTGTGACAGAGACGCTAAACTGTTGCGGGATGAATGGGTAACACGTGTACCTAAAAATTGGGACGGGAATTGAGAGTATGGGATGCTGCAGTGGCAAGTGAGATCTCTGTGTCTGTATTTATAAGTTAGACATATTATTTGTTATGAAATATTAAAATTTTCATTGTGAGTGCAGTTTTTTATAGGCAACTAGCAAACGCCCGCGGCTTCGCTCACGTTAACTTCTGAGTTATGCTTTACAATGGTGGTTTAATTTCCAAAATTCCTGCACTACACACCATTTTGCCCACAAAATTTTCTCTTGCTTCCTGGTAATAGTCACATATTGATTTTGAAAAATTTGATCGTCACAAAAAAGTTAAATATGGTGGCCATTTTTAGGGTTCCGTACCCAAAGGGTAAAAGCTCTTACTAAGACTCCACCGTCCGTTCGTCCATCCGGCCGTGGTTGCTTGCTACCATGGTAAGACATATATATGTACAAAATTGTGGCCAATTCTTTTAAAATTTTACCAAAAATTCCTTTTCTATGCTCGCTGCGATAATCAGATATCAATTTTGAAAACAATCGGCCCAGTAACAAAAAAGTTCAAAATGGCGGCCACTTTTTAAAATGTTGACTACAAATTCTTTCTCTATGCTTGCTGCCATTGTCAAATATCGATTTTCAAAGCAATCGGCCCAGTAACAAAAAAGTTCAAAATGGTGGCCAAAAAGTTCATCATTTTTTAATTTTGACCACAAATTCCTTCTCTATGCTTGCTGCCATAGTCAGACGTCGATTTTCAAAGCAATCGGCCCAGTAACAAAATAGTTCAAAATGGCGGCCACCTTTTTTAAATTTTGACCACAAATTCCTTCTCTATGCTTGCTGCCATAGTCAAATATCGATTTGCAAAGCAATCGGCCCAGTAACAAAAAAGTTCAAAATGGCGGCCACTTTTTTTAAATTTTGACCACAAATTCCTTCTCTATGCTTGCTGCCATAGTCAAATATCGATTTTCAAAGCAATCAGCCCAGTTACTAAAAAGTTCAAAATGGCGGCCACTTTTTTAAATATTGACCACAAATTCCTTCTCTATGCTTGCTGCCATAGTTAAATATCGATTTTCAAAGCAATCGGCCCAGTAACAAAAAAGTTCAAAATGGCGGCCTATTTTTTAAATTTTGACCACAAATTCCGTCTCTATGCTTTCTGCCATAGTCAAATATCGATTTTCAAAGCAATCGGCCCAGTAACAAAAAAGTTCAAAATGGCGGCCACTTTTTTAAATATTGACCACAAATTCCTTCTCTATGCTTGCTGCCATAGTCAAATATCGATTTTCAAAGCAATCGGCCCAGTAACAAAAAAGTTCAAAATGGCGGCCACTTTTTTAAATTTTGACCACAAATTCCTTCTCTATGCTTGCTGCCATAGTCAAATATCGATTTTCAAAGCAATCTGCCCAGTAACAAAAAAGTTCAAAATGGCGGCCACTTTTTTAAATTTTGACCACAAATTCCTTCTCTATGCTTGCTGCCATAGTCAAATATCCATTTTCAAAGCAATCGGCCCAGTAACAAAAAAGTTCAAAATGGCGGCCACTTTTTTAAATTTTGACCACAAATACCTTCTCTGTGCTTGCTGCCATAGTCAAATATCGATTTTCAAAGCAATCGGCCCAGTAACAAAAAAGTTCAAAATGGCGGCCACTTTTTTTAAATTTTGACCACAAATTCCTTCTTTATGCTTGCTGCCATAGTCAAATATCGATTTTCAAAGCAATCGGCCCAGTAACAAAAAAGTTCAAAATGGCGGCCACTTTTTTAAATTTTGGCCACAAATTCCTTCTTTATGCTTGCTGCCATAGTCAAATATCGATTTTCAAAGCAATCGGCCCAGTAACAAAAAAGTTCAAAATGGCGGCCTATTTTTTAAATTTTGACCACAAATTCCTTCTCTATGCTTGCTGCCATAGTCAAATATCGATTTTCAAAGCAATCGGCCCAGTAACAAAAAAGTTCAAAATGGCGGCCACTTTTTTAAATTTTGACCACAAATTCCTTCTCTATGCTTGCTGCCATAGTCAAATATCCATTTTCAAAGCAATCGGCCGAGTAACAAAAAAGTTCAAAATGGCGGCCTATTTTTTAAATATTGACCACAAATTCCTTCTCTATGCTTGCTGCCATAGTCAAATATCGATTTTCAAAGCAATCGGCCCAGTAACAAAAAAGTTCAAAATGGCGGCCACTTTTTTCAAATTTCGACCACAAATTCCTTCTCTATGCTTGCTGCCGTAGTCAAATATCGATTTTCAAAGCAATCGGCCCAGTAACAAAAAAGTTCAAAATGGCGGCCACTTTTTTTAAATTTTGACCACAAATTCCTTCTCTATGCTTGCTGCCATAGTCAAATATCGATTTTCAAAGAAATCGGCCCAGTAACAAAAAAGTTCAAAATGGCGGCCACTTTTTTAAATTTTGACCACAAATTCCTTCTCTATGCTTGCTGCCATAGTTAAATATCGATTTTCAAAGCAATCGGCCCAGTAACAAAAAAGTTCAAAATGGCGGCCTATTTTTTAAATATTGACCACAAATTCCTTCTCTATGCTTGCTGCCATAGTCAAATATCGATTTTCAAAGCAATCGGCCCAGTAACAAAAAAGTTCAAAATGGCGGCCACTTTTTTAAATTTTGACCACAAATTCCTTCTTTATGCTTGCTGCCATAGTCAAATATCGATTTTCAAAGCAATCGGCCCAGTAACAAAAAAGTTCAAAATGGCGGCCTATTTTTTAAATTTTGACCACAAATTCCTTCTCTATGCTTGCTGCCATAGTCAAATATCGATTTTCAAAGCAATCGGCCCAGTAACAAAAAAGTTCAAAATGGCGGCCACTTTTTTAAAATTTGACCACAAATTCATTCTCTATGCTTGCTGCCATAGTCAAATATCCATTTTCAAAGCAATCGGCCCAGTAACAAAAAAGTTCAAAATGGCGGCCACTTTTTTAAATTTTGACCACAAATACCTTCTCTATGCTTGCTGCCATAGTCAAATATCGATTTTCAAAGCAATCGGCCCAGTAACAAAAAAGTTCAAAATGGCGGCCACTTTTTTCAAATTTCGACCACAAATTCCTTCTCTATGCTTGCTGCCGTAGTCAAATATCGATTTTCAAAGCAATCGGCCCAGTAACAAAAAAGTTCAAAATGGCGGCCACTTTTTTTAAATTTTGACCACAAATTCCTTCTCTATGCTTGCTGCCATAGTCAAATATCGATTTTCAAAGAAATCGGCCCAGTAACAAAAAAGTTCAAAATGGCGGCCACTTTTTTAAATTTTGACCACAAATTCCTTCTCTATGCTTGCTGCCATAGTTAAATATCGATTTTCAAAGCAATCGGCCCAGTAACAAAAAAGTTCAAAATGGCGGCCTATTTTTTAAATATTGACCACAAATTCCTTCTCTATGCTTGCTGCCATAGTCAAATATCGATTTTCAAAGCAATCGGCCCAGTAACAAAAAAGTTCAAAATGGCGGCCACTTTTTTAAATTTTGACCACAAATTCCTTCTCTATGCTTGCTGCCATAGTCAAATATCGATTTTCAAAGCAATCGGCCCAGTAACAAAAAAGTCCAAAATGGCGGCCACTTTTTTAAATATTGACCACAAATTCCTTCTCTATGCTTGCTGCCATAGTTAAATATCGATTTTCAAAGCAATCGGCCCAGTAACAAAAAAGTTCAAAATGGCGGCCTATTTTTTAAATTTTGACCACAAATTCCGTCTCTATGCTTTCTGCCATAGTCAAATATCGATTTTCAAAGCAACCGGCCCAGTAACAAAAAAGTTCAAAATGGCGGCCAAAAAATTCAAAATTTTTCCTCCTCAAAATTTGAATCTCGAAAATCCCTTTCTGCATGATATACCTAATACCAACCTAGGTACCAAATTTCAGATCTCTACGACTTTTAATTTCGCTGGAATCCCTGGAACAACGCAAAAATTACACTTTTGTATGGGAAAATCCCTTAAATGTAGGATTTTTATCCCTTCCAATTTGAATTTCTGGAATCCCCGTCTTAGTACGAATTCATGACCTAATATCAACCTAGGTACCAAATTTCAGATCTCTACGATTTGTAGTTTTCCGGGAATCCCTGGAACAACGAAATAAATTTCACTTTTGTATGGAGAAATCCCTAAAACCAACGGTTTTTACCCCTTAAAATTTGAATTTCTGGAATCCCCGTCTTAGTACGAATTCTTGACCTAATATCAACCTAGGTACCAAATTTCAGATCTCTACGACTTTTAGTTTTTCGGGAATCCCTGGAACAACGAAAAAAATTACACTTTTGTATGGAGAAATCCCTAAAACCAACGGTTTTTTCCCCTTAAAATTTGAATTTCTGGAATCCCCGTCTTAGTACGAATTCATGACCTAATATCTACTTAGTTACCAATTTTCAGATCCCTACGACTTGTAGCTTTTCGGGAATTCCTGGAACAACGAAAAATATTTCACTTTTGTATGGGGAAATCCAGAAAACCAACGGTTTTTACCCCTTACAATTTGAATTTCTGAAATCCCCGTCTTAGTACGAATTCATGACCTAATATCAACCTAGGTACCAAATTTCAGATCTCTACGACTTGTAGCTTTTCGGGAATTCCTGGAACAACGAAAAAAATTTTACTTTTGTACGGGGAAATCCAAAAAACCAACGGTTTTTACCCCTTACAATTTGAATTTCTGGAATCCCCGTCTTAGTACGAATTCATGACCTAATATCTACCTAGGTACCAAATTTCAGATCCCTACGACTTGTAGCTTTTCGGGAATTCCTGGAACAACGAAAAAAATTTCACTTTTGTATGGGGAAATCCAAAAAACCAACGGTTTTTACCCCTTACAATTTGAATTTCTGGAATCCCCGTCTTAGTACGAATTCATGACCTAATATCTACCTAGGTACCATATTTCAGATCTCTACGACCTATAGTTTTGGCGGAATCCTTGGAACAACCAAAATCACCAAAATGCCTCATTCTTTTATATATATAGATATTGTTAAAAGCTGAGTGATTCAAATATCTTCCTATTATCTAGAGGTGTGAGGTTTGAAACCTGCATGCACTTAACGGATTTTTAATTTTTACAATTCACTCACACTTCAGACCACACACACATACACACACACATACACACACAAACACACACATACACAGGTATGATGTGTGTGAATGTGAAGCCAATTAATATTTGACAATTAAAAGGGCATCTGGAAGAGATCCTCATTTGTAGCGATAAGATGTCCTTGTGCATGTTCTCTCTAAGTTTGTGTTTTTATGTATTTTTTTATATATGTACAGAATGAACAAATAAATAAATAAACAATATAGTTGTTGCAGTTGGCCCTGAAAAGTTATTGAGACGTGAATGTACGTATTACGAAGGTTGATGATAAAGTAATATCTTTTCCGAATAGCCACGGTGATTTGACTTAACTCTATTAAAACTCCGTTCACTCAGTTTTCCGATAACTCAATAATATGTCGACGATTTTAATTAAAGCGTATGATAGCTAACTTCAGGAGCATCGCAGGGCAATCTAACTTTTATAATTAAGTTTTTGTTGGAGCTGTGTTTTACGGTGATATCATGGTATGGCGAAAGGTGATTGTTCTATACGCAAAGCTTATTAAACGTCGTTGTTCAGCAAGTCCGAAAGTAGGTCTTATATTATTAAGAGGTATGAATGTACACTTAATTACGTATAAGTTATTCAAATCTAATTTATATAAAATTCTCGCGTGTGACACGTGATTGAAATCAAACTCCTCTGTAACGGCTTGACCGATTGTTATGAAATTTCTGTGTTTGGTAGGTCGTTTTAAATACAAAAATTTTCCAGATTTCTATCAAATTTTTGACTACATTCGGAAGGTTTGAGAATGAATGAGTCGTAATTTTTTTTCATACCTCTTTATGACAAGACAACAAATTATTTTTTAATGATGATTGAAACGCTAACCGATGCGTTTGACCCTTTTGTTAAAATTAGTGATTAAAGTTAGTAATTACCTCTTGAACTATGGAATAAGCTTTAGGTTTAGGCTATAGATTATAAAATAAATTTCATTTCAGATTTTCCGGGATAAAAGTGACCTATGTGTTAAACAAGGGTATACGAGTAGTTAATCCATCAACAGGCCGAGGAGGTGGCGTCCCCTGTTCAGGACGCGCCTCCCAGGAGGAGTCGGCAGCAGCCAGGCTGTCGGCAACAGCGACGAGATTTGCCGCTCAGGTGGCGGGTCTGGGCCTGACAGGAGCGCGGTGAATACGTAAGTTAATCCCGTACTCCCGCCAACGAGATCCGTCGTGGCAAGCGACGGATTTTAGTGGGTACAAGCCCCACATAACCCCTCCGTTTCCTCTGACAGAGGGGTATGCGTTAGGCATTTCCTGTCATTAAAAAAAAAAGGGTAGGTATAGTTAATCTCAATTCCAAATTTCAGCCAAATCGTTTCTGTAGTTTCGGCGTGAAGGAGTAACAAACCTCAGTAACAAACATACACACTTTCACCCTTACAACTTTAATCCAATATTATTGTAATTTATCTATTATGATAAACTGATAGGAAATTTTTTGCGAACATTTTTCATTTTTTCTACGCCCTTCTCCGTTTATTTAGCAGAACACGCAACGAAGCGTTAATTAGGAGTGATTAGACCGTTAATGTATTTCGTTAACTGAAACGACGCTAATTACACTACAGACAGAAACGTCCGGACTTTATTTCACAGATTTTTGTATTCAACCTACATTCAACGCGACAACAATTAACTGAAGTTACAAACTGGTTTTTCAGTTTTTCATATATATACTTTCTTATTTCTAAGTAGGTTTTGAAGGAGGAAGGATAAACTGGCGATATTTTTTCGCGCCGTCCGCCCTGTCCAGGGTATATGTCAATTAGTCGAAACGAGTCTATCATAGTTTTGAAATGCATAGGCAAAGGCAGCACAACTTTAAAGTCAAAGCCATAAGTTAACCGTGGCAAGTCGTGACCATTAGTAACTAGCGGCCCGTATAACGTGTAGTCTGTATGAGAACAAACGTCTACTACACGGTCAAAGGAAATGGGGTGGGGAACAAAACGTGGTTGAACATGGTTGAACACAGCTGAACACAGCTGAACACAACTGAACACTGTGTGACATGGTCGTGTAAAAACTTGCGGACCTAATCTTGAATGGCGTCAATACAAACGGCTGCGGTCAAAGGAATTTGAATAGAAAACAAAATCTTAAAAAAGAACTAAACTTATCAAACTTAATATTTACAAAATATACATATACACCGTCCAACTGATCATTTATCGGCATAGTGCCCAATACGCTGGCGCTATTACCTCTTTGTATGGCTAAACTTAGCCGTTGAGCTAAATTAGAGCCAGCTCTCGGGTCACCAGACGCTTGGCCCAATTTTATTAATCTTGGACTTGGAGTCAGATTTCGTCATTTTGACACCATCGAAACTGAGGGGAAAGGAGATGTCGAAATGACAAAATCTGATTGGTTGCTCAAACACAGCTCCGCTCCGCTCCGCTTTAGTGGAAACCGGGCCTTAATACCCCACTTTTTACATTCACATCAATTCATTATTGACATAAATTTTCGGAGACCCCACGCATAACGGAGGCAGAGTTCCAGTGTGGAAAAGGTCTAGGTTCTAGACTAGAAAAAAGAAATAAGAAAGACATTTTGTTTGAAATGGCAACCTTTCTGAATGCACACATATTCCTGCGCCGGAACCCATTGTGTTGATGAAATATTTTGACGTGACAACGTCTTATAATTCGATAGAGCCGGTTGCACACACGAAAAAACATGACTCATCTGGCGTTACCGGCGTTACCTCGCTCATGCGGCGTTACCGGCGTTACCTCGCGAGCGCGGAACGAGCGACAAAGAAGACGTTGTCACGTTCAACTATCGTCAGTAAACCGACTTTACAGACAACCAATTTTTTTAAACAAGTTAATGTCCGCCATTTATTCAACGTCTTTGACTGCGTAATACAGTTGAACGTGGTTTAACAAGGGTAAGCCGAGGGTCATAATCCACTACTAGATTTCTAACCCGTAGTTCTGAAGATAAATACGATCTGCGGTACTGTTTATTTACATCTGCGTCACGGTTTGTTAAGTATGTGTCTATTATTAAGTAATTTTGTTAAATACATTTGCTCAATGATAATATACGAAAAATACCGACATCATCTCTTATCAAACTACTGTTGAATATATCCTATCCAATATCCGAACTGGACTTAATTGAAATGCGACCACACGGGAAGCATCAGCTTTCTAATTAAAAAAGAACTATCAAAATTGATTCACCCAGTTAAAAGTTATGAGGTAACAAAGATAAGAAACATACAATCGAATTGAAAACCACATTTTTTTTAAGTTGGTTGAAAAGTAGACTTTTCCATGTACCAGAACTTCTTTGTTTTCTCTATGCATTAAACGGCCAAATGCATGAAGGGGGTTTTTAATTCGTCTAGGCAACTTGGGTACTACCGTGCCCCCAGGTAAGGAGATATTATTAATGGTCACATCCATTATCAATCTGCGCTTTCTGCTCTCCTTCTCTACATAAGCTTCAACTGTGCTAAACAAATCTCACATTTACACATTAGTGCTTATAGTTTTATGATAAGAACTTCTGGAGTTTAATTAGTTTCAATAACGTTTCTCTGATGTCGATGTAACTTTGGTAAGTTACTGAATTCTTTGCGCCCTGACTTCTCCGTAAGTTAGTATACCTAGATCAATTTAGAACCAAATATAATATGGTTATTCAATTAGTTCACCAAATCAAAAAATTGGTTGTGTGTAAAGTCGGTTTACTGACGATAGTTGAACGTGACAACGTCACGATTGTGCTTCTTTGTCGCTCGTTCCGCGCTCTCGCTTGCACTTCAAGCCTTACATGGAACGCCTCAGAGCGAGGTAACGCGAGCGAGGTAACGCCGGTAACGCCGGATGAGTCATGTTTTTTGACGTGACAACGTCTTATAAATCGATAGAGCCGGTTGCACGCACGAAAAAACATGACTCATCCGGCGTTACCTCGCTCATGCGGCGTTACCGGCGTTACCTCGCGAGCGCGGAACGAGCGACAATGAAGACGTTGTCACGTTCAACTATCGTCAGTAAACCGACTTTACAGGCAACCAATTTTTTGTGCTTGCAGCCGGCTCTATCGATTAAGAAGACGTTGTCACGTCAAAAATAGATTACGCTGAACTTATTAATTAAGCATCATAAAGCCATTATTTTCTCCAAAGTTACAAAACTCATACATAAACTTGTCAGATCATATTAAGTCCAATGTAATTCCGAACTAAGGGTATGTAACTATGTATATAAGTTTAACAGTTCTAAGCGAATGTTATCAGGAAACGATCCGTTGGAACCTCTAATAGCTACTATTAGAGGTTTAACTAAGTTACAATGGACAATGTTAGAGACTAGAGTGCAAAGTTGTAAAATATGTTCATTTAGAACGTGTTTTTATATAATACATACACGTGTTTGTAGTAGAATTGGGGTCAATTGCATGAGAAAAAAATTGGTTGTCTGTAAAGTCGGTTTACTGACGATAGTTGAACGTGACAACGTCTTCTTTGTCGCTCGTTCCGCGCTCGCGAGGTAACGCCGCATGAGCGAGGTAACGCCGGTAACGCCGGATGAGTCATGTTTTTTCGTGCGTGCAACCGGCTCTATCGAATTATAAGACGTTGTCACGTCAAAAATTGGTTGCCTGTAAAGTCCGTTTACTGACGATAGTTGAACGTGACAACGTCTTCTTTGTCGCTCGTTCCGCGCTCGCGAGGTAACGCCGGTAACGCCGCATGAGCGAGGTAACGCCGGTAACGCCGGATGAGTCATGTTTTTTGACGTGACAACGTCTTATAATTCGATATAGCCGGTTGCACGCACGAAAAAACATGACTCATCCGGCGTTACCGGCGTTACCTCGCTCATGCGGCGTTACCTCGCGAGCGCGGAACGAGCGACAAAGAAGACGTTGTCACGTTCAACTATCGTCAGTAAACCGACTTTACAGACAACCAATTTTTTCGTGCGTGCAACGGGCTCTCGATTTATAAGACGTTGTCACGTCAAAAAATTGGTTGTCTGTAAAGTCGGTTTACTGACGATAGTTGAACGTGACAACGTCTTCTTTGTCGCTCGTTCCGCGCTCGCGAGGTAACGCCGGTAACGCCGCTTGAGCGAGGTAACGCCGGATGAGTCATGTTTTTTCGTGCGTGCAACCGGCTGTATCGAATTATAAGACGTTGTCACGTCAAAAATTGGTTGCCTGTAAAGTCGGTTTACTGACGATAGTTGAACGTGACAACGTCTTCTTTGTCGCTCGTTCCGCGCTCGCGAGGTAACGCCGGTAACGCCGCACGAGCGAGGTAACGCCGGATGAGTCATGTTTTTTCGTGCGTGCAACCGGCTCTATCAATTTATAAGACGTTGTCACGTCAAAACTAAATTATTCATCGCTTTCGTAATCGTAAAAAAATACTGCCGCCTGATTGGTGGAATCTGTTGTTTACATTTTGACGTGACAACGTCTTTTAAATCGATAGAGCCGGCTGCACGCACAAAAAAACATGACTCATCCGGCGTTACCGGCGTTACCTCGCTCTGAGGCATTCCATGTAAGGCTTGAAGTGCAAGCGAGAGTTGTCATGTTCAACTATCGTCAGTAAACCGACTTTACAGACAACCAATTTTTTTTTCCAGCTAATCTGGTGGCAGAATTTGTTTGCTATTACGATGAATAATAATACGGATTACGGATTTCTTACACAATCGCCAAGCTTTTTGACGCGATAACGTTTAATAAATTGATGAACACCAGCAACGCACATGAAAAATAGTAACGTTCCGCGTAACGTTCCACCTGAGCCTGTGCGTGCAAGCGAGAGCGCGCAACAAGCGATAGAGAGGCACGATAAAACAAACGATAGAAAGGCCAATTATGACGTTATCACGTAAATCTATCGTCCGTAATCCGACTTTACAGACAACCAATTTTTGACGTGACAACGTCTTATAATCCGATAGAGCCGGTTGTTCGCACGAAAAAACATGACTCATCCGGCGTTACCTCGCTCATGCGGCGTTACCGGCGTTACCTTGCGAGCGCGGAACGAGCGACAAAGAAGACGTTGTCACGTTCAACTATCGTCAGTAAACCGACTTTACAGACAACCAATTTTTGACGTGACAACGTCTTATAATTCGATAGAGCCGGTTGCACGCACGAAAAAACATGACTCATCCGGCGTTACCGGCGTTACCTCGCTCATGCGGCGTTACCGGCGTTACCTCGCGAGCGCGGAACGAGCGACAAAGAAGACGTTGTCACGTTCAACTATCGTCAGTAAACCGACTTTACAGACAACCACTTTTTGTTTGTGAAATCGCTTAAGTAACGAGTCCACTTTTTGCACGAGTGCTCCCAAATATCGTTAGGAGACCTATTTACCGTAATACGTTACGTGATCCAAATGGTAAGAAAAAGACTTTGGCTTACAGTGCAGAATTTTTAAGGATCCATTTAATTAATCAGGAGAAATAAAGAAAAAATAGTTTTCTTAGCTAACGTAATCCAAGTTGCATTTGACAAACTTTTATTTCTTTGCTCATTACATATTTTGGAAATGGTAAATGAGTATTATTTTATTGATTAAAAAACTTTAGCGTAGCTTGCTTCTTCATTGGTATTATTACGTTTTCTATGTTGAATAGACCTAATTACTTTAATACTAGATTAAATTCAAATAATTGGTCCATGGGAGTGGGGCTCGCGCCCTGAGGGTTCCTTAGATGAATATCAATTCCAACCAAACCATCAAACGATATTCAAAAACGAGAAAAAAATCACATTCGTTGTATGGGAGCACTCTTAATTTTTAATTTAAATTTTAATTTAAATTTGTAAAGTGAATATGTAACTAAATATTTTGTGAATATTTTAAGCGTGTTGCTGTTATCATTATCGAGCAAAAACAAGCAAAAAAAATCTTAATTATTTAATTCTAGATTTTAATAGCGATAACATAAATACATTGCATCTGCGAAAATTTCAAGTGTCTAACTATCACGATTCAAGAGATACAGCCTGGTGATAGACGGACGGACGGACGGCGGAGTCCTAAAGGATAAAGGTAAAACGGGGCCCTATTACCCTTTAGGTACGGAACCCTAAAAAATATCGTAATACTATGTGACCCCAGACTGACAAAATCTTATTTGGAGGACGATAACAAATAAATAACCCTACCTATTGTGTGCAGAAGTAGGTACTGTAAGCTTTTATTGAAGCTGAAACCGTGATATTGTTAGAGTCTGTATGGCCCATAAATATATCAGGGCAGTGATACATTTCTTTCTCGGATAATAACTCGCGTGGCGTGGAGGTGTGTGATATACTACCCATATATTGCTCCCACGGCGGTATGCGGATGTACCTACAAAGAATAATATATTTTAAGAAGATTTATTGAATGTATTTTTGTCTTTCTCACTCTCACTGATACGTTGGTAGGTGCGACATGCAGCGTCGCGGAAGAATATAACAGAAAAACGACCTTTTACCTAATTACACAAAAACTAAGCGAGTTTTCAAAAATTTGTCCAAACGTTTAGGTTATTATTATTACCAACACATTAAAACAAAAATTACAATTACATCCATTGTAGTCTCCGATAAAGAATGGAAAAACTGAGATTTTGGAGCAACTTTTGGGAGAACTTTCTATCGATAAAATTTTATCCAATCGTGTTTCTGCTTCTAATCGATTTTAGTTTGAAGACCCAAAATACATGACGTTTAAATATGAAAGTAATTCTGTTTATAGTTTTTAAATAAAAACTTCATTCAAAATCGTTAAATACGGCTTCTACGCCGTTAAGCGTTTATATCCACTCGAGCAGGGGCTTAAGATGATAGTTTCTGGAATATTTCACGATAAATTTATAACTTTAACAAAAATGAGTACATTTTAGAGATTATTCTAGTTTTAGACTGGCTTTGAAATTTTAACCCTTTAATTTTTGCAAACTTTCTTGAAAGTAGGTATAAAGGTCGGAATAGGGGACGGGAAATTTACATCGGGATTTGTGAAAAATCGAATTTCACAAGGCGGAGCGGAGCTGCTGTCAAAAGTTACAATACAATATTCCAAGCATAATTAATTTTCATAGTAAGACTAGGTTAGGTTAGACAAAGAATCAATCAACCATAAGGGTTCCATTTTATAATTTTGGTACGGAACCCTAAAAAGGGAGCTAGCTGTAAACGTATACAAAGATGTCAGTAAGAATAAAACGGTGTATCCAACACGTTATCGCGCGTAAAACAAGATTGTATGGATTCGGTAAGTGAGGATAAAGACGTAAATATCGCACGCCCGCAATCCGCATTGCTGTAACTCGTTCTTTACAGTTATCTTTTCACTATTACTTAGAGAAATTCAGAATTGAATATGCCTACCTATAATATTAGTAATACGAACATAATGATCTTAGATTACATAATGATCTTTGCCTTCTAGAGAAGAGTGAATAGGCATTTTCTAGGCAAGCGCGCTCCAACCTAGACCTCATCATGGCTTTCCACAGGCATGATTGTCGTCAAGCGCAAGCCTTACTTCAATAAATAAATAAAAAATTACACATCGTCATTGACTATGGGCCTCATAAGAAAGCTCAGAATCACTCAGCAGATGCTATAGAGTGCTATGTTGATACTTTCAGCATTTTACACCATCTCTACGTGATCAAATCAGAAATGAGGAGATCCTTAAAGCACCGAGCACTAAACCAATGGTCTGTTAACCAGAGTCACCAGTTTAGGTGGCAATTAGCGGAATATAATCACATGTACCTAATATAAAACCTGGAATAGCAACCTGTCACAAAGCGCAATGTTGACAGATCGCAGACCAGATGGACTGAAGAAATTAAGGCCCTTCGCACACGGCTCGTAAGCGTAGGCGTAGGGTAAGCGTATCGTAACATAACAGAATGACAACTACGCCTCCTAGGATACGCTGCAACACCGCTTCGTCTGCGGACATGTTTGATCTCGTTCGTGCTCGTAAAGCTCTCATCATACGCGCGGATGACGCTACGTTTACGCTTACGAGCCGTGTGCGATGGGGGTTATTTACCCCTCCAACACGTCATACTTATACGATACATACTTCGATTGCATTTTCACTTACCATCAGGAAAGATCGAAGTCCATACTAACTTATAGAGAATTAAAAAAATACTTATTTTCTTAGGCCTTGAGTTAAAGTATATTATATTTATGTATATTAGTATGTATATATATTATCAGTCATCTAGTACCCTTAGCACAAGCTATCGCTTACTTTGGGGCTAGATTGCGATGTGTCAAATGTCCTGTATATATTTATTTTTTTATTTATTTAAAATAAGTGGTCGCTGATAAGGTTTATCAGAGTAATTCTAAAAATCAAAGGGCTCAGCTTCCATGGCTATTAGTCTTAAGCCTTAAATTATCTGTCGGGAATATTAATCCCGGCGGCGCGACGACCTCAGGCTGACGGATCATTTTCATCCCCTATTATGCTAAGCGTTGGCATTTTTGTTTTACATAAAGCCCTTCTTATGACGATAATCATCATAAAGGTACCATACCACAGCTGGAGATAGTTCTATTTTCTCAAGGGATAGAGAAAGTTAAGACTTACCGCCCTTTTCTTAAAGACGAGAATGCCTTACGAATAATACTCATTCAAGGGTTAAATTTAAGGTGTTATGTGGAGCTTGTACACATTAAAAGCTATCTTATGCCACTACGGAGTACGTTAGTGGGAGTACGGGATTTGCGCTATCGCCAGGTCTCGACTCACTAATTGAGTGGTTGGTTCAGTTTTTTCACAAATCCCACAGTAACCGTGGATTTTGGGATCAAAAATATCAAGGCATAGGAATTGCTATTGGTATTCATTTTTACAAGATTACGAACATGAAGAAACGTCCATTTTCTTATGCCTTACATTGGCTGTTATTTGGAAAAAAAAGATTATTTCGCTACTTTTTATCTCAACGGTTCCCATTGGACTAGTGAATTACCGAATTTCCACGAACGAAGCCGCGGGAAAAAGCTAACATGAAAGTATGAGTAAGAGCTCCAACTAAAATTATTTCGTACTAGAATTTATATTCGTTGAAGCATTTTGCAGAGTAAAATCCGTAAAATTCACATATTTCGGAGAACGCATTTCGCTAGACGTCTTGGATCGTATAAAAATGTTAAAACTCCCCAGAGTGCGGCATTGGCGCCAAGCGGGGGAAAATAAGTGAGAAGTTTGAACATCAAATAAATTAGGCTACTCTTAAGTGATGAGTAAGACATTCGCTTAAACGAGATGATTCTTGTCGTTCTCGGAAAGAATTCTATCTTTCTTATTACTCGCTTTCTCAGGGCTTACAAGATTTAGATGTTGCTATCACATCACACTATAATTATAAAGGCAAAAGTTTGTATGTGTGTGTGTGTGTGTATCTTTCTCCTTCAGGCCGCAACTAGGTAGGTACTGAATAAATTTTGCTGAAATTTGTAATGGAGATAGATTGTGCCCTGGACATAAACTAGTTCCCATGGGACTAGTGATATAACCTGTCAAGTGCGAGTCGGACTCGCGCACTGAGGGTTCCGTACTTCAATCGGAGGAATAAAACCATAAAAACCACTTTTCTTATCGAACCGCAAAACTAACTTTGTTTTTAGAGGTTTTATTGTAAATATCAAAAAACTACTTATTGGATCTCGTTCAAACCAATTTTCGGTGGAAGTTTGCATGGTAATGTACATCATATATTTTTTTTAGTTTTATCATACTCTTATTTTAGAAGTTACAGGGGGGGGACACACATTTTACCACTTTGGAAGTGTCATTCGCGCAAGCTATTCATTTTAGGAAAAAATGATATTAGAAACCTTAGTATCATTTTTGAAGACCTATCCATAGATATCCCACACATATGGGTTTGATGAAAAAAAATTTTTTGAGTTTCAGTTCTAAGTATGGCACCCCCAAAATTTATTACTTTTTTTTAAATTTTGTGTGAAAACCTTAATGCGGTTCACAGAATACATCTACTTACCAAGTTTCCACAGTATAGCTCTTATAGTTTCGGAAAAAAGTGGCTGTGACATACGGATGGACAGACGGACAGACGGACAGACGGACAGACGGACAGACGGACAGACGGACAGACAGACATGACGAATTTATAAGGGTTCCGTTTTTTGCCATTCGGCTACGGAACTCTAATAACGAAAATCAGCGGAGCCGTGGGCGTCCACTAGTGTCAAATATTTTGAGTAGGTTTGTTTTAATTAGGGTTCCGTAGGTAACGGTGCAGTGGGAACGAACGTGAGAAATCTTATAAAAAATGTCTACTGAGAAATTGCGAACGAACTGCCTTTAGAACTGTAATAGTAAGAAAATTGAATTTTTTTTTCACTAAAGATTTCATTATCTTATAATTTTTTTTGCTCTGTCGTACAGACAGTAAAATAATTATATTTTATTTTACAAAATTATTTTGCTCAAAAGAGACTTAGGTATTCAAAAATGCATAGGTACCTATTTGATCCAAATAAATCGGCTAAGGAACTGATCAGATTCGTATCGGCCAGTTTTACCTACCTATAGCTTTTATCGTCAATTATAATCATCCTAATTGTATTAATTTCATACTGCTATCAACAAGCACAGGCACTTTTTAAAAAGCCACTCCTCCTTTCATTATAAATGACCTCCACAATTTGCTCAAACCGTCAAAAACATGCCTGCAGAAATAAAAGAGAAAAACATAAAAAGTTACAAAAATATTCAGATGCCAAATCAAAGTTGTTGATTATTTTGAACAATTTTAATTAAACAGTAGGTATTTAAAGTATCCTCAAATTAATTAGAAGCTTTCATTAAGTTGAGAAAAAAATTCTGATGCGAACCCTTGTTTTTGCAGACCTTAATTAAATTAAATTAACTTAATAATAATTTCAGAATTTAATTAAAATGTTTTATGCTCCAAAGACCCAAACTTCATTTACTTTGTACTGTCTCAACTTCTACTTATGGTCTACAGTTTTGACGTGACAACGTCTTATAAATCGATAGAGCCGGTTGCACGCACGAAAAATTGGTTGCCTGTAAAGTCGGTTTACTGACGATAGTTGAACGTGACAACGTTTTCTTTGTCGCTCGTTCCGCGCTCGCGAGGTAACGCCGGTAACGCCGCATGAGCGAGGTAACGCCGGATGAGTCATGTTTTTTCGTGCGTGCAACCGGCTCTATCGATTTATAAGACGTTGTCACGTCAAAAACATGACTCATCCGGCGTTACCTCGCTCATGCGGCGTTACCGGCGTTACCTCGCGAGCGCGGAACGAGTGACAAAGAAGACGTTGTCACGTTCAACTATCGTCAGTAAACCGACTTTACAGGCAACCAATTTTTTGACGTGACAACGTCTTATAAATCGATATATAGCCGGTTGCACGCACGAAAAAACATGACTCATCCGGCGTTACCGGCGTTACCTCGCTCATGCGGCGTTACCTCGCGAGCGCGGAACGAGCGCCAAGAAAACGTTGTCACGTTCAACTATCGTCAGTAAACCGACTTTACAGGCAACCAATTTTTTGTAATTTAAAATGTGATGTGTGTTTCAAAACACTTTAATAAAATAGTAGATTGTGCTAAAAGTGCACAAAACAGTCCCCATAACATATTATATTCTAGATGTTTATCCCCTGAGCCGATATTTTATTATACTGAAGACTGCAATACTTTCTGAACGTTTGTTTTATTTTAAACTAACCTTCAGCTTCAGAAAGAGAGTTCGTCTTGTTTGAATTTCAAAATGCTTTAACCGTCTAGGGAATAAAACGGAAGTTTTCCGCCTGCATTTCTTTACTACCTGGTGCTTAAAAAAGATAATTAATTACTGTTTAATTAGGACAATTAAAGTGCCCCAAAAAGTCAAAATGACGGCGATTAAAGTCATTTTCAGGGTTCCGTACCCAAAGGGTAAAAACGTGATCCTATCAGTAAGATCTTCCGTCCGTCTGTCACCAGGCTGTATCTCTTAAACTGTGATGAAAGACACTTGAAATTTTCACAGATGATGTATTTCTGTTGCTGCTTAACAGATGTCGCGGTACAGTTAAAACTTTAACTAAGAGTATCAACTAGGACTATAGGTTTAATACAACAACATTTGAGTCGCAATTTCATTAGACTAATTGACCTGAATCGTGTTATAATTAAACGACAATTTCATTAGCGACAGTATTCACACACGGTATAATTTACTATACTAAAGTCGTGCACTATAATAGATTAATTCTGTGTCCTTTCTGAATATTCATTCTCCCTTATTTATCTGTGAATAGTAAGTGGAAAATGGTAAAAGCTTGCCTTGACATACGAGTATACTACCTTGAATAATATTTGCAATGTT
Source organism: Coenonympha arcania (assembly GCA_036785405.1). Classification (NCBI taxonomy): domain Eukaryota; kingdom Metazoa; phylum Arthropoda; class Insecta; order Lepidoptera; family Nymphalidae; genus Coenonympha; species Coenonympha arcania. The sequence goes on along the minus strand of JAWDAA010000030.1, from coordinate 7,282,321 downwards.
TATGTAGCACTACCACAGAACGTATAAAATATTACCCCAGATAAAACTACAGGAACCCAGAGCCGCGTATCGTAATGGAAATTATTCAACTTTCTTGAAATATTTCCATAGTACATCGATGTTATAATGAATAACTTTCTAATAATCATAGAAGTATGTGAATAAAGTAGATCAATATGTGACACATTTTGATTTCATAATTCGAACTTTATGCAATGAGCGTAGATAAAGATCCCATGTAACTAACTTACTTCTCTGATCTGTGGCTGTGGAGTATGCCGAAACTTTAGGCGTCCACAGAGGTCGTCGTCGTCGTCGTTTCAGCCGATGGACGTCCACTGCTGGACAAAGGCCTCCTGAAATGACCGCCAAACGCCACGATCTTGCAGCAGCGACTCCCCGCAACTTTCTTTAATGTCGTCCGTCCACCTGGTGGGGGTCGATCGACACTGCGTCGACTGCATTTCCCGGTGCATGACTGCTATTCCAGCAACTTGGGCCCCAAACGTCCATCGGTCCTACGAGCTATGTGCCCCGCCCATTGCCACTTCGGTTTTGCGACACATTGAGCTATGTCGGTTACAGTGGTTCTTTTGCGGATCTCCTCATTTCTGATTCGATCGCGCAAAGATACTCCGAACATAGCTCTCTCCATCGCTCGTTGAGTGACCCTGAGCCTTCTTATGAGGGCCATAGTAGGGGTACATGAGGGGTAGTTCCAGACATTTACGTTCCCAATCTAGTTCCACATACCGTTCTCAGCCTTCATCATTGATGTTTTATGACGATTTGGCACAATGGTGCGCGCTCGGATTCATATGGAAGGTCGCGAGTTCGATTCCCACCACGTGCCACTTTGGAATTTTATTATATCTAAATTGTCTCAGGTCTGGTCTGGTGAGAGGCTTTGGCCGTGGCTAGTTACCACCCTACCAGCTAACAAGCACCGCCAAGCGATTTAGCGTTGCAAAGCGATGCGGTGTAGAAACCATTAGGGGTCAGTTTACTTACCTCTTCCAAGTTAGTACGATAAAAACTTTGGCAGCATCATCACTTACCATCAGGTGAAATTGAAGTCATATACTTACTTCTGTATGACTTAAAAAAATAACCGTATTTTTTAGTATTTGTAAATTAAATGTAAAAAAACCTCTGTGTCTATTTTTTCTACTTATCTATGCGTAATTATGAGAGCCTAATACCAAAATGCTATTTTTATAGTGGCTGTATAGTTAGCATCAGCATTCTAATGACAATAAAAACTTTTACATAAATATTTCGTCAGGTCCATTAAATTTCAATTCTTACTTACAGAATTCTAGAATTCCCTCCGTTTATTCCCACGTCTTTTTTTAAATAAATGCTCTCATTTTTTAACATTCTTAGATAATTAACCCCTTTGTGTGCAAACTTACAGACTCCAAGATAATGATAGGCGTGTCCCCATTCATTCAGAACTGGGTCGTTCGTAATACCTTTTGTGAAGGTATCTGCGTCTCGGGGGTTAATTCTAACTGCAATTAAGGACGGAATATGTTATAAAGGTGACGTTTTTCATCTAGGTATAGCATAAGGGTCAGGCATAGGTCATATCACGTGCTAAGTAGGTATATATTCAGAGTAAAAAAAATACTAAAATGCTCTGGGCCTGAATTCCATATCATAAGAACTGAAAACTTTATTCTGGGCCTTTATATTTAGTGCCAATATTCTTTTAAATAACGAAATACGTGCGAGGGCAGGGTCAATGACTTTTCTCGCTAAACGGCGCAAAAAGCGTTAGAGGATAATGACGTCTATGATAAACATTAGTCACATTTTCACAAAAAATCGTTATAGGATAAAGACGTCTATGATAAACATTAGTCACATTTTCACAAAAAAGCGTTATGGGATAATGACGTCTATGATAAACATTAGTCACATTTTCACAAAAAAGCGTTATAGGATAATGACGTCTATGATAAACATTAGTCACATTTCCACAAAAAAGCGTTATAGGATAATGACGTCTATGATAAACATTAGTCACATTTTCACAAAAAATCGTTATAGGATAATGACGTCTATGATAAACATTAGTCACATTTTCCCAAAAAAGCGTTATGGGATAATGACGTCTATGATAAACATTAGTCACATTTCCACAAAAAAGCGTTATAGGATAATGACGTCTACGTGGGGCGCACTAAAAGTTTCCGGAATCAATAGTAAAAATATACTATTAATGGTTGAAAATCAATTTATTGTTTCTCAAAATATTCTCCCTTTGCGTCAATGCACTTTTTCATACGATTGAACCAATTTTTAAAACATTTGTGCCACTCCTCCGTGGTGACGTCAGATACGTGTTTTTCATACTCTTCGACAGCCTCTTCTGGTGATGAAAACCGTTGATCACGTAATTGGTTCTTGATTTTTGTGAACAGAAAAAAATTGCACGGTGCTAAGTCAGGACTGTATGCTGGATGACTCATAAGTTGTACGTTTTTCGCCTTCAAAAACTCATTTGTCTGTCTGGCCGTGTGGGAACTTGCATTGTCGTGGTGCAAGATGATACGGCGTTTACCATTATTTTCACGGAGTTTTCCAATAATTTCCGGTAAACAAATGGTCGTGTACCAGTCACTATTCACGGTACGACGATTTTCTAAAGCAACAGTAGCCACGTGTCAAGTTTTATTAAAAAAAGAAGCAATCATCCGCTTCGAGGCACTTTTCACGCGCGCTACTTTGGTTGGTTTCGGCTCATCTCTATAGACCCATACGCTCGATTGCTGCTTAAAATCGTAAAAAATCATGCAACGAAAATTTTCCCGAGTTAAATCCATTTTATTGTAATCACGCAATTAATAAAATGACGCCACATGTGAAAACAATTGACAATCAGATAAAGCAAATTGTATTCCACGGCTAAAGAGTTCCATTTTCAAATGTAGTAATAACTTTTTAAATATTGTTTATGTAAGTGGCCAATTCCGGAAACTTTTAGTGTGACCTATGTATGATAAACATAAGTCACATTTCCACAAAAAAGCCGTTATAGGATAATGACGTCTATGACAAACATTAGTTACATTTTCACAAAAAAGCGTTATAGGATAATGACGTCTATGATAAACATTACTCATATTTTCACAAAAAAAAGCTCGTATCATCATTCTTTCTTTCGTTTAAAAAAAGGTTCACACGTGATTGCCTAGATTGTACTTACGTTTATTTTAGGGCCAATTTTTCAATCGCCTTATAGACTATCTGAGGAATAAATTTGAAGCACATGCCATACAAAATCTGTCAAAACGTCATATTTTTTTCCTTAGGTAACGTTTATCTGGTGATTGAAAAATCGGCCCTAAGAGAAGGAAGGTTCTTATTTCACATGAAATACAAAATACGGAGTTCTCTGAAACTGCGCGTCAATACCAATAAACGTCAAAAAACTTTAATCGAGTTTCCATTCACTTCAGTACACGAACTTATTAATTAGCTGTAGAAGCTGAAAGTACCTGCTTTCCTAATAAAACTTAGTGAAAATCAATTTATAAGTAATCTCGTATTTCCATCTCGTATTTGTAGGCACGAGCGTTTAATAACTCTTTAATGACGTGTTTTGGTCGTAAACTCAACCGGACGAGTGGTTATAAAGTTATGGTCGGATCGGAGGAAGCCCGCCACTTTTACGGCTCATTTGGTCGGAATCCAATATCGGTTGTGTTTATTGATATTTAATGCTAATCGAGTTTAAATTGCGTCTGGCTAAAAGTTACTTTTTTTTTAATTAGTAATGGTTTTTCGTAATTCTATAAGAAATAGGGATCAGGGTACTAATACCCTCGTAGACTTAGTTTTAAGTCGTCAATTAATTATCAATATTGAATAACTATAAAGTATTGTAAAAATGCCTAAATGAAATATAGAATTAGAATTTTGAATTTTGGTCTAAATCTATCTAATCTATCCACATCATTTTCAATATCACTTTCTGTAACTGATTTTCTTTACAACTGATACTTGTACTTGACTACAATCATGTCTGATGGGCAGCAATGATGTGGTCTAGGATGAAGCGCGCTTGCCTAAATAACCTGTCAAGTGCGAGTCGGACTCGCGCACTGAGGGTTCCGTACTACAACCGGAGGAATAAAACCATAAAAACCACTTTTCTTATCGAACCGCAAAACTAACTTTGTTTTTAGAGGTTTATTGTAAATATCAAAAAAACTACTCATTAGATCTCGTTCAAACCAATTTTCGGTGGAAGTTTACATGGTAATGTACATCATATTTTTTTTTAGTTTTATCATACTCTTATTTTAGAAGTTACAGGGGGGGGGGACACACATTTTACCACTTTGGAAGTGTCTCTCGCGCAAGCTATTCATTTTAGAAAAAAATGATATTAGAAACCTTAGTATCATTTTTGAAGACCTATCCACAGATACCCCACACATATGGGTTTGATGAAAAAAAAATTTTTGAGTTTCAGTTCTAAGTATGGGGCACCCCCAAAATTTATTACTTTTTTTTAAATTTTGTGTAAAAACCTTAATGCGGTTCACAGAATACATCTACTTACCAAGTTTCAACAGTATAGCTCTTATAGTTTCGGAAAAAAGTGGCTGTGACATACGGACGGACAGACGGACAGACGGACAGACGGACAGACAGACATGACGAATTTATAAGGGTTCCGTTTTTTGCCATTCGGCTACGGAACCCTAAAAATGCCCATTCACGCTTCTCTTGAAGGCACCCAGATAAGTAGGAAGGTCTTGGCTGGTTACACGGAAACTGAAAGAGTGTTTTACACCTTAGTAGTTCGTATATGAAACGTGCAAGATCAAAACGTTTGAATTCGCTGGACATCAACCACATAAAGATTCCACTTCTCTCAGCGTCTTGCGGTCTGTGGTAGATAAGTGAAGGAGGTACTAGGTTGTGGAGTTACTAAGCACACTCTCTGTACTTATATATAAAATCCTTTAAACCGCTAAACAGGCAACAGGCAAACGGTGTTGTAAACCGAACACTTTTGCCGTGCCTATTAAACTCGTAGTAGTAATCGACTCACTAATAGCTGCGGATAAGATTGTGGTCAAGCCAAATAGTAATGAAAAAACTTCTTAACATTTTTTTGACATTGAATTTACCTTGATATTACCTTTAGCTACTTCCGCCTAAGTACTTGCGCATGTGTAAAAAATAAGTGTACCTATCCACGTTTTGATTTCTTCTCCGTAGAGTTTTCAAGTTGAACATGAAAAACCACTGATAAAAAAAGACAGACATAAAAATCAGTAGCAATAAGCAGACTTAGATAGGTAAGTTCAAGTGGAATTGCCTAATAAAGAAATTCATGAGGCTGGACGTACATAAAACTTAACGGGCGTAAAGTTTTGCGACTGCCATGGGACTGCCGTAATAGCTAAGGCGTTCCAGGCCTGCATTGGATCGTTAAATCGTTTGGCTATGCCATGTTTTTTTATGTAGGCTAGTAATTATAAGCTACTACTGAAGTAATTTGAATAAGCGTGACCCAAATATAGTAATTATCAGTGCTGGAAATTCACTGGGTATTGAGTCGAGATTTGGTTCTACGCAGTTATTTTTTTTAGTGATGATGAAAACCAACGCTACACTGAGAAGATATTGTGGACAAACTATTTGGTTATTTCAAAACACATTTCGTCTTGTCTAGTTTCCATTTTGGTGGTAACCGGGTCTTATCCGAAGGTGAAATTTTAAAGGGGTTCATATCTTTGTGGCAGATAAAGAATTCATCCAGATAAAGATCCATGCTTTAGTATTTTTCTGGGGATCTATCACGGCTTTGGGTTCGGCTTTGGGTTCAGGTTCAAAAAATAAAACAAACATTACGAAAGAAACATTTTTATTAAATAGTTTATTTTCTCTAACAGTGCATTCACAGTTATATTTTTCTTACGGCAAGACTCTATAAGAAATTAATATCGCATCAATATCGTTTTCATTAATAGCGTGAAGTATAAATAGCTTACGATTACGTTAAAAAGTGATGTCTTTTCTAATATTCAAGTAATTTAATAAAACATTTAGGTATAGGAAATATTTGGATATTTATAAAAGTAATCCAACGTATATAATGATCACTGTGGCCAGCATGTGACCCACAGTCTCAAGTCTTACGGTGCGTTGAAATTTGCCGCAAAATGCCTCGCGGTGTCAGCGCGTCTGCAGCGCTGCAGCGGCACTGCTGTCACTAGGTTTGAGAATCGTAGATTTTACGATGGAGTTGATGTTTAGACTTGTACAAAAAAAATACGTGCGCGCAGTCACTAGTCGATTGATGAACTGACGCGTGCGGCGTGGCCACTGCGAGGGAGTAGCGCTGCAACTACGCATGGTTTATTTACATATGGTACGGGAGCTAGCAACGTTTGAAAAGTAAGAATTTTAGAGGAGCTGATTTTGTGATATGTCGTCCTTCTTGCACTTTCGGTTAGAGTCTGGGCCATCTGGCTGCTGGAAGCCGTTGCGTTCATTAATGCGCATCCTTGGTCTGTCCAGGTGTTGCAGCTTACGCCTCCACAATGTTTATACCAATGCTGTCGGGGCTACTAATTGCCCTTAAAATTATTACAGGCGCACTACCATTTATAATGACGTTTCATATGTTAACTCGTATGTGGTTGACAATTGACTAATACAAAAATGAAACGTCATCATAAATGATAGTGCGCCTGTAGTAATTTTAATGGCAATTAGTAACCCCGACAACATTGGTATAAACATTGTGGACGCGTAAGCTGCACATAGGATGCGCAGTAATGAATGCAACGGCTTCTGCCAGCCAGATAGCCTAGAATCTAACCGAAAGTGCAAGAAAGACAACATAAATCACAAAATCAGCTCACCTAAAATTCTTTCTCGAAAACGTTGCTAGCTCCTATACCAATAGATTTACAAAGTAGTGCGGCCGCAGCGCTGCAGACGTGCTGCTACCGCGCATCACTTTTCGGCTGAAAGCGCACTTAATCGCATGCGTCTATGACGTCATGAGAGTTTGACGTCATCGAGCGTGACGTGGTCGTTTGTCCACAATACAGCCGTCACCGACAGGACTGAGCAGACGGCACCAACTAGCGCTCCTAAATTAACAAAGGCCATAATATGTCCAATGTGCGCCCGTCATTTCAAATTGATGTCAGACAAAAATAATCTCGTTTAGCACTTTCAATGCTATCCTGAATATTTTCTTTAACAAAATGTTTTCTTAAAAGTACTGTAAAATAGATCTATAATCTAGAAGAAGGCCGTTTAGTTGTAGGCGATTGAATAAACTAACCATAGAACTTATCAGCTTATTTTTTTTTATACTACAAAAGACAGATCTACGCATTGCTCACTTTTGAACGTGTATTTTTGCAGTCTATATTACACAAGTGTATATAATATACAAAGACGTATTTTCTAGAATATTATTTGCTCGGGCAAATATTAGGAGCGTGAATTTGTACGAAAAGAAAAGTTACTACAAAATGAATTTACGATTCTTACGATACTTTGATTATTACGAGTATTTACTTACGAGTATTTGATATTTACGAGTCTTTGATTTTACGATTGCTAATTGAAAAGAAAGACTAATCAACTTTTATATTAACGGAAACTCAATTTAGAGATAAAACTGGCATATTTGCAATTATAATAATTTAATAGTAAGTAAGTTATAAACATTTTGTGTTATTATATGGAAATAAATTAATAGTAAATTAGGGCTTAGTTATAGGCTTAAATAACTATATTAAGGGACAAGTTAACTAGATTGTACAATTAAGTATATACATACAAAGCTGCTTAAGTGGACTCCGATTTAAAAGTGTTATTTATTATCGACACACCTATATTATAATTTGAATAAATCTAATATTGTATTTAAAACATTCATTGCATGTGAAAGTGTGGTTAAAAAACTCTAAACCAACTAACAAGTTTTTATTTTTCTGATTTACCTACTCGAAAATATTTTTAATGGCCTAGATAATTAAATAGTAATTTTTCATTCAAATTGTATTTTACATCCAATATTTAACATAAATAATAACATAATTATATTTTTTTAATAATTGAAAAGTTTATAATTTCAAGAAATAAACATGAATGTTTCAACAGTTTATGGTGATCTAAAATTAAATAAAAACTATAAAATTGTCAATAAAATAAAACAACATGTCTAAAAATTACAACAACAATTACAACCAATATATTATTTTTCATATTTCATTAAAATAAATTCAATAAATTTTTCACTTCATATAAACAGCACGTGTGTTTTATAATACATTTCAGAGTGAAAAAAATTAAGAGGCGTCACCAATATTTCTTAAATCGGGGGCCACGGCAGTGCTCCCGCCTAGTAGAGCGCGAAACAAACATTGCCGTACCATACTGGAAGCATCGCCGCATTTTCAGGCCCCTATTTGAGAACCTCTGGTTAAGATCAGAACGCAAACATTTTCGTCATCCAGTAAGCTATAATCACATAGTTAAAACCCTAAATTTCATAACTTTGTCCACAACTATTATTACCAGCAACTACAAAGTAAAACGTACTCGTGCAGCAAAGTATTTACTTTGTAATGCTGTTTTGGGAGTCGACTACAAAAATCTACTTAAAAATTCTGAAAGCTCTGATACATGATCACTTTACGAGCAAGGTTATTTGTGAAATACTTATTTTGTAATTCTTTTTACTACTATGACTAGTTGTTTCACCAACATCCTTTTCACGATATGTGACGATAAATTACTGACACATTTCTCAACTACATGAAACTTTAATATTAAGTTAAATCAGCAAAATAAGTAAAAAAAAGTACAGATATACTATTAAATATAATAAAATCTTTTAATCAGGTACTATTTTGTGTATTTGACCCAAAATCCAAACTGTTTTAAATCAGAGAAAAAATAATGAGCTATGTACCAATCCACTAATGAATTTATGTAAATATTTTAATGACGGAAATCTATGAGATGAATATTTAAAATAGTTATTATTATATTAGTATATGTATGTACACATAAACCTATAATCCTATTTTATTCTACATCGAGATCTTTTTAGTAATATAAGTACATTAGTTTTTTGACATAATACAATGTTTATTAATTAATACTATGATGTAGTTATTTTAAGAATATTAAATACTTTGCTTAAAATATCGCCTATATTCAAATACAAGATATTGCGTTAAAGCTTTTAACTACTTTAGAACATTCGCTTTTTCGTTAATTATATATGTACCAAACATCTTAATATTATAATAAATATTTACAATTTATCCGCTTGAAATAAACTTTAAATTGATGTATTTAAATTACTTTGTTATAGAAATAAAAGCGTCAATGTCGAAAAAGCTCATAATGAAACATGCGCATGTTTTTGCCTTTCCTTTTAAGGTTCTTACCCTTTCAATAGGTAAGTGAGATTCAAAATAAAATAATGACTGCATTCCAAACTAAGTTTTTATTAATTTACTTATTACTTATTCAAAAATTTACTTAGGTATAGAAAAAAAAGTAATATAAAGTGTGAAAAATCCATTTACCAAAAACCTACTTTGTAGAACTATTTGAACGATATATATTTTTGACGATAAATAAAATTCACACCAATAAAATATTATACCTATATTTTTCTTAGCTTATTATTACTCTCTAATATAAGTATAGGCTATTTTTCCAGCCTGTTTTAAACACTACATATTATTCTATATTAATAAATATTCTAACGCCCTAAATACAATTCGTAACATAGTACACAAAGCCGATGTCTTTACCTAATCGTGAAATACTATAACTTTATACAGCAACGGCGAAATGCGTTTATATCTTTAAATAAGTCGTAATTATCCCAGATTCCTTATTTACATTTCCTTACATGTAATATTGTAAAGCTTTTAGTGATTTTATTAAAATTACGTTCTACCATATTTTTTTTTTTGAAAATCAGATGTTTACTTACAGGAATCATGAATCCTATGAACATAAATGGTCATAATAAGTTTAATTTCATGTTTTTCAAGAAATAGGACCATAATATCATTATTAGGTGTGTACGATTGAAACGTTTTTTTTTTATTATCTTAGAATGCAAGGATCATAATTTTCTTAAAAATTTGTACACTTACCTACCTATGTATGAAAGAGGATCTTTTTTTCATTAAGGGCTACTACGACATAATAAAAATACACTTAACGTCTTTTATAATATTTACCTTACATTAATTCTCTCTACTTTTGAGTTTTTCAAGGTTACAGACAAAATGGTGCAGTATTACATAACAGTATATTTGTGGTCATTATTATAATTAATTAAATTTACACTTACTTATGCTTACATGCTGTACAGTTATACAATAACGCGTTTAGTTAAATTTAATATGGTATATAAAAAGTAAAAGAAAATTGCTTTACAAAATATCTGAATTAATTGCACTTATCACTTAATACACTCTACATTTTCAGCATTGACATTACGAAAAACATATTTTTCCGCATTTCTGACGTATAAACGATAAAATGCCATAGTTTATTAATTTGAACGACATCTCTGAGTGCAGGCGTAGCCTTTTGGGATCAGTATTATGCCGACCTTACACCATCCAATCTATCGACCAATCGGCATGACGCTGTCATCCAATCGGCAATCCGATTTAGACATTTGTGTGTTTGGAACTGGTCGTGTATGGGCGTGGTTTGGAATGACACATATTTGAAGGCATAATCAAATTTCAATTCTTTAGCTTGACCATGCCGATTGAATCATGCCTATCGAAGCGTATGTGGCGATCGGCGATCGTCAGTTCAGTAGAGTTAAAACTCGGTCGGTGGTAGACGACGTGGCTTCAACTGGATATCGCTGCTGATGGAACGGTTTTAACTGATCGTGCGTTGCGTATATGGAAGAAGTGCAGATTGGATCGAGCAAGCAGCATCATGCCGATCGGCCGATAGAATGGATGGTCTACGGCCGGCATTAGATACTCGTGGTCATTACGATGCTAAAAGTGCACTAAATTGGGTAGTTTTCTTTGCTGAATTTTAAACAAATTTCCTTGACCTCGCTATGAAGAAATGCAATAGTTATGGTTGATTTTCGTTTATTAAGCTTTGATGCAGGCACAAAAAGTGTGTAAAAATGCTCTATAAACGGAGATTATCATAAACTTTTCAACTGAGATGAAAACAAAAAAAATATTGGTATAATAAAACGTTTTAAAAGCGAGCAGTTTAATTGCCTTGAAATTGAAAAGCTTTATTTTGTTGGGTGGACAAAGTTTTTAAATCAACTGCGCCTTTGCGACTCTACTTTTGTAACGTCTTATTTTATTTCCTGAGGTCCATATATATTTTGTTGAGAGATATTTAAACTGAATAAGTAAGAACAATGAATGTAAGAATATACGAAAGTATATTTACAAGTGTACCTATTGGGTCTTGTAAAATAATTGTAATAATAATAATTAATTATTGTTACACTACGTAGGTTCTTTAGTGTCCACTTCACTAGTTTTCCCCTGCCCGATTCCGAAGTCCTTTAGTGCATCTTCTATGTGTTTTACCTGTGTAAGAGATTGCAATTAAAATCTATATAAAAAGAAAACGTCTGACTTACTAACTCACTAATACGTCAACACTCAGTAGAGTAGGTACAGTAGGGTTAGTACAGGTTTTTGTATAGACAAGTCGACTCGACTCGAATAAACGGAACGGATTTCTCCGCATATCTACAACTAGTGCTGTAAGCGGACACATTGTGAACTAAGCTTCCCGTGGTCGTCCACTTGGGGCGCTGTTTCTGCATTCGTTTAATCGAAAATCGAACCGGAATTTGTACAATAACCTATACTAACTCTACTACTGTATGATCTACGACACTGAAACTTTATACAGAAACCCTTGTTATGAAAATACGCATAATGAAGAATAATATTTCTAAATTCGAATGGATTCACTTGATTACATAAATTTAGCTACGTCGGTCCACAAAAAATAATTAAATTACTAGTTATAAGTTACACACTAATAAATATTTTGGAACTTTGATGACGTATACGTGATCTTACCTGCTACTTGGATAATTACGATGGGAACATCGACGGATAAGTTTAAACATGTTTCTATTAATATTGGTCAAGTAGCAGGTAAAACACTCATGTGTTTATTAGCACAAACCATTACCAAACAAGGTCATTTCACGCCATAATGCGGTTAAAAAAATAGAGTGTGTAAATAAACCTAAAAGCAATTTCAAAATTACACCCCACAATCTACATATTTTTACAACTACCCACCGTCATTTACTAATGAAGGCTACCCAACCCATATATTATAACGGCCAACCCACACGGAGTGATTCACTGCTATAAACGCCTGTACAGACGATTGCGTGTCCTATACGACCGTAATCATGTAAGCTAAGGGCTCGAACATACTTGCGACATGATGAAGAACAAAAAGCTCTGATTTATAGGAAATGGAAGAGTACTCATAGCCGTATTTATGTTTAATTATCATTAAATCCTAATAAAATATCAGCAAAGTCGCAGCAAATAATTAAAAGTGCACCAACAACTTATTATTAGATTTTAGATAATCATTAGATGTGAGACTAGTCTTTAAGAAATATCAATAAGTTTTTCTTCATAAATAAAATAATAAAAGTTAAATGGTGTTTGCGGAAACAGCGAGTCTTGCGTAAAACTGGTTTTGCGTAACTCCGAGTTACATTACAGTACAGTAGTAATCCTGAGTTAAATTATTACAGTGCAAAAATAGACGTTAATTTTTGTAAAAAAATGACAATTATTGAATTAGTGTTAGTATATAGTACAAGGATTATGTCTGCATACTAGGATTTAATGATAATTAATTCAACGAACCTCTGTGATGGCGGTTAAATTGGTACCATAATTTTTTCTATGTTTCTAGGAAAATACAGTTCAATAAACCAACATACGCTAAACCAAAGACATTCTATACAAAAAAGAGGTAGATATCGCACATACGCGCGGTATTTGTTACCGACAAATTACCCTAATCAGTGTAATTTTCGTTCAGTCCGCGAACAACGGAGAATGAGATTACACGTGTCTGGCGTATGTCAGCGCACAACAGAACTGAACGTCGCTTAGTATGAACGTAACGTATCTTTAGAAAATCTTTGCGCCAAACGGTATAAATGGCACACAAAAAGATAATACTATCGTTGCTAAGACATTTTGCTCCTTATTATTCGGAACTCTTCTCTGAACCTAAACTTGATAGGTAAGTCAGGCAAACCTCGGTGTACCTCGTTTCAAAGCTAAGTTTATCAAAGGTTTATTTACACTAAGTACAAATGAGAATTTATGTCTAACATTGCCACTTATTAACTAACGTGTCTTATACTTAAACGATGTTGGAAGGTAAGTTACCACAATTTGAATCATTTAAGACCTGAGATCAATTAATAGCAATCCCTAGCGTTAAACATTGTCACTATATGACTTAATACGTCATTTTCAAAAAAGGCAAGATACAAAAATGTGTAAGTAAACCATGGTTAAGAAATAATTGCTTTGTGTACTTGGGTCTAAATCTAATAGCCGTGCAGGGGGGCTATTCACGTTACGTGTCGGCTACATTTCGTGAAGTGAATTGTTTAAAAAGGCCACGGCATTTACGTATTTAAGAAGAAGATATTGAAATCCAAACATTTTTTACGATCACTGAAAAATTAATTTTACATCTATTAACATAGAGCGTAGAATTGAATGTAGTTCAAAACGCAACATGGTCCAGAACCGTGAAATTAAATTTACTTTGTGCGTTAAGGTTGAGAGATGTTTTCTATATTGAAATACAGTGAATTTTACACTCTAAACTTAAAGTTAACTTTTCAGTGTTAATTTTATAATGTCTGGGTGACCGAGCTTTGCTCGGTTGCCAATAGATGGCAGCAGGGGTCATATTTTTAAAATGAATCCTAGCTAGATCGATTTATCGCCCCAAAAACCCCCTGTATACTAAATTTCATGAAAATCGTTCGAGCCGTTTCCGAGATTCAGATTATATAGAAATATATATAGGTATATATATATATATATATATATATATATACAAGAAATGCTCGTTTAAAGGTATAGGATTTAACTGTGTTATGTTCACTATTTAATCACATAAACCAAGCTTATCCATTCGGATCCAATCACTCACCTGAGACGCATTTGGATCCGTCCCAGGATGCAAGTACCTGTGGAGGAAGTAGCACGTCCCGGGAATGTCCTTGGGGAACGAGTTTGGCAAACAGGAACGGTCGCGCGGCTCCATCTCAAATCCGGGGAATTTTATTAGCCACCTGCGAGAAAATTATGCTTGTTAGGTAAGCTTAAACTACTCCCAGGGCTGGTTCTAGGATACACGGAGATCCACGAGTTTATGTCTATGAGATCTGGGCCCTTATTTTGTACCTCAGTGTTATTCACTCAGTGACTTTCAACGACCTTTTTGTCTTTTGTTTTTATCCATTTAAGGTTTGCCACAACATACTATTTTGGTTTCACTTAAAAATCAGCTATGTATAACGAATCATTATCAATAGTGATTATCACTGGAAGTGTTAATATATAGAATACGGGCCCTTTATAAAGCCCTTTTATAGCACTTTTTGCGCATGACAGTAACAAAAACGGCTGAAAAATATCTCCAAGTGTCTGGACACCCCTGCGTAAAGTTCAGCCGTTGGACAATCCGTCGCGTGCATCTCATGATAATTACCGTTTCTATAATCGTTTGGCTAAAGGTTAGGCTCTACGCCGAACGTGACGTATTTATTTCAGTGCGTGATTATAGTTTAAACTACGTTACTTAAAGGACGACTTTTGTGCCCTAACACACCTACGTTATTTACGGCACCGAAAACTCTCAATAAATTTACGACAGTATATTGCTTCATCATCACTGCTTCCATTACGTCAATTAGATCGTTTTGAAGAAATAACTTTTAATTAATATAAAATATAATTATCACATTCATCTTTACGCTTTTCTTTAATACCTACTACATTTATTTGATTAAGTAAACAAAATGCGGTCTTAAATTCTCCATCGGCCTCATAAATATCAAGCTAAATCTCGTCTCCGTCGGCTTTAGAGGTTTATGGTCGAGGTTGGTGAATCAATCAGTCAGCCAATGTTCACTCCGCTTCACTTGTTTATTTATTGGCTTTACGCGGGGTCAATGGAGATAGACTAAATAAGGTATTACACCCTTTTTTCATTCCAAATTGATACTAAAATATCAATTTAGTCACTCAATGTGACGTATGGAAAACGGATCTTTTATACCACGTAGACGTGCAAGTTGATAATTAAGTTGAGTATATACAAATAAACATAATATTTATCTTTTACGAACGCAAATACAGGCATAATTTTTCCAGGAATAAAACCTTTTATTTATGACTTCCTTTATCCATGACCATTATCCATGACTTCAAAAATATACATTCAGGAAATTACGTCGATCCCTTTCTTAAAATCAATTTACGTGAACAATACATTAAAATACATATCTTTATTTAAGAATACGATGTATTCAATACAATGAGCTTGTACGCCAATATAGCTTTTCATATAAAACCCATCAATTATTATTATTTTGTACACACGATAAAATTTAACGACGGTTACAATGGATGTGAGAATTAATGGCGCGATCCAATTTACTACCGGAAGGAACATCTTGTACCCAAACCATATCCTTATTCTTGGCCCTACAAAAATTATTAGATAATATATTGAATGTTATTATTTATTAGGCTAATATCTAAATATTTCTTCCAACTCATACCATACCTAATTTGGATCTGATAGGGATCGACCTTATTAGAGTTGTTAATGAACAATCTAATCGGAAAAATTGATCTTTTCTATATGTTCTCCATGCGTCGTTCGAAGCCAGTTTTACACGTAAAAGCTAATTTAATGTTGTTAATAATGGTGTGATAAGACTCATATTAGTTCTGGGTTTAATTCTAATGATAAAGTTCATGATATACAAAAGCTCATAAATGGTAGAGCTGACATCAAAGGTTTTAAATCGGCTGACGTTGATCATGAAAGGTTAAGAGCCAGGTACACACTTGTAAGAAATTGTAATGATGCGACGACGTCTATGATAATTATTTAACACATACAAGTTGTTACGGCCCCTTGCCTGTCCAGATGAGGGCTCAGTTCCCGGGCCCATAGAGGAACGAGCCCGGACAGGTCGAGGGGGGACCGACTAGTGAGACTACGCGGGATCACTAGTGTACGATCAGTCTCGGGTCAGATGACGGCATCCAATCCGAGTCGGATAGCAATCGAGTCTCACTAGTCGATCAGTGGAAATAGTAATCAGCGACTTTTACTAGACAACAGGTCGGCCACTACGGCTGATACAATACGCCACCGGACGCGGCCAACTATAAAAATAGTTTAAAATTAGTAGGTGCTTATTGACTGACCTTGATCCCGAAGCGTCGGCCTTGATACGGAGTCCTCTGTAGTAGATGTGTGACAGTGTGTGACGTGAAAGTGTTAAGGGTATGTACAAGGGTGCGTGTGTGTATGGGACTGGCAGAGCCGTCTGACCTCCGCTTCAAATCAGCCTCCAAACACGAAGACCACACGCGCAGGAACCCACTTTCCGTCGGCTACCGGTTCGAAGTGCGAAAGGGACCGCACCAGCGCCCCAGCGCGCGAGAGAGGGGGCGCGGCAACAGACAAAAAACGCAGTGCGAAAAACAAGTCAGGCGCATCAAAAAACGGACGTCCCGTTGCGATGTTATTCGATGACTAAACACCCGCGCAAATAGAAACGTGGCTACTCAAACGTAGTAATTTGCGTCTCGCGACTACGCGTTTCAAGGACGACACGTGATCAAAATTACGTCAGCCACGCGCGGGGGACCGCTAAGTTCGTCGGTCGACAGCAGACTGAATGGTGCTTAATACTGGCGCGCACCGAAGTCGCCGCGTCATTGCAGGCATAAAAAAGATCTCGGCGACCGATGCGCGAGCGGGATAGGAAGATTGGCGTTTCCGCGAGTTGGAGCGGGAGCGCACGATTCGATACAAAACGCATGCAGCAAAAAACTCGCCGTAACCAAAGCGTGAGCGAGACGCGCCGATGAGGGCTTCCGCGGGTTAGAGAGAGAGAACACGATTCAACACAATACAATAGGCTCGGCGCTCGCGCCAGCTACTCTCGCGTAAACAATCCCCCGCTCCGAATCTAAGAATGTAGATTCGCTAATCAATAGGCAGTCGGGACAACGTGGCCACGGCACGCTGCAATACTGAGTCCCCCACAAATACCTCGGCCACCCGGGGAACGCCATCCGATCCAAATAGCAGTTTAACAATGCGTCCACGACGCCAAAATAGTGGGAGTAGATTAGGTTCTTTAAGCAGAACAAGATCTCCCACCTGGGGAGGGTTAGTTTTGTCAGCCCACTTGACGCGCTGCTGCAGCAAGTGCAAATACTCAAGAGACCAACGGTGCCAAAAATTTTGAGTCATTTGCTGCAACATTTCAAACCGAGACAACCGTGAGGTCTTGACCTCCCGATAGGGATACTCGGGCAGCGCGTTAAGAGGCTGACCAATCAAGAAGTGACCCGGCGTTAAAGCCTCCAAATCATTTGGATCGGAGGAGACGGGACCGAGAGGCCGAGAGTTAAGAACCGCCTCAATCTTGCAAAATACCGTGGACAGTTCCTCGAAGGTTAAGATGGTTTCCCCAATAACGCGACGCAAATGCGTTTTAGCGACCTTAACAACAGCTTCGAAGATTCCGCCCCAGTGAGGACACGCCGGAGGGTCAAATTTCCAAGTAACTCCCATTCTAGACATGGCGGTGCCTACACAGTGCCTGTTCTTAACAAGGAAGTCAACGACCTCCTTCAAATAACGATCGGTTCCCTTATAATTGGTCCCGCAGTCTGTCCGAACCAAGTCGGGTAGGCCGCGACGGCTCACGAAGCGGCCCAGAGTGGCCACGAACGCCTCCGTGCTGAGGGCACTGACAAGCTCCAAGTGAACTGCCTTGGTTGCGAGGCAAACAAAGACGCACAAGTAGGCCTTAAAAGACCGAGCATTCTTAAGGTTAGAGCTCTTAACTAGAAAAGGACCGGCAAAATCGGTTCCAACACCGGCGAAAGGTCGAGCAGCCCTTACGCGGTCCGCAGGCAGGTCACCCATCACAGGCTGTGCAATGGATGCCTTCAAACGATAGCAAGGAATACATTTGAAGATCACGCTTCGAATGGTTCGTCGGCCTGCCAAAATCCAAAACTCACGCTGCAAAATGGCTGAGAGGGTATTGCAACCCGCATGAGCATTTTTAATATGATAATGAGTTATCAACAGATTGACAAAGGTGCCATCCTTTGGGAGCAGCAAAGGATGTCGCGCTCCATAAGGGAGGTTGGAGTTTTTAAGGCGTCCCCCAACACGTAGTAATCCGGAACTGTCCAAGAATAGACTCAGGCGAGCAAGGTGGCCCTTCAGTGGCGAGCCTCGTTTCAAAGACTCAATCGCTGACTCAAAGTGTTCCACTTGGATCACACGTATCCAGTACATCAACGCCTCTCGCCGTTCCAAGGGCGAGAGCGCCGAGTCTAAGTTTTTATTGAGGGGATCCCTGACATTATGCATGAATCGACGCAGCCAAGCGGTTACGCCGATCAGCTTGTCAAACGAGCTATACCGCTCCAAGAGGGCGCGGTCATAAATGGGCCTATCGTTGACCACGCCAACCCTCAATCGCAAGCCGGGTAATTCGGCTGGAGCCTCAAATTTGTCCGGGGGCCAGGAGGATTCTGGGCCAGATAGCCAGCCCGGTCCCCACCAGAGTGGGTGGTAGACTAGCAAAGAAGCCTCGCAACCGCGAGAAGCGCAGTCAGCTGGGTTTAGTTCCCCGGGTACATGTCTCCATTTCAAGGGTGTGACAGAACTTTGTATTTGTGACACTCTATTCGCCACGAAAACTTCAAGATTATGGACCGAAGCCCGAAGCCAACACAGGACAATCTCGCTGTCCGACCATGCAAAAACGTCCAAAATGTTTACGAAGGGCTTCAAAGAAGCGTGGACGTGGTTTAATAACCGGTTCAAGAGTGCGGCTCCCGAAAGTTCTAACTTAGGAATTGTTAGACGAGACCTAATAGGTGCAACCTTGCTCTTAGCTAGGACAAGGTGCAACGAGACTTGCCCAGAAGCACTCACGGTTCGCAGATATACCACAGCTGCATATCCCTTCTCAGAGGCATCGCAGAACCCGTGTAAGCTTGCACGACATTTGCCCGGAGGCAAGAAGCATCTGGGTAAAGAGATTTGGTTGATGTCGGGAAGGGAGGACACCAAAGAGAGCCACTCTCTTAAGAGAGCACCAAGAAGAGGCTCATCCCAGCCTAACCCAGACACCCGAAGCTTTTGAAGAAAGCACTTGGCCAGAAAAACAACCGGAGTTATCCAACCGTTTGGATCAAAGGTGCGCGCCACAGTGGACAGGACCAGTCGTTTGGTCCAAGACTTCGGAGGATCATCTAACTTGACCCGGTACGTAAAAGAATCCTGAACGGGCTGATACTGGATACCAAGCACCGTCAGCAAATTGGGATTCTCCGGGTGTTCAAACAGGTGAGGATCCTGTTGATCCTCTCCAGGTAAGTCCTGCAAAACCTGAGGTGAGTTGGATAGCCATTTACGTAACTCGTACCCTCCGGATTTCAAGATGGCGATCAACTCGTCCCTCAGGATGCGAGCTTCCTCAACACTGGATGCTCCGGCGCAGATGTCGTCCATATAGACAGAAGTTTCTAGGACATCCGCTGCTCGCGAATAATTCAGTCGTTCCCGGTTGGCCAGCTCCAAGAGCGTCCTCATTGCAATATAAGGACTAGACCTAAGGCCATAAGTTGTAGTGTTCAGCTCGAACACGCGCACAGGATCACTGGGATTCTCGCGCCACAAAATCAGCTGGTAACGACGATCATCGCGATGCACTACCGATTGCCTGAACATCATTCGTATGTCGGCCACAAAAACCACCTGGTGCCTACGGAAGTTGGTGAGGATGTCAGATAGATCCTTAAGAAGTTTGGGGCCAGTGTGGAGACACTGGTTCAAGGAAACCCCATTAGACGTGGCCGCTGACCCGTCGAAGACCACACGAATTTTACCGCCTGGAGACTTCAAGACCGCGTGGTGAGGGAGAAAATAGTGCTCGTGAGAGCGCCAGTCAAATGAGGAAGGGGACATGTGCCCCAACGCCTCGTACTCCCTCATGAACTCAATATATTTCTCTCGAAATGCAGGGTCTCGCTTCATGCGGCGTTCCATGGACAGAAGTCTTTTTTCAGCTAACGCCCTTGAATGACCAAGGGGGGGGCGTGAGGCAAGGAAGGGTAGCCGAGTTACAAACCTGCCATCGACGCGACGACCTGTGTTATTCTGGTAGAATAACTCGCATTCCTGATGGAGGGGGTCTACCCGAGCCGCTTGAGGGGGCTCTTCAATTTCCCAAAATTTTTGGACTACATCGGAAAGTGCCACTCCAATAGTTTGGAGATGGTCCACGTCAGGAGGCAGGTTGTTCCATAAAACCGGACCGAAAAAACTAAACCCAAAGATAGTGGGCATGGCCGACAAACCATTTTTCTGCAATGTCCTAATCTCTCCTGACATGATCAAGCCCAGCACATCGGCGCCCAAGAGCAAATCAGTGGGGCCAGGTTCAGACCATGAAGGGTCCGCCGGGGTTAAACCCGACGCGCAATGAACCGCCGAGTTATGGATAGGAACGTTCGGGAGGTGTCCCACAATATCGTCAAGAACGTTCACATCGACTAGGATACGAAGGGGACCTTCGGCTGGACCAAACATAAGTTCTGCCCGACCCCTGGGAGTCGGAGGAACCGATCCTCCTATTCCTAACATTGGACGATTGTCCGGACTCCAGGGGAGCCCCAGCGTCCTCACCAACCACGACGATGCAATGCAGCGCTGTGAACCGAGATCTAGCAGCGCGCGTACCATTAGCCACTCACCGTTCGGGTTAAACACCCTGACCAAAGCCGTGGGCAAAAGTACGGTCTGGCAGACCGTCTTATGCTCGCTCAAATTGTCGGGTGAGGTGGCGGTGGTGGGAGCCAGGGCAGCAACTAGTCAACGGGAGTTGCCCCTTTCGGGCGACTCCTCCAGCCTCGGGCGCTCGTAGGGGCCAGCTTGCGGAACTTCTACCACACCGATAGGTGGGGTTCCCCCAGGGTACACCCAAGCGTCCCTCATGGGCTGAGGGGGTCTGGTCACGTACGACAGCCGCGGGACGACGTAGTGCGGAGGGGGGTGTCCAGACCATCGAGGGGGGTATCGCTCCAGCCTGGGGTATTCAGCCAGAGGAGGGGAGTACCTCCTTGGTTCAGACTGAGCGACGGCAAAACCTCCCTCAGGGTTGACAGAGGGCGGAACGCCCCCGCCCCTGGAGGGCTGCACCCCCGCCCGAGGGGGGGGTGAAGCCCTATCAAAACCAGGGGCCGGACGAACAGTGTTCGCCCCACGCCGTCCATCGGCTGGGCACGTGACCGAGGAGGAGCCTCCACTCCTGCCGGGTGTCTGTTCAACCACCTCCTGCCTGCCGGCACCATTGCGGTCGAGACAAAGAATAGGAAGGTGGTTGCCCTGACAGTGTGTGCAAGGCCGTTGGTGCTGGCAATTGCGTTGCAAGTGCCGACCTAAGCAAGAGTAGCACCAACGGCGCTCCCTCGCGATGGCCCTACGGTACTTGGGCGGTCTCTCCAAAAATTTAGGGCAATCGGCCGTTGTGTGCGTGGAAGCACGGCAATAGTTGCAGGGGGTTGCCTCGGTCGCAGCAAGGCCACTAAAGTTGGGGATTGTGCGGCGACCAGTCTGCTGCGCCACTACTGGCTGCTTGAAACCCCTGGTGGAAGTCGTGGGTTTAGAAGCGGGCGTCGGTCGCGCCGGCTCCTTTGCCGGTGTTCCCGAGGCCACGGCATTCTCCACCTGGCGGCTCTGTTCCTCAAGGAACTTTAAGAGGTCACTGAACGGGGGTATATAATTAGCCCCGTCCCCGCCGTACCTCTCTTCAAATCGGATCCGCAGATCGAGAGGCAGGCGGGACAGAACCAGGTGAAGAAGCCAGAAGGACCACTGATCCACTGGTAAGTCAAGTTGTCGAAGGGCGTTGCAAGCAACCACGACTGGGTCAATGATCACCTCCCGGAGACGCGCTAGGTCTTTCAAAACCGGGAGGGATATTAACTCCATCATGTGCGCGTCAGCAAGGCGGCGCACATTGGCGTAGCGCCTCTCGAGGAGTTCTCTGGCCGTGGAGTAGCTGGCGTCAGACAACTTCAAATGGCAGACTACCCCAAGTGCCTCCCCTTGAAGGGAGGTCCGCAAATAGGCCATTTTTTGGCCTGGGGATAGGTCGCGGCGGGTATGGACTAGACTGTCGAAGATGGAGATGAACCCCATCCAGTCTTGAAGCCGCCCACCAAAGTGTGGAAGGTCCAAAGTAGGCAGCCGACCCAATAGGGCGGGCTGCTGCTGCGGGCGAGGCGACTCGCACAGAATGCTCTTTCGAGCCTCACGATTCATTTTGGCCCCAGCCTCGAGCACATCGTCTGTGAACTCGAAGAACTGCTCGTAGTCCTTCTGGGCCGATTCTCGCGCCTCGTCGTCCTCCACTGTAGCAAGGAATTCCGAATAGGCCTCTTCAAAATGGGCTCGTCTGGCTGGGAGCTGCTCAAGGCGGTGGAGCAAGCTAGCCGTCCTGTCTGGACGAGTAATAAGCGCATGCGCGCTAGCTGCCCACCGCAGCTCATCCTGCATACGGCGCACCGGAGGCTTATGCGAAGGCATGGCGAGACTGCGCGAAGATAATTACAAGGAAGCACGAAACCGAAAAATAAAACAACAAGGACGTAGAACAAGCACAGATGCAAACACCAACACGTGCAGAACGCTAATCAAGGTCGCGGTTAACAAACGCGCGGCACGCGGTAAATAACGCGGCGTTGCTACAAAAACGCGTGGTGTAGCGGTACAATAATCTGTGGCCGTTAACGCGGCGTATCGGTCCGACACGTGGCGTACCGCGCCTACAAACGTGTGACCGACAGAGATACGCGACGAATTAAATACGCGCAACAAATATCGATATCGACGCGCCGAACGTGTAAAAGCCGCTTAACCAAAAGGCGCGAAACCACGCTCTGCTACCAAATGTTACGGCCCCTTGCCTGTCCAGATGAGGGCTCAGTTCCCGGGCCCATAGAGGAACGAGCCCGGACAGGTCGAGGGGGGACCGACTAGTGAGACTACGCGGGATCACTAGTGTACGATCAGTCTCGGGTCAGATGACGGCATCCAATCCGAGTCGGATAGCAATCGAGTCTCACTAGTCGATCAGTGGAAATAGTAATCAGCGACTTTTACTAGACAACAGGTCGGCCACTACGGCTGATACAATACGCCACCGGACGCGGCCAACTATAAAAATAGTTTAAAATTAGTAGGTGCTTATTGACTGACCTTGATCCCGAAGCGTCGGCCTTGATACGGAGTCCTCTGTAGTAGATGTGTGACAGTGTGTGACGTGAAAGTGTTAAGGGTATGTACAAGGGTGCGTGTGTGTATGGGACTGGCAGAGCCGTCTGACCTCCGCTTCAAATCAGCCTCCAAACACGAAGACCACACGCGCAGGAACCCACTTTCCGTCGGCTACCGGTTCGAAGTGCGAAAGGGACCGCACCAGCGCCCCAGCGCGCGAGAGAGGGGGCGCGGCAACAGACAAAAAACGCAGTGCGAAAAACAAGTCAGGCGCATCAAAAAACGGACGTCCCGTTGCGATGTTATTCGATGACTAAACACCCGCGCAAATAGAAACGTGGCTACTCAAACGTAGTAATTTGCGTCTCGCGACTACGCGTTTCAAGGACGACACGTGATCAAAATTACGTCAGCCACGCGCGGGGGACCGCTAAGTTCGTCGGTCGACAGCAGACTGAATGGTGCTTAATACTGGCGCGCACCGAAGTCGCCGCGTCATTGCAGGCATAAAAAAGATCTCGGCGACCGATGCGCGAGCGGGATAGGAAGATTGGCGTTTCCGCGAGTTGGAGCGGGAGCGCACGATTCGATACAAAACGCATGCAGCAAAAAACTCGCCGTAACCAAAGCGTGAGCGAGACGCGCCGATGAGGGCTTCCGCGGGTTAGAGAGAGAGAACACGATTCAACACAATACAATAGGCTCGGCGCTCGCGCCAGCTACTCTCGCGTAAACACAAGTTGTTACTCATAATATGAGGTGAGTTGATCAAAAGAGGTTTAGAGCTAGGAACAAAATTGTTACAAAATGTAATGTTAGTGATAATCAAAATGTTAGTTCTTGCTCAAACAATAATAATTATTATAATGCACCTAAGTTTTAACTCATAAGTGGTAAGCCAGTTGCTCATCAGAGGTTCAAACCCGAGTAAAAAATTGTAAGAAAGTGAAACGTTGTAATGATGTTGGTGTTAACCATAACATTAGTTCTTGCTCAAATAACATTAATTATGATAATGCACACAAGTTTTTAGTCATAATATGTGGTAGAGCTGATGTTGGTCATAATAGATTCAGAACACAAAATATGAAATGGCCGGATTCTGCCCTCGGAAAAAAATATTCATTGCCATCGACAAACAGTACGTCATATTAATCTAGGGCACAGCTCCATACAAGTTTCGGCCATGTCATATGAAAAAATGTTATGTTACAATGATTATGGTGATAATAATTAACGCAAAACTAATATCATGATTATTACTAATAATTAATAAAAGTTCTTACTCATAAGTAGTAGGGCTGACGTTGATCATAAGTGGTTCAGAGCCGGATTCAAACTTGTTGGCCAGTGTGACGTTGTGACCAAAGAGGCAATACTTCAGCATGGTCTTCCCGACCACGCCGGCGAGGACTGTCCCCGTGTGGAGACCTATTCGCATCTATGGACAAAGAATTATATTCTAGTTTTGTGGCTTAACAAAAACGTACTTAAAAATATCGGCCATGTTCGAACATTTCTGTCTCATTCTCAATATTCTATTTATAACAAGTGGAAAATTAAAAAATTTTAAAACACCCACGACTTTTGCAGACTTGTAATTGAAAAAGGATTAAATAATTTTTTGGAAACTCCCCGACTAAAGGAAAGTAAGAACTAAGAACCTATCAGTATAATTACAAATCCAAGAAAATCCGCCGGAGCTGCTGTATTTTGCCTAGTGTTGATGGTGCTGTTTACCAGTTGATGACTAATTCAATTTCTTTATACTTCTCATATACCGGCAGTTTATCAATACTTACTAATTACATTTGATATTAGAAACGAAAATAGCAATGGCAGCTCCGACGGATTTTCTTGGATTTGTAATTATACTGATAGGTTCTTAGTTCTTACTTTCCTTTAGTCGGGGAGTTTCAAAAAAATTATTTAATCCTTTTTCAATTACAAGTCTGCAAAAGTCGTGAGTGTTTTAAAATTTTTTAATTTTCCACTTGTTTTATAGTTTTTCGATTGATATATTAATGTAATTTAAATTATATTATTATTAAAAAATGAAAATTAATCTTCAAACTAGCCATTTGCTCCTCTAGCAGCGTTTGAAGGCATCATTCCTTCCAAGTCATAAAGAGACGTTTATTGTGGCGCCCCCTGCTGTTCAATCACAAGAACAATTATCTACGAACCATTGCCAAATACTCACTAATATTTTATACAAAACTGTATCCAAATCGGTTCAGTCGTTTTTGTAATAATTGAGAACATTCGTATGCACTGTAAATGTTTTTATGGCGCCCCCTGGTGATCGATGTTCGTAACAACTAATTAAGAACCATCGCCAATGAATACCAAACATTATACAGAAAACTGCATCTAAATCGGTCAAGCCGTTTTTGAAATAAATGGGAACATTCGTTTGCAATATAAATGTATTTTATGGCGCCCCCTGGTGATCGATGTTCGTAACAACTATCTAAGAACCATTGCCGCTGAACACTTTACATTATACAGAAAACCGCATCTAAATCGGTCAAGCCGTTTTTGAAATAAATGGGAACATTGATGTGCACAAACAAACAAACAAACAAACAAACAAACAAACAAACAAACAAACAAAAATATTTTTGCATTATTGGTTTTTGTGAACAATTTAACATACAAGCAAACATAAAATCTTTTTAATAGAGTAATGTACAAACGGTCTCTCACCCTAAACTCATATACCCGTACTCCGTTCCGTCGTGGGTAATAAATAAAACTTAGCTATGGTTTTCTAAGTAGAACGTTGAGAAAAACATTGTAGATACCTACTACGCAAATAGTCAATAATAGTTACGAGCTAGATATTGGGACCAATTTGAGTGAAAACAAATTAAACTTGTTCGCAAAACAATTTATAGACAGTATTTGTGTCACATGCAACCTTGGGGAAAAGGCAGTATCGAAAAATGTATTGGTGTTGTTAAAGTTTTGTCGAAATTGAATTGAAAATATTGCCATCGGTTAACTTAATTTCTTTTCAAGATATTTTAAAATCATAATTGTAATTTGTTCGAAAGTCCTTCCTGAAAGGACTTTTACAATTTCATTAAAATTTTAACTACAATTTAAATAACTCAATTTTAGCAAACTTCTTCTTCTAAACCTTCCTTACAGAATATTTCAGAGTGATTGTGGGTCGCTAATGTCCTTTCGGTAAGGACTTTTGCAATTTAATTATAGTAGTTTATGTAACGGTTACATAATGGGGGGTATTAAAATACGAGTGTGAGTTTAAAAAACGAGCCGCAGGCGAGTTTTTTAATAGTATCACACGAGTGTTTTAATACCTAATTATGTAGAGTTTCATACACTACTTTATCTACGCTCATATTATTATCATAAATCCAAATCATAAAATCTTGCTAACTTTTGTCGTAAATCATTGCAACTACTAAGATGTCAGGTGGAGTGAAATTTTCTTTAGTAGGTTTCACTACTAGACATTTTTCAGCCCAAAGTTTTGACTAAGTAACAAAAAAATTGGTTGTCTGTAAAGTCGGTTTACGGACGATAGATTTACGAGATAACGTCATAATCGTAATCGTTATCGTAATCGTTATCGTAATCGTAATCGTAGTCGTAATCGTAATCATAATCATAATCACAGGCCCAGGTGAAACGTTACGCGGAACGTTAGACATTGTGTTGTTGTCTATGGTCAATCATGGCCCATCTATACTCTCGGCAATGACTACCAACTATATGTTGTCTGTGGATTCACTTTAAAAAATATTACATAAAAAATATTACCTACCCCAGATAATAATTGTAACCGCTAACCGTTGTATTGCCGATAGCGGTACTGTAATCAATTCCTTCAAAACCCCAGATACAAATACAGGAGTCCAGAGCCGTGTATCGTTATGGATTTTATACAACTTTCTTTAAATATTTCCATAGTAGAGCGATGTTATTATGAATAACTTTTTAATAATTATAGAAGTCTGTGAATAAAGTAGGTAATTATTTGACACATTTCGATTTTATAATTCGAACTTTAAGCAATGAGCGTAGATAAAAATTTTAACGATGATTTATATAACATCATTACGACTAATAATTGAGTGCAGCACAACTCAGAAATAAGGACGTAAGGAAGGTGGCAAAAGTCCTTTGAAAACATTACGGAGAACTTAAAATTCTTGGCATGTTTGCAGGCTTTCTCGCAATATTTTCCTTGGGTGACGTGCAATGTTTTACTGCTGCAAAGGCACACATCTTTGTATAGTCAGAAGCCAAAAAGAAGGTGTGGTTGAAAAGTCAGAAGCGTCCTGATGGGGGCTTAAAATCCATCACCCTTGAATCTAGGGCTGAAATTTCTTTGAATAGTCAGAAGCGCTGTGTGGTTGAAAAGTCAGAAGCGTGCCTGATGGAGGCTTAAACTCCATTACCCTTGAATATAGGGCTGAAATTTTCTCCGTATTAGTAATGACTAACCTTTATGGGGTTTCCCTCGTGCGTCAGATGTTGTGCGCATGTTTCAACCATGCGCAGCGCCATCCAGGCGATTTGCGGTGCATGCGTATCTATCTTGCGATGGAGCCCACTCGCTACACAGTATGCGTCGCCGATTGTTTCCACCTGAAATTTTCATCTGCCTTTAAAATATGCCACATTGCGAGAAGTGCAAAAGCCATCTTGCCTTGGCAAAAACATTGTGTCGAGTCAACATGTAATGTATTGCTGTGAAAAATATTCACATCATAGAGATCAATGACGGCTGATGGAAAGCAATAATGAGGTCTAAGTTGGAACTTGCCAAGAAAATGTCTATTCAATACAATACGCGTGAGCCATTTCTTTTAATGATTTGAGGTCATTTTTTAGGATGTACAATTAATATTAACTACACGTTAGCACCAGGCTCTCCACAATCTGTTACCAGAAAGTTCTTAGTTATTAAGGTCATATTGCCCGCCGCCTTCCAGATAATCTGGAGAAACTTATAGTTGTGGGCAAAGTGGAGGGTAAACGACCACGCGGCCGTTCACCTAGCCGCTGGTCTGACCAGGTGAAATCACTCACAGGCCTTCCTTTCGCAACAGCCATCAGGAAAGCCGAAGATCGAAACGTGTGGAGAGACATGGTGAAGAACATATGTTATGAAGAAGGTGAAGAACATATAACAGTGCGGACACGACCTTCAGTTATGAAGACGACGATAAAGGAGGACAATTAATATCCACTATCTTTTCGCTTTTATTTTATTTATTTATTTCTATTTTATTTATCTTTTTGCTAATAACTCAAGACGCAGGCCACGACCTTACCTTGTAAACATCGAGCTCTTCACAGAAAATATCGAAGACACTGTACAAGTCTTCTAACATGGCTATCACCATCATCGGCGTAGCGGTCGCACAGATGGACGTGAACCCCACTATGTCACTGAACAGCATCGTGACGTCATCGTGGCTCTTGGCTTCGATGGCTTCACCTGCATAACATTCATATGTTACAGATCTGCTCAGCAAGCTGGTCAAGTGCGGCTTGAAAAAGAACAAACCCAGCTGCGTTTGTCGTTGACTTTGTGGAGGGCACTTTGGCACCCCCCGTAAACTTAGTATGAAGACAGACAACGACAGTTAATTACTTTTTTTAATATAATCTGGGGGCTTATTTACGTAACGTTTTTACACAAAGAAAGAAAATAAAAAATAACACTGAAAAATTAACTTGACATCTATTGGTTTAAAGTGAAAGAAAATAAAATATTTCGACATAGGAAACACAATCCTTCAAAGTTATCGCGTAAAGTAATTTAACGATTCTCGACCATGTTTCGTTTTGCACTACATTCAATTTTACGCTCCGTAAAATTATTTTTCAGTGTTCGCAAAAAATGTTTTGGTTTCAATATCGTCAGCGTAATGCCATATTCTTTTGACGTGATAACGTCTTATAAATTGATGAATACCAGCAACACACATGAAAAATAGTAACGTTCCGCGTAACGTTCCACCTGAGCCTGTCCGTGCAAGCGAGAGCGTGCAACAAGCTATAGAGAGGCACGATAACTCCTTTTTTGTATTACATAAAATAATGATTATGACGTTATCACGTAAATCTATCGTCCGTAAACCGACTTTACAGGCAACCAATTTTTTTCGTTAAACATTTCACATCACGAAATGTAGCTGACGGATTACGTAAATAGCCCCCCTGATTAGCGCCTGATTTATTTGGCGCCTCCTGAAACTGGCGCCCTGGGCGAATGCCTTGGTTTGTCTCCCCTAAGATCCGGCGCTGATTAACGCTTATTAAATATCATAATATTTAAACACCGATCTCAAATCCATTAAAATACTTGACTAAAGGAATTAAAAAAAATCTCGAAAGTCAGTATATAAACATAACTGTAATAAAAGAAGCTAAATTATAATACCCAACGTTAGAACAAAATCGGGTACGTACTTTCTCTGTCTTATATCAACTCACCGAGCCACAGCCGCTTAGCGATGTGTGGAGGAAATATTAAGTGCAGCAAACTGACGTTCTTCTCTCGCTCCTTGTCCACTGACTTGCTGGTTTCCATTATGGAGTTCTTTAGTTTGTCCATCCGTTTTCGTAGTCCATCCTGAGAAGATTTTTACAAATATTACAACAGTTTTTGTCTTCTAACATAATATAGGTAAATGTTTAACAAATAATATACGTTGATTAATGAACAAAAAAACCGACTTCAACTCTCATCAAACTACTGTTGAATACTTCTTTTCAAATTAAAAATGTAAGACTTATATAGTTTTGTAATGGATGCCATTATTGGAACTGATATAAATTGAAATGGGACCCACACGGAACTCGTCAGCTTTCTACAACAAGAATCATCAAATCGATTTACCCAGTCAAAAGTTATGAGGTAACAAACTTGCTCCTTTTTTGAATTCGGTTGAAAAAGCTTAGACGATTACTTAAGAAACAGCGCCATATTGTGTGCGCTCCAATTAGCATGGTGATTACTATACTAATTAACCTATGACTGTACGTGTATTAACAATGCAAATCACATTCGATTAAAGGCCGTGCAATAGTTTACACCTGCCTATCTGATCGAGTGAGTAACCAAATTCCATGCCCGAGGAACACACTTGGCGTTAGTAAACAAGGTTTAGTGGAGCCTATGCACGTAGTTGAAATTCCTACGTTGGACTGCGAATCGAGAGTTTGGCCTATGACAGTAGAATTGCAGGAATGGATAATTAAATCATCTTCACATCTTTCTAATGTATGAAATTCTCGTTTTATTTGTAACCAAACTACTACGATTTCTCTGAAATTTTTTGTCTACATTCGGTCAGTCTGAGAATAGGTTTTTATATACCTAATGGCAAAACAACGTTTGCTCGGTCAGCCAGTTTTGATATAAATAAAATTGCTCGAAAGTGTCCAGTTTTGGAAATTAGTCCGAAATTCTACTTTATGAGTTTACTAATCACGTTCAACTCGATACTAGGATTAATATTTCTTTGCAAGCAATGATTTTAATGTAAACATAATTTTGTGAAAATGACTACCCTTCCTGCAATTTTAAAGCTTTAAGCCCTAGTATGTTACGAGTTAGGTAACATGAAGATATCATAAAATGCAGAACGTCGTTTACCAGTCGAGCTAATTTCTTAGTATTATTTACATTAAATGTTCGCAGGTAGTTCTAGATTATTATCATGTAGAAACGTATCATGAATACGAATATGTTGGAGTTTCAATAATATTATATACCTTCCGAATATCTTATCTCAAAAAAGGTGTTGGTTAAAAGCGATACAAAGTTTTCTCTTCCATAATTTATACAATACCTAATCCTAGATATCCAACTTAATTCTTACCTACTCTTTTCTCAGTAGCTTAATTGCTTAACAAAATATTGAAGTCGGATCACGTCCGATAATAATTCTCATTAAAGCGGAAATATTGAATCAGAAGATTTATAGCTTTGCCGAAACTCCTTCCTCGACACCCGGCTTTTCAAATATACGAGTAAGGTATCTTTTGTAGTTTTAGATTAATGTTTGCTATTACTTTCTTCTTTTGAATCGTAATAAAAGGCTTTATGTCCGGGTCGATCGAAAGGTATTACGCCACTCAATATATCAGGGATTGCTTTGGGTTTTTTAAGAATCTTTATATAACGCATCCTTCTTATCAGGGTCTCTCGTTTTGAAATGTTCGGTACTTTGATGTTGAGATGGGATATTCATGAGTTAGTGTCCAATATGTATGTTAATGAATAAAAACATACAATTATGCGCTTGATTGAGAATCTCCTTTTTTGATTTTCGAAGAAAAGCTTGAATATACTTAAACCTAATTATTCCTAGATAAAGATATAATTATTCATACACAACTACTACTAGATACTATAGTAACTAACTTTAATCGCAATTTACATTTTAATGTATAAAATATTTTTTTTATCATTCATTCATTCATTCGTCATGTTATTTTAGGATAATCCTTACTGCTGGTGATAAAACAAGCATATTTGGCACCGCTAAACTGGCGACATCAGTATTATATCTATAACACAAATAAATTTTAACTTGATCATAAATTATTTTGAACCTAAATGTACGAGTAAAAATATACTTTTCGAAGTAAAATATTTAAATTGAGATTCAAATTGAACAAGCCAATTGTTCAGCGCTTACACGGATCTCTGGGCGTTTTATCATTTAAATTTGCCTTCAGGGAGATGTTATAATATTTTTAATTAAAATTTTGCTTTCTTGTTACAGTGTTATGATTACAATCGTTTTCATGCATTTTTACCCACGACGGAACGGAGTACGGGTATATGCGTTTAGGGTGTGAGACCGTTTGTACATTACTTTATTAATGAGATGTTATGTTTGTTTGTATGTTAAATTGTTCACAAAAACCAATAATGCACAAATATTTTTGTTTGTTTGTTTGTTTGTCTGTGCACATCAATGTTCCCATTTATTTCAAAAACGGCTTGACCGATTTAGATGCGGTTTTCTGTATAATGTTTGGTGTTCAGCGGCAATGGTTCTTAGATAGTTGTTACGAACATCGATCGCCAGGGGGCGCCATAAAATACATTTACATTGCAAACTAATGTTCTCAATTATTACAAAAACGACTGAACCGATTTGGATACAGTTTTGTATAAAATATTAGTGAGTCATTGTCAATGGTTCGTAGATAATTGTTCTTGTGATTGAACAGCAGGGGGCGCCACAATAAACGTCTCTTTATGACTTGGAAGGGATGATGCGGATTTTCTTGGATTTGTAATTATACTGATAGGTTCTTAGTTCTTACTTTCCGTTAGTCGGGGAGTTTCAAAAAAATTATTTAATCCTTTTTCAATTACAAGTCTGCAAAAGTCATGGCTGTTTTAAAATTTTTTAATTTTCCACTTGTTGTATTTACGACTGAATCGTTAGTTGATGTAGTATGTTTGACTTGTGTGGTGCAAGGTATTTAGCATAGTTTTAGGTTTAAATGTAAATGTGTAAATCCAAAAGTATTGATTATTTTTGTGTAAATGAAAATTACGGCCTATATATATCTTGCGAGGGTAAGTAAAACATCTTATGGTAGAAGATTATAATTTTATAAGATTGTATTTTAATTACAACAAAACTTTTTGGCCAAAAACCGCCTTCATGCATTTAAAAATTATATGCACTAGAGGAAAACTGAAAACTAATGCGGAAATTAGGAACTTTCTTAAAAGATGCTGGACTCACATAGACTAACCTTTGCACAGGTGTGAAGTTACTCTCAAAAACACCTAATAAATCACGGTTACTATAGCATTAAAAAGTTTTTATTAAAGACAAGTATTTATTTATCGGATATATCATTCCGATCCATCTCTTCACGAGACATCATTAAAATTCATATCATTCATTCAGTAATACTTTTTATAGCATAATAACACTATTGAAGTGCCGAGTATAGCATGACGAGTATAGTGCGAGCATGTGCCGAGTTTCTAGCCAGTTCTTCTAAGTGCAAACGTGCTTGCCGAATTTGGTGGTAGAGTTCTGACTTTTCATGGGAGCCTCTAAATTGTGTGAAAATTAATTATTTTCATTTTCATGGGAAAGTCTAATTTTTGAACAGATTTATTAATTAAAAAGTTAATTACCGAAATAGCTAAAACAAACCTGCGCCCTCGTTTGCTCGCTGACCAGGATAACATCTCTCGTCGCATCGTGTAGTGGGATGTCGGAAATAAAGAGCCCTCTTCCAGTTAAACCTTCCAGTCCATCCAGAAATGGCGATCCGACGAAAAGCAGCGAGTCAGACTCCGAACAGAAGACCATCTGGCCCTTTATCTCGAGCCCCTGTGAACAAAAATGTTTGTATACAATTGGGTATTTGACTCCAATTGTTTTATTACTGTTTAGGGTTCCGTAAAAAGCGACTTCAACTCTCATCAAACTACTGTTGAATACATCCTTTCCAATTAAAAATTTAAGACTTAAGAAAACCATTTATTTTCTCATGGATACCATTATCAGAACTGGACTTAATTTAAATGGGACGGAAGCGTCAACTTTCTAATAATAAAAGAATCATCAAAATCGATTCACCCAGTCAAAAGTTAAGAGGTAACAAACGTAAAAAAACATACAGTCGAATTGAGAACCTCCTCCTTTTTTGAATCTGTTGAAAAGTAACTAAATCGATCATATAACAAAAAAGTTATAAGCATTTAAATGTTTGTAATTAGACAGTATTCTTGCCACCATTCCACGCGGGCAAGACTTGTATAGTAATTAGAATAGGCTAGTGAAAGTTTTATTTCACATTTCAATAAAAAATGTATGTAGTTAAATTTATAAATCTTTGTTGGATTTTAACATTTTTTCAGTGTAGGTAGGTACGTTTTATCCTAGTTTACACTAAAGTAATATTTTTATCAAATTCAAAAGTAGTGTAATACCCAATTAGATTGGTGAAACGTTTCGTTCAATCACGCTACAATAGGGGCAGAGCATCAATAAAGAACGCTGCACAATCGGGAAAAATCTTTAATCTTGAACAGTTTCCGTTGCGTAAACGGTTCGGTTCAAGTTAAACAAAAAAAAAAATTTCGACGAATTGAGAACCTCCTCCTCTTTTGACGTGACAACGTCTTATAAATCGATAGAGCCGGTTGCACGCACGAAAAAACATGACTCATCCGGCGTTACCGGCGTTACCTCGCTCATGCGGCGTTACCTCGCGAGCGCGGAACGAGCGACAAAGAAAACGTTGTCACGTTCAACTATCGTCAGTAAACCGACTTTACAGGCAACCAATTTTTTTGAAGTCGGTTAAAAATTGTACCTATATGGTGGAATTATTCTACTTTAAAAAAGCTAAATAAAAGTTCGCAATACCACAGGTTGACCCATTATTAAGAGTTAGGTATGGACAAACAGATACATTCTTTCATGTAACCAATAGCAACGAAGCCATAACCAGCCAATTAGCGCCTTGGCTGCAAAATTGATGTATGTGTTGGAGCCATCCCATATTGCTCCAACAAACCTACACTTTTATGACCTCATGAGAAGCACTTGATCAATTTTATTATTATTTATAGTAGTGAATAGTGAAATAAAAGATAACTTACTCTTAGTATTTATTAAATTCGATCATTCGATCTTCACCTTACCTCTCACTATACCATAGATAATACACATATACTTGCACTACACTTCTTCACAAAACACACTTCACTAACTACTTCACTTCACCTTATCGATTACAACGTCACAACGTAACTGACTTGGCCGGAGCGGGCCGGCTCGACTCTCGAAAAGACATCCCCACTCTTGAAAATACCCCTTTTCCCGCAAAAGTTTCTCATTGGTCGTGAGAGCCGCCCCGCTCTGGCCGGATGTCAAATCAAGTACTAATTTAACGACAATTAATTCTAATTATGTTATTACTTTATTCATAATTACGGTATACAAAGTTGAATATTGATATTAATTAAGCCAGTGTTGCTGACATATGCATTACCCTATCAGCTGCATAGATTCAAGGTCGTCGCTGTTATAAGTATTTTAGCAGAATCAAGGCGCAGATTATAGATATGTAAATCCACGAAGACACACCCCACTCTGTCTAAATCGCATATGCTTCATTAGATTCGTATGGAGTTTCACAGAGTGGGGCGCGTCATCTTTATACAATCGATAGACGCATTGATTGCCAGAGCACATTGTAACCCCAATCCAATCATAACTTACACAATCATCTCGCACAGATTATTCATGACTCAAACATCGAGGGAGATCACTCGAGATAATTTCAGCTTAATTCTGACGTTGAAATACAATAGCATTAATATTCATCGTAACCTGAAGAGCTTCAGTCTTCAACGTTATTAGCCAACCGCGTAAACGCGTAATTAACTTAACGATGCCTCATACCTCATAATTTTGAGTAACGCTGTGTTAAATTATTCCTGTATATTACAAAATCGTAAGTTTGATTCTTGGGTTGGACAAAAATTATAAGGTTTTAACTTTTACTTCTTACATATTTTTTAACCAACTCCTAATTAAAAATTAACTTTTTCGTGCGTATCTTGTATGTTTGTTTAATTGTTTGTAAATTGTCTTTATAATTTCTAACCTACAGGTCACTAAAAATAGCTTGAAAGCTTTTTATGCCGGTAACATCGATGAATAGAATGTAGATGACAGACGAGCGAAGTAACTTCAAGCGAACAAGCGATCAAGGGAGAAGAGTAGTGAATTATACAAGGTGTGGGTTAATTCGTTTAGTGTTCCGGTAGCTAACCTTTTGACGTGACAACGTCTTATAAATCGATATAGCCGGTTGCACGCACGAAAAAATTGGTTGCCTGTAAAGTCGGTATACTGACGATAGTTGTACGTGACAACGTCTTCTTTGTCGCTCGTTCCGCGCTCGCGAGGTGACGCCGGTAACGCCGCATGAGCGAGGTAACGCCGGATGAGTCATGTTTTTTCGTGCGTGCAACCGGCTCTATCGATTTAAAAGACGTTGTCACGTCAAAAATTGGTTGCCTGTAAAGTCGGTTTAAACCTCGCTCATGCGGCGTTACCGGCGTTACCTCGCGAGCGCGGAACGAGTGACAAAGAAGACGTTGTCACGTTCAACTATCGTCAGTAAACCGACTTTAAAGACAACCAATATTTGACGTGACAACGTCTTATAAATCGATAGATCCGGTTGCACGCACGAAAAAATTGGTTGCCTGTAAAGTCTGTTTACTGACGATAGTTGAACGTGACAACGTCTTCATTGTCGCTCGTTCCGCGCTCGCGAGGTAACGCCGGTAACGCCGCATGAGCGAGGTAACGCCGGATGAGTCATGTTTTTTCGTGCGTGCAACCGGCTCTATCGATTTATAAGACGTTGTCACGTCAAAAACATGACTCATCCGGCGTTACCGGCGTTACCTCGCTCATGCGTCGTTACCTCGTGAGCGCGGAACGAGCGACAAAGAAGACGTTGTCACGTTCAACTATCGTCAGTAAACCGACTTTACAGGCAACCAATTTTTTGACGTGACAACGTCTTATAATTCGATAGAGCTGGTTGCACGCACGAAAAAACATGACTCATCCGGCGTTACCGGCGTTACCTCGCTCATGCGGCGTTACCTCGCGAGCGCGGAACGAGCGACAAAGAAGACGTTGTCACGTTCAACTATCGTCAGTAAACCGACTTTACAGGCAACCAATTTTTTGACGTGACAACGTCTTATAAATCGATACAGCCGGTTGCACGCACGAAAAAACATGACTCATCCGGCGTTACCTCGCTCATGCAGCGTTACCGGCGTTACCTCGCGAGCGCGGAACGAGTGACAAAGAAGACGTTGTCACGTTCAACTATCGTCAGTAAACCGACTTTACAGGCAACCAATTTTTACTTGATCCTAGAAACACAGAAGATTTAATTATTTTGTTTTTTTGACGTGACAACGTCTTATAAATCGATAGAGCCGGTTGCACGCACGAAAAAATTGGTTGCCTGTAAAGTCGGTTTACTGACGATAGTTGAACGTGACAACGTCTTCTTTGTCGCTCGTTCCGCGCTCGCGAGATAACGCCGGTAACGCCGCATGAGCGAGGTAACGCCGGTAACGCCGGATGAGTCATGTTTTTTCGTGCGTGCAACCGGCTCTGTCGATTTATAAGACGTTGTCACGTCAAAAACATGACTCATCCGGCGTTACCTCGCTCATGCGGCGTTACCGGCGTTACCTCGCGAGCGCGGAACGAGCGACAATGAAGACGTTGTCACGTTCAACTATCGTCAGTAAACCGACTTTACAGGCAACCAATTTTTTTTAATACAAAACTTATTATTTAAGTTAGAAAAAATATTTTTAGCAACCCTAACTGTGATGTCAACAAAGCGTAACACACTTCATTATTCCCAGTTCGTTCATATCGAATGAGCTGCTTTAAGTCACTTAAAATTAATGGTACATTTTTGAACTCCGTATACCTAATTTCCTCAGGATATGAGCTTTTTGTGATATTTTTTCATGCATCTATACATCGTCCCCTACTTAAAGGCTTTCGGCTAATTATGGCAAGTAACGTTGTATATACAGGAAGTACAGAATAGTGTTAGTCAGAATCATGAGGTGTTCTTCTCCAAATCCTCAAACCGAGATTAGGTATGTATCAATCTGCTATCATTTAGAACAAGAGTACTGAAAAAATGCACATTAGTTTAGTACACTTACGTCAATAAAATTAGTCTCTGTGGAGACACTTAGCTAAGTAGTAGAGACAACTAACGGCCCGTTCACACATGGGAGTCCGTTTTACTGGTACGTTTTTAACGGATACGTCATAAATTTATGCTGTGTTCACACTTAGGCACCGTATAACGTTCAACTGATCCGTCATTACTGGATGCGATGTGTGAACAGAAAACTCGCAGTATACCGCCGCTATTCTACAAGGATGGACGCTGTCGTGTTTGTATACACCGCCCGCCACGCACACTGTATCTATCCGATAAAATTCTACGTATCCGTATATTTTTACTGTTCCGTCGTCCAGTATTCGATGACAAAACGGAATGCCATTTTTTTACGGAACGATATTTTTTACTGTATACAGAATAATGTGCCATGTGTGAAGTCGCTCATACTACGACATACGCCATCGACGAAAAAAAAAACCTACACGATAAAACGGAACAGTAAAACGGAGACATGTGTGAACCGGCCGTTAGATTGGTTCTTTAGAAGCGTCACAAATCAATCAGGCACGGTACAGTAATTGGGGTAGGTTTACCGCACATATCTAGTATCCACTGTGTGCGTTAATTTTAGCAGCAGAATGCGTAATGTACTCATTTGTCTTGCATTATTCAGGTATTGATTAATTATTTATTGTGGAGGTTTAATTCATTACTTATTATTGTGTTAAATTTACGCAACTATTTTGAAGTTAAAAAGGGGTTTTATAATTTATATACATTTTGATTCTGACCTGTAAAAATTGTAGGCACAAAAAAAAAAACCTGTCAAGTGCGAGTCGGACTCGCGCACTGAGGGTTCCGTACTACAACCGGAGGAATAAAACCATAATAAAAACCACTTTACTTATCGAACCGCAAAACTAACTTTGTTTTTAGAGGTTTATTGTAAATATCAAAAAAACTACTTATTAGATCTCGTTCAAACCAATTTTTGGTGGAAGTTTGCATAGTAATGTACATCATATATTTTTTTTAGTTTTATCATACTCTTATTTTAGAAGTTACAGGGGGGGGGGACACACATTTTACCACTTTGGAAGTGTCTCTCGCGCAAGCTATTCATTTTAGAAAAAAATGATATTAGAAACCTTAGTATCATTTTTGAAGACCTATCCATAGATATCCCACACATATGGGTTTGATGAAAAAAAAAATTTTGAGTTTCAGTTCTAAGTATGGGGCACCCCCAAAATTTATTACTTTTTTTAAAATTTTGTGTGAAAACCTTAATGCGGTTCACAGAATACATCTACTTACCAAGTTTCAACAGTATAGCTCTTATAGTTTTGGAAAAAAGTGGCTGTGACATACGGACGGACAGACGGACAGACGGACAGACGGACAGACAGACATGACGAATTTATAAGGGTTCCGTTTTTTGCCATTCGGCTACGGAACCCTAAAAATTACAAACAATAAAATTGGACGACCGAATGGCGTAGTGGTAGCGAACTTGCCGTCTGCGTCGGAGGTCGTGGGATCGATTCCCACTACTGGTAAATGTTTGTGTGATGAACATTAATGTTTTCCAGTGTCTGGTTGATTTTCAATATATAATATAGTCTATTAGGATTTATGTATATTTATCAGTTATCTAGTACCCATAACACAAGCTATCGCTTACTTTGGGGCTAGATTGCGATGTGTGTATTGTCCTGATATTTATTTATTTATAATTAAGTAAAATATATCTAGTATTCTTGAATGTGTTTATCAAAGTGCATTATAATATTTAATTATAAAGAAACATCCCTAATTAAGTAAATTCAGCGTACAAAAATTTTCCTCCATTACACGTTTTTACAAAGAATGGGCCTTAATTTGCATAAAGTCAACGTTTCATACAGGATTTAAAACTTTTTGTGACATTTTTATTTTTGGAGAGTATTTATTTTTTTAAGTTTAGCCAAGTACAAAATGCACACATTTATACCTTAAATCTTGTTACTTATACAAAATAAATATATTTCAGTTGATATTTCTCCGTATAGTATCAAATACTATCACAAGTTTATCTAGAACGTACACAGACATAAACTCTTATGTCCATTCGGATTATTCATAATGCGTAAGAACCCCTCTTAGTCTATATTTGTAGTAGCGAAGGGACAAGACGATCCCAACACTGTTTGTTATGCCATTTACCCAGACAGACTATTCTGTCAAAGGATTCTGAATATGAAATGTTATATGGCCAAATACTGCCCATTAAGTGTTTCACTACGTGGTTCATATACTCTGTCAATTCGTTTATTTTCTTTTTAACAACAAGACAGTTCATGTCTTTATCAGTGTCCGATGTTTAACCGAACCCGGATAAATAATAAATACTCCGTATAACTAAGAGCCAAATAATTGGTTTCTACTATACAGCGTTATACAAATAAAATGGAAAATTCTTTCCAAAAATCCAACTTCAAATGCCACTACAAAGAGTGAAATAATTTTTAATGTACACCAATTCGAAGTCGGGCAATGTTTCGTTCAATCACTAATAGTCCTTCGTAAAGCGATACCCCAAAGTCTAAACGAAAGAATAGTTCGTGTGAAAAATTAATTGAAAAGCTGAACTGTTCAGCGAAAATGGACGTTATTATTACGGTACAAGAGTTAAAGTTGTTTATATATGCTATATATTTGATACGAGATAAGATGACCTTTTAGATAATGCTTGGAAAGGGTGGAAGCCACGTCTTATTTAGTTTGTAAGGTTGTATAAGTATATTTGTAAGTTTATAAGTATTTATAGAATTTAGGCTCACTGTAAAATTTTCGTATTCAGTGGCTGTTTTGGATAGTGTAATTAAACCAAATTTCTGTTTCTTCTATGTTACGATAAAATCTGATTTTGTAAAGTATAGTTGTGATCAGTTTTCTTAGTTTTAGTTAAGTTAAAGTAACTTTAGGTTTTGTTAAGTTTAACGATTTTTAACTTACTTCTTTCGTTTTTACCCGACTGCCCAAAAAAGGAGTGATATGTATTTAGGGTTCATGTATGTATGTACCTATGTGAGTTTCTTTATTCCGCTATAACTTCTGAACGACTGAAGGGAATTGGACATAAAGGGTATCGTTACAATGCTTAGGTACATCATTCCGAGTAACAGGTTATAATTTTTGGAAAGATTTAGATTTAATTTAAAGATAAAGTTTAAGATTTGTCGTTTTACCACAGGGCAGTCGTGTTTTTTAACTTTTAATTATTAAAATAAATACATAATTTTCAGGACAACTTTTAAGTATGAACTTTTTATCTTGTCCTCCTGCATGACTTAGATTTAGCTCCCATTTATAAGTAGAGATATTTAGCTCCCATTTATAAGTAGAGATATTTCCCTCTTCAAATAGAACAGCTGGAAAAAGAAATCGAACAAAAAGGGGTTACGAGTTAGCTCCCGTAAATCAGAGATCTATAAAAGAAAAAGTCGCAACTGGCTCTTACAATCCATTTACCAATTTTATCCATTAGTGGACAGTGACGAGGCACACACATTGTACGTCCAAACGTCCAGTTACGTCCAAATATGTCCAAAAACAAACGTCCAGTGACGTCCGAACACAGCGAGCGTTTGTGACATTTACGCCAATCTAAAAGGGGCGCTGTTTGGACGTGACCGCATTGCAACGAAAGTTCTATAAAAATACGTCAATCTGGGGACACGGTAGTGTCCCCGCCAGACGAGTCAAGCGAAGCGCGAGGGCACTACCTATCTTTTCTCGAAGTGTTTCGCCGTATTTTTAAACCCTTATAACTTAGGCCAGAATTATTCCAGATAATCAAAATTCTCGGGAAATGATGTCGCCGGTGAACTTATTAAATGTATAAAGTTTCAATATCACAAGTCTTATACTTTAGATTTTATTGACATCTGAAAAACCCAGATTTCGTCACTGACTGACTGACTGACTGACTGACTCACTGATGATCATCAAAATTCCTAGGTACTTCCTGAAGTCCTAGAAAGCTGAAATTTGGTATGTAAGCTAGAATTAGTACACAACCAACAAAAAAATTCCAAAAGTTGGAAATTTAACCCCCCAACCCCTTAAAATAGGGGATGGAAGTTTGTATGAAACTACGGCAAATATTGATGCCAGTGGTCTCAAAATTGATATAGGGACTCTTCGACATAAACAATTAAATACGTGTTTCAGGAATTTTAGTAAATCACCCCACATCCATCAAATTAGGGGGTTGGAAGTTCGTATGGGGGGATGGAAGTTTGTATGAAACTACGGCAAATATTGATGCTAGAGGTCTCAAAATTGATATAGGGACTCTTTGTAATAAACAATTAAATACGTGTTTCAGGATTTTTAGTAAATCACCCCACATCCATCAAATTAGGGGGTTGGAAGTTCGTATGGGGGGATGGAAGTTTGTATGAAACTACGGCAAATATTGATGCTAGAGGTCTCAAAATTGATATAGGGACTCTTTCTAATAAACAATTGAACACGTGTTTCAGGATTTTTAGTAAATCACCCCACATCCATCAAATTAGGGGGTTGGAAGTTCGTATTGGGTTTCCAATACGTATATAGGTACAAACTTAATTTCATGTTAGATATCTGCTAGTATACATCTGGAAAAACACGTAATTTTTTTTGGTAATTATAAGCTCGATTCCAGTGCCCAAGTGGCCAAGCGCCCAAGTGCCCAGTGCCCCGTGCCCAGTAATATCGCACGTTTCAAGCCCAAGTTCCATGCATTCCATGCCGAGTTTCACTGCATATCGAGTGACCAGGATCCAGCGCTCAATGACGAGAACCCACATTGAGCCGAGTGCCCAGCTTGAGCTGTCGAACGTACCAAGCGTCAAATCTCTCTGATTTTGAAGAGCGTTTAGTGCATAAATACCTGCTCAGTGCCCAAACGGACGCGTCAAGCCCAAGTTACATACAGGCCCCGTCCAACGAGCCCAGCTCTCAGTTCCCAGTGCCCAGGGTGAGATGAGTGCCCAAGGCC
This sequence comes from Coenonympha arcania, assembly GCA_036785405.1. Taxonomy (NCBI): domain Eukaryota; kingdom Metazoa; phylum Arthropoda; class Insecta; order Lepidoptera; family Nymphalidae; genus Coenonympha; species Coenonympha arcania. Next base: position 7,238,916 of record JAWDAA010000030.1, on the reverse strand, counting down.
CAGTGCCCAGTACCCACAGTTAGCCGACGGGCATGCCAAGCGTAAATTATATGGATTTTAACAGCGCCCCAACGTCAGTGTTCCCAGTACCATAGTGCACGCGACAAGCCCGAATTCCCGTACCGAGCTCCGCGTGTTCATTGCCCAGAGTCCAGTGCTCTGTGACCAAAATGAGTTGTCAAGCGTGTCAAGCGTCAAATTTGAATTTTAAGAGCGCCTCAGCGCCCAACTTAAATACAAACTATAAATAAAACAATAGTTAAAAAACTAATAAACACACAAATCTCACCGATACCTTCCGTAGATTTTTAATGGATAACAAGTAGTCTGTGTTAGTCCAGGATTTAATCAGTCTACATTTTAAATTTCAGCCAAATCAGTTCAGTGGTTGTGTTGTGATTGAGTAACAAACATCCAAACTTTCATTTGTATCGGACTTTGTGTTTTAATAGGTAAAATTTGAAGTTAGAAATTGAAATTTGGATCTATACATTACGTTTGAGTATCATTTTATCTTGATAAATGTAAAATTAGTTTCACTTTCGGTAGGCCAAAACTACTAACTTTAAATCCACTATAAGTTCTTTAAATTTTCAGAATATACTTCTAAGCAAAGTACGTATCTACTCGTAATACAAACATCTAATATGTTTGTATTTGTAGTGTTAGAGTGGGCTGTGAAAAGAGGCGCACCTGAAGTGCAAGAAATACACAAAAAAAAGAAAAATTAAGTTAATAAAAACATTGTTTTAAAAACTTACAAAAAGAAATGAAATCCCAACAAAAACATTTTCATGTAAAATGTTGCCAGACGAGCATATGACTCACATTGTCAAAAAGTTATCAGATCTCATGTAGGGCAAGACTTCTGATTTTATACACCCATAAATACAAGCGCTAACTTCACAAACTCTACACTTTAGTTACAATAATGTCTTGACCGTTTGGCTACCGTTACATTGGGCGTAAAATCAAAAATTTATTCACTTTTCAGTACTCTGTAAGTTGAAATCAGGAAAATGATTTTGGTGGAATAAATTATTCACTTTATGCCCATGTGACGGTAGCCAAACAGCCAAGACATTATTGTTACTAAAGTGTAGAGTTTGTGAAGTTAGAGCTTGTATTTATGGGTGTATAAAGTCAGAAGTCTTGCCCTACATGAGATCTGATAACTTTTTGACAATGTGAGTCATATGCTCGTCTGGCAACATTTTACATGAAAATGTTTTTGTTGGGATCATTTTGTACAAATAATTTTATAACTAAACACGATGCTGCCATTAACAAGGAAAATATTCTCTTGCTTTTGTATTTGTTTTTGCCTTATTAGCGAGTAGAACGTTCATATACATGTAATGTGTTCTTGATTTCATCACAAATCATAAAATAAAATTAAAAGGGAAAGTTTGTATGTATGTTTGTTCCTCCTTCACGCCTAAACCTACTGAAATGCTGAACTACTTAACCGATTTGGCTGAAATTTGAATAAGAGAAAGATTATACCCTAGATTAAAACATAGACTTTTTATCCAGGAAAGTTCCATAGTTTTCACGGAATTAGTGGAAACCTTAAATTATTATGTGTTAAAACTTAAAACGATGTTCCCAAAACGTAACTCATTCTTTCGTGTGGAGAAGATTCTAATTAAACTCACAATTAGATCTAGCATAAAATAATAAGTAACTTTAAAATTGGTTTTAAACAGGTACTTTTACGTAAAACTTTTGAACGATGAATTAAACATTATAGAAAGAAACATACTCAAAAATTTCTACACCTACGTTCTTTGAATCTGTATTTTTTAAACATATACCCCGTACTTGAGTACCAGTACTTTACTGTCAATAAATAAATTCTTCTTATTAGGCTTCCTAACGCTGCTAACTGAGCCTCAGTGAGAATTCTAGATAGTAAAGTAATCACGACCAATATCAGTTAGTATTTTGATAAAATCTGATATGTGATGTGATGTTTTGTATGTGTATTTAGATAGTAAGTAATATAGATAAAGAAAGATCTAGAAGAAGTTAGATGTGTAAGTTAGTTACTAAGCTAATACCACAAGAGAAAACTACTCTGAAGGAATTACGTACTTGATGGACATAAGTCAATTATTCGGGGAAAGACACAAATACAATACATATAATTAAATTGTAAATGTCTGTCTGTGAAGTGTATGTAAAAGGTTTTCAGATACAGGACTTCGAAAAGTGGCCATTTTCCCCAAGAATTCCGTAATTGTAGTTTCTTGTTTAGGCGCGTAAAAGGGAAGAACCTTATTGGGATAGAATTTTCCTTGTTATCGCGATGTAATCAAAAAGTTAGTATATCAATTTTTACAAATCGAACCCCGCAGGAAATTAGACAGAAAAACTTGGATTATTCCGTGATAAAATCTAGCCTATAATTTTATGTCTTCAATGATTGGTCTAAAGAAGAAAGTTACAACCTATAGTGAAAAAATTTACGGAATGACCTATTTCGGGTACAGCGAATTTAATAGACCCATTAGATGAATAGATACCCTGGACAGGGCGGATGGCGCGAAAAAAAAGTCGCCAGTTTATCTGTGCCTAAAATGCTTGTTTTGACACTACCAGTAAGAACACCATGTAGTTCGCTTAGCAGCGTATATAATTATAACAGATGGCGCTACTGTTTGCTTGTACGAAAAGGTTCACGAATTACGTAAATCGTTCGGATGCCCATATTCTCAGGTTTCTTAACGGACATTAGATTATAATAAAATGAGCTTTTTTTGTCCTGGAAATTTCTCTTAAAGACTAAGTCGTAGGAAACTGCTTCAAGTAAAAATAAAATAGGTATTCTTCGTTGAGTGAACTATTCAGAATTCTGACATTGAATAAGTTGTAGGAACTATAAAGAAAACGAGGCTAAAGGGAGCTTCTGCTTAGTAGGTAAACCGCTATAAACTTGACCCTCCTGATGGTCTGCGGGACGCGGGGCGGGAGCTTCTCAACCAATCAGCAAGTCTGTCGCTGTCCGCTGGCAGCGCTGACGTATAGCTAATCGCATCACCCGCCCCGCGTCCCGCAGACCATCAGGAGAGTCAAGTTTAAAGCGGTTTACCTATAGTAGGTAGCACGGCGGTGGCGTGATCAACTAATCTACACGAGGCGCGATAAATCAGTGTGAGTTTTCAAGTTGGCGCGTGCTTAAAACGTTCACGGTTCTAAGTTCATAGTGCGAGATAACGGAGATAACGTCTACATAGTAGAATAAGGGAGCCATATTATCATGAATTTCTACGGCCGTCCTTATTTAAATCTTAATATATATAAATCACGTGTCACGTTGTTTGTCCGCAATGGACTCCTAAACTACTGAACCGATTTAGTTCAAACTTCGTGAATATCTGTCATTTGGTCCAACTTAAAAGATAGAATAGTTTTTGTCCCACGTGGACGAAGTCGCGGGCATCAGCTAGTACAATAATATGGAAGACTCAGATGTCACGATAATAATGTGCGAAATGTGTCAAAATATCAAGCTATAGTAGTGTGTGTTGGGATAACCACAAAATTATTTTGTTCCGCGCTTTATTCAACAAATCCTCTTACCAAAGTGTTACATTAGTCATAGTCTATGGTTCTAGTTTATACTCATTGTCTTGGTCTGTGCTCGCTCTCTCTTCTTGCTATGGCGTCCGACACATCATTGTATTGTCTTAAAATATTAAAGTCGTAATATAAATTTATCATCCATATTTTATTGATATCACAGCACCTATACCTAATATGGTGTCAGAGTGTCAGAATCCTCGTCGTCATCACAGTAATTAGTCAGTATTCCAAATCAATATTCAACATGTCTACGCGTCAAGAAAAAACTGCAACCGGCATGGCGACCACGAGTACAGAAAACGTGTTCAACAACGTAAGTCCTCTGAAGATTTGTAAAACAGACAGTCACGGCAGCGCATCAGAATGGAAAAAATGGTGGCAGGCATTTCAAATGTTTATGTTAGCTACTAATCTCGACACCGCCGCAGAAAAACGAAAGGTAGCCATTTTCCTACACACGGTTGGTGAAAAAGGAGTGGAAATATATAATTCATTCAATCTCGACATAGAAACAGTGACTCTCGAGGAAGTCAAAACAAGATTTAACAAATATTTCGAGCCACAGAAAAGTCTAACCATGAACAGACATTCGTTTTTCACTAGATTTCAAAAAGAAAACGAATCCATTGATGATTTCTTCACTGACATACAAAATCTGTCAAACAAGTGTGAATTTGGACAGTTAAAAGATTCCCTCATCAGAGATATTTTTATTGCAAACATGTGCCCAAAATTAATAAACGTCCGTCAGAGATTACTACAAGAAAATAACCCAACGTTGGAAAGAACAATTTCACTTGCAAAAACTGTTATCATGGCCCAGGAAAATGCACAAAAAATAGAAAATATTCATTATAGTTCTGACAATGTCATGCGGATACAGCGATCAAGATCCCGAGGTCCTACGAACAAAAATGTGTCACCCCGTCAAAACAGTAATCCAGTCATCTCTTCAAGGCAACGGAGTCAAAGTCCACACACAAGTCATCGCAATGCCAAAAACACAGCCTGTGGAAGGTGTGGTCAGCATCATCGTGTCAAATGTCCCGCTCAAGGAGTTAAGTGCAATACTTGTAACCGTTATAACCATTTTTCAAAATTTTGCTTTTTTAACAAGAATGTCAGAAATTTAGAGTCAACAGAGTCCTCCGGAGAGCAGTCTATGTCAAGTTCTCAAAATTATTTCATAGGAATGGTAAAATATAATGATGATATGTCGCATTCTAACAAATCTTGGTGCCTTAGTGTATTTGTAGGCAATAAAGAGCTCAAATGCATTTTAGACAGTGGCGCAGATCTGAATATTTTATCATATAATACATTTAAAACATTAAATTTACCAAAGTCAATTATAAAAAAGTCTCATGCTAATGTAAAAAGTTTTGATGGATCTTCCATAGAAATTTTAGGTCAATGTGATATCATTTGTCATTTCAATGGCTGTCAACAAAGTATAAAATTTTTCATAACCAATATTAATTGTGCTACAGTCTTAGGTCTACCTACATGCATTGACATAGGTGTTTTAAAAAGAGTCTTTGCCGTCAACAATGCTATGTCACAAAGTCAAATACTAAAAGAATTTAACGATGTGTTTCAGGGTCTTGGATGTCTACCTCCTGTCTGTTGCTTGAAGCTTCACCAGAATGCAGTACCATGTGTCGATCCTCCCAGAAAAGTTCCATTTGGATTATACAGTCAATTAAAAGAGGAATTGGATCGCATGTCAAGGATGAATGTCATAGAAAAAGTCACACATCCTACCGAATGGGTAAATTCAGTCGTTGTCACAGTCAAAAAGTCAGGTCAGTTAAGAATTTGTCTTGATCCTAGGAATTTAAACAAATATATAATACGAGAGCGTTATCCTCTCAAAAGTATTGATGAAATTAGGTCGATATTAAAAGGTGCTTCACATTTTTCACATCTAGATGCTTTTTCTGGTTTTTGGATGTTAAAATTAGATTGTGCAAGCTCAGATCTATGCACATTTCAAACACCTTTTGGTCGTTATCGTTACTTAAGATTACCCTATGGTATAAATGCTGCGTCAGAGATTTTTCATAGAGTAATGACAGAGATCTTCGCTGATATTGAAGGAGTTCTAGTTTTTGTCGATGATATTTTAGTCTATGGAGAAACTGAAGAAATCCATAATGAAAGATTGTATAAAGTCATGCAGAGGGCAAGAGAAGTCAATTTAAAATTAAATAAAGATAAATGCAAATTTTCAGTCAAAGAAGTATGTTTCTTAGGTTATGTCTTTAGTAAGGATGGTGCTAAGGTTGATCAGGAAAAAGTCAAAGCTATTGTCAATATGCCAACACCAACTAATGTCAAAGAATTGCAAAGAGTCTTAGGTATGATCAATTATTTAGGTCCTTTTATACAAAATATGTCAGAAAAAACTCAAGTTTTGCGAAATCTTCTGAAAAAAGATTCTGTCTGGGTCTGGGATGAAAATTGTGAAAAAAGTTTTCAATCTCTTAAAAACGCAATAACAAATGCTCCTGTCTTAGCTCACTATAACCCAAAAATTCCTACAGTATTGTCCGTCGACTCGTCAAAATCAGCTTTAGGGGCAGTGATTTTGCAAAACAAACAGCCTATTGCGTATAGTTCTAAAACTTTAACACCTGTACAGGAAAAGTACGCACAGATTGAGAAAGAATTATTTGCCATACAATTTGGTTGTGAGAAATTTCACCAATATGTCTATGGTAATCAGGTGACAGTCCATACCGATCATAAACCTTTAGTCTACCTATTCAAAAAACCATTGCATGAAATACCAGCACGTTTACAAAGAATGATGCTAGCTTTACAAGCCTATGATATTAATGTTGTTCATGTACCAGGCAAAGAAATGTATATTTCAGATACATTGTCTAGGGCAGCTTTAAAAGAAACTTATACACCTAACTATGAAACTGATTTGTCATATCATGTAAATATTTTATATTCTAACTTGGCTATAAGTACAGAGTACAAAAATAAAATTTTAAATGCCACTAATTCAGATGCAGAATTGCAAACTTTAAAGAAATATTGTCAAGATGGATGGCCTACTAGTAAAAATCAAGTTGAACCTTTATTGAAGTCCTATTGGAATGTTCAGGCTGAAATTCATGTCATCAATGATTTATTATTTAAAAATGACAAATTAATTATTCCAAAGTCTATGCAAAATGAGATGTTAAGAAAAGTCCATGAAGGTCATCAAGGTATTAACAAGTGTCTAAATTTAGCTAGAGATATTATTTTTTGGCCAAATATGAGTGCAGATATAAAAAATCTTGTAGATCAATGTCAAATTTGTGCTAAATTTAAGCCTAATAACCAGTCAGAGCCATTACAAAGCTATGAAATGTGTAAATTTCCATGGCAACAAGTCGGTATCGATTTAATGCATTTTAACAATAAAACCTACCTAGTAGTTACTGATTATTATTCAAAATATATTGAATTAGCAATGTTACATGGTCAGCACACAGCGTCTAATATAATAATTCATTTAAAATCCATATTTGCTCGCCATGGTATCCCAATTTCCGTAATTTCCGACGGAGGCCCCCCTTTTAATTCAGCAGAATTCAAAACGTTTCTATACAATTGGGACATTGAACATGTACTTACAAGTCCCTATCATCCAAAATCGAATGGACAAGCTGAAAGTTCAGTCAAAATCATGAAAACCATGTTAAAAAAATGTTTAGAATCAAACACAGATCCATATATAGCTTTATTACAGTATAGAAATACACCAAAAGCTAATTTTCCGTCTCCAGCTCAGTTGTTAATGTCTAGAAATCTAAGAATGCATATACCAATTAGTGATAAAAAGCTAAAACCTAAAGTAGTTTCCTTTAGTGATTATAAAAAGAGTTTTGAGAAAAACCGGTCTCAGAGTAAATATTATTATAATAGAAATAAAAAACAATTACCTATTTTACAACCCGGTGATCATGTTAGTTTCAAAAAAATGCCAAATTCAGACTGGCTTCCGGCTGTTGTTAAAGAACGATTAAAATGTCAAAGGTCATACATAATAGAGGATAGTAAAGGTAACAGATATAGAAGAAATAGAGTTCATATTAGATTCAGGTCAAATGATAGTTGTCACAACTTTGATCCAGACATGCAATCCAATAATCCACCTCAACAACCAACTCCAAAGAAAACTGAGGACAGTGTTCAAAGCGAGAGACAGGTGGAGGCTGATGAATCCATGACTGATGATTCGTTTAATTATGATCCACAATATTATAAATATGTAACCAGGTCAGGTAGAGAAGTAAAATTACCTAAACGTTTAAGTTAAAATTAGTTATTAAAGTTATTAAAAATTAGTATTAAAATTAGTAATTAAGTATTATATTAGTTAAACTATTGTATACAATTTATCTAAATTAAAGAAGGAAGGATAATATATGTCTTAGGTTAATAAAACAAATGTTTGTCTTACTTATTATTGTTTATTTACTATGTCACAATGTAAAATTAAAATATTAATAACATATTAACATGTCATGTCTGTATAAAGTCTTTAAATAACTATGTATCTTGTAATATTTAAAAGTAACGTCATATCATATAAAACACAACTATGTAATTTAAAAAAAATGTCAGAGTCGTCATAGAAAGTAATATTCATTTGTAATTTAAATTTCTTTTTATAGTTTTCAAAAGGGAGATGTTACATTAGTCATAGTCTATGGTTCTAGTTTATACTCATTGTCTTGGTCTGTGCTCGCTCTCTCTTCTTGCTATGGCGTCCGACACATCATTGTATTGTCTTAAAATATTAAAGTCGTAATATAAATTTATCATCCATATTTTATTGATATCACAGCACCTATACCTAATACAAAGTAAGAGATTTCTCTAAAGTTGGCAATAAGGCCGCCTTTGCGCTCACTGTGTTCCGAATATTGTGTTTACCTATCTGAATTTTGTATATACCTAAATAATATAATTAAACTTTTTACTACCTCAAAATGTTTCCAATTATTTGTGGTATAACACAAAACTTTTATTAGAAAAACTTCCCTCGATTCCCCCACCTTTGCTGGAATATCATGTCACAAATGTGAAATAGACAGAGCGTAGTAATAAAAATCTTTTTATGTTGTTATTTGCAGACAAAAACTACCGAATATTAAAACAAACTACGCTACGTGAACAAAATTGTAATTGTCTCATCTCTGTTCATAGGTTGAATTGGTTTTATATTCCTAAAGTACTGTGGTAAGTAATTTCATTCTAACTACGAAAGTCTTGCCTTGTATAGCCTCGTATAAACAAGTTAACACACAATTAAGTAATTGAACCTTGCAAGGTCTCGTGTTACAAGTTCAAAGCAAATGACTCTAGACGCCAGGCTGGCTGGTCGCTAGGACTTGCTTAGAATACCTAATACTTAGCAGGTCTGGAAAGGTAATTCAATATGCGCTGATAGAATGATAAATAGACACAACTTAGACTAGACTTAGGTACAATAAACTTAAACACGAGTGAGATAGTTTCTACAAAGACTGATTGCATGGAGCAGTGTCTCACACAAACAGTGATTAAAAGTTAAACAATTGCTTCAAGATAAAACATCTTACGACTTCAAACTTAAGTGTTAACTTATAGTAGTTTATGTAACGGTTACATAATGGGGGGTATTAAAACACGAGTGTGAGTTTAAAAAACGAGCCGCAGGCGAGTTTTTTAATAGTAACACACGAGTGTTTTAATACCTAATTATGTAGAGTTTCATACACTACTTTATCTACGCTCATATTATTATCATAAATCCAAATCATAAAATTTTGCTAACGTTTGTCGTAAATCATTGCAACTACTAAGATGTCAGGTGGAGTGAAATTTTCTTTAGTAGGTTTCACTGCTAGTCATTATTCAGCGCAAACTTTTGACTAAGTAACAAAAAAAATTGGTTGTCTGTAAAGTCGGTTTACGGACGATAGATTTATGAGATAACGTCATAATCGTAATCGTAGTCGTAAACGTAATCGTAATCGTAATCATAATCACAGGCCCAGGTGAAACGTTACGCGGAACGTTAGACATTGTGTTGTTGTCTATGGTCAATCATGGCCCATCCATACTCTCGGCGATGACTACCAACTATATGTTGTCTGTGGATTCACTTAAAAAAATATTACATAAAAAATATTACCCCAGATACAAACCCAGGAATCCAGAGCCGTGTATCGTTATGGATATTAAACAACTTTCTTGAAATATTTCCATAGTAGAGCGATGTTATTATGAATAACTTTTTAATAATTATAGAAGTCTGTGAATAAAGTAGGTAATTATTTGACACATTTTGATTTCATAATTCGAACTTTAAGCAATGAGCGTAGATAAAAGATATTTAAGATACGAAGAACTTTATGCAATTACTAGCTGACACGGCAAGATTTTTTTTGCATTATTATATAGATAATTATGGATTTCCACGCTTCTATTCAATATTTGCCAATGTAAGTTGTACATGAGATGTTGTCGTTATTGTGTTGTTGTATATTGTTACTTATATCTTACAAGTATAGTAGTGGTTACCTGGTAGAGATCGCGATAAGGCCGCCATATTGGTTGGGTGTTTTATTTTATTTATGTTTTTCTGTGTGTGTGTGTGTGTGTGTGTGTGTGTGTATGTGTGTGTGTGTGTGTGTGTGTGTGTGTGTGTGTGTGTGTGTGTGTGTGTGTGTGTGTGTGTTCTACAATAAAGAATTTTCTTCTATCTACCCACAGTAAATTAACGACAAGTTATGTTGCTACGATTACATAGTAACTATATTATGTGCATTTTAAATACATGGGCAATGGATAAATATAACATGCATTTCCATCCCAATTCCCAATTTCAGCAAACAAAGTTAGAGGTCCGACAAACATCCCTTGTTTGCCCTCCCACAAATCCTCCGTAACGAGCCCATTTCGATCACACATTCCGTTTTACGGCATTCTCGCTGGTAATAACGAAAACCCTGGATTTAGCTTTTGCGTAATAACCTAGTAAATAATGTTATACTTATGCGTATAGCTTTCGTGAGGCAGTTTCTTTGATCACATTACAGCTGTACCAAAATGAAAATGTTTATTTTTCACAAAAGCCTTGTTCCGGCGGATGCATAGGTGAGGTTGCATCGTCACACCAAACACAATAATGTAATTGAAACTTGTATTAAACTTGCATAAGTTACAGAATCAATGTATAGAAAGACGTGAAAGCGTATTACGTACATAGGCGATGCCGTAATTCGCCATATTAGAATCACTGTTTTCGGGGTTCACACTTTACACGAATAGTCTTATTTACGGTTTTGAAGCGTGATGCATGTTCTTTGCACACTCTTTCGACACACCACATATCAGAGCGTCGCGAACAAGCCTTAATATAGGCTCTTATGAAAAGTCAAAACTCTACCGCCAGTTTCGGAAGTAGGTTTGTACCGAGAAGAAATGGCAAGAAACTCGGTATTTGCTCTTTGAAAAATATCATACAAGATATATTATATAGATACAAGATTTCTTATAATTACCTATTGTATAAGAAATTATTACATATTTTTACGATATCGTGAGGAGATGGCAGAATATCTATTGCAAGAATCCTTGTCATTTAAAAATTCTTCTGTGGATAGTAACCACGATTTATTATGTTTTTTAACAGTAACTTTAAACCTCTGCAAAGGTAAGTCCAACACGACAGTTAATAACGCATTGTCTCAATTTTTAATGAGCCGCTGTGATTTTATCGTTAATACAAGTATGTATGTAGTTTTATAATACACACACAAACTGTTAAAATGTTTTCCAGAATTTTTTTGTTACTATCTAATAGTTAAATTGTTAACTTTGATTGAGCTTTGATTGAGACTCTTTGAACCTAAACTTATAATTCATTTAATGTCTTTAAGCACTTGTGGTTTTGACTTAAATCTAAAGCGAATTTTTGTTTTGAACGTAGAATAAATTAAACAACCGCAAGTTCTAGAAACAGTTACCTATGTGTTTATTTATAGTCACACAGTAAATATTAAAAACAAAGCGCGAGTCAGAATTGCTACGTTAGTTTTATTATGTACCTACTAGGTGTCCACACGCCTAGGTTTCCTTGGTACATAAGAAGTAAAACACCTAAGTAACTAATAAATTATTTTATCTACATCCATGCTTTAAATTCTCTATAAAATATTCTGAAAGCTTAATTGCGCACATTAAAACACCCAATGTCCTAGAACCATAATAATATTATCCAAAAGACTGATGTAATGTTGTGATGGATTTCATAATAACACCCCTTTTTCTATCCCTTTGCAAAGGGTTTAATCAACACACTGCCAAAATCTTAGTGCTCGAACGATGGTATCTGGTAAAAATTACTTTATCTACGCTCATTGCTTAAAGTTCGAATTATAAAATCGAAATGTGTCAAATAATTACCTACTTTATTCACAGACTTCTATAATTATTAAAAAGTTATTCATAATAACATCGCTCTACTATGGAAATATTTAAAGAAAGTTGTTTAATATCCATAACGATACACGGCTCTGGACTCCTGTATTTGTATCTGGGGTTTTGAAGGAATTGATTACAGTACCGCTATCGGCAATACAACGGTTAACGGTTACAATTATTATCTGGGGTAGGTAATATTTTTATGTAATATTTTTTTAAGTGAATCCACAGACAACATATAGTTGGTAGTCATTGCCGAGAGTATAGATGGGCCATGATTGACCATAGACAACAACACAATGTCTAACGTTCCGCGTAACGTTCCACCTGGGCCTGTGATTATGATTATGATTACGATTACGATTACGATTACGATTACGATAACGATTACGATTATGACGTTATCTCGTAAATCTAATTTTTTTTGTTGCTTAGTCAAAACTCTGCGCTGAAAAATGTCTAGTAGTGAAACCTACTAAAGAAAATTTCACTCCACCTGACATCTTAGTAGTTGCAATGATTTACGACAAAAGTTAGCAAGATTTTATGATTTGGATTTATGATAATAATATGAGCGTAGATAAAGTAGTGTATGAAACTCTACATAATTAGGTATTAAAACACTCGTGTGATACTATTAAAAAACTCGCCTACGGCTCGTTTTTTAAACTCACACTCGTATTTTAATACCCTCCATTATGTAACCGTTACATAAACTACTATTGGTTAACGAACAGAAAACTAACTGTATATTATACAACGCTTGTAGACGACTTTTTATATTTAAAGTTGGGCAGGATTAGAATTATCACTTTGTAGCTTTTAAGGCTTTAAGAAGGCCGAACAGTTTACAGGGGGACGGAGCAGCTGAGTTCATACTGATTTACTTAAATTTCGGGGAAATTATTTCTTTACACGATTGTTAGACGGCCTAAAAATAAAACGCTCAATCAAAGTTTTTGTAATTTTTATGTACTTCTTTGTGTGCAACAATTCATTCAAAAGCTTGCACCGTTTTGACAATTTTGAAACTATGACAAAATTAGATGCTTTTTTGAATTTTTTCTGAAAGAGGGTTTGAGAAAATTCATTGTCTTGTTATTAACGATTGTTCATTTAATCCTTATTTTCCGTTACATATTTTTTTCTGTAAGGATTCGATGATCAGTTATTTAAACAATTTGACTTAAACATCATAAAAAAGAGCCAGTTTGCCAGCTCTTCAAGCCTTAATGGTTATAAACTGACGCGCAATAACCACAAAACAAAGAAAACTGGCACAACGAAAACAAAACAATGGTGGCAGAAGGATTTAAACTGCTTTCACACAAGCATTTAAATAAATTAGTAGCAGTTCTCTCTGCAAACGGAATGGTAAAGCGTGCGTCACACCTAACGTGATATTTGGGAAACATTATGAAGTGTACCACAAAGGGCCGGCCTAAATAAAGGCGTTTCAGAACCTACTCCAAGTTCCGACCACAAAGGGGATGCTTAAGTGTGTCCTACACTTGGGACAATAGACGACCGAAGTAAGATATCCATTGAAAACGTTTGCAGGTGTCTGCAAATATTTTGTTTCAATTACCTACTCGTTCTACGAGCACGAGGAATTGGTATTTGGCAATTTCTGTGGCAAATGGACCCTTGTATACGTTAAGGAGTCTGAGTGCTTCTGTAGGATTCATTGTGTCTGCCACAATATCATGTACAATGTATTTAGTGATCCAAATATGTGTAGCGCTCTGAAGTGTTTTGAGTACTTAACTACATGTCTGAAATAATAGAAGACAAGGATAATAATTCTATATTAAAAAAATTGGTCAAGTGCGAGTCGGGCTCGCGCACTGAGGGTTCCGCACTATCAAGACCAATTCTCAATAGTATTAAAGTAAACTAACCAGTAAACAACGCTGCCCACCAAATTCCGCGAGTTAAATACGTGCAACGCCATCTGTCGTCATCAAAGTTAAAGAAAATATTAGACTTGTTGAATATCAATTCAACACGTATTAAAAAAACTACTCACTAGATCTCGTTCAAACCAATTTTCGGTGGAAGTTTGCATGGTAATGTACTTCATATATTTTTTTTAGTTTTATCATACTCTTATTTTAGAAGTTACAGGGGGGGGACACACATTTTACCACTTTGGAAGTGTCTCTCGCGCAAGCTATTCATTTTAGAAAAAAATGATATTAGAAACCTTAGTATCATTTTTGAAAATTTTGTGTGAAAACCTTAATGCGGTTCACAGAATACATCTACATACCAAGTTTCAACAGTATAGCTTTTATAGTTTCGGAAAAAAGTGGCTGTGACATACGGACGGACGGACGGACGGACAGACAGACATGACGAATTTATAAGGGTTCCGTTTTTTGCCATTCGGCTACGGAACCCTAACTATCTGACCTGTTTTTCCGTAGACATTATTTCTATTTTCAGACTTACCGCAAATACAAGAAAAGTTTATAAAATCGGTGTAGCCTCTCTATGCTATGGCTAAATCCCTTCTATTTATTTTCTTAACAGTTATTCATCAATCAACCTTATGAACTGGTTCATAGGGGAGAAATAATGTATTTAAATCCAAGATAACCTACACAGATAAAGTTTTGTAGCCTTCCCAATTTACGTTCAAACAGAACAATTCATTTGTTGGTTAGCAAAATTTTCCAGCTGCCTTTGCAGCTTTGCAAATAATAATATAGGTTAATCTCAATCCATTTTAAGGTTAAAGGCCCCGATTTAATGGGATTTTGGGGCGTGAACCATTATGATTGCTTTCCCAGGAGGGTTTCATTACTTTTGCCCCCACATTGCCAGCGGATAGAATTTCTTAATAACGTTTCTCAACTGCGAAATTTTTCATTACACAGGCTGATGAAAAATGATGGGGCTGTGACATTGGCACACATATTTATAAAGAAAAATATAGCCAAAAGTATGGCGTACTTATTCGCTGAACTACAGGTATCCTACTGTCATTATGTTTGTACACTTGTTACCACTTTTCTAATATAATATTTTTTTGCCAAGACTCGAGATTTTATCAGATCGCATGGTTACCCAAGCATTCCCTTTTCGAGAACTAACTCTACAAACCCTATCACTTAGTCAGAAGAATTGCATAATATTACTACTGGAAAATACTCGTGTCTTGTCAAACCTATCTGTACGACGACCACATAAGTACTAGTCTATTCCATAATTTTTGACAAAGATTTTGGACATTGGATTTTTAGCATTAATTAACACAAAGGTTGTGAGGTATCGACTCCTAGCAACAATTCAATTTTACATGAAAAATGTTATTGGATTAATAGGTGTCAATTACGAAATTGGTATAAAAATCTGTATTATCATTTTTTTCCAAAGTCAGGGCTTATAGATCGAGTAGAAACCACTAGCATTACAATCGACATAATAACTACAGAATGTTATGGTTATTGTGGCGGAGAAAATGATATGAAAGCGGGAAAAAATGCGCCAATTTTCGTACAAGTAGGTCAGTAGTCGCGGACAAAAGTACGAGTATCTATTGGAATTCAGATATTCGTAAGTGCCAAGTTATTACCCACGACGGAACGGAGTACGGGTATATGCGTTTAGGGTGAGAGACCGTTTGTACATTACTCTATTAAAAATATTTTATGTTTGTTTGTATGTTAAATTGTTCACAAAAACCAATAATGCAAAAATATTTTTGTTTGTTTGTTTGTTTGTTTGTTTGTTTGTTTGTTTGTTTGTGTGTTCGTTTGTGCACATCGATGTTCCCATTTATTTCAAAAACGGCTGGACCGATTTAGATGCAGTTTTCTGTATAATGTTTGGTGTTCAGCGGCAATGGTTCTTAGGTAGTTGTTACGAACATTGATCACCAGGGGGCGCCATAAAATACATTTATATTGCAAACGAATGTTCCCATTTATTTCAAAAACGGCTTGACCGATTTAAATGCAGTTTCCTGTATAATGTTTGGTATTCATTGGCGATGGTCCTTAGATAGTTGTTACTAACATCGATCACCAAGGGGCGCCATAAAAAACATTTACAGTGCAAACGAATGTTCTCAATTATTACAAAAACGACTGAACCGATTTGGATACAGTTTTGTATAAAATATTAGTGAGTCATTGGCAATGGTTCGTAGATAATTGTTCTTGTGATTGAACAGCAGGGGGCGCCACAATAAACGTCTCTTTATGACTTGGAAGGGATGATGACTTCAAACGCTGCTAGAGGACCTAATGGCTAGTTTGAAGATTAATTTTCATTTTTTAATAATAATATCTTTTAAATTACATTAATATATTAATCGAAAAACTATAAAACAAGTGGAAAATTAAAAAAATTTAAAACACCCACGACTGTTGCAGACTTGTAATTGAAAAAGGTTTAAATAATTTTTTTGAAACTCCCCGACTAAAGGAAAGTAAGAACAGTACCCTAGAACCCTATCAGTATAATTACAAATCCAAGAAAATCCGTCGGAGCTGCCATTGCTATTTTCGTTTCCAATATCAATTAATGTAGGTAATTAGTAAGTATTGATAAACTGCCGGTATATGAGAAGTATCAAGAAATTGAATTAGTCATCAACTGGCAAACAGCACCATCAACACCGTCACAGGCAGGACACAGCAGCTCCGGCGGATTTTCTTGGATTTGTAATTATACTGATATAGGGTCTTAGTTCTTACTTTCCTTTAGTCGGGGAGTTTCAAAAAAAATATTTAAACCTTTTTCAATTACAAGTCTGCAACAGTCGTGGGTGTTTTAAAATTTTTTAATTTTCCACTTGTATTTAAGTTGCAGTCGTAACATTGCTGAAACATTGCTTGAAATGGAAAACTTTGTCAGTTCCAAAGATCTCTGTTATAATAAATTACTACACTCATACTGACTTGGCCTCATAGAGTCATAGGTATTATTATTTTGCTAGTCCAGGATTCAAGCCAAATATTAGAACTTATAGCTATTGAATGAAAGCAGGCGTTATTTTGCGGAATCCTTAATCGGCCTGTAGTTGTTTACATTAACACTAACAACTTTTGTTCTACGACTTTTCAAAATTCAGTATTTACTGCTCTTTCGCATTATAGAGTAGAGTAGAGTACATGTAGAGTATCTCTGTAAAATGATGAATATTTGATATTTCTCAAAATATCGAGTAAAAAAAAGTCGTAGAAAAAAACTTGTTACTTTTGATGTAAACAAATACAGGCCGAGAGCGATTTGGTATTTTTTTATATAACCCTGTATATTTATTTCTACACAGAAGTGGTTATATGTTCGGTATTTTAAGGGTACATAAAACACGACAAGGCTCGACTTTGACTACAAAGAGAAAAAAACATTCTTTGTTGCTTCGAGTAGGAGTATTTATAGGTCGTTGTTACATGAACGTATTTCCTAGTGTGTTTGAACCCTTACGCGTCTTTTCTGCCCACCTGTTTTTGTGACTTATACAAGCTATAATAAGTACGGAAAAGGAAAATCCTTTTGTATTGGTACGTAAAGGCTATGTGAGAAATATCTGTGCGTATACAAGGTTTAATTTATTCTATTTTCGGAAACAAAACTCCTGATCTTTCTAACGATTGTAGGGCTCGGATATATAAATGCCAGATGTGCAGTGTTTGGTTGCGAGACCATAATTTTTTCGGGATAATAAAATGGAAAATTCTTTACAAAAAACCAACTTCAAATGCCACTACAAAGAGTGAAATAATTTTTAATGTACACAAATTCGAAGTCGGGCAAAATTTCGTTCAATCACTAATAGTCCTTCGTATTAAATAACTTGATATGCGAAGAAACGATAAAATTATAGACTTCGAATTGGTGTACATCAAAAACTTTTCACTCTTTGTAGTGGCATTTGAAGTTAGTTTTTTTGGAAAGACAACCATCACTTGGCTAGTGTGGTGTCAAAACCCTCTGACTCCTCTCTGAGAGAAGTTTCTTTGACTGGGATGGAGACATGAGGCCCAAAAAGTTCCTACCTACCTACACGCTAGCCAAAGATTTAGTTGTGAAAAGGGATACAATAAATACCTCATTAATCATTTTATTCACCGAAATAATTTCATTAATTTGTCTCAATGAATCAACTCTAATTGATGATAATATTATTAGCAAATTTAAACAGATTCGATACGAAATCATTAGGTACGCGGTTAAAATGTAAATTTAAATCTTGTTGTTGTTGAGTAGAATAAATTAATGCGTTTCAGAGCTAATGATGTTATCTACCTATTATATTTCGTCTTTAATTATTATAATCGGTCCCATAAATGGTAATGGGAGGAAGGAAATTCTTGGTAGGTACATTTAATATACCAGCCCGAAATTCTGAAATTGGCGGAGTTTCATCCCCGTGCCTCGGAGAACACGTTAAGCCTGCTGAAGTCTTAATCCTGATCTCTCTCCGTCGTGTCGGAGCTCTCGCCCAATCGGGTTTAATGAGAGAGAGAGAAACTTGAGAGGTGTCAAGGGACACCGGGATGGAACGAAGAATATCTGGCTTGCTTTCTATAAGAGAGAGAGAGAGACAGACAGAGAAACATGCGCACGCCGCAGTGCTTACAATAGCTTACTATGGATAATCTCTTCAGAGAATGTTCACCGTCGCCGGATCGATCTTAAGGACATTATAACAAGCATTATTTAGAGGTCAAAAATCTAATTCAATGCGTTTTTTTATAAAGGTTTAATCTATTACGTTTGCTCTCGCTAGGTTTTATATTACTTTCTGTCTGGCGACCACGCCACCGTGAAAATTCTATGAATTTTTCCCCAACGGCTTTTCTTATACATTAACATAATATCCTAAATAATACTCGAAGATATTTGAATATCATTATTGTCGTAACGACTTTTTTATTAAGCTACCCTAAATCAAAGTCGTGTTTTGAAAAGAAAGGAGATTGTATTTTAAATAGACAATCATAATTAAAAAACAGTCTATTTTCTTTCTATAGTTGATCAAAAAATGTTAATTTTAGATTTTTATAATTGTTAAATTGTGTCATGTTTGATCTGGCTGGCTTTTGGGAGACTTCGGCCGTGGCAAGTTATTACCCTTCCAGATAGGACACATCGCCAACAGCGTTCCGATGATGCTGTATATAGAAACCGTTATTAGTGAGTTCTTCCTTTCCCTTTCCAAGCTAGTACGATAGCATCTTCAGCTGCATGATCACTTACCATCAGGTGAGAACGCAGTCAAGTACTAACTTGTAAAGCATAAAAACCGGCCAAGTAATGTAAAGAAGCACTTTTCTTACCTAACCGTAAACTTAACTTTGTTTTTTGAGGTTATTTGTTAATGACAACAAGTGGAAAATTAAAAAACTTTAAAACACCCACGACTTTTGCAGACTTGTAATTGAAAAAGGATTAAATAATTTTTTTTGAAATCCCCGACTAAAGGAAAGTAAGAACTAAGAACCTATCAGTATAATTACAAATCCAACAAAATCCGTCGTAGCTGCTGTATTCTGCCTGTGACGATGTTGATGGTGCTGTTAACCAGTTGATGACTAATTCGATTGCTTGATAATTCTCATATACCAGCAGTTTATCAATACTTACTAATTGCATTAATTGATATTAAGAAACGAAAATATTTAGTAGAAGTAAAATGTGTGTGTGTCCCCACACACACACATTTTACCACTATTCAGTTTAGAAAAAAATATATTAGAAGCATCGATATCATTTTTGAAGACATATCCATAGATACCGCATGGCAAATACCTATGTCTGATGAAAAAAAAATTTTGAGTTTCAATTCTAACCCCTTAAATTTTTTTCTCCCTTTTTGTGTGAAAATCTTAATGCTGTTCACGGAATACATCAATTTACCAAGTTTCAACATTGTATAGTTATTATAGTTTCGAAAAAAGTGGCTGTGACATACAGACGGACAGATAGGCAGACAGACGTTTTTACCGTTTGTCTTAACCCTAAAAAGTTATAAGAACCTAACTTACCTCAGCCAGCGACGTGGAGCCGGGTATCTTGAGGCAAAACATGAAGGGAGTGTTCAATCTCTTCAGTATCTCGCGAAAGTCCAGGGTGACCCCTCTCGGCCTGAGCAGTCTGAAGAACGTGCCCAGCGACGAACCGTGGGTGGAGAGGTAGGTGCCGAAGAGTCTCATGAAACCGCCCCCTAAAACAAGCATTAAAAGATTAAGGGACTGGATACCATCCGGGCGCATAATTCAAATCTTATTTACTTTTTCGTTAATAGTGCGCGTATAAATACATCGTAGGCTTAAGGCAAAGGGTTTTGCGAGTATAAATATTATGCATGTCTTTAAAAATGTCTTTAATATATATAATGTTATGCAGTTTATATTGGTCCTCGATAGGTCATAGGAGCATAGTTTGTATTGGTATCTGATAGCAGATAGCAGCTTGATGCTGGGAAACTGCACGAAATAATAAATTTTCAATCTTTCAGGAACCAATATGAGGTGAATAGGAATTTTCGAGTAGGTTTTTATTAAAAACATGTAGGCGCTTGAATATTATGGTCGCAAAACTCATTGCCATAAACCTACAATGTGTAGTTTGTTTTATATTTGCAAAAAACTAAATACATTTTAAATTTCACGGTCTAGTAGGGTCGAGACACCTTACAGAAGACAAGACTGGCGACTGCGTCTTTGAACATTATCCTTTTATTTTTATCATTGAATACGAGGAACCTTTCATTACGCATTATTATTGCAAAACTTTTTTCATTATTACGTTTCTCTAACCTTTGTACCTATTTTCAAGACAGTTTTCTATAGCATTTGATTTTTTTCTCCTACGGGAACCAAAGATTTTTCAGGGATAATGTGGCCTATATGTAATCCCAGGTAATAAGCTATATCTACGTACCTAGATACATCGGTTCAGTAGCTATAGTGGCTATTTTCTGATATTATTAGGATTAAGTAAGCGGTTATGTACATTTTTTAGTACAAAACACGTATCATGGTATTATTATAAGTTTCGTAGAAGCATGGAATTGGAAAAAAGGACCCTTTTCTGAAGATGAAAGCATCCGTTCCATTGTGCGTAGAAATGTATGCATTAGGTAGATCGCCGGGCCTTTTGCCATTGATATACGAAAACTTAAAATATTAGAACATTTGGGAATGTTAAACCACTTTCAGCCCAAAAGCTGCTGCTGTTTCTAGCGATAGTTTAAAATGGCAACTTCGTTCCAGAGCCGCTATCAATATGAACAATAATGTAATTTTTTAGGGTTCCGTACCTAGTAAACAAGGAACCCTTATACGTTCGCCATATCTCTCCGTCCGTCCATCTGTGTCTTTAGCACGAAAAAGCTATAACTTATCATGGGACAAAATGCTAAAATAAAATTCAGTGGTAAATGTTATACTATTATTACGCCATCGACATTATGCCCAGTAATCTTGCCGACTTCACTGCCCTTTAATCAAAACTAGCTTTTGCCCGCGGCTTCGCCCGCGTGAATTTCGGGCTGTTACAAATACCGTGGGAGCCAACGATTTTCTGGGATATTAAGTAGCATACGGGATAGACAAACAATCAACTACTTACTACAACAAATTTACTAAAAGAAACATCGGCTTAGTAGTTTTACTGCTCTTCCCGCTTCCGTCCTTAATCAATATAGGTTCAATTACGGGGCTCAATGTATCTACCCATTTTCCCATTTACAGCATTACTATCCCATATCACATTGCTCATCTAAAACATAATATATTCATAACGAATTTTTGATAACTGGCTTAGTTTTTTAGTAATGAGGTAAAACGTCGTTTTACTGATATATTCTTCCGCAACGCTGCATACTAACCTACTCTTACCTAAGCTAACCTGGAGTTCTTGCAATTTCAGCAGCTGTGTACCCATTTTCACATTATTATCGTATTACTTTCCCATATCCCTTGTCAACTAAAACAAAAATTTTCAGTAGCAAAACAGTTATTAGTTTAAAACCTATGTTATATGGGTAGGTACCCGTTTTCACAAATATAATATTTTTAACCTGTATCTCATTGACTCATCTAAACTCATCTATCTCAACTAAAACAAAAAAACTTATAGTGAAACAATGGTAAGTCAGAATTTATATAGGTATTTAATATTACAGTTACAATATTACTAACCCAAAATCCCATTGCTCAACTAAAACACACAATGTAAATTGAGACCTATTTAGGTACCTACCCATTTTCACATTTATATCATTATAATCCCATATCCCATTTTTCAACTAAAACACACATTGTTAATAGCGAAAAAAGTGTAAGTTTAGGGTCTGTATTGGTACCCGTTTTCTCAGTTATAATGTTAAAATTAACCCATAACGCATTACTAAACACACATTGTTAAAAGCGTACAGTGCTAAGTTCAGAACCTATATGGTGCCCATTATCACAGCTGTAGTGATCAGTAGTCGTAGTATCAGATCTGTAGTATCATTAGCTTTTGCCCACCGCCCTGCCTGTGTCAAATTCGCTTTTTAACAAATCCTGAGGGAAACATAAATTTCCCGTTCCCATTAAATATTCCAACCTTATACCTACTTTCAAAGATGTTTGTTTTAGCTACGTACCTATAGATGTAGCTATAGATTGCTGTAAAAATTTAGGTTTTTTGAATTTCCCATGAGAACTATGGAATTTCCCGGAACAAAAAGTAGCCTATTTTTTAATCCGGGTTGTAAGCTATCTATGTTCCAAATTTCAGCCAAATCGGTTTAGTAGTAGCGGCGGGAAAGCGGAACAAACATACAAACAAACTCACTTTCCCATTTATAATATTAGTAAGGATAAGGATAAGGATAAGGATTAACCCATAACGCATTACTAAACACACATTGTTAAAAGCGTACAGTGCTAAGTTCAGAACCTATATGGTGCCCATTATCACAGCTGTAGTGATCAGTAGTCGTAGTATCAGATCTGTAGTATCATTAGCTTTTGCCCACCGCCCTGCCTGTGTCAAATTCGCTTTTTAACAAATCCTGAGGGAAACATAAATTTCCCGTTCCCATTCAATATTCCAACCTTATACCTACTTTCAAAGATGTTTGTTTTAGCTACGTACCTATAGATGTAGCTATAGATTGCTGTAAAAATTTAGGTTTTTTGAATTTCCCATGAGAACTATGGAATTTCCCGGAACAAAAAGTAGCCTATTTTTTAATCCGGGTTGTAAGCTATCTATGTTCCAAATTTCAGCCAAATCGGTTCAGTAGTAGCGGCGGGAAAGCGGAACAAACATACAAACAAACTCACTTTCCCATTTATAATATTAGTAAGGATAAGGATAGTAAGGAAGTAAGGATGTGCTGAATTAATCAAAATGTGCTGAAATACAGTAATTCACTGCAATTTCTGTTGTTCTGCGAGAGAACAACTGAAAATGTGTAAGCATCCCGTGTTTATAGGTAAACCGCTATAAAATAGGCCCTCCTGATGCGGGACGCGGGGCGGGAGCCGCTCAACCAATCAGCAAGTCTGTCGCTGTCCGCCGGCAGCGCTGACGTATCGTTATAGCCAATCGCATCACTCGCCCCGCGTCCCGCAGACCATCAGGAGGGTTAAGCTTATAGCGGTTTACCTATAGTATGCTCTTCTCAGTGAGTAGGTATCTCGGTTTTTGAGTTATTTTCATATCTACGGTTTCCCTTATATTATTTCAAATCGAACTTCAACGGAACTGTCGATTCAACCATGCGTTAATAAAATATTTCAACGCCAGATGATTTAGATATGCCCCCGAATAAGGCTAAGTGTGGCATCATTCAACAAAATTACCTTCGATAGGTATTCTGTGATCATTTATCAAGATAAATTTAAGCGAATTTGTTCACGGCTGGTAGATTCTAGGATAAGTGAGTTTATTTTCCCTTTGATGTTGGTTTTATGCTTGACTAAAGGTCACACCTGATTATAGGTACAGCCAAATCTTTAAAAGTTTTATACCAGCACATTACTTGACACAGTAGTTCTGTCCATTTGTGTTTTCTTCCGTAAAACCTTAGAAAATTTCCCGGGTCAACTTTAAAACAAAGTACCTTATCAAAGGAGGTAAGGGTACTTCGATAACCAGGTCAATTCAAACTCGCAAGTATACCTTGTTTAGTAGTTACTAGTTACCTAGTATTGGACAAATGAATATGGTTTCTAGTATTTGACATTTTCCCTCGAAGTTCTAAAATTAGCTTGTTTAATCTAGCATGCCTGTAAATCTAAAATGATCAAGCACGAACTTAGGACTGAAATTATTGAATCTATATGTGTCAAGATTACAGCAAGTTGTACCTATACAGTAAACCAAGTCAGAATAAGTAAGGTAAATCAGAAATCAGGAGATCCGTAGACGAACCAGAGTCACCGACATAGCTCAACGTTTCGCGAAGCTGAAGTGGCAATGGGCGGGGCACATAGCTCGTAGAACCGACCGACGTTGGGGACTTGGGGAGCCAAAGTACTCAAAGTACTGGAATGGCAACGGAAAAGTGCAGTGTTGGCAGACCTCCGACCAGATGCACTGATGATATTAAAAGAGTCGTGGGGAAGGGCTTGATACAAGTGGCGCAGGACCGTGCGGGCTGGAAATCATTGCAGGACGCCTTTGTTCAGCAGTGGACGTCTCACGTCCGTCAGCTGAACCGACCGATAAAGTAAAAACTCTTCCATTTTAAAACAGTCACGACATCACCGATAACGAAATTATTCGTCAGTTCTGAATTAAATGACGGGCGTGCGGTGGAAACACGACCCATACCATAGTAACCAAGGATCTTCGTTTCCATCAGTCGGTGACGTCCCGGTGCCAGCTAAGGTGGACAAACAGCCTTACATCTACGACACGATGACGAGAAAAACATAAGTGGGATATTAAAAGCTTTCAAAATACTTGCTCGTATTATAACATACGCTCAACCGCAGTCCGGCGCAGCGTAAACAGTTAAACACGGGTTTAATACCGCCATTTCGTAGCTCGAAGTGGGGACGTGCGAAATTGTGTTTTTTATTATGTTTCTTAGGCGCGAAGTGTTATTTTTATGCTCTACCCATCATTTCACCGAACGTATTACGGAGCTTGTGCTAGCAATCGAAATCATTTACTTTTGATACTGGGAAGAATTTATTTCATTAATATCGGTATCAGTAATAATATGTTAGGTATAAGGTAACCTCCATAATCTTGTACCTCCTTCACCTTTCTATTACAAAACCGCAAGGCGCCCAGAGAAGTGGCATCCTTCAAGAGAAAATGAATAAGCATTTTCTAGGTTAGTTATTTTTGATGTTGTAAGCAATGAAAATTGTAAGCAATCAAAATTGAGTTTTTGAAAAGTCCAAGTTCAAATTTTTTCCTCGAGTTTATAATTAGGGTTATAGAACACAATTCAAGACCTTTTTATTTCCAGAAAAACCACTCAAGAAATAGAAATCAGTTCAAAATTGCCATTACCAGGCAAACACAAATAAATAGAGAGTGTAGTAACAAGTCTTACAAATAAAAATTAAAAATAAAAAGATTGGCCTGTTATTGATTTATACTGCAACTACTCAATGGTAACAATTTTGTTTT
Organism: Coenonympha arcania; assembly: GCA_036785405.1. Taxonomy (NCBI): domain Eukaryota; kingdom Metazoa; phylum Arthropoda; class Insecta; order Lepidoptera; family Nymphalidae; genus Coenonympha; species Coenonympha arcania. Next base: position 7,213,245 of record JAWDAA010000030.1, on the reverse strand, counting down.
AGTTTCACTGTCTTGAATTAAGTTATTGAAAGTATTCAAAGAATTTCACTTAGGGAACTTAGAGAATAATAGTCAAGTACGGGTTTTCTCTTAATTGGATTAATTTGGTTAAAAGTCTCTAAAACTGTCATCTTAAGCGATGAATTATTGAAATGTCGGAATAAACTAAGGATTCTAATAATACTCAATACTCACATATACATTAACTTTCTTGGGCTGTTGTGTAATAAGATAGAGATAAACCGTGAAAAGGGTTGAAATGGCACAACTATAAATCGGAATGAGTACGGTCTAAATAGAAACACAGATGTATATATAGATAGGATCATGAAAGGGAAAGTGAACACCGAAATAAGCTAATGGATGGTACCCCACACTTTAATACCGGTGTGATCTGACACCGAACCTTTCATAATTAGTTAAATTAAGGCTTTTAGGGTGGGCGTGAACTATGAATATTTTGTCGACAAAGTTTTTATAGAGAATTTCCAATCCAATGAATTCAATTCAAGTTTAAAACGAATCTTAGGCCATTTATCCAACGCAGCCGTCTCCATCACCGAACAGTGAAAACTTGAACACTTTTATAGCGTCGTCTATTGAGAGTTTGGGTATTCAAAATTTAAAAGCAGCCACTACACTACACTACACTACAATACAGCCATTATCCCTTCTCTTGACGTGTCCAGTGGTAGCCCTCGAATGGGTACCTTCGTTGGCTTTTCGGTTTCTGGACTTTAGCAGAACCAGGATGTAAACAGATCAGTGTTGGTGGCTTGCACGAGGTAGCGTTAGATGCTTCACCTCTTCCCAACGGTCTCGCATTCCGGGCATGCCCTAATACTGTTAGCGCTTCGAATTGCCTCGTCCAGTTTGGGAGTCATTCCATTGTCAGAGGTGGGTATATGGAGCATGGTGCTGTTGGTTGAATGGCGGCTGTTTTGTGGCTGCTGTGGAATGGATACCCGCTGCGGCATACGATTGGCTGAGGCCCAAAGCCAAGACGGCAGGCCTTAGTCATCAAAGACTTAAAGAACACTATCGGGGAAGACACTTTTCCTACACCTAAAGGAGGCCAAGTCTCGTGGCTCTACCTGTTTGGCTAAGGCCCTACCAGAGAATACCAATGCTGCTACATATACTTATATGCAGAGGATTCAGTCAGATGTATAACAGTGTCGCGAGTTCAATGGTTTATTCCCATCTGAAAAAAATCCCAACACGCCTACAGAAATTTTCACTTCAAAATCTCAACAGCCTCCTAATTACCTCTTCTTTTCAGTACAGTTTTGGCGTTTTATTTTCCTCGTACAAAAAAGGTGTTGCATAATGTAACCGTGTCTGAGTTTCTAGGTCAAGCAGCAAGCAGTGTGCTGTCGCTACAAAAATAGATCTCCAGTTATATCCTGTCTGGATTGATTAAATTTTGCCGCTATCGGGGCGCGTTGAGTTCAGTGCGATAAAATGATTCCATCAGATATTACACTTCCATCGCGGAAATAGATTTCAGGTTTCTAATTTGAAATTACGAGTAATTATTTCCATTCCAACTCAAGTATCTTCTACTCTTTATTCACTTACGGTTGTACTAAGCGAATTTTATTTTGACGTGATAACGTTTAATAAATTGATGAATACCAGCAACGCACATGAAAAATAGTAACGTTCCGCGTAAAGTTCCACCTGAGCCTGTGCGTGCAAGCGAGAGCGCGCAACAAGCGATAGAGAGGCACGATAATTACGTTATCACGTAAATCTATCGTCCGTAAACCGACTTTACAGACAACCAATTTTTTATTTAAATTAACTTTGGCATTGTAAAATGGGTGAGTGTCGTGGAACACTTGGTTGAAACAAAGTACACCCACCGCTCGATAGATGGCGCTGTGTCGAGTTGGCGTGCACTAACGAGTTTTTCTTACCAAATCGTAAAGTTTTATGTTACATGCTTGTATAGACTTTTTATTTGTAATCTCTATTTTAAATTAAGACTATGATTTCATCACGTTGAGATTTTTGTGACGGAAAAATCCATTCTCTTTCGCCTAGTGCCTTCTGCAGAATCGTCCGAAAAGAAAATTTGTTTCAATAATCAAATTCGCTGACAAATAGACTGATATAGTAAACAAGGGCAGTAAAAGTCGTGGATTTCTACGCATGTGAAGCCGTGTCGAAAAACTTGTTTGATGATAATTAGGAAAAGGGAGGTCTCTGAGGGCAAACGTTGGTCTCAACTTATAAATCAAACAGGCAGGTATAATGTATTGATACAAAACTAAGGCTTTATATGTCCGAGATTTTCAATACTGCCTGCCGTGAGAAAAATCCACATTAATTCAGAAGATTTACTACAACAATTTGAAACTAGCTTACAGTCGCAACTTTGTACGTCTAGAGTTTTCCAATTCCTTTATATTCTAAACCTATTGCTAAACCTTATTACTGAAACCGTATACCGTAAAAGTATGCATATACCAACCTATATTTACACTTTACATTTAAAATGACCTGTTCGAACTTCGAACTTTAACCGTTACCAATTTAGTGTTCTGTGCCGAAATGCATACTTTGTAATATGCTTTTGACGTGATAACAATTAATAAATTGATGAACACCAGCAACGCCCATGAAAAATAGTAACGTTCCGCGTAACGTTCCACCTGAGCCTGTGCGTGCAAGCAAGAGCGCGCAACAAGCGATAAAGAGGCCAATTATGACGTTATCACGTAAATATATCGTCCGCAAACCGACTTTACAGACAACCAATTTTTTTTTAGTAAAAAAAATTACAAGGAAATTTCAAGTATTTTTCCCCATTCTTCTTGTTGTAAAACAGCTTTCCGAACGTGGCGGTATAGTCTGCCTGTTATATGTCTGTTAGTTAGGCCTATGTGAAAGAATAAACATGGTGATTTTGAAATTATGATATTATATTTTTAAATTCATGCATTACAGCGAGATATATTGACCGTTTGAGGGGCAATACCTTTTTTTAAATATTTCCAACATTACAATTATAACTCAACTTTGTTAATTTGTTCGTAAACTATTAATCTCTCTGCCAAATTACGAGACTTTAATAAAGCCAGTAATAAATAATCGAGTGTCGAGGGAATTTACATGAACTAGCAAAGCACCAGTATCGTTTACAATATTAAAGCAGCCCGGGCAAAATTGGCACGAAAATTCGACGTTGTGTCCAAGTAAAATAATATCAAACTTTGTCTGTTAAATGGGGTAAAAGAATGATAACAAACTGAGACAACTACATCAATTCTGATAACTGCTTACTGATGGCAGGACTCTTTTTTTCAAAGTTCGTCCGGGTAGGTATCAGTTATTCTACCGTGAAGCAGTAGTATTACTGTTTTTTGGTTTATTTGGTTACATTGTACGCTGAGTAATTAGGTACTGGGCAAAATGTAGTGCAGTGTGTCATATTGTAAAGCAAATGGGACACACTGCATCTGATATGGATCACGAGATGCGTATCACTTGACACTTACATCTGCAGGGCTAGAATGCGCGCGTATAGAGATATATCTGTCTACTTTTGTCACTCTCTTTTCTCTTTCTAATTCATATTGATAAACAGAGAAAAGAGAGCGACAAAAGTAGAGAGACATATCTCAACGTGCGCATGCTGCATAGGCAGATGAACATCTTAAATGTAAATTATTGTCATTTTTTGTTATAAAAAAAAAAACAGATTTTAGAACTATAAAAAAATCAAATACTTGTGATGTTTTTGTAAGTATCACGATATTATGAAATAAAAAAAAATTGGTTGTCCGTAAATTCGGTTTATGGACGATAGATTTACGTGATAACGTAATAATTGGCCTCTCTATCGTTTGTTTTATCGGGCCTCTCTATCGCTTGTTGGGCGCTCTCGCTTGCACGCACAGGCTCAGGTGGAACGTTACGCGGAACGTTACTATTTTTCATGTGCGTTGCTGGTGTTCATCAATTTATTAAACGTTATCACGTCAAAACAAGCTTTAGATTTTAAAAAATATCTAATAAATATTTTAACTTATATTTAGCCCTTCTGTATCCAATTTACAATAATATTTGGATTTTATCATGGCGAAACATCGTATAACTTTCCAGTAAATATTTTAAAACTGCTGAACGCGTAAATGACTTCGACGAATATTTCAAATGTTGGAGTGTTACTTTTTCAAATATGACTTTGAAATACGGCTCCATAAATTTTCACGGTATTACCTAAATTTCTTTTTACGACCGCACTGGAATTGCGGCGTGAACTTCGTAAACAACGTTTAACAATAACTTCGTTTGAGTGTCTCCTTTGAAATGGCCTATTGATTGGTGTTAATTAGCTGAAACTAGACATCGTAAACTATAAGAAAACCGGCCAAGTGCGAGTCGGACTCGCGCACCGAGGGTTCCGTACTCAAGAAGTACTGAAGCAAAACAATCAGGCATACTAATGTAGATGTAACACGACCAAAACTGTAACGACCAAAGATGTAAAACGGTAATAATTACCCTTGTTTATGAACCGCAAAACTAACTTTGTTTGTAGAGGTTTATTGTTAATATTGGAAAAGGCAAAAACAGCGGCCAAAAAACTTGGCATCCTGAACAAGGTTAAGCGGTACTTCAAGCCCGAACAGCTTTTGACGCTGTATGAAGCTCAAGTTCGTTCCGGCATGGAGTACTGCAGTCACCTATGGGATGGATCTGCCAAATACCAGCTCGATGCATTGGACTCGGTTGATCGCCGCGCACGCAGAATAATCGGCAAGGAATCGCTAACACGGGTGAAACTGCTCAGTTTAGAACACCGACGCAGTGTTGCCTCTTTAGCTGTTTTTTACAGGATATATTTTGGAGAGTGTGCTCAAGAACTCCACAACCTTGTGCCTCCTTCACCTTTCTACCATAGAGCCGCGAGACGTCGAGAGAATTGGCATCCTTATGTGGTTGATGTCCAGCGTACTCGGACGAAACGCTTTTCTTCTACGTTTCTGATACGAACACACTTCCAGCTTCCGTGTTCCCAGCCAAATACAATCTGGGTGCCTTCAAGAGAAGAGTGAATAGGCATTTTCTAGGCAAGCGCGCTCCATCCTAGACCTCATCATTTCTGTTCATCAGACTTGATTGTGGTCAAGCGCAAGCCTATCAATTAAAAAAAAAAAATATCAAAAAAACTATGCTAGTTAGAGCATTGGCTATAGTTTTCCTGTAAAATATACGTAAATTCCTATTGACATAATTATTTGAGATTTTTCGATTGGTAAACTCCGGAGATAAGGGGGGGGGGGGAACGGTATTTTTTTAGACATTTTCCCCGATAAATCAAAAACTATCATGACTAAAAATAATTAAAAATCGGTTTTGGAAAGGACAAAGTAAACCCTTTCATATGATACCCCACACAGTACAGTTATCTCACTTTTAAATTTCAACCCTCCGATTTTCCCCCCTTTTTAAATAAGAACACAAATAATTTCAATTTTTTTTTTTATTCCAGTATCATTGGGCCACTAATATACACAACTATTCCAAATTTCATATCGATAGCACCGGTAGTTACTGAAATAATCGAGTGTGACGGACAGACAGACAGACGGACAGACGGACAGACAGACGGAGAAAGTCGCACCATAAGGGTTCCATTTTACCATTTTGGTACGGAACCCTAAAAATGATTACTCCGTTGCTGTAGCCACAATTTGAATAATTGATACACTTTTATGTTGTAACTGCTCAAACGATTTGTACGAAATTCAATATGTAGATAGGATTATAACCTGAATTTTAACACTACCTTTTAACCGACTTCAAAAAAGGAGGAGGTTTTCAATTCGTCGAAATCTTTTTATTTCAGAAAATATTCTCTTTATTAATCCTTAAACCATTCTCTTTGTTAAACGAAGCCAGGCTTTGCAGTTAACCTATTTTAATAAAGTAGATTAAAACATACCCAGTTCCTATCGCTTGTCAGTCACAATGTGCCAGGGGAACGCTTTGCAGAAGCTCGCGACGCCTATCCTTAAATCATTCACTTTGTTAGACGAGGCCAGGCTCACTGCAGCAATAGCGGCCTATTTCAACTAATGTAGATAAAATATACCTATCGCTTGTCAGTCACGAAGTGCCAGGGGAAAGTTTCCAGAAACTCGCGACGCAAATCCTTAAATATTTCTCTTTGTTGGATGAGGAGAGGCTAGCGACCTTGCAGTTAACCTATTTTAATCAAAGTAGATCAAAACTTACCGAGTTGCACGAGCTCTAATCGCTTGTCAGTCACGAAGTGCCAGGGGAACGCTTTGCAGAAGCTCGCGACGCCGATCCTTAAATCATTCACTTTGTTGGACGAGGCCAGGCTCACTGCAGCACTGGCGGCCTCGCAGTTAACCTCTTTCGACCGCTGGTGTAATGGTATTGCGCTTATGTCATATCTGCGAAGAGAGATTCTGATATAATATTACTTGTTTATATGTATTTATGTTAATTTCTACCGCAAAAAATACTGAGGCATAATCGTTATAATTTATGCAATTTTACAAACAGCATCCCTTCGAAAGTTTTTGTGACAAAATCAATACCGTCTGGTTCCTCAACCCTAAAAGAAACCTTATTAAGCCTTACTATAAAGGTAACCATAAGCTTCACAGGCCCTCGCTTTTTCAATGCATTTTTTTTACTTAAATATTTTAGTAAAAAACAAAACATTAGTATATTGGTAGGTACAGTTATAGCCAAGAAAAATAAAACATTTTTTGTAAAAAAATGTGTAGGTACAATTTGCGAAAAATCATTAGATTCTTTCAGTATACGAAGACACAGATTGATTGTGTCTCCTTGTTGTAACTTGTCCTTTGCCTTCATTTAATTTTATCAGCTGAATACTCACGGTGTAAATTATATAAATCAGTAAACATAGCGCACCCTAGTTAGGATCGTACAACTTCACTAGTTAAGATCCTAGCGTATGCTCAGTTATAATTAATAGCCACTGACCTAAATCTCCTCGGGTCGTTGGAGTAGCTCATCAGTCTTATATCCGTCTGCGTGTCATATAGCCTCAAAGCTATCGCCTTGAGGCTGCCGACTAGTAGGTACGCGACTGGTTCGCTCTCCGTCGTTAGATGCAGCTGGATAGCCCCCGCGTGAGATGTCGTACATACAAACGCTGCTTCGTTTTCTGTAGATTCGTCTTTAAGGCCGTCATCCTGACAAAAAATGGAGGATTTTAGGCCCAATACTATAATAGCGACAATGAAGACGAGTGTGTTGTGGTGCGCTCTTGGAAAGGCCTATTTTCAGTAGTGGACGTCTGTAGGTAAGTATTTATTATAGTAGCCAAGCTATGGTCACTTACATGGTGACATGTCATAGTTATATGGTTTTGGCTTTGGTCAAGAGGTGACCTCTGGGATTTTGTGTTTGACGTTTTCGGTATTTACTATCGCAAAAGTTAATGATAGAGAAGTAAGAAAGTGAACAAGTCACATAACATAAAGTTTCTTTTATCCAACAGTTTGTTCATAAAAACTTAAACCAGTACAAATCTCGCACTAATCTGCGCTTAAAAAGAGTAGGCAAAATTAGCGATGTTACTAATAAAACCACAATCAATATATAGGTAGTTCAATCCACTAAGACGCGCCACACTTCTTCACTTTTCAATTTGTAAGGATTTGGCCACGTCTTTGTGGATTAAACTACCTATAAAAATAAAGATAAAACATATCTAGTGACTATTTATCTTATTGCACATGCATTTCCGGTATGTATAATACCCTAATAAAATCACTTGGACCCAATAAACACGACAAAGCAGTACCTAACAACTTTTGAAGATGGGCGTACTCAACATCGGCCATTTACAATACGATCGTTAGCACGAGTTTCATGGGAGCCCGAAATCGAGTAAACGAGCAATTTAATTGCGTCGTAACATTAATGACGATAGGACCTTCTTACCGGCGGGCTTATAAATAGGGATTTTAAATAGATATTACAGGGATTATTAATAGACCACTATCAGCGGTGTCAAATTTAAACTGAAGTATCATCGTACCCATAATACTCTCGAATTAGGTGATTTGTATGAATGCTGTTAACATTGTCGCTTCTACGATAATGGTCGATAGGATTTTTTTGTCCAATCAGTGGGCAGAGTCTTAGAGAGAGATGCAAAGAGGTAATTCGTATGTAGCATCATGCTTTTACCAAATAGGAGCGAAGCTTCAATGAATAATATTGCACAAACGGGAAAAATTTAAAATCGCCCACCGTGCTATGGGGAGGGCTATGTTAGAAGTTTCCCTGAAGGATAAAATCAGAAATGAGGAGATCCGCAGGAGAACCAAAGTCAACGACATAGCCCATGCCATTAGCAAGCTGAAGTGGCAGTGGGCAGGTCACGCTTGTCGCAGGGGCGATGGCCGTTGGAGCTGGAAAGTCCTTGAGTGGGGACCGCATACAAGTACGCGTAGTGTAGAACGACCCCCAGCTCCTTGGACTGATGATATAAAGCGGGTGGCGGGAAGCGGCTGGATAAAGAAGGCTGAGGACAGGTTGTGGTGACGCGCGCTTGGGAAGGCCTATGTCCAACAGTGGACGTCCGCAGGCTGAAATGATGATAATGATTATAGGAAAAATCGTTTTCTTTTTGTTGCGTGCGCAGCGTATACGCAACAATCATGTATGAAGCAATTATTCTCCTTTTAAAGTCCGGGATACCACATGTCTATCTTTCAAGTTGACTCATTAAAATGGAATTTGTAGAGACCGGAATTCATGGGTGAAAAGCCGAACGTAACAGCTAGTGTCCATATAATATAACCAACCTATTTTATATGGACACTAGCTAGACATTTCCCAATATGAAATATTATATTACCTGATTGTTCAGTTATATTCGCTATTGAGAGAACCCAACTTCCGCCCGGACTCCGGTATGCATAGTGTATCCCCGGGATAGCTACATATTCATGAGTTCATATGCGAACAATAGGGAATGAGGATCAGTGATTATTGGCGGGGTATAGACGTTTGGTATAGATTCCTTTATGAAACGAGGATCTTTATTAATACGCGAAGGGAAACATTGTATTATTTATTATTTATTTATTTATTTATGTACCAGAAACTTAACTAAAAATAATTATACAAAGAAAAGACGTGCACAAAGGACAGCTTATCTCTACTGGAGAGATTTCTTCCAGGAGCCCTTGAATGTGGGAAAAATAAAGTTTGGAAATGCTGAGTAGGTACTGAAAATTGTATATTACTATTGATAAAATATAAGATATATATATATACATATATAAACAATATAAATAACTAGTGATAAAAATGAAATACATAATATATAAAAAAAAATACGTATAATAAATATATATATAAATACATAACTAAATAAATACATATATATAACATATACATTGATATACCAAAAATTAAATATTATTAATCATGAATCGAGAGATAGTGCTGTTTCAGTCTAGCCTTGAATGTACTAATAGAAGGATTGTCACAGAGAATATGGCTTGGGAGCGAGTTCCACAGTCGCGCTGCAAGCACTGCAAATGATTTAGAGTAGAAGCTGGTGTTATACGAGGGCACCTCCAGAGCTTTCACTGCAACACAGGATCGCGTTGGTCTGGCTCGGGGAAGAGCGACCTGAAAACGCTCACGCAAGTAGACAGGGGATGACGATTTTAAAATTTTGAAGAGCATTGTAAGAATATGAACATTCCGGCGAAAGCGAATACGGAGCCACTTCAATTGACATCGGAATTCTGAGATGTGATCGAATTTGCGCAGTCCGAAAATAAAACGGATGCACAAATTCTGGAGTCGTTCTAATTTATCGAGTAGCTCCTCTGTTGCATCCAAGTAGCAAACGTCAGCATAATCGATAAGAGGAAGGAGAAGAGAATGAGCTAGCAATATTTTAGTTCTCAAAGGCAAGAAATTCTGCAGTCTTCGTAAGGAATGGAGGGAAAAGTGCAATCGTCTGCTCACTTCATTAATGTGAGCCGACCATGAGAGGTTACTATCGATAATAAGCCCCAGGTTTTTTGCTTTGTCAGAAAAGGGTATACGTGTACCGTTATAGATTAAGCTGGGTAAATCCTTAAACTTAACCTTGCAACGCATTCTGCTGCTACCTATTATGAGAGCCTGGGATTTTGTGGGATTTACTAGCAGGCCAAAATTGTCCGCCCATTCCAGTATCTGAGCAAGGTCACGATTCAACCTACACGATTGTACCTACCCCGATTTAAAAGTATTGTGGTTAAGGAGGAACTTGAAATTTGGATTAGGTAGATGATTTAAAATAATACGAAATGTGAACAAAAAATCGACTTCAACTCTCATCAAACTACCCTAGAAGTAGGTACTTACTACATGATTTCCAATAAAAAAACATCGAAATTGGTTGCCGTGATATTATTGAATCAGACTTAACGCAAATTTAAGACTTCCTTTTCTCATGGATCCATTGTCAGAGCTGTTCACTGGACCATAAATAAAATCATACGGGAAGTAGCAGCTTTCAAATAAAAAACCTGTCAAGTGCGAGTCGGACTCGCGCACTGAGGGTTCCGTACTACAACCGGAGGAATAAAACCATAAAAACCACTTTTCTTATCGAACCGCAAAACTAACTTTGTTTTTAGAGGTTTTATTGTAAATATCAAAAAACTACTTATTAGATCTCGTTCAAACCAATTATCGGTGTAAGTTTGCATGGTAATGTACATCATGTATTTTTTTTAGTTTTATCATACTCTTATTTTAGAAGTTACAGGGGGGGGGACACACATTTTACCACTTTGGAAGTGTCTCTCGCGCAAGCTATTCATTTTAGAAAAAATGATAATAGAAACCTTAGTATCATTTTTGAAGACCTATCCATAGATACCCCACACATATGGGTTTGATGAAAAAAAAAATTTTGAGTTTCAGTTCTAAGTATGGGGCACCCCCACAATTTATTACTTTTTTTAAATTTTGTGTGAAAACCTTAATGCGGTTTACAGAATACATCTATTTACCAAGTTTAAACAGTATAGCTCTTATAGTTTCGGAAAAAAGTGGCTGTGACATACGGACGGACAGAGGGACAGACGGACAGACGGACAGACGGACAGACAGATGTTATGAGATATAAAACCTCGTCCATCACTATGTTTTAATTTATAAATAACTTTCAAGAGTTGTCATATCTTGTAGTTGTCAAATTGTAAATAATACCTAACAAATATAATGTTTTACCAATAATATTTATTTTATTAAATTGGCGACGAGGATGGGATTATGATTATTATGATTATTTTATTTTTTATCATGACGAATTTATAAGGGTTCCGTTTTTTGCCATTCGGCTACGGAACCCTAAAAAGAATCATCAAAATCGGTTCACCTAATAGAAAGTTCTGAGGGAACAAACTTAAATACATTTTAAGTCGGTTGAACATGCATCGCTATTGGACGCATTCACCGGAGACTTATATATGAAATCTGAACCTAGGCCATACGAAACTTCAGAATAATTTAAAGTGGATAAGTTAGGTTCAAATAATAATTATTATCTACTTACCTGATCATGTAAAACATCATGCACGCTATCCAACGTAGTTAAAAATTCCGTTAAATTAGTCCCTAAACACTTAAACGCTCTCTCCAATCGACAGTTGTGGGAGAAGGCAGTTAAAATTAAATATTCTCCTAATTTAGCCATAAAGTCCTTAGTTGATACACCTGCAACAAAAAAGTATTTATTAGAGTCTACGTAGATAGAAAATACCTTACAGAATAATTAAAAAACTCTCTTTAAAGTCCATTCTTAATTTTAATTAACAGTAGTTTTGATAGAATAAATATTTATTAGGAACTCTAACTTAGAAATAGTTATGAAGTGATGGGTGAAGAAGTTTGCTGTCCAAGATTTATTCAATTTATTTCTTTAATTTTATCAGAACGGTACTATGCGATTTAAAATAGTTTGGTGTTGCGAAATATAGTATTCCGGTTCAAAACCAAAATATTTAAAATCCCATAGTTACACATATTACATTTTTCGGTTCCAACGAGAAATATGACAAGGCAACTACATTTTAGTGGTTACGGAAATGTATTCCATATCTAATAAAACATAATATACTGATACTCCGAAACCCCATTTTAACAACCTCTGTAGACCCGAAACTTGTCCGAAAGCATACTCAGCATGTTTCATCCTTCCTAAATTCCGCTTCAAAGATTATCTGTGGTTGCCAACCCGAATTCAGTTGTGAACCGAATACAAGCAAATATAGCTAACTAGCTGTTGCCCGCGGCTCCGCTCGCGTGAATTTAGGTTTTTCACTACTTCTGCGGGAACCATCGCTTTTTCCGGAATAAAAAGTACCATAATGTGTTAATCCAGGTAATAATCCATCTCCATTCCAAATTTCAGCTAAATCGGATTCGTAGTTGCAGCGTGAAGGAGTAACAGACAAACATTCCAACCCCTATTTCACCCCCTTAGAGGAGTAGTTTCTCAAAATCGTTTCTTAGCTGACACCTACCCATTACAAAGAACCTACCTTTCAAATTTCAAGTCAACAGTAACAATATTAAATTTTCACATAAAAACTTTCATCCCCTATTTTACCACCCTTAAAGGGGAATTTTCCAAAACGACTTATACAAATTTGTAATATCTGAAGCTGATAACCTAAATAACGATTTTCACGTCTCTAACTTCAAAAACACGGGACTTTCATATAAACTTCCAACCCCTATTTCACCCCCTTAGAGAGGTAGTTTCTCAAAATCGTTTCTTAGCTGACACCTACCCATTACAAAGAACCTACCTTTCAAATTTCAAGTCAACAGTAACAATATTAAATTTTCACATAAAAACTTTCATCCCCTATTCTACCACCCTTAAAGGGGAATTTTCCAAAACGACTTATACAAATTTTTAATATCTGAAGCTGATAACCTAAATGACGATTTTCACGTCTCTAACTTCAAAAACACGGGACTTTCATATAAACTTCCAACCAACCCCTATTTCACCCCCTTAGAGGGGTAGTTTCTCAAAATCGTTTCTTAGCTGACACCTACCCATTACAAAGAACCTACCTTTCAAATTTCAAGTTTGTAGGCTTTATACTTCCTGAGATATCGTGATGAGTGAGTGAGTGAGTGAGTGAGTGGTAACTCTCTTTTATATATAGCTAATAAGAATCGCTTAATTGTTTTAATGTACCATGTGGATAATAAATTGCTAAAATTAGCAAACAATTATAAAAATTAAAAAGTACGACTGCTCTGTGGTAAAACGACGTTTTCCAAAAAAATAGCCTATGTTACTCGGAATGATGTAAGGATTCATACCAGTGGCGGTTTTGGAGGTTAGGACTAGGGCAAGCCAGATATCTTTTTTAAGGATTTCAAAACATTTTTTAATTCTTCTTTCACGTCAATCTTCTATTGCAAATCGAACCTTCTATCTTTTTTTTTAAATGATTGTATTACATCCGAGTTAAAAGGTCGCTGAAAGTTTCAGTTTACTCAACAAAGGTTGTTCTGTACTATAGCAATCATGGATAGATCTGAAAGCCGCTCTTGTCCTTGTATATTTCGCAAATAAATATGCAACACCACCAACAATATAATTTATTGGTATGGGAACAGCCGAACAGCCGACCAGCCAATGAGTTTTGTATACTGATCTATTAAATTTTCTCTTGTGAGTTTTGGTTGTTTGCGAAATACACAAATCACACGTTGGTTTTGACGAAGTTACGAGAAGATGTTTTTCCGAAAAACTTAAAGAATTTAATTTACCTTCGCCAATTAATACTTGCACGCACCTATTTTTGTCACAAGTAACTTTTTCGACTAATCCTAAACTCATTTTAAGTGAATTTAAAATTTTACGGCAATAATTAACACAAAATTAACTCGACATACACTTTTCAAAATCACAGGTAAACACAAACTATTAATAAGAACTGAAGTTCGCTTTCTATATTCCTACTCAATGTCATTGCAATTCGCGCCTGCGCAAAAGCGTTGTTTATTACTTCACTTGTACGATGTTCATGCTAAATCCAGGGCTTGACCAGCTCGAACAAATTAGAAAGAGAATATAAAGCCGAGGTAAAGCCCAATGCAAGCCAGTGTGTGCGAGCGAGATATGAAACGTCATAGTCTTAAGTCTTCCTCATTGGTCTAGTTGCCAAAATGGACGACGCTGACAGCTATTCGCTTGCGCTAGGTGAGGTCACTGATCCCAAAAGCGCGTAATTTTAAAATATCGTTTTTTATTGTTATTGCTTGATAGAATTAAAAAACAAATACTTCTGACTGCTAACAAAGGAAAAAATGTCTAAAAGTTGTATTACTACTATGAGGATATTTTGATAGGGCAAGCCAGGATTTTGGGCTTGTATGGAAAAACCGCCACTGATTCATACATACATACATACATACATACTAGAACCCTAAAAATATTACCTACGTACTTCTTTTTTGGGCAGTCGTGTAACAACAACAAAATTGCGCTCGAAAACTTGATAAAGCTGAAAGTTTCATTTGAAATAAAATCAAAGCAAAAGTTTTGTAATGATCAGCAAAACGCGTGCAAATTAAAGTTTAAGGTTACTCGTTATACTACAGTACTACAAGCGTTAATTCGATAATAGCTGGATTCCTAAAACTACGTGAAACAAGTTCAAAATTAAAGTGGTTATAGTAACTAGATTTAAAAAAACATTACAGAAAAACTGGCATAGCAGTTTCTGCACTAACTATTTATCTCATTTCCACTGAATGTTTGGTGAATTTGTACGTCATTAATATACATACAATTATATTCCATAATTTAAGTCAATTCAGATAACCGATAATAACGAAATCGGATATACCGTCTGGTATTGCGTTGCATCTACAAACGAGTATCATCTACAACAATAGACTTTATTTATTTTACAATGGTTCATAGTGAAATTTTTCTCGAGGGCGGTATCTTAGAACGAAACAAAGGATTATAAAGTAGAATCCTAATTGGTAAAATCCTAATTAGAGTTCGCCCGAGAAGAAATCGATTTTTGGGCCTGAGTGACACAAACTTTTTTCATCACTTTTTATATAAAAAAACTCGTTATACTACCTAGCGTTAAAAATTTTAGGAATAAGTACACATGACAAAAAGTGAATGAAATAAACGAGGACCTATCAACATACAGAAACTCCCATAGTAAAAAAATTGAAATCGCTCTCGCTAAGAAGATGTTATATATCTACTAGTACTCCATAATAATGTTAGGATTCCATCTAATCTATTACTTATAGCAAGCTATTATATCCCTGTGTAACATGGATAAATTAATTCCTTTGAAAAATGCGAATAAAGTTAATCACTAATGCAGTAGCAAAAGCACTATAGAGATAAAAATCTTCAAAGATTTATTTCAGACTATGAGATAAAATCTCTCATAAAGAATCAATAACAGGCTCTATCTAACCAATCTCGTCTGGAAACACAACCTTTGAAGAAGTTAAAAAATTTAATAAGGCTTCTTTTAAGTTCATTATTTTCATTTTACTATTTTTTCTGAAGTACCTACAAAGAACCGCCTTAGAAAGTTTTCTCGACATACATTTTCACAATATTTTACATTTAATTGAAAAACTTGCTTGCTGAAAAAAAACTAAATTAAGAATTAACTTTATTTACATTATTAAGAAATTCAGTATTCTGTGAAATAAATAAAAAAAAACCTCTATTTGTTAAGAAGTTCGAAAAATCACAATTAAATTATAATTAGAGAATTATTAGTTACAACTAAATTTGTAGTGAGGTTTTTTTTACTGTTGAGTGATAATTTATATGCTGTACTTATTTTTCACTGTAGTTACGAACACAAACTTAAATTTTGCTTACAATTTTTAAGCAAAAAATTAAGGATCGTTTTTAATGAAGTGCCCTGAGCGGAGAAATAAAATATAAACAAGTACGAAATTGCAGTTAGTAATGAATGTATTTTATCTACGCTCATTGCTTAAAGTTCGAATTATGAAATCGAAATATGTTAAATAATTACCTACTTTATTCACAGACTTCTATAATTATTAAAAAATTATTCATTATAACCTCGCTCTACTATGGAAATATTTAAAGAAAGTTGTTTAATATCCATTACGATACACGGCTCTGGATTCCTGTATTTGTATCTGGGGTAGTATTGTTTATGTAATATTTTTTTAAGTGAATCCACAGACAAAATATAGTTGGTAGTCATTGCCGAGAGTATGGATGGGCCATGATTGACCACAGACAACAACACAATGTCTAACGTTCCGCGTAACGTTCCACCTGGGCCTGCGATTATGATTACGATTACGATTACGACTACGATAACGATTACGATAACGATTACGATTATGACGTTATCTCGTAAATCTATCGTCCGTAAACCGACTTTACAGACAACCAATTTTTTTTGTTACTTAGTCAAAACTTTGCGCTGAAAAATGTCTAGCACTGAAACCTACTAAGGAAAATTTCACTCCGCCTGACATCTTAGTAGTTGCAATGATTTACGACAAACGTTAGCAAGATTTTATGATTTGGATTTACGATAATAATATGAGCGTAGATAAAGTAGTGTATGAAACTCTACATAATTAGGTATTAAAACACTAGTGTGATACTATTAAAAAACTCGCCTGCGGCTCGTTTTTTAAACTCACACTCGTGTTTTAATACCCCCCATTATGTAACCGTTACATAATAGTAGTTTATGTAACGGTTACATAATGGGGGGTATTAAAACACGAGTGTGAGTTTAAAAAACGAGCCGCAGGCGAGTTTTTTAATAGTATCACACGAGTGTTTTAATACCTAATTATGTAGAGTTTCATACACTACTTTATCTACGCTCATATTATTACCCAAATCTTATAATCTTGCTAACGTTTGTCGTAAATCATTGCAACTACTAAGATGTCAGGTGGAGTGAAATTTTCTTTAGTAGGTTTTACTGCTAGACATTTTTCAGCGCAAAGTTTTGACTAAAGTAACAAAAAAAATTGGTTGTCTGTAAAGTCGGTTTACGGACGATAGATTTACGAGATAACGTCATAATTGTAATCGTTATCGTAATCTTAATCATAATCGTTATCGTAATCGTAATCGTAATCATAATCACAGGCCCAGATGGAACGTTACGCGGAACGTTAGACATTGTGTTGTTGTCTATGGTCAACCATGGCCCATCCATACTCTCGGCAATGACTACCAACTATAAGTTGTCTGTGGATTCACTTAAAAAAATATTACATAAAAATATTACCCCATAGACATTGTGTTGTTGTCTATGGTCAATCATGGCCCATCCATAACTCTCGGCAATGACTACCAACTATAAGTTGTCTGTGCATTCACTTAAAAAAATATTACATAAAAATATTACCCCAGATACAAATACAGGAGTCCAGAGCCGTGTATCGTTATGGATTTTATACAACTTTCTTTAAATATTTCCATATTAGAGCGATGTTATTATGAATAACTTTTTAATAATTATAGAAGTCTGTGAATAAAGTAGGTAATTATTTGACACATTTCGATTTCATAATTCGAACTTTAAGCAATGAGCGTAGATAAACTACTATTTTATTACATTTGCTCAAAAAGTTGACATTTCCATGTGTGTTTAGCGTGCGCAAGGTTATTCTTTTCCGCACACCGCGTTTTCCTCCTGCGCGGCACCGGAGCGGGCGCACCAGGAGCGCATGAACACGAACACGGCATGCAAACACGGAGCAGACAAACACGTAAAATCAATTTTTTTTTTCGCAAATGTATTAAAAAACGTCGTTCAATGCACGTGCGGAATTGTCATATTTACTCGTCCTTATAGTTGACCCTCGCCTTCGGCTTGGGTCAACAAACCGGGACTCGTAAACAAATGACAAACTTTCCGCACTTATATTGAAATGTACTATTATTACTTACTATCAGTAGCTCGAACTGCGTCGTATATTTCTTGTAAGTATGCATAATTTCTACACGTTCTCACGTCATCCGGTAATCTGCGCCTAGAAAAAAAATTCAGATTTTGCCTTTAGATTAATGGTAAGTATTACCACAGTTTAAAGATATATTTTAACACTGTGGTATTACCATGAATAAGTTTTCATTGGAACCCAACTTTCACATTCAAAAAAATGTATGCGAATAATAGCTATTGTCTTCGCAGAAGTCATGTAATCAGTTTAGCGATATATTATCTCACACATTTTTTGAATTTGGTTCCAGACCTAATTCCAGATTAAAGGAGTTTAAGTTTGACTGAAAAATTACATTAATTGGTTTTCAGTCGAACCTAAATAAAATAGGGACAGAGACTAATTTTATCGTAAAAGAAGAGACGAAAATTCTATTTTTTAATACATTTGCTCAAAAAGTTGACATTTCCATGTGTGTTTAGCGTGCGCAAAGTTATTCTTTTACGCACTAGTGCTTTTTTGTTTTCTTCCTACGCGGCACCGGAGCGGGCGTACCAGGAGCGCATAAACACGAACACGTTATGCAAACACGGAGCAGGCAAACACGTAAAACCAATAATTTTTTTTCGCAAATGTATTAAAAAACGTCGTTCAATGCACGTGCGGAATTGGCATTTTTACTCGTCCTTATAGTTGATCCTCGCCTTCGGCTCGGATCAACAAACCGGAACTCGTAAAGAAATGACAAACTTTCCGCACTTATATTGAAATGTACTATTATTCTTGGTGAATGAAAATAGTCATGTGAGTCATTCAAAGTAATTTTAACAGCAGCATTCGAAATTGAAAAACTTACGTTTCCCAATATTCTATGCCTTATTTGACATAACTTGTATGGAGCTTATGTCACATTGGTATATGTCTATAGTAGGCCAAATAAAAGGTAGATAGAAAATTTGGAACCGGCATAAGAACGCTAATCTTCCCTTTTCTTTATCTCTCTCGTAGAATGCACCTTAAATTTTTTTTAATCCATTTGCTCAAAAAGTTGACATTTCCAGGTGTGTTTAGCGTACGCAAAGTTAGCCAAAGGCTCACTAAAAGGTCAACTAAAGGGACGAGTAGAAATGACAGACAAACTTTCCGCACTTATATCGAAAGTACTATATCTACTCGTAGGCATAAAATACGTTTACGAGTATATTATAAGTACTGATTTAATGAAGGATTATTTAATTAATGTCAGAAATCTTTAAGTATCTCATTAGCATTCTAACGTAACTCCACGCTTGTATCAAACTTTGGTACATGAATAACATCGTAAGCTGTTGCGAATATAATTTGTATGATGGATCCACGACATGTGATTTCATAAGAGGCTGGCATCCTACTTGAAGAGCGTTTGAAATGTATACAAGTTAACAACCGCGAAGGTTTCTTTCATCTTTTGTGTATTCTCAGTAAAATGGTTTTGATGCTATCACGGTAAAACATTTCCGTGTATTGGGTTGCATGCAAATATCCTTGTTTTGTAAACTAGGTCATGCCCGCGCCTTCATTTATAGGACTCCTATTTGAACTTATAGGGGATAGAATTTAGAGAAACCTTTAATATTTAAGTCATAATGCTATGCTATTTATTAAAATAGTATGGTTTTGAACCTGCGCCATATTGTGGCGTGGGTGGTTGGGAGCACAAAAAGAAAAGGTTACAGTAATGTTCCAATTTTCGTACTATTTTTGTATGAAAATATAAAACAGTACTAGAGCATTACTGCTTTAAGAGAAGGTGGTACGGCCCCTGAGCCAATGTAGAAATTATAACATTCTAAAGTGGCTCGCGGCGAGAATCGAACCCGCGACCTCTCACTGAGCACGCACCAATTCGCCAGGGAGGTTATAGGGAGGAGGGAGGGGAAAACAGCTGATATATGATAGCAAAGAAAGCGCCCATTTCCGCTCCTTTCGGGGAAGGAAACGGTTGTCACCCAGTTGATCTATGACAGACGCTCCGAAACACCATTAATGCAAGTAATCTGGGCGTCAGAAGTTAATTAAGGGTGGGGTTAATGGCGCGGAGGGAATTACAGTTTTATTGGTACTCACAGGCAATTGTATTTGTCGTAGTGCTCGGCCTGGTTCTTTGTGAGTGACGTCACAGCGGCGTGCAGGCACTCATTCTGGAACAAAGATTTTATATCTATCAGGGGCGTTCTGCGAAACTTAATTACTTAGATTACTGATGAAGAAAAAAGTGCGAGTTGGATTTACGCACTGGGAGTTTTGTAGTGTAGGCTGTTTAATTATAAGCATTTATTTAGTTTCACCTGTACCGATGTTTTTGTGATTAAATCTTGCAAGTTAAATTTGACCCACTTCTCGGTTACCGATTGAGCTGAAATTTTGCGTGGATGTATAAATCGGATGGCAATGCAAAATAATTACCTATGACATGTAGCTGATCTGATGATGAAACAAGAAGGTAAGATAAGAACTCGATAGTTAAACCACATAACTTCAATGAGTTTGGGCTCGTTTGATCAAGATAGACGAGAACTTTGGGGTAGATAGTAATCAGAGTCTGATGCTGAGAAGAATACGTATAAAAGGTATAAAAACTTGTTTTTAAAAATACTTTGTAGATGACAAGTTTTTTAAAATGATAACTGCAATGTAAGTTTGTATCAAGTTATTCCTTGGTCAGTAGTTTGTTCCATGGTTAGATGCAGCTGTGTGACGTATAGCTCTAAATTCGACACCAAGATGATGTAGTAGTTGTGTCGGTAACGGTAACGAATTCAATGGTTTTAACCAATTCAAATTAGCCCAACGCGCTTAAACATGTTTCTTCAGAAAGAAAATAAGCTTCTGAAAAAATAAAATTTCTACTTTTGTGTCAGAGAGTAAATTCTTGGCCCGAGGGTGTGAACAAACCTCTGTTTCGCTCGGAACCGTAGGTAGTGATTGTGCGTATCTATTTTGCATACTATCATTACCATATAGACGCCATAAATGGCTGATCTATTCAGAATATTTCCCCCGCGGCACCGGGGCAAAGCGCCAAAGGATTTATTGATGCGCCATAAAAACAACATGTATCACACTGATATGTCAGACACGATATGATGGATTAATATTTATTCCTTTCTTTTCTGATTTTTTTCCTGTTTGTACCCGCAAAATGTTGAGATTTTTGATGTGAAAACTTCTATAGGGACTTTGGGCATTTTTGGAGAAGGGAAAACCATTGAACTCGCGACATCGTTCATGATACACTCACACTGTTACCGTCACCGACACCTCTTTTGAGTTTTCACTTCTGTCAGTACTACTGGAGTTGCAAGTCTTTTTTAACTTTTTAGGGTTCCTTATTACTAAGACTTCGCTGTCCGTCCGTCCGTCACTAGGGTGTATCTCTGGAACCGTGATAGTTACAGACTTGAAATTTTCACAGATATAACGATGCTCGTATATAAGGCACATTGATTGTAGGTACATGTACTAAACTCTCTCAAATTTCATCGAAATAATTGTATTCTAGATTTAGGTGACTAGATTGTTTTGAAGTTGGTTTAATCATTACTACGGTTAAACATCTGACACAACAGGATTGTTAAACTTTCAATAATTGTTAATTATACATGCCTATGTGGAATAAAGTAAAATTTCAACTTGTTATAAAGGCGTATTTTAATAGATGAGCACTGAAAAAGTTTTACGATTCTTTATAAGTCAGTATCAGTCCAGAAAAGTATTATTAATTTACGATAAAGTACAGGCTGTACTTATAAAGTTTTACAAAAATTCGTGCCAGAAGTTTTTTCAGCAAGCCGTAGTAAAACGAGCAAAAAAGGTATTTAATGGGATAATTATTGAGTAGGATCACATTTTTCGCGTACTTGGTGTATTTAATGAGAACCCTTATTAAAATGTTTCAAAGGAATCCGAATTAGCTTATGATTTGAATAAGAAATATTTTTGAAAGAATTCTTATAAAGAAGCGAAGTTCAATATTTTGTTATAACGTAGAGATGTTCTTAGAATTATTTATGTCAAGTATTTTAAGGGCACGCTCCACGTACCTACTCGTAAGTCGTATCTCACAAATCTTTCGAAACACTTTTTCAATACATTTGCTCATAATGTTTGATCTGTAGTAATAATAATAAAAATAATAATTGGTCAAGTCCAACCTAGACCTACCAACTTAGACCTCATCATTGTTTTCCATCAGGCATGATTGAAGCGCAAACACTACAATAATATTAGGTGCTTACATATGAAATTGGCGTTTTGTATGGGAGGAACATAAAGTCGATTTTTTTTAAATATAATATATATATTTAATCAAAGTATGTACCATTGCTATCTATGCACTTTTGCCACCTCATAGGTAGTTCATTGATCCCTTTACTAAAAAAGCCATTCGGACGGGAATCAATAAAATCTTTGAAAGCGCTTTGGACTGCCTCATCGGAGTTAAATTTTTTCCCTTGTAAGAAGTTATCCAAATTTCGAAAAAAATGGTAATCTGTTGGAGCAAGGTCCGGGGAGTAAGGTGGATGTCTTAGGCATTCCAATTGAAGCTCCTCTAATTTGGTAGCCGTCTGTTGTGCAGTGTGTGGTCTAGCGTTGTCCTGAAGCAGCAGTGGCCTAGAACGATTGACCAGCCTCGGTTGTTTAGCAGCTAGCTTTTCCATCATGGATTGCAGTTGCTGACAATAGATATCCGCCGTAATCGTCTGGCCAGATTTAAGAAAGCTGTAGTGAACGACGCCGGCGCTAGTCCACCAAACGCTCACAAGCAATTTTTTTTGAGTCAATTTTCGTTTGGGCCAGGATTTGGCTGGTTCGCCAGGGTTCAACCATTGCGATGAGCGTTTCCGATTATCGTACAGGATCCATTTTTCATCACAGGTAATGATTTGATTTAAAATCCCTTCATTACTGTGCCGGTTGAGTAATGTAACACAGCAGTCTACGCGCGTTTGTCGGTTTGCTGCACTCAATTCATGAGGTACCCACCTTTCAAGCTTTTTCACCTTCCCAATTTGCTTCAAGTGAACTAAAACAGTTTTATCACTAACACCGCAGCCTGCAGCTAGCACGGACGTGGTTTGCGATGGATCCGCTTCCACAATAACCTTCAATTCTTCATTGTCAACTTTGGTCTCCGGCCGTCCACGGGGCTTGTTCTGCAGGTCGAAATTTCCAGAACGAAAACGTTGAAACCAAAAACGCACTGTGTTTTCTTTTACGACACCCTCGCCGTACACATCATTAATCCTTCGAGCCGTTTCTGCAGCACTGGTGCCACGATGGAACTCGTACTCGTAAATAACGCGATATTTCAAGTTTTCCATTTTGTAAACAGAGTGGCGCAAAAAAAAAACCAAAAGAGAAAAAAACAAATGAATTACGATTTTCAAAACACAAAAGCATGAGTAAATAGCTGTATAAATTTGAAATTGGAATTTCTAACCAAAGAAGAGATATTTGAGATCAAAGTGGCCAGTACGACAAAACGCCAATTTCATATGTAAGGACCTAATAATATAATAGTTTTAAAAACTAAAAAAAACACGCTCTATCTCTCTTACTCGCATGCAAAGAAAGAAAAGAAAGAAATTAATTAATCCTAGCGAATCTAATTAAGATAATTGGAAATTTTAATCGAATTATTGCATTGTCATCGGTCTTTGACGGGTGTGCACTGTGCAAAGTTTGAATTAAATCTGATCGTTCAAAGTAGGACAAAATCGAGCTCAAAGGAGTAGGTTACAAACATACAGGTGAAGCCAATAAAAGCGTGTTAAAAATAAAAATAATCCAACCTAGACCTCATCATTGCTTTCCATCAGGCATGATTGTCGTCAAGCGCAAGCCTATCTTTAGTAATAAAAAAAAAGTGCAAGTCGGACTTTCACATTGAGGGTTCCGTACTATCATCTAGATCCATTCTCAATAGTATTAAAGTAAACTAAACACCCCTGCCCACCGAATTCAAAAACCGAGCAAAAAAATCAAGTTTGTTGTATGGGAGCCCTCTTAAATATTTATTTTATTTTATTGACGTGATAACGTTTAATAAATTGATAAACACCAGCAACGCACATGAAAAATAAGTAACGTTCCACCACACGATACGAGGCACGATAAAACAAACGATAGAGAGGCCATTATGACGTTATCACGTAAATCTATCTTCCGTAAACCGACTTTACAGACAACCAATTTTTTTTAGTACTTCTTGTTATAGAAGCAATAGAAATACATCATCTGTGAAAATTTCAAGTCTGTAGCTATCACGGTTCAAAAGATACAGCCTGGTGACAGACGGACAGACAGCGAAGTCTTAGTAATAGGGTTTTTACTTTTGGGTACGGAACCCTAAAAACGAGCAAAAAATTCACGTTTGTTGTATGAGAGCCTGTTATAACTATTTACAACCAAATTTCACTTGCATCACGTATCGTTGCTTCATAAAACCACATTTCCTGTTACAGTATGGTAACTATTGGAAGTAACTTCTAAGAATCAGAAGTAAGGCTCTAACCTCGACCTCAGACTATAAGGCATTGGGCTGTCACTTATCTCTCGAACCTATTATTTTGAAGAGGATTATATTTTGTCGGCGTTTCAAAAAACTCAAGTCCAAGATCTGATTTCCTAAGCCGGATAAAACCGTTGACGGATCGCGGTGACGGCGAATATTTTTTATGACATAAGCCCCAAGTAAGGCCGAGGAAGCCCCGCATACGCTCGCCGTGAATCCACGACAAATACCTTTCTATGAATAGGTCAAACTGAATTATGACAAGTTTCCAATGTACTGAGACGATAAGTTTAATGTCTTGTTTGTAGCGTTCAACGTTTAGACTAGAGGCTATTAACGTACCACTATCTACTGCAGCTCTGTCTTATCCATGATTTTTTTACGATTGCTGCGGAATCGCTTGCAAACGAAATTCAAAAAAAAATATAAGGATGCGCGGGCATTACCAATTTACTATCATTTTCACACATTTTTACCCACGACGGAACGGAGTACGGGTATATGCGTTTAGGGTGAGAGACCGTTTGTACATTACTCTATTAAAAAGATTTTATGTTTGTTTGTATGTTAAATTGTTCACAAAAACCAATAATGCAAAAATGTTTTTGTTTGTTTGTTTGTTTGTTTGTTTGTTTGTTTGTGTGTTCGTTTGTGCACATCGATGTTCCCATTTATTTGAAAAACGGCTTGACCGATTTAGATGCAGTTTTCTGTATAATGTTTGGTGTTCAGCGGCAATGGTTCTTAGATAGTTGTTACGAACATCGATCACCAGGGGGCGCCATAAAATACATTTATATTGCAAACGAATGTTCCCATTTATTTCAAAAACGGCTTGACCGATTTAGATGCAGTTTCCTGTATAATGTTTGGTATTCATTGGCGATGGTTCTTTGATAGTTGTTACGAACATCGATCACCAGGGGGCGCCATAAAAAACATTTACAGTGCAAACGAATGTTCTCAATTATTACAAAAACGACTGAACCGATTTGGATACAGTTTTGTATAATATATTAGTGAGTCATTGGCAATGGTTCGTAGATACTTGTTCTTGTAATTGAACAGCAGGGGGCGCCACAATAAACGTCTCTTTATGACTTGGAAGGGATGATGCCTTCAAACGCTGCTAGAGGAGCTAATGGCTAGTTTGAAGATTAATTTTCATTTTTTAATAATAATACAAGTGGAAAATTAAAAAATTTTAAAACACCCACGACTTTTGCAGACTTGTAATTGAAAAAGGATTAAATAATTTTTTTTTAAACTCCCCGACTAAAGGAAAGTAAGAACTAAGAACCTATCAGTATAATTACAAATCCAAGAAAATCCGCCGGAGCTGCTGTGTCCTGCCTGTGACGGTCGATGGTGCTGTTTACCAGTTGATGACTAATTCAATTTCTTGATACTTCTCATATACCTACCGGCAGTTTATCAATGCTTACTAATTTCATTAATTGATATTGGAAACGAAAATAGCAATGGCAGCTCCGACGGATTTTCTTGGATTTGTAATTATACTGATAGGTTCTTAGTTCTTACTTTCCTTTAGTCGGGGAGTTTAAAAAAAAAATATTTAATCCTTTTTCAATTACAAGTCTGCAAAAGTCGTGGGTGTTTTAAAATTTTTTAATTTTCCACTTGTTGAATTTCGTTCCATTTCTGTCTTTACGCGTACAGCAAAATGTCATAGGGCTATAGGTGCTGGACTTCTCTAATAACTGCCGTGTTGGTCTAGTGGTGAGCAAGTTCGAATGTATATCACGAGGTTCTAGGATCGATATCCAGGCCATTGTCCTACCAGGGGTCCCTTTTACAGGGGTAACTTTTACATTTATCTGCGTCTAATTGGAAATATCGAAATTGTAAATATGCGGTGATTCGACCCGTGCCTCGAAGATAATTTTAAGCCTCTTTCCTGTACCTGATCTCTCTCTAGTCATGTCAGGCTACCGTTCCAACGTACAAAGAGAGTGAGGAAATATAGAATGCACCTGTGTTACGCACACACTTCTGTACTATAAATTCACGTACCTGATAAATCTCCGTAGGGTTTAACCACCATGGCTAAAATAGGTCTGGGAATCGTTAAATATAATAGGTTGATTAATGCACCTACTCAAATTAAGGGATGTGTAAGAAATTGGTTTAACGATGTGTTATAGTGGTATGACGTGTCAAACTATGCTAATATTAATTTCTGCAATGTCCAATCGTAAACGCACCTGTAGGTACATCAGAATTAACATTTTAAGCCAATACAATATACATGATTACAATGTATATAAGTGGCATATCATCTTCAAACTTAAGTATGTGTTATCTGCCTTAAGGCTGATCTGTGCAATGGAAACTAATACGTACCGGAAGGTAGAGTGGAGAACGTCCCGAGGTTTTCCTCGTACCTACTCGTACTTTATGAAAGTAACTCGAGATGCAATAGCGGTAAAAGAATTTGCAAATATGTTTCTATTTCAATACTAGAAATATTTGCTTTGACCTAGAAAATTCTTATTTAAATAATCAAACATTTCGCTGATTCTTCAAAACTGCCTGTAAACGCGGACTCCAGTTTTCCTTATAAAATTAATGATGTAGATTGTAGACTGTAGGCTAGTGCCTTCTAAAGTTGAAGGCAACGGAGGTTGTATATTCTTTTACCAAGATCAAAGGGCCAGTAGCCAGAGGGCTGTAATAGGAAACCTTAAGTGAAGGCCGGACAAAATGGCGTGAAACTGCGTGCCAGTGTCGGGTTACTAATGGACAAGATTTTTTGCCTCCAAAATATAAGTACGGGAATATTTAGCGGAAGCATTTTTTATCTTTTTGTTATCACGACAGAGAGGGTGCCCTTCTGGGATTCGTAATGAAATATTTCAGAGTGTCCTTGTTTTTAAACGTAGAATAAACAAAATTTAAAATATAAGTAAAGGCGGCAAAGAGGCAGAGATTTTAGGATGTTCAGAAGATATTTTATTAAGTTATTTTTTATTTATGACATACAATAGATATAAATATATTATTAGGACACGCTCTCAAAGTACGGGATGGCTTGTATGCTATGTGTACTATATAAATATACAGAAATAAATAGAAAAACACCCAGACACTGGGAACGTTTGATGTTCTTTGGGAATACTGACGCCGCAACCGGCCGCGTGACAAATGAAAGCGAACAACTAGACCTACTATTAGGTACTATGGTGAATTGTTGCTTGCTTATCAGGGTGAAGGAAAAGGGCCGTAGGAAGTCATGCATGTATGGGAGACTTGTGATCGTGGACGAGCTTTGTGCGGTATTTTTTTTGGTAAAGGTGGAAAATGAATCCTTGCTAGGCCCCGAAACCCGCTGTATACTAAATTTCATGAAAATCATTCGGGTCATTTTTTCGAGCTTCCTTTCGTTTAGGGCCGATTTCTCAATCGCCAGATAAACTTTCTGAGCAATGAAACATATGCCATACAAAATCTGTCAAAACGTCATAATATTATTTATTCCTTAGTCAACGATTATCTGGCGATCGAAAAATCTGCCCTTGAAGATAATAATAAGAAAAGATTTTCTCAGCGCCACATTTTTCTTGTATGAAGAAGATTTACGGTAAATCGTTCAGATGACCTTAGGTTCATATCGTTGCAAATATCCTAATTCAGAAAACGGCTTTATCCTGAAAAAGGTGTGGTGGTTGCGAGGGTAAAAGCTGTTTAGTAAAGGTAAGTAAAAAAAACCTGTCAAGTGCAAGTCGGACTCGCGCACTGAGGGTTTCGTACTACAACCGGAGGAATAAAACCATAAAAACCACTTTTCTTATCGAACCGCAAAACTAACTTTGTTTTTAGAGGTTTTATTTTAAATATCAAAAAACTACTTATTAGATCTCGTTCAAACCAATTTTCGGTGGAAGTTTGCATGGTAATGTACATCATATATTTTTTTAGTTTTATCATACTCTTATTTTAGAAGTTACAGGGGGGGGGACACACATTTTACCACTTTGGAAGTGTCTCTCGCGCAAACTATTCATTTTAGAAAAAAATGATATTAGAAACCTTAGTATCATTTTTGAAGACCTATCCATAGATACCCCACACATATGGGTTTGATGAAAAAAAAAATTTTGAGTTTCAGTTCTAAGTATGGGGCACCCCCAAAATTTATTACTTTTTTTTAAATTTTGTGTGAAAACCTTAATGCGGTTCACGGAATACATCTACTTACCAAGTTTCAACAGTATAGCTCTTATAGTTTCGGAAAAAAGTGGCTGTGACATACGGACGGACAGACGGACAGACGGACAGACAGACATGACGAATTTATAAGGGTTCCGTTTTTTTGCCATTCGGCTACGGAACCCTAAAAACCGATATGGCTTACTGTAGGGTTAGTACAGGTTTTTGGAAGAATTTCGAGTCGACTCGTATCGCACGAACGAATCGAATTCCTCCATGCCATCTTTGGACAGTCGCTGACATTCGGCTGTCAATAGGTGCCGATGACTGTAAATGTATGTAAGAATTCGCTTCAGTTGTGCGATGCGAGTCGACACCATATCCGTACAAAACCCCTCTGATTCCGAATCGTACGCCCTTTCCGAGTACATCCTTCCGGCGACCTTCGCAATCCGATCTGGCGGGCGATCACTTACTTTCTTACTTAAGGTTTCCTATTACGCACCGCCAATATGGCCTTTGGACGAAAACGGAAAAGTGTTGGATGTATCGACAACAAATATCCTTTAGCCGCAAAACAAATAAATCGAAGCGGGAATTGTTGGTACTAACTACAGAAGGTTACTGATTTAATTCTTGGCATAAAAGATGATCTTTCCATTTTTAAAAGCAGTAGTCTTTGGCCGCCCGGTTTCGGATTTTCAGAAATTCCGAGGGGATCGTGGATTTTCCGTCCCCATTCCCGCTCCTTTTCCCAACTTTGGACCTAAATTGTCTATAGGAATGTACCCGTAGAATACAGCCTTTAACTTTAGATTGTTGTAGCAATTTCCTTCCTTCCTCCTTCCTCCTTTTCCTCGAAAACTGGGTATTTATCTGGGATAAAAAAATTGGTTGCCTGTAAAGTCGCTTACTGACGATAGTTGAACGTGACAACGTTTTCTTTGTCGCTCGTTCCGCGCTCGCGAGGTAACGCCGGTAACGCCGCATGAGCGAGGTAACGCCGGATGTGTCATGTTTTTTCGTGCGTGCAACCGGCTCTATCGATTTATAAGACGTTGTCACGTCAAAAGTGTTCTACGGTGTTATATTATGCCGATAATAGTTTTAAAGTAATACCTACTTTCTTATTAAAT
The DNA here is from genome assembly GCA_036785405.1 of Coenonympha arcania. Lineage (NCBI taxonomy): Eukaryota > Metazoa > Arthropoda > Insecta > Lepidoptera > Nymphalidae > Coenonympha > Coenonympha arcania. The sequence continues at coordinate 7,183,377 of JAWDAA010000030.1, read as the reverse complement.
CGACGTGAAAAACCTGAAAAGCCTTACTAAGAAATTTTTCGAGTGAATTTAGCTAGGAACATACCAAGGTTACAGCAAAACATTACGTTCTATCTCTTTGTTTAGTAAAGTATTTTACTGTAGTTGATATTGCAATGTTGCGAAATATTTCACGTGGATTTCATAGCTTATTCTGCAGAATTTATTTAAAATCTAGCTTCAAAGCGAGTTTTGAGGTTCTTCGTAAAAGGAGAATATGCTTTATAAAAAAAGTAAGATAATTATTGTCGAACGTATATTTAGGGAGTATTTCTGAAAAAGGAGCTTTTCAGCTTTTTCGTTCTTGTATACTTCTATAAGCTCATTATAATTGAGTGAAGCCGCTCCAAAAAATACTAAATTTAGACACAATATAAAATCCTCTTTGATCTCGGAATTTTAAGAATCTTGTAAAATTAAGGCGCAGAGAGTCATCAAATAGGCTCCTACATAAGTTAAGCCGAACTGTAACCTTTGTGGCAGCAAAAAAATATCTTAATTCCATAATATGTTGATTTCGATCATATTTAAACGGTATACCTCGGTATCCAAAATATGATTCCATCATTTTTACGAATAAAAGAAATTGTAATAAAACCTTTAATGTATTTGTACCAGTTGTACATGGACTAGTATTTATCGCTCAGATGATTATTGGTCTGAGATTTATCGATAGGTGTTGAAAGGTTTTATGACAATGACATAATAGCACAGATAAGAAACATCAGGATATAGGCAATGGTTGGTATAGATAATGGCAGTCGAAAAAGGTTTACGTAAATCCGAACTTTTTCGTACAATCAAACAGTATTTTAAATCAGCGCCGCAGTAATCAGCGCCATCTATCAAAATTCCATAGGTGGCTGCTGAGCAAATTACAGCGTGGCCTTACTGTTGGTGGCAAAACAAACATTTTTGGCACCGATAAACTGGCGACATTTTGTCGCGCCACAGACGGTCGTGTCCTGTCCAGGGTATAATAATATGTCTATTAATAATTATAGTGACATATTCCAAGCATGTGTAGTACAAATTATTTGATTTTTTAGCCATCGCATACCGTATTTTAATTTTAAAATATAACTAGCTGACCCGGCAAACGTTGTTTTGCCATTAGGGATATAAAATCAATCGAAAATCGGTCGAGCCGTTTTGAGGAGTTTGGTAGCAAAAATCGGCACAAGAATTTTATTTATTTGAAGATAATGAAGCAACACTTTACTGTGTACCTCAATTTCGTTAGATACATCAGCTTATGTTGCCTCTCTTAAGTCATAAAATACCATTTTGATGAGACAAAATCAGAAACTCTGATATCTATATATATAAAAGAATGAGGCATTTTGGTTGTTCCACGGATTCCGCCAAAACTATAGGTCGTAGAGATCTGAAATTTGGTACCTAGGTAGATATTAGGTCATAAATTCGTACTAAGACGGGGATTCCAGAAATTCAAATTTTAAGGGGTAAAAACCGTTGGTTTTTTGGATTTTCCCATACAAAAGTGATTTTTTTTTCGTTGTTCCAGGGATTCCCGAATAGCTACAAGTCGTAGGGATCTAAAATTTGGTACCTAGGTAGATATTAGGTCATGAATTCGTACTAAGACGGGGATTCCGGAAATTCAAATTTTAAGGGGTAAAAACCGTTGGTTTTTTGGATTTTCCCATACAATAGTGAATTTTTTTTCGTTGTTCCAGAGATTCCAGAATAGCTACAAGTCGTAGGGATCTAAAATTTGGTACCTAGGTAGATATTAGGTCATGAATTCGTACTAAGACGGGGATTCCAGAAATTCAAATTTTAAGGGGTAAAAACCGTTGGTTTTTTGGATTTCTCCATACAAAAGTGAAATTTTTTTCGTTGTTCCAGGGATTCCCGAAAAACTAAAAGTCGTAGATATCTCAAATTTGGTACCTAGGTAGATATTAGGTCATGAATTCGTACTAAGACGGGGATTCCAGAAATTCAAATTTTAAGGGGTGAAAACCGTTGGTTTTCGGGATTTCTCCATACAAAAGTGTAAATTTTTTCGTTGTTCCAGGGATTCCCGAAAAACTTAAAGTCGTAGATATCTCAAATTTGGTACCTAGGTAGATATTAGGTCATGAATTCGTACTAAGACGGGGATTCCAGAAATTCCATGTTTAAGGGGTAAAAACCGTTGGTTTTCGGGATTTCTCCATACAAAAGTGTAAATTTTTTCGTTGTTCCAGGGATTCCCGAAAAACATAAAGTCGTAGATATCTCAAATTTGGTACCTAGGTAGATATTAGGTCATGAATTCGTACTAAGACGGGGATTCCAGAAATTCCATGTTTAAGGGGTAAAAACCGTTGGTTTTAGGGATTTCTCCATACAAAAGTGTAATTTTTTCGATTCCGACAAAATTTTGATTCGTACTAATCAGGGTACCTAGGTTGTTGAATTTGTACTGTGACGGGGATATTCGAATTTCAAATTTAAGGATGGGAACATTTGCGAACTTCTTTGATTTTGAAATAAATTTGTTAATTCTTTTTCTCATATGACAGCAAACGTAGAAAATGAATCTGTGGACAAAATTTAAAAAATTGGACGCCATTTTAAACTTTTTCGTTCTTGGACCGATTTCTTTCAAAATTAATATCCAACCGTTGCAGCGAGCATAGAAAAAGAATATGTACTCAAAATTTAAAAAAATGGCCGCCATTTTGAACTTTTTCGTTATTGGACCGAATTCTTTCAAAATGGATATCTGACCATTGCAGCAAGCATAGAAAAAGAATACGTAGTCAAAAATTAAAAAATTGGCCGCCATTTTGAACTTTTTCGTTATTGGACCGAATTCTTTCAAAATTAATATCCGACCATTGCAGCAAGCATAGAAAAAGAATACGTAGTCAAAAATTGAAAAAAATGGCCGCCATTTTGAACTTTTTCGTTATTGGACCGAATTCTTTCAAAATTAATATCCGACCGTTGCAGCGAGCATAGAAAAAGAATCTGAGGTCAAAATTTAAAAAATTGGCCGCCATATTGAACTTTTTCGTTATTGGACCGAATTCTTTCAAAATTAATATCCGACCGTTGCAGCGAGCATAGAATAAGAATCAAAGGTCAAAACTTAAAAAATTGGCCGCCATTTTGAACTTTTTTGTTACTGGGCTGAATGATTTGAAAATCAATATGTGACTGTTAAAGCAAGCATAGAGAAGGATTTTGTGGTCAAAATTGAAAAAATGGCCGCCATTTTGAACTTTTTTGTTACTGGGCCGAATGATTTGAAAATCAATATGCGACTATAGAAGCAAGCATAGAGATGGAATTTGTGGTCAAAATTGAAAAAAATGGCCGCCATTTTGAACTTTTTTGTTACTGGGCCGAATGATTTGAAAATCAATATGTGACTATTAAAGCAAGCATAGAGAAGGATTTTGTGGTCAAAATTGAAAAAATGGCCGCCATTTTGAACTTTTTTGTTACTGGGCCGAATGATTTGAAAATCAATATGTGACTATTAAAGCAAGCATAGAGAAGGATTTTGTGGTCAAAATTGAAAAAAATGGCCGCCATTTTGAACTTTTTTTTTACTGGGCCGAATGATTTGAAAATCAATATGTGACTATAGAAGCAGGCATAGAGAAGGAATTTGTGGTCAAAATTGAAAAAAATGGCCGCCATTTTGAACTTTTTTGTTACTGGGCCGAATGATTTGAAAATCAATATGTGACTATAGAAGCAGGCATAGAGAAGGAATTTGTGGTCAAAATTGAAAAAAATGGCCGCCATTTTGAACTTTTTTGTTATTGGACCGAATTCTTCCAAAATGGATATCTGACCATTGCATCAAGCATAAAATAAGAATCTGAGGTCAAAATTTAAAAAATTGGCCGCCATTTTGAACTTTTTTGTTATTGGACCGAATCCTTTCAAAATGGAGATCTGACCATTGCAGCAAGCATCGAAAAGAAAATGTAGTCAAAAATTAAAAAATTGGCCTCCATTTTGAACTTTTTTGTTATTGGACCGATATCTTTCAAAATTAATATCCGACCATTGCATTAAGCATAGAATAAGAATCAAAGGTCAAAACTTAAAAAATTGGCCGCCATTTTGAACTTTTCTGTTACTGGGCTGAATAATTTGAAAATCAACATGTGACTGTTAAACCAAGCATAGAGAAGGATTTTGTGGTCAAAATTGAAAAAAATGACCGCCATTTTGAACTTTTTTGTTACTGGGCCGAATGATTTGAAAATCAATATGGGACTATAGAAGCAAGCATAGAGATGAAATTTGTGGTCAAAATTGAAAAAAATGGCCGCCATTTTGAACTTTTTTGTTACTGGGCCGAATGATTTGAAAATCAATATGGGACTATTAAAGCAAGCATAGAGAAGGATTTTGTGGTCAAAATTGAAAAAAATGTCCGCCATTTTGAACTTTTTTGTTACTGGGCCGAATGATTTGAAAATCAATATGTGATTATAGAAGCAGGCATAGAGAAGGAATTTGTGGTCTAAATTGAAAAAAATGGCCGCCATTTTGAACTTTTTTGTTACTGGGCCGAATGATTTGAAAATCAATATGTGACTATAGAAGCAGGCATAGAGAAGGAATTTGTGGGCAAAATTGAAAAAAATGGCCGCCATTTTGAACTTTTTTGTTATTGGACCGAATTCTTCCAAAATGGATATCTGACCATTGCATCAAGCATAGAATAAGAATCTGAGGTCAAAATTTAAAAATTGGCCGCCATTTGGAACTTTTTTGTTATTGGACCGAATCCTTTCAAAATGGAGATCTGACCATTGCAGCAAGCATAGAAAAAGAAAATGTAGTCAAAAATTAAAAAATTGGCCTCCATTTTGAACTTTTTTGTTATTGGACCGATATCTTTCAAAATTAATATCCGACCATTGCATCAAGCATAGAATAAGAATCAAAGGTCAAAACTTAAAAAATTGGCCGCCATTTTGAACTTTTTTGTTACTGGGCTGAATGATTTGAAAATCAATATGTGACTGTTAAAGCAAGCATAGAGAAGGATTTTGTGGTCAAAATTGAAAAAAATGGCCGCCATTTTGAACTTTTTTGTTACTGGGCCGAATGATTTGAAAATCAATATGGGACTATAGAAGCAAGCATAGAGATGAAATTTGTGGTGAAAATTGAAAAAAATGGCCGCCATTTTGAACTTTTTTGTTACTGGGCCGAATGATTTGAAAATCAATATGTGACTATTAAAGCAAGCATAGAGATGGAATTTGTGGTCAAAATTGAAAAAAAAGGGCGCCATTTTGAAATTTTTTGTTACTGGGCCGAGTGATTTGAAAATCAATATGTGACTATAGAATCAGGCATAGAGAAGGAATTTGTGGTCAAAATTGAAAAAAATGGCCGCCGTTTTGAACTTTTTTGTTACTGGGCCGAATGATTTGAAAATCAATATGTGACTATAGAAGCAGGCATAGAGATGGAATTTGTGGTCAAAATTGGAAAAAATGACCGCCATTTTGAACTTTTTGTTACTAAACCGAATGATTTGAAAATCAATATGTGACTATAGAAGCAAGCATAGAGAAGGAATTTGTAGTCAAAATTGAAAAAAGTGGCCGCCATTTTGATCTTTTTTATTACTGGGGCGATTGTTTTGTAAATCGATATCTGACTATCGCAGCAAGCATAGAGAAGGAAGTTGTGGTCAAAATTTAAAGAAGTGGCCGCAATTTTGATTTTTTTGGTTACCGGGCCGATTGCTTTGAAAATCGATATTTGACTATTATGAGCAAGGTAGTGAAAAATTGTGGTCCTAATCAAAATAAATGGCGACGACAGGAATTTTGGAAATTAAACGCTTGAGGGAGTAAAGCAGAAGTTCAACGTGAGCGAAGCCGCGGGCGTTTGCTAGTTAAAGATAAAATCACCATTCACGCTGAATACCATAATACTACGATTTAGACTTCATTCACAGTAAATGCCAATTAAATTCCTCACCGTTTCAATTGGGATCGTGTGTAACCCCACTTGAATGGAATGAATGATTGATGATTGGTCTCGTGAATTATTAATTAAGTACCTACCTCTAAAGTATCCCGTATCAAGCTGAATCAAACCCAAGCTTTATTTTTATGGACAATGGATGGACGATGGATTTATACGGTCTTCACGATATTATTATTACCGATACATTAAAACAAAAATTACAATTACATCCATTGTAGTTTCCGATAAAATATAGAAAAACTGAGATTTTGGAGCAACTTTTGGGAGAACTTTCTATCGAGAAAATTTTATCCAATCGTGTTTCTGCTTCTTAGCGATTTTAGATTAAAGACCTAAAATACATGACGTGCAAATTTGAAAGTAATTGTCTTCATAGTTTTTGCATAAAACTTCATTCAAAATCACCTAAATACGGCTTGTAGGCCGTTAACTACTACTATTATTTATTTTTTAAATAACATCCGGATTATAAAGTTGTAGGCAAACAAAGAAGTTGTACTTCTTAGTAAAATCAGTATGACACGAAATGTGCATCGAAAAGAAAGTAACGTTTTGTATGCAAAATTAAATTCTGGATATGAAAAAAAAATCCTAATGCCTATGGTTCTTAAAAAACACTATTTTATTTTTCTAGACTATTGTGGTTTTGGTTCATAAGAAAACTTGATACAACCTTACGTCATTCTCATTTGTGGGTACTAATTTTATTTCAGGCAGTATCTCAGATTCATTTGTATGAATAACAAAAGGATGAAGATCGTGGCCAAAGTGCCAGTGGCAAGTAAGATTAAAAGGATCGTCTAGCTGTAAGTTTTCATACAAAAAGCCATAACGTTTTCCTACTCGTAAATGTATAGTCCGATTTTCATAGTTCTAAGAAATGTTGCACATACAATGAAGAATTATTTTTGGCCTAAAACTTCCTCGAGTATTTCAATGTTCTTTTTATTTTACTAATTAATTACTAAACTAAAAAAAACTTAAAAAAATAATACGTATATAAATTAAGGTGAATGTTTGAGGGTGAAATAATAACAAAATGTTGTGGACTTGCAACTCCCAACAAAAAATATGGGCATAGAGAGCAATTTTGAAAATCCCTACCCACGTCGCGCTTCGTCACTGGACGATACTCTTAAATTATTGTACTATCTGAAAAGAATCTGTATGGTCCAACAAGCCAAGCACCGTCCAGTGTTATTTAAACTTTTTATTGAGTAAAAAATTCAAGTATGGAAAGCCTAATTCACAAGCTTACGTATGCTTTTTTGCATATGTATTGCATGCATTGTAAAAGAAATATTCTTTCATGTTATGCTTTGTAACTGTAGAAACCTCGGTTCCATCAGTCCAATAATTTTAGCGTAAAATATACACAGGAATAAACGGAAAACCTTTTCCAATTCTAAAATTCAGATAACATCCGAGCACGAAAGATACGCTATCTGATTGTATGAACTAAAATGAAAACTTTTTGTAACAAAATCCACAGATTGGTTTCGTAATTAAAACGGGTATAGCCAATTTAGTCTTTGAACTTAAAATTTTATAGAAAAAATCTGTATCGCTCATTCAGTTCTTCACCAACAGAAGCGGAATGGTGTTCATTTACATAAAAATCTACCAAGTCCATGGCGTTTAAACATGTAACGAGTCTTTTTTACACTTCACAATTTATTTCCTGACTGTGATCTCACCTGATAAGTCGAAAATGTTATGGCACTAAATTGGGAGGGTTAAGTAAACCCAAATGGTTTCTACATAGCATTACGCTTAAACACTAGTGTGTTTTTGCTTTAGGGTGGTAAATAGCCGCGGCCGAAACCTCCCACCAGGCCAAACCTGAACTAATTTAGAAATATTGAATAGAAGCAATATCCCTCAGTGCCTGAAGACTAAGGTCTTCGAACAGTGCGTGTTACCAGTGATTTCATATTATGGATCCGAGACTTGGTCTTTTACTATGGGCCTCATAAGAAGGCTCAGAGTCACTCCGCGAGCGATGGAGAGAGCTATGCTCGGAGTTTCTCTGCGCGATCAAATCAGGAATGAGGAGATCCGTAGACGAACCAGAGTCACCGACATAGCTCAACGTATCGCGAAGCTGAAGTGGCAATGGGCGGGGAACATAGCTCGTAGAACCGACGGACGTTGGGGACCCAAAGTGCTGGACTGGCGACCCCGCACGGGAAAGCGCAGTGTTGGCAGACCTCCGACCAGGTGGAGTGACGACATTAAAAGAGTCGCGGGAAGGCGCTGGATACAGATGGCGCAGGACCGTGTGGGCTGGAAAGCATTGCAGGAGGCCTTTGTCCAGCAGTGGACGTCCGTCGGCTGAAACGAACGAACGAACGAATAGAAGCAGGCATTATTTTGCGGCAATCCATAATTAGTAGGACAGATTAATAATTTGTTTTGCTTTAATCCGCTACTTGAAAAGATTCTGTATGGTACACTATGCAGGGACATTGCCCACATGAAACACCACACACAATTTTCCAATACTTTCCTCGACGAAAGTTTTGTCCCGACACCGGGACATCCTCAGGAGGTGTTGACTTCACAATACGAAATTGTACAGTCACGATTCTGCTCTCTTCTCTACGATTTCGCATTGTGATCTAATCCTAATTTAGAAATTATAAAACTCCAAAGGGGCTTACAGTGTGAATCGAACCCACGACCTCCAACTCAAATCCGAGAGCGCGCCAATAGAACCAAGGACGTAGACTCATCTATTTAGTAGAAAACTAGTTTTAAATCCGGTTGAGCGAGAACTCAATGTTTTTAGTACGATTAACGCGCAACTGTTAAATGGAACGGATTTTCTGCTAACCCCAGTTAATATAAAAACGGACGCATTTGTTGAAACAAATAAATCACAGCTGCTTCACTACTCACGGCATGTTACACATTTTGTATCGACCATTACTTTGTTACACGTTTTACGTACGAGATTTTTTTTTTCATTTTTGTACTAAGTGTACTAGTACTAGGTAAGGTTGCACTATACCAGGGTTTCTCAAAGTGGGGTTCGCTGTTCGACGATAGGGGGTTCGCAATAAGATATACGTAATGGCGACTGGGTGACTGACAGGCGTGTACCGTTGGTATTCTATATTAACGTATATTTATGAAGGGGGCAGAAGGATAAACTTTATAAACTAAGTATTATATTCTCGTACTTACTAAAAATATACTCAAAAAAAACATAAAAATCGGTCGAGTCGTTTCGGAAGTTGAGTGCGAGAAAAAAACACCACAATAAGATTTTTTATATAAAAAAAATTGGTTGCCTGTAAAGTCGGTATACGGGCGAAAGTTTTACGTGACAACGACTTTGCCCGAGTGGAAGGGACGCGTGCCTCTCACTCGCTCTCATTGTGAGCGCATAACGTGAGCGGAGCGTAACGCAGTTTCTTGAAGTGTCACCCGGCAAACCAATTTATAAGACGTTGTCACGTCAATAGATCATGTTTTGGGGTCATATGTTAAGGGTTCACTGACATGTGGAATAATTAGTGTGGATTAACCTAGATGGGACCAAAAGTTTGAGAAGGCCTGCACTATACAAATTGTTTTTCAATTCCGAAACAACACTATATACGTTAGCGTTACCTTACTTAAATTTTAGTATCCCTTTTCATCTGTAAAACCGAATTCCCAGTAAAATTCTTGAGTTAACCAATGTCACAGTTTTTATCGAAAGAATTCAGTCATAGCCTTAAAACTGGCGGCGTGGGCGGTGCGTGACCCTATTAAAGAGCTTAGATGATTCTTGCTGTTCAAAATAATGGGGGTTGGAGGCAAACGAAACCGCGGGCACCTTGCAGTTTAATATAAAATTTGATTCTCAAAGTTTTAATCTCACCTGACCACCAGTTTCAAATTCCTACAACAAATTAAACAAATCATAACTTTCGGTGGGTTCCGGAAATCTGAAAGTTTGTTGTTCAAAACTGAAGTGCAAGTATGTAACGCAGGATTATGATATCCATTAACCTGTTTTAAAAATATTACGTACATGGTCGCACAAAAGTACAAATTGGCTAAACGAGAAATAAAACCTATTACCAACTACACTCACATAGTTGCGGGTAAAGTAATGTGCGAAAGCTTAAGCTTTAAAAAATTGGTTGTCTGTAAAGTCGGTTTACTGACGATAGTTGAACGTGACAACGTCTTCTTTGTCGCTCGTTCCGCGCTCGCGAGGTAACGCCGGTAACGCCGCATGAACGAGGTAACGCCGGATGAGTCATGTTTTTTCGTGCGTGCAACCGGCTCTATCGATTTATAAGACGTTGTCACGTCAAAAAGCTTTGACGTTAACCGAAACGTTATAGTTAAATATGGCGGCCTGACTCTTATGTCATTCGAAATAATGGTCACACCGCCATGGTTAACCGTAACGTTTCGGTTAAAGTCAAGTCAAGCAACCGACCCTTAAAACAAAGGGGTTTTCTCTTTTGTCACGGGAAACAGTTGGCGTCTCAACTATTGCTGTACAGACAATATCTAGGTGAAAATAAATAACTAAACTTTGACGTGAGTCGCAGTTTGCTGAGATTGGCTTTCATGCGAGAAATTGTGGAAGTGGAGAAATTTTAAAACCAGGAATTCGTAAATCACTATCACTACATAGTATAAAACAAAGTCGCCTTTTCTGTCCCTATATCCCTATGTGCGCTTAAATCTTTAAAACTACGCAACGGATTTTGATGCGGTTTTTACCAATAGATAGAGTGATTCAAGAGGAAGGTTTATATGTATAATACATGCATCATATACTAAGGCAACATTGCTAATTTTAGAAGTTTCTAACGTGATGTCGTAAATTAACCTATTTTTTTGGGCTTATTTAGCAATTTAGCAAATACGCTGCCTAAACCCTACGAGTTAGATCAAATTAATGTACTACAGTATTGTACACCATAAAAAGGTCTACAAAAAAGTCCGCGATGGTATATGTTTATATTTTAGGGATAACCCACATTAACCATTTTTATTGTTTACTTTTTACGTGAAAAAATGGCTTATTTACGAAGCTATCTTAAGCAATACGACATTAATCCTTATCGAATTAAGTACCTTAAATACAGTGTGCAATTAATATAGATCAATATGGTTCCTTACAGCATGTAAATTAAACAAATATTTTCGGAGATATTACAAATTTAAAATTTGCGTTTGCGGCGGGCGGTACCGGTCGGACGGACGTTGCAGGCTTAGATTTGAGCGTTGACTGTTTTTCACATGGCCAACTGTATGTCGCTCTTTCAAGAGTAACCTCAAGAGAAAACATGTTTGTATTGTCTAATGACAAGAAAGCTGTGAACGTTGTGTATAAAGACATCCTGTAATATATTAATTGTTGTAAAAATAAAATAAATACCTGGGTAAAAATGTAAAAAGTAAATAAGTAAAAATGTGTGATGTAATAAAAATTGTATGAATTTAGATATTCCAAAGATAGCAGGAAATCTTCATAGTAAGTATAGGGAAAGAGGAATTGTTTTACTCCAAATTTAATGCGTGCAGGCCAAGGGCAGTAATGAATGAATCAAAAATACTGGATCGATTTTAATCATGTTTTCATTGAGTGACATAGGCATATACCTATATTTTATGCCCGTGCAAAGTCGGAGCGGGCCGCTATGTTTTTATATACAACGTTCATAGTTTTTCTGTAGTGTATTTAATTTAGTATCAGCATTGCACCCGTGCGAAGCCGGGGCGGGTCGCTAGTGTGGGAATAAACGTTACTCGTTTCTGATGAAAGAAAAGATTTTTACCGTATAGTGTTTATAACTAAATAGTTGGTCTACCCTACTTTGTTCTACCCTTTCGGATAGGTGGATTTGTTAAATTATTAATTTATTTAATTGATTAATAATAAAGCATCCTATCGCGTTCAAATGTTATTAGCCTTGTAACTGGTCTCAACCGATTTTAAAACCCATACCAGTGGGTTAATATGCTTCACACACTTTTGAGAATATCACACATAGCCCCAGGTATACAGCTTTCATACTAAATATTACTTCCTTAGCGATGAAGGCATAGTGCATAACTATGCCTTCATCTCATTTTATTTAGTTTCTTCAAACTCCAAAAATATGAATTTTTGACATGCTCGCGATCTGAATCACTGAAATATAGGTAATTATTATTATAAAACTCAGTAGGTAATCTTCTTGGGTACGTGAAAAACAATTTAACAGATTTCATTGAAAATTTAGTGTAACTACATCTTACGAATTTCCAGGCAATATCTCTTTTCAATGCCTCCATTTAATCTATTCCACTGAAATAAATTAAAAACTTTTTGCCTTAAGACCCCTTAATTCTCATTTTATAACAAAGGAGTTTTCGTTCTAAAGCCTCCATTTTATATCGAGAAAGGAGGACAATCGAAGCCTCAACTATGTCGATGGAGAAATACCAGGGTGAAATAAATAACTGAACTTTCGCTACGACGCTCATCGAGGTATTTTATTGTCACCTTTGAAGGAAAGTAGGTTACGTATTGTAAGGTACATTATTATCTAATATAAATAAACGGCCAAGTAACGAGTCAGACTCGCGCATGTATGAAAAGTAGAGTAACATTAGAAGTTCTGGACCATCGAGCAAAAACGAGAAAAAAATACGTTTGTTGTATTAGCCTACTTAAATCTTTATTTTAATCTATTTTTTAGTATTTGTTGTTATAGCGGCAATGTCAATACATCATGTGTAAAAATTGCCACTGTCTAACTCAAGGTCCGAGAGATACATCCTGGGGACAGACGGACAGATAGCGAAGACTCTAAGTAAGGATTTAGGGCTCTGCTATCCAGCTTTTTTAGAAATCCATGCTGCTAGTAACACACATTCGATCGATATTTCGTTTCGATTTATTGACTTTTTTCGATTTCGATATATCGATATATGCGCATCGGCGATGTCGATAAAAATCGATGTTTTTTTGGGTAGGATAATATGTTGGTATTTGTCGGTTGGTCGAAATATCGTTGTGTCCTTAGATAACGTTTTGGTCATAGCTTGATCATAGACCAAAATGCTGACTAAGTTCGGTTTGTAAGCTTCAACTGGTTTCTCTCTTTAATCTTCACAATGGTTTCTACTAATAATATTTTAAGTAACCCCGAATAAGGGACCGAATCAGCCATGATGTAATATAAAGAATTACCGGCGACTAATTGGGTGAGTTAGCCGTTAATAACACTATTTAAACACTCTCTGGGCGCTACTAAAACGCTCATAAAACGTAATTAGGTACTTTGATCACCCCTTAAACACTAATAGCCGCTTGTCCGAAGTGAACTGTCAATTTATAATCCACAAATGTCTTCCTATGGCCATAAATAAGGCTGTATTATAACGTTTTCGGCGGAACGGCGCAATCTGTCACACTATTGAATTATGGCCAGGCTCTAGGCAAGCTATTCAATTGTTTCGGACACTTGAATTTATTGCTCTTCAATGGACGAAATTTAGTGCTTAGAGTCGGTTCTCTAGACTAGTTACCTACTGAATTAGAAGTTTGCAAACTCCACATGGAGATATATAGACTACATCAGAGGATTAATCCTCCTCTACCAAGGGCCCGATCCACAGTCCAATCTCACGGTATTGGGGGCCGAATCGAAGGAGCTGAGTATACCGTCTTCCATTAGTGATTCGAAACAAAAACGTAAACGTTGTGGAAAAATATTTATCGGAGAGTGGAATAATATTTATGTTTTAAAATATATTTGAAAATTACTCTCAAAAAGCCGAGTAAAGCCCGGTAACTTTTTTTAAATCTGGGGACACGGTAGTGTCCCCGCCAGACGAGTCAAGCGAAACGCGAGGTCACTACCTATATTTTCTCGAAGTGTTTCGCCGTATTTTTAAACCCTTATAACTTAGGCCAGAATTATTCCAGATAATCAAAATTCTCGGAAAATGATGTCGCCGGTGGACTTATTAAAAGTATAAAGTTTCAATATCACAGGTCTTATACTTTAGATTTTATTGACATCTGAAAAACCCAGATTTCGTCACTGACTGACTCACTGATGATCATCAAAATTCCTAGGTACTTCCTGAAGTCCTAGAAAGCTGAAATTTGGTATGTAAGCTATTGTTCACTTTACGCCCATGTGACGGTAGCCAAACGGCCAAGATATTATTGTAACTAAAGTGTAGATATTAGTGAAGTAAGAGCTTGTATTTAAGGGTATATAAAGTCAGAAGTCTTGCCCTACATGAGATCTGATAACTTTTTGACAGTGTGAGTCTGGCAACATTTTACATGAAAATGTTTTTGTTGGGATATTTATTTCAGTATCTTTTTGCAATATCGCAATGTAAAATATGATAGACAGGCCATGGGAATAACTGAAATTGGCGAATGCCATAGCAAATTGCCACTTTTCTCAAGCTGCGAGAACCTGAGCAGAAGGTACACTGGACATTGGTTGAGATCAGCATCAGCCACCCTATATGCAGACTCAGGAGCCGACATTATAACACTTAAAAGACATGGGGGCTGTATTTTTGACGCCTCCGGTATTAATCGAGACAGAATTATGCAAAATTCAGTATTCTACCAAATATATTACGTGAAAAGTATTTAAAATTGTACGATTTATAAAATATATGGGGCGACAATCTAAAGGCGCGAAAACATATTAAAAAAAAAATATTGAACAATCAAAAACAAAAAAAGCTAGCACACTTTGGAGTATTTATTCGATACTCAAAGTTCCCGATAAAGTATTGGGAGTAAACTGTGAAGCACTAGAGGTACGTTTAATACTAAACAATCCGTAATGATTTAAATCAATTGTTGCGGGAATTCATAGCCATTATTATGACAGATGGGCCATTTGGGCGGGGCCATTATTGTCGGCCGGAGAAAAGTGGTCATTTGTTGCGAGCGCGCAATTAAATGTAATTTATTAGTGGGCCATCGACATTTACAAAAATGTGTGAAAAATTCTGTTATTGGTGCTAATGCCAAATTAGCTGTCATTCCTCATCGTCTCAGCTAGATACATAGCTGTTATAAACAACCAAAAGCCATTTTGTGCTACATGCATTAGCGACTCCCTATGACTCTTTTTCATATCGTCTTTCTATCTAGTGGGAGGTCTGCTTACACTGCGTCAGTAGTAAGCCGACTGAAGTATCATATATGGAGTGCGTTCCATCTGTCCATCGTCATCAATCATCCACCGTCCACGCCACAGATAACTTAGCTATGTTATTAATCTGCACCCGCATTTCCGCAGGGACGGTTTCTTCCATATTGTGGCATATTAAAGGGAATTTTCTCAGATGGCGCTACTTTCTTCTTGTATGAAGAAGTTTTACGGTAAAATTTTCAGATGGGCTGATCCTTAGGTTCATATCGGTTACCTGCCCATATTCTTCCAGTGACGCAAGAAGAAATAATTATCCCCAGGTTTGTTGAGAGCTATTTCTTCATAATTTTGTTGATTGGTAGATGACACTACCAATTGGAGAACTAACATAAAGATATACCCTCTTACAGCACTGATTAGTGAATTATAGTAGTTTATGTAACGGTTACATAATGGGGGGTATTAAAATACGAGTGTGAGTTTAAAAAACGAGCCGCAGGCGAGTTTTTTAATAGTATCACACGAGTGTTTTAATACCTAATTATGTAGAGTTTCATACACTACTTTATCTACGCTCATATTATTATTCAAATTCAAATTCAAATTCAAATTCAAATGACTTTATTGTTAACATTATTGCTAGACATAAAAAATTATACATAGGTAGAAATAATAACAAGGAACAATACATTTGCATTACAACTACTTTAAAACTAGCAATAAACAATAGGTCACAAACTCAGCAATGTCAGGCATAGGCAACAATGCCCAACGCTGATTTTCAGTTTGCGCCTTTCTCGAATGAATTCTATAAAAAAACGCGTCGCGTCGCCCGTTGCGCTAACTATAATTGATTATAAGAGCTAGATTAAATTAAATTTATTTAAAAATGAAAGAATTAAAAAGGATATTGCTATTAGGGAATTATAAAATTAAAATAATTAGTAATACATACAGAACAGAAAAACAAAACAAAAAATAATTAAAAGTAAATACCTAACGGATGACAGTTAACTTACCCCAATAAATTTAGATTTTGCTGCCTCTTTTTGAACATTTAAATAAAAATCTCTGAATTTAAATTTAATTGCTATGTGACTTTTTTGATTCAATTCACGAAAAGGAGGAGGGAGGTCATTCCATATTTTTGCAGCAGCAAATCGGAAGGAACCTCTGAAACCAGCCTTTTCGTGAATTGGTATTGCGAGCCTTCTTCTTTACTGTGGTCGCGTCGTGTTTTTGTCTGTACGCCAAACCAGTCTCTCATGGAGATAAGGTGGTTTTCCTGTACATAATATTCTATGTACCAGCATAGTGAGGTGTAATTTTCTCCGTGATGTCATATCCAAAATATTGTGACTACTTATAACCGGAGTAATGTGGCTTCGTCTCGGAAGGTCAAAGCAAAATCTAATGCAGGCATTTTGTACTCGTTGTATTGCACTTTCTGTTTTTTTAAAAAGTCTTGGGCCATACACGGAATCACAATAATTAAATGATGACAAAACGAGAGATTCCACAAGTACTAGGCGAATTTTCTCCGTTAGGAAGCGTCTAATACCATACAGTACCTTTAATTTGTAGAACGCATTTCTTATTTTTATATTTATGTGTTCTATGTATCTTAAGTCTTCATCTAAATAAAGACCAAGATTTTTAACTTTGGATACGCTTTCAATAGGTTCGCCATTTAACTCTAATTTGATGCTTCTCATAAATCCAAATCATAAAATCTTGCTAACTTTTGTCGTAAATCATTGCAACTACTAAGATGTCAGGTGGAGTGAAATTTTCTTTAGTAGGTTTCACTACTAGACATTTTTCAGCGCAAAGTTTTGACTAAGTAACAAAAAAAATTAGTTGTCTGTAAAGTCGGTTTACGGACGATAGATTTACGAGATAACGTCATAATCGTAATCGTTATCGTAATCGTAATCGTAGTCGTAATCGTAATCATAATCATAATCACAGGCCCAAGTGGAACGTTACGCGGAACGTTAGAAATTGTGTTGTTGTCTATGGTCAATCATGGCCCATCTATACTCTCGGCAATGACTACCAACTATATGTTGTCTGTGGATTCACTTAAAAAAATATTACATATAAAATATTACCTACCCCAGATAATAATTGTAACCGTTAACCGTTGTATTGCCGATAGCGGTACTGTAATCAATTCCTTCAAAACCCCAGATACAAATACAGGAGTCCAGAGCCGTGTATCGTTATGGATATTATACAACTTTCTTTAAATATTTCCATAGTAGAGCGATGTTATTATGAATTACTTTTTAATAATTATAGAAGTCTGTGAATAAAGTAGGTAATTATTTGACACATTTCGATTTTATAATTCGAACTTTAAGCAATGAGCGTAGATAAAGTTAATAAAGGTAAGGTCATGTAAGTCAGTATGGATTATGACAGCGACTGAGTCTTTACATGGGAAAAGTAGGGTGCGGTTAACGCCTTCAATCCTCGTGCTACTTCTATAACTGTTTTTTGTGCTTTTATCCACAGATCAGAGAAGTAAGTTCATAATGACAAGCTCTTACCCCTACATCTACAACAAATCTTTGAAAAAAAAAAGAAATCCATTTTCAAATCAAAGATGACGGACGATCGAACATGCATCTTTTATCAGAACGACTTACGAGTGTTTTGAAATTCAAAAGGCTTTTAGCAATGGTTGACGTTAATAAAGCAGTTTTAGCTAAACCTAATCATTATCTGATGATTAATTATGTAATTAATCTAGAAAGTAGGTATACATTACGGGTAATTGGATGTTTAATCATTAGTGAACGTAATATTATTGTTATAACGCAATTGTGTTGGGATTGGACGATCAAACAATACCGACTAATTATTATTGCATTCAATTTGTACACGTATGGTTAACGTCCGTTCCCAATATAATGTATGTATCCATGATTTGCTTTATAGTATTTCAAAGTGACTGAAATAAAGCTCATATCGTATTTCTATTAATGAGGGCAGATCAGAAATTTGATTAGAATGTATTTCACGACTTGTTCTAAAATGTAATGAACGACGTGTTCAAAAAGGAAAGGACAATTTTCGTAAAAATGCCCAAGGACCTCCCGAAAATTAAACAAAAACATAGACAACCGTCGGATATCTTATATACCTATACAGAAAAGATTTAAAGCATCTTGAAGTATTTATATGTAGCTATGTTATCAGTATACGTGTGCGTAAAATTTCTTAATCTTTTACAAATCAATTTGAACCTATCATGAACTTTAAGTAAACAAGTGCGTACTTAGAATTTCTTATTAGGAAAATCAAATAGATCCCAATACGTTATTTTGGCTTAATTTGTGAAGCAAATCTAGAACTTCACGAATCGTCTTGATCTATAGTCGACGGTCAGACATAATATAAAAGTAGGTCGTACTACCGTATTACCAAAGTATTAACGAACAAAAACTTTTCCAAAATAGACGTCTATTAATAGGCCTTTGCGGCCCTTTGCATAAAAAGTCCTCCATTAGTAAAGTTTGTTTGTTTGAACGAGATGAAAGGATGATGGATTGACGCCCGAACTTACGTAAAACTCAAAACGGGAAAGTTTTAGGCGTTTTGGCGTTAAATACAAAGCGAACCTCGTAAACCTATAAAACCTAAAGCAAATATTTACTGTACTAATTGTAATATTTATGTTCACCATCAAAAGGATATGAAGCCTTTGAGAATTGGTGAAGAGTGTTTTACATTCAACTACAAGATGCCTATTGAAAAGATTGCGTAAATGCAAGTACACTTAAAAGTAAAATCGCATGGCCAAACTGATAATTATTTATTACAATAAATCGATTATGTACGTGATCGTACGTAGCGTGTGCTGCAATGAAATTCCCGGTTCCTATATGGATGAATTCATAACTATATATGTAGGTACTTATGTTTATTATTAGACATAAAATGACTGAGCTTTTACCACAGAGCAAGGATATGTCACAGGAATGCTTAGATACTTTTTTAACAGTTGAATCCTTAGATTGTAACGAATTCTTTTCCACAATAGTAATTATGATTGCATAGCATCCAACTCAATGGAGACAATTTTTATTAGGAACACCTCGTTATCGATAAAAGTGCGGGAGGGAAAAAATAACACATTCACACTTCCACTTAATCTTGTGTTTTGTGGTCTGCAATAAGGGCTACCATGCATTCTTTAATCACGAGATTTATATACAAGTATACTATGTAGGTTTCAGTCTCTCATGCTCTGATACCAATGATATCTCTCATTGAATCCTACCTACAATCGTGATACAAAAGCGAAGTGACTCTTATTATCATTAGAGAACTAACGTGTGAAGTTATCATGCATAGCGTGCACCGTAATGGACGACAACCTTAAAACCAAGATTAATGTGAAAAGTACAAACAAAATTACACTCGACAAAGAGTAATAAAATGTTCGAGCAATGGCATAAGTGCTTGAACAACATTTGCTGGTCATAATTTACATGAACTTCAGCTGCTAAAGACCAACAGCACTTTGTGTCATCCGTCATCCTTTCAACTAGAGTAAGAGAGCACTTTAAACAAAGAAAACAGGCTTACATTATTCTTTTTGCGTCGAGGTCAGCTTTTCAAACGCGGCTATTTTTAACCCCCGACGCAAAAGGGGTGTTATAAGTTTAACGTGTCTGTGTATCTGTGTATCTGTCTGTGGTAGCGTAGCTCCTAAACGGATGGACCGATTTTCATGAAGTTTATTTTGTGTCATAGATAATCTTATCCCGAGTGTTCTTAGCCATGTTTCATGAAAATCTGTTCAGCCGTTTGAAGATTATCAGCTATTTTCTAGTTGATGAGGGGATCTGACTAACTTCTTTATGTCCGATCGACTCGAAATTTGGTACCGTGTAGCTTCAATGACATTGAAAGTATATGGTAATGTAACCATGACCTGATTTTCCGTTTGAAGATCATCAGCTCTTTAATAGTTGATGAGGGGATCTGACTACTTTCCATATGTCGTATCGTTTCGAAACTTGGTACCGTGTTGTTTCAATGATATTTAAAGCGTATGGTAAGGTAATCATGACCTGATCAGCCGTTTGAAGAAGATCAACTCTTTAATAGTTGATGAGGGGATCTGACTACCTTCCATATGTCCTATCGTTTCGAAACTTGGTACCGTGTTATTTCAATGATATTTAAAGCGTATGGTATGGTAATCATGACCTGATCAGCCGTTTGAAGAAGCTCAGCTCTTTAATAGTTGATGAGGGGATCTGACTACCTTCCATATGTCCTATCGTTTTGAAACTTGGTACCGTGTTACTTCAATGATATTGAAAGTAGGTATATGGTAAGGTAACCATGTCCTGATTTTCCGTTTGAAGATCATCAGCTCTTTAATAGTTGATGAGGGTATCTGACTACCTTCCATATGTCCTATCGTTTCGAAATTCCTTCCCTATATTTAATACCTTATTTTATTACCTACTTTAAAAAGGACAAAATAAAAGTAAAATTACAAATTTTAAAAACCCCCGACACAAAAAATAAAATATAAAAAGTAACAAATAATATTTTAAACCTATTCTAATAATTATTATCGTCACAATATAATATTAAGTACGTTAAAATATTTTTTAATTCAAGCGTCGTCGCATCGTCGGGGGACCGTTAGAGAGATACTCCGGAAAATTCACACAATCGACACAACCGTCGCCTGCCATCAAGTGCCTGCCCGTTCGGGGCGACATACTTGGCAACGATTTTCGTAGAGCGTAGACTATGCATGAAGCCTAAGATCGCTCGTACCTAAATGTAATTCGTAATAATGAATAAGACATAGATATTAGTTGAAAAAATAGTTCATAAACTTTAGCGGTCCCCCGACGATGCGACGACGCTTGAATTAGAAAATATTTTAACGTACTTAATATTATATTGTGACGATAATAATTATTAGAATAGGTTTAAAATATTATTTGTTACTTTTTATATTTTATTTTTTGTGTCGGGGGTTTTTAAAATTTGTAATTTTACTTTTGAGGAAATGTGCTTATAAGAATCTACTTAGATTCAATAGTGATGGTATCATTATAATAATCGTTTCTAAAAAATGCTCGTAGGTATAGCGTTGTGCTAAAATGACTTGAAGCTAAACTTTCTTTATTTCTGATTTAATAAAAGTCATACAAAATGTACAAAGTGAAATACATATTTCTAAGCTGAATATCAGTATAGAAGTAATATAATATTTAGAAACCGTATATACTATTTCTGCGTTAAATTGGTCTATTTTAGATACTTGAATTCCAAACGACTTTTGATGGACAGTGGTGCCTCAATTTTTTTCTATGTATTTTTTCCAATAAACTAAACCTACCTAAAGTAACTAAGGTGTAATTTGATTAAGACCTACAACATAAATATGTTATTTCTTTTATTTGAATTTTGTAGATCTTTGTCATAAGAAAGAGCATTTAAGAAGTGTTTTGACTTCATGAGAAGTATGTTAAAAATATATGCCTCTACCTATCTTGTGAAAATCACAGTTTTTATAATCGCATGAAAATAATTGATTTCAGTGGGGTACAATTTGTCGGATATATATGGACTCTAATCTCGCCATGCAACCTATATACGGAAAGTGACTGAAAGTATATAACTCTATCAAATTCTTAGCATTATTGTATTTTATAACCACCCAGATCGATTCAATTCGCTATCTAGATTTCATATCGTAGCGTCTAGAACTGTATACCTCACGTGGGATTGAAAATCGGTTATGTCCTTTCCCGACAGTCAAGCGAGCCAACAGCAAGGCTTTTATGATGCCGTTAAAAATATAAGGCGGAACATAAAACCTTTGCGCGTTTAATATCGTTCGGCCGAAAGTCGAAACATGAATCAATTGGGTATACGGCATTGTTTTATTGAAAGCTTTTACATTCCATCGAACACAACCACTAGTTTCTAAATATGAGAATGTTCTCTAGGGGTTGCGCTTTATTCCATTTTTTTTATTCTATACAAGTACTTGACTGCGATTTCACCTAATGGTAAGAGATGATGCAGTCTAAGATGTTATCGTACTAACTTGGAAGGGTAAGTAAATTTACCCCACCGGTTTCTACACAGAATCGCAACGGAACGCTAAATCGCTTGGCGGTGCGTCTTTGCCGGTAGGGTGGTTAGTAACTAGCCACGGCCGAAGCCTCCCACCAGACCAGACCTGAGCCAATTTAGAAATTATAAAATCCCAAAGTGGCCCGTGGCGGGAATCGAACCCGCGACCTCCCACTCGAATCCGAGCGCGCCGCCACTGCGCCAGGGAGGTCGTCGATGTTCAATGGTAATTCAAAACTTTAACTTTTCAATATATACCTACCTAATATTTTAAATCTGAAGAATTTGTTTATGTGTTTGAACGCAATAATCTCAGGAACTAGTGATCCAACTTGAATTTTTTTTGTTTTGGATAGTCCCCATCTATCGAGGAAGAACATACATTATTTAAGATCAGGCTACCTACAGGAGCAGATCATCAATTAAAACTAATGCAAAAACGGGAAAAATTGTTCCTTTTTTAGAGCTTCCGTTGCGTGCGCTGCGTAAACGGTTAAAGTTACACAAAAATCATGTATGACGGAATAGTTCTCCTTTAAAAGTCAATTTAAAAGTCAATCTTTTAAGGTTGACTCATTAGAACGGGATATGTAAAAACCGAAATTGATGCGGACGGAGCCGCGTTCTACAGCTATAACCCATAAATACCTAGTTGATATCCAAGACACTCGCACGAAAAGTTTTTCACGTTTTTGATACGAACCGGTTTGGAAAGCTCTTCCAGTCTTTGTGTTCTCAGCAAACCACAATCAACCTTCAAAAAAGAGTGATTTTTTTCGCAAGCTCGCTCCAACCTAGATCTCACCACTGCTTTCCATCAGGCATGATTGTCATTAAGCGAGAACCAATCTAATAATTACCAAAACATATTTCTTCATTTTTGAATAACCACAATATTTGTTAAATCCGTTGATTAAACATATTACACATATTATTATTACATAAGCACTTAGTGACGTCACGCATGTATTTTCAGGCTCCGCCCTGAACCATCATTGAATTAGTCAAAACTGTAAAATGGCGCTAATGTAAGCGATAACCATGTGTTGTCAGCGGTACCGAAATGTTGCGGGCGATAACGACGCCATATTTGAGAATTTTTTGGCTTCAATATACTTCACATATTTTCCGTCTTCTTAGCGTAGCGTATTTCGTCATTAGTTAAATCCATGATTCGTATTGTGAAACACCCAATAAATAAAAGTTTTGCTAGCATTGTGGTTGAAAATTTCTGCAACATCCTGTACTACAATAAACTAGGTACTCCGCGAGAAGTCTCATCGGAACAACCATACTCTGTAATCTCTACTTTATTGCGAAAGCTTTTGTATGAGTGGCTTTAATAATGTGTTCTCAAGTCGAGCACTGCATGGAGTATTAAAACTTTTAATTCCCTACCTTCCGTTAAATAAAATGTTTTCACCGTACAACTGTTGTTTGCTATCACAATATTTATTTAAGGCAGGTGATGAATACAAAATGGCACAGGTACTCGTATATCTCTGACTTACTCACTCACTCACTGGCTGACTCATCATTGCCCTGCACGAATCTTTTGGATCAAAAAACTGAAATTTTGCACAGTAACTATTTCGTAATGTAAGACAAACTTACTGAATGATTTTCACAAAGTAGTAGACTACCTTCCATAGACATTTTGGCCTTGAGTTTCTGAGCCATATATGTACATACACTACGTTTATTTCAGGCGATTAAAACATCCGATGGAATAAAAAAACTCATAACCACTTACACACTTATATTTACTGTGGAAAAATACACTCCTTTTTTCAAACAATCGCGTTTTTACACTTTATATTACCTAACATTTTTTTCCGGAAAGTGGCACATTTACGTACAGAGATAATCCTTTGCATACAGATAATATTGTTTCAACAAACACTTTTATTGAAGGCGCCATGAGTTTTAACGCCTCATTCAGAGGGCCTATACCACCAACGCTTAAAGTTATATTATTGTAATATTGTTTTCAAATTTTCATACTGACATTGTATGAAAATGTCAAAACAATATTACAATAATACTGCTATAAGACTTGGTGGTACGGCCCCAGGAGTTTCAAAGGGTGTCTTTTTGTGCCCCCGATCGTTACCAGCTTTTGGTTTTACGCGCTTTGAAAAGAATGCGTAACTTAGAAGTACAGTTACATCATTTCTAGCTTATGGGTACTGAGAATTTTGTAACTAAAATATACCTACATGTATATTTGTGATATTACGAGTATGTTTGTTACCCTTTATGCTAAAACTACTACCTAGTCGATTCTTTCCAGACGTGGCCGGGCGACTCGAGGCGACTTGGGTCGTCCCGGATTTTATCAGACCTCGCAGATGCTGACGGGGCACGGTCGCTTTCGGACGCGCCTGCATGTTATGTGTCTGGTCGAGAGTGGCGAGTGCTTCTGCGGACTGGCGGAGGAGAACCTCCAACATGTCTTGTGGGAGTGCTCCTTATACGAGGACCTCCGGTGCTTGCTGCTGGATGGGATCGTTCGCGAAGTTTCTGGCCCAGTTTATTATCAGGATCTCGTGGGTTCGGCGGCCAACTTCGGAAAGCTGCGGGAGTTCGCGCACGCGTGGCATAAGAGGCGAAGCGGCTTGGAGTGACACTGAGAATTTATATGCTGCGGACAGCGACGGCGCGGCGAGTCCGTCATTTGTTTCGTCCTGGCCCAGAATGGGGAGAGTGAGCACATAGGGACAAGGAGCGAGAGCAAACAACTTGTAGGGAGTCAAGAAGGCGCCCCGGGAACACGCCAAGAGCAAGTACCGAACGGGCGCCCTCCCGCGTTTTGGCCCCCATAACCGAGAGGTTGATTGGGCCATGGGTGGTGGAGGGTTGTCCCTACCTAATCGATTTGGGTTAAATTTGGAATGGAGATAGATAAAAAACCTGTGTTAAAACACTGAATGATTTTATGATTTAAGACTTATTTCGCGTTTTCATGACATGATATTATTTATCTACGCTCATTGCTTAAAGTTCGAATTATAAAATCGAAATGTGTCAAATAATTACCTACTTTATTCACAGACTTCTATAATTATTAAAAAGTTATTCATAATAACATCGCTCTACTATGGAAATATTTAAAGAAAGTTGTATAATATCCATAACGATACACGGCTTTGGACTCCTGTATTTGTATCTGGGGTTTTGAAGGAATTAATTACAGTACCGCTATCGGCAATACAACGGTTAACGGTTACAATTATTATCTGGGGTAGGTAATATTTTTTATGTAATATTTTTTTAAGTGAATCCACAGACAACATATAGTTGGTAGTCATTGCCGACAGTATAAATGGACCATGATTGACCATAGACAACAACACAATGTCTAACGTTCCGCGTAACGTTCCACCTGGGCCTGTGATTATGATTATGATTACGATTACGATTACGACTACGATTACGATTACGATAACGATTACGATAACGATTACGATTATGACGTTATCTCGTAAATCTATCGTCCGTAAACCGACTTTACAGACAACTAATTTTTTTTGTTACTTAGTCAAAACTTTGCGCTGAAAAATGTCTAGTAGTGAAACCTACTAAAGAAAATTTCACTCCACCTGACATCTTAGTAGTTGCAATGATTTACGACAAAAGTTAGCAAGATTTTATGATTTGGATTTATGATAATAATATGAGCGTAGATAAAGTAGTGTATGAAACTCTACATAATTAGGTATTAAAACACTCGTGTGATACTATTAAAAAACTCGCCTGCGGCTCGTTTTTTAAACTCACACTCGTATTTTAATACCCCTCATTATGTAACCGTTACATAAACTACTATTATACGGAGAAAGAACGATTTTAATTGATATTTTAAAGCAGTTGCATAGGGCATGGTCATTGCTACAAACCACACAAAATTTCAGTCAAAAAGTCAGAAGTAAAACTCTAGGATTTTAGGCATCCTGATACAGATGTCTAAATCTCCCCGATTTATAGAAGGGACTCTCCCTTAGTTATCTGTACTACGGGGGCTTTCAGCGAGACACTTACTTCTTCGACTTGTGACTACTTACATATTAGTATTTTTAAATAAATTTTAATACGTTTAAGAGGGTTGCACTCCGCTGGATTTGAAGCCATCTCCCAGCTATTACTGCTGGGTGCTCTACAAATTAGCCAAAGAGTACCACAAAACTCCTATATCATACATCTATCCCCAGGCAGAACTGTGATGCCAGTAAGAAACTTTAAAGTTTTAAGCTACTTCCCAAACGCCCATTATTTTCAAATGGACTAAGAGCCAGCGCATGCCAGACCTTCGTTATTTTATAAAAGCTGAAAGTTTCTCTGCGCATTGTTCTCAATACTGGGAAGAATGTTTGTTTGGATCATGGTTTCTTTGGGAGATAACAAGTAATAAACGTGTAATAAATCTTACGTCAAAGAATAAAGTCTAATTTTTTTATATTTTCTTTAGAATAGTATTAGAAATCACACCATGCATTTCCAGACACTTAGTATCATGGCAACCCTCTGCTAGACGCCTTTAAAGTTTAAAAGTTGAAGGGTGTCTGGCAAGGGGTTGTCACCACACTTAGTATCTGGCAATGCATGGCGTGATTTCAAATACTATTCTAAAGAAAATATAAAAAAAAAATAGACTTTATTTTTTGACGTAAGATTTTTCACACGTTTATTACTTGTTATCTCCCAAAGCAACCATGATCCAAACAAACGTACAAAAACAAAATTTTTCCCAGTATTGAGGACAATACGCAGATAAACTTTCAGCTTTTATAAAATAACGAAGGTCTGGCACGCGCTGGCTCTTAGTCCAAAAGCAGCTCTTTGTAAGAGAAAATACACCTTGACGTTTTTACTACATAATTATTTTTTGGATGATTCCTAGAAATATCTGAACGCACAACGTAATTAACGAAATTTGAACCCGTGTCTCCCAGCTATTGTGGTTGCACTATCTACAATTTTTTTCTAATTTCTGTAAAAAAACTTAACTTACCGATGGTGCAGTGAGGAGTTTCAACGCCTCGCTCAAGTGTTTCAAAGTGAGGGTGGTGTTGTCTCCATCGTCCTCTTCCGGCCCCGGAAGGTGGACTGACGACTGCCGGGACCGAAACTCCGGCTTTTTGCAAGAACCGCTGCCATTTGCAAATTGGTGCTGCGAGGCGGCGCGGCGGAACGGACACGTCATGGCTGAAGTTCCTGATTATCAAGTCATGCTCGTACAACGAGTAGTTTTGTTCATACAAGGTTTTGAGTCCACCCCAGGTTTTTTTATATCTGGAAAGAAGGAAAAACACTTTAGATTCAGTGAAAACTTTTTTTATTAAAGTTATGGATTCGTTTTAAAAAGTATTAAGGTATAAAAAATTAATTGTACCTACTTCATCTGTGTAATGGAATAGGTGAGTTTTGATGGTTACACAAAAAATATATTATTATGAGGAAATTTTTCTTTTATCTGGGAAGAGATTTTTTCCTACTAATATCCGTTCGCGTGCAATTCGGTTTTCTCTCCATCCCAAATTTCAGCCAAATTGGTTCAGTAGTTGCAGCGTAATAGAGTAGTTCTCCATACAAACTTTGGACGTTTCATCGCTTTAGGAGGTGAGTTTTGAAAAATATTTTCTTATTGTTCCTCTAAACCAAAAATGGAGTCTCTAAAGCCAGCAATTTGGTCTGTGTGATCCTATGTCAGTCAGTCACTAACCAGTCAGTTTCTTCTTTTATAGATTTAGATCATTGATTAATAGTAGTTTATGTAACGGTTACATAATGGGGGGTATTAAAACACGAGTGTGAGTTTAAAAAACGAGCCGCAGGCGAGTTTTTTAATAGTATCACACGAGTGTTTTAATACCTAATTATGTAGAGTTTCATACACTACTTTATCTACGCTCATATTATTACCCAAATCATAAAATCTTGCTAACGTTTGTCGTAAATCATTGCAACTACTAAGATGTCAGGTGGAGTGAAATTTTCTTTAGTAGGTTTCACTGCTAGACATTTTTCAGCGCAAAGTTTTGACTAAGTAACAAAAAAAATTGGTTGTCTGTAAAGTCGGTTTACGGACGATAGATTTACGAGATAACGTCATAATCGTAATCGTTATCGTAATCGTAATCATAATCGTTATCGTAATCATAATCGTAATCGTAGTCGTAATCGTAATCGTAATCGTAGTCGTAATCGTAATCGTAATCATAATCACAGGCCCAGGTGGAACGTTACGCGGAACGTTAGACATTGTGTTGTTGTCTATGGTCAATCATGATTCATGGCCCATCCATACTCTCGGCAATGACTACCAACTATAAGTTGTCTGTGGATTCACTTAAAAAATATTACATAAAAATATTACCCCATAGACATTGTGTTGTTGTCTATGGTCAATCATGGCCCATCCATACTCTCGGCAATGACTACCAACTATAAGTTGTCTGTGGATTCACTTAAAAAAATATTACATAAAAAATATTACCCCATAGACATTGTGTTGTTGTCTATGGTCAATCATGGCCCATCCATACTCTCGGCAATGACTACCAACTATAAGTTGTCTGTGGATTCACTTAAAAAAATATTACATAAAAAATATTACCCCATAGACATTGTGTTGTTGTCTATGGTCAATCATGGCCCATCCATACTCTCGGCAATGACTACCAACTATAAGTTGTCTGTGGATTCACTTAAAAAATATTACATAAAAAATATTACCCCAGATACAAATACAGGAGTCCAGAGCCGTGTATCGTTATAGATTTTATACAACTTTCTTTAAATATTTCCATAGTAGAGCGATGTTATTATGAATAACTTTTTAATAATTATAGAAGTCTGTGAATAAAGTAGGTAATTATTTGACACATTTCGATTTCATAATTCGAACTTTAAGCAATGAGCGTAGATAAAATAGATTTCGATATAAACGAGTATTTTTACCAGTTATACTAATGACCATTTCGAATCCTCGAAATGAATATAATTGTATTCATTTCGAGCTATCGATGTATTAGTTTCAAGGTTTTGTAAAGCAGATAAAATCGACCAAGCACCACAACCTTTGAATATGACAAATCTTTCTAACCAAAAACGAATGAAATCCATTAACACAATCTATATTTATTAGGTTTAAAGTATTAGGAGCAATTGCCTGCTGACCTTTCCGTAGGAAGGGCGGGCCAGATATTAATTATCTTGGATTAATCTTCCCGAGAAGGAAGGTTATTAACGCAAGATGTGCTTTCGCCTTCTGTTGAAGACTTCTCTGACCTCGTGTATTTAATAGATCTACGTGTTAAATCAATATGTGCACTTACTGTAAACTTTAGTGGTTTGTTAGTGCATAAGATGTATTTTGTACCTATATGCTTTGTAACATTAAATAAATAATAAAAAAAAATAAAAAAAAAAAACTGATCGAAAGCTCTCCTTATTGAATCAAAGCGTGGTCCAAACCATAAGGAAGTTGACATTTGGCAAGAAGGTTCCCTTTCTGATGCAGACAAGGAATAAGAAAGTATCTCAAGGATTAAGGAGCAGGAATAAAGCAGGACCGATTTAAATATGTGGATATCAAAAGAAACCATAAATCTAAGTAGTGAAAAATAAGTCATCTTTCGGTTTCTTCTGATTAAAATACAACACACAGTATTTTGGCCAAAACCAGGGAACAAAACCAGGTACCTATCTAGTAAATACCTAGTTAATAAAACCAAACTAATAGATTGGGGAATTAATGATTTTATATTAATGATTAACAGACCAAAATTAAAACCTCTAAAAACTAAGCGAGTCTTCGTACTTAAGTATAATTACGGAAATAACAGTACCCAATTAAGGTTAAGCTTTCGTTGTTGATAAAGCAAACAATTATACGCTTAGTTACTTTACGCAGAATTTGAAACCGAATTATCTGTTCTCAGCTTTTACTTTATACATATATTGGATCCGCGAAGATTTTGGTTTGTTTACCGGGATAAAAAATAATAACATCACTTTGAAATCTTCAACTAATAACCATGGAAAAAGCAAGCTTTTGCCTCTTGTTTGAAGGACGATAAACAAACTATATTTTAAATGAACGATGATTTGCTTGAAAATGTACATGATGACAGGACTTGCAACGTTAAACTAGAACTAATGGCGTTTCTACGATGAATATTGGAAACCCAAGGAGCTCGAATAGTGACCCCGCAATAGAAAACGCAGTGCAAGCCTCACATAACCCCCGGGTTTCCCCTGACGGACGGGTATGCCTCAGGCATTTCCTGTGGGTAATAAAAGGTACCCAAAAAGGTGGACTAATTTATTTATTTAATACTAGAACAATATGTTATTTAACAAGTGGAAAATTAAATAAAATTAAAACACCCACGACTTTTGCGGACTTGTAATTGAAAAAGGATTAAATAAATTTTTTTGAAACTCCCCGACTATAGGAAAGTAAGAACTAAAAACCTATCAGTATAATTACAAATCCGAGAAAATCCGCCGGAGCTGCTGTGTTCTACCTGTAACGGTGTTGATGTTGCTGTTTACCAGTTGTTGACTAATTCAATTTCTTGATACTTCTCATATACCGACAGTTTATCAATACTTACTTATTGCATTAATTGATATTGAAAACGAAAATAGCAATGGCAGCTCCGACGGATTGGCAAGCAATGGCACCCTAAACGCATATACCCGTACTCCGTTCCGTCGTGGGTAAAAAAAATTAGTAGGAAAAGTGTCTGATGACATTAAAAAAGAGTCGCGGAGAGCCGCTGGAATCAAGCGTTTCAAAATACTGTTGATATAAAAAAACGTTAAATATCTTCATGCGGAGTCCATCCTGGTTATTATTTCCACCTGGGTGATGGTAGTAATGTATGGCTGACATAATGTATCTAAGACACAAAAAAAAAACTTAATGAAAATCGGTTCATCCTTTTGGGAGCTACGATAACACAGATACACAGAGACGTTGAACTTAGGAGTTTAACACCCCTCTGTTTTGCGTCAGGAGTTAAAAATCAGACCTGAGTACTAATACCTCAGGGTGATGAGTGCAGTGCAGTGCGTCGTATGAAATTGCAACGCAAAGTCGTGGGACGCACTGCATTTGACATTGGTAAGCGTATCACGGTACGTCAAGTGAACGTCTTCCTCGTCTCATTAACCTTTCGTATAAAATGTAAAATCCTTTTCTGTTCCATTAGATTAAACGTAACCCTATTTCACTTAATGGCGCATTCGCCTTGGGACATGAAAACTTTAATGACAACGGAATTGCGGTGTGCCGCCGCCATTAGTTCAATAAATTTATTCCAAACGATGCAATAAAAGTTATGCAACTGTACGTTCGTGGTGATTCTAATATAACATTATCAAATAATGAGGTTGTAATGGCAAAAAATTAACAGCATAATTTTGATGAGTAACCGTTTTGAACAAGTGGCAATTGTTAACAACTTGGGGTCTGATTGTATAAGAAAAACGTGTTCATCGTTATTGTAATCGTTAGCGAATTCTGCTCCCCGATTGGCTGACGTAAATCAGGGAACCAATCAGCGGGAAGAATTAGTAAACCATTACGATAACGATGAATACGGTTTATCTTACACAATCTAGGGGGTGGTCTCTAGATTGAAACTATTATTGTTAAATGTTTTTGCTTGGAAATTTGAGCATTATTTTGGCAACCATCTTCGGATAAATCGAAATTGCCGTACCGGCCAAGCAGTAACCGGCAAAAGTTGTATGAAAATCCATATCTCTCGTGGTTTAACAGCCGAATAAATTACATAAGTACTAAACTCATAATATCTGTTGCATAATTTAAACATGTGACTTAAATCAAAGGTTTTATTTAAATTTCAAAAGGGCTTGCAAATATAAAGCTGTTATTTAAAAAAAAACTAAAACACTATTATAATATTGCTGGTATTCCTGATTAATTTTGAAAATTTATCTACTATCTTTCTTAGTTTAAATTACCACGCGTTGTTTGAGAAAAATATTATATACAAGACTTGGCCACAAGTTAGGCATTGATGGACTCATATGTACTCAATGCATTATAATCTAAAGACATAAATAAATATTACGTGGAAATATTTGTTGTTTGTTTTACGGGGTTTGTAACTCTCATAAATAAGTACAGAAGATGGTCTGAGTGGATGTCGCGATGCAGTACAGACGTAAAATGCTTAAGGAAACGGCAATTCTCTATTCGCTCATTCAATTAAAATTAAACTTTCGATAAATTCCCCAAATACAATATGTACGAAACATATCAGCCTGAGAAACGGTATATCAATTCGAAATTATTTATCGCTGATACGTGACTGGATTTCAAAGTACGAGTAATTCGTAATACGCAGTGTTCGGTTCAGCTCATATTGGATTTCCTTTGTCGACGCTTTGCTACGCAGTACTAGGGACCAAATGGCCTTTTATGATAAAATGCTGACCTGTATTCCTCGTTACTATTGGTAGGTACCCAATAAATATCCTAGTTTGTCTTTAAAAGGGTTATTTAATGTTGTATTCTCTAGTTTGTAAATAAATACAAATTTAATATCAAAATTGGCCGTAAATACATTAATTTTAATATCAGTTTCACAATGTCCCATCGCTTTCCAATTTTTAATATCTATACCTTTAATAAAATAAAACTGGAAACTAAATTCCATTCCAAATTTATAGGAATAAGGTTTAATGTTAATTTTGTATGTTTAATTTTTGTTTTTTCTTATTTCTTTTAGCTTTATACTTTAGATCTTTTAGTTTATACGTCTATGCTGTGCCTATTTCTATTTATTTGAATAAATTTATTTTCTTTCTTTCTTTCTTTCTAAATATTTTATTGGAGGGTACTCTTTAGTCGATACTTAAAAAAAAATTGGTTGCCTGTAAAGTCGGTATACGGGCGAAAGTTTTACGTGACAACGACTTTGAGTGGTAAAAATGGAAAATTCTTTCCAAAAAACCAACTTCAAATGCCACTACAAAGAGTGAAATAAATTTTAATGTACACCAATTCGAAGTCGGGCAATGTTTTGTTCAATCATTAATAGTCCTTCGTATTATTAAACTTAATGTGCAAAGAAACGACAAAATTATCGTCAATACGGAGGACTATTAGTGAATGAACGAAACATTGCCCGACTTCGAATTGGTGTACATTAAAATTTATTTCACTCTTTGTAGTGGCATTTGAAGTTGGTTTTTTGGAAAGAATTTTCCATTTTATTTTTTACTTTTTAGTGGAAAACAAGTAATGCGCAAGGTATTGGAAAAAATGCCCAAATCGCTGGAAGTATGCTTCTAAAATCTGAAGAGTTCCCTCAATTTCTCCAAGATCCCATCATCAGATTCTGACTTGATGAATACAGTCATTACTTGATGACTGCTAGGAAATGCAATAGTAACTATAAAAAATACCTAAATCGCTTCAAGTATACTAGCAAAATTTGAAGAGTTCCCTCGATTTTACCAAGATTCCATCATCAGATCCCGACCTGATGACCATAATACAACCTGGAAAAAATTACTTTTTTAAACAATACCCAAATCACTTCAAGTGTGCTTATAAAATTTGAAGAGTTCCCTCGATTTCTCCAGGATCCCATCATCAGATCCTGATTTGGTGACAATGGGACCATTTGTGAACTATACCCTTTCAAACAAAAAAAGAATTTTCTAAATTGGTCCACGCATCTTCGAGTAATCGGGGAACATACATAAAAAAAAATAAAAAAAATAAAAAAAAAAAAAGATTCCGACGAATTGAGAACCTCCTCCTTTTTTTTGAAGTCGGTTAAAAATAATTTTAATGTGAATATTCATTCGTGCCCGAGTGGAAGGGACGCGTGCCTCTCACTCGCTCTCATTGTGAGCGCATAACGTGAGCGGAGCGTAACGCAGTTTCTTGAAGTGTCACCCGGCAAACCAATTTATAAGACGTTGTCACGTCAAAATATTCTTTCACATAGTTATAGGTCAAAATTGTAGGCACTTATTAATAGAATAGAACAGAGTAGTCAAACTCTACAGCTACATTCGGAAAGCAGTATTGCACCGAGAAGAAATAGCACTTGTTCTTTTAAAAATAATAATTGTGTTTACAATTTAGTTTTTAAAAAGAAACTAGTGGCTTACACGATACTCATTACATGTAAATTATTCTGTGAAAGCTCGGAAAAGAGTAAGTATAATATCAACGCTATCAAAATAATTACTGATGCAGCAAATCTGGGGACACGGTAGTGTCCCCGCCAGACGAGTCAAGCGAAGCGCGAGGGCACTACCTATATTTTCTCGAAGTGTTTCGCCGTATTTTTAAACCCTTATAACTTAGGCCAGAATTATTTCAGATAATCAAAATTCTGGGGAAATGATGTTGCCGGTGAACTTATTAAACGTATAAAGTTTCAATATCATAGGTCTTATACTTTAGATTTTATTGACATCTGAAAAACCCAGATTTCGTCACTGACTGACTCACTGATGATCATCAAAATTCCTAGGTACTTCCTGAAGTTCTAGAAAGCTGAAATTTGGAATGTAAGCTAGAATTAGTACACAACCAACAAAAAAATTCCAAAAGATGGAAATTTAACCCCCCAACCCCTTAAAATAGGGGATGGAAATTTGTATGAAACTACTGCAAATATTGATGCTAGAGGTCTCAAAATCGATATATGGACTCTTCGTAATAAACAATTAAATACATGTTTCAGGATTTTTAGTAAATCACCCCACATCCATCAAATTAGGGGGTTGGAAGTTCGTATGGGGGGATGGAATTTTGTATGAAACTACGGCAAATATTGATGCTAGAGGTCTCAAAATTGATATAGGGACTCTTTGTAATAAACAATTAAAAAAGGTTTTTCAGGATTTTTAGTAAATCACGCCACATCCATCAAATTAGGGGGTTGGAAATTCGTATGGGGTTTCCCATACGTATATAGATACAAACTTAATTTCATGATAGATATCTGCTAGTATACATCTGGAAAAACACGTAATTTTTTTGGTAATTATAAGCGCGATTCCAGTGCCCAAGTGGCCAAGCGCCCAAGTGCCCAGTGCCCCGTGCCCAGTAATATCGCACGTTTCAAGCCCAAGTTTCATGCATGTCATGTTTAACAAGCCGAGTTTCACTGCATGTCGAGTGACCAGGATCCAGCGCTCAATGACAAGAACCCACATTGAGCCGAGTGCCCAGTGCCCAGCTTGAGTTTTTGAACGTGCCAAGCGTTAAATCTCTCTGATTTTGTGTTAAACCTATTAGTGGATAGGTTGTTGAAATAAGCAGAGAAATGTAAAATACAAACTTGCTTTAATACTTTAACTATTACAATGGCGGTTAAAAGTAACACTGAATGACACTAGCAACGGCTTATAAAGTAGCAAGACGGAACGCAGAGAAAAAGGATCGAACGTTAATGTGACGCTCTTTTTATTGCCAGCAGATTTTGACAGTACAACATGGCGTCGGACACAGATTGATAATACAAACTTTACACAGATTAAACAGCGTTTATAGTTTATAAACGACATACTTTCCAACATTTTGAAGAGCGTTATAGCGCATAAATACCTGCTCAGTGCCCAAACGGACGCGTCAAGCCTAAGTTACATACAGGGCCCGTCCAACGAGCCCAGCTCTCAGTTCCGAGTGCCCAGGGTGAGATTAGTGCCCAAGGCCCAGTACCCAGTACCCACAGTTAGCCGTCAGGCATGCCAACCGTAAATTATATGGATTTTAACAGCGCCCCAACGTCAGTGTGCCCTGTACCATAGTGCACACGGCAAGCCCGAATTCCCGTACCGAGCTCCGCGTGTTCATTGCCCAGAGTCCAGTGCTCTGTGACCATAATGAGTTGTCAAGCGTGTCAAGCGTCAAATTTGAATTTCAAGAGCGCCTCAGCGCCCAACGAAAATAAAGACTATAAATAAAACAATAGTTAGAAAACTAATAAACACACAAATCTCACCGATACCTTCCGTAGATTTTTAATGGATAACAAGTAGTTTGTGTTAGTCCAGGATAAAATCAGTCTACATTTTAAATTTCAGCCAAATCAGTTCAGTGGTTGTGTTGTGATTGAGTAACAAACATCCAAACTTTCATTTGTATCTGACTTTGTGTTTTAATAGGTAAAATTTGAAGTTAGAAATTGAAATTTGGATCTATACATTACGTTTTATTATCATTTTATCTTGATAAAATAATGTAAAATTAGTTTCACTTTCGGTAGGCCAAAACTACTAACTTTAAATCCACTATATTTTTTTAATTTTCAGAATATCAGCAAAGTACGTATCTACTTGTAATACAAACATATTAGAGAGTAGGCTGTGAAAAGAGGCGCACCTGAAGTGCAAGAAATACACAAAAAAAAATAAGTTAATTTAAAACATTGTTTAAAAAAACTTACCAAAAGAAATGAAATCCCAACAAAAACATTTTCATGTAAAATGTTGCCAGACGAGCATATGGCTCACACTGTCAAAAAGTTATCAGATCTCATGTAGGGCAAGACTTCTGACTTTATACACCCTTAAATACAAGCTCTAACTTCACAAACTCTACACTTTAGTTACAAATAATGTCTTGACCGTTTGGCTACCGTCACATGGGCGTAAAATCAAAAATTTATTCACTTTTCAGTACTCTGTAAGTTCTGTTAAATCAAAATTTGAAATCAGGAAAATGATTTTGGTGGGATAAATTTTTCACTTTACGCCCATGTGACGGTAGCCAAACGGTCAAGACATTATTTGTAACTAAAGTGTAGAGTTTGTGAAGTTAGAGCTTGTATTTAAGGGTGTATAAAGTCAGAAGTCTTGCCCTACATGAGATCTGATAACTTTTTGACAGTGTGAGCCATATGCTCGTCTGGCCACATTTTACATGAAAATGTTTTTGTTGGGATCTAATTAAAATTTAACTGTTCATAATATAGGTTCCTAATAACATTTTCCATTTGGCTTAGTATTATTCCGCAGCGATGTTTCGTTATTTTAACGATACTTTTTTTTCTTACTTATAAGATTTCTTACTTTATTTATTACCAACATTACTATCGAAAGTTTAGGTACGCAGTCAATAATATTTTGTACATGGAATGTGTGCTCATTAATAATTTTCATTAACATGTGTATGTAAGCGTAATCTGATTAACTTTTCAGTAAGGTATTAGAAGACATGTACATGTTTACTCTAAAGCCCGCATTTTTGCCTGCTTCAATTTTGGTTTACAACAACCCCGCAGGAATTACAATAATATTACTTTAAGCGTTGGTGGTAGGGCCCCTGATCTCCATTATACTACAGTAGTGTTATTATCTCGCTGCAGACTCGGCCATAAATCATTCGAGTGTTTCGCTTTTGTTGTTCACTAAAATACAAAAGCAGCAGTGAATCTCAGCAGTGAAATACAAAAGCGAAACACTCGGATGATTTATGACCGAGTCTGCAGCGAGATAATAACAATACTATAGTACGCTGGATTACACGTTCTATACAATTGACAGTTAATTTTTTGTGCCGATTTGAAGCGCCTCCCTTGATGGTCCACGGTACAAAATTGATATTTGTTGCTTTAATTTAGTGACCGTCGTTTCGATTTACATTTTATTTTGTTCCATGGATGCTCAAGCCCAGCTACTCAACATTCAGCGCCAAAATGGTGAAAATAAAGTGTCTTAATTTTTACGTTAAGAGTCTGAGGTTCAGCGTATAATAATAGTGGTTAGTAGTGGTCCAAGGTTATTATATTATGTAATATGGACTGCGTGAATTTCAGTTTTTTCAACTCGTGGGAATCATTAGTTTTCCCGGGATAAAAAGTAGTCCATGCCACTCTCCGCTTTTAAGTATGTCTTTGCAAAAAATGTTGATCCGTTCCTCCGATGTGGCGTGACTGAAGGACAAACTAACAAAAACAGTACAGTTAGTACGTATCTATTGAAATCGGCTAAATCAGTTCAAAAGTTAAGGAAGTAAAAATCATGTAGAATATTATATAGAAACTTTCGTCTTAATAATAGTAGTGTGATTACTAAGGGCCGATTTTTCAATCGCCAGATAAACTGAGGAATAAATATGAAGTCTTGACAGCTTTTGAATGGCACATGTTTCAGATTTATTCCTCAGATAGTGTATCTGGCAATTAAAAATCGGCCCTAAATTAAATAAGATTTCACCAAAGATTGTAAAGCGTAAAGTGCTGGTATTGATCGACTAAATGTGACGAATGACAAGCCTTGCATTATTAGGAAAATTGCACACAAACCAATCCAACAAATGCATAAACATCCTTAAAAAGAGTGCAAGTTCTGGCTATTTCCAAGACATCAATTTTAAAACTCTTAGCATAAAACTGAGAACTTTGGCCCTGGATCCATAAACTTTATCATATACAACTGTATTGAGGTCGCACGCTTCTAAAATTGGCTCCATAATCTCTTTAGGATATAAATATTTGGCTACTTCTGCATATTCTACATTTGCTCTCTCGAACGGATATATAAGATCGATACGATAGCAGAGTTCAGAGCGTTTTTAAAATTCCTTAACTTGATGGAACCCGACAGGATCATTTTGTATCACGTCTGAATAGTTTTTACCACAATATATGGTCTGTTTTCTCAGGAACAAGTACTACAACTCCAAGATACTAAGTGGAAATAAATATCATTTGAAATAAAACTCTTCTGTCAAAACCTATAGAGTAGTTCCCGTCGATCTAGAATCATGTTTGGCAAGTAGGTCTTATTTTCTCAAGTAAAGGAAAAGCCCGAAAGCTGTGAATCTATTTACATAAAATAAGTGTTTTTTTTTGGGAAAATTGATTAATAAGAGAACATTCATTTGGCTATGTATCACTGTATGTATGCTGTATCACCAAATAATGTGAAGTTCGTTAAAAAAGAAATAACTAATTTTGGATGGTATGGAGCCCTCAGTTCACTAGGCGAGGTTCATACGACGCACTCTTGACCTGTTTTTTTTTGTTTATACTACAATCGCCTCTAGCCTTTTTTACGTCCCACCCCTGGGTAAGGGGCTCCCCCCAGAACGAGAGGGGTTTGGCTTAGCTTACTAAACCAGCCAAATGTGGTTTGATGACTATATTTCACGAAAATCTAATGGTCAAACAAGTTTTCATTTCCTAAGATGCGATAACAATATTTCTTTCTATACTGGCCTTTTGCAATATAATAACAAGGTAAACTAAGCATAAAATAACCCTATGCTAAATATGTGTGAAGAGCAATAAAGCTAACATCAGCGATAGTGCAGTATGCACTGTATACTTTCAGAGTATGCACTGTATACTTTATACAGTAGACAGTGTACACAACATAATATGCATGGTCATCTAATTTGTCAGCGTGCTACGGAAACATCGTACGGAAAAGGCTGAAGTTTAAAGAAAACCGAGACTTTGTGAGGGATGAGAAAGCCAATTTTACAAGCACAGTGTTATGCACCTATTTCGCTTGTACATGGTATAAACTTTACGCCAAGCCAAGCATTTTGGTTTCGAAAAGATTTTAAATTCGACGTCTTGGGAATGCCCGTAGCTTTGCTGTTGCAACTCGGAAGGACTTTTATACATGCTTTAACATTGTAAAGGCATTGGGAATAAACCGTGCAGAAGATGCAGAATTCAAGCGAGGAAAATACGAAGTTTTGTAAAAATTTAAGAAAGCTTGGTTTCCATGTTTTTATCGTAGACTTCTTAAGAGTCAATATGGACGTAATCTGATCTACAATTTTTATTTGAACTAATTTTGTAATAAAATACCTTGTTATTTGTGACCTCTCTGTAATTTGAAAACCCCGTTGTGACCTTAGACCGCGTATAAATTTTTTATTTTTTACAGTATCAAATCTATGACGAGATTTTATATTTCATTTGTAATAGAGCTTAGACCATCCTACTAATTTTATGCTACGTGCAAGTTATAGAAACATCGGGTGTCTAAATTGACCTGGCTTATATTTTTTTTAATATTTAAAATTCTCGCGTCTCGTGTTTGTTACTAAACTCCTCCAAAACGGCTCGACCGATTGTAACCAAATTTTCTGTACATGTTTGCTTGGTCTGAGAATAGGTCGTACCTAACTGATTCAGTTGCCGAATCAGCTAGTAATGTCAGTATTGCAGCTATTTAAAAATAATTCAATTTCCAATTCCTATTTCCGAAATGGACGGATGACATTAGTAAGATAGAATACGAACCGCTACACAAACACTGGAATACCTGTGGAAACTTTCGCGTAAGCGTAGTGTTATCCGCGCGTACGACAAGAGCAGTACAAGCACGAACATGTTCAAACATTTTCGCAGACGAAGCGGTGTTGCAGCATATCGCAGGAGGCGTAATTGTCATAGTGTTATGCGTAGCGTCAAAGCGATACGTGTACGCTACGCTTACGCTTGCGAGCCCTATGCGAACGGCCTTAGTCGTACAATTACATACGCAGTAATTAACACCAGCTTAAAGTATTTAAGTTCTCAACTTTAACGCGGTCACGTCATACCCGTTTAGCGTGACGTGTAATTTCTGTCATGAAACTTGCGATGTAAAGCCAGTAGGTACCAAGACAAGCCGAGTTGAGAATGAGATTAAAATCATTAGAGGGAACGTGCACTGGCGGGTAATTATCCAGCTAACTATACTATTGTCTCGACTTGCGACCTAGTTTTTGTCGAATTAAAAAAAATGGAAATACTTATCATGCTGTTTGGCGCAAATGGACCTAAATGCCTTAGCCTAACACAAATTTATTATAGTAGTTTATGTAACGGTTACATAAAGGGGGGTATTAAAATACGAGTGTGAGTTTAAAAAACGAGCCGCAGGCGAGTTTTTTAATAGTATCACACGAGTGTTTTAATACCTAATTATGTAGAGTTTCATACACTACTTTATCTACGCTCATATTATTATCATAAATCCAAATCATAAAATCTTGCTAACTTTTGTCGTAAATCATTGCAACTACTAAGATGTCAGGTGGAGTGAAATTTTCTTTAGTAGGTTTCACTACTAGACATTTTTCAGCGCAAAGTTTTGACTAAGTAACAAAAAAATTAGTTGTCTGTAAAGTCAGTTTACGGACGATAGATTTACGAGATAACGTCATAATCGTAATCGTTATCGTAATCGTTATCGTAAGCGTAATCGTAATCGTAGTCGTAATCGTAATCATTATCATAATCACAGGCCCAGGTGGAACGTTACCCGGAACGTTAGACATTGTGTTGTTGTCTATGGTCAATCATGGCCTATCTATACTCTCGGCAATGACTACCAACTATATGTTGTCTATGGATTCACTTAAAAAAATATTACATAATAGTAGTTTATGTAACGGTTACATAATGGGGGGTATTAAAACACGAGTGTGAGTTTAAAAAACGAGCCGTAGGCGAGTTTTTTAATAGGATCACACGAGTGTTTTAATACCTAATTATGTAGAGTTTCATACACTACTTTATCTACGCTCATATTATTACCCAAATCATAAAATCTTGCTAACGTTTGTCGTAAATCATTGCAACTACTAAGATGTCAGGTGGAGTGAAATTTTCTTTAGTAGGTTTCACTGCTAGACATTTTTCAGCGCAGTTTTGACTAAGTAACAAAAAAAATTGGTTGTCTGTAAAGTCGGTTTACGGACGATAGATTTTTTATTTATTTTATTTACGAGATAACGTCATAATCGTAATCGTTATCGTAATCGTAATCGTAATCATAATCGTAATCGTAATCATAATCGTAGTCGTAATCGTAATCGTAATCATAATCACAGGCCCAGGTGGAACGTTACGCGGAACGTTAGACATTGTGTTGTTGTTTATGGTTAATCATGGCCCATCCATACACTCGGCAATGACTACCAACTATAAGTTGTCTGTGGATTCACTTAAAAAAATATTAACTAAAAAATATTACCCCATAGACATTGTGTTGTTGTCTATGGTCAATCATGGCCCATCCATACTCTCGGCAATGACTACCAACTATAAGTTGTCTGTGGATTCACAAAAATATTACATAAAAAATATTACCCCATAGACATAGTGTTGTTGTCTATGGTCAATCATGGCCCATCCATACTCTCGGCAATGACTACCAACTATAAGTTGTCTGTGGATTCACTTAAAAAATATTACATAAAAAATATTACCCCAGATACAAATACAGGAGTCCAGAGCCGTGTATCGTTATGGATTTTATACAACTTTCTTTAAATATTTCCATAGTAGAGCGATGTTATTATGAATAACTTTTTAATAATTATAGAAGTCTGTGAATAAAGTAGGTATTTATTTGACACATTTCGATTTCATAATTCGAACTTTAAGCAATGAGCGTAGATAAAAAATATTACCTACCCCAGATAATAATTGTAACCGTTAACCGTTGTATTGCCGATAGCGGTACTGTAATCAATTCCTTCAAAACCCCAGATACAAATACAGGAGTCCAGAGTCGTGTATCGTTATGGATATTATACAACTTTCTTTAAATATT
The DNA here is from genome assembly GCA_036785405.1 of Coenonympha arcania. NCBI lineage: Eukaryota > Metazoa > Arthropoda > Insecta > Lepidoptera > Nymphalidae > Coenonympha > Coenonympha arcania. The sequence continues at coordinate 7,140,541 of JAWDAA010000030.1, read as the reverse complement.
TCCATAGTAGAGCGATGTTATTATGAATAACTTTTTAATAATTATAGAAGTCTGTGAATAAAGTAGGTAATTATTTGACACATTTCGATTTTATAATTCGAACTTTAAGCAATGAGCGTAGATAAAAAATATTACGAGCTTCCAATTTTTATTCATTTTGGATATTTAAATTTACACTGAAAAGTTCTGAATCCGTTAAGTACCATGAACAAAAAATATAATGTTTGTTAGTATAATATTAGCAAAGTCAGTTACCGCACAATTTCAGTCTATTACCTACTATATTCATTTACATAATAAGATTGCTTAGTTACCAAGGTAAAACCAAATTAAGCTTGGTAATAATATTACCTACCTTAATTATTTGATGAATGTCAGAATAATTTGTCTCGTGAATTTTAGCTAGACATGTATATTGTAAATTAGATAAATATTAAGATTTTATGAAAATAATATTCTGTATAATTTAATTATATACCTAGATGAAAATGAACTAGATTGGGGAAAAGAAAATGAAAATAACTATAGTATATTTTAATTGTACAGAAGCACACGGAATGAATTTCGTTAGAATAATATATTCATCACTATGGTAATCGTAAACAAATTTTTCCCGCTAATTGGCCAAATCCGCTGTTTTTTTCCAACCAATCAGCAAAATTCGTTCACAATTGATGACCTCCCTGGCGCAGTGGCGGCGCTCGGATTCGAGTGGGAGGTCGCGGGTTTGATTCCCGCCACGGGCCACTTTGGAATTTTATAATTTCTTATTTTGCTCAGGTCTGGTCTGGTGGTAGGCTTCGGCCGTGGCTATTTACCACCCTACCAGCAAAGACGCATCGCCAAGCGATTTGGCATTCCGGTGCGATGCTTGTAGAAACCATTAGGGTAAATTTACTTACCCTTGCAAGTTAGTACGATAACATCTTAGGCTGCATCATCACTTACGATCAGGTGAGATCGCAGTCAAGTACTAATTTGTTTAGAGTAAAAAAAAACAATTACAATCATGATGAATACATTTTTCTTATAAAATCAGGCCTTGTATAACTTTATTGATAGATTAAAACAAATAGATTACTTGAAAATAAAGGCTATAAACTAGATATTATTGCTTTCTAAACAGTCCATAGGAACGTGTTATGTACGTGAGCGTCCTTTTTCAATAACGCACGCTTTACGTGTCTGGTGTAGTAAGCACGTATCCAATTCAAGACGAATTGATTTGCTTAGTTCATTTCTAATCTTGGGAATTTCAGAAGTGTTACTTATATCAACATTTTTGCGGGATCGAGTTTATGTGTGCTGAATGAGAAAGTTCAGTCGGGGAATTTGGCACAAATACGTGTTAAGTACATTTCTATGTCTTCAGGAAACGCGATCGTAGCGCTGAGTTTCTTATATCGAAGAAAAGTTAGTAACTTATGTGGCATCAACATGTGTAGGTGGCAAACATTTCAGTAATTAAAATTTTAATATATACGGAACATTTTACACATCGCAATCTAGCCCCAAAGTAAGCGATAGCTTGTGTTATGGGTACTAGATAACTGATAAATATACATACGTACTTAATATACATAAATATAATATATTGAAAAACACCCAGACACTGGAAAACATTCATGCTCATCACACAAACATTTACCATTAGTGGGAATCGAACCCACAGACAGCGCATCCGGCGCAGACAGTAGGTTCGCTACCACTACGCCATTCGGTCGTCAATTCAAAGTATCGAATCACATATTGATTTTATATTATCCTGGTCGTCGTTCGCGCTCCGACTACATAGAACCCTCAGAACCCTTTCTAGCTCCGTGACTGCGGCAACTTTTTCTTGTTGTATGAGTGTCATTTGTGTATGTCAATTTGAAATTTGTAAGGTGCGCGGATGCTAATGTGCGTGAAAAATTGTATAGGCTCGGGTTTACTAACTTAGACAGAGTATTTATTGCCGCACTTTCGAAGTCGCCGGCGGCCTCTATACCTCCTCCAGACCTCTGGAACCGGAGGATATGGCCAAAACATTTTACGCAAACCTTCTTCAAACTAAAGACATAGTAGCGCTATTTGTTAAATTTCCCAATAATACGCCACAATATGGCGGAAATCGTTTCCATGGAAACGTGCGTACGCGTGTGGCACTGTGGCGGGGGCCGCGGCCTTTATTAAGGCAGTACTGCGGTCGGCTTGCTACTGATGCTGTCGGTGTCAAAACATACACTTTTGACACCGGTAAACTGGCGACACTTTTTTTCGCGGTCCGCTGCGTCCACGGTGGATTTTAGACAAAGTTTGTACCGTCAAAGCATTTTAGTGTTAAAGAATTTCTATGTAGCCCGCTGCAGGCTTCGTTTCCATTGACACGGAAAGTTTTAAAGCGTAGAAGAGACATAAGAGGTTAGTACAGGTTTTTGTACGAATTTCGAGTCGACTCGCATCGCTCAAACGAATCGAATTCCTTCATACATTTACAGCCAGCGCCATCTATGGACGGTCGCTGACATTCGGCTATCAATAGATAGCGTTGGCTGTAATCGGATCGCACCTCACATCGATCGACCACCAAACGGGCGTCCGCTGCCTCGCGAGCTCCTGCGGTCTCCGTCCCCCGTGCATTTGCGCGTAGATGGCGATGGAGACGATGATGACGACGCGAGGTTCATACAACAGGACCCCGACATCCCCGCGCAGGACAGCGAAATGACCGCTGACCGCGCGGGACCACCAGCCACTCAAGACCCAAAGGCCACAAGCCAGGACGGCGAGGCCTTAGCCCCTTACCGGGGCTAGAAGAACACATCGCCCGGGCAAGCCTCGAGGCCCGTACCCCCGGAGGGACTCGCTCCCTGCGTAGAAGACCACGCTGCTGTGCTGGCTGTAAATGTATGGAGGAATTCGATTCGTTGTGCGATGTAAGTCGACTCGAAATTCGTAAAAAAACCTGTACTAACCTTAATGAAATACTTTCAATCGACGGAAATAGTGCAATTTTTTCTTGTTGTGGAGAACCATTGTATGGTTTGTATTTAATATAATATTTTTCCTTAAAAATACGAAATGAATAAAATATCATAATGATGAGCTTAATCATGCAACATGCGTACCTTTGTTAGTCTTATCATCACGCAATCGTATTATAATGAACAATAATTCCGTTCTACCAAAATTGGTCGCTACGATGATATCATATCCGATGATCCACATCACAGTTATATCAGAAACAATAGGTGATATATTGGGAGCACGATATCTATTCATTAATGGTTCATAGTCTTCAAGCAATGGCCTCAGAGTAATTCAGTCAAAGTATATCAAAACTTATGTTCTTATACTCTGACTTTTAATTCGATTCTGATTCGATTCGATTATTCAGTTATATGACGTTTTTAACTGTCATTTGATAAACTTAATAAACAAAAAGATATATATAAGTAATCAAAGTATTTCACATAAATATTATTTTGCTTTGAAAGTAGCTTCTCTTATTTGATAACATTTGTAGTTATTTTGGTGAAATATAGGAGGATTAATGGAGTTAAGTAAGATTAGAAATGTCATTTTAAGTACTTTGAATAAATATTGACTTCTTTTAGCATCTGTTCCCACACAGTCAGTCACAGTCTGATGAGACGACTATCTACGAGAGACTATCTAAGAAGAAATCGGGTGCATAATTTACAGCTTAGATGGCGTAACTTAGAATAGATACATTTATTTAGTCACGCGTTATCGCGTGTGATGGCTTGCTACGTACGGTCAAATACGCGATATCGAGTGATGGGCTCATTAAAAATTGGATAAACAGACATGCATGATTGGTAAAGATGGAAATCCATGCGGAAGAAACCGCAGGTAAAATCTAGTTTATAAAAATAATGCGAATTGACTTTAATAAGCCCAAGGTCATTCACTATTCTTTGATAATAATAGAATATCCAGACTAGCTTTTATTGGACCAAATATATTTGGCGACTACAATAGACTGACAATAAATAAAGATTGTTCGATGTAGACCAAACGCAAATAGAAGTGATGGCCAGTAAAATCGCTGTACAAGAAAATATTTGATCGATGTGCAATCACCTCTAAATCATATTAACTCTACATTTATTGATATGGCCAATAAGAAGTGTTGAATCATAATTACAAGATTGTAATTTATTGAACTGTTTTTCAGGATTTTTTACCACATCACGCTACCACGTCAGATTATTATTATAATTTTCCTATAACCCTCCACGGTAGCTAAACGTGGGTAAGTAGGCTTCACACACCTTCAATAAAATTGCAGATAGCCAGGAATCGAACGCGAGACCTGTTTCCTAAATCTGAGTGCGCTGCCAACTGTACCGAGGTGGTTGTCAATAATAAATTACAATATAAACAGACAGATAGACGTACAGACAGACAGTCGGACAGACGGACAGACGGACAAACGGGCAGCCAGACAGACGGACAGACTGACAGACGGACAGACGGACAGACGGATAAACGGACAGACGGACGGACCCTCGTAAACTTAGTATTCAGAAATGATTTTTACCCACGACGGAACGGAGTACGGGTATATGAGTTTAGGGTGAGAGACCGTTTGTACATTACTCTATTAAAAAGATTTTATGTTTGTTTGTATGTTAAATTGTTCACAAAAACCAATAATGCAAAAATATTTTTGTTTGTTTGTTTGTTTGTTTGTTTGTTTGTTTGTTTGTGCACATCAATGTTCCCATTTATTTCAAAAACGGCTTGACCGATTTAGATGCGGTTTTCTGTATAGTGTTTGGTGTTCAGCGGCAATGGTTCTTAGATAGTTGTTATGAACATCGATCACCAGGGGGCGCCATAAAATACATTTATATTGCAAACGAATGTTCCCATTTATTTCAAAAACGGCTTGACCGATTCAGATGCAGTTTCCTGTATAATATTTGGTATTCATTGGCGATGGTTCTTAGATAGTTGTTACGAACATCGATCACCAGGGGGCGCCATAAAAAACATTTACAGTGCAAACGAATGTTCTCAATTATTACAAAAACGACTGAACCGATTTGGATACAGTTTTGTACAAAATATTAGTGAGTCATTGGCAATGGTTCGTAGATAATTGTTCTTGTGATTGAACAGCAGGGGGCGCCACAATAAACGTCTCTTTATGACTTGGAAGGGATGATGCCTTCAAACGTTGCTAGAGGAGCTAATGGCTAGTTTGAAGATTAATTTTCATTTTTTAATAATAATATAATTTAAATTACATTAATATATTAATCAAAAAAACTATAAAACAAGTGGAAAATTAAAAAAATTTAAAACACCCACAACTTTTGCAGACTTGTAATTGAAAAGGATTAAATAATTTTTTTGAAACTCCCCGACTAAAGGAAAGTAAGAACTAAGAACCTATCAGTATAATTACAAATCCAAGAAAATCCGTCGGAGCTGCCATTGCTATTTTCGTTTCCAATATCAATTAATGTAATTAGTAAGTATTGATAAACTGCCGGTATATGAGAAGTATCAAGAAATTGAATTAGTCATCAACTGGTAAACAGTACCATCAACACCGTCATAGGCAAAACACAGCAGCTCCGGCGGATTTTCTTGGATTTGTAATTATACTGATAGGTTCTTAGTTCTTACTTTCCTTTAGTCGGGGAGTTTCAAAACAATTATTTAATCCTTTTCAATTACAAGTCTGCAAAAGTCGTGGGTGTTTTAAAATTTTTTAATTTTCCACTTGTCACCAATAAAGAGACAGTGTAAAATGAAATGACTTTTTATAAGAGCCTCTGTACGCTAGACCTACATGAAAATAAAGTATTTTCTATTCTATTCTATTCTATTCTATTCTATCTATCCAACCATTCCGATAATCATGCGAATTGAAGTCAAAGTAAAAATTGAGATATGCCTGAACGTAAACATGCATTACAGTAATAAAGGAAAAAGCTTTCGGTAGGTACAGTACAGGTTTATGTACGAATTTCGAGTCGACTCGCATCGCACAAACGAATCGAATTCCTCCATACATTTACAGCCAGCGCCATCTATCGACAACTGCATGTATTCGACTGTCCATAGATGGCGCTGGCTGTTAATGTATGGAGGAATTCGATTCGTTAGTGCGATGCGAGTAGACTCGAAATTCGTACAAAAACCTGTATTAGCTCCCCTGGATCTTTCCTCCATTTTCATATTCGTTTCTGCCGTATCTACTAATGGTATGGTGCATCAGGGATTACTTTTGACGCAGGGCGTAGGAAAAGTTACAAAATATGTGGAAAAATACAGCCTATGGGCATTACATTATCATAGTTGGTTCTTGCTATAGTTCTGACATGCTTTTAGTTTAATGCCCCTGTGACATAGATAAAAAACTTTCTATTCCTTGTTGACACATAGTCTCATTTCTGACTGACTATATTATAGGCTGACATCGTAAAACCTACTAAGCCCCTTCGCGCACGGCTCGTAAGCGTAAGCGTAGCGTAATCCTCGCTTACGACGAGAGCAGTACAAGCACGAACTTTTCAAACATGTTCGCAGACGAAGCGATGTTGCAGCGAATCGTAGGAGGCGTAATTGTCATATTTTTATTATGCGTAGCGTCATAATGATACGCTTACGCTACGCCTACGCTTACGATCCGTGAGCGAAGGGCCTAAAACTGGTGACATCGTAAAACCTACTTAGAAGACGCACTTAATAACGTCAAGGGAGTTATCCGTCCCTTTCTTTGAACCGTGACCAATCACGCGTAATAAATGACTTTTGTCTTTTTTTTTCATGGAACAATACTTGGCAGACTATAGACAAAAAGTTAGGAGGAAAATATTTCATTACGCGCTATCTTGGGTGGATTAATTAAACAATTCGTTATTTCGCTACAACTGATGGCAAGTATTGGAACAATCACGGACAATTTGATTGATTAACGACAGGGCAGTGAAGCATCCTTAGTTTATTTTCTCATTAGAAGAACCATGCCTCCTATTTGATCTGATATCGAGATGGCGCATGGTTCGAATCCTAGCCCACAAATATACCAACAAAAACATAATAATTTATTAATATATATATATAGCTACTCGTGCTGATTGGCCACTGACTCACTCACTGATTGATCACCTCTCCTGAACAATTTTGTATGAAAAAATTTTTTTTCAAGTAGGTATGGTTTCGTATAAAAGAAAAAAATTCATTCGGAGGAAAAATACGGAGAGAGCTGATGATTGAGGATTTTGGAGACGGGTGAAGAGCATGGCCAGGGTATTGAAGATAAGTGGGGGGTGCTCGACCAAATGTCATTTGAAACGTCATCCAATTGGCAGTGAGCTGAAAAAAAATTCAAAATGGCGGATTCAAAATGGCCGCCATTTGAATTTCGTCCATATCTCGGAAAGTATAAAATATGGAAGAACGGTTTCTTGACTAAAGGTGATCAGGACCCAAAGGTCTATTCGACGGATAGAAAAAAAAAATCAAAATGGCGGAATTTATTTTTTCATAGAAAATGAATGGGGAATATCGAAGAGACTAAAAGTTGGAAGGCGAATACGGGGAAGACAGCCCGCGGGCCACATGTGGCCCGCGCCTCCACGCGCCCTACTAGTGTCAGTATAAAACTGCTGAATCAATAAGTTGAGCTGTAAAAGTACCTACCTACTGAAGATACTTTTTACAGGTAGGTAAGAGTAGGTACTTTATACATCCGAAAAATTTAAAAACTTGTGCAGTTACGTATGGTGTCGGTTACGGTAACAGAGTGACCTCACACTGTCGATTCGCGAGTACAATGATTTTTCCCATTTCAAAAAATAGCCAATGCTTCTAAAGAAGTTTTCACTTCAAAAACATGACGTGGCATTCCGAAAGTGCCGACAACAGAGATAACTTGAAGAAATTCGTGAGTTGTCGGACAACAGTGATAACTTGAAGAAATACGTGAGTTGTCGGACAACAGTGATAACTTGAAGAAATACGTGAGTTGTCGGACAACAGTGATAAATTGAAGAAATACGTGAGTTGTCGGTTATGGCTACAGTTTGAAGTGTCGGTTATGGTAACGGTGTCGTAAGTCGGTTACAGTAGGAGTCGTTACAATGGTTTTTTTCCATCTCAAAAAAACCCATCGCGTCTAAAGAAGTTTTCACTTAAATTATGACCAAGTTCAGCTTTCGTTTTAGACCCACTTGGTTCAACTACTCGTAATTTTTTCAGACACGTAACTGTTAAATATGGTAATCTGACCCTAATAACCTAAGATATAGATATTTCAATCCACGATGATGCGCCCCACTTTGTCACACTCCATACGAATCGAAGACCCTTCAATACAACAAACGTGATTTTTGCTTGTTTTTGAATTTTCTGGGCGGGAGTGTTTAGTTTACATTAATACATTTGAGAATTGGTCGAGATGGTACGGAACCCACAGTGCGCGGGCCCGACTCGCACTTGACCAATTTTTAAGTCTCATTATACTCCGACAACTGGCTCCAGTGTCCTAAAAAGAATGTGAGATAATCTGCGGTAAAACAGTAATTGCGATGCGCTGACCTATTGTCGGTTTTTAATTGCGATGCACTGACTTAAACTGACAGTAGAGACACTGCAATTACTGTTTTACAGTAGAATATCTGACACTGCGGCGGCACTCATTCAGCGTATTCTACTAGAAGAGATCTTACTACTGAGTTTGATTTTACCCAACGGTTAATGCCACCTGCATAGAGTTTATATTATGTTACTAGCTGACCCGGTAAACGTTTTTTTGCCATTATGGATACAAAAATTGCTTACGACCTACTCTCAGACCTACCGGACATACACAGAAAATTTCATAACAATCGGTCGAACCGTTTTCGAGGAGTTTGGTAACGGAGTATTTATTTATTGTATGACGGTAGTTTAAAATTGCGAAAATACGCTCTGGTGCAGAAATAATCGCTGTAATTAATATTTAGGTTCGTACTAGTAGGGAGTCTCGAGTTAGTTCTGGAAAATAAGTAATATTACAGCATACAGACCATGCACCTAGCCCAGTCTGTAATGGTAATACATAAGTTAATCTAATAACGTTTCTATGACGCATGCCGTCCATTATGGAATAGTGAATAAATCTAAATAAACAGGTCTAAATTTACACTCACGGCCGTTTGATTCATTGATGGTATCACCAAAATTGAGTGTTATTGTTCGTTCATAGATCCCTACATATTATGATTATTTCACCTCGGTTATTTTAGGCTAATTGACTCGTACTACTTACCTTCAGTTTGTTTTAAGTCTAAAGTAACTAAGATACGACTTTGAGTATTCTAAAGTAACTATACATTTAAAGACTTCAGATCTGAATCTCTCTAATAAACGATATTCTCGTATCAATTTTTTTTACCAAACCCCTCCGAAACGGCACGACCGATTGTTATGAAATTTTCTCTGTTACTTTGTTCGGTAAGTCTGAGAGTATCTCTATAATGGCAAAACAACGTTTGCCGGGTCAGCTACTATATTTATAAAAGGAAAAGACAAGTCCAGTTTGCCTGACTGACTGATTAACTAATTTATAAATGCTCAAAGCGCTTGAACGAAGTAAGGCAAATATATAGCTTGACGGTTATTCTAAAAAATTTTCATCGGGAAGAAAAACGTGTATTTAAAAGTGTATTGAAAAAGCGTTTCAAAATATTTCATTTGATTTAAGTAGCTAAAACAGATGCAATCAATCTTAATAAAATTACGAGCCCTATTTTCAAAACGAGCGGCTCTGAACATAGACAAATAGAAACCTAAAATAATGTACGCTCCGACTTGACTAGAGTCTACTATATTTCTATAGTCTACTATACTTTTAAAGTTGGTTTGAAATGAAAAGGTTAGAAGCTAATCAACACCTACGCTCTACAATCTACATTGTAAACAACTTTGAAAGTTCATAGCGTTTATTTCAGTTAGTTAGTAGGTAATGTAGTAGAAATATATTTAAGAAGCAAAATGAAACCTCTCTCAAAGAGTATTATTACCAAACCACTTAAATTCAGGCGGGAAACAAATTGCGTTCATTATGTGACGCCAAGCCACGATTTTATGCTAAGCAGGTTTTATAAATCTTTTAATAAATTGTAAAGAACAAAATTATAGAAAACACACATCTCCACATCTCGTGGTTGTGATGAGGGTCTAAAGATGCACATCGGAGGTGCAGCGGATTGATTTGCGTAATTAAAATTGTATACCTATCGACCAAATCTTGGTGCCTTGGATGCACAACCGATGCAAACATTGACCAATCTGAACATACGTAGCTCGACCGATGCAAGTATTAACCAATCAGTGCCAATACGACTTTCAAAAAAAAAACCACGAAGCCAAGCTCTGTCGCCTAGGTACAATTATTTTTACATAGGCACGGAATACATATAATAGTACCTAACGATACAGAAGGTTCACTCTGCAAGATGATTTAAAGAAATAGCTGACACAAAAAGTGCAATTCAGTTCGCAATAGCGCCTGGCTCCGCCTTCACTATACACCTAAAGTTGTGCTCTCTTTCTTATCAACTTTATCTCTTTCGACGTAGTAAGGTTACCTCGTAATCGGGCGCACGCAGCGCGTGAAATAGACCATACAAGAACTAACGCGTGCAACCTAGCCGGCGCGCATTAGTCGTCTGAAATAGATCCGTCGTGACCGCTACTTGTAGCCTTTTCGATCACGTGACAAGTGAATATGGCCTGACACAGGTCACAGAAGCCGATGTCGCAGCCTAAAATACATGATGTGTGAAGTTAATAAATCGATTGCATAATAAAATGGAAAATACTTTCCAAAAAACCAACTTCAAATGCCACTACAAGGAGTGAAATAATTTTTAATGTACACCAATTCGAAGTCGGGCAATGTTTTGTTCAATCATTAATAGTCCTTCGTATTATAAAACTTGATGTGCAAAGAAACGACAAAATTATCGACAATATGAAGGACTATTAGTGAATGAACGAAACATTGCCCGACTTCGAATTGGTGTACATTAAAAATTATTTCACTCCTTGTAGTGGCATTTGAAGTTGGTTTTTTGGAAAGTATTTTCCATTTTATTTTATACTTTTTAGTGGAAAACAACTAATGCGCAAGGCATTGATAAAAATGCCCACACCACTTGAAGTATGCTTCTAAAATCTGAAGAGTTCCCTCAATTTCTCCAAGATCCCATCGTCAGATCCTGACTTCATGAATACAGTAATTACTTGATGACTGCAAGGAAATGCAATAGTAACTATAAAAAATACCTAAATCGCTTCAAGTATACTAGCAAAATTTGAAGAATTCCCTCGATTTTACCAAGATCCCATCATCAGATCCCGACCTGATGACCATAAGACTACCTGCAAAAAATTACTCTTTCAAACAATACCCAAATCACTTCAAGTGTGCTTATAAAATTTGAAGAGTTCCCTCGATTTCTCCAGGATCCCATCATCAGATCCTGACTTGATGACTATGGGACCATCTGTGAACTATACCCTTCCAAACAAAATAATAATTTTCGAAATTGGTCCACGCATCTTCGAGTAATCGGGGAACATACATAAAAAAAAAAAAAAATAAAAAAAAAAAAAAGATTCCGACGAATTGAGAACCTCCTCCTTTTTTTGAAGTCGGTTAAAGATGTGGGCGTTAAGTAAACTCTCATTATTAGGTACATTGTCGCTACATTACCGCGCCGCGGATTAATTGGCGGCTATTATTTAACAAGTGTAATTAAGATTCGACGTTAATTAAGCTTTCACAGAGCTTGAGGCTTGTTTCTTGTGTTTAATTTTTGAGAGCGAACAATTAATGTTGGTAGAGCTATGATAAGAATAATAATGTGAAAGAACTGTAAGATTCAATTTTTTATTCAAGTACTTTGCTAGCGATTTTTTTTACGCGGAACGTTTGATGATTCCGCAGATTCTACCCGTTCGCAGAAGCTTTGCCGATGGTTTCCTCTCCCAATTTCTAGGACCACAAACGACGGACGTCTTATAACAGACTAGCAAACGCCCGCGGCTTCGCTCACGTTGATCTTCTGCTTTACTCCCTCAGGCGTTAAGTTTCCAAAATTCTTGTATTAACCGTCATTTAATTTAATTTTGACCACTAAATATTTCCTAATGCTTGCTGGTTATAGTCAGACGTCGATTTTCAAAGCAATCGGCCCAGTAACAAAAAAGTTCAAAATGGCGGCCAAAAAGTTCATATTTTTTTTATCTTGACCACAAATTCCTTCTCTATGCTTGCTGCGATAGTCAGATATCTATTTTCAAAGCAATCGGCCCAGTAACAAAAAAGTTCAAAATGGCGGCCACTTTTATAAATTTTGACCACAAATTCCTTCTCTATGCCAGCTGCCATAGTCAAATATCGATTTTCAAAGCGATCGGTCCAGTAACAAAAAAGTTCAAAATGGCGGTCACTTTTTTAAATTTTGACCAAAAATTCCTTCTCTATGCTTGCTGCCATAGTCAGATATCTATGTCCAAAGCAATCGGTCCAATAACAAAAAAGTTTAAAATGGCGGCCACTTTTTAAAATTTTGACCAAAAATTCCTTCTCTATGCTTGCTGCCATAGTCAAATATCGATCTTCTAAGCGATCGGTCCAGTAACAAAAAAGTTCAAAATGGCGGCCACTTTTTTAAATTTTGACCACAACTTCCTTCTCTATGCTTATCGCCATAGTCAAATATCGATTTTCAAAGCAATCGGTCCAGTAACAAAAAAGTTCAAAATGGCGGCCACTTTTTTAAATTTTGACCACAAATTCCTTCTCTATGCCAGCTGCCATAGTCAAATATCGATTTTCAAAGCGATCGGTCCAGTAACAAAAAAGTTCAAAATGGCGGTCACTTTTTTAAATTTTGACCAAAAATTCCTTCTCTATGCTTGCTGCCATAGTCAGATATCTATGTCCAAAGCAATCGGTCCAGTAACAAAAAAGTTCAAAATGGCGGCCACTTTTTTAAATTTTGACCACAAATTCCTTCTCTATGCCAGCTGCCATAGTCAAATATCGATTTTCAAAGCGATCGGTCCAGTAACAAAAAAGTTTAAAATGGCGGCCACTTTTTAAAATTTTGACCAAAAATTCCTTCTCTATGCTTGCTGCCATAGTCAAATATCGATCTTCTAAGCGATCGGTCCAGTAACAAAAAAGTTCAAAATGGCGGCCACTTTTTTAAATTTTGACCACAACTTCCTTCTCTATGCTTATCGCCATAGTCAAATATCGATTTTCAAAGCAATCGGTCCAGTAACAAAAAAGTTCAAAATGGCGGCCACTTTTTTAAATTTTGACCACAAATTCCTTCTCTATGCCAGCTGCCATAGTCAAATATCGATTTTCAAAGCGATCAGTCCAGTAACAAAAAAGTTCAAAATGGCGGCCACTTTTTTAAATTTTGACCACAAATTCCTTCTCTATGCCAGCTGCCATAGTAAAATATCGATTTCCAAAGCAATCGGCCCAGTAACAAAAAAGTTCAAAATGGCGGCCACTTTTTTAAATTTTGACCACAAATTCTATCTCTATGCTTGCTGCCATAGTCAAATATCGATTTTCAAAGCGATCGGTCCAGTAACAAAAAAGTTCAAAATGGCGGGCAATTTTTTAAAATTTTGACCAAAAATTCCTTCTCTATGCTTGCTGCCATAGTCAGATATCGATTTCCAAAGCAATCGGTCCAGTAACAAAAAAGTTCAAAATGGCGGCCACTATTTTTAAATTTTGACCAAAAATTCCTTCTCTATGCTTGCTGCCATAGTCAAATATCGATTTTCAAAGCGATCGGTCCAGTAACAAAAAAGTTCAAAATGGCGGCCACTTTTTTTAAATTTTGACCACAAATTCCTTCTCTATGCTTATCGCCATAGTCAAAAGTCGATTTTCAAAGCAATCGGCCCAGTAACAAAAAAGTTCAAAATGGCGGCCAAAAAGTTCAAAATTTTTCCTCAAAATTTGGATCTCGAAAATCCCTTTCTAAATACGAATTCATGATATAATTCCAACCTAGGTACAAATTTCAGATCTCTACGACTTGTAGCTTTTCGGGAATTCCTGGAACAACGAAAAAAATTACACTTTTGTATGGAGAAATCCATAAAACCAACGGTTTTCACCCCTTAAAATTTGAATTTCTGGAATCCCCGTCTTAGTACGAATTCATGACCTAATATCAACCTAGGTACTAAATTTCAGATCTCTACGACTTGTAGCTTTTCGGGAATTCCTGGAACAACGAAAAAAATTTCACTTTTGTATGGGGAAATCCATAAAACCAACGGTTTTTACCCCTTAAAATTTGAATTTCTGGAATCCCCGTCTTAGTACGAATTCATGACCTAATATCTACCTAGGTACCAAATTTCAGATCTCTACGACTTGTAGCTTTTCGGGAATTCCTGGAACAACGAAAAAAATTTCACTTTTGTATGGGGAAATCCAAAAAACCAACGGTTTTTACCCCTTCAAATTTGAATTTCTGGAATCCCCGTCTTAGTACGAATTCATGACCTAATATCAACCTAGGTACTAAATTTCAGATCTCTACGACTTGTAGCTTTTCGGGAATTCCTGGAACAACGAAAAAAATTTCACTTTTGTATGGGGAAATCCATAAAACCAACGGTTTTTACCCCTTAAAATTTGAAAATCTGGAATCCCCGTCTTAGTACGAATTCATGACCTAATATCAACCTAGGTACCAAATTTCAGATCCCTACGACTTGTAGCTTTTTGGGAATTCCTGGAACAACGAAAAAAATTTCACTTTTGTATGGGGAAATCCATAAAACCAACGGTTTTTACCCCTTAAAATTTGAATTTCTGGAATCCCCGTCTTAGTACGAATTTATGACCTAATATCTACCTAGGTACCAAATTTCAGATCTCTACGACCTTTAGTTTTGGCGGAATCCGTGGAACAACCAAAATCACCAAAATGCCTCATTCTTTTATATATATAGACTAGCAAACGCCCGCGGCTTCGCTCACGTTGAACTTTTGCTTTACTCCCTCAAGCGTTTTATTTCCAAAATTCCTGTCGTCGCCATTTATTTTGATTAGGACCACAATTTTTCACTACCTTGCTGATAATAGTCAAATATCGATTTTCAAAGCAATCGACCCAGTAACCAAAAAAATCAAAATGGCGGCCACTTCTTTAAATTTTGACCACAACTTCTTTCTCTATGCTTGCTGCGATAGTCAGATATCGATTTACAAAACAATCGCCCCAGTAATAAAAATGATCAAAATGGTGGCCACTTTTTTCTACAAATTCCTTCTCTATGCTTGCTTCTATAGTCACATATTGATTTTCAAATCATTCGGCTTAGTAACAAAAAGTTCAAAATGGCGGTCATTTTTTTTCAATTTTGACCACAAATTCCATCTCTATGCTTGCTTCTATAGTCACATATTGATTTTCAAATCATTCGGTCCAGTAAGAAAAAAGATCAAAATGGCGGCCATTTTTTTCAATTTTGACCACAAATTCCTTCTCTATGCCTGATTCTATAGGCATATATTGATTTTCAAATCATTCGGCCCAGTAACAAAAAAGTTCAAAATGGCGCCCTTTTTTTCAATTTTGACCACAAATTCCATCTCTATGCTTGCTTCTATAGTCCCATACTGATTTTCAAATCATTCGGCCCAGTAACAAAAAAGTTCAAAATGGCGGCCATTTTTTTAAGTTTTGACCTTTGATTCTTATTCTATGCTCGATGCAATGGTCGGATATTAATTTTGAAAGATATCGGTCCAATAGCTAAAAAGTTCAAAATGGCGGCCATTTTTTTTCAATTTTGACCACAAAATCCATCTCTATGCTTGCTTCTATAGTCCCATATTGATTTTCAAATCATTCGGCCCAGTAACAAAAAAGTTCAAAATGGCGGCCATTTTTTTCAATTTTGACCACAAAATCCTTCTCTATGCTTGCTTTAATAGTCACATATTAATTTTAAAATCATTCGGCCCAGTAACAAAAAAGTTCAAAATGGCGGCCAATTTTTTAAGTTTTGACCTTTGATTCTTATTCTATGCTTGATGCAATGGTCGGATATTAATTTTGAAAGATATCGGTCCAATAACAAAAAAGTTCAAAATAGAGGTCAATTTTTTAATTTTTGTCTACATTTTTTTTTTCTATGCTTGCTGCAATGGTCAGATCTCCATTTTGAAAGGATTCGGTCCAATAACAAAAAAGTTCAAAATGGC
The DNA here is from genome assembly GCA_036785405.1 of Coenonympha arcania. NCBI lineage: Eukaryota > Metazoa > Arthropoda > Insecta > Lepidoptera > Nymphalidae > Coenonympha > Coenonympha arcania. The sequence goes on along the minus strand of JAWDAA010000030.1, from coordinate 7,124,268 downwards.
GGCCAATTTTTTAAATTTTGACCTCAGATTCTTATTCTATGCTTGATGCAATGGTCAGATATCCATTTTGAAAGAATTCGGTCCAATAACAAAAAAGTTCAAAATGGCGGCCAATTTTTTAAATTTTGACCTTTGATTCTTATTCTATGCTTGATGCAATGGTCGGATATTAATTTTGAAAGATATCGGTCCAATAAGGAAAAAGTTCAATATGGCGGCCAATTTTTTAAATTTTGACCTCAGATTCTTTTTCTATGCTCGCTGCAACGGTCGGATATTAATTTTGAAAGAATTCGGTCCAATAACGAAAAAGTTCAAAATGGCGGCCAATTTTTTAAATTAAGACTAAATATTCTTTTTCTATGCTTGCTGCAATGGTCGGATATTAATTTTAAAAGAATTCGGTCCAATAACGAAAAAGTTCAAAATGATGGCCAATTTTTTAAATTTTGACCATATATTCTTATTCTATGTTTGATGCAATGGTCGGATATTAATTTTGATAGAATTCGCTGCAATAACGAAAAAGTTCAAAATGGCGGCCAATTTTTTAAATTTTGACTACATATTCTTTTTTTATGCTTGGTGCAATGGTCGGATATTAATTTTGAAAGAATTCGGTCCATTAACGCAAAAGTTCAAAATGGCGGCAATTTTTTTTAAATTTTGACCTCAGATTCATTTTCTATGCTTGCTGCAATTGTCAGATATCCATTTTGAAAGAATTCGGTCCAATAACGAAAAAGTTCAAAATGGCGGCCAATTTTTTAATTTTTGACTACGCATTCTTTTTCTATGCTTGCTGCAATGGTTAGATATCCATTTTGAAAGAATTCGGTCCAATAACGAAAAAGTTCAAAATGGCGGCCATTATTTTAAATTTTGAGTACATATTCTTTTTCTATGCTCGCTGCAACGGTTGGATATTAATTTTGAAAGAAATCGGTCCAATAACGAAAAAGTTTAAAATGGCGTCCAATTTTTTAAATTATGACCACAGATTCCTATTCGACGTTTGCTGTCATATGAGAAAAAGAATGAAAAAATTTATTCCAAAATCAAAGAATTTCGCAAATGTTCCCATCCTTAAATTTGAAATTCGAATATCCCCGTCGCAGTACAAATTCAACAACCTAGGTACCCTGATTAGTACGAATCAAAAAAATTACACTTTTGTATGGAGAAATCCCTAAAACCAACGGTTTTTACCCCTTAAACATGGAATTTCTGGAATCCCCGTCTTAGTACGAATTCATGACCTAATATCTACCTAGGTACCAAATTTGAGATATCTACGACTTTTAGTTTTTCGGGAATCCCTGGAACAACGAAAACATGTACACTTTTGTATGGAGAAATCCCGAAAACCAACGGTTTTTACCCCTTAAACATGGAATTTCTGGAATCCCCGTCTTAGTACGAATTCATGACCTAATATCTACCTAGGTACCAAATTTGAGATATCTACGACTTTTAGTTTTTCGGGAATTCCTGGAACAACGAAAAAATTTACACTTTTGTATGGAGAAATCCCGAAAACCAACGGTTTTTACCCCTTAAACATGGAATTTCTGGAATCCCCGTCTTAGTACGAAATCATGACCTAATATCTACCTAGGTACCAAATTTGAGATATCTACGACTTTTAGTTTTTCGGGAATCCCTGGAACAACGAAAAAATTTACACTTTTGTATGGAGAAATCCCGAAAACCAACGGTTTTTACCCCTTAAACATGGAATTTCTAGAATCCCCGTCTTAGTACGAATTCATGACCTAATATCTACCTAGGGACCAAATTTTAGATCTCTACGACTTGTAGTTTTTCGGGAATCTCTGGAACAACGAAAAAAATTACACTTTTGTATGGAGAAATCCCTAAAACCAACGGGTTTTACCCCTTAAAATTTGAATTTCTGGAATCCCCGTCTTAGTACGAATTCATGTCCTAATATCAACCTAGGTACCAAATTTCAGATCTCTACGACTTGTTGTTTTTCGGGAATCCCTGGAACAACGAAAAAAATTACACTTTTGTATGGAGAAATCCCTAAAACCAACGGTTTTTACCCCTTAAACATGAAATTTCTGGAATCCCCGTCTTAGTACGAATTCATGACCTAATATCTACCTAGGTACCAAATTTCAGATCTCTACGACCTATAGTTTAGACGGAATCCGTGGAACAACCAAAATGCCTCACTCTTTTATATATATAGATAAGCGCGGGTGGCGGTAGTATGAATATGCATTAGAGCAGAAGAAGGCATAAAAATTTTGACGACCTTTTGACGAAAAAAATTTTGACGAAGGCTTTACGACCGAATGGCGTAGCGGCAGCGAACCTGCCGTCTGCGCCGGAGGTCGTGGGTTCGATTACCACTACTGGTAAATGTTTGTGTGATGAGCATGAATGTTTTTCAGTGTCTGGGTGTTTTTCAATATATAATATTTAAGTATGTATTATATATTTATCAGTTATCTAGTACCCATAACACAAGCTATCGCTTACTTTGGGGCTAGATTGCGATGTGTGTAATGTCCTGATATAATTATATTTATATTTATTTATTTATTTTATTATTTCTTCTGTAAAAAATCAAAAGGTATGTAGGAAATAACGTTAGGTAACAAAACACATATCAAAATCCCGGAAGTTAGTTTGGGGAGCACGATTTCTTTTCAAAGGGCCACATATCAGTTCAATATTGTATGGTAATAAAGGGCGTAGCGTACCTACTGTTATTTCCTTTTGACACATCAAAAAGAAAGTGTATGTACAAAGCCCCAGGCATCTACCGTCTGCAATTTTTCTAGTTCTTATGAAATACAATACTTTTAATATTCTATGTGTGCTTCTTCTTAATGCAGGGTGTGATGCAACTACCAGTTACTCTGATTTATCGACTTATTCCTAATTCGACCAGTTAAATATACTCTGAACATTAGCACATTATCATTTGTGCTTCTTTCGTCCCCAAGATGTGGTCGGACGACATCAAAAGAATCGCTGGCTTTGTAAGGGTTGAGATCATTTTACGAACTTGGCAATTAATCAAGATGCATTATAATTTTCAACAATGGACGCCTATGGGCTATGACTAAAGTCTCATTGAACTTTATCCGAAACAACAAAATATTCGGCAAAATTCCTGTGAGTTACAACCATAAGCACATGTAAAAATATATGTTCAATATCATGGCTTCGAATTTATGTGCGTTGAAATTTATGATAACCTGTTTTTCACCCTTGACTGCTTCTGCCGAATCGCTCCGGAAGTTTGTTTATGACGGTCTGACTGATTCCCCATTTCTATTTCATGGAACAAGTTTTATTGTTTTCATGTTTACATTCTCGACAATACCTCATGCTTAATATTACCATAAATAATATTAATCATACCTTATAGCTATTGTAGAATTATAGACTAGTGTAGTAAAGTAGTTGCATTCTTTTTTTCAATCTGCGATTCATAAAAAATATTGAGACTACTAACATTGAGACATATTCACTCATAATATTAAAAATTAGATAAAAGTTAGAGATTCTGGAAGAACGTTTGCCGTCGGTAGCGTAAATTTTGAGATATGTTTGCCAGTTTCTGTATAAGTATGAAACTTTAAAGTAGGTAAATGTTTCAAATGAGTTAAATTTCCACATATAATATTATACAAACTTTTTCGTACCTCATTTTAATTTTAAGCGTACCCAAGTGCTTGTCATTGTATATTAAACTAGTAGGGCGCGTGGGTGCGCGGGCCACATGTGGCCCGCGTGCAGTCTTCCCGCCCATAAAACTATCGCCGTCATCTCCATCGCCATTTAGAATCTGATTGGCAGTGGGCTGAAAAAAATACCTAGGAGCACGGTCATGGTCTTAAAGATAGTTAAGGGCTGTTCCAACAAAAAATACGCTGAACCTCATCCGATGAGGTTCAGCGTATTTTTGTTCGAGCAGCCCTTAACTATCTTTAAAACCACGACCGTGCTCCTCAATCATCATCCAAATCCTAGGTCATCATCTCTTCTCATATTTTTCTCTGTAGAACTGCGTCAATGACTGGCATAGTTCCCTACTTATTGTGGCATGTACATTTTCCATCGAAAAATAAATTCCGTCACTTTGATTTTTTTTCCATTCATCCCGTAAACCTTGAGATCCTGATCACCTCTTGCTAAGAAACCACTCTCTTATCATTTATACTTTCCGAGATAGAACAACACGAAATTTGTATAGCGGCCATCTTAATCCGCCATTTTGAATTTTTTTTTCAGCTCACTGCCAGTTGCTTGAGGTTCTGTGTATTTTTTGTTTGAGCAGTCCCCACCTAACTATAATACCTTGCCCGTGCTCCTCGACAGTCTTTAAAACCCTCAATCATCATCTCATTCCATATTTTTCTCTGAGAGTCCTCCAAAAACCGCATCAAAGTACTACGTGTTTCACAACTTTTCAATAGGCTCTTCAAAATTCCCCATACATTTTTTCTATGAAAATAATAAAGTCCGCCATTTTGAATTTTTTTTCTATCAATCGTATAGACCTTCGGATCCTGATCAACTCTTGTCAAGGAACCGTTCTTCCATCTTTTATACTTTCCGAGATATCGACGAAATTCGAATGGCGGCCATTTTGAATCCGCCATTTTGAATTTTTTTTCAGCTCACTGCCAATTGGATGACGTTTCGAATGACATTTGGTCGAGCACCCCCCACTTATTTTCAATACCCTGGCTGTGCTCTTCACTCGTCTCCGAAATCCTCAATCATCAGCTCTCTCCGTATTTTTCCTCCGAATGAATTTTTCCCTTATATACGAAATGGTCATTGAAAAAAAATGTTTCCATACAAAATTGTTCAGGAGAGGTGATCAATCAGTGAGTCAGTCAGTGAATCAGCACGAGTAGCTATATATATAGTAACTAGTAGGGCGCGTGGGGGCGCGGGCCACATGTGGCCCGCGTGCTGTCTTCCCCCCTATTTGCCTTACAACTTTAGTCCCTTCAACATTCGTCATACATTTTCTATGAAAAAAATAAAGTCCGCCATTTTGAATTTTTTTTCTATTCATCGTATAGACCTTTGGATCCTGATCACTTCTTGTCAAGAAACCGTTCTTCCATCTTTTATACTTTCCGAGATATCGACGAAATTCCTTTGGCGGCCATTTTGAATCCGCCATTTTGAAATTTTTTTCAGCTCACTGCCAATTGGATGACGTTTCGAATGACATTTGGTCGAGCACCCCCCACCTATCTGCAATACCCTTGGCTGTGCTCTTCATCCGTCTTCGATATCCTCAATCATCAGCTCCCTCCGTATTTTTCCTCCGAATGAATTTTTCTCTTGTATACGAAACGCATAGTGAAAAAAAAATTTTTCATACAAAATTGTTCAGGAGAGGTGATCAATGAGTCAGTCAGTGAATCAGCACAAGCAGCTATATATATATTAACTAGTAGGTCGCGTGAGGGCGCGGGCCACATGTGGCCCGCGTGCTGTCTTCCCGCCTTTAAAAAAATCCCTTTAAAATTCCCCTTACATTTTGTATGGAAAAAAATAAATTCCGCCATTTTGTTTTTTTTTTCTGTCCATGGAATATACCTTCGAGTCCTGATCACTTCTTGTAAAGAAACCGTTCTTCCATCTTTTATAATTTCCGAGATATCGACGAAATTCGTTTGGCGGCCATTTTGAATCCGCCATTTTGAAATTTTTTTCAGCTCACTGCCAATTGGATGACATTTCGAATGACATTTGGTCGAGCACCCCCTACCTAGCTTTGATACCCTAGCCGTGCTCTTCACCCGTCTTCGAAATCCTCAATCATCAGCTCTCTCCGTATTTTTCCTCCGAATGATTTTTTTTCTTCTATACGACCTCATTCACGAAAAAAAAATTTTTCATACAAAATTGTTCAGGAGAGGTGATCAATCAGTCAGTGAGTCAGTCAGTGGCCAATCAGCACGAGTAGCTATATATATATATTAATGAAGTTGATTTTGATTCCGCCATTAAAATAAAAAACCGGCCAAGTGCGAGTCGGACTCGCGCACCGAGGGTTCCGTACTCAAGAAGTACTGAAGCAAAACAATCAGGCATACTAATGTAGATGTAACACGACCAAAACTGTAACGACCAAAGATGTAAAACGGTAATAATTACCTTTGTTAATGAACCGCAAAACTAACTTTGTTTGTAGAGGTTTATTGTTAATATCAAAAAAACTATGCTAGTTAGAGCATTGGCTATAGTTTTCCTGTAAAACATACGTAAATTCCTATTGACCATAATTATTTGAGATTTTTCGATTGGTAAACTCCGGAGATAAGGGGGGGGAACGGTATTTTTTTAGACATTTTCACCGATAAATCAAAAACTATCATGACTAAAAATAATTAAAAATCGGTTTTAGAATGTACAAAGTAAACCCTTTCATATGATACCCCACACAGTACAGTTATCTCACTTTTAAATTTCAACCCTCCGATTTTCCCCCCTTTTTAAATAAGAACAAAAATAATTTCCATTTTTTTTTATTCCAGTGTCATTGGGCCACTAATATACACAACTATTCCAAATTTCATATCGATAGCTCCGGTAGTTACTGAAATAATCGAGTGTGACGGACAGACAGACGGACAGACGGAGAAAGTCGCACCATAAGGGTTCCATTTTACCATTTTGGTACGGAACCCTAAAAAGAAAATAAAAGTACGTTTTTGTAAGTATTAAATTTCAATGTTCAAAAGCGAACTTGATTTTGACTTTTGCATTCGATCGTAACGAAAACAAAACATGATTTAGGTGCCAGCGGGTGATTCTCATAAAAAAATTGTGCATCGCCCAAATCGCCGGTCACTGCAGCAACCCATAATTATAGGAGGGAAAAACATTTTATCCTCTTCCTGTTGAGAAATTGTCCCTACTCGTGCACGAGTGGCCTCTTGATCTTTTGTCCTCAGTGTTGCCCGTACACTGCGTTTTCATAAAATCTGCGCCATTTAATTTACCGTCGGCAAATAAATAAACTGGATGAGTAACGAAATTTCAACAATAAAGTTTTAAATTACCGTAGCGGAGTGGGAATAAAATGGAAAATTGTTAATAATTCAACAAGCGAGTAAACATCGCTAACTGGTTGCCGAGACCGGCGATATTTCCGCCACTCTGCAGTTAGCCTGCTATTGTTTGTGTTGCAAGCTACAATTTTTAAAATTTAGTCTTAAAATGATTTCGCGTGAAAATGGATAATAATTACAGCGCTAGCAAATTGGATTGATAGTTTTATGTATGTATTAATTTGGTGTATGAGTGAAATTGGTTTTCTTTGCTTTATCAGGAATCAGGTCAGACTATTAACTTACTAATATAACCTTTTCATTGTTAAGCGAATTAAGATTGTTTGTGTAGTGAAGTGTCGAAGTAGTACGGTGCAATTAACTCAAAAAACGACTGAACCGAAACATCCAAAGTAAAATTATTAATCCAGCTCCAAATTGTTCTATGCAGTCCACATATGGTTGAGTAAAAAGTTACACCTAGCGTCGGATTTGAGGGAAGTGGGGATAGAAGTGGCATTAAATCTTTTTCTTAAATATAATATATCGTTTTTCTTAAGTAATCATGTTTACCCACGACGGAACGGAGTACGGGTATATGCGTTTAGGGTGAGAGACCGTTTGTACATTACTTTATTATTGAGATGTTATGTTTGTTTGTATGTTAAATTGTTCACAAAAACCAATAGTGCAAAAATATTTTTGTTGTTTGTTTGTTTGTTTGTGTGTGCACATCAATGTTCCCATTTATTTCAAAAACGGCTTGACCGACTTAGATGCGGTTTTCTGTATAATGTTTGGTGTTCAGCGGCAATGGTTCTTAGATAGTTGTTACGAACATTGATCACCAGGGGGCGCCATAAAATACATTTATATTGCAAACGAATGTTCCCATTTATTTCAAATATGGCTTGACCGATTTAGATGCAGTTTCCTGTTTAATATTTGGTATTCATTGGCGATGGTTCTTAGATAGTTGTTACGAACATCGATCACCAGGGAGCGCCATAAAAACATTTACAGTGCAAACGAATGTTCTCAATTATTACAAAAACGACTGAACCGATTTGGATACAGTTTTGTATAAAATATTAGTGAGTCATTGGCAGTGGTTCGTAGATAATTGTTCTTGTGATTGGACAGCAGGGGGCGCCACAATAAACGTAACTTTATGACTTGGAAGAGATGATGCCTTCAAACGCTGCTTGAGGAGCTAATGGCTAGTTAGAAGATTAATTTTCATTTTTTAATAATAATATAATTTAAATAACATTAATATATTAATCGAAAAACTATAAAACAAGTGGAAAATTAAAAAAATTTAAAACACCCACGACTTTTGCAGACTTGTAATTGAAAAAGGATTAAATAATTTTTTTGAAACTCCCCGACTAAAGGAAAGTAAGAACTAAGAACCTATCAGTATAATTACAAATCCGAGAAAATCCGTCGGAGCTGCCATTGCTATTTTCATATTAGAATTAAGACTTCCGTGATGACCCCTGATGGGTCCGAAACTGGTCGGGCGATCCTGACCAAGTCATAGTGAGTTTTAGCCGTTTTTTCAGTAAAATTATTGCTATTTTCGTTTACAATATCAATTAATGTAATTAGTAAGTATTGATAAACTGCCGGTATATGAGAAGTATCAAGAAATTGAATTAGTCATCAATTGGTAAACAGCACCATCAACACCGTCATGGGCAAAACACAGCAGCTCCGGCGGATTTTCTTGGATTTGTAATTATACTGATAGGTTCTTAGTTCTTATTCTTACTATCCTTTAGTCGGGGAGTTTCAAAAAAATTATTTAATCCTTTTTCAATTACAAGTCTGCAAAAGTCGTGGGTGTTTTAAAATTTTTTAATTTTCCACTTGTTCTTAAATATTTCAAAAACAATGCGGCTTAGCGCAAAAGTGGCAAGGACGTCCGGGTTTGGGTCTAATAATAATTATACGGTAGTAAAGAAGCGACGTTTGAGTTGAATTAGGTATGAAGGTAGAAAGAAACAATGAAATCTTTATTTGGGATCATTTTGGGATACACTTTAAACAGTTACACAAAAGAGAGAAAAAGAAACAAGCAAAGAACCTTGTGCAATCCTAAAATGAGCCTTCACTCAGCATCACCTATGCCGTTGAAGACTAAGCGCTGGTCTTCCGTGAGGAAATACGATTAAAGTTGCCTGGACTTCACAAGATCTGATAAGATCACAAGATAAGATTTTATAAAAGGCTGTATACCTACTGTAAAGATTTGCAGAGTTTTTAGTTCAATCAAATGACCACATAGTTACACTCTCACATAGTTTCCATGAGCAGTATTTATATCCACCCAAACTATTGATTTAAAACACCATACGAAAAAGAGCCTGCATTCTGCCGCAATACAAAAGCTATACGGCCGAAACATGTTTCTAAGAAACGAACAATGGTTCGTTATTAAAAGCTTGGAAATAATGGCACTCTGTATGTATATAAATACCAGTGTATATAATTATTTGAATGAGCCACACCACATAATATTGTGGAGCAGTACAGTGTACAGACATGCGACCGGGTCACGCAGGCTTTTTGCAAGCATAGAGCATGTTAAAAGTGGGAACGGGAGCGGATTATAACAAATAGTGGTTGCGCTTTTCATCGACCAAACTTAACATCGATTTAACCAATATTAACAAATTTTTTATTCGTTATTACAAACAGTGGTTGCACTTTTCGTCGACCAAACTTAACATCGATTTAACCAATATTAACATATTTATTATTCGTTATTACAAACAGTGGTTGCGCTTTTCATCAACCAAACTTAATATCGATTTAACCAATATAAACAAATTTATTATTCGTTATTACAAACAGTGGTTGCGCTTTTCGTCGACCAAACCTAACATCGATTTAAACAATATTAACAAATTTGTTATTCGACCAAGTACAGGGTAGGAATCAGGAAGGGTACTTACCTTACCAATGCGTTCACCATTATTTTTGTTGATATTTTAAATTGTAGATTTTACCTAAAGTTTATCTTACCCTGCACCGGGTGCACCCCTGTGAAATATAAACAAAAAATTGGTTGTCTGTAAAGTCGGTTTACTGACGATAGTTGAACGTGACAACGTCTTCTTTGTCGCTCGTTCCGCGCTCTCGCTTGCCTTACATGGCGAGAGCGAGGTAACGCCGCATGAGTCATGGCTCTATCGAATTATATGATATTGTCACGTCAAAAAAACATGATTTTTCTTCGTAGCTGTCGCTCACGGCTACGTCTGAATAAAATTCAGTTTCTGAGTTCCGTTGATTTTTCTAGATAAAAAAAATTGGTTGCCTGTAAAGTCGGTTTACTGACGATAGTTGAACGTGACAACGTTTTCTTTGTCGCTCGTTCCGCGCTCGCGAGGTAACGCCGGTAACGCCGCATGAGCGAGGTAACGCCGGATGAGTCATGTTTTTTCGTGCGTGCAACCGGCTTTATCGATTTATAAGACGTTGTCACGTCAAAAAAGGCTGAATAAAAATATTTTGAATATTCAAATGTAGATAAATATATCTTCAAAAGATTAATGACTTCAGTATTAAGAATCTTAAATTGATAGATGCACGTTTCTTAGAAAAGAAAATTAATATCAAATTTTGACCGCATTAAAGCACATTTTAAACAATGAATTATTCCAAAGCTAAAGGATCAAAAAAACCAACTTAGAAACATTTTTAATTTATCATTACTTCTCGCTTTCTCATATACACAGAAAACGAAGCCTTATCGTAAACGCTGAGAAGCCATTCGTGTTTTAATTAAGCAGTATGTTCAGAGTTGATTTTGTAACAGCGCTGTTAATACCTCATAACGTTAAGCCACCTTGTTAACTTAAGCACTAAGCAGTGGTGGCTTAGTGGTTAGAATTCTATCCAGAATGTTCAAACTTTAAACTCCAGAAGGTCAAAATTTTCGGTGATAGAAGATTAATTTTATTTACGTTGGAAAAATCCTCCAGCGTCAAAAATAACTTAGCGTTTCAGTGTTGAGCAATATCAAGAATAAGGCGATATCATAAACCTTTTATAGGATGCTCATTCCGAAATTGATGACATTGCAGAGAAAATATTTGCGCCATCAAAATACCTATAAAATGACGTAACGTCGAAGAACCGTTTTATTATTTCGCATTATGTTTTTATTTATTAGGCATAATAATTATCTAGCTGTAAAAGAAGCACGTTCGTTCATTGCTTACACATAATAATGTTTTTTTTATAAGGAGATAGCTTAGTTCTTCTTACTTACAATTACGAGTAACGAGCCTTGGCAAACAATTTTTATTAGATTATACTAAGACTCATAGCAAGCATAAAAATGACTATAAATCCTTTTATTGAACACAAACTCAATTTCAACTTGTTTATTGCTAATGAGTCTGTCAAATGCTAATGTAGATTAATTAATCTCAATCTATCTCTGTCTTTCTGTATCACTCTGTGTCGTAATCCTCTTTACGGAGTGTCGTGAAGTTTTCTTCTGAGGTAAGTATGGTAATAATTATTCTACTTGCTCTATACCGAAAGATGTTTTCTTACACATAACAATGTCATTGCCATCCAACGTCGCAATGCTGCAAGCCTTATGGGCACTTTTCCAGTTGACACCGATTCGGAGGAATACTTTGACGCTTAAATTAAAATTCCTCCATTTCCATTCCATCCCTTCTTTAGATTATATTACATACTAGCAGATACCCGCGGCTTCGCCCGCGTAACTTTTAGGTTTCCCTATTCTCACGGGAACCATAGATTTTTCCCGAATAAAAAGTAACCTTTGTGTTAATTTAAAGCGAAATCTATCTCCATTTTAACTTTCAGCCAAAAGTTTTCAATAGTTGCAGCGTCAATGAGTATTTCTCCCGCTGGAATAGTGAAAAACAAATATTCGGAAATAACCATTGATTTTCCCGGGATAACAAAAAGGCTTCTCTATTCTAATTTTCAGCCAAATCAGTTCACCAATTACAGCATGAAGGGATATTTTCCCCGCGTGGATTTCTGTTTTTCACTGTTTCCGAAGGAACCATGGATTTTTCCGGGATAAAAAGTGGCCTTAGTATTAATCCAGGATATATCTCTATTCCAAATCAGTTCAGTAATTATGTCATGAAGGCATATTATCTATCACTATTATCATGGAAACCATGAAATTTTCCGGGATGAAAAGTATCCTATGTATTAATCCAGGATAAAATCTATCTCCTTTCCAAATTTCAGTCATATCAGTTCAGTAAGTGCAGCGTAAAGTAGTATTTTTCGCGCGTGAATATCAATTTTTCAGTTTTCCCGCAAAAAACATGGATTTTTCCGGGATAAAAAGTAGCTTTTTCACTAACCCAGGATATTATCTATCTCCATTCCAAATTTCAGCCAAATCCGTCTTGTACTTACTGCATGAAGATTTTTTTTCACGTGAATTCGGTTTTTAACTAATCCCACGGGAACCCTGGACTTTCCCGGGATGAAAAGTGGCTTATGTGTTAACCCACGATGCAATTTATCACCATTCCAAATTTGAGCCAAATCGGTTCAGTAGTTGCGGCGTGAAGGAGTATCGAAGCTTGGTAAAATACGAACTTTGGAGCCCCGTTTCACCCCTTTAGGGAGAGAATTTTGAAAGATACTTTCGTAATACACCCCTAGACCTCATAAGGAACCTGTGTGCCAAATTTGAAGTCTCTAGACCCAGCGGTTTGAGCTGTGCGTTGATATGTCAGTGAGTGAGTGAGTCAGTATCTTCTTTGATATACCATGAAATTTTCCGGGATGAAAAGTAGCCTAAGTATTAATCCAGGATAAAATCTATCTCCTTTCCGAATTTCAGTCATATCAGTTCAGTAAGTGCAGCGTTAAGTAGTATTTTTCGCGCGTGAATATGAATTTTTCAGTTTTCCCGCGAAAACCACTGATTTTTCCGGGATAAAAAGTAGCCTTGTTATTAACCCAAGATATTATCATCTATCACCATTCCAAATTTCAGCCAAATCGGTCTTGTACTTGCAGCGTGAAGATTTTTTTCCGCGTGAATTTCGGTTTTTAACTAATCCCACTGGAACCATGTATTTTCCCGGAATGAAAAGTAGCTTATGTGTTAATCCAAGATGCAATTTATCTCCATCCCAAATTTGAGCCAAATCGGATCAGTAGTTGCGGCGTGAAGGAGTATTGAAGCTTGGTAAAATACGAACTTTGGAGCCCCGTTTCACCCCTTTAGGGAGGGAATTTTGAAAAATCCGTTCTTTATGCACCCCTAGACCTCATAAGGAACCTGTGTGCCAAATTTGAAATCTCTAGACCCAGCGGTTTGAGCTGTGCGTTGATATATCAGTGAGTGAGTGAGTCAGTATCTTCTTTGATATACCATGAAATTTTCCAGGATGAAAAGTATCCTATGTATTAATCCAGGATAAAATCTATCTCTTTTCCGAATTTCAGTCATATCAGTTCAGTAAGTGCAGCGTAAAGTAGTATTTTTCGCGCGTGAATATCAATTTTTCAGTTTTCCCGCAAAAACCACGGACTTTTCCGGGATAAAAAGTAGCTTTGTTATTAATTCAAGATATCATCTATCACCATTCCAAATTTCAGCCAAATCGGTCTTGTACTTGCAGCGTGAAGATTTTTTTCCGCGTGAATTTCGGTTTTTAACTAATCCCACGGGAACCATGGATTTTCCCGGGATGAAAAGTAGCTTATGTGTTAATCCAAGATGCAATTTATCTCAGTTCCAAATTTGAGCTAAATCGGTTCAGTAGTTTTGGCGTGAAGGAGTATTGAAGCTTGGTAAAATACGAACTTTGGAGCCCCGTTTCACCCCTTTAGGAGGGGAATTTTGAAAAATCCTTTCTTAGTGCACCCCTAGACCTCATAAGGAACCTGTGTGCCAAATTTGAAGTCTCTAGACCTAGCGGTTTGATATATTTAGATTAGTTAATCTTTTATTTTAGGTTATATATGTATATATATATATATATATATATATAATATATATATTATAATATATAATATATATATTATATATATATATATATATTAGCTGACCCGGCACACGTTGTTTTGCCATATAACTTTTTTTCTCACTTAGGGGCATAAAAAATAGATAACAACCTGCTCCCAGACCCAGAGAATATACACTGAAAAGTTCCTAACAATCGGTCCAGCCGTTTCGGAGGAGTTTGGTAACCAAGAAAAGCGAGAGAATTTCATATATTATTAGAGAAATAATGTTACTTACTTATCTTGTAAATACCTGAATACAGGGAGACGGAACAGCCGCGTTCACAATGATTTACTTAAATTTCGGGGAAAATATTACTTTACACGATTGTTAGAAAGCCTTAAAATAAAACTCTCCATCAAAGATTAATGTAATTTTGTACTTTTTTTTGTGTGCAAGAATTCATTAAAAAGCTTGCGCCGTTTTGCAGACAATTTTGAAAGTATGACAAAATTAGATGCTTTTTGGGAATTTTTTTCTGAAAGAGGGTTTGAGAAAATTAATTTTCTTGTCAATAACAATTGTTCATTAAACCCCTATTTTCCGTTACATATTTTTCTGGAAGGATTCGATGATCAGTTATTTAAACAATTGTACTTAAACATCACAAAAAAGAGCCAGGTTGCAATCTCTTCAAGCCTTAACGAAAGCGCATACAAAGCAATTTTCACTATGACATGTTTTAACTGCTCGCAATAATAATTTGTTATTGCCTTAAGACTAAATAATACGTTTGATAAAAGCATACATTAGTAGCGATTGTTTCTTCAGTTAATTCTCCATAAATACATCAATTAAAAGCTGTGAGAAAAAATCGTGTAAATACAACAATACTCATTTCCTTTAAAATGCAACACTTATACGTTTAAGTAAATACAAGTTTGAACAACACAAAATTCGCTAAGCGGCTAATAATTAAAAAGCGGAAACAATAAAACTCAAAATAAAAAATAACGTCAAAAGTCACCAACCTTTACCGAAGTCCGTTTACAGAACAAATACACTTTAGCACTTCACGAGAACGCGACGAAATAGACGACGTAGAATTTCGTCACTATTTTTGCGCGTCGGTAAGGCTCCGTAGATACACGTAGCGTCCGTAGTAGAGCCTACGCGATACTGCTACGATGAAGCGGTTCGAACGACGGTGCGCACGCTTGGTACGGATCGGCGCGTCCGACTGATCTTATTACCATTCCATTACGGTCTAGAATGGCGTGATTTGTATAATTTAATACCATGCAGCAATTATAGCGGATTGAAGCGCTTTTGAGTGAGGAGCATTTGACGCATTTTTTTATTGAACACCTTTCAGGTGTTAACATTGTGTTCAGTTTTGTTTGAATAGGAAAAATTGTAGTTATGATTGACGCATACTACATACACTGCAGGCTATATGCTGTAGAAGTATGTTTTTTGGACAGATAAGAGTTTATTTTTGTAAATTCTTACTTAATAAGAGCTTTCGAAACATTCTTCCAACAGGGAATATGATTGTTTAGATGCGTGTTAATTACATGTAATTAGTATGAAATGAAAGAGGACGCCTGAGCCGTAAATTGTCACGTTAGCCTTAATAGCTCCCTGGATAAAGATCTAACTTAAAACAAAGGATCGCAGGTTTGACGTGAAACCCGCTGTAGGAGTACTTTCTGTCATATCTACTACTAAAACACTTTTTTTGAACAGGAAACGGTAATTCACTAGGTATAGTTCATGTTCACAACTCCACCCCTGTCCGGGGCCGTTCCAAGGAAGCCTATGCTAATCGTTGATTCTATATCTTTTTGACGTGACAACGTCTTATAATTCGATAGAGCCGGCTGTACGCACGAAAAAACATGACTCATGCGGCGTTACCTCGCTCATACGGCGTTACCGGCGTTACCTCGCGAGCGCGGAACGAGCGACAATGAAGACGTTGTCACGTTCAACTATCGTCAGTAAACCGACTTTACAGGCAACCCATTTTTAAAGTTAAATGTAATTACTAAAGTTATCAACCTGAAATTTGGAATAATTGTGCGTCAAAATTTCAAAACGAGTTAACAATATTGATTTGCGTATTTTATGAAAGTGCGTATTAAAGTATACCTAGATAATATTTGTAAAATGAATTTAGCAGAATATTATTATAAATCCTTTGTATTAAAAACTCCTACTCTCGTTCTGGTATGCTCTATTTCTATTCCTACGCATTATGAAGGAAAGATGTTATTGAAACCTTGACTTGCACTGGTATGCGCGCCCTTGCTTGTATTAGAAATTATTATAAAGACACTGCGTCTACGTCACCGTGCATGTGTGAAGGCGTCACGTATTAAAACAAGGTTACCTAGTAAAATAAGTAAACGTAAAATAAGGTCACGTATTAAAACTCGTCAGACGAGTCAAGCGAAGCGCGAGGGCACTACCTATCTTTTCTCGAAGTGTTTCGCCGTATTTTTAAACCCTTATAACTTAGGCCAGAATTATTACAGATAATCAAAATTCTCGGGAAATGATGTCGCCGGTGAACTTATTAAACGTATAAAGTTTCAATATCATAGGTCTTATACTTTAGATTTTATTGATACCTGAAAAACCCAGATTTCGTCACTGACTGTCTGACTGACTCACTGATGATCTCATCAAAATTCCTAGGTACTTCCTGAAGTCCTAGAAAGCTGAAATTTGGTATGTAAGCAAGAATTAGTACACAACCAATAAAAAAATTCCAAAAGTTGGAAATATAACCCCCCAACCCCTTAAAATAGGGGATGGAAGTTTGTATGAAACTACGGCAAATATTAATGCTAGAGGTCTCAAAATTGATAAAGAGACTCTTCGTAATAAACAATTAAATACGTGTTTCAGGATTTTTAGTAAATCACCCCACATCCATCAAATTACGGGGTTGGAAGTTCGTATGGGGGGATGGAAGTTTGTATGAAACTACGGCAAATATTGATGCTAGAGGTCTCAAAATTGATATAGGGACTCTTTGTAATAAACAAATAAATACGTGTTTCAGGATTATAGTAAATCACCCCACATCCATCAAATTAGGGGGTTGGAAGTTCGTATGGGGTTTCCCATACGTATATAGGTACAAACTTAATTTCATGTTAGATATCTGCTAGTATACATCTGGAAAAACACGTAATTTTTTTTGGTAATTTAAGGTTGGTTTTAGGTTGGGTAGAGCGACCACTAACAGCGGTTCTCATTATTCTATCTATCCATGGTTTGCCTTACTAGAGATAGATATGTGACATAACTTGTATGGAGCTTAAGTCACAATTCACATTAATATCTCTAGTAGGGTAAATAGAAGATAGATAGAATATTGCATAACATTACCTACTAGCCAGAAAAAATGTCTATTTTAATAAAATTATTAAATTTAATTATTTAATTAATAAAATTATTAATTTAATTTTATTTAAATGTCGCCAGTTTATCAGTGTCAAAGTTGCTTGTTTTGTCACCAGCAGTAAGGCCTCGCTGTAGTTCGCTCAGCAGCTTCCTATAGAACTTTCATAGATGGCGCTACTGTTTACTTGTACGAAAAAGGTTTACGTAAATCGTTCTGATGCCCGCGCGTATCCGACATTATCGGTAAGTAGGTATGAAATCCTTAATTTCAAGAGTACACTTATAAAATTCTAAATCAGGTAGTGTTAAATGATCATAAATAAATCAAAAGCAACGGATTTAAAAGTAAATAAAATATGAGAAAAACTAAAAGGTGCAAAACCTGGAAAACTAGTTCCATTGAGGGTTTATCTACACTGCACGAATTTATGACAATCTGAATTTTTTAGTTTTGTGAGGAATTTTTAAGTATTATTTGCATCCACGTAGTTTATTGGTTAGTTATAATGTGCACTAGAGTGTATTTTTGTACCCGAAGAAAGAGATGTGTCCGACTAAAGGAAACTAAGAACTAAGAACCTATCAGTATGATTACAAATCCAAGAAAATCCGCCGGAGTTGCTGTGTTTTGCCTGTGACGGTGTTGATGGTGCTGTTTACCAGTTGATGACTAATTTAATTTCTTGATACTCCTTATATAACAGCAGTTTATCCTGCAATGCTTTCCAGCCCGCACGGTCCTGCGCCACTTGTATCCAGCGCCTTCCCGCGATTCTTTTAATGTCGTCAGTCCATCTGGTTGGAGGTCTGCCAACACTGCGCTTTCCCGTGCGGGGTCGCCATTTCAGCACTTTGGGTCCCCAACATCCGTCGGTTCTACGAACTATGTGCTCCCGCCCATTGCCACTTCAGCTACGCGATACGTTGAGCTTTGTCGGTGAATCTGGTTCGTCTACGGATCTTCGGATTCTGATTTGATCACGTAGAGAAACTCCGAGCATAGCTCTCTCGATCGCTCGCTGAGTGACCCTGAGCCTTATGAGGCCAATAGTAAAAGACCAAGTCTCGCATCCGTATGTCATCACTGGTAACACGCACTGTTCAATTACCCCTTAGTCACTAAAAATTGCATAGGAGGCCCTTGATAAGTCTGGATACACTTTTACACCTAAAGTACAGACGAGGTTGAAACTTTAATGCCTAAGCCCCAGTTGAAACCTATGACACTTTGCGAGCTGCCGGCAAATATCAGAGGGTTTTATTTCGTTTCAATTCTACGAGCAGCAGATGGTAGCTTCCCCAGAGAGTTTGCGCAGTTGTGTACGAACTATAGCAGGCCGACGTGTCTATGAAATGTGGAAGTATTCGGAATTGTTTGTTTGTTGGGGAAGTTTGATCCGTTTTTGGATTTATGTGTTTGTGCTTTTTTACAAGGTTTGATTCAAGTTACAATGTATGTATCGTTACAACACCGACGCAATGTTGCCTTTTTAGCGGTTTTAACACGATATACTTTTGTCAGGGTGCTCAAGAACTACTCCTTCGCCTTTCTACTATAGAACCGCAAGGCGCCGAGAGCGGTGGCATCCTATGTGATTGACATCCTACAAACTCGCATGAAACGCTTTTCTTCAACGTTTCTGATACGAACTGGTGTGGAACGTCCTTTTAGCCTCCGTGTTCCCAGACAAGTACAATCTGGGTGCCTTCAAGGGAAGTAGAGTTAATGGGAACTTTCTAGACAAGCGCGCTCAAACCTAGACCACATCATTACTTTCCATCAGGCATGATTATTGTCAAACGTAAGCCTATCTACAATAAAAAATGTAACTATATTTGTCCAGTTGGAATCATGGAACTCAATTTTAAAGCATTATCATCCAATTGAGCTGAAATTTTGATTCGCGTTTAGCTGGGTCAGCAATGGTTCTAATTCTGTTGTACAAACCTCTGAATTTTCATTTTTCATTTTTATTTTCATTTTCATTTAGACGCGTAAGATTAGTTTAGTTTTGCAGATTTTGCACATCAGAATTGGCACCAATGAATTAGCTGTGTGACGTCATTTTAAATCCAACATGGCGAATAATCCAAGATGGCGGAATAGTTTTTTTAATGTATATTTGAATGATTACTAATGTATCAGAGAGCAAGATCTCGGAAACCTGAATTTTTAAAAACACCTTGACTCTCCTTAGAAGGAAAATAAACTTTACCACCAAGTTGTCTAGTATTTTTGCTCTGAATTCGGCTGAATTGCACCTACACATCTTGAATACGCGATGACTTGGAATTTTAAATAGGTTTCTACTGGTTATAAAATGAGCTTGGGTTTCCTCCGCTGCGGTAATTATTTGCTTTGCTTGCTACTATAGACCTATTACAATAATTAAAGACATTCACACAGTGCCCCCAGGAGGAATGGAGAAAGAACGGGTGTTCATTCGGCATTTTAAGTGTTCCATACCAAAATGGTAAAAATAGAACCCTTATGGAGAAGGGTTAATTTGTTTTGCTGTAATCCGCTTCTTGAAAAGATTCTGTATGGTACAACATGCAGGAACACTGCCCACATGCAACACTACATACAATTTCCGACACTTTCTTCGATGTACGTTTCGTCCCGACACCGGGACATCCTCAGGAGATGTTGACTTCACAATGCGAAATCGTAGAGGTTCTACATACAGAATCTTTTCAAAAAGCTGATTATACCAAAACAAATTAATCTTTCCTACTAATTATGGATTTCCGCAAAATAATGCTTGCTTCTATTCAATACTCTTATGGAGACTTTATCCGTCCGTACGTCCATCTGTCACACTCGATTAATTCAATAACGCTATTGACCTGAAATTCAAAATAGTTATAGTTAATAGAGACCCAACGTCATTGCAATCATAAAAATTTGAAAACCATTGATTGGCACCTGGTAGAAAGTGATGATACAGTCTAAAGTGGAACGCGCTTGCCTAGGACATGCCTATTCACTCTTGATTTGAAGGCGCCCGGGTTGTAACTGGCCGGAAAGACAGCTGTGCCTTGGAGGGCATTCTAGACGTTTGCAGTACGTATCGGGTGCGAGGAATCAAACCGCGTCGTAAGTATCTTTGGTACGTCGTATTGGTGGAAGCCTTTTCTATGCCTCGCCGTTCTACGATAAAAAGGTGACGTTTGGAAAGCAGGTTTGCAAATTAGGTTCAATATTATGAATTTTATTAAAACCTCATTTCCCCGCTACGATTTTAAATTTAATAACACAACAAAAATATTACACGACGACAGAGGTAGGTAATAAAAGTAAATTTGCCCATATTTTGTACAAAGCGATGCAATTCTATGTACCTACGTACCGCCAGTAAAATGAAATTTTCCTATGCAAACTCTTTTAAAAAGAACTCTAAAAGTTTAAATGTAAGGCCCAAATTCATTTGCGGTAAGAAGTATTTTATAACAGAACCAAGCTACTAGCCTTTCCAAGAGCGATGTGTATTGTCACATTGGACTATAATTTCTTTAAAGTTGCGAATAAACATGTATAAAAGTTTTGAGTCAAAGCCAAATACCGGTTTCATTTAAGTTTACATTATCCTTTGGGATAGAGGATTGCATAATTCGATCCACATAATATGTAACATAAAATACATAATAATACAATTAAAATTACAATTTTTACAAACACTATGACACAGAATTGAATATTTGAAATTCTGTGTCATAGTGTTTGTAAAAAAATCCTCCGAAACGGCTCGACCGATTTTTATGATTTTTTGTGCAGGTATGTTTGGTTGGTCTAAGAATAGGACTAAAGTAATTTTCGTGCGAAATAATTTATGTGGCAAAACAACGTATCAGCCAGTAAATACTAGGAAACATTCATGGTCATCACAATGATCACACAAACATTTACCAGTAGTGGGAATCGAACCCACGACCTCCGACGTAGACGCCATTCGGCCGCTAAACCACGACATAAATATGAATTGTACAGCAATTTCGATTTATCACGAAGAAGGTTGTCAAAATTAATGCTCAAGCTTCCAAGAGTTCCAAGCATGTTTGAGAATATGTATACTGGCGGCTAGTTTTCGGAAATTCGATAACTAGACGCTTACAAAAATTTGTTAATCTTTAAAGTTAAAACGTGTGTAATTGCTATGGCGCTTTAATTGCGTCCTTACAAACTTTTTGGTACGTACAATGATATTGCGAGCTATTAACGTACAACGCCATCTGTTGACAGTTACAGGCACGACATTACACGACGACAGGTAGATAATGTTGGCACAAGCCGTAGGCGCGTGTCAACAATGACAATTCCGCACGCGCATTGAACGACATTTTTTAACACATTTGCGAAAATACATAAAGTGGGGCCAAAAATAAAAATATTATAATAGTAGTTTAAGGTATGTAATTTACCATGAATTCAGACCACTCACGCACAAAAAAAAATAAACAAAAAAGTGGACAAGAATTGTCTATGGTCAACTGATGCACTCTGTGGCCTAGGGTCAGAATCCAGAAGTTATAAAAGTCCTTTTATTTTACAAAAAAGTAACTCTGAAACAAATTACAATGAAACTTTGTTGAAAAATTATATTTTTATTTCAGATTTAACAATTTAAAAAGTTACGTACATAAATACCAACGACGGAACGGAGTACGGGTATATGCGTTTAGGGTGAGAGACCGTTTGTACATTACTCTATTAATGAGATGTTATGTTTGTTTGTATGTTAAACTGTTCACAAAAACCAATAATGCAAAAATATTTTTGTTTGTTTGTTCGTTTGTTTGTGCATATCCAATATAATATCCACTCAACTGCGCATGCCAATTTGACAGAAACCCGGTAAGTGCGCAGCCTTCATAAGGCTGCGCACTTAGGGGTTTTTGTCAAGGCCACGCGCGTTTATATTTCATATTAAACAGTTTCTATTCAGGTTGTTGTATATGTTTAAGCAAATTCTTAATCTTTATTAAATAGACGTTTATTCCTGTGAATTTGAGCTTCATTAATACAATAAAAAAAATTAAAAAAAAAATGTATAATTTATGATACTATTTTATTTACTACATCATAATAAAACCACCGAACACCATACTGTTTTGTTTTATTTATACTCTGTAACATTATGAATAATAAACCAAAGAAACATAATACGTCTTCATAGCTTATATTCTCACAATACTTGTTTTAGACTAGGTACAAAAACCACCAACTTCAAGTGGGCCTCATGTAAACATTTTTTCTAAAGTGGTCCTTGGCATTGAGAACAAAGAGCTTCTGTGTTCAGATCATTGAGTATATAAACTGTATGGACATGACCCACCACAAGGACTTAGTAAAATATGGATATTTTTAAATAAGCTCCAAAGCTCAAGGTCCGTCAGTGAGTGCGCAGGAGCCTTAAAAAGGCTTGTGCGCACTTAAGCCTGACCGCGCACAAGCCTTAATAAGGCTGCTGCGCAGTTGAGGGGTCTCATTTATTGCAAAAACGGCTTGACCGATTTAGATACAGTTTTCCGTATAATGTTTGGTATTCACTGGCAGCAGCGTGGTCTTCTTCGCAGGGAACGAGTCCCTTCGGGGGTACGGGCCTCGAGGCTATTGCCTCCTTACCCGGGCGATGTGTCGCGGAGGCGCAGCGCGCCCCCGGTGTCGTTCTTCTAGCCCCGGTAAAGGGCTAAGGCCTCACTAATGTTTGGTATTCACTGGCAATGGTTCGTAGCTTGTTACGAATATCGCTCACCAGGGAGCGTCATAAAAAACATTTATTGTGTAAACGAAAGTTCCCATTCATTTCAAAAACGGCGTGACCGATTTAGGTGAAATTTTCTGTATAAAATTTTGGTGTTCATTGGCAATGGTTTGTAGAGAGTGGCTACGTACATCTCTCACCAGGGTGCCGGAGGATTTTCTTGGATTTGTAATTACATACACTGATAGGTTCTTAGTTCTTACTTTTCTTTAGTCGGGGAGTTTGAAAAAGTTATTTAATCCTTTTTCGATTACAAGAATTAAAACTGTCAACACTGGAAATATCAATATAAGCCCTTCGCACACGGATTGTCACTAGCGCGTACGACGAGAGCAGTACGAGCACCAACATATTCAAACATGTCCGCAGACGAAGCGGTGTTGCATCCTATCGTAGCAGGCGTAATTGTCATATTGTTATGCGTAGCGTCATAACGGTATCGTTAAGCTCGGCTCGTACGTTACGGATCGTAATTGTAAGCGTATGCTTACGCTGTATGCTATTGTTTACGCTCTGGATCGGTGATTAGGTATCAAATTCTTAAATCTCTAAAATTTGACGCGTCTAGCAATACTGCTACATTTTGCATGGTTAGTTTAGAGTTTTCGCACAACAGAATTTGCACAATTGACTACAGATGGCATGACACCGCCAATATAATAATACCAATAGGTATAGCAGTCACTATGGCAGCCAGTGCCGATGTGTTCTGTAACTCTTTCGACTAGGTCCTACTTATAAAATACCCTATACTTCCTTAATTCATCTAAATATTGATCTTTCTCAGGTTGGCACGTGATTATCTAATGGTAGGACCCTTTTATACGTTGTGTTTATAATAGTATCCCAAATCCTTTTAGAGCGTCAGAAGTCATGAGTCCACTAGCCCCAAAGCCATCATAATTTATTAAGTGATAAAAATAGGTCCTGGACCCGGCTACTGCCAAACCCAAGACCATAATTTATTAAGTGATAAAAATAGGACCAGACGCAATGTCTGATGCTTATAACAGGTTCTTGCTTCATAATAAGGTTATTATGTATGGCCCTACTAGCAGCCCGGCGTACTTCAACTATTATAAGCCTCCATACTCCAAACACTGCGTTCGGTAAGCGTTCGAATAGACCCTACTAACAGCCCGGCGTACTTCGACTATATGCCTCCATACACCAGCACTGCATTCGGTAAGCGTTCGATAGTGGCATCTTTATGAAAAAGATGATCCAGAGCCCCTCACTCGCCCAGGATGGTGAGCTCCCGCATCCGCCTCGCCCATAGGCGCCCCGAAGGGTGAGCTCTCCCCCTCATCTCTCATAAGAGATGTAAGTCCGGCCGCATTAAGGTGGCGGTTTTCACCTATGTTCACATCCCCGTAAGGATATGAGATAAAGAGCCTCATTAAGGTGGAGGTTACACCTATGTGATAAGGTGGGGCACTCTCTTACAAGAGCGCCCCTAACGGTTGTACCGCCCCAGATATGTGTTATATTCTTATCCCGGTGAGGATAAGAGATCAGCACCTTAAGCGTGGTGTTACGCATACTAGAGACCAAGAGACAATCTGCAAACATCGAGGCCTGAAGGCGCAGCCTACCGTATTAACTTATAGTGCAACAGCCAGCTGCGACAAATCAATACACTCGACGTCATACAGACAAGATGCGCCACTTAGGACGTCTTCCCATAGTACCATAGTACGGGCATTCGCTGTGTTAGCCATCTCAGAAGGGTCTCACTAGACTCTACTAATATTCATATATTTATTATTCATAAGATACGTCATGACCACCAACATGACGCACTAGCCATCAGAAGTCTTTATGTCTTTCGCTCATACCATCTCGGACATAGGCGCTCTCGACGACCCGTGTCCTCTTATATATGTCGCGCGGCGATCTAGATCGACTGCGCGCATATGGTGAAAACCATGTATCTCTATATCATGGAATGTATATTGCCATGCGATAGTACTTCGTTTATCTCATCGATCAAGCCTATTTCCATAGGTCATTAGAATTTTCTAATACACGAACACGCTCTGCTCCTTTACACGAACAAGTAGTCAAATTATGACTTTGTCTAAGTTTGATTATTTATCTTTGTATTGCTTCGGGTTATCACCCTCGTTACTCAGACAGTTTGCCAAGCTATATGTTTGTATTGTTCTTACATATCAAGAGTCAAGAGCGGTTCTTTTTCATTAACATAGGTAGGTATAGGGTAGTTACATCCAACCCCCTAAATTCTATGTAACCTGTGGAATAGAATTTACTCTACCTTCCGCTCATACAACTCATCTTTACTCCATCGGTCTTTTGACTTTATAATACATAATTGTTTATTGATCTACTCGCAGCGAATCTGCTTTCGATACTTTACCCTCTTGCGAGTGCCAAGATACATTATGTGTTTACTGATCTACTCACAGTGAAACTGCTTTCGATACTGTACCCTCTTACGAGAGTCAAGATACATAAGTATTTACTGATCTACTCACAGTGAAACTGCTTTCGATACTGTACCCTCTTGCGAGAGCCAAGATACATAAGTGTTTACTGATCTACTCGCAGTGGAACTGCTTTCGATACTGTACCCTCTTGCGAGAGCCAAAATACATAAATGTTTACTGATCTACTCGCAGTGGAACTGCTTTCGATACTGTACCCTCTTGCGATAGCCAAAATACATAAATGTTTACTGATCTACTCACAGTGAAACTGCTTTCGATACTGTGTTCATCAAAATCTCAATTAAGAGATGAATCTTATATTTTGATTAATGAAAACATTTTTGGCAAATGCTTTCGCTGTTGTTCGTCTTGCAACGATCCAAGAATTTCACCTCTACCGTCGCAATACGAATGCCCCCAAATGTCCCTATTTACCATTTCTCTTATATTTTTGATTGATGAAAACACCTTTGGCAAATGCTTTCGCTGTCATACATCTTACAACGATCCAAGAATTTCACCTCTTCCGTCGCAATACGAATGCCCTCAGGTGTCCCTAATTTCTTTTGAGTTCGAAAACTCTTATGCATTATAACATTATACCTTGGTCTGGTATCATCCGTTTATTAAGGTGCTTTCAAAAGCGACCTTAATAGCTGTTATATTTGTTATTTCACTTGAAATCATCACTACGTGCCGTTCCTTCACGTAATTTATAGTGCTTGCTCAAACACTACTTCAGCTATACTCCTTCAATAGTTTTAATTTGTTTCGCTCCGTGAATCATTATTTACAACTTTATCATAATTGCTTTATCATAAATACTTCCAAAACACTTCACCGTTCATAACATCTTGGAAGAATTAATTTTAAATTGTCTTTCGCTCACTCACTTTATAGTGTACTTTGCTCCGTGAATCATTATTTATTTATATATTGTGTGTGAGACCCATACAATAACTTGTATATGTTTTTTATAGGTCATTGGTACTAGAGAGTCAGACTCAGGCGTTGCACCATTGTGATGCTTTGCCAATAAATACAAGATTTTTGGTACGACCGCTTGGTTCCCTTAGGAACACTAAGGGAACCCCAATCAAAGTCCCATCGGTCGGCGCTGTGCAAGTCTTTGCATAAAATTATGCAAGTTTTAATGTTTTAACCCATATTTCATATGGCCAATTCGAGTACTATTAGTACTGCTCAACTCTCCACACACTTAATAAACAATTTAATTTTTCATAAAACGATATAAAATATCGTCATGACAAGTTACACATAATTCTCATAGGTCGCTTTCCTCCTTGCATCGGTAACACTATTATTACGTTTCTCCTCCACACACAATTTGTCTTCATTCCATAAAGCTGTCATAAACAGCCGCTTTAGTGCAATACTCGCTTGAGCAATGCTCCGAGTATTCCTTTACTTGTTTTTCAAGTATTTTCATTCTCTATTTATCAATATTCTAATATTTCAATCGCTCTGGCGCCCCGCTCACTTGAGCATCGCCACTGGCGATCCATCTTATTACATACACCTTCACTCTCCTTAATTACTTATTTCTGTTAGGTATTGCATCACCAAGCAACCAAAGATAACCAAACTTTTTCCAATAGTCACTTCAGTGCCCCGCTCTCTCGAGCATCACTATGTGTGACTCAATATACTACCACAATGTGTCGATCTCGACACAACTTTTTCACCAATAGTCGCTTTAGTGCACCGCTCTCTTGAGCATCACTCTTAGCGATCCATCTTAGTGACAAAATACACAACCATCATGTGTTCTCCATGCATCACCACCTTACTTCCTTATCACTTAGTCGCTTTAGTGCACCGCCCTCTTGGGCATCACTCTTAGCGAACCATGCACATTACATCACGTCTTAGCACAATGTGCTGTCTCATTACCACCTCTCAACTCTATTTGACAACCTTGTGTTGCTGTGTCAAATAACTTGTTTCATCTGTAAGTCAACCACAATTGCTTCAGCGCACCGCCCACTCGAGCATCGCTCTTTACGGTCTTTGCGTGCGACCAACACAACTCATTTTTGTAAATCATGTAATTATATTACATGTCATTATCAACTTTGTGTTGTATTCAACAACATCGGTCCGATTACCACAACTTCACTTTACCTTTGGACCTCGTCACCCACACACTTCGCATCCTCACATTAGTTATTCGTATCATACGTCAATGCTGCCTTATCGACGTATTCAATGTTAAAAAATGTACACACCATCAAACTCCATCTCCTCTAGTCACCAGGCGTTAAGCATCATTAAGATTCAATGTCCATTTATAACCATAGCATTCCCCAGACCTTAAGGGTTTCTTAGTTTTCTACAACTTTATACAAGTCGTAATCACCTTCCTTCCACTTCCACTTTATGTCTCGAGTAGAGTCTAGAGATCACGCCTCTACAGATAGAAGACAATTAGTTAAATATGTTCTGACATCAGATGCCTGTCACGGCATTCTAAATTCACATAATTAGTGTAATACAACCCCCAGACCTCAAAGGATGTATTTTTTGCACATAACTATATGACAATGATAACCATCCAACTCTCCACTCTGTTATCTTTTGTATTTATAACAACCCCCAGACCTCAAGGGTTGTACAACTTACTTATAATAATAATAATAATAATAATAATAATAATAAATACACTTTATTTGCACCACACAAGAAATTGTACAAAACAGAAATACATAATAAACTAATTTAAGCCACAAAAGGCGGCCTTATCGCTTAGCAGCGATCTCTGCCAGGCAACCTTGAGAAAAGGAAAACAAAGGAACTAGATTTTGCAGGTGGTGTAGATTTATAAACTATATACAAATAGCTACAAACTAATACTTATATTTGCAATTTCATATCTTATTTATTTACATCATTATAAACTTGACCACTTTTCGGTCACATATTGATTGCAAATATGTCACATCTTAAGGCCATACCCAAACCTTTTATATTTCAATATGAATGCATCACATTCGCCATTTCATGCCATTAATAAATATTTAAGACAAGTTCAACTTGTTGCCTTTAAATTTGGAGTATTTTACAAGTCATTTAAATATGTATTTATGCTTTACGCATATATGAGTAAGTCCAAATGTATCATCAAGAATAGGCTCATAGTATAATCTGCCTTCACATCCAAAATGAGCCATCAGGCAAAAGCTTGTATAAAAATGTGTTTCCAATTACTTCGATAGCGCTCAACAGGTGTTGCAATATTGCACTTTGTAAGTTAACGCAACACGTCAACTTTTATATGTATAATTCTCATAACTCATTATTCAATTCAGGCCTTTGCAAGCCTTATAATGATAATGATTTCTCTCTTTCCACAACTCTTTACTCATTTCAGGCCTAAGCGTTACTATGATAACGATTTCTCTACTTCAATAACTCCAAACCACACTTCGTATCCAACGGCTTTGATATCACTCTTTCTTCCTTCAACCCCCTGACAGTATGACTTTTAGGACATCATGAACTCGTAGACCTCTTAGTCTCTTTCCATTTCACGGACAACAAATTGTAGGTTTTCGCCTACTTTCCTAACCACTAACTTGCCGTTTGACCAGTATCCTGGTCACGGCACCAAATTGTAACTCTTTCGACTAGGTCCTACTTATAAAATACCCTATACTTCCTTAATTCATCTAAATATTGATCTTTCTCAGGTTGGCACGTGATTATCTAATGGTAGGACCCTTTTATACGTTGTGTTTATAATAGTATCCCAAATCCTTTTAGAGCGTCAGAAGTCATGAGTCCACTAGCCCCAAAGCCATCATAATTTATTAAGTGATAAAAATAGGTCCTGGACCCGGCTACTGCCAAACCCAAGACCATAATTTATTAAGTGATAAAAATAGGACCAGACGCAATGTCTGATCCTTATAACAGGTTCTTGCTTCATAATAAGGTTATTATGTATGGCCCTACTAGCAGCCCGGCGTACTTCAACTATTATAAGCCTCCATACTCCAAGCACTGCGTTCGGTAAGCGTTCGAATAGACCCTACTAACAGCACGGCGTACTTCGACTATATACCTCCATACACCAGCACTGCGTTCGGTAAGCGTTCGATAGTGGCATCTTTATGAAAAAGATGATCCAGAGTCCCTCACTCGCCCAGGATGGTGAGCTCCCGCATCCGCCTCGCCCCATAGGCGCCCCGAAGGGTGAGCTCTCCCCCTCATCTCTCATAAGAGATGTAAGTCCGGCCGCATTAAGGTGGCGGTTTTCACCTATATTCACATCCCCGTAAGGATATGAGATAAAGAGCCTCATTAAGGTGGAGGTTACACCTATGTGATAAGGTGGGGCACTCTCTTACAAGAGCGCCCCTAACGGTTGTACCGCCCCAGATATGTGTTATATTTGTGGGGTTTTTGGGTGAAGGTGGTATCCCCAATTCCTTTTCTATGATCAGAAGGTTAGCGAAAGAAAGCAGCTCCGACTATTAAATTTTTATTACGCACACAGAAAACTTATAATTAATTCGCGGTAAGGTGTACAATGCAATATGATCCGGCGTGTTGGTAGCGACTGGCGACTGCCGACGTTGTGCAATGTGCATAGAGCGCACTCAGCAAATTTCGGTAGGTCACTCGCCTCGTGGCGCGGCCGTGAGCTAATACTACGGTTTCACCCGAGTATGCTTGTAAATTATATATATAAAAATGTCTATGTATGTTTATGGTGCGAATGTGATTTTGTATTCTGTTTGTGTTTGTGTGCAGAATGATGGTTGTGTGTGCGTGAGTAGCCTACACTACTCCCCCCCAGAGGCCGTGTCTACGGACGATAATAATCCGGGAAGCGCACTCTTCTTCCAGAACGCGTTGTCCGCCATCCGGTGTTAGGTCCGGATGGTAGATGGGAAGTATCTGGGGATGGAGGGTTTGAAGATTTAGGTGGGCTAGTATCGGGAGGTGTGGATGAGGGTGGGTTAGGTGGTTGTGCTGGCGTGGCATCAGACAATATGTGGGCCGGTTTAATGCGGTCAATAGATACAGTGATGACTTTGCCTTTAACATTTAACCTAAACGTTTTGCACCTCTTTTTACGACCTCGTATGGTCCTGTATAAGCTGGTTGTAGGGCACCACGTAGCGTGTCATCTCGGAGGAAGACATGGCTACAGGTGTTCAGCTCTTTAAATATGAAGGTTTTGGCCTTCGAGTGGTGTTGAGCTGGAGTGGGCTGTAATTTTTCGACAAAAGATTTCATGCGGGCTGAGAAGTCGGTAATGTCGGTGGTGTAGCCTGGAACGTTGTCGCCGAAGAATTCTCCAGGTAGTCGGAGGGGTTCGCCGTACACCAATTCAGCTGATGAAGCTTTGAGGTCCTCTTTTATGGCGCTCCTTATGCCGAGTAGTACGAGTGGTAGGGATTCAGTCCAATTTTCGTCTGCGTGGCAGGTTATAGCTGATTTGAGCTGACGGTGGAAACGCTCGACCAGGCCGTTGCACTGAGGGTGGTAAGCAGTTGTGCTGCGGTGCTGAAATCCAATAGATTTGGCCAACTGCTGGAAAAGTGCTGACTGGAACTGCTTTCCGAGATCGGTCACGACATCTACCGGACTGCCGAAGCGACATACCCAGCAGGAAATAAACGTTTTAGCCACTGTCTCGGCTGTGATATTGGTAATGGGTACAGCTTCTGGCCATCGCGTGAAGCGATCTACAACTGTTAAGCAATATCGATATCCGTTTGAATATGGCAGTGGGCCGACCAGGTCTATGTGGGCGTATTTGAATCGTGCTGAAGGTAGCGCGAACGTACTCACAGGTGACGACACGTGTCGGCTGATTTTACTGCGCTGGCAGGACAAACATGCCTGTGCCCATTCACGGCAGTTCTTGCGCATGAGGGGCCAAACGAAGCGTTGGGCAACGAGCTTAGCTGATGCGTTTGGGCCTGGATGGCTAAGAGAGTGTAGGCTGTTGAAAACTTGCCTACGACAGCTCTCAGGAACAAAAGGCCTTGCAGTCGGTGTACTGACGTCGCAGTACAATTCAGTACGACTCCCAGGTATTGTCATTTTCTTTAAGCGTAGGGAAGTTTCGCCATTTAGATATTCTGCAAGTTCGGGATCTGTGGCTTGCTCCTTGGCAAGGATTTCGAGATCGACAGGCTTCTGTAATTCATAAACACGGGAAAGAGTATCGGCAACGACGTTATCTTTACCCGCGATGTGTTGAATGTCTGTCGTGAACTGTGATATAAAGTCTAGGTGTCTATACTGCCGCGGCGAACAGTTACTTTTCCGCTCATGAAATGCGTAACATAGCGGCTTGTGGTCAGTATAGACGGTGAAGTGGTGAGCCTCTAGCATGTGGCGGAAGTATTTTATGCCTTCGTATATGGCAAGGAGCTCCCGGTCATATGCTCCATATTTGACCTGCGAAGGGCTCAACTTGCGCGAGAAGAATGCTAGAGGCTGCCAAGCTCCATTTACTTGCTGCTGGAGAGCTGCTGCTATAATTTTGTCAGAAGCGTCTGTGACGAGACCTAACTTTGCATTGCAGTCTGGATGCGCTAGTAAGGCCGCGTTGCATAGACTCTTCTTGCAGTCCTCGAAAGCTTGCAGTGATTCTCCCTCTATGATAACCGGTTGTGAAGCTTTTACTGATCCGGTCATCAAGGCGTTCAGAGGTGCCTGGATTTCGGCAGCTTTGGGTAAAAATCGCCTATAGAAATTTATCATGCCCAGGAATCTCCTTAGCTCTCGGACGGTTTTCGGGATCGGGATATCCGCGATGGCTTTGACTTTCTCATCCAAGGGTTTTGTACCTGCTTCTGATATCCGGTATCCGAGGAATGTAATTTCTGGTGCGCCGAACACACATTTGGCTGTGTTAACAAGTACGCCGTATTCTTGCATACGAGTGAAAAGTAGGCGCAAATGTTGTTCGTGCTCTTCTTGCGTTTTAGAAAATACCAGGAAATCGTCTAGGTATGGATAGCAAAAGTCAAGACCACGCGTTAGTTCATCCACGAATCGTTGAAATGTCTGACCGGCGTTCCTCAAACCAAAAGTCATAAAGGGAAATTCGTAAAGCCCGAAGGGGGTTGTAATGGCTGTCTTCGGGATATCCTCCTCAGCTACAGGGATCTGATTGTAAGCCTTAACTAAATCTATAACGGAAAAGTACTTACATCCAGATAAGCTATGGGAAAAGTCGTGTATATGACGAATCGGGTATTTGTCAGGTATCGTCCTTGCGTTGAGAAGCCTGTAATCGCCGCAAGGACGCCAGCCGTTGTCTTTCTTGGTCGCTAGGTGGAGTGGTGATGACCACGGGCTGTCGGACGGACGGGCGGTACCATTGGCCAGCATTGTATCAAATTCCTGCTTGGCGATCTTTAATTTGTCTGGTGCTAGCCTACGGGGTGAGCATGCCACTGGGGGGCCTGGTGTAGTGCGGATGTGGTGCTGTGTTGTGTGTCTTACCGTACCTGGTGTGCCGGCGGGGCGAGATATATCCGGGAATTCGGACAAAATGGCGTGATACGTGCTGCTACCTCCAGTCGAGACCTTCACACTCGTAACAAGGTTATTAGGATTACAAATGCTTACTGCTGCGCTGATACTGGTTAGGCTATCAGTGAGCCTGTGATTACTGATGTCAACTATGAGACGGTAATGTGCAAGAAAATCTACACCGATAGGTTTCGTGACATTAGCAACGACGAAACGCCATGGAAAACTGCGGCGTAGGCCTATGTTTAGCGTTAGTTGAATGTAGCCATAGGTGTCGATTACCAAACCATTAGCAGCGCGCAGGGTAAAAGAGGTTTTACAACGACGCTCATGAAGTGCACTAATAGGATATACGCAGATGTCACTTCCGGTGTCTACCAAGTACTGGATGTTAGTGTGCCGGTCCGTGATAAAGAGGCGACCTGGATTACGACAATCGCCGGCCGCCATCACTGATTGTCGTGATTGTTTCCCGACGGTTTTCCGAAATTACACGGTTGTACGCATTTGTTGGCCGCCGATCCGAATTTGTGATGATACCAACAGTTTGGGAACCGCTGGTGGTTAGCTGTCGACCTTCGGTGTTGTGAGCGACTGCGGCTTCGTCCGCGAGCTCGTCCGCGTTCATGCTGTTGTGATCTCTGGCTGTCACGGGCGAGGAGAGCGTTGACCTGCTTCGTCAACTCGGATACCTGCTGCGCCAAAGTGTCAACAGAAGTAGATGGAGCTACTGTAGCTACTTGGCGTGCTGGAGGTGATGCGATGTCATGGATCCGGTCCGTGAGGTCTGCCAGTGCATCAAGGGACAGGCTCGGCTGAGACGCGACGATGGGCTGCATCTCCACGGGTAGGCGGCTGGTCCAAATGGTTTTCACGAACTCGTTTGGGACGTCTGGTCCTGCCAGGTGTTGCAGGTGTCGGAGGGATTGCGATGGTTTCCGATCCCCTATTTGTTCGTGCGTTAAAAGTTGCTTAATTTTATTTTCCCGCGATGCCGATAGTCGTTTGATTAATTCGGTCTTCAAACGGTTATAGTCGGGAGGGCCAGATATAATGTCCTCGACCTCTGTGGCGTACTGTCGGTCTAATGACGTCACTACCTGATAGAATTTGGTTTCTTCGTCATTTATTCCAAACATTTTGAACTGACCTTCTACTTGCCGGAACCAGATGTTGGGTTTTTCAGCCCAAAACGGTGGTGTTTTTATTTGTCTTGGGTGTGGCGTCGGTGTTAATGTTACATCGCGGCCGCTGATCCTGACGGCTTTTGGAACTCGTGGACGGGTGTTAACGTTTTGCGAGTCTGTTTCACTTTCGCTGCTCATCTTGCTTGCGCGTCCTTTCAAACGGGTCACCAGTGTGGGGTTTTTGGGTGAAGGTGGTATCCCCAATTCCTTTTCTATGATCAGAAGGTTAGCGAAAGAAAGCAGCTCCGACTATTAAATTTTTATTACGCACACAGAAAACTTATAATTAATTCGCGGTAAGGTGTACAATGCAATATGATCCGGCGTGTTGGTAGCGACTGGCGACTGCCGACGTTGTGCAATGTGCATAGAGCGCACTCAGCAAATTTCGGTAGGTCACTCGCCTCGTGGCGCGGCCGTGAGCTAATACTACGGTTTCACCCGAGTATGCTTGTAAATTATATATATAAAAATGTCTATGTATGTTTATGGTGCGAATGTGATTTTGTATTCTGTTTGTGTTTGTGTGCAGAATGATGGTTGTGTGTGCGTGAGTAGCCTACAATATTCTTATCCCGGTGAGGATAAGAGATCAGCACCTTAAGCGTGGTGTTACGCATACTAGAGACCAAGAGACAATCTGCAAACATCGAGGCCTGAAGGCGCAGCCTACCGTATTAACTTATAGTGCAACAGCCAGCTGCGACAAATCAATACACTCGACGTCATACAGACAAGATGCGCCACTTAGGACGTCTTCCCATAGTACCATAGTACGGGCATTCGCTGTGTTAGCCATCTCAGAAGGGTCTCACTAGACTCTACTAATATTCATATATTTATTATTCATAAGATACGTCATGACCACCAACATGACGCACTAGCCATCAGAAGTCTTTATGTCTTTCGCTCATACCATCTCGGACATAGGCGCTCTCGACGACCCGTGTCCTTTTATATATGTCGCGCGGCGATCTAGATCGACTGCGCGCATATGGAGAAAACCATGTATCTCTATATAATGGAATGTATATTGCCATGCGATAGTACTTCGTTTATCTCATCGATCAAGCCTATTTCCATAGGTCATTAGAATTTTCCAATACACGAACACGCTCTGCTCCTTTACACGAACAAGTAGTCAAATTATGACTTTGTCTAAGTTTGATTATTTATCTTTGTATTGCTTCGGGTTATCACCCTCGTTACTCAGACAGTTTGCCAAGCTATATGTTTGTATTGTTCTTACATATCAAGAGTCAAGAGCGGTTCTTTTTCATTAACATAGGTAGGTATAGGGTAGTTACAGTTCATTCAATCGGATTAGCCTGCTAACTTTGGCTTCAATCCCCGGACGGCAAGTCTGTTTTATGAAATTGCCTCGTCAATTGACTCGCGGCTCTCTGGGGCCGTAGAGATTCACATTGGCTTGGGTACGGAACCCTGAATATGACGATGTGAAAATGCATTGATAGCTTTGTCGTCAAACATGTAATACCATGATCAGATAAACCAGATCAGAAGAACATTAACCAAATTGTCGAATTAAAATATCCACTTTCGGTAAATGACACGAACGAAAAAAAGAAAGGAACAAACGAAATGGTCGGACATATTTACACTCATAAAGGAATCTGCGTGACTGAGATCAACACAATGTCCTGAAAAGTGTGTGAAGCCTTTGGCTTTCATTTAATTGTTCTGCATGTAAGCTACTCGTAATTAGCTTACAAATTATCAACATATGAAAGATCACTTTTGATGAGTTAAAATTAAACACTTCGATTCGATTAAACGATCGATTTCAGTACCTATACCTAAATGTATAACATTTAGGTATAGGTACTGAAATCGATACTCACCTCATCTCTTGGACTATTGCCATATTATATGTCGCTAGTATGTACAATCTTACGATAAGATTAGTAGTTATACTTATTGGACATAACTAAAATGCTGTAGATCATAGATGTCTAATTTTTTATTGCTATTTTATAAAGTAGGATGAAAATGATAACGTCCACAAAAAATTAAAATTAAAATCAAACAAATAAGTACAAAGTAATGCGCATTTTAACTTTTGATGTAGGTGTCCTGCATCCCGCGCCGGCAAGGTTGCACGCGTTAGTTCTTATTCGGTCTGTTTCACGCGCTGTGTGCGTCCGATTACGAGGCAGCCTCAGTACGTCGAAAGAGATAAAGTAACGCGAAAGAAAGAGAGCACAACTTTAGGTGCATAGCGGAGGCGGAGCCAGGCGCTGTTGCGAAATGAATTGCACTTTTTTGTGTCAGCGCTAGGGTCGCTGTTTCCTTAAATCTTCTTGCGGAGTAAACTTTCCGTACCGTTAGTTACTATTAATGTATTCCGTGCCCTGGGCGGGAACCGAACCTGCGACCTCCCGCTCGAATCCGCGTTCGCCAACTGCCCTGAGAAGGTCGCCGAAACATTTCGCACATTCCTCGTAACTCATGCGTAAAATCACTTCTGTCACTTCCCCAAAAACTGAATGTAAATCTACGTTACTGGAGTGAACTTGCGAGCGAACATATATTTTCATCCCGGTGACAACCCTGTTGGGCTGGCGTAAAGCCAGCATGATTGGTGAGAGTGCGATAGTTAAGCGCTCTCTGTACGTTGAGTTGCCGGCATGAGGGCAATTCACGTAACGTTTTCTCACACTGAGTGATGTGGATGAAAATATAAAATAATATAATATGTTAATTAATTAACAAAAAAACCGAGTTCAACTCACATCAAACTACTGTTGAATACATCCTTTCCAATTAAAACTGTAAGACTTATATGGTTTTCTCTTGGATACTATTATCATAGAACTGGACTAAATTGAAATATAACATGGTAAGCGTCAGCTTTCTAATAAAAAAGAATCATTAAGATCGATTGACCCAGTCAAAAGTTATGACCTAACAAACAAAAACATACAGTTTAATTAAGAACCTTCTCCTTTTTTGAAGACGGTTTTAAATAAAATATTAACACTGAAATATTTACTTTACCTCTATTGGGTCAGAGTGTAAAATTGAATGTATTTCAACATATAAAATACAATCTTTCAATCTTATCGCACAACGTAAATTTTATTTCACGATTGTCGACCAGTTGCGTTTTGAACTACATTTAATTTTACGCTCTATATCTATTTGTAAAACTAATTTTTCAGTGTTCGCAAAAAATGTTATGATTTCAATATGGTCTGTTTATACGTAAATGCCATGACCTTTTTAAATATTTCACTTCACGAAGTGTAGCCAACTTATTACGTGAATAGCCCCCTTGGTGGTGAACTGACGTGTCTACCGTCTGTATTTACATTTAACTACTGTGGCTACTGCTTTGTGAAATAGAATATCTACTACTCGTGGCTTTGTATTTATTAACCCCCGACAGTAGACATATACGCAGGACTCGGCGTATCGGGCGATAAAATGTCAACAGTTTACTGGTGTCAAAAAACTTCGTTTTGACACTTACGGCGTTAGTAGTACCTTCTCCGAACGATACGAAGTATTAAAAAATATTTACATACAAGCATATATAAATTAGTAATAGGGTTCCGTTTTTTTCTTTTGAGGTACGGAACCCCAAAAATAAACAATCTTACCACGAGGCATAATAATTGTACCGCCCACTTTAAATTTATTTCGGTCCCCTGTAATGCAAAACATCGTCGTAAAACCTTAATCGCTAATTTACTCGACCACGATTCCGCAACACCTGCTGCATGGCATAAATTCATAATTCAGACATGATACCCACATTATTCCGGAAAGAAAGGATAAAAAGGCCCTTTTCTAAAAGCATTCAGATAAATTTAAAGTCTTAAAATAGGTACCTCTACAAAAAATAGTCTCGCTCGATAGATGGCGCTGTCTTCAGTTAGCTCGCGCTAACGAGTTCGTCATACCAAACCTCGATAAAAGATTGCATGCGTGCTCATTATGTAGGGTTATTACAGTTTTTAGGGTTCCCTAGCCAAATGGCAAAACACGGAACCCCTATAGATTGGTCATGTCTGTCTGTCTGTCTGTCCGTGTGTCACACTCACAGCCACTTTTTTCCGAAACTATAAGAACTATACTTTGGTTTGGTATAGTTCTTATAGTTGAAACTTGGTAAGCAGATGCATTCTACGAACCGCATTAAGATTTTCACACAAAAATAGAAAAAAAAAACAATAAATTTTGGGGGTTTCCCATACTTCCTAGACCTATCCTAACCCACAGCTATGGGTTTGATAAAATTTTTTTCATCAAACCCATAGGTGTGAGTATATATGGATAGGTCTTCAAAAATGATATTGAGGTTTCTCATATAATTTTTTTCTAAACTGAATAGTTTGCGCGAGAGACACTTCCAAAGTAGTAAAATGTGTGTGCCCCCTCCATATTAACCGTCTTGTTGTATCAACAATTTACCTCAAAAAACAAGCTTCCGTTTGCGGTTGGGCAAGAAAAGTGATTCTTATGGATTACTTTTTCTATAGTAATGCGGAACCCTCGGTGCACGAGTCCGATTCGCACTTGGCTGGTTTAATTTTAATTTCGAGCCCACTGGAAATATTGCTTTCGAAACCAACTCAATTTTGTGAAATAATTTGTTATAAATGAAAATACGTTAATTTTCGCATCCTGGTTTTAATAAAAAAATACTCTAACTTCGAAAGTTCTGTCCAAGATCGTTAAAATGGAGATGTTTATTAAATGAAAAACGAGGCCGAATTTTTTGAGCGAAACGTTTTCTCAGGGGGTCTATTACGAACAAGCTGGCACGACGCTATGATAGATTGGCTTTGAGTAAATTGACATAAAAATAAAGAGGTTAAATCGCGCTGTCGGTTTGTGGGTTTTAAGGATCAATAAAATAAATACGATTTTAGTCACGATTTTTCTGACTATTATTTTATGTGTGAAATAAGAGCTTAGGTCTTGTTTGAACAAATCACAAACTTTAAACAATCTTAGCAATTAACTTTTTGAAGACTAAAGAGCATTGTATCAACAATTTATATGTAAGCTTTTGAAGGGTTCTTTATGACCTTTATGGTAACGATGTTGGTCCCGGACTAAATTCCATACGAGTCAGCCTAGCAATTCACGTGAAGTGACACGTGATATCTTTGACACATGAAACAGATATAGCAATACTGAGGGACCAGAAAGAGACCACTTTACCTTTATCTCTCTCTGGTCCCTCGCTATTGCTATTTCTATTTCATGTGTCAAAGAGAAAATAAACGAATGGAAAGAGTATAAGTGTGTGAAAACACAATTTGGGAGTATTTTGGGAGGATTTGATATCCACATTATACTCACTGTATTGTGGATTAAGTTTACCATTTATTCATTGAAGGT
The DNA here is from genome assembly GCA_036785405.1 of Coenonympha arcania. Classification (NCBI taxonomy): domain Eukaryota; kingdom Metazoa; phylum Arthropoda; class Insecta; order Lepidoptera; family Nymphalidae; genus Coenonympha; species Coenonympha arcania. The sequence goes on along the minus strand of JAWDAA010000030.1, from coordinate 7,084,518 downwards.
TTATCCCAATATTCGTTTACTAACTAAAGCAGCAATGTATAACGAACCAGAGACAACAATGTTATCATTACTGAAACTGTCAAAATTGTAGCATAAGGACCCTGGAATGATAAATATAATATTAGAGCCTCCTTCCACTCAAATCAAAGGCCATTCATACGGATTCCGTAAGGCTAGTACCTACAGGTTTTTTGTACAAATTTTGAGTCGACCGTTTCGAATAAACGGAACGGATATCTCCATACATCTTCTTCAGATAGCGCCCCAAGCGGAAACATTGAGAACCAAGCTTTCTGTGCTTTGTCCGCTTGGGGCACTAGCTGTAAATATAGGTATGGAGAAATTCGTTCCGTGTATTCGAAGAGAGTCGGTTCAAAGTTGTACAAAAACCTGTACTAACCGTAAAGTGGGTACGTTGTAACCTGCGGGTGCTTGAGCCCAGTACAATAGGCGTAATTCCCACCGTGGTCCTCTGAAAAAGAGGCAATTAACTCCATAGACCGGTTATCTATAGAAAAAAAATTGCGCCAATTAATCATCTTGCAGGCACCTCATCGAATGTGTTTCCACTGTCTGATGTCGGCAAAATGAAGGCGGATGAACGCGGCGGAAATCGCACGGCAAAGATGGAAGAGATACCTTATCTCTTTCATTTTTCCACGATATAATGACAAAATATACATTGTGTACACTGCACAGCCAATATGCTTGCCTCGGTGGGCAGGACATTTGCACACACACAACGCACAGACGAAATAAGAGCCACGAAAATTTTTCTGAACCTAAAACTAGACAGCTGAAGCGACCGAAGAAGATCTAAAGATCGGTGGATTGAGTAGGATTGGTGGATAGAGAAGGACTTGAGGGTAAGGGGAATGCGGAGATGGAAAAAGGTATTTTCTGACCGCCTCTAATGGCGAATGTCCTTGACAAACCCAATGCCAACCCAGGGATTTAATGGTTTAATGATTATGATAAAAATTCACATCGCTTACACGAAACTTTTTAATTTTTATAGATAGAAACATGTTCTTGCTTTGAGGATGGATGAAGGATGTGGTTATCGAGGATTTTCAGTAGGTACCTATTTTTGAGTTGTAGGGGCTACCAATAACAAAAAATTTTACTTGCCGTTAACGTTAAGCCGAATGTAACCGATTTCACGTCCATGACGGCCGTTGGCAATGGAAATGCGACCAATCGACTCACTTTTTCATAAAACACCCTTCAAATAAAACTGAACTCTATCTTTACATACGTTAAGTTTTCTTTTCCATTGTGGTTTCAGTAGAAATTTAGCAATTTTTGTCGGTATATTTGCGTGTTTTTGGCAGACCGCGACATGATGATTCACGTCAAAAGGGGATGATTGATTATGATACGAACTTGTTAAGGGTGCTGAAACGCGATATGTAATCAAACGAGAGTGTGTTGAACAAACAACTATAATAAACACGTGAGGCTTTTGAGAAAACATATTTTTTTGTAGTTTAAGCAACCCTCAAAATATTATTTTGGTGTACTACATTATCGAACAAATCTGATACACAAATCTTCCATAATTTTTTTAAATGTGTCGCTAAAAAACAGAGTATCATTAATAAACCTTGACTAGACAAAAGTTAAAGACTTTTCCACCTACCTATATAAAATGAAATAAAAAAAAAACAAAGTATTTATGCTTTCACATAGACCTAAATAACAGCCACTTGTCAAACTCTACCTCCAGTTTTGGAAAGCAGTATTGCACTTTTGAGTACAATTTTGATATCCATGAAGGCGCAGAAAACTAATAAAATCTGTTGAAATCTCGTTCGACTCTACTCTTCAGAATAAATTAAAAATATTGTAGCAATACGCCGCGTATGCCGTATTTAGTCAAACAACGATAAACCGAGGGAAAATCGCTATAAACCAATAAAAGGTTACGAAGTTAAGCAATTTAAGATTTGTTATCGTTGAATTTACAATTCACGTCTGAAGTTCTACTTTCGAACTGTAATTAAGGGTGCGAAAAGTATGATAAAGTTAGGGAGGAAATTTTAATTAAAACGTAGCAGCTTACGATCTTGCTTAGCTGTAATTACAAGGACTGGAATTAATATTCCATCGTGAATATTTGACTCAGTTGTTTATTGACTGACATAGAAGAGTATGATAATAAAACGTACTTACTTTTAACTTCAAAGAGAATGGTATAGCAAAAAACATCAGGCAACTGTTTTAACTATGTATTAATTTTATGAAAAACATACATATGAAAGATTATTGTTAATTTCCTTGTATTTCTTTCTTCACTCCATATAACGATAACTTTCTACAACGATAAAAAGCAACCGGCCAAGTGCGAGTTGGACACGGACACCGAGGGTTTCGTACTATAAAAGCAGTAAAACGTTAAAAGAGACACATTTACGAGAACAGTTCACGAATTTACGAGAACAGTTTACGAGTAAAATTTACACGTAGTTACTTTTGTTGGCAAACCGCAAACCTAACTTGGTTTTTGGCACTTTATTGTAATTATCAAAAACCTGTCAAGTGCGAGTCGGACTCGCGCACTGAGGGTTCCGTACTACAACCGGAGAAATAAAACCATAAAAACCACTTTTCTTATCGAACCGCAAAACTAACTTTGTTTTTAGAGGTTTATTGTAAATATCAAAAAAACTACTTATTAGATCTCGTTCAAACCAATTTTCGGTGGAAGTTTGCATGGTAATGTACATCATATATTTTTTTTAGTTTTATCATACTCATATTTTAGAAGTTACAGGGGGGGGGGACACACATTTTACTACTTTGGAAGTGTCTCTCGCGCAAGCTATTCATTTTAGAAAAAAATTATATTAGAAACCTTAGTATCATTTTTGAAGACCTATCCATAGATACCCCACACATATGGGTTTGATGAAAAAAAAATTTTTGAGTTTCAGTTCTAAGTATGGGGCACCCCCAAAATTTATTACTTTTTTTAAAATTTTGTGTGAAAACCTTAATGCGGTTCACAGAATACATCTACTTACCAAGTTTCGACAGTATAGCTCTTATAGTTTCGGAAAAAAGTGGCTGTGACATACGGACGGACAGACGGACAGACGGACAGACGGACAGACGGACAGACGGACAGACGGACAGACGGACAGACGGACAGACGGACAGACGGACAGACGGACAGACAGACATGACGAATTTATAAGGGTTCCGTTTTTTGCCATTCGGCTACGGAACCCTAAAAAGAATACAATCCTCTTTCCATTCGTTAATTTTCTCCTTGACACATGAAACAGATATAGCAATTGCGAGGGACCAGAAAGAGACCACTTTACCTTTATCTATCGCTGTTGCTGCATTATATTATCTGTTTCATGTGATTTCATGTATCAAAGAGAGATTCATGGAAGGATTCTACGCCCATAATTAGAGTCAATGATTATGTTAAAGCAGGGAAATGGGAAGTAGGTACCTACTTTTCTGAAATTCCTTATAATATTTTGACTTTAAAATTGGCGTGCTCTGCATCCCCGTCGCACCCGCACAGAATGTTCCTAAAAGCGAGAAGAGCAATCGTTTCAGGTAATTAGTTTCATGACATTAGTATTACCAAATAAATGCGCACGACACAAAACTCAGAGTTGTGAAATTAATGCAGGAATAGCAACGATAAGGAAATAAGATTAAAGGGGTTCCCATACCAAAAACCTGATTTTTTGCTCGTTTTTAGGGTTCCGTAGCCGAATGGCAAAAAACGGAACCCTTATAAATTCGTCATGTCTGTCTGTCCGTCTGTCCGTCTGTCCGTCTGTCCGTCTGTCCGTCCATAATATGTCACAGCCACTTTTTTCCGAAACTATAAGAGCTATACTGTTGAAACTTGGTAAGTAGATGTATTATGTGAACCGCATTAAGGTTTTCATACAAAATTTAAAAAAAAGTAATAAATTTTGGGGGTGCCCCATACTTAGAACTGAAACTCAAAAAATTTTTTTTCATCAAACCCATATGTGTGGGGTATCTATGGATAGGTCTTCAAAAATTATACTAAGGTTTCTAATATCATTTTTTTCTAAAATGAATAGCTTGCGCGAGAGACACTTCCAAAGTGGTAAAATGTGTGTCCCCCCTGTAACTTCTAAAATGAGAGTATGATAAAACTAAAAAAAATATATGATGTACATTACCATGCAAACTTCCACCGAAAATTGGTTTGAACGAGATCTAATAAGTAGTTTTTTTGATATTTACATTAAACCTCTTAAAACAAAGTTAGTTTTGCGGTTCGATAAGAAAAGTGGTTTTTATGGTTTTATTCCTCCGGTTGAAGTACGGAACCCTCAGTGCACGAGTCCGACTCGCACTTGACAGGTTTTTATATTAGAGGATTAGATAGTAATGTACCTTACTCTCCGTAACCTACTTTCCTTCAAAGGTGACAATAAAATACCTCGATGAGCGTCGTAGCGAAAGTTCAGTTATTTATTTCACCCTGGTATTTCCCCATCGACATAGTTGAGGCTTCGATTGTCCTCCTTTCTCGATATAAAATGGAGGCTTTAGAACGAAAACTCCTTTGTTATAAAATGAGAATTAAGGGGTCTTATGGCAAAAAGTTTTTAATTTATTTCAGTGGAATAGATTAAATGGAGGCATTGAAAAGAGATATTGCCTGGAAATTCGTAAGATGTAGTTACACTAAATTTTCAATGAAATCTGTTAAATTGTTTTTCACGTACCCGAGTAGATTACCTACTGAGTTTTATAATAATAATTACCTATATTCCAGTGATTCAGATCGCGAGCATGTCAAAAATTCATATTTTTGGAGTTTGAAGAAACTAAATAAAATGAGATGAAGGCATAGTTATGCACTATGCCTTTATCGCTAAGGAAGTAATATTTAGTATGAAAGCTGTATACCTGGGGCTATGTGTGATATTCTCAAAAGTGTGTGAAGCCTATTAACCCACTATTATGGGTTTTAAAATCAGTTGAGACAAGTTACAAGGCTAATAACATTTGAACGCGATAGGATGCTTTATTATTAATGAATTAAATAAATTAATAATTAAAAATTAGTTTTGCGGTTTGATAAGAAAAGTGGTTTTTATGGTTTTATTCCTCCGGTTGTAGTACGGAACCCTCAGTGCGCGAGTCCGACTCGCACTTGACAGGTTTTTTGGTCGATAATCCAGTAGATCCAATATTACTCTACGTTTATATGTTCGTAAAAGGTAATTAGGCCTTTTGACTTCTGCATCATCATCTCGCTACGTTATATAAATAATGGTACAGAACCCTTCGTGCGCGAGTCCGATTCGCACTTGGCCCGTTATTTATTGTTAAAAAAATCCAGCATGTCACCAACCCTTCAGTAGTAGATACTTTTCATCGAGCTAAGGGCCAATTTTTCAATTGCCAGATAAACCATCTGAGGAATAAATTTGAAGCATATGCTATACAAAATCTGTCAAAACTTCATATTTAATCCTCAGTTAACGTTTATCTGACGATTGAAAAATCAGCCCTAAGAAATATAAGTTTTAACGGAGCAACCCCGAGGCGATAAATTTTCCCTCCACGTTTACATTGTAACGCGAATATTTATGAAATATTTATAGCGGATTAGCTGCAACAATGTTATTCACAGATCGGATTGGCTATCGATATTTTAATTGGTTATTTATGAAGTTGGACTTGTATTTATTATTTCGGAGTTGTATTTTGATCTATAGTAGCTGCTACCTAATAGCTTTTTCTAGTTTAAAAAAAACCGGCCAAGTGCGAGTCGGACTCGCGCACCGAGGGTTCCGTACTCAAGAAGTACCTACTGAAGTAAAATAAGCTTAGGTAGTTATAGCTAGGTACTTTTAAGATTCGTTCGTACTAATGTAGATGTAACACGACCAAAACCGTAACGACCAAAGATGTAAAACGGTAATAATTACCTTTGTTAATGAACCGCAAAACTAACTTTGTTTGTAGAGGTTTATTGTTAATATCAAAAAAACTATGCTAGTTAGAGCATTGGCTATAGTTTTCCTGTAAAATATACGTAAATTCCTATTGACCATAATTATTTGAGATTTTTCGATTGGTAAACTCCGGAGATAAGGGGGGGAACGGTATTTTTTTAGACATATTCCCCGATAAATCAAAAACTATCATGACTAAAAAAAATTAAAAATCGGTTTTAGAATGTACAAAGTAAACCCTTTCATATGATACCCCACACAGTACAGTTATCTCACTTTTAAATTTCAACCCTCCGATTTTCCCCCCTTTTTAAATAAGAACAAAAATAATTTCCATTTTTTTTTATTCCAGTGTCATTGGGCCACTAATAGACACAACTGTTCCAAATTTCATATCGATAGCTCTGGTAGTTACTGAAATAATCGAGTGTGACGGACAGACAGACAGACAGACGGACAGACAGACGGAGAAAGTCGCACCATAAGGGTTCCATTTTACCATTTTGGTACGGAACCCTAAAAAGGTGCATTACTGCTGCAGAAAGTTCTAGTTTACTTGCACAACTTAACAACTAGCATAATATTATGTAGGGTATATACTAGGTTGGTAACTTGTGCAAAGTGAAAACAAAAATAAAATTTTTGTCGTTTTGTTAGTTAACAAGCAATTTATCGTTATTAACCAACAAACTGAACGATACGGTATCAACGCACTGAGAATACAACGTAAACTTTTTTCATACCCCTAAATAAGAAGAAACTACTTCTTATTTAGGGGTATGAATGTGGCAAAATAATGTTTGCCAGGTCAGCTACTAAAAACATAAAAACCAATTACAAGAATAAAGTATTACGCTTATTTCGCGATAAATTTCGTTTCAACAGTTGTTATTAGTCTGAAAAACATGTTCAAAGAAAGTATTGAATGTGCAAACGAATCAAGCAGACCAAAGCTAAGTGAAACGTAAACACCAAAAGTACTTTGTAAATTAACCCGAATTTTTAATCCTGTAGGGATAATTTAGACGTGACAATGTAAAGGATTTTGTCTGGAATACACCGAACTTTTCCGCCCAAATTGTTGGATTTTAATTAAAAATTTTCCGCTCATTTCATTCCTCGACTTCGCGTACTTTTAATTATTCTTTGAATTATTAAGTCATAAATTTTATGATAACCTTCTTTTCGAGTAAGTTTTAATTAACTCCTTGAAATACTACTACCAACATATAACTTGTCTCTGAGATTTTAATCCTGGACTCCTCGAACAATAACTCCAAGTCTAATCCTACTATCAATGCTTTCTCATCAATGCTTCTCTAAATATGATTTATGTGGCTGGTATGGAAAGCTCCTCAAGGAAATTTGCCTATTTGAAATTTGCTTAGCTATTAATACTATTTGTTTTGTTTTGGTGTACAATAAAGAATTTTCTTTCTATCTATCTCTCTATTGCAGGATCTACTCACATATTAAACCTTTAGATAATTCAATTATGTAGACATGTCTGTAAACATAGTGTAAGTGTGAAAGCACGATACTCGTAAATAATGCATGCAGCGGAGCCTTATTTGACTTTCATATACACAGGTTCCTCTCTCGACCCTGACGTCGTGTAGCGTAGCTAGGTATTATGTTAAACTAGGGTTTTCTACCGCCCGCATGAAATTCGGGTTTTTAAGAAATCCCGTGGTAACCTTGGACTCTTTTATAATAAAAAATTGCATAATTATGTGTTGGTCGAGGGTTGGTATAAGTAATCATCATTCTGAATCTCGTAGCATAAAATCTGTCGATGTCTTGTCTTGTTCAGTCTTGTCTTCTAATTTCTTCAGTTAGCTCGCGCTAACGAGTTCTTCATACCAAACCTCTATACCTGATTGCATACGTGTCCAATCTGTTGAATATAGGCTTTCGATTCGTTTATTTTCTCTTTGACACAGTAAGAGATACAGCAATAGCGAGGGACCAAAGAGAGACAGAGGTAAAGTGGTCTCTTTCTGGTCCCTCGCTATTGCTATATTCTCTCATGTGTCAAAGAGAATTTAAACGAATGGAAAGAGTATAGTGAGGGAAACTTTCAATCCAGATTTCCGAAGATATCCGTAGTCTTTCTTCCTGACGGGATGTTCGTCACGCAAAAGAAAATACAATTTTCTTTCGTCTAGCCTCCTGCGCGAAACCGTCTCAAAAGAAGCTTTGTTTCAATACGTGTTACGTTTAGTTAAAACTTCACCTACTAGCAATGGTCATAAAATTGAAGCTACATGATGACTATCATTTACAAACGCACATATACAGCGCTGCGCGATGACACCACTACGGTTGCATTAAAATTTGATCCCTGTCCGCCCAAATCATGTTCCAGCGATCATCAATCATGGCCCGCGCCATGACTCATCATTAACTACATTGTCAAAACCATAGTAGGTCATTAACGGCCTACAAGCCGTATTTAGGTGATTTTGAATGAAATTTTATGCAAAAACTATAAAGACAATTACTTTCAAATTTACACGTCATGTATTTTGGGTCTTTAATCTAAAATCGCTTAGAAGCAGAAACACGATTGGATAAAATTTTCTCGATAGAAAGTTCTCCCAAAAGTTGCTCTAAAATCTCAGTTTTTCTATGTTTTATCGGAAACTACAATGGATGTAATTGTAATTTTTGTTTTAATGTATCGGTAATAATAATATCCTAAAACGCTTAGAACAGATTTTTGATAACTGGCTTAGTTTTTGAGTAATTAGGTAAAACGTCGTTTTTCTGCTATATTCTTCCGCGACGCTGCATGTCGCACCTACCAAATCTCCGTGAGAGTGAGAAAGACAAAAATAAATTCAATAAATCCCCTTAACATAAACATTAGTATATTATTTGGTCTCTATTTATTTTAAGGTATACAATATAGTTCAATTCTGTATTGATAGATTTTATTTTAAGAGTTATAAGACAGGCGCCAATGGGCGGATCCACCATTGTAGGAACTATGGGCATGCCCACAACCGTAATGGACCGGTGACGTCACACTTACACCGTCGAATTAAAGTTAGTTTAGTTTTTCGTCGAAGTAAGGTTGGTTTTTTATGTAAATTCGTTAGCCAGAGTCAATCAATTTTACTATTTGACCATTTCAAAATTTGAAAAACCTTTATTTACAATAAAACTTATCACTAGCTTATTCTAATTACTATACAAGTCTTGCCCGCGTGGAATGGTGGCAAGAATACTGGCTGCATTTCCGCGTTGAACAGCTAGGCTGATACGTTGCGCAAAAAATGAGCCAGCCCTTCTGTCACCAGTTGAGGTTATTAAACGCGGGGAAAGCTCTCGAATGAATTTTTTGGCACTATGACTCCATGGCCCCAGGGTCTCCACGGCAAACGGGACAAATATGTAACTCTCTAATAGAGAGGCATATTTGCGACGCTTACCTGATTCAGCAGTTTCAGCTGCGGCTCCCGGCTTTGATTCTGTCTCCCTGATATGAATCGAAGCCAATGTGTCAACGCATGTTGCGTCCCACATCAGCGCCCGACCCCGTTCCCAGGGAACCAGCGTCAATCCATCAGGTCTCTTGCCATCATCACGACTAATTCCTGCTGGCTCCAATAGGGCAGGAATATCAATGGTGGCAAGAGCTCTTTTTATAACATCATTAAGGGAACCATGTCGAAAAAGCCTACCGGCGCTCCTGTGGCAAGAGAGTCCGTGAATTCCAAACTTGTCTATCTCTTTTCCACACGGACATCTGTGCTCGTGGCACAGTGGTGCACCCAACCTGAGTCCTACAGCTACACGGAAAGTTTCATTTTCGAGAAGAGTGCCGAGATTCCTGGATGGCAGGGCGTGGAGCCAATAGCCAGATTCTTTTTCAGACAAAGCTAAAACCCTTGCACGATCTCGAGCACTTGTAAGATTTTGTTCTAAAGTTGTGTGTGTCAGCCGAACCAACGGCACATCCCAAAGTTTTTGTGTAGTACGTTCCTCTGGGACGTGGGCATTGGGACACCTGACCTTCCAACTCTCTAAGGCCTCTGTGGCATAGGTCAATGAAACCGAATTGGAACCGAGAATTTGAGAACTGAGCTCACGTATACTATGCACAGAGGACAGAAAAGCCGGAAGAGCAACACTGGAAATTTTTCTCACGCCGATGCCACCATATTTGACCGGTAAAGTAGCTTGGGTCCAGGAACGTTCATCAAAAGATAAATTTAGAATTTTTTCTAGTGCGATTTTCAAGCTGGCATCCATATTTTCGAGTAGTCCAGGAAATTTCCAAATTGGGCTCGCGCGCAGTATGTACATTAATTTAGGAACAAAAAGGCAAAATTTTAGAATCGAAAATGCTATGTGAGAATTTAGTGTGCCCAATTTGTTAAAATTATCTGAAAATAGTTTAATTTTACTATCCAAGAGTGGTTGTATGGCTTCGCTAAAAAGTGGAGCGCCTAGGAGGCAAAGTGCATGCTTATGTACTATTTTATGTCAGGGGTAATTTCATTAAATAGTTGGGAGGCCAAAAATATCTGTTCTTGTGACAGTTTTTCCGTAAAAAATAGTTCGCATTTAGAAAAATTTAGTTCCAAACCAATTTCGCCAAATTTTTGCTTAATCAAATTTGAAATGGTCAAATTTCAGCCAAATCGGTTCTGTAGTTACGACGTGAAAATCGCTTTAAAATGTTAATTAAGTTTTTAAATGTTAATTTAAAATTCAGTATTCTTGCCACCATTCCACGCGGGCAAGACTTGTATAGTAATTAGAATAAGCTAGTGATAAGTTTTAAATGTTAATTGTGATTTAATAAATCATGATTATAGTTTACACAAAGAAATGAAATTCGAAATGTGTTTTGTTCACATTTTTTTTAAATAAATTAATATACAATAGGAATATCAAATAGGGGTTTTTGTTAATATTTTCATAACTAATCTATTCGGTTCAAACAAATTCAAAACAATTTGGATACAAATTATAAATCATTCAGAGCCGAGGGAAAATTATACAATCATTTTAGGATCCGATGGCAATGAATTTAATATTAACGCTGTTATAAACAAATCTCATGAAACAGTAGATTTAATGGGATAAGAAAAGACAAATTTCGCAACGCAAAGTAATCTGTTTCGAGCAGCCGAGTTAGGTTACAAAGACGATGGTTTACCTTTACGCACTGTGGTTTTTATAGTATCTGAAATATTATTATGATATTTTTTTTTTCATTCAAGTACATATTAGCAATTGACAGTGATATTTTGCGAAGTAAGGTAAAATATAGTACAAGATGGAATTGCACTAACTTGGAAAGGCTTTGACCTGGAATCGGTTGATACACAGCATCACACCGCGCTAAATCAGTCGGTCAGTGATAAGTTGGAAGGGCGGCAACGAACCGTCGCAAGGCTTGTCTTGATCTCCTAAACCTAAGGTTCTAGGTTCTACGTCGATCTTTTCAAAATATATACCTAAGCATTGAAGCAATCACGATATTATTAATAGATAATTATGATTAGTAGATGATATTATATTGTAATTTTGAACTAATCTGAATATTATACATGCTTAAATAATAAATTTCATCAAACAAACACATCAAAAATAACAAGTGAAACTGACCTTGGTATATGTAACGAAATTAGTGCATCTAAAAATTATAATAGGTATCTTTTACATAAAAGTACGGTTGAAAAGTATCCACTTGTCCTTTATTTTAGCGGCTCTAGTGCGAAAAGACCCCGAGTCAAAAAGCACTTTTAATTTCATTAAATCGCGAAACCATCTCAATGAATAAAATTCAATTAATAGCTCTGCCGGCCGGAGTTGAAATAATATACTCCGCTGAGAATTGCTAAATGAAGGCACTTCTGAATATTTATAGCAACCGAAGTAATCTATTATAAACAATTTATTTGCTTACGCTTTCCATTACATTAAAATATTTATTGTCTCTCTTCCCAGATCAATTTTCGTGCTTGAAAACATTTTTGGGTAAAATAATTCAAATCTGAGAACTGAACTTGAAAATGTAAATTATTTAACTTGGAAATTTTAAATATTTGTAGGATATACAAATAAATTTGTTGTAAAATAAATTTTTTGGACAAAATGTGACAAATGGATGGACAAAATTAGTTCGCAACATTCCAATTTTATTTAGTTTTTTTGCAAATAGCAGAATTAATAAGTAATAACACATTAGTATTTGTAACTTAGGTTTATGGCGATTATTATAATAGCGTAGGTAAATAAAAGTATCAAAGTCATGTTAAAAAAATCTTAAAAGATCCAGGTACCTACATTTGAAAGTTAGAACTATTATAAGGTGAAGTATATCAGCGGGGCTAGACAAAGTCACAAGCGTTTGGCGTTAACGCTAGTCGACAGTCATTTGTTTTGTCCATACATTTTGTATGGACAAAACAAATGACTGTAGAAAAACCACGATAATAATTACTAAACACGCTGTGTTTGAATAATTAACTACGCTAACTTGAACGCTCGCTGGCGTTCTCGCGGACCTTGTAGATAACTTTAGCGTACTTCGCTTGACGATTGACAGCCGACAGTATTAAACACAGCGTGTTTAGTAATTATTATCGTGGTTTTTCTACAGTCATTTGTTTTGTCCATACATTTTTGTCGACTAGCGTTAACGCCAAACGCTTATGACTTTGTCTAGCCCCGCAGGGGTTTTTTTTAATATTCCTTTTTACACAGGTTTATCTAAAATTGTTGATTGCGTGATTGTAATTAACATAGGTAAGCCTTATTTTTAAAATAGTTTACTATTACTCCGATTAAAATAAATAAATAAAACTTGAATTTGGCTGGGTATTTTTTCTCTAACTAAAAATGTATGAGTACCAAGGAAACAATTTGAACTCCAAACGTTATGAACTTGTTATTCGATGTAGAGGTTGAGATAACAAAATATAAATCTAGCTTATTGCTTACCACGGTTAAGAAAAATTGTAACGATCCGTTTTATTACTACTCCGTTAACGGTGTAGAAGCAGTCTTTAAGCGATTTTGAATGAAGTTTTATGCAAAAACTATAAAGACAATTACTTTCAAATTTACACGTCATGCATTTTGGGTCTTTAATCTAAAATCGCTTAGAAGCAGAAACACGATTGGATAAAATTTTCTCGATAGAAAGTTCTCCCAAAAGTTGCTCCAAAATCTCAGTTTTTCTATATTTTTTCGGAAACTACAATGGATGTAATTGTAATTTTTGTTTTAATGTATCGGTAATAATAATATCCTAAAACGCTTAGAACGGATTTTTGGTAACTGGCTTAGTTTTTGAGTAATTAGGTAAAACGTCGTTTTTTTGCTATATTCTTCCGCGACGCTGCATGTCGCACATACCAAATCTCCGTGAGAGTGAGAAAGACAAAAATAAATTCAATCAATCCCCTTAATGAACTAAGTTTTGGCAACATGCCTAAAATATAATAGAGTATCATTGACATAATATGCAAAGGATTTTCAGATGGAGTTAAATTATGTGACAGTGTAATCAGTTATTTTTTTCTTTTAAATTATATAATTAATAATTAATATTTATTGCATGCCATAAGACTGAATTTTGAAATATGAACTATGAACTAGACCTTATTGTAACTAACCCAAATTCGCAAATAAAGACATTGATTGATTGATTAAAATCGTTTTAACTAAGTACAGAAAAACGGTCTTTTCCAATCGAAATAAATCATGATCATTACGAGTATTATTATTAGCCTATTAAGTTCCTCCTCATCCTCTTTTAAAGCGAGTGAAGTACTATATTCCTAACTCTTAAAGCCTCCCCCACACAGGTGCGTTATTATCGCGCGATAATATCGCAAGCGTTATTGCGATATCTGTTTTCAGTACATTTTGTATTAAGATGGTCATGTAGTTACACACTGCTGCGATAATAACGCGCGATAATAACGCGCCTGTGTGGGACGACGGACGCAGCGTCCTACTTCCATTGCGGCGTACAAAATGTACTGAAAACAGATATCGCAATAACGCTTGCGATATTATCGCGCGATAATAACGCGGGACGCTGCGTCCGTCTGCGCGTTATTATCGCGCGATAAAAACGCAGCTGTGTGCAAGGAATCGGGACACATTATCGCAATAACGCTTGCGATATTATCGCGCGATAATAACGCGCCTGTGTGGGGGAGGCTTTATATTCATATCCTCACCCAAAGTTTTGACCAATGAGGTCACCAAACTCATTGATTAATACCAAGAATCATCGAAATTGGTCCAGATTGATACACCAGTTAAAATACAGCATGTAATTTGTTAACCTCGCCTTCTTTTTGTTTTTGGAAAAGCACAGGTTACATTTAGTGTTCGAGGTATAGATATATCGTACCTACACAACTAAATTTTTCCACATAATATGGCACAGATTTTGGATAAAACGTATAAAAGCTTGTTTTTTTTTTTTTTAAGTGATTACCTGTTTATTGTCATGGAACACTGATAAGAAAACTCAGGAGATGGGCATCCGAACGACTTACGTATACCTTTTTTTTGTACAAGCAAACAGTGGTGCCATCTGTCAGAATTCTATATGTGGGTGCTGAGCGAACTACATCGTGGCCTTATTGTTGGTGACAAAACAAGCATTTTTGACTAAATAAACTGGTGACATTTTCCCATCGTCCACCCTGTCCTGGGTATATGTCTATGCCATTGAATCACTAATTGACTTGACCGAAGCGGGAGAAAGAAAGAAAGAAGAAAGAAAATACATTTATTTCAAATAACTATGCCACATGTAACAAAACATAAAGTCCTTACGTAATAAAACGATGCCTGATGTTTCCCCCACTAATAAAAAAAAAACCAATAATTGCCCAAGTGACGGAAGCACCAGACACCGCCTGTCACATGTGGCACAACCCAGAAAAAGGCCCCAACTCAGCATGGTGCTGTATTCCCCATATAAGCATGTGAGCACACAGCGATGATTTTCAGCCGTAGCCTTGGACTAGGCTTAGCTAGTGGATCAGCTAGTATGATCTACTGCAATTTCGAATTCACGGTCATCAGCAAGTAAGATAGATTAGTTTATGTAGAGATCTCTACGACTTCGCATTCTGAAGACAACATATCCTGAGGATGTCCTGGTGTCGGGACGAAACATGCATCGAAGAGAGCGTTGGAAGAATTGTGTGTGCTGTTTCATATGGGTGGTGTTCCTGCATATGGTACTACACAGAAATTTTTCAAGTAGCGGATTATAGCAAAACAATTTATCTGTCCTGCTAATAATTATGGATTTCTGCAACAACAAAGCCTGCTTCCATTCAACTTCAGCAAGTATTTGGAAAATTTTCATAATCCCATTAACGGACAACAATGATTACGGAAAACAAAATGGAGGAATTAATAAAATTTCGGCCCGTCCGTCCGTCGCCGATACGCCTTTCAATCAATCATCGTCAGCGTTCAAATAAGTTTCATTTATTTCAATTTGCATTTATCCATTCCTTTTTCCGTGAAAGCCTTCCCGTCCGATAATTTCAATTTCATATTAATTATGACCAATGTACCGTTATTTTGTAATCGTATTTGTGTTAATTAATTGCTATTTAATATCTTATTTACGTACTATTATTTTACCAGGATTGGTTTACTTTTTCAACCGAATAATGTTAGCCACACTCTTAATAAGAGTGTGGTTGAATAGATGTGTTTTTGGTTATTTTGTACTTGTTGAATTGTCACTTAAGATAATAATCTTTAAGCTTTTCGGTTCTTTTTGAGTAAATATTAGAAAAAATAAAAACCGGCCAAGTGCGAGTCGGACTCGCGCACCGAGGGTTCCGTACTCAAGAAGTACTGAAGCAAAACAATCAAGCAAAAACCAATATGTTTATTTGACGACGAGTACTTAGAAGAACTTGCGTTTTAATTACCTTTGTTAATGAACCGCAAAACTAACTTTGTTTGTAGAGGTTTATTGTTAATATCAAAAAAACTATGCTAGTTAGAGCATTGACTATAGTTTTGCTGTAAAATATACGTAAATTCCTATTGACCATAATTATTTGAGATTTTTCGATTGGTAAACTCCGGAGATAAGGGGGGGGAACGGTATTTTTTTAGACATTTTCCCCGATAAATAAAAAACTATCATGACTAAAAATAATAAAAAATCGGTTTTAGAATGTACAAAGTAAACCCTTTCATATGATACCCCACACAGTACAGTTATCTCACTTTTAAATTTTAACCCTCCGATTTTCCCTCCTTTTTAAATAAGAACAAAAATAATTTCCATTTTTTTTTTATTCCAGTGTCATTGGGCCACTAATATACACAACTATTCCAAATTTCATATCGATAGCTCCGGTAGTTACTGAAATAATCGAGTATGACGGACAGACAGACGGACAGACAGACGGAGAAAGTCGCACCATAAGGGTTCCATTTTACCATTTTGGTACGGAACCCTAAAAACTAAATCATCATAGCTTGCCATCTCCTTTTTTATAATGATCAATATTAGAAAAGTCTTTTTAGGTACTTCTTTCTTCAAATCTGGGTGACTAAGTTTGGTCCACTCCCTTATATCTTTCAAATATTAGCATCTCCAACTCCTTGGAGATATTTCTCCAGCAATGTTTGCTTCTACTATTAGTCTTGGGAAGGAAAACTGGTTTTCTCTTTGCAGGTAAAAGATACCAATAATAATCAATTCAACTAAGTATTAGCATTTAAACTATGCGATAGGTCTTACATAAAATGAGATCAATTAATTTTGTTAGTTCAAAGACTTATGTTTAATCGTTTTTACACGACTGCCCAAAAGAGAAGTATAATGTTTTTAGGGTTCATGTATGTATGTGTGTATGTGAGTTTCTTTATTCCGCCATAACTTCTGAACGAGAGATTTGGACATATGAGGTATTCTTACATCATTCCAAATAACAGGGGTTTTGTTTTTTTGGCATTTACCATGGGGCAGTCGTGTTTTTTAATTGTTTACTTGTTTTCAAGTAGGTATTACTGAAATGGTACCACTTTGTAGCAACTACAGTAAATTTACCAAAAGCTTCACACCATTATTGCCAAAATTTAACTAAATCAGTTTAAGTTGAACTACATGACGTGTGGTAATCGCTTTGCGTACAGTCGTCACTCATGTTGATTAGCTACGTAGCTTCAATTAAGTTAATGTACCTCAGGGAACGCCTACAATATTAAATATTTATTTAATTTCAATTTAGCGTAGCTCACGATTAGGCTAGTAATAAAAGGTGTGCCCCTAGATAAAAAAACTTGTAAAGTGCGAGCCAAAGTCCCGCACAAAGGGTTCTGTTTTATTTTTTTTTATCGACAGGAAATGCCTAACGCATATCCCTCCGTCAGGGGAAACGGAGGGGTTATGTGGGGCTTGCACCCACTAAAACCTGTCCCTTGCCACGACGGACCTCGTTGGCGGGAGTACGGGATTCACTTGCGTAATCACCGCGCTCCCGCCAGGCCCCGACCCGCCACCTGAGCGGCAGGTCCCGTCGCTGCTGCCGGCAGTCTGACCGCCGCCGACTCCTCGTGGGAGGCGCGTCCTGAACAGGGCACGCCACCTCCTCGGCCTGGAGGTCGGACAACGGACGCCATAGCCCCTTACGTCCGTCACCCGCAGGCCGGCGCACCCGGAAGCCGAAGAAAGATGTTCGTCCTCCAGCAACCGGTGCGGCTCCTGTGAGAGGGATATGCCACCGTAATTGTCCCTCTCGACGAGCGTTCCCGCCCACTTCGGTGATTTTTTTACGAGGTTGTCTTCCTCGTAGTGCCCCGAAGGGACTTGTGGGCGTTTCCGCCCCCACCTGTAATTTTTTAATGAGGTTGTCTTCCTCCTCCGGGGTAGGTGTAGACGTTTCGACACTGTGCCCTCTGCTGGGGCCCAGAGGGACACGCGAAGAAACGTCACCTATCCACCGGGCCAAGCTATTAGCCGTCGGTTATTAACCGACGTTACCAGGGAGCACCGGCCCGTGCGCTACAGAGAGGCACCGTGGCACTCGGGCACTCGTGGAGATTGCTTGGCCAGCCCCCCAAAGGGTTCTGTACCAAATAACAGCACATGGTTAATTTACAATTTTTTACTCGATGATTTTACCATTATGTTAAATTATGATTCCGACTCACAATAAGCAAGTTTCAATAATTTAGACCTGATATTTACAGAAAATATGTAACTTTAAATAGCACTTCGAACTGTATTACTATTTTAACGATTGTTAAAATAGTAATACAGTTGATTGACTCAAACTTGGCTTGTTTTTAATCAATAGCTATCTTTGGTACTATCATTAAGTAAATAAATATTTTTTCTCATTTTATAGACAGAACAAAAACCGCAACGTCTATATCGCTCATTTTGTTACTATGTAAGGCAAAATTAATCAGCTTATTATTGTTACGGTAACACGCACAAAATCCGTACAATTTTCTGCGCAAATGCTAAAGGAAATGTGAACCGGGATTCCCCAGAGTGTTGCTTGAATGCCATGCCTACTACGTGAGGGACAGCCGGAACCGAAACCAATTCCCGTGATTCAAAAGAACTATAACTACTTCCCGAATTGTGATTCCAAAAACATAACTACAAAAGATAGAACGTAAAACAAAGTATTGGTTATATGTTAATAGATTTGATATAGATTTACTTTCAGCGAGTACAACTTATTACAAATTATCATTAAAAACTGTCATGGAAACAGATTTTTTAAATCTTTATTTAAAGAGCTTAGTCGCTGAAGCGCATACGTCGCACTGTTAACAAAATCATCACACAATATACAACACAACAAATATACAACAACTTATATATTAGTTACATCTTAAAGTTACAGCATCCGTGTATGCTGTAACTAAAGTCAGTTAAGTTTCCCAGAGCTATATTTATGAAAAACGTTATGAAAATGATTATGATAGAGAAACCGAGTGGACACTTTTTAACGATTGATATTTGCAAATCTTCAGAAACACTACGCAAATTATGATCTATAGTTGTCATCAAAACAATATCTGTGTGAGTTGCCTAAATTATTTTAGAAACATAATATGAATTATGTTCAGAATCTGTAAACATACTTTCTTACTCTATTCTTTTGGATTACATTTTTTGTCCATCTTTCTTTCTCTCCTTTGTCAACAATTTTACTTTTTTTCAATTGCTGTAGGTGAATGTTCTTTGCAACACAATCTGCTTCTAGTTACGGAGTCTCTTTTTAGATCATTTTTGCATTCATTTCTACAGCCCTCTTGTTCGTAGCATTATCTACGCCCTATCCATCAACGTTGAAATAAAATCTAAACTATAAATTGTGAATGGAATTTTCGTCGGCAGCGTTATTTATACCCTAGGCTGCTTACACGACTTTCTTAAAACGAGAATAAAAGAACCGTAGTTTATTAGCACTTGCCTAGTTTGCATCAAAGTTCCTCTGAGATATATTATTATTACGAGTTTACGTGCGAAGAGACAAACAAAGTAATTTGTAGCACGATCTAAGCGGGTCTAAGCCCCTCATCCCACCTTGTTATGGTGCTGATGACCTTGTTTACACTGAGTTTGGTTACCGACGTAAACTATGTTTGCCTTTGTTAGGTATAGGAGTGTGAATAACTAAGTTGCGATCAGCGCAAACAGTTTGAAGAGTAACTTATGAGTATATCAAACCAAAGCATCTAACACTTTGTATGATTTTCCCCGTTTCAGTGAAAAACTGAATGAACTGCTTGATTTTCTGGTTAAACTACTTAATACTTTCGATAACCAACGCAGGTAAATAATTCAAATTCAAAATATTTTTATTTCACATAGGCATTGTACGCTAGGTACAGGCTCTTGTAAAACGTCAATATGATATTTGTCGCATATTTATGGTGATAACTACAAGTCAACTTTAAACTATGGTCACGAGGGTTCAAACGCGCCCTGCAATGAGAAGAGGCCCACAACAAACTCAGCCGGGTTTTGTTTTACTGTAACTTCCTAGTTTGTGTGGAGAATCATTTCGTCTTCCATTTTTCGTGCCAATTATGATCTGAGTGCCTGCCTAAGAGTAAATGCAATTTTACTCAAGTTTCTCTATAAGCAATACCTTAACAGCATTGTAGCTTTCCATCAAAGAGGATTTGTCATTAAAGACAAACAAACCTATTTGAAATATTAATGAAAATAGGAAAAAAAATTTTATGGTCTTATTTGCCCCCAAAAAAGTTCCCAAAAGACGCGCCGCAATGTTTAATACCAGACAGTAAATCCGACCAAAACTGACATTAAGGACTTCACACCGAAAAAGGGTTTGTGGTTTTATTCATGATGGTTTTCAAGCTTGCGTTAATTGTAGCGCGGAGTAGCTACACATCAAAGGGTTTGTATTTGAGTGGCCGGTTGTACCGCTTTGCGTAAATCAGCTCATGCGTGAAGCTTAGGCAAAACGTTGGACATATTCTGACGGCAAAGCGACTTAGATACACCGCCGTGGCACAATACCTATGGAAGCTTTGTGCCTGAAATGGGTAAATAGATAGTGTGGAGATAAAGGATTATTTCTAGGTCTTCTGTGTTATTTTAGGAATGTTTTCAGTAAAGTTATGTGTTACATTCGTGCGTGTGTTTGTCTATGCACACTACACACACATAAAAAATGCACTATGTATCTATGCACTTTCTTAGTTTTGACCTCTATTCTAACAAATAATAAAGCATTTATAGCACGGTACGGGACCTTTTTACACGCGAAATACTTACTACTTACTTACTTGATTGGTTGGTTTTAAGCCAGAGTAAAACATTTGGATTCGTTTATTTTATACATGAGCTCAATTAAAATGTAGAAATCATAAATGGATGCGTTATTTTTTTGGTCGTAGCAAAAGATCACGGAAAATAATACGCTTGTTTGCGTCATGGGTGCCAATAGGCAATATATCTCAAACCTGGTCATGCGGAAAATAAAGGATCCGATTTGTTTGAACCAGCCGAATAGAATAATCTATTATGTTATTCTGTTCCTCTGTATTTCTCACTCGTGTATATAATTACTACTACACTATTTAACTATTAAATTACTACTATATAAAAAAATTGTAGTTACCTACCTATTACACCGACATAGTTCAACGTATCGCGAAGCTGAAGTGGCAATGGGCCGGGGAACATAGCTCGTAGAACCGACGGACGTTGGTAAACGAAAGTGCTGGAATGGCGACCCCGCACGGGAAAGCGTAGTGTTGGCAGACATCTTACCAGATGGACTGACGACATTAAGAAAGTCACGGGAAGACGCTGGATACAAGTGGCGCCGGACCGTGCGGGCTGGAAATTATTGTAGGAGGCTTTTGTCCAGCTGTGGACGTCCGTCGGCTGAAACGAACGAACGATATAATAACGACCCGGCAAACGTTGTTTTGCCATTAGGGATATATAAAAAAAAAACTAGCATACGACCTACTCTCGGACCTACCGAACATACACAGAACATAACAATCGGTCAAGCCGTTTCGAAGGAAAACTCCTAATATGGTAATAAACATGGGGCACGAAAATTTTATATATTAGAGAGAAAGAAAGAAGATTGGATAGCAATCAGTCTGTCTGCCGACCCACATTGAAGTAGCCTACCTTGATCCCAATAGGTAGCTCTAAATTTAAATAAATCCGCATCTGGATATAGTGAATCGTTTAAACATTTTAATAACGATACTAAGTGGCTTGCATAATAATTATTATAATTCTGCAGAATAAGAGAACTTTAATTTTGAAAAACTTATCTAATATGAAAACTTAGTACATGAAGAAAAAAAATTACAAAATTGTGAAAAAAATTTTTAAAGAAAAGCGTCAAAACTCACAATAAGACATAACTCACAATGTTCACGATAAATGATAAAATTAAAAACTTAAAGAATCTGGTTTTTTGATGGTCCTGTGATCTCGTAATGCTGTAATGTGTCTCGTAGATGTAATTTTGGGTCCACTTTTGGCCACGAATTCGGTCCATGCATTTAGTACTTTCTTCTTGTAGTTGAGTTAAAGTCACTTTTGGATAGCAGTGAATTCTCTCACAAATTGCTTCCACAAATTCGATCTATTACCGACTGTGGAACTGTAATATTTTGTGTTGGTTTATGGTACCTATAAAGAATTTTCAATTGAATAGCGGCAAATTTCATCAGCGACTAGCGAACTATGCACGAATGAAACTAAATTTCCCAAGTGTCAAATTCGTGTACGCCGTTTCTTTGCTCAAAAGTCTCAATTTATTTCATCGTATAGAAGAATAGAAGATAATTGTTATTTGCTCATTTTATATGATTATGACCACTTTTATAACTACATTTAAACTTTACACTACTTTAACCTACTGTTATTTTCTTTCATGTATGATATAATTTCGGAACTAAATGTCTTTCATTTTTCATTGAAAGCTTTCCATTGTTTTTTACAACGTATTTTGTTACAAACTTGTCATGCTAGCATTTTGTTGCTAATCAATAACATTTTAATAATCCTTTATTAAGAAAATGGGCGAAATATCGAATAGCTACCAAAAAAGACTACAAATTCACTATCTGTTGTAGCGAGCAAAATTCCCTTTATGTATATTCTGACAAAAGCTTCATCCCCAAGGTTTGTTCGGGCTGAAAGTTGCTTTCTTGCTTATTTGAGAACTCCAGAATTTACAGTACCTATCCGCCACAAAGGACTCAGTTGGACTTATAAATTAGGAATGATTTCTTTTGTAAATTCTTTCGGTTGCGAATAATAAGCTATTATTTCGAGGATAAACTTTTTTTCGTTCGCTGCTCATTATTTGCTATTTAAATAATAACTCTGACTTTCTGTCTACAGTTGGGGACGTCCCGTCAATCTGAAAATGAAGTAAAAGTTTCACAAGTTGTTTCAGTTAATACCTACTTGACTGCGTTCTAACTTATCTTATTGTGCCTGATGACACGAGAAATGGGCGTTGAAAAGAAAACAACTTTTTGTATGCAAAATTAAATTCCTAATATTTAAAAACAAGGAATGCCAATGTTTTTTAAGAACCATTGGCATTCCTAGTACCAGTTGTTCTTAAAAACAGTATTTAATTTTCCTAGAATATTTTGGTTTTGGTTGATGACAAAACATGATATTGATACCATCTTTGGTCATTCTTCACCTGTACTATTTCCATTTGTTTATTTTCTCTTTGACACATGAAACAGATATAGCAATAGCGAGGGATCAGGAGGGACCAGACAGAGAACACTTTACCTTTATTTCTCTCTGGTCTCTCGCTATTGCTATATCTGTTTCATGTGTCAAAGAGAAAATAAACTATCGGAAAGAGTATAATAATGTCATAAGATACGATGGAGAGGAAGTGAGATAGATAGGTCCCAAGCCGAACACTTAGGCCGATCGTGCCTCTCTCTTGCTTGCTCCGCACTATTTTTTGCTCGCTCGGCGCAGGCGGAACGTGACAATTAGTCACGATCAACGATTTATAGATGTTACTCAGATGAAAGATGTTATCACGTCAATAAGTTTTTTTGACGTACCGGTATCTGCTGCGGTGGAGAAACGGCCTAACCCTGTTTATCCTCTTTAAGGCAATGTGAAGAGTCTAGATTCATATCTCTCCCCTATGTAAAAGAAGGATTGTGCGTAGGAAGTTTTATTTGCGAAAGGATTCTCATTACATAAACACGATACGTATCTTTTCTCGAGTGTCTAAATCTCTCTCATTCAAACAAACTCTCATATGCTTTTCAGTGAGCATCAAGTCTGCAACTTCAAATGATACTCGTTATAGGAACTAGTTTCGACAAGCGGAATATCGTTAGTGGATATCGGATAAGTATTCTCTAATACCTGTTTTAAATATGTATAATTTTTTTATTGCTTAGTTGAATTATAAGAAGCTTATTTGCTTACATCAGGCATACAATTAGATGTTAAAAAATTTCAAATAACTTACAGGTATTTTTTCGCAAGAGATTGTCAATCGATTTAAGCTTTACAAATTTAATTTTAAATGAAAAGTAATCTATATATATAAAAGAATGAGGCATTTTGGTGATTTTGGTTGTTCCAAGGATTCCGCCAAAACTATAGGTCGTAGAGATCTGAAATTTGGTACCTAGGTAGATATTAGGTCATGAATTCGTACTAAGACGGGGATTCCAGAAATTCAAATTGTAAGGGGTAAAAACCGTTGGTTTTTTGGATTTCCCCATACAAAAGTGAAATTTTTTTCGTTGTTCCAGGAATTCCCGAAAAGCTACAAGTCGTAGGGATCTGAAATTTGGTACCTAGGTAGATATTAGGTCATGAATTCGTACTAAGACGGGGATTCCAGAAATTCAAATTGAAAGGGGTAAAAACCGTTGGTTTTTTGGATTTCCCCATACAAAAGTAAAATTTTTTTCGTTGTTCCAGGAATTCCCGAAAAGCTACAAGTCGTAGAGATCTGAAATTTGGTACCTAGGTTGATATTAGGTCATGAATTCGTACTAAGACGGGGATTTCAGAAATTCAAATTGTAAGGGGTAAAAACCGTTGGTTTTTTGGATTTCCCCATACAAAAGTGAAATATTTTTCGTTGTTCCAGGAATTCCCGAAAAGCTACAAGTCGTAGGGATCTGAAAATTGGTAACTAAGTAGATATTACGTCATGAATTCGTACTAAGACGGGGATTCCAGAAATTCAAATTTTAAGGGGAAAAAACCGTTGGTTTTAGGGATTTCTCCATACAAAAGTGTAATTTTTTTCGTTGTTCCAGGGATTCCCGAAAAACTAAAAGTCGTAGAGATCTGAAATTTGGTACCTAGGTTGATATTAGGTCAAGAATTCGTACTAAGACGGGGATTCCAGAAATTCAAATTTTAAGGGGTAAAAACCGTTGGTTTTAGGGATTTCTCCATACAAAAGTGAAATTTATTTCGTTGTTCCAGGGATTCCCGGAAAACTACAAATCGTAGAGATCTGAAATTTGGTACCTAAGTTGATATTAGGTCATGAATTCGTAGTAAGACGGGGATTCCAGAAATTCAAATTGGAAGGGATAAAAATCCTACTTTTAAGGGATTTTCCCATACAAAAGTGTAATTTTTGCGTTGTTCCAGGGATTCCAGCGAAATTAAAAGTCGTAGAGATCTGAAATTTGGTACCTAGGTTGGTATTAGGTATATCATGAATTCGTATTCAGAAAGGGATTTTCGAGATTCAAATTTTGAGGAGGAAAAATTTTGAATTTTTTGGCCGCCATTTTGAACTTTTTTGTTACTGGGCCGATTGCTTTGAAAATCGATATTTGACTATGGCAGAAAGCATAGAGACGGAATTTGTGGTCAAAATTTAAAAAATAGGCCGCCATTTTGAACTTTTTTGTTACTGGGCCGATTGCTTTGAAAATCGATATTTAACTATGGCAGCAAGCATAGAGAAGGAATTTGTGGTCAATATTTAAAAAAAGTGGCCGCCATTTTGAACTTTTTAGTTACTGGGCTGATTGCTTTGAAAATCGATATTTGACTATGGCAGCAAGCAAAGAGAAGGAATTTGTGGTCAAAATTTAAAAAAGTGGCGGCCATTTTGAACTTTTTTGTTACTGGGCCGATTGCTTTGAAAATCGATATTTGACTATGGCAGCAAGCATAGAGAAGGAATTTGTGGTGAAAATTTAAAAAAGTGACCGCCATTTTGAACTTTTTTGTTACTGGGCCGATTGCTTTGAAAATCGATATTTTACAGTGGCAGCAAGCATAGAGAAAGAGTTTGTGGTCAAAATTTAAAAAATAGGCCGCCATTTTGAACTTTTTTGTTACTGGGCCGATTGCTTTGAAAATCGATATTTGACTATGGCAGCAAGCATAAAGAAGGAATTTGTGGTCAAAGTTTAAAAAAGTGGCCGCCATTTTGAACTTTTTTGTTACTGGGCCGATTGCTTTGAAAATCGATATTTGACTATGTCAGCAAGCATAGAGAAGGAATTTGTGGTCAAAATTTAAAAAAAGTGGCCGCCATTTTGAACTTTTTTGTTACTGGGCCGATTGATTTGAAAATCGATATTTGACTATGGCAGCAAGCATAGAGAAGGAATTTGTGGTCAAAATTTAAAAAAGTGGCCGCCATTTTGAACTTTTTTGTCACTGGGCCGATTGCTTTGAAAATCGATATTTGACTATGGCAGCAAGCATAGAGAAGGAATTTGTGGTCAAAATTTAAAAAAGTGGCCGCCATTTTGAACTTTTTTGTTACTGGGCAGATTGCTTTAAAAATCGATATTTGACTATGGCAGCAAGCATAGAGAAGGAATTTGTGGTCAAAATTTAAAAAAGTGGCCGCCATTTTGAACTTTTTTGTTACTGGGCCGATTGCTTTGAAAATCGATATTTGACTATGGCAGCATGCATAGAGAAGGAATTTGTGGTCAAAATTTAAAAAAGTGGCCGCCATTTAGAACTTTTTTGTTACTAGGCCGATTGCTTTGAAAATCGATATTTGACTATGGCAGCAAGCATAGAGAAGGAATTTGTGGTCAAAATTTAAAAAAGTGGCCGCCATTTTGAACTTTTTTGTTACTGGGCCGATTGCTTTGAAAATCGATATTTGACTATGGCAGCAAGCATAGAGAAGGAATTTGTGGTCAAAATTTAAAAAAGTGGCCGCCATTTTGAACTTTTTTGTTACTGGGCAGATTGCTTTTAAAATCGATATTTGACTATGGCAGCAAGCATAGAGAAGGAATTTGTGGTCAAAATTTAAAAAAGTGGCCGCCATTTTGAAATTTTTTGTTACTGGGCCGATTGCTTTGAAAATCGATATTTGACTATGGCAGCAAGCATAGAGAAGGAATTTGTGGTCAAAATTTAAAAAAGTGGCCGCTATTTTGAACTTTTTTGTTACTGGGCCGATTGCTTTGAAAATCGATATTTGACTATGGCAGCAAGCATAGAGAAGGAATTTGTGGTCAAAATTTAAAAAAGGTGGCCGCCATTTTGAACTTTTTTGTTACTGGGCCGATTGCTTTGAAAATCGATATTTGACTATGGCAGCAAGCATAGAGAAGGAATTTGTGGTCAAAATTTAAAAAAGGTGGCCGCCATTTTGAACTTTTTTGTTACTGGGCCGATTGCTTTGAAAATCGACGTCTGACTATGGCAGCAAGCATAGAGAAGGAATTTGTAGTCAAAATTAAAAAATGATGAACTTTTTGGCCACCATTTTGAACTTTTTTGTTACTGGGCCGATTGCTTTGAAAATCGATATTTGACAATGGCAGCAAGCATAGAGAAAGAATTTGTAGTCAACATTTTAAAAAGTGGCCGCCATTTTGAACTTTTTTGTTACTGGGCCGATTGTTTTCAAAATTGATATCTGATTATCGCAGCGAGCATAGAAAAGGAATTTTTGGTAAAAATTTAAAAGAATTGGCCACAATTTTGTACTTATATGTCTTACCATGGTAGCAAGCAACCATGGCCGGATGTATGAACGGACGGTGGAGTCTTAGTAAGAGCTTTTACCCTTTGGGTACGGAACCCTAAAAATGGCCACCATATTTAACTTTTTTGTGACGATCGAATTTTTCAAAATCAATATGTGACTATTACCAGGAAGCAAGAGAAAATTTTGTGGGCAAAATGGTGTGTAGTGCAGGAATTTTGGAAATTAAACCACCATAGTAAAGCATAACTCAGAAGTTAACGTGAGCGAAGCCGCGGGCGTTTGCTAGTAATATAATATTTACAAAATTATTCCCAAAAAATATTTAGAAAATAAAATAGCAAACCCCCATCCAAACGTTCTTTAAGAAAATCGCAGATATACATACTCGTAGGTAGTTAGGTACTGATCGAACGTAGAACCTTACTTTTAAAGGTATACTCTGCAATAGTGTCAAATTAGTATCAAAGAATAATATTGTTTTTTATTTTGTATAGATCATGCATGATCATTTTTAAACTGATCATGCATTGTCAGCAGCCACCAACTGAAAACTTGTCGGTTGCTGTGGATTGACAATGTTTATATAATTATTTATAGCTATGCCAGTCGACATGGCTCTGCTGAGGCCGGCAATCAGGTTTGTTAAAGAGTTGGTAATACATTTCATCAGTGTTATAATCATTTTAAATGCATGTGAAGTTAAAAATTGAAATGGTGAAATTGGAACCACTTACAATAAGACTGAGTGTTTAAGACAATAAGAATGAAGAGCTCAATGGGCTGATGATTTAAAAATACATTCCACAAAACAAGCCATTCAAACAAATCTGAAAAATTGTGAAAAGACATTTATATTCGAGATGCCTAGGAGCCTAGGTCCCAGGTATAAACGAGGTTGCGACACGGAAAGTTGAAATTCAGTGTTTGAGAGCTTGGCATTGTTTGTAACCTTAATATCTGGAGCTCGCTGGCTCCAGGAGATAGCTCACAGATCTAATTTTAGCTATTCCACCAACATTGCGAGTTGCGACTACACTGGATATTTTCTAGGGGACATGAATTGTTTATAGTTTGAATTTAAACTTCGCTTCTTAGAACTGTTCGTACTGTGTTTTGCCACTTTGCGTTTAGGTTCTTTCCTACAGTAATCTGCAATCAGTCTCGAGATTTTATTAATGACGTCAGTAGGTTACTAAAAATCAGTACCGGTGACAAATAAATTCAGTGTCTTAATTGCCCTACTTTAAAACTCACTGATCACCAAATCACTGATGCAGAGACACGCGAATTGGTCCTCAACGGTGATAGATTTTTATTATCATTTTTTATACTCTATTGACTCCTTATAACATGGATAGTCGTATTACTTAACATCAGATGATCGTTCCGTAATTTTTAGCTATAGAAGTGTTAGTGACCTGCATACAATCTCGCGTTGTGAAGTCTGCTGAGGATGTCCCGGTGTCGGGACGATACGTGCGTCGTAAGAGTTTTGTGTGGTTTTGCTTAAGCAGAGTGGTGGTTGCTAACTTGGGAACTTGCCTTCTTGCTTGAGTGAAAGGGCGGGCGGTGCTTGCCTTGTTGCAGCAAGTTAGGACCAAACTGATTATTTTCAGGTAACGAATTATAAAAAGGCAATTTTAATTTTCCTGCCTACGGGTAAACAAGTTCCTATTCTCATCGGTCTAATAATATTCCGCATACTTACATACTTTCGCAGCAATGAGAAAATTATACATAGCTTTTGTACATTACAACCCTTATACATTACAATAAACTTAGGTAGAAAAGGTCCCAATGGCTGTTCGGCCCAACTTTATAAACAAGGAAATATATGAAGGTCTACTTACGTCGTTCTAAAAAGGTGTAAAATATTGCAAACTAAAAGCAGTAACTGCTTAGTATTTTTCCTCAGATTCACAGATTAGTAATGGGTTCAAATCTTAGAGACGTTCATTGAAGCCGCAAGCAATATTAGTGCTTTAATTGTAAGTAAAACGAGGTAACTTGAGAGTTCCTATAATATTCTTAAAGGTGTGTAAAGGCTGGGCAAAACACGGGGGTTAGCTATGAGTCTAATCTTGCACCAAACTTGGCCGTATGGCCATTGGCCAACGTATATTGCCTGGGCGAAAATCAGATTATGTATTCAAAAAAAACTCATGATAATGTGTTAAAGGTTTGCTATAAATTAGTTCAATAAATTTCAGCTTATTTGCAATATCCAATGAAAAGGATAAATGGAGCATGGAATTACCAATAACATCAAATTAAATTAACTGAACTGTTCGATACTTCATTAATTTCGCAAAGTAATACTCTGTTAATAATATTGAAATACAGAATTATTAATAACAAACTCTTTGATATCTCGCGACATTCGTGTACTTCATTAGTTGAGTAGGTGAGTCTAGGTAAGTATGCTTAGATTGTAAAATGTTGGACAAAAAAATTGGTTGTCGATAGATATACGTGATAACGTCATAATTGGCCTCTTTATCGTTTGTTTTATCGTGCCTCTCTATCGCTTGTTGCGCGCTCTCGCTTGCACGCACAGGCTCAGGTGGAACGTTACGCGGAACGTTACTATTTTTCATGCCCGTTGCTGGTGTTCATCAATTTATTGAACGTTTTCACGTCAAAAGTTTAAGGTATTATTTATCTGAGTTTTCTGTGTACCAGGAGTAAAAAAACAGCGGTTTTCATTTTATAGTAATTTGGGAATGAAAACATAACATTTCAATAATTTATTTAATAGTAAAATTACAATGGCTCTTACTAATACCATAGCCTTTAGTTGAATAATTTAAAAAGCCTTTTACCAAAATTGTCCCCATTGGGAGATAGATACCTTTAAAGACTAATGATTCTTTGAAAATTTACACGACCCGAATATAAAATCAATTTTGAAGAATTTAACATACAAACATACTTGTACCATGTTCTTTAACGCAAAGGCCACCGATACCAGCAGGCCAATATTTTCATAATGTCCAATTGAATATACTGAGGACGGAGGACTAATAATAATAATTCTTTGCGCATCTCCTCGATTCGACAATATCTAGGTCCTACGCCATAGTTAGTTAGTTAGTTTACTTTCTTTAAATCTATCTATCTGTGGCACTACAGCCTCTTGTAGGCCCTGGCCTCCTCAGGAAGCTTACTTTAAACGTAGTGAAATAATAAAAATTACAAAATCATGAAATAACGGAATTCTGTGAAGATATTGTGAGAAATATTAAAAGTATTATCTTGGCCTCAAAAGATAAACTTCAAAGGAGACGGCATTGCTTGGCCTGAATTTTTGTCTTTATATTATGAAATGAAATTAGTAGGTGTAAACAAATCAAATGTTTTATGGGACACAAAGCAACGGCAGCAAATATTTTAACGACAGACGGCAGTAAGAATATCAAATCGATAAGCTCTGTTCTGGTGCCCTAAATAAACGTCATATTATTTTTTTATAGGGAACGCTTATTTTATTATAATAATGTTGTTGGAGTCGTTATTTTGTGTTATGTTTAAAAACAATATCGCCAGATCATAGTTAATAACAATTTAAATTTTAATAATAACTCAATCTTCCAATTCAATGAAATATTGGACTGGCAGTATTTATTTACCCACGACGGAACGGAGTACGGGTATATGAGTTTAGGGTGAGAGACCGTTTGTTTGTATGTTAAATTGTTCACAAAAACCAATAATGCAAAAATATTTTTGTTTGTTTGTTTGTTTGTTTGTGCACATCAATGTTCCCATTTATTTTAAAAACGGCTTGACCGATTTAGATGCGGTTTTCTGTATAATGTTTGGTGTTCAGCGGCGATGGTTCTTAGATAGTTTTTACGAACATCGATCACCAGGGGGCGCCATAAAATACATTTATATTGCAAACGAATGTTCCCATTTATTTCAAAAACGGCTTGACCGATTTAGATGCAGTTTTCTGTATAATGTTTGGTATTAATTGGCGATGGTTCTTAGATAGTTGTTACGAACATCGATCACCAGGGGGCGCCATAAAAAACATTTACAGTGCAAACGAATGTTCTCAATTATTACAAAAACGACTGAACCGATTTGGATACAGTTTTAAATAAAATATTAGTGAGTCATTGGCAATGGTTCGTAGATAATTGTTCTTGTGATTGAACAGCAGGGGGCGCCACTGTAGTGTTATACACTACTTATTTCCTTATTAAAGGTTTCTTGTCGAAATTAATCCCAATTCGCCTAAAGGTAGTCATAAACATAAAGTGAACGCGTCGCTAGAAAACTAAATTGAACGCCGAGTCTATTGCTAGCAAATAGCACTAACTTCACGGCAGAATGAACGGGTAAAAAAGAGTGAACAAGCCCGTCGAGAGCAGAGTCGCTCCTGGACCGTCACGCCTTCTGCGTGCGTGCCTGCCTTCTCTCCCGGTTTTCACGATTTAAAATGAGAAGCCGCTTCTCGGCCCCAGATTTGCGTCTGGAGGACCTCAACCTCGCTGACCGCTTCGCGGTTCCCTAAAACATGTCTCGTGGACCTTTCCGCGCGACACAACAACTGACCGCGGGGATGACGTGGTAATGGCGGACGAACCGCCCCGCGGCCCCTTTGCAAAAACGTGGCAAAAACGTAGCGTCATGGTTGTCGATCAGAAGCTTTTGGAATCTTTTTTATCGATGTAACTAGTTAAGACGGCCAGTGAATGCGTAAAAGTGTCGTGACCGCCCTAAACAAAGTGAGTGTCTCCAAGTGCGATCGAATGCCACGTGCTGACGTGGACCCGTCCGTGCTCGTCGTTCCTCCTGCGGGTGACCGCAGGCCCTGACACCACGCCTGCACAGCGACGCGACGTCAGCGCGCCTCCAGCCAGTTTGCCGACCACCTGCAGCGGTCCGCGTTCGCGGGCGCGGACGCACCACGCCGCGCCCCCCCCCCTTCAGCGCGAATTCCCCGACGGATGGACCATCATCTCGGATACCCACTTTACAAGGACAGTAAACTTTCGAACTATTACTTATCGCATTTTACGGCAGCGTCACGCTTGTGTCGATTAGCGGCATCGATTTAGCCGCATGTACTTAGTCTTAATTTTAGATTACTAACTAACCCTTCTAATCCTCAGAATGAATTTGTATTAATTGCGCTTAATCTCTAAATTTATTATATCATGGCCTCTAAATTCATTTGCTAGTTTGATTTTGTGCCTGACGACCCTTAGTCTTAACTACAGCGAACGCTAGATTTACAGGACGGCCTTTGGTCTCCAAAAGTCGAGTTCTCACGCCGACAGCTACCACGCGGCATCTTCTTTTCAGCTACCTAACTGTGGCAAGATGGCGGCCTAGCCGTGTCTCGCAGCACCTGACAGCGACCTACCATCACCCACCTCGTTACACCACAATAAACGTCTCTTTATGACTTGGAAGGGATGATGCCTTCAAACGCTGCTAGAGGAGCCAATGGCTAGTTTGAAGATTAATTTTCAATTTTTTAATAATAATATAATTTAAATTACAGTAATATATTAATCGAAAAACTATAAAACAAGTGGAAAATTAAAAAAATTTAAAACACCCACGACTTTTGCAGACTTGTAATTGAAAAAGGATTAAATAATTTTTTTGAAACTCCCCGACTAAAGGAAAGTAAGAACTAAGAACCTATCAGTATAATTACAAATCCAAGAAAATCCGTCGGAGCTGCCATTGCTATTTCCGTTTCCAATATCAATTAATGTAATTAGTAAGTATTGATAAACTGCCGGTGTATGAGAAGTATAAAGAAATTGAATTAGTCATCAACTGGTAAACAGCACCATCAACACTAGGCAAAACACAGCAGCTCCGGCGGATTTTCTTGGATTTGTAATTATACTGATAGGTTCTTAGTTCTTACTTTCCTTTAGTCGGGGAGTTTCAAAAAAATTATTTAATCCTTTTTCAATTACAAGTCTGCAAAAGTCGTGGGTGTTTTAAAATTTTTTAATTTTCCACTTGTACTTTGATAAAGTCCATGGTAGTTAGTAACAATATTATTGTGCCGTAACTTCTTAAAAATGTCCGATTAATATACTTTGTTGACTTAACCTGAAAAAAGGTTTTTTATGATTTGTGTTAAAAATAACTAATAATAGCTACAATCACAGAGCAAGGAATGACTTTTATATTGATGTTGTCAAAATAACAAAAGTCGAGTACGTATTCAAAATGAGTTGGCCGTTACTTCCAAAGGCAAATAAAATGTAAAGCGCCTGCGGTATCTCCATGTAATGTCAGTCGTGTAATGTCAGTCACGTACAAATGTCTTCGTCAATGTGGCGGCGATATTCCGTTATGATTGCTCCCACTACTCCCTGTAATGAACGAACTTCGCCCGCCTCGCGGCTGTAAATCGCTGGATCTGTGCCGCTTCTATTATTGAGAGATTGTGTGGGCTTTAGCTCTAATGAAAACTTTTACAGGCTTCTTAGGTAGGTTAGGTGCTATCTGTTCCATTTTGAACTTTCTTCTGTTCTATTGTCTAGAGTTGATTGAGTTTGGGATCTAGGACTGGCTGGCATACCCAGACCACTAGATCTTGGGCATTTTTTTATCTGACAATATACCTAACAAGCTAGGAATTTTTGAAGTCGAAAAAAATTTTGTGTAAATAAGTACTAAACGTTTTTAAAATTTTGATGAGCAGAGATTGGCATAGTTCAGTTATAACTTTGCCACATACACAAATAATAAACAAATTTTATTTGCGAATTTGTTTCTGAATTTTTTGATAAAAAAATATTAAATTTTTATAATCAGAGAGCAAGAAGTACTCAAATCGAGTAAAGTTCCTTTATAACTTTTCTAAGACAATGAAGTTGTACAGTGGCCGTGTAATATTTGGTATCCCGTATCTCCATGTAATGTCAGTCACGTACAATCTTCGTCAAAATGGCGGCGGATTTCCGTTATGATTGCTCCCACTATGTCTATAATGAACAAAGTTCGCCCGCCTCGCGGCTGTATATATCTGGATCTGTGCCGCTTCTATTATTGAGAGTTTATGTGGGCTTTAGATGTAATAAAAACTTTTAGAAGCTCTGTAGATAGTTTAAGTGCTTTCTCATCTATTTTAAGACTTTCTATAATCTATAATATATCCCAGCGCTTCGGTATAAGGACAGTATCCTATGTTCTACTAGTTGTTCTGAAAAAATTACGACTGGCTGTGACTGTACTACAATGTTCGGATCGCTTTATTTTAATGGCGCTTAGACAATAATCTACCTACATTATTAGGTTACCTAATAATTAAATAATTTTAGCAAACCTATATCCTACGTAATGAAGAAACTTTTTTAATACTTAAGCCTTAAGCCCTATTACTTTATTTAATACTTAAGCGCTATTACCTAACCTTTTTTGGGAATGATGCTTACATGGTGGAATAGGAGATTAAGCATATTATATGCAAAACGTTAAAATTGATGAATTTAAATATTTATATCAACTGGTTCGTGGACCAGTATTTTTTAAAATGTACCTATTTCTTTTGATCCTTAAAAATCACCATTGTTTAAAAGAGTTTTAAGCTACTTTAATAGAGTTTACAAGCAGAGAACGAACTATTTATTTAATATAATATTATAATCTTTGCATCAGCTGAAACGAAAAACAAGAGGTAAAGTATAAACTTCATTTGCAAGACAAAGGCTTACGTATCCACTTTAGTGACAGTGTTTGGCAGTATGAAAGTTTCCCGCAAGAAGCTTTCCATACATCAAAAAGACTCGGAGGTTTTCTAACTTTCTTACTTGTAACTTGTAAGTTACAGGGAAGCGTTTCTTTAAGTTAACTTTTTAAGTACATACTTTGTATATGCATGCAGATATTCTATAATGTAATCTATCTTCTCTGATATAAAAAATTCTCGTACCAATTTATGTTACCAAACTCTTCCGGAACGGTTGATCGTAAGTTATTATTTTATAATCCTAATGGCAAAACATCGTTTGCTATGACATGTTAATCCAGCTACTGAGCTGTGACGTGATGAAAATTAAAAATGAAATAAAAATGAAAATCTTAATTTCCTATATTTCCTATATTTCCTATAATTCCTATATTTAAAGCTTTCATGAAAATTCAAAACTACCGCCAAGTTTGGAAATCAGGTTTGCCCTGAGAAGAACTGGCAAGATACTCGGCACTTGCCCTTTTCAAAATTGATACTGTAAACAACTTTTCCTTTATAACTATAAAATAAAATAAAAAATTATTTCATTATTTTAAAGATGTCTCTTGAGGAGATGGATACCTATCCCTATAATTTCATGAATACTTGACATTTAAAAATTCTTCAATTAGAAAATATTGGTAGAGGAATAGTCGCGGAGTGAAAAGGTTACAAATTAATAGGATAATATTTAGTATATCTGATTGTGCGTAACAATATATTATAGTGACGACCGAATGGCGTAGCGGTAGCGAACCGGCCGTCTGCGTCGGAGGTCTTGGATTCGATTCCCACTACTGGTAAATGTTTGTGTGATGAACATGAAAGTTTACCAGTGTCTGGGTGTTTTTCAATATATTAGATTTATGTAAATTGGTATGTATGTATATTTATCAGTTATCTAGTACCCATAACACAAGTTATCGCTTACTTTGGGGCTAGATTGCGATGTGTGTAATGTCCTGATCACAGCTGATATTTATTTATATATTTATGTTTATTATGTCTTCCACGTTTCCTCAGTAGACTATAGGTACAGCTCGTCACCCACGTTGGCGACATTCAGGCGCCTTTTCGACGGTATTTCATCTTAGATCGGCACCTGTCCGGGATCCAACAAGCGTCACGTGTCTAGGATAGTAATGATCAATTTCCCGTTCACGGCTCATCTTTCAATTTCCGGTGAACGCGGGTTTCAAGGGGATACAAAATTAACTATATTACGGATTTGGAAAAATATATACCTCAATCAATCTTCTTAATATATATAAATCTCGTGTCACGATGTTTGTCCGCGATGGACTCCTAAACTACTGAACCGATTTAGTTCAAACTTCGTGAATATCTGTCATTTGGTCCAACTTGAGAGATAGGATAGTTTAAATCTCAAATTATAGTCGCAATTTTAATTTATTAATATAACAAAAACTTTAGCCACAGCAACGCGTGGCCGGGTCAGCTAGTAAATTATAATTTCTTTATTTATAAGACATAGTACATTTCAATATAAGTGCGGAAAGCTTGTCATTTCTTTAAGAGTTACGACTAGAAATAACAATTCCGCACGTGCATTGAGCGACGTTTTTTTAATACATTTGCATAAAAAACTTGGTTTTAACTGATGCGCCCGCTTCGGTGCCGCGCAGGAAGAAAACAAAAAGCACTAGTGCGGAAAAGAATAGCTTTCCCCACGCAAAACACATATGGGAATGTCTACTTTTTTAGCAATCGTAATAATTTATTTTTAAACACGTCATTTTACTGGTGGTATGAGTATTCTTGCGGAGTTTGTCTGGGTAGGTACCACAGTAGTGTTTGCTAATTCTTCTGTGAAGCATTAGGTAATGGTAGCTTTAAAAGGCACTGTACGCCGACGTGATTATAGAACAGTCCCTGGATGTTAAGCACGGTGCAGTATGATATTGCAAAAGCAAAATTATGGGACGCAATGTACTCTGAGGGGACGCACTGCAGCTGACATGGGCATGCGTATCACTTAATATCAGGTGAACGTCTTGCTCGTCACATTTATCATTAAAATAAAATAGTTAGTATTGTTCTCACTCAGCAAACCCTTTCATTTCGTACCCATATCACGGAAACAATATTCAGTTTTTTTTAGTTAAACGTAAAACCCTTACGTAAGTCATTTCGTGTCTTTCAATAAAGTACCATCCGCCATATTTAGATTAGATTTAGAAAGACATCACTTAGCTAACCATAATGTCATGCGTGTGTTATACAAACTAAACAAGTTTGCTTTTCACCTC
Source organism: Coenonympha arcania (assembly GCA_036785405.1). Lineage (NCBI taxonomy): Eukaryota > Metazoa > Arthropoda > Insecta > Lepidoptera > Nymphalidae > Coenonympha > Coenonympha arcania. The sequence goes on along the minus strand of JAWDAA010000030.1, from coordinate 7,047,080 downwards.
ATAAGTTTTAAAATTCAGTCGCAAGAATTAAGTAAAATAAAAGTATAATCTGCCCAAGAATGGTACGTGACGATAATAATATTTCCCCAAGAGGTGGACCCAGCCCGTTGAAAGTGATCAACGTAATTTAAAAGTTTATTGTTACCGCAAAGTTTAGTTCTTTGCGATCGTTACCATAATGAACTGCCTCGGTTCCAATTCTGCATTGGCTTTGATCCTCCATTATTATACTTTTTGCTCATTTTAGACGGGTTATATTTTAAATTCAAGGTTAATTTTCATCCTACGTTAAATTTGCAAAAATTGGAAGATGAAAAAAGTATTTCAGGCCAATAAAACAATACAGTCGCCCAACTGTTTACTGTGTTAACTGGTACCTACTTTAAAAATTGGTTATTACCTGCAATAATTATTAATGTATCAAAACGATACAGTTAGAAGTATTGTTGCCTTAAGCCCTTTCTATGTCCTACTACTAGATACAATAGTGCCATAGAGTAGTTTTTTATTAAACACTGAACCCTATATACTGGAATTAATTGCAACAAAATTATCCAAATCGGTACGTCTGTCAAAATATACCTACATCCTTTGATTAAAAACATACAATCTATTTTCCTTAGCTATAAAATAAGCCTGTAGAAACATCTTGGCCTAAGTATACAAAAGCTTTTAAATCCTACGAGTGTACTTTAAAATTTAAATTCTAGATCAGAATGCAATATTTATGCGAAACACCGCATTTAATATATTACTTCCGTTTTAAAGGGTGAAGTCTGAAAAATGGCTGGCTTCCATTAGGAGCAATCTCTAGGTACATCTAGGTATACCTACTAAATAATGTATTCTAGGCACGGTCTAGATATAAATCCTCGGCTTCTATCTTAGTCAATGTGTGAAATACACGTAGAGATACGTCCAATACAGTATCATAAATCCTTATGCGAACTGTTTCTTAAAAAAAAAAAGATTTTAAAATAATAAAGTTAATAATAGTCTCTACGATTTCGCACTGTGAAGTCAACATCTACTGAAGATGTCCCAGTGTCGAGACGAAACGTGCGTCGAAGAATTTGTTGGAAGAATTATGCGTGGTGTTTTATGTGCGCGGTGTTCCTGCATATAGGACAATACGGATTTAATTTTTCACTAGGTAGCGAATTATAGCAATTAAATCTATCCTGCTAATACATAATAATATCCAATATAGCTGTCTTTATTTTCGTTGGGCGCTGAGGTGCTCTTGAAATTCAAATTTAACGCTTGACACGCTTGACAACTCATTTTGGTCACAGAGCACTGGACTCTGGGCAATGAACACGCGGAGTTCGGTACGGGAATTCGGGCTTGCCGCGTGTATTATGGTACTGGGCACACTGACGTTGGGGCGCTGTTAAAATCCACATAATTTACGCTTGGCATGCCCGACGGCTAACTGTGGGTACTGGGCACTGGGCCTTGGGCACTCATCTCACCCTGGGCACTGGGAACTGAGAGCTGGGCTCGTTGGACGGGGCCTGTATGTAACTTGGGCTTGACGCGTCCGTTTAGGCACTGAGCAGGTATTTATGCGCTAAACGCTCTTCAGAATCAGAGAGATTTGACGCTTGGCACGTTCGACAGCTCAAGCTGGGCACTAGGCACTCGGTTCAATGTGGGTGCTTGCCATTGAGCGCTGGATCATGGTCACTCGATATGCAGTGAAACTCGGCTTGTTAAACATGACATGCATGGAACTTGGGTTTGAAACGTGCGATATTACTGGGCACGGGGCACTGGGCACTTGGGCGCTTGGCCACTTGGGCACTGGAATCGCGCTTATAATTACCAAAAAAATAACGTGTTTTTCCAGATGTATACTAGCAGATATCTAACATGAAATTAAGTTTGTACCTATCTATATATGTATGGGAAACCCCATACGAAATTCCAACCCCCTAATTTGATGGGTGTGGGGTGATTTACTAAAAATCCTGAAACACGTATTTAATTGTTTATTACAAAGAGTCCCTATATCAATTATGAGACCTCTAGCATCAATATTTGCCGTAGTTTCATACAAACTTCCATCCCCCCATACGAACTTTCAACCCCCTATTTTGATGGATGTGGGGTGATTTACTAAAAATCCTGAAACACGTATTTAATTGTTTATTACGAAGAGTCTCTATATCAATTTTGGGACCTCTAGCATCAATATTTGCTGTAGTTTCATACAAACTTCCATCCCCCCCATACGAACTTCCAACCCCCTAATTTGATGGATGTGGAGTGATTTACTAAAAATCCTGAAACACGTATTTAATTGTTTATTACGGAGAAACCCTACATCAATTTTAAGACCTCTAGCATCAATATTTGCCGTAGTTTCATACAAACTTCCATCCCCCCATACGAACTTCCAACCCCCTAATTTGATAGATGTGGGGTGATTTACTAAAAATCCTGAAACACGTATTTAATTGTTTACAACGGAGAGTCCCTACATCAATTTTGAGACCTCTAGCATCAATATTTGCCGTAGTTTCATACAAACTTCCATCCCCTATTTTAAGGGGTTGGGGGGTTAAATTCCCAACTTTTGGAATTTTTTTGTTGGTTGTGTACTAATTCTAGCTTACATACCAAATTTCAGCTTTCTAGGACTTCAGGAAGTACCTAGGAATTTTGATGATCATCAGTGAGTCAGTCAGTCAGTCAGTCAGTCAGTGACGAAATCTGGGCTTTTCAGATGTCAATAAAATCTAAAGTATAAGACCTGTGATATTGAAACTTTATACGTTTAATAAGTTCACCGGCGACATCATTTCCCGAGAATTTTGATTATCTGGAATAATTCTGGCCTAAGTTATAAGGGTTTAAAAATACGGCGAAACACTTCGAGAAAAGATAGGTAGTGCCCTCGCGCTTCGCTTGACTCGTCTGGCGGGGACACTACCGTGTCCCCAGATAATAGCTCAACACTTAAGATAGTTAAAGTTCGGTATATTTTTAGGTTTCAAAAGTAGCAAATATTTTGAAAAAAAATGTGGAATGTGGTGTGCGGAATTGTCATTTCTAAGGCCCAGTTTCCACCAAAACAGTCAGACTTCGTCATTTTGACGTGTCCGAAACTGAGGGCAGAGGAGATGTCGAAATGACGACATCTGATTGGTTACTCGAACACAGTTCCGCTTCACTCCGCTTTGGTGGAAACCGGGCCTGAGTACTACATCTCTATTGACTTGCGTCTTCCGCTTGGGTCAAAAAACCGAAATTCGTGAAGAAATGACACAGTTTCCGCACTCGTATCGAAATATACTATTTCAGTATAAACACCGTGCGTCATAAAATAACTGTAGGCTCCTTTTCGTATTGCTCGATAAACCCCTATTGTGGACCTTTTCTTGGCATTCCCTGCACGAGTGAATCGTAATCGGGTCAGCATAAGAAAGGAGCAAGGTCTTGATGTAAGGGCAACGACACATATTATTGCGTAGGTTTAATTACAAGCTTCTATTAACAAATAACTTTGTATCTATAGTATTAAGGATTGTACCTTTTTATTTATAGTATTAAGGATTGTGTCTTTGTATCTATAGTATTAAGAAAGTACTGCCGCTCGTGCAACAGGGTTTTAAAAACCAAATTTGGTTTTGCCAGCCACATCCGTGCGCACGCTTAAATCAAGGTGTCGCCGTTGATTTTTGCGTCATGGAGGACATCATCATTAAAATTTTTTTACATGAAGCAAATCCTTGGCAGTGATAATGAACTGCTGTAATTATTCTAGCTCAATTAGTTTTGAGGAGTTTCTTTGAAATGGTGATAACATAAACTAGCCGATTGTCCCATGATTATAAAAAGGTAGACCTCATGTTTCTGGTGTCTTCTTTTTGTATTCTTTCAAAGTTAGTACCTGCTTTACTGCTATCTCACCTGATGCTAAGTGACGATGCATCCGAAGATGTTTTCGTACAAACCTGGAAGGGAACTCCTAAACGGTTGCTGCACAGTGCACACCATGGCAACGGAACGCTACATTAATTGCTTGACGGTATGTCTAGTATTAATGTCCGCGGTCGAAGCCTCCCACAAGCACAAATATTGTTCTTAATAACACTACTTTTAAAGACTAGTGCTAAACTAGACTATACTAAACTACTCATTATGAACGGAATTAGATTTTGGACGCGCTAAATTTAGAGACTCTAAAATCTAATCTCTACCACTACCCTTGATGTGGCTTGTACCTTATCAAGTTTATTGCATGACCTTCGGACCGAAATGAATTTTCCACATCAATAAAGACTTATTAACGTACGTGATACGTTTTCGATACTTTGCGTGTAGTGGAATGAAATGTTACCTTTATTGTATTTTTGTATTTTTTGACAAGTTTCCTCTTTTGAACAAAAAAAAATTGGTTGCCTGTAAATTCGGTTTACTGACGATAGTTGAACGTGACAACGTTTTCTTTGTCGCTCGTTCGCTTGAGGTAACGCCGGTAACGCCGAATGAGTCATGTTTTTTCGTGCGTGCTACCGGCTCTATCGATTTATAAGACGTTGTCACGTCAAAAATAAGCGGTTAAGTACGAGTCAGACTCAAGCACTAAGGGTTCCATACCATTATTTATAATAACGGCAAAAAAAAACTTTTGACGTGACAACGTCTTATAAATCGATAGAGCCGGTTGCACGCACGAAAAAACATGACTCATCCGGCGTTACCTCGCTCAGGCGGCGTTACCGGCGTTACCTCGCGAGCGCGGAAGGAGCGACAAAGAAGACGTTGTCACGTTCAACTATCGTCAGTAAACCGACTTTACAGGCAACCAATTTTGACGTGACAACGTCTTATAAATCGATAGAGCCGGTTGCACGCACGAAAAAACATGACTCATCCGGCGTTACCTCGCTCATGCGGCGTTACCGGCGTTACCTCGCGAGCGCGGAACGAGCGACAAAGAAGACGTTGTCACGTTCAACTATCGTCAGTAAACCGACTTTACAGGCAACCAATTTTTTTTTAATACATTTGCTGCTCAAAAGTTGACATTTCCAGCGGGGCTAGACAAAGTCACAAGCGTTAACGCTAGTCGACAAAAATGTATGGGACAGAACAATTGACTGTAGAAAATTCACGATAATAATTACTAAACACGCTAGCACATCTTTCTTTTGGCATCGATAACCTGGCGACTTTTTTTCGGCCTTTTCGCCCCGCTCCATCGCATAATACCAGATTCACAAAACACCAGATTCGCAAAATACTGGTTAGCAAAATACCAGAAGTACAGTTGTACACAAAACGTTGATGTTGAATTAACTTAATTTATATTTATTTTTCTTAACTTATATTTTAGAATTATCTTAAAATCCTTATTTTCTTTTTCATGCGAACTATTCATTATTATTTTCAATTGTAAATAAAGAAGGAATAATAATTCTCTTTGCTGTGTGCTGTTCAGGTTACATGTCTATTACTGAATTACATATATTTATTGGTACAACTTGTATGAGCAAAAGTCTCAGCTGAAATATATCGCAATTTGTTTCAAGCTAACCGCATTAGTGCGCGATTTGTTCTCATTAGCACAGTCTCGTTCTATCTTCGTTGTGCCGTGTACTGAGCTGTGACGTCACAGCTGTGGTTGCGTGACCTGACTGATTTATACCGTCAAATGGACTGGCGCTGGTCAGTGTATATAGACCATTTGCTTGATTAGCTCGCGTTAACTGGAATACGTATATAGTCTGTTAAGTAAGTCAGTTTACTTGGGTAAATTAAAAGGTAGTTGAAAAGTGGTATAGAGCAACACTGTAAAATAATTATCGATGGATCGAATAATTTTGATACTTTGCATAAAAAATTTACTTGTTATTTTTTCTTTTAAACTACACTCAAAAATTTAAATTTCTTACTTTTCTCTCTTTATATTTTTTCTGCAAATTTTCCTTTTCTTTTGACACCAAATTAGATTTATGGTGCCCGTGACTCGCAAAGTTTCACTTGTATCGTGTTTCATAAAACCACACAATGTTAGTTTTATTTTTATTGTTTACTTTTTATATACATTCAATTCAATAATATTAACTTTAAACATACTATTCATAATTTAGTTTGGGTAAAGGGTCATAAAAGACAGACAGTCGGACAACAAAGGGTTTTCCTTTTAGAGTGCGGAACTTTAAAAATTAAAAAACTCTAACCCAGGACCTTCCACGAAAATCCGAACGCTGCGCTACGGAAAATCAAGAGCTGATGACATTCACTTTATGTAGAGCCTGACACGATAAAAAAAGGAAATAGAAATAAGAGGTCCGAAAGGAAAATAAACAATCTGTATTGTTCTCAGTGATGCTATCTAAAACTATTTCCCGTTAGTAAAAGCATTCTGTCCGTCATACAACAATGGAGGACAATAAATCAAATGTCTATTCTGCGCTGTAACTCTTCCTTATTCTGTAAGATTTAACTTTCTACGTTGAGCTCACGGTTGACACAAGTTCCGACCGATTCGAGCAAAGCAGAGGTCGCCCGATAACCTTCTCAAGACATTTTAGAAATTTTCTAAATTAAGGTTTTGTGATATAATCTGCATAGGATAAGAATCCTGTGCACAAACTTCAGTCAAATTAATTTCGTCACTGTATCAGCGTTGAACGAGAGGCGCTGTCGTACTTATAGAATAGCACTGCTGATGAGAATACACTGCCGGAAGTTTTCTTTTTCATGATGGTTATTGATAGATTTTGTATAGTGTACTCATCAGCGAAATGGCAAATGGGATTTTTATCGATGACGGTATCGCCCTTGACCACTATCTCACCTGTCATCTATCAATCTTTTCTCGTTCAGTCTTGTGGATTAATTTATAAAAACAAAAATAAAGTCCTTATTAATTCGTTCATTTACTCACAGAATCACTATACTTCTTTATGAGTCTTTGAGTTAATGAGCGAATGAATCAGGACTTTTCAGCAATCAAATGTTTTGATGAAATATTTTTACGATAACGATTAATTATACGTTTTTCTTACACAATCAGGGGTTTGATTGCGTAAAGAAAACGTATTCATCATTATCGTAATCGTTAGCGAATTCTGCCCGCCCGATTGGCTGACGTAAATCAGCCGGCAGAATTTGTATACGATTACGATAATTATTATGAATACGTTTTCCTTACGCAATCTAGGGGCAGACGTGCAACAGCTAAATGAGGGCTTTCGGACGCCGCGATTACGATAATGATGAATACGTTTTTCACGCAATCTAAGAGCAGACGTACAACAGCTAAATGAGAGCTTTCGGACGCCGTTCCGTTTTATCCTTTAGGTGCAGATATTTAAAATAACAATAAGTTAAATTAGAAGCGCTGATTCCATTCCCCTGAACCATTGCCCCGAGTTGAAATAACATTTTCCAATTAAGCTCAGCAAGTTGGAACAACGCTCACTAATTAGCCGCTGACCCCTTGACGAAGTTCTTCATTGTTTAGCTAAAAGGCGCGGTGGAATAGTTTGAAGACAAAGAAAAGAACACCTGGGCTCTTATTCTGTATCTCAGTGATAAAAACTGTTGTCTATGGATTGCTATACAGTGCTGCTTTATTAAGTGGAACGAAAATAATATTTTGTGGAAAACCTTCAATGGATAAAAAACAACTTGAGAGGTGTCAAGGGATGGAACGAAGTACTATATCTGGCTTGCTCTCTATGATAGAGAGAGACAGACAGAGAAACATGCGCACGCCGCACGACTTACATGGCTTACTATAGCAAAAAGTGTCGTTACAACTTCTCGTCTTAATTTTTTCCGTCTAGCCCCCTTTCGCAACGCGCGATAAGGAACTTCGTTCCAATAAATCTCATTGAAGGCTACTGAGTGATCATCACTGAGACACGGAATAAGGGGCCCTTATTCCGTGCTTTCTATGCGCTATTTAATGCTTTCCGTGCTATTCCGTGCGCGTAATAAGGTTTGCTTTCTTTGTATTTTGCAGTGCCTCCAATTTATCGGTGAAGTAGCGAAAAGTAAAACTAGACAGCACTGCGGCATTTAGGCTCACTACTCTAATGAACTGCTATGTAAATTTCTGTTAATTTATCAAAAAGTTCTAGTGCTTCTTCTTCTTCTCTTGACCGCAGCTTCTGGTTTCCATGGTCCCTGGTGTCACGTTGACCGTCCCCGATATATTGTGACGCCACCATCTACAGTACCCAGCCAATGCTTGTTGCCGCCAGGAACAGCAGCAACTTCTTGGCTGAAGGAAGTTTAGCATGGGTTGTTGTTGAAGCGAGTTCACAGAGATACAAGGGGCACAATAAATTGTTATTTGACAGGTCACAGTCATTATTTACGCAGATTTAAAACTGAGAGGTGTGACATACATATAATGGTGACAACAATCAGCAACCTAAGGCTACTAACTTATCTATGATTATCATAGATACTTGACGACCGCTCATAACTATGTAGAAGGAAATTTAAAAAATGTATGAAAATTATTGTCTTCGACTAATCACGTGGTCAATTTGTCGATCGGATATCTCATTCTGATTCCCCCATTGTTTTGAATATGAGCGATTGAAAGCTTCCAATGACTTGGAAAAGTTCATCTATGCAGTCTATATAGCATCCTCCCAACCGATTCGATCGAAAGAGAATAGGTGACATATTTCGATTCGGTTCCCTCATATGGAACGTAATTTACAAGAAATATGCACGATCACTAGATTGATCACATGACTTCCTTGCATGGGAATCGAACACGGGACCTCAATACCACGGGAGTCCAGTTGGTCCTGTAGAATTCAATTGAATTGCACCAACTGGACTTGACTAATAATTATGTATTCTGTCCCCTGTAACTGTTTTGACTAGGTCCTACTTATAAAATACCCTATACTTCCTTAATTCATCGAAATATCGATCTTTCTCAGGTTGGCACGTGATTATCTAACGGTAGGACCCTTTTATACGTTGTGTTAATAGTAGTATCCCAAATCCTTTTAGAGCGTCAGAGGTCATGAGTCCACTAGTCCCAAAGCCATCATAATTTATTAAGTGATAAAAATAGGATCAGACGCAATGTCTGATCCTTATATCAGGTTCTTGCTTCATAATAGTTTACTATGTATGGCCCTACTAGCAGCCCGGCGTACTTCGACTATATGCCTCCATACACCTAGCACTGCGTTCGGTAAGCGTTCGATAGTGGCATCTTTATGAAAAAGATGATCCAGAGCCCCGCACTCGCCCAGGATGGTGAGCTCCCGCATCCGCCCGGATCCGAAGGCGCCCCGAAGGGTGAGCTCTCCCCCTCATCTCTCATAAGAGATGTAAGTCCGGCCGCATTAAGGTGGCGGTTTTCACCTATGTTCACATCCCCGTAAGGATATGAGATAACTAGCCTCATTAAGGTGGAGGTTACACCTATGTGATAAGGTGAGGCACTCTCTTACAAGAGCGCCCCTAACGGTTGTACCGCCCCAGATTTGTGTTATATTCTTATCCTGGTGAGGATAAGAGATCAGCACCTTAAGCGTGGTGTTACGCATACTAGAGACCAAGAGACAATCTGCAAACATCGAGGCCTGAAGGCGCAGCCTACCGTATTAACTTATAGTACAACAGCCAGCTGCGACACATCAATACACTCGACGTAATACAGACAAGATGCGCCACTTAGGACGTCTTCCCATAGTACCATAGTACGGGCATTCGCTGTGTTAGCCATCTCAGAAGGGTCTCACTAGACTCTGCTAATATTCATATTTATTATTCATAAGATTCGCCATGACCACCAACATGACGTACTAGCCATCAGAAGTCTTTATGTCTTTCGCTCCATCTCGGACTTAGGCGCTCTCGGCGACCCGCGTCCCTCATATATGTCGTGCGGCGATCTTGATCGACTGCACGTATATGGTGAAAACCATGTATCTCTACATCATTGAATGAATATTGCCATGCGATAATACTTCGTTTACCTTATCGATTAAGCCCATTTCCATAGGTCATTAGAATTTTCCAATACACGAACACGCTCTGCTCCTATACACGAACAAGTAGTCAAATTATGACTTTGTCTAAGTTCGATTATTTATCTTTGTATTGCTTCGGGTTATCACCCTCATTACTCAGACAGTTTGCCAAGCTATATGTTTGTATTGTTCTTACGTATCAAGAGTCAAGAGCGGTTCTTTTTCATGAACGTAGGTAGGTATAGGGTAGTTACACCCCGACATAAAAAGAAAACAAATAGAACCAAAACAAGTACTAGGCTAAATAGTGCATTCTAAAGGCGAACTATTTCACGCTACAAAAGACCTTGTTCCACATAAATTTCGAATTGGGGATCATTGGGGAATGGGATTCTTAAAAAAAATGTTTTTGGCAAAACAAAATCGCCGGCCGCAAAGCAAGCTAATTGTGCAGGAACTGTGTGTAGAAAACTGTGAATAGAAAAAGGAAGTATACATTAGCTATTCTATATCTTGTTTCTATTTTTTATGGACTTTTTAGAATTCAACACTAAAATGGATTCCATACTAAGATTGGTTCCATACAAAAAGTGAACGCTTAAGGCCATTTATCGCATAGCTTCGGTAGAAATGGATCAAGCCGAGAGAAGCGGAGATATCTCAAACTCTCTCCTCTTGTCTCCTCTCGTCTCCTCTCGTTTCCACTTTGTTGGAGAGCAGGCCCAAGAGACGGGCGCTTGGGGCCGATATTCAGCATTTTCAGCATTCGTCCATGTGTCACAGATAATTATTTCAGTATCTATTATAGCTATTGCCATAAAGAATCTATGCTAAATGGAATAAAAAAACTTAATGTTATTTTAGTTAAAGACAAGACTTATAATATTTATCGGTAAAGTTATCTTACTTTAAGGGTTTTCTGTACCTTTAAGGGTTTTCTTTACGTTTTAAAATATAATTCATTTATTTTTTTGCTTTATTCGTTTTTAATACCTCTTAGCAGATATTAAAAACCATTTGAATATTTGCCTAATAATATAAACTCCTCCAAAAACTTTAATTTCGCTCGTAACTCTCTTTGAAAGCAAGATCTTTAAAAAAAACTTTGGAATTTTTCTTTATTTGGTGTACAATATGATTTTACTTAGAAATCATTTTCATATTAAGATTTCAATATAATTTTGCTAAGATGTCAAAGAGAATTTCGCAAGGAATGAACTCTGAGGTTTGGATACAAATATGAAAACAACTTTTCAGTCGGAGCAAGGTTTGCGTATAACGCCTTTGACATTGCTGACAAAGACAATTTGTCCTCCAAAGATATTGATTTTGTAGTTTAAACTTTAACGCGATTTTATTTTATTTTTGAAACCTTTAATTTACACTGCAAGTACTTAATCGGGCAGGGTTATTGGCTTGGTGAGGGTGCGGTGAATATGAGTGCATCCTCTACTCCTGCTGCAGATCCCTCAAGGAATAAACACAGTCCTTCAGCACGCCCCGATTCACCCTTATTATGAATACTTTAAGGTTCATAAAATAAATAGTAGCATACGCATGCTACCTAGTAGGTAGCTATAAAGCATGCTAGTTTCGAGCAATTGCTACTAACTACGAGTACTATTAAGGTACTGTTACACATGCTGATTTCAAGCATGAAAGCATGCTTTTATCGAGCAGTTGCTACTTAGTAGCATGTGTGTCGGAATGTTGCTAAAAATTAGCATGCTCATTTCAAGTTTGCTTCAAAATCAACAGGCGTGCGATTTTTGAGCATGCTACCTGAGGCGCGGGTGGAAGGAGGCGTGCTTTAAGCGCTTTAAGCGCGTCTAAACAGGTTTGCTTATTGAGCATGCTAGCAAATATAGCTAAAATAGCTAAAACTAGCTTGCCTATTGCTAGCAAATGTAAACTGTTCATAGGCATGCTCGTATTGAGCATACTCGTAAGCATGCTCACTAGCATGCTATTTTAGAGCATGCTATTTTTTCTGGTAATTATGAGCGTGCTTTTCTGAGCTTGCTACAAAATTGCACACCGGCTGATTTTGTAGCAAACTATCTGAGGCGAGGGTGGAAAGTTAAATGCTTAGTGAACATTCTAGATGAATGTTCGGATGCTGCATAATTTATTCGCGCCGAAATGTCTCGATGAGGAAATGAAAAAAACGAACTTGGTTAACCCTCGGTCTCCAACTTATAAAAATAACCTTTCTAGAAAAAATGCGTACGAAAATATACTAATTAACTTTCATGACCTGGCTTACAGAATTAAAAGTATACAATCTTACAGATTGCTATATTGCATGAGTGGATTGCAGTGTTAATTTCGAGCATATTTATTTAAGAGCAAGCTTCAAACAGGCATGATTCTTTAAAGTAATTAATATTTAAGCTATAAAAACAAATCATTTCGAGCATGCTCTAAGTCTAATAGCATGATTTTTATTAGCATTTGTAAATAGATGTATGTACCTTATAGGCATTTTCCCTATATTAACAGTGGTCTTCTTTTCGAATTAGTGTTTTTTTTTCACATATTAGTCTGGATTCTAGAGATGAAAAAGTCTAAGTGATTCTTGGTAAAGAGGCGCTGCAGAGGCGCTTGGCATTAATTCAAGGACTTAATACGAAAGTTGTTGCCAAGTACGATATACCAAGAACCTAGAACATTGAATATACTCATAATTTCGTTTTCTAAGAATCTACAAGTGCTTTGATAATAATATAATGAGATTCATGAGTCATGACTGTTCTCGTTATTAATATTATTACGTTAGTAATAGGAGAAGCATTATCTCATTCACTAACATATTTATAATCGTATAACCCAAACTTGATCCTCTAAACCTGAAAGGAGAAAGACTGTATCTCAAGGTAAAGGTAAAAGTATCCTTTAGTAGTCACTCCACCGGGAGCTAAACAGTCAGTCAGAGTCATAGTTCGTCGTTGTTCATTACTGTTATCTATATAACGTAGCAAGATGATGATACAGAAGTCAGAAGGCCCAAGTAGAGGAATATTTGGTCTACTGGATCAACGACCGACGGCGATATCTCAGTAATAAGTTTTTGACTTTTTGGGTACGGAACCCTAAAAACAGAAAAACCAGAATTCCGGTCATAATACACAATTTTATTCTCATTTTAACTCTACGCCTTTGTTAGGCAAAACGTATTTCAGGCTAAAAAGCTGTTTTGAAGTGCACTGCAGTTAATTACGTAGCGATGCTCAGCGCTAAATTGCAAAACGCTAACCAGCTGAAGAGATGCAGATAACGAAATTATATCATAGCGTTTTTTTTGAGTGTCTGCAGTAGATCTACTTTCATCTGGTTATTGAAACAAAGTTTCTTTTCGGAGGGTATCGCGTGGGGCTAGGTGAAAGAAAATGGATCTTTTCAAAACCCGTCACGAAGAAAATCTACGGAAATCTCTTACTCGTCGACATAATTAGCATTGCACGCATGCAATCACGTATATATTTGGTTTGACGAACTCGTTAGCGCAAGAAATAACTGAAGGCAGCGCCATCTATTAAGCGCTGGGTGAAATCATTGTGGGTGAAAAAATATGAATTGTTTTTTTACCCACGACGGAACGGAGTACGGGTATATGCGTTTAGGGTGAGAGACCGTTTGTACATTACTCTATTAAAAAGATTTTATGTTTGTTTGTGTGTTAAATTGTTCACAAAAACCAATAATGCAAAAATATTTTTGTTTGTTTGTTTGTTTGTTTGTTTGTTTGTTTGTTTGTTTGTTTGTGTGTTCGTTTGTGCACATCGATGTTCCCATTTATTTCAAAAACGGCTTGACCGATTTAGATGCAGTTTTCTGTATAACGTTTGGTGTCCAGCGGCAATGGTTCTTAGATAGTTGTTACGAAAATCGATCACCAGGGGGCGCCATAAAATACATTTATATTGCAAACGAATGTTCCCATTTATTTCAAAAACGGCTTGACCGATTTAAATGCAGTTTCCTGTATAATGTTTGGTATTCATTGGCAATGGTTTTTTGATAGTTGTTACGAACATCGATCACCAGGGGGCGCCATAAAAAACATTTACAGTGCAAACGAATGTTCTCAATTATTACAAAAACGACTGAACCGATTTGGATACAGTTTTGTATAAAATATAAGTGAGTCATTGGCAATGGTTCGTAGATAATTGTTCTTGTGATTGAACAGCAGGGGGCGCCACAATAAACGTCTCTTTATGACTTGGAAGGGATGATGCCTTCAAACGCTGCTAGAGGAGCTAATGGCTAGTTTGAAGATTAATTTTCATTTTTTAATAATAATATAATTTAAATTACATTAATATATTAATCGAAAAACTATAAAACAAGTGGAAAATTAAAAAATTTTAAAACACCCACGACTTTTGCAGACTTGTAATTGAAAAAGGATTAAATAATTTTTTTGAAACTCCCCGACTAAAGGAAAGTAAGAACTAAGAACCTATCAGTATAATTACAAATCCAAGAAAATCCGTCGGAGCTGCCATTGCTATTTTCGTTTCCAATATCAATTAATGTCATTAGTAAGTATTGATAAACTGCCGGTATATGAGAAGTATCAAGAAATTGAATTAGTCATCAACTGGTAATCAGCACCATCAACACCGTCATAGGCAAAACACAGCAGCTCCGGCGGATTTTCTTGGATTTGTAATTATACTGATAGGTTCTTAGTTCTTACTTTCCTTTAGTCGGGGAGTTTCAAAAAAATTATTTAATCCTTTTTCAATTACAAGTCTGCAAAAGTCGTGGGTGTTTTAAAATTTTTTAATTTTCCACTTGTTTATTGTTGTTTTAGGTGTTATTCCTAACTTTCTTTTGTAAGCAAAAATGCCGTAAACGGTCAAAGGAAACAGCATGAAAACAAGTATTGTACTGGTAGACAAAATTGGCATTTTTGTAGACTTTTATTCAAAAAACATTTCGGCGCACCATAGACACAGTTTTAAGGTCACATAATATTAGGTCCTTACATATGAAATTGGCGTTTTGTATGGGAGGAACATAAAGTCGATTTTTTTTAAATATAATATATATATTTAATCAAAGTATGTACCATTACTATCTATGCACTTTTGCCTCCTTATAGGTAGTTCATTGATCCCTTTAATAAAAAAGTCATTCGGACGGGAATCAAAAAGTCTTTGAAAGCGCTTTGGACTGCCTCATCGGAGTTAAATTTTTTCCCTTGTAAGAAGTTATCCAAATTTCGAAAAAAATGGTAATCTGTTGGAGCAAGGTCCGGGGAGTAAGGTGGATGTCTTAGGCATTCCAATTGAAGCTCCTCTAATTTGGTAGCCGTCTGTTGTGCAGTGTGTGGTCTAGCGTTGTCCTGAAGCAGCAGTGGCCTAGAACGATTGACCAACCTCGGTTGTTTAGCAGCTAGCTTTTCCATCATGGATTGCAGTTGCTGACAATAGATATCCGCCGTAATCGTCTGGCCAGATTTAAGAAAGCTGTAGTGAACGACGCCGGCGCTAGTCCACCAAACACTCACAAGTAATTTTTTTTGAGTCAATTTTCGTTTGGGGCAGGATTTGGCTGGTTTGCCAGGGTTCAACCATTGCGATGAGCGTTTCCGATTATCATACAGGATCCATTTTTCATCACAGGTGATGATTCGATTTAAAATCCCTTCATTACTGTGCTGGTTGAGTAATGTAACACAGCAGTCTACACGCGTTTGTCGGTTTGCTGCACTCAATTCATGAGGTACCCACCTTTCAAGCTTTTTCACCTTCCCAATTTGCTTCAAGTGAACTAAAACAGTTTTATCACTAACACCGCAGCCTGCAGCTAGCTCGGACGTGGTTTGCGATGGATCCGCTTCCACAAAAACCTTCAATTCTTCATTGTCAACTTTGGTCTCCGGCCGTCCACGGGGCTTGTTCTGCAGGTCGAAATTTCCAGAACGAAAACGTTGGAACCAAAAACGCACTGTGTGTTCTTTTGCGACACCCTCGCCGTACACATCATTAATCCTTCGAGCCGTTTCTGCAGCACTGGTGCCACGATGGAACTCGTACTCGTAAATAACGCGATATTTCAAGTTTTCCATTTTGTAAACAGAGTGGCGCGAAAAAAAAACCAAAAGAGAAAAAAACAAATGAATTACGATTTTCAAAACACAAAAGCATGAGTAAATAGCTGTATAAATTTGAAATTGGAATTTCTAACCAAATAAGAGATATTTGAGGTCAAAGCTGCCAGTACGACAAAACGCCAATTTCATATGTAAGGACCTAATATTATACACGATTTAGTTGAAAATAATTTTCTCTTAATTTTTTGTATAGGTATTTCCACAAATTGAAACTAGAATTGTTTCTATCCAATAGTATTTTCTTTAGGTTTTATTCCTAAATTGTTCAAATTGCCGGTTCCATTTTAGTATAAATAGTATTGTGGGTGAAATTGGAATCCTCTTACGGAAAATAAATTGTCCGGGAGTCAATATGTTCTGTAAATGGTTCGTTCTTTTACTATCCTCGGGTCCCTTCATTCATTATTCAATCACTCAGTGCAGGGACCCACAAAGCCATATTGAGTTCCGATGCTATGTTTCGTACACAACTTATGTAGGTCAGTTTTTAGAGATTCGTTTCCAAAGAGTATCAACGGCACCTTAGTATTAATCCTCAGCTATACCTACATCCTGTTTTCAGCAATTTTTGTATCCCTCCGCTCCGAAAAGAAGAATGGATCTTCTTTCAGCGGTTTTGGTTCAGTCTTAACCTTCGCTGTATTTGTTAAAGCCTACGATGACAGGGAAATCTACGTGTATGAGAACAATTCGTAATTTGCGCAACGAATCAGTCTAGCTGCTCAACGCGGAAATGCAGCCAGTTCTTGGAACAAATATACGCGAGCAAGACTTTACAGTAATGAGAATAAGTTAGCGATAACTTTTACTGTCACAAATACATTTTAAAAAAATATTGGTTGTCTGTAAAGTTTACTGACGATAGTTGAACGTGACAACGTCACGATTGAGCTTCTTCTTGTTCCGCGCTCTCGCTTGCACTTCAAGCCTTACATGGAACGCCTCAGAGCGAGGTAACGCCGCATGAGTCATGTGTTTTCGTGCGTACAGCCGGCTCTATCGAATTATAAGATGTTGTCACGTCAAAAATATTTAGAATGTTTTTGAATCTGTAATTCGGAGCATAGTAACAATTTTTAATGTAACTCATCTCGGTAAAACAAGAAAGTAGCTCCGTATCTAGACGTGTTTGTCAAAGTTTAGCATTATCTGTGAAATTTTTATCACAAGACTCCAAATTTCACGAAAGCAGTAAGAGAGGGATAAATCCTGCGAGAGGGATTTATCCCTCTCGCAGGAGACGCACCGGGCGCCGGAGGGTAAATGACCTACGGCCTCCATGAGTTGCCGGCCTGCGGGTGACGGGCGATAGGGGCCGCCCGTCGCCAAAACGTAGACAGGCCAGGAGGTGAGGTAAGGCCAGATAAAGACACACCTATAGGATGGTTTCGGCAGCAACCAGGCTGCCGACAATGATGTGACTCGCTGCTGCGGTGGCTAGTCGAGACCTGGCGGAAGCGCGGTGAATACGAGGCTGAATCCCTTACTTCCGCCAGCGGGTCCGTCGTGGAAACATACAGTTTTTAGTGGCTGCAAGCCCCACATAACTCTTCCGTTTCCCCTGCCGGAGGGGTATGCGTTCGGCATTTTCTGTCTATAAAAAAAATAAGTTGGTTGCCTGGTATAATATAACTTAGACTCCAAGACTTACCACAAATACCTCTGACTATTCCTAACTATCAGGGTTACGGATATTCCTAACTATCAAGGTTACGGCCCTAATTCAATGCCCGCATTGACACAGACATTGGATTAGGGCCAATCTATAAATCGTTAATCACGCATTAAAAGAAACCCACCCTTATCAGTCTGTTAACTTACCCTTGCTAATTTATTTATTTATTTTGACGACCTCCCTGGCGCAGTGGCGGCGCGCTCGGATTCGAGTGGGAGGTCGCGGGTTCGATTGCCGCCACAGGCCACTTTGGAATTTTATAATTTCTAAATTGGCTCAAGTCTGGTCTGATGGGAGGTTTCGGCCGTGGCTAGTTACCACCCTACCAGTAAAGACGCACCGCCAAGCGATTTATCGTTCCGGTGCGATGCTTGTAGAAGCCGTTGGGGTAAATTTATTTACACTTCCAAGTTAGCACGATAACATCTTAGGCTGCATCATCACTTACGATCAGGTGAGATCGCAGTCAAGTACTAACTTGTATAGAATAAAAAAAATACAAATAACATAAGAACAGTAGATACTGAGAAGGGGAATAGAAATAAGTACTCATCTTTTTCTACTTTCGCTTCCTAATATTATCTATATATATAAAAGAGTGAGGCATTTTGGTTGTTCCACGGATTCCGTCTAAACTATAGGTCGTAGAGATCTGAAATTTGGTACCTAGGTAGGTATTAGGTCATGAATTCGTACTAAGACGGGAATTCCAGAAATTCCATGTTTAAGGGGTAAAAACCGTTGGTTTTAGGGATTTCTCCATACAAAAGTGTAATTTTTTTCGTTGTTCCAGGGATTCCCGAAAAACAACAAGTCGTAGAGATCTGAAATTTGGTACCTAGGTTGATATTAGGACATGAATTCGTACTAAGACGGGGATTCCAGAAATTCAAATTTTAAGGGGTAAAACCCGTTGGTTTTAGGGATTTCTCCATACAAAAGTGTAATTTTTTTCGTTGTTCCAGAGATTCCCGAAAAACTACAAGTCGTAGAGATCTAAAATTTGGTACCTAGGTAGATATTAGGTCATGAATTCGTACTAAGACGGGGATTCTAGAAATTCCATGTTTAAGGGGTAAAAACCGTTGGTTTTCGGGATTTCTCCATACAAAAGTGTAAATTTTTTCGTTGTTCCAGGGATTCCCGAAAAACTAAAAGTCGTAGATATCTCAAATTTGGTACCTAGGTAGATATTAGGTCATGAATTCGTACTAAGACGGGGATTCCAGAAATTCCATGTTTAAGGGGTAAAAACCGTTGGTTTTCGGGATTTCTCCATACAAAAGTGTAAATTTTTTCGTTGTTCCAGGGATTCCCGAAAAACTAAAAGTCGTAGATATCTCAAATTTGGTTCCTAGGTAGATATTAGGTCATGAATTCGTACTAAGACGGGGATTCCAGAAGTTCCATTTTTAAGGGGTAAAAACCGTTGGTTTTCGGGATTTCTCCATACAAAAGTGTAAATTTTTTCGTTGTTCCAGGGATTCCCGAAAAACTAAAAGTCGTAGATATCTCAAATTTGGTACCTAGGTAGATATTAGGTCATGAATTCGTACTAAGACGGGGATTCCAGAAATTCCATGTTTAAGGGGTAAAAACCGTTGGTTTTCGGGATTTCTCCATACAAAAGTGTAATTTTTTTGATTCGTACTAATCATTATACCTAGGTTGTTGAATTTGTACTGCGACGGGGATATTCGAATTTCAAATTTAAGGATGGGAACATTTGCGAACTTCTTTGATTTTGGAATAAATTTTTTCATTCTTTTTCTCATATGACAGCAAACATCGAATAGGAATCTGTGGTCAAAATTTAAAAATTGGACGCCATTATAAACTTTTTCGTTATTGGACCGATTTCTTTCAAAATTAATATCCAACCGTTGCAGCGAGCATAGAAAAAGAATATGTACTCAAAATTTAAAAAAATGGCCGCCATTTTGAACTTTTTCGTTATTGGACCGAATTCTTTCAAAATGGATATCTGACAATTGCAGCAAGCATAGAAAATGAATCTGAGGTCAAAATTTAAAAAAAATTGCCGCCATTTTGAACTTTTGCGTTAATGGACCGAATTCTTTCAAAATTAATATCCGACCATTGCACCAAGCATAAAAAAAGAATATGTAGTCAAAATTTAAAAAATTGGCCGCCATTTTGAACTTTTTCGTTATTGCAGCGAATTCTATCAAAATTAATATCCGACCATTGCATCAAACATAGAATAAGAATATATGGTCGAAATTTAAAAAATTGGCCACCATTTTGAACTTTTTCGTTATTGGACCGAATTCTTTTAAAATTAATATCCGACCATTGCAGCAAGCATAGAAAAAGAATATGTAGTCTGAATTTAAAAAATTGGCCGCCATTTTGAACTTTTTCGTTATTGGACCGAATTCTTTCAAAATTAATATCCGACCGTTGCAGCGAGCATAGAAAAAGAATCTTAGGTCAAAATTTAAAAAAATTGCCACCATATTGAACTTTTTCATTATTGGACCGAATTCTTTCAAAATTAATATCCGACCGTTGCAGCGAACATAGAAAAAGAATCTGAGGTCAAATAAAGAATTGGCCGCCATTTAGAACTTTTTCATTATTGGACCGATATCTTTCAAAATTAATATCCGACCATTGCATCAAGCATAGAATAAGAATCAAAGGTCAAAATTTAAAAAATTGGCCGCCATTTTGAACTTTTTTGTTGCTGGGCCGAATGATTTGAAATTCAATATGTGACTATTAAAGCAAGCATAGAGAAGGATTTTGTGGTCAAAATTGAAAAAAATGGCCGCCATTTTGAACTTTTTTGTTGCTGGGCCGAATGATTTGAAATTCAATATGTGACTATTAAAGCAAGCATAGAGAAGGATTTTGTGGTCAAAATTGAAAAAAATGGCCGCCATTTTGAACTTTTTTGTTACTGGGCCGAATGATTTGAAAATCAATATGTGACTATAGAAGCAGGCATAGAGAAGGAATTTGTGGTCAAAATTGAAAAAAATGGCCGCCATTTTGAACTTTTTTGTTGCTGGGCCGAATGATTTGAAATTCAATATGTGACTATTAAAGCAAGCATAGAGAAGGATTTTGTGGTCAAAATTGAAAAAAATGGCCGCCATTTTGAACTTTTTTGTTACTGGGCCGAATGATTTGAAAATCAATATGTGACTATAGAAGCAGGCATAGAGAAGGAATTTGTGGTCAAAATTGAAAAAAATGGCCGCCATTTTGAACTTTTTTGTTACTAGGCCGAATGATTTGAAAATCAATATGTGACTATAGAAGCAGGCATAGAGAAGGAATTTGTGGTCAAAATTGAAAAAAATGGCCGCCATTTTGAACTTTTTTGTTATTGGACCGAATTCTTTCAAAATGGATATCTGACCATTGCATCAAGCATAGAATAAGAATCTGAGGTCAAAATTTAAAAAATTGGCCGCCATTTTGAACTTTTTTGTTAATGGACCGAATCCTTTCAAAATGGAGATCTGACCATTGCAGCAAGCATAGAAAAAGAAAATGTAGACAAAAATTAAAAAATTTGCCTCCATTTTGAACTTTTTTGTTACTGGACCGATATCTTTCAAAATTAATATCCGACCATTGCATCAAGCATAGAATAAGAATCAAAGGTCAAAACTTAAAAAATTGGCCGCCATTTTGAACTTTTTTGTTACTGGGCCGAATGATTTGAAAATCAATATGTGACTGTTAAAGCAAGCAAAGAGAAGGATTTTGTGGTCAAAATTGAAAAAAATGGCCGCCATTTTGAACTTTTTTGTTACTGGGCCGAATGATTTGAAAATCAATATGGGACTATAGAAGCAAGCATAGAGATGGATTTTGTGGTCAAAATTGAAAAAAATGGCCGCCATTTTGAACTTTTTTGTTACTGGGCCGAATGATTTGAAAATCAATATGTGACTATAGAAGCAGGCATAGAGAAGG
This sequence comes from Coenonympha arcania, assembly GCA_036785405.1. Classification (NCBI taxonomy): domain Eukaryota; kingdom Metazoa; phylum Arthropoda; class Insecta; order Lepidoptera; family Nymphalidae; genus Coenonympha; species Coenonympha arcania. The sequence continues at coordinate 7,025,353 of JAWDAA010000030.1, read as the reverse complement.
AATTTGTGGTCAAAATTGAAAAAAATGGCCGCCATTTTGAACTTTTTTGTTACTAGGCCGAATGATTTGAAAATCAATATGTGACTATAGAAGCAGGCATAGAGAAGGAATTTGTGGTCAAAATTGAAAACAATGGCCGCCATTTTGAACTTTTTTGTTATTGGACCGAATTCTTTCAAAATGGATATCTGACCATTGCATCAAGCATAGAATAAGAATCTGAGGTCAAAATTTAAAAAATTGGCCGCCATTTTGAACTTTTTTGTTATTGGACCGAATCCTTTCAAAATGGAGATCTGACCATTGCAGCAAGCATAGAAAAAGAAAATGTAGACAAAAATTAAAAAATTTGCCTCCATTTTGAACTTTTTTGTTATTGGACCGATATCTTTCAAAATTAATATCCGACCATTGCAACAAGCATAGAATAAGAATCAAAGGTCAAAACTTAAAAAATTGGCCGCCATTTTGAACTTTTTTGTTACTGGGCCGAATGATTTGAAAATCAATATGTGACTGTTAAAGCAAGCATAGAGAAGGATTTTGTGGTCAAAATTGAAAAAAATGGCCGCCATTTTGAACTTTTTTGTTGCTGGGCCGAATGATTTGAAATTCAATATGTGACTATTAAAGCAAGCATAGAGAAGGATTTTGTGGTCAAAATTGAAAAAAATGGCCGCCATTTTGAACTTTTTTGTTGCTGGGCCGAATGATTTGAAATTCAATATGTGACTATTAAAGCAAGCATAGAGAAGGATTTTGTGGTCAAAATTGAAAAAAATGGCCGCCATTTTGAACTTTTTTGTTACTGGGCCGAATGATTTGAAAATCAATATGTGACTATAGAAGCAAGCATAGAGAAGGATTTTGTGGTCAAAATTGAAAAAAATGGCCGCCATTTTGAACTTTTTTGTTACTGGGCCGAATGATTTGAAAATCAATATGTGACTATAGAAGCAGGCATAGAGAAGGAATTTGTGGTCAAAATTGAAAAAAATGGCCGCCATTTTGAACTTTTTTGTTGCTGGGCCGAATGATTTGAAATTCAATATGTGACTATTAAAGCAAGCATAGAGAAGGATTTTGTGGTCAAAAATTGAAAAAAATGGCCGCCATTTTGAACTTTTTTGTTACTGGGCCGAATGATTTGAAAATCAATATGTGACTATAGAAGCAAGCATAGAGAAGGATTTTGTGGTCAAAATTGAAAAAAATGGCCGCCATTTTGAACTTTTTTGTTACTGGGCCGAATGATTTGAAATTCAATATGTGACTATTAAAGCAAGCATAGAGAAGGATTTTGTGGTCAAAATTGAAAAAAATGGCCGCCATTTTGAACTTTTTTGTTATTGGACCGAATCCTTTCAAAATGGAGATCTGACCATTGCAGCAAGCATAGAAAAAGAAAATGTAGACAAAAATTAAAAAATTTGCCTCCATTTTGAACTTTTTTGTTATTGGACCGATATCTTTCAAAATTAATATCCGACCATTGCAACAAGCATAGAATAAGAATCAAAGGTCAAAACTTAAAAAATTGGCCGCCATTTTGAACTTTTTTGTTACTGGGCCGAATGATTTGAAATTCAATATGTGACTATTAAAGCAAGCATAGAGAAGGATTTTGTGGTCAAAATTGAAAAAAATGGCCGCCATTTTGAACTTTTTTGTTACTGGGCCGAATGATTTGAAAATCAATATGTGACTATAGAAGCAAGCATAGAGAAGGATTTTGTGGTCAAAATTGAAAAAAATGGCCGCCATTTTGAACTTTTTTGTTACTGGGCCGAATGATTTGAAATTCAATATGTGACTATTAATGCAAGCATAGAGAAGGATTTTGTGGTCAAAATTGAAAAAAATGGCCGCCATTTTGAACTTTTTTGTTACTGGGCCGAATGATTTGAAAATCAATATGGGACTATAGAAGCAAGCATAGAGATGGATTTTGTGGTCAAAATTGAAAAAAATGGCCGCCATTTTGAACTTTTTTGTTACTGGGCCGAATGATTTGAAAATCAATATGTGACTATAGAAGCAAGCATAGAGATGGAATTTGTGGTCAAAATTGGAAAAAATGACCGCCATTTTGAACTTTTTGATATTAAGCCGAATGATTTGAAAATCAATATGTGACTATAGAAGCAAGCATAGAGAAGGAATTTGTAGAAAAAAGGGGCCACCATTTTGATCTTTTTTATTACTGGGGCGATTGTTTTGTAAATCGATATCTGACTATCGCAGCAAGCATAGAGAAGGAAGTTGGGGTAAAAATTTAAAGAAGTGGCCGCCATTTTGAATTTTTTGGTTACTGAGTCGATTGCTTTGAAAATCGATGTTTGACTATTATCAGCAAGGTAGAGAAAAATTGTGGTCCTAATCAATATAATTGGCGACGACAGGAATTTTAGAAATTAAACGCTTGAGGGAGTAAAGCAAAAGTTCAACGTGAGCGAAGCCGCGGGCGTTTGCTAGTACCTATATAAAATTCTCGAGGCTCAGTGTTTGGTACCAAAGTCCTCCGAAACGGCTAGATCGAATTTCTTTTGAAATTTTTTTGTCTACGTTCTGAGAATAGGTCGTAAACTATTTTTCATACCAAAGCAACGTTTACCCAGTCAGCTAATAATATGCAAAATTTACGACACACTTGTGCTTATCATATTATTCAGTTCTACCAATTGAATATGATAAGCATTCTCATTTTGCCCAGTTAACAGTTTGTGGTTTCTACTGGTGGTCACTGGCCCCACATAGGCCATATTACTTATGGCTGATTTTTCAATCGTATAATAATTGGTAACCAAGTAATAAATATGGCGTGTGTTTCAAATTTATTCCTCAGATAGCTTATCTGGCGATTGAAAAATCGGTTTAACTAACAATAAATAGGTGTAATAGTCTTTTTGACGTAGTAGCGCATAGTTTGTACGTAGCACGTAGCTTGTGAACGCTTCGTAGCGCGTAGTTTCCGACGCTACGTAGTAGTTTTCAACGCTACGCTACGTAGCACATACTCGTAGTATCGGTAGAATATATTTGCATAGACGTATATTGGAATATCTCAGCCCTTTTTGTCTCATTGCTGGACACGAGTCCCCATCAGAATCAAAGTGGTTTGGGGGGCGTATGCTTAGCTACCTTTGAGAATATTTTGATGAATTGATAGAGTTTTGACATTTCATAAGTGCGTACAATTTAGGCCTATGTGAAAAAATAAATATTTTGATTTTGAACTATTAGACAATACATGCAAGTTTCCTGTTGCAAAACGTATCTTATCACCTCTAATCAAGTGATATTTAGTTTCCCCAAATGCCCATGACTCTAAAAGGAAAGATGCGTGCCCAGGACTCATACCCCCGATTCACCCCCCCGACCTGAAGCAGAGGTTGGAACCAATGAGGTATCAGCTTTTGACGTGACAACGTCTTATAATTCGATAGAGCCGGCTGCACGCACAAAAAAACATGACTCATTTGCCGTTACCTCGCTCTGAGGCGTTCCATGTAAGGCTTGAAGTGCAAGCGAGAGTTGTCACGTTCAACTATCGTCAGTAAACCGACTTTACAGACAACCAATTTTTTTAACGTAAATTTATGTGCCAATAATAACATAAATTCAAAATCCTACCGATTCCCTCCTTGATCGCCGCTTACATACTCGTAATATACGAAGCGGGCGGGAGACAAATTGAACGAGCAAAACAATATTATTTGGTATTTTGGGACCCCTGTCGTGAATCACATATTGCTTTTCTTTTTTGCTTACGGAAAAATTGAAAAGGACTTACGTCTTACGTATTATGTTATTTACTTTTTCATACAAATGCTCCTAAAGTGGCTGGAGCAGGAGCGCCTATCAAAGTTTTTAGAATATTCGCTATAAGTATAATTTTATAGCTTACTGCCAAAATCTTAAAGGTTTCGTTTTTAGTATTCAGTGTTTCCTTGGGGACTTTAACAGGGCTAATTTATGATAAAGCAATGCCAAGAATACGATAGATATTCACGTTTTTGGTCTCTCCCCAATGATTGATCTGTTTTTTTTTTTTGTAGATAAGTAGGCTTGCGCTTGGCGAAAACTATGCCTGTCGGAAAACTATGAAGAGCTTAGGAAATGCCTATGCCTAATGCTAGGCATTCTTCTTTGGAATTCTACCAGATTTTACTTGGGAACACTGAGGCTGAAAGAGCGTTCCGCACTTTAGCGGATCGTAACAGAAACGTGAAAGAAAATCGTATCATGCAAGTCTGTATTAGATGTCAACTACATACGGATGCCACCGCACTTGCAATCTTGCCATTCCTAACTATTTTTATTTAGATTATTAGATTATATTTAAATATTAGAATTATATTTTGCAAGGAAAGCTGTGGATGGATTTCAACCCTTTTCTTGTAGACGTAGAACTATGGTACATCACTCATGGTTTTTAATTGATTACGGGAAACACAGAAAACAAAATATTATAAAGATATTCCTTGCTCTGTGACGGGAAACATTTACGAGATAGAATAAGGAATTTGACACATTTCACCTGTCAGGGCAGCGGGTTGAAAAATGTATGCACATCCGTTCCACCTGTGCCGAAGTGCCAATCACACTTCACGGAGCCATTAAATATACAGCGCGGAACCGCTAGCGCCGTTGATTGATTTAGAACAACCTTTATTGAAAACCTGTGCACTGTCTTTGTTCCAATGCGGGTCCATTCTATCCTATTAAATTTAAGAGAAGGAATGTGAAAAAAAATGTTAGTATCAATAAATAAAGCCTACTCATACATTGACGAAGGATGTTTCAAGGAACTACCTAGTTTATAATGTATATTATAGATGAAGATTATATAGAATCTGTAAGAACAAAACTTCGTGAGAGTGCTTTCTAGCGTGCTTTACAACCAACCTTTACTGGGATAAATGATAATTTGAGCGATTTTTAGTTACCTGCAGGTTAAAACCTGAAAATACTTAAATGTAACAGTTTTTTTAGGGTTCCGTAGCCGAATGGCAAAAAACGGAACCCTTATAAATTCGTCATGTCTGTCTGTCCGTCTGTCCGTCTGTCTGTCTGTCCGTCCGTATGTCACAGCCACTTTTTTCCGAAACTATAAGAGCTATACTGTTGAAACTTGGTAAGTATATGTATTCTGTGAACCGCATTAAGGTTTTCACACAAAATTTTAAAAAAGTAATAAATTTTGGGGGTGCCCCATACTTAGAACTGAAACTCAAAAATTTTTTTTTCATCAAACCCATATGTGTGGGGTATCTATGGATAGGTCTTACTGAAGAAAGTCTCACCAAATACAATAATAACAATAACAATAACACAGTCAGGTATAGGTCGCACAACGAAAGTTGAGGCGAACACGGCACTCACACTAACGTAATATTTGCATACAAGGTGTTTCATTTTTGTAAGATGGAAGACGGGACATCAGTTTATACAATTCAGTCATAATTACATTAGATCTGTCTTTTTTACGTTTTCTTTAAAATAATTGAACACATTAAATACAATTTCACGACTTTGTCGATGTTGTTTTTGCATCCTGTTGTAGAAGAAGGTGTTATAGTAATACCGCCACAAAATATTGTTACGTGCTGGGGTTTGAAGATTGGAATGAAAACACTTGATGACCATTTTATTTTGCACTTCTTATCAGAAATGTATCTCTTGATCGCTTGTAGTTTGATTGACTTATTGACAGAATGACTTAGCGTAAGGTATAAATTATGGTATTCTGTGTCAATAGGTATACAAATAACAAGTATTTAATAATAAGTAATATATATAAATCTAATGTTGTATTGTTATAAAAGCAAAATCAGAATCAAAACAAAATTATAACTCAATTTCTATTTAAAAAAGTGAACCGCCTTCAAAAAACATACCCTAAAATAATTCTAATAATGTAAGCACAAAATAATTTTCTAATAATAATTATGTGGGTAATAAGTAAGTATACCCATTTTTTTTCATACAACACTCTGTATCATTCTCTGTCAAATGTCAGCGCATCGGCGTATACAGACACAAACTTTGCTTGTGTTGTTCGCCTCAACTCTCGCTGTGCGACATACCTCACACAACAGGCGTCGATGAAGATTGGTCTTCAGTGTCAATTTCTTACACAAAAGTAATTGCAGGTGATGTGTATCATAAGCAAAGTTATTTAACATTTGATGTATAAAAACCGGAGGCGAGCTAACGTGTAATTTGCAAAGCAATCCGAAATTAATTTATTCCGCTCCCCATAGCTCTTTGAGAGCTCTCGGCAATGCCACAAAACGAAAACGGAAGAGAACAAAGAAATTCTGACAAAGCGAAATTAGAGCGTAATATTAAAGCGGAAAATTCCTGCAATAAACACTTCGCAGCTAAATTATTGTTAATCATTGCAACAACGAGTTAAAGAACATTGCAAAAATTTCAAGCATCGAGGAATTTATTTAACGTGATAACGTTTAATAAATTGATGAATACCAGCAGCACTCATGAAAAAGTGTACCGTTCCGCGTAACGTTACGTAACGTTACCTGAGCCTGTGCGTGCAAGCGAGAGCGCGCAACAAGCGATAGAGAGACACGATAAAAATTACATAAAATAATGATTATGATTTTATGACTATGATTATGATTACGGTTACGATTACGATTATGATTACGATTATGATTAAGATTACGATAACGATTACGATTATGATTACGATTATGATTATGACGTTATCACGTAAATCTATCGTCCGTAAACCGACTTTACAGACAACCAATTTTTTTTTTTGGGACTGAAATGCTTATTTATTTACAATTATAATTTTAGCATTATCAGCTTATGTTGTGATAAAGTTATTTTTAGGTTCATAAAATTCAAAAAATTGCGTCAAGCACATAACTGTTTAACATTAAGTCTATACAAAATTGAGTACAAATACCAAATATATATTACGATGAATGCGAGTAAGCAAGAATATTAAAATATTTCAAAACTGTTGAAAAAAACAGAAAGATATTGTAAACGTGATAATTCTTTGCAAGTGCTGAGTTTCTAGCCAGTTTATTTCGGTGCAAAACAGCTATTCTATTATGGTGGCAGTGTCTGGCATATAAATACCTAAGTAAGATAGGTCTATGTGAAAAAATAAACATTTTGATTTGATTTGATTTATGTGCACTTTCACTTTTATAATAAAGATCTGTATGGTAATACTGGGCTAGTGCTTGACTGTGATCACACCTGATGCAAAGTGATGATACAGTCTAAGGTGGAACGCGCTTGACTAGAAGATGCGTATTCACTCTTGATTTGAAGGCACCCGGGTTGTAAGTGGCAAGAAAGACACTGCCTGGGAGTGTATTCCAGGCCATTTGTCACCTTAAGCCCTGCGAAACGTGTTGACATATTCGTCAGCAGTTTGTGAGGTTTCTGAGCCCTAAGCTACCAGGGCCTCATCATTTATTTATTTATTTATTCATTCTGTACATATATAAAAAGATACATAATAACCTGTCAAGTGCGAGTCGGACTCGCGCACTGAGGGTTCCGTACTACAACCGGAAGAATAAAACCATAAAAACCACTTTTCTTATCGAACCGCAAAACTAACTTTGTTTTTAGAGGTTTATTGTAAATATCAAAAAAACTACTTATTAGATCTCGTTCAAACCAATTTTCGGTGGAAGTTTGCATAGTAATGTACATCATATATTTTTTTTAGTTTTATCATACTCTTATTTTAGAAGTTACAGGGGGGGGGGACACACATTTTACCACTTTGGAAGTGTCTCTCGCGCAAGCTATTCATTTTAGAAAAAAATGATATTAGAAACCTTAGTATCATTTTTGAAGACCTATTCATAGATACCCCACACATATTGGTTTGATGAAAAAAAAATTTTTGAGTTTCAGTTCTAAGTATGGGGCACCCCCAAAATTTATTACTTTTTTTAAAATTTTGTGTGAAAACCTTAATGCGGTTCACAGAATACATCTACTTACCAAGTTTCAACAGTATAGCTCTTATAGTTTCGGAAAAAAGTGGCTGTGACATACGGACGGACAGACGGACAGACGGACAGACGGACAGACGGACAGACAGACATGACGAATTTATAAGGGTTCCGTTTTTTGCCATTCGGCTACGGAACCCTAAAAATGGAACAGAGGACATGCACAAGGACGTTATTATATTCTTAGAATCCATACAATAGTGGATTTTGTAAATACATTTTTGGGTAGTGTGAATGGATGGACGGACCCCACTGAATTGTCATTTAGTTAAAATTGTAGAAATTACTTTTTTAATAATTATGAAAAAAAATCTGCAGCTAGTGTTACTTGCATGATTAATACTGTATATTAAAATTTAAGATATTTTTTGATATTCTATGGTTCCATCGTAACTATGAAATTTATTCAAGTTATCACAAAATAGTTTTCATTTAATATTTAACTATTATGCAACCCAAAAGTAATAAAAATATTAGGTCCTTACATATGAAATTGGCGTTTTGTATGGGAGGAACATAAAGTAGATTTTTTTTAAATATAATATATATATTTAATCAAAGTATGTACCATTGCTATCTATGCACTTTTGCCACCTTATAGGTAGTTCATTGATCCCTTTACTAAAAAAGCCATTCGGACGGGAATCAATAAAATCTTTGAAAGCGCTTTGGACTGCCTCATCGGAGTTAAATTTTTTCCCTTGTAAGAAGTTATCCAAATTTCGAAAAAAATGGTAATCTGTTGAAGCAAGGTCCGGGGAGTAAGGTGGATGTCTTAGGCATTCCAATTGAAGCTCCTCTAATTTGGTAGCCGTCTGTTGTGCAGTGTGTGGTCTAGCGTTTTCCTGAAGCAGCAGTAGCCTAGAACGATTGACCAGCCTCGGTTGTTTAGCAGCTAGCTTTTCCATCATGGATTGCAGTTGCTGACAATAGATATCCGCCGTAATCGTCCGGCCAGATTTAAGAAAGCTGTAGTGAACGACGCCGGCGCTAGTCCACCAAACGCTCACAAGTATTTTTTTTTGAGTCAATATTCGTTTGGGGCAGGATTAGGCTGGTTCGCCAGGGTTCAACCATTGCGATGAGCGTTTCCGATTATCATACAGGATCCATTTTTCATCACAGGTAATGATTCGATTTAAAATCCCTTCATTACTGCACCGGTTGAGTAATGTAACACAGCAGTCTACGCGCGTTTGTCGGTTTGCTGCACTCAATTCATGAGGTACCCACCTTTCAAGCTTTTTCACCTCCCCAATTTGCTTCAAGTGAACTAAAACAGTTTTATCACTAACACCGCAGCCTGCAGCTAGCTCGGACGTGGTTTGCGATGACTCCGCTTCCACAATAACCTTCAATTCTTCATTGTCAACTTTGGTCTCTGGCCGTCCACGGGGCTTGTTCTGCAGGTCGAAATTTCCAGAACAAAAACGTTGGAACCAAAAACGCAATGTGTTTTCTTTTGCGACACCCTCGCCGTACACATCATTAATCCTTCGAGCCGTTTCTGCAGCACTGGTGCCACGATGGAGCTCGTAATCGTAAATAACGCGATATTTCAAGTTTTCCATTTTGTAAACAGAGTGGCGCAAAAAAAAAGCCAAAAGAGAAAAAAACAAATGACTTACGATTTTCAAAACACAAAAGCATGAGTAAATAGCTGTATAAATTTGAAATTGGAATTTCTAACCAAAGAAGAGATATTTGAGATCAAAGTGGCCAGTACGACAAAACGCCAATTTCATATGTAAGGACCTAATACTTCATAGTTTAATATCTCGATACGACACGCAAAGGCCAAATGGCAACGGTTCAAGAGGAAAACAATTTAATGCCAAATTCCTGTCTGATATTATGTAGTGAATTTGAAGATCTCAGGGTTTGATTGTATTTAAGTTTTTATGATAGAAATTTTTTTATGGGCGGATGGGTCACCATCACTTGGTTAGATATTCTAAAATAAATAATTAATTTCAAACTGTTACTGTATCCGATGAAATTACTGTAGCATTGCTATTGCTGTATGTTCGCTCATTCGAAACATTTTTACTGCAGCTGGTCCTTAACTCAAAAGTCGTTAAAGATAACTTCAAAAAATTACATTTATGATGGACTTTATTGTTTTTCACACACACACACATACACACACAAACGCAAACACTAAGAAAAATGTTAACCATAATGTTTACTTTTTAAAACTTCTAATTTCAAAAATGCTGAGAAATATTATACGAGTCTAGTTTGCTTAGTAAATTATGCAATGAAATCCGTTATAACCGTTAATTTAACCATTAATCAGCACTTAGTGTCGTCACGCGTGTATTTTTAGACTCCGTTCTGAAGCATCATAATTTTGTCAAAACTGTAAAATGACGCGTATGTAAGCGACAACACGATGTGCTGTTAGCGGTTTCAAAATGTTGCGGGCGGCAACGATGCCATGTAGTGTGAGCTAACCCTTACCTGTAACCTTCACAAAACAGTTTCGTCTATTAGCAACGTAAGCACGAAAATAATTTTTATCTCTCCCAAAGATAAGTTTGATTTTATGCCTCCATATAAATATATTTCACGTCTATTGCTATCTAAGAAAGTTGCCTAACTTTTACTACATACACGTTAAATAGACTATTTGCTGAACAGGCCAGCAATAAAACTTTCTCCGTGCTGACGTAAGATAAAAATAAGGGCGAGAGTAGGCTTTGCATTCATTAAATAAAGTTGTTGCACATTGCAAAACGAGTCGCAATATTTACATCGCAAACCGCAAGGAAATTTTTTGTTACCTACTGAAAATATAAATGACGTTAGAATCGAATAGGCAAAACTCATACCCACACTAATATTATGACAGGAGGGACGTGTTTAGTGTTTATTTCTCAGGTTTATTTTGATGATTGGTTGATTGCTTTTCTGTCAAAATTATTGCTTAAACTTTAAAACCTGTTATTCGAATAGCCCTTGATAGTAATTAGATATGATTATCCACTTGAAAGAATGGTATACCAAACGTGCTAAAAAGATGCCTATTCATATTTCGTGCGATATCAAAAAAACGTTTGTATGTATTTATTTTTAAGCCTGAAAAACTAACAATTCCTGCAGGATTTATAAAAACCTTAATCTCATTTTCAAAGCAAATCAAATTTCAAAAAGAAAGCAAAACATTTCGGTAAGTAGGGAACAGGGTTTTACTGGAGTCGGTCCAAATCGGTACATTCAAACCAAAGCCAATAAAGGTTCGAAAACATGTCACGTAACTCAATATATCGTCTTGATTTCATTTAATTTATCTCATAAACGCATTCGGGCATTAAAGGTCTACAATCAAATTGTTAAGGCCTCACCACAACTGCTGTAGAAGTCATCAGTTAAATAATAATAATTAACATACTCGTAGTACATTAAATTCATTCATACAACTTAGATCTAAGGAGTTTTTTAATAAATTTGCTCAAAAAGTAGACATTTCCATGTGTGTTTTGCGTGCGGAAAGTTATTATTTTCCGCATTAGTGCTTTTTTGCTTTCTTCCTGCGCGGCACCGGAGCGGGCGCACCAGGACGCGCACGAACACGAGCACGGCACGCAAACACGGAGCAGGCAAACACGTAAAACCAATATTTTTTTCGTAAATGTATTAAAAAACGACGTTCAATGCACATGCGGAATTGTCATTTCTGCTCGTCTCTATAGTTGACCCGCGCCACGCGAATTCGGCTTGGGTCAACAAACCGGGACTCACTATCATTCATTTTTTTAAGAAAACAAAAACGATGAACAATGGATTCTGACCACCCAGTTTCAAAATAGAAAATATGTCCGTACAGGTTCGGAGAATTTGAATTTCAAATTCAGTATGGAAAATATGTTACGAAATACCGAATACGGATCGGAAAAACTACTGTGCATCCGTTTCTTGGGCTAGAAAATACGTTTGTTAGTGCTGCGGCTTTTTCAAGTTATGAGGTTGAATAATCGTTCGTTCGTTAGTTTCAGCCGACGGACGTCCACTGCTGGACAAAGGCCTCCTGCAATGCTTTCCAGCCCGCACGGTCCTGCGCCATCTGTATCCAGCGCCTTCCCGCGACTCTTTTAATGTCTTCACTCCACCTGGTCGGAGGTCTGCCAACACTGAGGTTGAATAATAGGTATGGTTATTTTGGATTATACACCCATAACAATTTCCTTAGATTATTATTCCTTTATATTAGATAGCTAATATCCTTCTTCTTTCTTCGTATTGTCGATAATTTTGTCGTTTCTTTGCACATCAATTTTTATAATAAGTAGGACTATTAATGATTGAACAAAACATAGCCCGACTTCGAATTGGTGTACATTAAAAATTATTTCATTCTTTGTAGTGGCATTTGCAGTTGGTTTTTTGGAAAGAATTTTCCATTTTATTTATTTTTTATTTAATTATTTACTTGATTCACGTAAGTAATCTGGCTTTTACTGCTAATGTGACGCTCCCTTTATCCACCACGATATTCCCGGTACAAGCTCTTAAGCTGACCCGATTACGAATCATTCGTGAAGAAAATAGTGAAAAGGACCCTCCACAATTCGATCCTGTGTTTATCAGGAAACCGATATTCCGTCCAGTTGATATCCAAGGGTATTTCATTAATTATCGTAATTGGGTTCGGGAAAATTCTGTTTGGTATTCAACCCTGTTTTTCGTTTTCGCAAATATTGGAAGTTATATATTTATTTAGTTGTATTTTGATACTCTTCGTAATGCGTAGTTAATCTTATTTTTCGAAGCTGTACTTGTAAGGCAAGTAAAAATTCTTTCATGCTACAAGATAATTTACGAGTCACAAACATTCTGTCTAAGGTAGTACTGTCATAGAGCTTTTGAGTTCATCTAGTTATGTACCACTGCGGTGTCAGTTTTTAGAGTTCCGTACCTTAAAGGGTAAAAAACGGGACCCTATTACTGAGACTTCGCCGTCCGTCCTTCCGTCCGTCTGTCAGCAGGCTTTATCTCTTAAAACGTGATACTTACAGCTGCAATTTTCACATAACTAATTATGTATTTCTGTTGCTGCTATGACAATAAATACTAAAAAATACAGTAATATGAAGATTAAAGAGGGCTCCCATAAAACAAACGTGATTTTTTTGTGAAATTGGTTTTGGAAGTTTAAGTTGTAAAAAGGCGTTAAAAAAATTTACTAGGGGAATCGTTATTTGAAGTTAGAAAATAAAAGGTTTTTTTTTCATTATTTTTGTGCAAAATGCTCCAGGGAAATTGTATTGTTGTAGGTTTACCTATGTGCAAAAAACTTTCATACAAAACAAAGGTGAAAGTAAACATTGTTACATACAGAAGTCTATTATTTATTTGAAAGCAATCAAATGGTAGATAAAATGTGTAACTTTAGAATAAAACTCCACTCTGTCATCATCATCATCTTATTTGTCATGCGGAATTGAGCTAGGTCCCCTATAGTCACAAGAGACAGATCTTTGGGTTTCAAATGTTCTTATAGGACCTTATCCATCAGAAAATCGAACCTGATGGACTGCATCGGGCCATTCGAACTAATTCATAGTAAAAAGATGAAGAAGATTCCGCGAGATTCTTTCTTGAAAATAAAATTCCTAAAACTCACCATATTTAAATGCTTTTAACTTTTTGTCATTAGATCGATTAAATTATTTTTTCAGAATTATACGATTTCTTGTCATGATTTTAACCTAGTTTATAATAAACTAACAATTTTTTGTCAAATTCAAAAGTAGTTTAATACCCAATTATTATATCTATTTAAACGTGAAAATTGTCATTTAGGATACCTATAAAAATATATCGGAATTATAAATGGAATTAACGCGTAAAACAAACGACGACTGTTAAAACATTGCCGGCGTGATAAATTGAATGTGGTATCAGACTCCAGCACGGGAGCAATTTAATTAATTATCTTCTGTTGCAATATTTTCATTTTGATAGATTAAATTAAAATATTTACGTTGAGGAAAATGCGAATTTAAAATGTTTTGCCATTATATAATTAGTTTCGCATTTTTAACCCTCGCCTCTAGTAGTGCGATGCTTAAGTATTAAATGTCGAACGAAAGAGAAAATGTTTTAAAGTTTAATTTTCTGAGAAAAGTATGTCTAGGTGCACAGGAATATTTAGTACAACCTGAGTTATTATCAGGATTTGTGACTACTAGTTTTCAACCGACTTTAAAAAAAGGAGGAGATTCTGTATACTGTATTTAGGGTTCCGTAGCCGAATGGCAAAAAACGGAACCCTTATAAATTCGTCATGTCTGTCTGTCCGTCTGTCCGTCCGTATGTCACAGCCACTTTTTTCCGAAACTATAAAAGCTATACTGTTGAAACTTGGTAAGTAGATGTATTCTGTGAACCGCATTAAGGTTTTCACACAAAATTTAAAAAAAAGTAATAAATTTTGGGGGTGCCCCATACTTAGAACTGAAACTCAAAAACTTTTTTTTCATCAAACCCATATGTGTTTATCTATGGATAGGTCTTCAAAAATGATACTAAGGTTTCTTATATCATTTTTTAGGGTTCCGTAGCCGAATGGCAAAAAACGGAACCCTTATAGATTCGTCATATCTGTCTGTCCGTCTGTCCGTCTGTCCGTCTGTCCGTCTGTCCGTCTGTCCGTCTGTCCGTCCGTATGTCACAGCCACTTTTTTCCGAAACTATAAGAGCTATACTGTTGAAACTTGGTAAGTAGATGTATTCTGTGAACCGCATTAAGGTTTTCACACAAAATTAAAAAAAAAGTAATAAATTTTGGGGGTGCCCCATACTTAGAACTGAAACTCAAAAATTTTTTTTTCATCAAACCCATATGTGTGGGGTATCTATGGATAGGTCTTCAAAAACGATACTAAGGTTTCTAATATCATTTTTTTCTAAAATGAATAGCTTGCGCGAGAGACACTTCCAAAGTGGTAAAATGTGTGTCCCCCCCCCCCCTGTAACTTCTAAAATAAGAGTATGATAAAACTAAAAAAAATATATGATGTACATTACCATGCAAACTTCCACCGAAAATTGGTTTGAACGAGATCTAATAAGTAGTTTTTTGATATTTACAATAAAACATCTAAAAACAAAGTTAGTTTTGCGGTTCGATAAGAAAAGTGGTTTTTATGGTTTTATTCCTCCGGTTGTAGTACGGAACTCTCAGTGCGCGAGTCCGACTCGCACTTGACAGGTTTATTATAATTCTTTTTTATTAGAAAGCTAATAAAAAAAGACGCTTGGTCCATATGGTACTATTTCAATTTAGTCCAGTTCTGATAATAGTATCCATGAGAAAACCATATAAGTCTAAAATTTTTTATCGGAAAGGATGTATTCAACAGTAGTTTGATGAGGGTTAAAGTATTTTTTTTTGTTAATTAACTAACGTATTTTCTTTTCATATTGCTACAGCCAGAGATGTAGGTAGATTCATCTCTTCACCTTTTTCAAATGAGTACTAAAATGTGCTCAGGAACAGGAACCATTTAATCTGTTTTCCTCGTCGCCTTTCTACGATAGAACTGTGAGGCGTCGTACTTACACTCCTACTTAGTTGTATCAAAGACACGTACTAAGCGGTTTGATTCCTTGTTCCTGATGGGGTCTAGAATACTCTTCCAGCAGCAGCGTCCGTCTTCCCCACCGTACAAGTCGAGTTTACCCACCATCAAGAGTGAATAGGCATCTTTTGGGTAAGCGCACTCTATCTCAGACTGTATCATCTCCTTTCATAAGGTGTGAATACAGACAGTTCAAAAAAAATACGTGGCACTTGAAACACACTTCCATCAGAAGTGAAAACTTGAACAATTACGTGAGGTGTCGGTCACGGTAATAGTGTTGCGAGTTCAATGGGTTTTTCTCATCTCAAAAAATGCCCAACAAGACTGAAGAAGTTTTCACTTTAAGAAATATACTTTGAAATACTCATTTAGTACTTATAGCTATTATATATTGTACTTGCAAAAGAGATATTCAAAACTCAAACATACTCGTATGTAAGCTTACGTACCTACGTAGGAAAGGCATGCCTTCAATTCACAGGAGGCATGTGAGTAATGTAACTGCGAGGCATTTGCGATGGACTGTCCTCATTTACGGTACATTTACGATACAAGTTAGCTATTCTGTGATGTCGGTTTTGTGTGACAGTCTGAGTTTCGAATTTGTCTCTGTCTTTTTATTCTCGTGAGACAGAAGCCCGTCATTGTCCCACTTATGGTTATGTCTAGTGCTCTTCTTCTTCTTAGGAGGACTGCACTACTCTCTATACTGTCTAAATTTCCCTTCTGATTGCCGCAAGAAACAAAAGCACCTTCTTGGCAGGACTATACTTGATCTCCTGAAGGCAGGGAATATGTGTTCCTAGCAGTCGGCTTCTTGTATTTACTAAGGCTGAGCACTAACACAGTATGGGCAAATGAGTTACCTCGTTCCACATCTTGAGCCACAATGCCCCGTCAATGCTCCTGATGCCAAGGTTCTTAGTGTCTTCCTACCCAGCGCTAAAACAAATTTTGAATTAAGATAGGATAGTACATCCTATCTTAATTCAAAACTTGTTTTGTCTACACAAGTTAATTTTCTACTTGCTTCATCCTTAGCTATATGACGATTGACATAGAACCCTGTCGATCGTTCATTTCATATGGAATAATGGAAGAGAATTCATTTAGAATTTTCTAACTAGTTTACCAAATTGATCACGTGAATTATCGAAGACACGTTTCTATGAAGATTTTGGATAAGTCATAATATATGGCTAATGATGCTGGTCCGTTTATGTTTTCCCCCTTTTTGGGTTTGACATGTCATTTACAGCTCACAACCAGTATCCTCGGCAATAAAATTGTACATCGCCCACCGATAAAAAAAACTCAGGATATGGTCATCCGAATGATTTACGTAAACATCTTTCGTACAAGCAAACAGTAGCGCCATCTGTCCAAATTCTATAGGTGGCTGAGCGAACTAAAGCGCGGCCTTACTGTTGGTGGCAAAACAAGTATTTTTGGCACCGATAATCTGGCGACATTTTTTTGCGTCGTCCGCCCAAACATCGCTAGTAACCTCAGCTGCATTGCAACCATTACAGCCAATTCGTGTGCCTACACTGCACAACCGATGCAAGCATCCACCAATCAGTGGCCGAAATGCATTCGTCGATGCTAATTTCTATTAGCATTTTTTTGCAGAATCGCACATATGGATAGCTATATCGGGTCTGGTGGGAGGTTTCAGCCGAGGCTAGTTACCACCCTACGAGCAAACAACGCCAAGCTATTCATCGTTCCGGTACGATGCTGTGCAGAAACCGTTAGGGTAAATTTACTTACCCTTCCAAGTTAGTACGATAACATCTTAGGCTGCATCATCACTTACCATCAGGTGAGATCGCAGTCAAGTACTAACTTGTATAGAATAAAAAAAAATAGAGCGTCGCACTGTGTACAGTTATGTAGTACTTTACTTTGTTAACTCTTTGGGTACAGACTGCACAGTTAGAAGCCAATTTTCGCTTTGCCGTTGATATTAGCAGCGTAGAAACGATATTAGTGACTGCTGGTAGTCCAGTTAATGGGTACAATTTCAAATACACAAATGCACGGAGTTTCGAAACTTCCTATTTGCATGTTTCTATGTGGATAATATCGTGATAGAAAAGAGAAATACATAAGTTCGACATTTGGAACAAAGTTCCTTATCGCGCGTTGCGAAAGGGGGCTAGACGGAAAAAATTAAGACGAAAAGTTGTAACGACACTTGTTGCTATTGTAAGTCGTGCGGCGTGTGCATGTTTCTCTGTCTGTCTCTCTCTCTCTCTCTCTCTCTCTCCCTCTTATAGAAAGCAAGCCAGATATACTTCGTTCCATCCGGGTGTCCCTTGACACCTCTGAAGTTTTTTTTTTAATTCCAGCCTGTATAACGGCATGACCGATTTTTTTATGATTTTTTTGTCTACATTCAGGTCTAAGAATAGGACGTAAGCTATTTGTGGTACCTACCCTAACCCTAAGTGAGAGATAATATATACGGCAAAACAACGTTTGCCGGTTCAGCTAGTTTGTTGAAAAACGATATGTAGTTACACAATAGAAATGATTATTATTTTGAAAACGGGGGATTACAAAAGCCATTGGAGTATATCTTAAATCACACGTGTAAGGTGATAATATATAAGGCGGGAAGTTTATTCTCTAAAAGCCGTAGAGCTCATATCCGACACCAAAGCATCATAATATATTACGTTAGTTAATTAACGACAAAACCAATTTCAACTATCAAACTACTGTTGAATACACCCTTTCCAATTAAAAATTTTAGACTTGTATGGTTTTCTCATGGATACAATTATCAGAATTGGACTAAATTGAAGCGTTAGCTTTCTAATAAAAAAAGAATCATCAAAATCGGTTCAAAAACGTACAGTCGAATTGAGAACCTCCTCCTTTTTTGAAGTCGGTTGAAAATTAGCTAAACCAACAGCATCCTATATCATTTACCACAGTAATTCAGCGGAATATTCTCCTCTGCCGGCCAACAAGCATCAATATTCAGGAACATCCTTTCTTATATTTTCGGCTTATCATTTATGAATTGGCAAACCGGTAGCTATTGAATAATTTATGACCGAATTCGTGATGTCATCTCATTTAAGAATGGTCCAAATGAATAACAATTTTATCTGTTTCATTATAATTTTCTTATCCTCTTAGTCAATTCGGATTTTTTTGTTTATGTCTCCCAATTCGGAAAATATGCAACTGCTTATTTTTACCTATCTATAACCCGTTCGCAGAAGGTTTGCCGATGACCGCATACTACCGCGGCCAGCATTCGTCTGATAACGGACGAGCGCGGGTCGCGGTCTTCGAAGGGGTAGTATATACTACAGTTTAATTTATTTAATAATTTTCATGCGTCAAAAATGTTAATTTGCTTTGTAAAATAAACTATATTAGCGATATTGATGTCGTAGACTGATTGCAGAATTGGACGGATCGTGATCTTCCTAGGTATAACATGTCGCCGTTAACTCGAAGTGGTCCAATACAAAATTTGGACCAATACAAAATTACTAATATATCAAAACATTACAGACATCGCAATCTAGCCCTAAAGTAAGCGATAGCTTGTGTTATGAGTAAAATATATCATCATTCAACACTCATCGTTTGACGATTTATGCAGACAAACCATAGATTTATAAAAGGTCGTCGCTCGCGCTCCGACTAGATAGAGCCCAACCTAACAACGACAGCTCCGTGAGTGCGGCTTTTTCTTTTAGTGTGAGTGTGTCAATTTGAAATTTGTATAGTGCGCGGACGCTAGTGTGCGTGAAAAATTGTGTAGCGACGGCTCGGGTATGCGAAATTTGACAGAGTATTTATTGCCGCACTTTTGAAGTCGCGTGGGGCCTCTTGGATCTCTATGAGACAAACCTTGATATTCCACACCAATAATTTTGAATTGTTTCTACATTAACAAAATACCTACTATAATGTTTTTACCTTCTGTAAATACTTATCACAAAGAGTGCGTGACGTAAAACGCCGTTTTATTTGAATTAAATAAGCATTTCAGTAGATAAGGGTAGCGCTACATCAGCGTAAATTTCCGAGGAACAACCACCGTGCACCGGTGTAACGTTAATCACAAGTTCACAGGAACGCGGCACCACTTAAGTTAATGGAGTATTTGATGCGGCATTTCTGAATGTGCGAGTCTGCAGTGAACTAAATGGTACTACACGCCAAATTCAAATTTTATTGTTTTTCGCTATTTGTAAGCTAATTATATGTAAGTCATGGTAAAGGTAAATCAATCCATGAAGACTTAATACTCAACGAAATACTTATTGTTTCATGCGACTCGTAAGGAATTCGGAATGAATGGGACCCGTCTTCACGTCTCATTATAGTTAATCATTTATAGTTAACTATTAGGTCACTCCAGGAAATTGAAATTGAGGGAATGTCATATTTTCACATAATATGTACATTAAAATCTTTGTTTAAAAAGTATAATATCCTAGAAAATTAATTTGGGTATCAAATTTGTAGATTTCTTTTAAAGAGTAACTTACTAAATTATCGATTCTCCGACCAATTACTCGACTGCCCAAAAAAAAAGAAGTGTAATGTTTTTAGGGTTCATGTATAATGTACCTATATGAGTTTCTTTATTCCACCATAACTTCTGAACGACTGATGAGATTTGGACATAATATGGGGTATCGTTAGAATCATTACATCATTCCGAGTAACATAGGCTATATTTTTTTTGGAAGAAGTCTTTTTACCACAGCAGTCGTGTTTTTTTTTCTTAAGTGGACACATATTAATCAAAGATTCTAAGTCAAATAATGTAATTATTTAAAGTAATGTGAAAAAGTAATGTTATTTATAAAGTATTTTCGTAACATCAAATAATCTTCTACTACTGCTGAGTACGATTACAGTGCACAACTGGGCAACAAGCCTCATCAAAACATAGCACCTAATCTCTCCCAGAATTGGGTCACATTAAAATTTAGCCCAAAGTTCCTAAAATAAGTAATTTGAAACATATGCCCCAGTTTTCACCAGCAAGCGGGATTAGAATTTAATCGGCTTACGCTGTAGGGAGTGTTGCATCCACCGCATTCATGAGCAGACTGGCGCAGGGAACGCTATTACCAGAAAGGTTAGGTCAGGTTTTTGTACGAATTTTGAGTCAACTCGCATCGCACAAACGAATTGAATTCAGTCCATACATTTACAGCCAGCGCCATCTATTGACAACCGCATGTCAGCAACTGTCCACAGATGGCGCTGACTGTAAATGTGTGGAGGAATTCGATTCGATTGTGCGATGCGAGTCGACCCGAATTTCGTACAAAACCTTGTACTATGCCCTCAGAGCTTTTATGTCGGACCTTATTATCTTGATCTACCAACTATCCCCATTTTATAAACGGTAAACACAAAAACTCATTCGATTTCGATACAATCTACATGCGATGTTGTTTAATGTTTACGATCAAAGTAAATCGATTGTAAATACAATGCCTGTAGACGGTGGAGCTAAATAAAAACGCCTTTTTTAACTTTTAAGCTTCAAAACGCTGTGCGGAGGGTTTTTGCGGCTTTTCGGTTTTTTCAATTTCGTAACGGCGGCGTTCTTCTTCAAATGCGCGCTGTCTATCCTCTGACGTAACCGCCTAGCGCCCTCTGCCAAACGTTTTGTTTGCATTCTTTATTGCAACGTTCAAAATTATTTACATTTGCACAGATTATAAATAAAAATGCATTTTTAAATAATTCATGTAAATAATAAAATATTCGCGTCGTTTACATAGCCCACCCCAGTGCTGGGCTGGGCTCAGCACTCTTCTCCAACTGGCAGCTTGGCGACGCGAGCCGTAGATCGTCTCAGCAGCCCGACTTCGTCCGCACGTCCACCACGCGCACGCGCCCGTCTCTGCCTGGCAGGACCGCTTCGATCACGCCTCTGGGCCAAACTCCTCTCGGCATGTTGGGATCGAAGATCACGACGACGTCGCCGACCTGCAGGGGTTGGGATTCGTGTTGCCACTTCCTCCTCGGTAGCATCTGCGGCAGGACCTCTTTCACCCAGCGCCGCCAGAATTGATCGGCCAGGAGCTGCGAGATGCGCCACTGCTTCCTCAGGAACTGGCCGGAGTCATCGAAGACCCCGGGTACTGGAAGGTTCGAAGAAGTACCTAAAAGAAAACGGTTAGGAGTGATGGCCTCTGCGGTTGTAGGGGGACGGCTGTTGACTATCTGTTCCACCTCTGCCATCAGTGTCATCAGCACCTCTTCTCTCGGTGTGCGTTCCTTCAGTACAACCTTGAGTGTCGTCTTTACGCTTCGGATTAGGCGTTCAAATGCCCCACCCCAATGTGGGCTCAGGGGTGGCTGGAAAACCCACGTGGTGCCGTAGTTCACGGCCTCGTTCTTCAGCATCTCTTGATCCAATTCCTGTGCTGCCCGTTTCAACTCAGTGGCTGCTCCTCTTAGGTTTGTTCCGTTGTCCGAATAAAAGAACTTCGGCCAGGATCTTCGTGCAGCCATGCGTCGCGCAGCAAGAATTAAGGAATCGGTGGTAAGTGAGTGCACTAACTCGATGTGCACGGCTCGTATGGTCATGCAGGTGAATAGCACGCCATAATTTAAGGATCAATTTCACCTAGTCGATGAGCGACAAACGCTATATAATAAATAAAATATTCGCGTCGTTTACAATGCCTATTAAAAAATCAATAAAATGGTGTTTAAGTATTACAATTACTACATAATTCTACTACTGTACTATATAATTCTACTACTGTACTATATAATTATGTATACTATGTATTTTGTACAAAATTTTGCAGCTTTTTTAAATAATAATTAAATAGTTAATACTACTTTTGAATTTTCTAAAACTTCATTATTGTTAAAGTATTACTTCTGTACTATTACACTCTACACACAGCGGCACTTTTGCGGTGACTTATGATGCAATAGTGCTTGAACACCTCGATAATCATCGATTATAATATAACAAATAAAATATATGGATACCAGTCATTAATAAAATTGTAGTAAATACCAGCAATCAGGCGTTTGATATTACAAATCATACCGGCGTGAATAAAATGAAATTATACAAAGGAATAAAAATAAAATTAAATCTTCTTCTTCTATATATATAAAAGAGAGTTACCACTCACTCACTCACTCACTCACTCACTCACTGACTAATCACGATATCTCAGGAAGTATAAAGCCTACAAACTTGAAATTTGAAAAATAGGTTCTTTGTAATGGGTAGGTGTCAGCTAAGAAACGATTTTGAGAAACTACCCCTCTAAGGGGGTGAAATAGGGGTTGGAAGTTTATATGAAAGTCCCGTGTTTTTGAAGTTAGAGACGTGAAAATCGTCATTTAGGTTATCAGCTTCAGATATTAAAAATTTGTATAAGTCGTTTTGGAAAATTCCCCTTTAAGGGTGGTAAAATAGGGGATGAAAGTTTTTATGTGAAAATTTTAATATTGTTACTGTTGACTTGAAATTTGGAAAGTAGGTTCTTTCTAATGGGTAGTTGTCACTTGTCAGTTAAGAAACGGTTTTGAGAAAATCCTTCCATAAGGGGGTGAAATAGGGGTTGGGAGTTTGTATGAAAGTCCCGTGTTTTTGAAGTTTAAAGAGTCGTGAAACTCGGCATTAGCACTGAATCTCACGCGCATGAAGAAGCCGAATTTCACGCGGGCGATGCCGAGGTACTTTTTATCCCGGAAAAAGCGATGGTTCCCGCAGAAGTAGTGAAAAACCTAAATTCACGCGAGCGGAGCCGCGGGCAACAGCTAGTAAGTAATAATTTGTAAACTCCTATTGAATGATATTGGCAGTAATTTAAATGGAGATGTTTATTATTGTGAATACACGTTATGCTCACGAAATTACGTAAAATGTCAGTTCATTTATACTAGATCGTTCAATAAGTCCCGAGACTAACCTGGAAATGGCGCATATATTAAAAACTCTTTTGATTTTTTAAAAAGTACTGGCTATCAATACAAGAATGTATTAAATTTTTAAAACTGGAACACTAAAATTATTGATTTTGAAACATTTAAGTGACGCTACGGTTGTAATTTCGATACAATGGAAAAAAACGAGTTTCGCGTGTTGATAAAACATTGTTTTTTAATGGGAAAATACCGTTGAAGCACAGCAATGGTTAATAAAATGTTATGCAGGATCAGCTCCCTCTAAAGCAACCATTTGTCGGTGGTATGCCGACTTCAAAAGCGGTCGCATGGACACCAATGATGGGGAACGCTCAGGTCGTCTAAATGAAGCAGTGACTCAACAAAATATTAACCAAGTCCTCAAAACGTATTGGAAGATCGGAAGGTAAAAGTGCGAGAGATAGCCGAGATAGTGAAGATTTCAGCTGGTAGTGTTTTCACTATTTTACATAAAAATTTGGCCATGAAAAAGCTTTTTTCTAAGTGGGTGCCGCGTTTGCTTACAACTGATCAAAAGGAACAACGTATCAATGATTCAGAGCGATGTTTGGCGCTGATGAATCATAATAAAAAGGATTTTTTACGTCGGTATGTAACAATGGATGAAACCTGGATACACCATTTCACTCCGGAATCCAATCGGCAGGCAGCGGAGTGGAGAGCGGCTGGTGAAAGCCGCCCGAAGCGTCCAAAGACTCAGAAATCGGCTGGTAAGGTTATGGCGTCTATATTTTGGGATGCGCATGGAATACTTTTCGTCGACTACCTTGAAAAGGGGCAAAATATAAATAGTGACTATTACATGTGCTTATTGGAGCGATTGAAGTACGAAATTGCGGATAAACGGCCTCACATGAACAAAAAGAAAGTGGTGTTTCACCAGGACAACGCGCCTTGTCACAAGTCCGTGAGAACGATGGCCAAAATTAACGAATTGGGCTTCGAATTGCTTCCTCATCCCCCTTATTCGCCAGACTTGGCCCCCAGCGATTACTGGCTGTTTGCAGACCTCAAAAAAATGCTTCAGGGTAAGAAATTTAACTCAAATAGTGAAGTTATCGCAGCAACGGAGGCTTATTTTGAAGCCAAAGACAAATCGTTCTACACACATGGGATGGAATAGTTAGAAAAGCGTTGGAGGGACTGTATCGCTCTTGGAGGATAATTATGTTGATGAATAAAAATTAATTTTATAAAAAAGACCTTTTTTTAGTACTTAGTCTCAGGACTTATTGAACCACGTGTTAAATCAATACTTCACATTTCATGCAGAATTACAGTGACATAAAGTTTCAGTCTATTCTTATTTAACCAAATTTAAAATTAAAGTTTATCGACACATCGAAGACACATCACTAGTATATACAAGTTGTTTGTGAGACGGTCGTGATCGGATTTGTAAGCTATCGCCCAGCCTCAGAAGTCTACATTGAGCTAACAAACTGCGCGCAGGCTGCACTTTGCGGTAAACACTAACTTGTGTATAAAGCTGACTTTGACCTAGTAGGCTTTAGTGGTTCTGTAAAGCTAGGCATCTATAGTTTATTGCAACTAAACCAAAATGATTCTATGTAAAATTCTTAAAATCAATGAGTCTATGTAAAATTCATATGACTTCTGCGTAACTGCTCGACCGATGTTTATGAAATTTTTTTGTCGACATTCGGTAGGCAGATCGTTAGCTATTTTTCCAAACCCTTACCAAACCAACTAATAGAAAAAAATAACTTTTTCCGTTAGTGTACAACTAAAATTCATAGGCACTGAGATAGAGAATAGCCCTGCAGCTAGTCTCTCTAATATAAAAAAAAATCTCAAAATTATTTTGTATATTAAATTAATTTTACCTAAGACTACGTAAAATTTATATTTATGTATACGGAAAATTTAAATTTGATTTTGGGTAATATTACAAATTATCAAACGTATGACATAGCATTAGCATCCTAAATAACATTACTGAGACAGAATAATTAACAGAGTAAACTGCCATTCCGTACACTCATTTAAATACAGAGTGAAGCAGTATTATCTGTCCTCAATATAGAGTATTTTCTTTATTATATTCTTTCATATTTTATGTACTTATATTAGGTATGTATATTTTTAGTTATTATATTATATTACTATTATATATATTTTTACCCACGACGGAACGGAGTACGGGTATATGCGTTTAGGGTGAGAGACCGTTTGTACATTACTTTATTAATGAGATGTTATGTTTGTTTGTATGTTAAATTGTTCACAAAAACCAATAATGGAAAAATATTTTTGTGTGTTTGTTTGTTTGTTTGTTGGTTTGTTTGTTTGTGTGTGCACATCAATGTTCCCATTTATTTCAAAAACGGCTTGACCGATTTAGATGCGGTTTCCTGTATAATGTTTGGTGTTCAGCGGCAATGGTTCTTAGATAGTTGTTACGAACATCGATCACCAGGGGGCGCCATAAAATACATTTATATTGCAAACGAATGTTCCCATTTATTTCAAAAACGGCTTGACCGATTTAGATGCAGTTTTCTATATAATGTTTGGTATTCATTGGCGATGGTTCTTAGATAGTTGTTACGAACATCGATCACCAGGGGGCGCCATAAAAAACATTTACAGTGCAAACGAATGTTCTCAATTATTACAAAAACGACTGAACCGATTTGGATACAGTTTTGTATAAAGTATTAGTGAGTCATTGGCAATGGTTCGTAGATAATTGTTCTTGTGATTGAACAGCAGGGGGCGCCACAATAAACGTCTCTTTATGACTTGGAAGGGATGATGCCTTCAAACGCTGCTAGAGGAGCTAATGGCTAGTTTGAAGATTAATTTTCATTTTTTAATAATATAATTTAAATTACATTAATATATTAATCGAAAAACTATAAAACAAGTGGAAAATTAAAAAATTTTAAAACACCCACGACTTTTGCAGACTTGTAATTGAAAAAGGATTAAATAATTTTTTTGAAACTCCCCGACTAAAGGAAAGTAAGAACTAAGAACCTATCAGTATAATTACAAATCCAAGAAAATCCGTCGGAGCTGCCATTGCTATTTTCGTTTCCAATATCAATTAATGTAATTAGTAAGTATTGATAAACTGCCGGTATATGAGAAGTATGAAGAAATTGAATTAGTCATCAACTGGTAAACAGCACCATCAACACCGTCATAGGCAAAACACAGTAGCTCCGACGGATTTTCTTGGATTTGTAATTATACTGATAGGTTCTTAGTTCTTACTTTCCTTTAGTCGGGGAGTTTCAAAAAAATGATTTAATCCTTTTTCAATTACAAGTCTGCAAAAGTCGTGGGTGTTTTAAAATTTTTTAATTTTCCACTTGTATCTACCTATTTATTTTATGATATTTATGTAGTTTATTTTAAATATATTGTTGTATATATATTTCTTAACTAAGGATTTTGGTACACATTTTATAGTTCTTGTACCGTAAGACCTATTCCACTTATTAATACGCCATACTCACAGTCAGGGATGCTGGAAGAAATCTCTCATAGAGATAAGTATTTCCTATGTATACTCGATTTATCATACTATGTAACACAATTATCTGGTACATGAAAAATAAAATAAAAATAAAATAACATTCAACAATAGCAAACTCTTTCTTCGCGAAATAGAAAGTTATCATGTTGTTGAAAGATTTATTTTTCTCTCAACCAACGGTCGCTTTCATTCGACACATTTCTTGAATAGAATAGAAGTATTGGGGACGGAAAAGCCGACGGAACTTTGGAGGAACAAATCGTATGGGATCAGGATTTAGTGGAATGGTCATGAATAAAAGAATTGGATAGCTCTTGTTAACCTAGCAAATGAATTTGAGCTGCCTGTGGTTTCGTTCGTGTAGGTTTCAGTTTAAAAGTGCCCTCTTTTTGTTTGCCATTTGGGATATAAAAAATAACCTAAGACCTACTCTCAGACCCATCGAACATACACAGCAAATTTCATAACAATCGGTCGAGCCGTTTCGTAGGAGTTTGGTATCAAACGCGAGAATATTTATGTTAAAAAAATATTAGAGAAGATAACATTCCCCACACCAATTTCAGCCATGGTGATCTATAACTTATATTCGCGGAAATTTAACCAGGTATAGTGTACTGAATAATACACACAACCAAATTAATAACCAAATTATAAACAAATTAATACCAGATAACTTTAAATTAAATTCAACTAAAAGACCTTGTCAGATGATATTCTATGAAATTGCACAATTTGAAAGTGCTATCACAGTGTACAAATCCAAAACTCCAAGCGTATTCGAGATTCAATTTGCAGATAGTATAAAACAATCTACTCCATCTACTCCGAGTAAACTTTAACAAGATAAGTTTTCCAAATAAGTTAGCGTCAAAAAAGCAGCTCAGGCCTCAAGCATATACGAAACTTACTCTGCCAAAATATCGGACCGCTGGGACAAAAATATGTGAGAACTTTGTTTGCTCACCCAGTTTAGTTGTGAGACACCTGATTAAATTATCTTTTCAAAACTTATTTGGTAAATATTTATACATTGTGATCTCTTAAGTATTTGCGCGATACGATATTTTGTCACCTACTACATATAGTAATACAAATGTTTTTCAATCTTTTGCAGTTTTTTTAGTGATTATTTTTATCGTAATATTGTGCTTTTCGAGCAGTTATTTTTTAATTTTTTTTGTACTTTTTAGTCTAGTGGCTGTTATAAATCCTCTCGCAAGGTGTAAATTGCATTTTCCTCATAATAAGTTTTAATACCTATTTGCAATAAACATAAAACATCGTATCTCATACGTGTTATTCAATCTTCGAGACCAATTAACGTTGTCGCAGCAGAATGATATAAAACTTTCCAGTCTTTTGTCATTTTTAAAACTTTCATAATAAGTAACAAAAGAAAATTATACAATTTTCCATTGCAAAAGTTTATTTTTCTAACTTTTATGGAGATAAAAATGTTTAATTTTGTCTATTTTATAATTAAAAATTGCACTATTATTTCAATTATTCTCATAAATATAATTAATAGAGCGAAAGGTTTTGCATGTTTTTTCTTCTTGAAGGAGAGATCAGATTAAAACTTTATAGCATTGAAGAGCTGGATAGCATTATGTCAATTTAAGTAATGTCAGTTTAAGGTAAGAGACTGAATATTGCCGAAAAATTACCTTATATTCTAGCAACGCGTTAATTTGCGCATAGTTATGATATAAATACGTTATACACACATAAAACCGTGTGCTAGCATGAGCGCAACATAACATACACATATGTATATAAAAAAAAAATAAAAAAAAACCCATTTAAAACTCATGATAATTCTATTTCTTTTTTAAAAAAAAGGGAACCGCCTTCAAAAAACCAACCCACTGAAAAGCAAAAAAATAATTTTCTAATAAATCTGGGTATACTTACCTACCTATTTAGTTTTTGAAGTCGGTGCCATCAGCCATACTCAAAATGAATTGCAAATTTTGATTTGGCACCGACTCATCGACATTCTTTCGACACCGAAAGATGAATGGGTTTTGGGAACGCATTACGAACAAACTATTTATGAAGAGTTGTACATAGACATAGATATATAATACTGAGGATAACGGGTCAGCGCTAAAAAGTGTCCGAACTGAAAGACAGATAGACGCGAAAAGGGAGACAATCGCACTATAGCTAGATGCAAGTAAAATTAGGCTGTATAATAATGGTTTAAGACATAAATTACAATGTTTTAGTTTGTTTATAAAAATTCACATACCCTCGTTTATATATAGGTTTTCTCGGGACACTTTTTTCGTGAATTTTGTATTACACCCGGGGTCCTTAGATAGTAAGTCAATGTACATAGAGCTAAAAGAGCGAGTGGGGCGTGGGCCATTTGTGAAACATAAAATTGATACGCCGCCATCTTGAATTCGCCATTTTGGTATTTTTTGTCAGCTTACTGTCATTTGGGTGAGGTTTAGAGTACTTATTGTTTGTTAGAGCAGCCCCAATCTTTTTTAATATCGTAGCCTTGCTCTTCACCCATCGTCCGAAATCTAGATTTCCATAGGCAGAGCATGAAGGCAGTCTAGTCGCACAAAATAATCGCCCCCATATTGATTTTTTTACATCAGGAGTACTCGTATATTTGCCTAATTGGATTCAAGTTCAGTGCGCAATTGATCTGTTGGCGGGAGTACGGGATGTATTACCGTATTCCCACCAGATGACAGAAATTATAATAATAATTATTATATTATGTTACATGGTTGTGTGGATAAACTAATTTCACGTAACATACCTAATCTAAACGTCACGCGTCGTACAAAGGGGATGTCGTTTGTGAGATTTAAGGGATTATTTTCCCTCGCGGTAGAGATTTATACGTTCACAAATATTTACCAACCTTTGAGACAGTACAGACCCTGGTCAAAGAAAGTTTATTTACCTCTAAGGATTGCGTACTTAATATAAAATATATAGTCAAATTCTACCTATATGATATACTATTCTATTAAATCGGTCACCTAAAGGATGTTTTCTTTTAATTAGGCTGATGTTTGTTTTACGTTATACCACTTGTATCCTATCCCTATACCTACCTTTAAACGAGCAATTCTTGTACATATATATAAATGTATATTTATTTCTATATAATCTGAATCTCGGAAACGGCTCGAACGAGTAGCTGTAACACTACCGAGCAAAGCTCGGTCACCCAGACATTTTTGCTTAAATAGAGAAATAGCGCAAAAATGTTATGCTATTGATACGTTGTTTTGCCATTATTTCATAATGGCAAAACAACGTTTGTTGGGTCAGCTAGTAAACTTACAATATCATTAATTAAACGGTACTATATTATGTGTCAATTTTTATGTAGATTCTGGGAAACGGTATAAAAGTATTAATTGTGAAGATGTAAGTATAGATTGCATGGTGAATATAATATAATAGGCCCCAGGTATATATCCCTCACTTCTTTGAGAATGCAAGTATTATCTTAGTAGGATTCAAAATTGATTGGTTTGGATTATGATGATCTTAATTTACGTAAAAGGTACACTACAAATTACAGTCACAGATAATAGACACATACCCTGGATAGGACGGACGGCACGAAAAAATGTCGCTACTGTTGGCTTGTACGAAAAAGGTTTAAGTAAATCGTTCGGATGGCCATATCCTGAGTTTTCCTGACCGGAAACCAACACTTACTGTTACTTGTAGATTTAGGATGACCTTTGGAAAACAGCCAGGGAAAAGTCAAACCACTTTTCTGTATAGGTATTGGTAATAATTTTAATATAGAAAGTAGGTACTGAACATTTCATTATACGGAGAAATAAAACGACCGACAGATTGTAAAAGCAACGAAGAGTAAAGGAGATAAGAAAATAACTAGCTTCGCAATATCGGCCTCCGCCTTAGCTTTATAAGCTTTGTTGAACGGGCAAATGAGAAAAATGATTATTAAACAGGTAATGAAAGTGCACTATGCACAATATTACATTGCGTTTTATGTAAGAAGCATTGAGAAGATTTTATTCTAAAACTACTATAATATTGTAACTATAGATATCCTAGACCTAAAAGTACCATAATGACGGAACTAGGACTTGACCAGCGTGCCTATGGCCTAATCCCTCCCAAATCCCTCTCATTCTGAGAGTAGGCCTTTGCCAGGCAGTGGGATATAATAAAGGGTTGAGTCAATTTGAAAATAAGAGGGTTATCATAATTTTCATTCAAGTTCCTGATATCCTGAATGAAAAAGATGAAATGGGGTGATGGAGCATACTATAATAGTACTACAGACCTGCTATTGTACTTATGAACCTAAAAAAAGACGCGGCGGAACGCGAGGAAAAGTATCGCCGGTTTACCGGTGCCAAAGAAGTTTATTTTTACTCCGACAACGTGAGTAGTAAGCCGACAGCAGTATTATCTATAGACCGCGGTCCTCACCGTAGATCACTACCTTATCACTAGTCTGCACACACGTTTCCTTGGAGAAGGTTTCCGCCATATTGTAGCGTGGTAGTGGTAATTTTGACAGACGGCTAACTTTCTTGTATGAAGAAGGTTTGCGTAAAATGTTCTGATGAACATATCCTCAGGTTTCTTATCGGTGATTTAAAAACAATATTTACAACAAAATTTATTACATCCTACGACACCGACGCGAGATAATATTCTGGCGCTAGTGACTTACGCTTGTGTGATTTTATTTTAAAATCGATCTTAAAACTGATCTTTAATAATTTTAATGTGAGATTCGAGTTTTTTAATGCAAAAATACGGAATCCAATTTTTCAAACGCCATATTTTCTGCGCGCCGGAACGTCAGGGGCATACGTTTCCGATACACGACATATCCTATTTAGAGTAAACGATGTCCGGAAATCGAGTTCTCCTGGAATCTACAGTCAGATACCATTTTGTTTTTAAACGGATTTGGAATGTATTCTGTACGTATTTGTGCCATTCTGCAGTAATTATCTTTTTATTGTGCTGCTGCTTAAATGCATAAAATTGTTAAATTAGATTTAAAGCCCTTACCTCAATAGTTTTAGTTCCATAGTAAATTGTTCTTCTTAGGGGCATTTGTAACTTAGGCATATCTAATTAAGACCATTCATGCGTTGAAATTATGCTTGAGTCAAAATTGTCAATTTTCGACGGAAGATAAGAGTGTCATGTGTTCAATTATTGATTAGATAATTGCTATCATATTATTTGGCATTTCATTATCTAGTTTTTGTCTCAAAAATATTTGAAAATATGTGTATAACTTTCTCATTAGAAAGTTTAAGATAAAGGCTAATTACTCACTTAGTGGAAGCGGTGGAAGCTCTATTTTGCATATCTAATTAAGACCATTCATGCGTTGAAATTATGCTTGAGTCAAAATTGTCAATTTTCGACGGAAGATAAGAGTGTCATGTGTTCAATTATTGATTAGATAATTGCTATCATATTATTTGGCATTTCATAATCTAGTTTTTGTCTCAAAAATATTTGAAAATATGTGTATAACTTTCTCATTAGAAAGTTTAAGATAAAGGCTAATTACTCACTTAGTGGAAGCGGTGGAAGCTCTATTTTGATGCAAGATATTTGCCATGTTTCATAACACAAACTTATAACAATGACATATTTAGAAAATTAATAACATTTACTAAAAAATGTCTAAAAAAAAAACACGATTTTCCTATATTTTCATTCAAAAACCATAAGCCGAAAAGTGTAATTTTTAGCATTTTTCGATAAATTAAACGTATTATTTTAGGATAAAATCCAAGATATTTTGTTATTTCTGAATTATAGTAATTTAATTCAATTCATATTCAATGTCACTGGTTATTTATAATTTTAATAAGTTGTATATTTATTTTACTATATTTTTTTTTGTAATACCATTTTCCGCGCAAAATTGCGTCTGCGGGAACGGAATTCTTTTTTTGTATGGAGCTACACGCGATTCACGCGTAAACGTATAAACGCTCTTAAGTATGATTTATTTTCCTTTATAGAAGTAGGTAGGTAAACCTACTTATATATTTGAATTTAAAATACTTACAAGGATCCTAAGGGTTAATTTACACCGCGGTGGAACAGAATGGAAGCGACAATAATGAACTTTATGTCAATTGTTTAACATATTATGAAATAAATAATTCTTGAGAATGCGCGAGGATTTCCCGGAAGACGCACGACCTTTTTGGTTCATATTTAGTTTATATCTTATACATCCAACATAACGTTCATTATGTTATGTAAAAAATTGGTTGTCTGTAAAGTCGGTTTACGGACGATAGATTTACGTGAAAACGTCATTATCGTGCCTCTCTATCGCTTGTTGCGCGCTCTCGCTTGCACGCACAGGATCAGGTGGAACGTTACGCGGAACGTTATTATTTTTCATGTGCGTTGCTGGTGTTCATCAATTTAATAAACGTTATCACGTCAAAAATTCGCTTCCATTCCATTCCGCCGCGGTGTAAATTGACCCTAAGTTGCGTCATGCCCAAAGTGACCATCACTCCTGAATTGGCGATGAGTCCAATTTTTCCCGGCGAATTTGTTAGCGTCCAATTTCATCGTAACATCGTCCATATTGCGTTTTGTTTATTCATATCTGCGGCGTTATGACCCAGACCTAGTTGAACGTCCTGTCATATACTGCGTAAAATGTACCTATACCGATATGCTTATATCTTATTCTCTATATAAAATTGGTGTCACACTGTTTTTAACCAAACTTTCGGAGGAGTTTCAGTTTGACCGATTTTTGATGTAATTTTGTCCAAATTCGGTAGGTCTGAGGATAGGTCTTAAGGTCGGAGCGCGAGCGACGATTGGTCTATGGTCTTCATACCTCTAAATGATAAAACAACGTTTGCTCGATGAAAAAGTAACATTATGAATAAGTATGGGAGTTAAGATGTTTGCATGTGAAGTAGTAAAAATCCTCCATTATACTTTGTACAATACTGTAGTCGTAAAAGATTTGGATTAAAAAAGACGATATACGATTATCCTAAATAAACATATGGGCTTATTTTTATTTTACCACGGATCCTGCTAGAATCCTCACCGGATTATTAAAAAAAAGTCATGGCTCCAATTTCAAGTACAAAGTATCTTCTGTAATACCACTTTTTAGGGTTCCGTAGCCGAATGGCAAAAAACGGAACCCTTATAAATTCGTCATGTCTGTCTGTCCGCCTGTCCGTCTGTCCGTCTGTCCGTCTGTCCGTCTGTCCGTCCGTATGTCACAGCCACTTTTTTCCGAAACTATAAGAGCTATACTGTTGAAACTTGGTAAGTAGATGTATTCCGTGAACCGCATTAAGGTTTTCACACAAAATTTAAAAAAAGTAATAAATTTTGGGGGTGCCCCATACTTAGAACTGAAACTCAAAAATTTTTTTTTCATCAAACCCATATGTGTGGGGTATCTATGGATAGGTCTTTAAAAATGATACTAAGGTTTCTAATATCATTTTTTTCTAAAATGAATAGCTTGCGCGAGAGACACTTCCAAAGTGGTAAAATGTGTGTCCCCCCCCTGTAACTTCTAAAATAAGAGTATGATAAAACTAAAAAAAATATATGATGTACATTACCATGCAAACTTCCACCGAAAATTGGTTTGAACGAGATCTAATAAGTAGTTTTTTGATATTTACAATAAAACCTCTAAAAACAAAGTTAGTTTTGCGGTTCGATAAGAAAAGTGGTTTTTATGGTTTTATTCCTCCGGTTGTAGTACGGAACCCTCAGTGCGCGAGTCCGACTCGCACTTGACAGGTTATTTAACTTTAATTCTTTTTGAAATAATCAAAGTTGCAAAATTGCAATTTTGACAGGTTTTTCAATAATTTACCGTGATTACCACATCACAGGAATGATAAACACGGTTTTATCCACGCGAAACATCAGTTTAGAATTTTTATTTAAATGTTATCTATTTTAAAATGCTTCCCTTGAAAAGGACAGAACCTTTTTAGTCGTAGGTACTTAAAAATAAACAAAATAAAGTAAAAGTGTTTTATTTCAGGCACATTAATTAGTCCATAATAATATTGTTACATGTTTACATCACAAAGTAAAAAAAAAAACAATAAAAATTAATAAAATTACCTTAATTAGTAACCGGAGTAAATTGCCACAAGTGTAATTAAAAAATGGAAGCAAAACTATTTTACTAAGCGCCGCTTCGAAATAATACGTTTTGAATATTTTTAAAAGCGATCAAATTGAATACAGTCCACTCCAATGAATACATTTGCATTTTAATGCTTCCACGCAAATTGTATCGTAAAATGAAATACGTTTGGAACGAATACCAACGAAAATTTTATTCGAAAGCATCGTCAACGTTTCCGTGAAACCCAATATTGTATCACTAAAGTGCAGGGGTTTAACCATTGATCTGAAAATTAAAGATACGCAGTTTATTCAGAGTTCATTCAGACTTTATCGTCGTTTTAAATTTTTTTTTCAATCGCGTTTAATCCAATGTTCTTATGAATCTGGCTAAGCCCCTTTTCAAGTCTTTTTTATTATTTTTCATCTCAGTATTCATGCTACAAATCACTTCATGTTATTGCTGCATACAAACATACATATTATTTTAAACAAACCCTTACATTATAATAAAGAGGAACTTTGTATTAATGTTTTATATGTTTGCAGTTAAATGTAGATTTAGAGTCGCTCAAAGTTTCCCTATTAACAGACTGAAATATCGTTCAGTTTTGTAAAGTTTATTTATCTGTTTTGAATATACCCATCTAGGATACTTTTCTATATCAATGATTTTAATGGAATTCAAATGTACGCCATTGCATTTGGATTTGCATTCTATCATTTGAACGCCTTTCGTGTACCGGCATTTATTATGTTGTCAATTTCTAGTATTTATACTTGTCTATTGTTTAATGTTTATGGTGTAAAGTTATTTTGCTTAGACGTCTACATTTTTACCCACGACGGAACGGAGTACGGGTATATGAGTTTAGGGTGAGAGACCGTTTGTACATTACTCTATTAAAAAGATTTTATGTTTGTTTGTATGTTAAATTGTTCACAAAAACCAATAATGCAAAAATATTTTTGTTTGTTTGTTTGTTTGTTTGTGCACATCAATGTTCCCATTTATTTCAAAAACGGCTTGACCGATTTAGATGCGGTTTTCTGTATAATGTTTGGTGTTCAGCGGCAATGGTTCTTAGATAGTTGTTACGAACATCGATCACCAGGGGGCGCCATAAAATACATTTATATTGCAAACGAATGTTCCCATTTATTTAAAAAACGGCTTGACCGATTTAGATGCAGTTTTCGGTATAATGTTTGGTATTCATTGGCAATGGTTCTTAGATAGTTGTTACGAACATCGATCACCAGGGGGCGCCATAAAAAACATTTACAGTGCAAACGAATGTTCTCAATTATTACAAAAACGACTGAACCGATTTGGATACAGTTTTGTATAAAATATTAGTGAGTCATTGGCAATGGTTCGTAGATAATTTTTCTTGTGATTGAACAGCAGAGGGCGCCACAATAAACGTCTCTTTATGACTTGGAAGGGATGATGCCTTCAAACGCTGCTAGAGGAGCTAATGGCTAGTTTGAAGATTAATTTTCATTTTTTAATAATACTATAATTTAAATTACATTAATATATTAATCGAAAAACTATAAAACAAGTGGAAAATTAAAAAAATTTAAAACACCCACGACTTTTGCAGACTTGTAATTGAAAAAGGATTAAATATTTTTTTTGAAACTCCCCGACTAAAGGAAAGTAAGAACTAAGAACCTATCAGTATAATTACAAATCCAAGAAAATCCGTCGGAGCTGCCATTGCTATTTTCGTTTCCAATATCAATTAATGTAATTAGTAAGTATTGATAAACTGCCGGTATATGAGAAGTATAAAGAAATTGAATTAGTCATCAACTGGTAAACAGCACTATCAACACCGTCATAGGAAAAACACAGCAGCTCCGGCGGATTTTCTTGGATTTGTAATTATACTGATAGGTTCTTAGTTCTTACTTTCCTTTAGTCGGGGAGTTTCAAAAAAATTATTTAATCCTTTTTCAATTACAAGTCTGCAAAAGTCGTGGGTGTTTTAAATTTTTTTAATTTTCCACTTGTATCGTCACTATTTAATGGCTCCTCTTGACAAGCGGCAATTATCGTCACAGTCATAATCGTCAGTCATCGTGCAAGATATCTACATATTCGTGACGTAGGTGCAGCGTGGGTGGCTGTCCGACGATCAATTAATTTATCGGCGTACTATGGGGGGCCTTAAAATCGTGACGTTCACCTTTAGTCACGAACACTGACTATTGACGATCATTGGCAACTACAGCTAGTAAAATCCCAGTAAAGGCCACCTTATACCTGACAATTATGTAGAGCCGCTATAAATATTTTAGCGTTCAGCAACTATTTCTATTTCTATTTCTATTTCTATTTCTATTCTATTAATCTGTGGCACAGTTATGGCACCATGGAGATTGTCAAGGTGATTAGCACACGTATTCTGTAAACTGTATATATTTTTAATCCATTGAAAGTTTGCTACGAAAAAGTTATTTTTATTTCATAGCAAGCCATTAGCATTCAATGATAAGCACCGAGTTACAAAATACGTATGCAGATTAGATAATTATACACAAGCAAGAAAATATACAGAAGGCAAGTTTACACAAGGCAAGTTATACACAAGGCAAGTTTTTACTAAAAGTTCGTTTATGACTGCCATCTCCCATATTAAGTGACGCTGCAGTCAATAACAGAGTCATACTAATTGTTAGATATTATTATTGGATATAATCTAGGTTCAGCTCGCGGCTCCACCCTTGTCCTGCCACTAAGGGGGGAACTGGTAGTCTCGATCGAAATCTCCTACAAGACCATGACCTCTTGCTTAAATCCAAGATCACACGCCAACTGCGCCAAGGAGCTCGATTCAGTATTTACCGATATGAAACCATATGAACATTTTACGGTAAGCCTTCTTCACGTCATGACAAATTCTGACAAAATTCTCGCTAATACGCCACAATATGGAGAAAATCGTCCCTGTGGAAACGCGCGTGCGGACTAATAACATAGTGAAGTGATCTGTGGCGTCGACCGCGGGCCATAAACGATACTGCGGTCAGCTTACACTGATGCCGTTGGTGTCAAAACAAACTTTTTGTGCCACCAGTAAACTGGCGACATTTTTTTTCGCGGTCCGCCGGATCTTCAGTATATGTCTATTCTTTCATACGTTTATTACACCGCCTGTTTGGCGTGAAATGAAGATGGGAACAAGGGAGAGAATTCAATTAAGTCATCTGGTACGGGAATGGAATCGTTCGGCATCGAATTCCAATTGAATGAACGTAATGGTTCCATTACAAACGTCAAAAACAGTCTTTACCTGACGTTTAGTTTTTGTTCCGTTTCATCGGGTCTTGATAAATGCCTATTTTTCTTTTTACCCACGACGGAACGGAGTACGGGTATATGCGTTTAGGGTGAGAGACCGTTTTTGTACATTACTTTATTAATGAGATGTTATGTTTGTTTGTATGTTAAATTGTTCACAAAAACCAATAATGCAAAAATATTTTTGTTTGTTTGTGCACATCAATGTTCCCATTTATTTCAAAAACGGCTTGACCGATTTAGATGCGGTTTTCTGTATAATATTTGGTGTTCAGCGGCAATAGTTCTTAGATAGTTGTTACGAACATTGATCACCAGGGGGCGCCATAAAATACATTTATATTGCAAACGAATGTTCCCATTTATTTCAAAAACGGCTTGACCGATTTAGATGCAGTTTTCTGTATAATTTTTGGTGTTCATTGGCGATGGTTCTTAGATAGTTGTTACGAACATCGATCACCAGGGGGCGCCATAAAAAACATTTACATTGCAAACGAATGTTCTCAATTATTACAAAAACGACTGAACCGATTTGGATACAGTTTTGTATAAAATATTAGTGAGTCATTGGCAATGGTTCGCAGATAATTGTTCTTGTGATTGAACAGCAGGGGGCGCCACAATAAACGTCTCTTTATGACTTGGAAGGGATGATGCCTTCAAACGCTGCTAGAGGAGCTAATGGCTAGTTTGAAGATTAATTTTCATTTTTTAATAATAATATAATTTCAATTACATTAATATATTAATCGAAAAACTATAAAACAAGTGGAAAATTAATAGTACATTTCAATATAAGTGCGGAAAGTGTGTTATTTCTTTACGAGTCCCGGTTTGTTGACCCAAGCCGAAGGCGAGGGTCAACTATAAGGACGAGTAAAAATGACAATTCCGCACGTGCATTGAACGACTTTTTTTAATACATTTGCGAAAAAAAATTATTGGTTTTACGTGTTTGCCTGCTCCGTGTTTGCAAGCCGTGTTCGTGTTCATGCGCTCCTGGTACGCCCGCTCCGGTGCCGCGTAGGAGGAAAACCCAAAAACACTAGTGCGGAAAAGAATAACTTTGCGCACGCTTAACACACATGGAAATGTCAACTTTTTGAGCAAATGTATTAAAAAAAATTTTAAAACACCCACGACTTTTGCAGACTTGTAATTGAAAAAGGATTAAATAATTTTTTTGAAACTCCCCGACTAATGGAAAGTAAGAACTAAGAACCTATCAGTATAATTACAAATCCAAGAAAATCCGTCGGAGCTGCCATTGCTATTTTCGTTTCCAATATCAATTAATGTAATTAGTAAGTATTGATAAACTGCAGATATATGAGAAGTATCAAGAAATTGAATTAGTCATCAACTGGTAAACAGCACCATCAACACCGTCATAGGCAAAACACAGCAGCTCCGGCGGATTTTCTTGGATTTGTAATTATACTGATAGGTTCTTAGTTCTTACTTTCCTTTAGTCGGGGAGTTTCAAAAAAATTATTTAATCCTTTTTCAATTATAAGTCTGCAAAAGTCGTGGGTGTTTTAAATTTTTTTAATTTTCCACTTGTTGAAATTAAAGCTAGAGAAACAGACTGTGCTTACGTATGCAACGTATGCAACGCTTTATGATATCTGTATTTTTGTTTTTATAATATGAAAAACTATGCAATAGACTGCAACGCAACCACGGGACTTCCGCGCATTGATCTGCAATGTCGCTCGTCATAGAGAAGAAATAAGGAAGGAATTTAAACTGTGGTAATCTAAAAACGGAGAGGATCTTATATGCTATCCCACGCGTGTGACAACTGACAAGTGTGTTTCTTAAACTTATTGCATACTTTGCATACGTGAGCTCAATCTGTCTTCGCCTTTCTTTCACAGAACTGCAAGGCGCCGAGAGAAGTGGCATCCATATGTGGTTGATGTCCAGCGAAATCGAACGAAACGTTTTTCTTCCACGTTTCTGATATGTTCCGCTAAGGTGTGGAACACCCTTCCAGCTTATGTGTTTCCATCCAAGTACAACCTAGGTGCCTTCAAGAGAAGAGTGAATAGGCATTTTCTAGGCAAGCGCGATCCAATCTAGGCCTCATCATATCTGTCCATCAGACATGATTGTAATCTCTTGAAAAAAAGAAGCTTTTTGACGTCTTGCTACAAATCGGGCTTTTCTATGTATATGTATAAATGGTAAAACTGGGTCAAACTCGATTTTTTCAGTAATTAAGTACCTACTTGAGTTGTGTACATAAATCTTGGCTCATATTTTCATAAGACGCCAAGTCACCCCGTGTAATGATGTGTTGGATTGCGTTATATTTTATTTATACATGGGGATTAATAACCATGAACGCATAACGTAAGATATACAAATACACATGTCATGGTCTTAATCACCCTTTAACCCAGCGCAAAGCTCACAGTATTTCACTACTTTATGCAGTTTTTACACACTACAAGATATAACTTGCCTTCTATTTCATCTGATGTTAAGTGATGATGCAGCCAAGGATGTTATCATAATACCTCTAAAGGGTTTAATAACCTCTAAAGGTTGCTACAAAGCATCGCAATGGTACGATTAATCGCTTGACAGTGCGGTTTTGCGGGTACTCACAAAGATGAATTTACACAGAATAATTTCGTAAATTTGTGTTAGTGTGATCACACATTTACATAATCGATATCAATTCGTTTGCTTAATAATTATAATATTATAGTAGGTATTTATTAATCCAATCTAACAATACTGTAATTCATTAAAACTTGCCCCGAACACTTAAGAAAATCAGATAAGAATCTTAGCGGACCTACCTAATAATTTGTACCCTCTAATTATTATCGTGGAGATTGAAATAAAGGACTTAGTAACTTGTTTCCACTTAGGAGGATTAATTTTCTCGTAAAATTTCGAAACAAAGTGCCAGGGAGGGCTAATTTAGAAAGCGATTATATATTACTTTAACGTCAATCAGAATTATGACTCCAACTGTCTGTATTGAGCAATGATCGGAGTACAGTGCGACAAGGCTATCTTGGCGCGTGGTTAAAATCGGAATTTACGCTTCTATCTTATGACACTGTTCGATAGTTCGCTCCGTCGGTAAATTTGTCGGTATGTTGCAAGTATTTTGTGTTGTTTTGGTTTATTATTAACTAAAGTTGAGAAAATTTTAGTTACCGGTAGTTCTAAATTTACTGTTCTACAACTACGCCCTCCTGACATTGTCATTCAAGTGCCAAGAGATCCTTGTCATATTTCAACCACGATGACGCGCCCAACTGTGTCAAACTTCATACGAAACATAAACGATTTTGACAGTGTGACGCGTCTACGTGGATTGAAATATCTATACCCTAACTTATATCTACAGGTTGACGGGAAACACGGTAAATTCTTTGCAAGGGCTTAAAGTAGAGCATATTTACAGCAAATTAAGTCATATTATGTCCTGTCCAAAACTTAGTAGTTTTTGAGTTATGGAAGATTCAAGGATTTTCTGGGAGGAGTCTGGGTGTTTTTCTATCAGAAAACTACAAAATAACTAACAAACCTGGTATGGTTTTCTATAGAAGTTAATTTTAAATGGAAAATCGGGGTTTTCAACTAAAATCCTTAGATCTTCCATAACTCAGAAATCACCAAATTTCGAACAGGTCATTATGTCATTAGATTTTAACTTAATTTGCTGCAAATGTGCTTTACTTTAAGCCCACTAAGCCCCTTTAAGAAATGTAAGCCCGTGTAAAATGAAATGACTTGTCAGCGGATTTATTGAATTTATTTTTGTCTTTCTCACTCTCACGGATGCGTTGGTAGGTGCGACATGCAGCGTCGCGGAAGAATACAACAGTAAAACGAACTTTCACCTAATTACTCAAAAACTAAGCTAGTTATCAAAAATCTGTTTCTAAGCGTTTTTGGATATTATTATTACCGACACAATAAAACAAAAATTACAATTACATCCATTGTAGTTTCCGATAAAAAGTAGAAAAACTGAGATTTTGGAGCAATTTTTGGGAGAACTTTCTATCGAGAAAGTTTTATCCAATTGTGTTTATGCTTCTAAGCGATTTTAGAATAAAGACCCAAAATACATTACGTTTAATTTTTAATGTAATTGTCTATATTATAGTCTTTAAATAAAACTCCATTCGAAATAGCTTAAATACGACTTCTACGCCATGCTAGGACTATATGAAGTAAAGAATTTTCTTTTATTATTCTATTCTGTGTTTCCTGTCAGCCTGTATATTATGAGTTACCAAAGATATGTTATCCATCTCTGCACTAAAGAGATATATATATATACTAGTAGGGCGCGTGGGGGCGCGGGCCACATGTGGCCCGCGTGCAGTCTTACCGCCCATAAAAGTATCGCCGTCATCTCCATCGCCAATTGAAATCCGATTGGCAGTGGGCTGAAAAAATTACCTAGTAGCACGTTCATGGTTTTAAAGATAGTTAAGGACTGTTCCAACAAAAAATACTGCTGAACCTCATCGGATGAGGTTCAGCGTATTTTTGTTCGAGCAGCCCTTAACTATCTTTAAAACCATGACCGTGCTCCTCAATCATCATCCCAATCCTAGATCATCATCTCTTCTCATATTTTTCTTTGGCGGTTCTCCGTAGAACTGCGTCAATGACTTGCATAGTTCCATGCTTATTGTGGCATGTACATTTTCTATCGAAAAATAAATTCCGCCACTTTGTATTTTTTTCCATTCATCCCGTAAACCTCGAGATCCTGATCACCTCTTGCTAAGAAACCACTCTCTTAACTTTTATACTTTCCGAGATAGAACAACACGAAATTTGTATGGCAGCCATCTTGAATCCGCCATTTTGGATTTTTTTTCAGCTCACTGCCAATTGCTTGAGGTTCCGAGTATTTTTTGTTTGATCAGTCCCCACCTAACTATAATACCTTGCCCGTGCTCCTCGACAGTCTTCAAACCCTCAATCATCATCTCATTCCATATTTTTCTCTGAGAGTCCTCCAAAAAACCGCATCAAAGTACTACATGTTTCACAACTTTTCAATAGTCTCTTCAACATTCGTCGTACATTTTCTATGAAAAAAATAAAGTCCGCCATTTTGAATTTTTTTTCTATTCATCGTATAGACCTTCGGATCCTGATCAACTCTTGTCAAGAAACCGTTCTTCCATCTTTTATACTTTCCGAGATATCGGCGAAATTCGAATGGCGGCCATTTTGAATCCGCCATTTTGAAATTTTTTTCAGCTCACTGCCAATTGGATGACGTT
The DNA here is from genome assembly GCA_036785405.1 of Coenonympha arcania. Taxonomy (NCBI): domain Eukaryota; kingdom Metazoa; phylum Arthropoda; class Insecta; order Lepidoptera; family Nymphalidae; genus Coenonympha; species Coenonympha arcania. The sequence goes on along the minus strand of JAWDAA010000030.1, from coordinate 6,981,554 downwards.
CCAAATGACATTTGGTCGAGCACCCCCCACCTATCTTTGATACCCTGGCTGTGCTCTTCACCTGTCTCCGAAATCCTCACTCATGAGCTCTCTCCGTATTTTTCCTCCGAATGAATTTTTGTCTTTTATACGACACCATACTTGAAAAAAAATTTTTTCATACAAAATTGTTCAGGAGAGGTGATCAATCAGTGAGTGAGTGGCCAATCAGCACGAGTAGCTATATATATATTAACTAGTAGGGCGCGTGGAGGCGCGGGCCACATGTGGCCCGCGTGCTGTCTTCGCGTCCATAAAAAATCCCTTCAAAATTCCCCATACATTTTGTATGGGAAAAAAAAAATTCCGCCATTTTGATTTTTTTTCTATCCATCGAATAGACCTTTGAGTGCTGATCAACTCTTGTCAAGAAACTGTTCTTCCATCTTTTATACTCTTCGAGATATCGACGGAATTCGAATGGCGGCCATTTTGAATCCGCCATTTTGAAATTTTTTTCAGCTCACTGCCAATTGGATGACGTTTCAAATGACATTTGATCGAGCACCCCCCACCTATCTTCGATACCCTAGCCGTGCTCTTCACCCGTCTCCGAAATCCTCAATCATCAGCTCTCTCCATATTTTTGTTCTTAATCATTTTTCCCCATCTATATGATAGTATACGTCAAAAAATTTTTTTTCATACAAAATTGTTCAGGAGAGGTGATCAATCAGTCAGTGAGTGAGTGAATCAGCACAAGCAGCTATATATATATTAAATATATATATATATATATATATATATATCACTCGTATATGACAAAGGATACCTTTGTTTAGCAATAGGGCATTTAATAGCTAGGAATGCTGATGAGATTAGTTACCCTACAAAATAATGTCCTTTAAACTAGAGATGGACCAAGTAGGAGTACTCGATTTGTATTCGGTACTCAGTATATTTTGTATTTTTTTAATACTCGGTACTCGGCCCAGTAACTTGTCTCCAGCTACCGTGTATTTCAATTAAAGATTGAGGTAAGGTTGGGTTAGAGGGAGACTTGATAAAATTATCTAACCGAAAATATTTTTCATGCTTGTTGCGCTTGCGAAGATTCGAGAGCTCCACACTTTTTTACTGTTAAAAAAATTATCAGATCGTACTTAGAGCCTTGATCAAAAAGAAGCTATAACCTGGGCCGTTTTACTACCATCGTACAAACTATCGTGCATTTTTTAAAATAAATTAATTATCGTGATCTACAATTCTGATATGCAGTATTTCTACGTAAGACTTTAGGATCTTTACTAATAAATAACCTGTCAAGTGCACCGCAAAACTAACTTTGTTTTTAGAGGTTTAATGTAAATATCAAAAAAACTACTTACTAGATCTCGTTCAAATCAATTTTCGGTGGAAGTTTGCATGGTAATGTACATCATATATTTTTTTTAGTTTTATCATACTCTTATTTTAGAAGTTACAGGGGGGGGGACACACATTTTACCACTTTGGAAGTGTCTCTCGCGCAAGCTATTCATTTTAGAAAAAAATGATATTAAAAACCTTAGTATCATTTTTGAAGACCTATCCATAGATACCCCATATGGGTTTGATGAACAAAAATTTTTTGAGTTTCAGTTCTAAGTATGGGGCACCCCCAAAATGTATTACTTTTTTTTAAATTTTGTATGAAAACCTTAATGCGGTTCACATAATACATCTACTTACCAAGTTTCAACAGTATAGCTCTTATAGTTTCGGAAAAAAGTGGCTGTGACATACGGACGGACAGACGGACAGACGGACAGACGGACAGACACACATGACGAATTTATAAGGGTTCCGTTTTTTGCCATTCGGCTACGGAACCCTAAAAATTGTACCGAGTTATTTGGTGTAGCCACTCAGTTTGACAAAATTAAAACCGAATAACTCTCGGTACTCGGTTCCGTAAATCCTGTATTTGTCCCATCTCTACATTAAACCATGCCAGTAGGAGAATCACCATAAATTAGTTCATGAAATGGCTGGTAAAATAGCCGGGTTTTGTCTAAACTCTGAATAATACGAGTGGCCGACGTCGCAGGGGAACGCTATTATCTAGATTACCTACTTCCATTGAAAACTGAACAAAGCCCGAGGTCCGATTATATATAGAAGTACGTATGTTAGATCTTTAAAACCTTTCAAAAGCTCTTAACGCCGCTTGATTTCGGAAGAAGTCATTTATGGCCACAAGCTTTCATAAGAAACCTTTTGGATTTTTTCCTTTTAAGAAAGACGCACCGCCAAGCGATTTAGCGTTCCAAGTTAGTACGATAACATCTTAGGCTGCATCATTACTTACCATCAGGTGAGATCGCAGTCAAGTACTAACTTGTATAGAATAAAAAAAAAAAAAAACAGTGCACACCTTTAAGAAACCCGAGGATAATATGGGCATCCGAACTATTTACGTAAACCTTTTTCGTTTACGTAAATAATTCGTCCGGAGGTACTCCCGCCATCAGGTGCGCCGTGGAAACAGACAGTTTTTAGTGGGTGCAAGCCCCACATAACCCATCCGTTTCCCCTGACGGAGGGGTATGCGTTAAGCATTTTCTGTCTATAAAAAAAAACTTTTTCGTACAAGCAAACAGTAGCGCCATCTGTCAAAATACTATAGGTGACTGATAGTAGCGGACTATATTATGGCGTTATTACTTTGTGTCAAAACAAGCATGTTTTGGCAACGGTAAACTGGCGACATCTTCTCACGCCGTCCGTCCTGTCCAGGGTATATTTCTATTATTATAGGTTTTAAACCATTTTGCGGCACTTGACTCTACTAAATGTTATAGCACTTTAAAAAATCATATTTCAGAAACAGACTCCTGAATCTAAAATGGTGTTCCCACACCTACGATATTTTTGACAGACATTTTCAATGCCAACCCACACAATGGGATAGACGAGAAAACTATCATAAAATATTTTTGACGTGACAACGTCTTATAAATCGATAGAGCCGGTTGCACGCACAAAAAAACATGACTCATCCGGCGTTACCTCGCTCGCGTTACCTCGCTCTGAGGCGTTTCATGTAAGGCTTGAAGTGCAAGCGAGAGTTGTCACGTTCAACTATCGTCAGTAGACCGACTTTACAGACAACCAATTTTTTTGGGTATATCGCCTAGGTGTAAATGGGTTACACCTAGAAGATATACCCAAAAAATTGGTTGGTAGCGCGCTCCGCCAAGCAACCTCCACGAGTGCCCGAGTGCTACGGTGCCCCTCTGTAGCGCACGGGCCGGTGCTCCCTGGTAACGTCGGTTAATAACCGACGGCGAATAGCTTGGCCCGGTGGATAGGTGACGTTTCTTCGCGTGTCCCTCTGGGCCCCAGCAGAGGGCACAGTGTCGAAACGTCTACACCTACCCCGGAGGAGGAAGAAAACCTCATTAAAAAATTACAGGCGGGGGCGGAAACGCCCACAAGTCCCTTCGGGGCACTACGAGGAAGACAACCTCGTAAAAAAATCACCGAAGTGGGCGGGAACGCTCGTCGAGAGGGACAATTACTGTGGCACATCCCTCTCGCAGGAGACGCACCGGTTGCTGGAGAACGAACACCTTTCTTCGGCTTCCGGGTGCGCCGGCCTGCGGGTGACGGACGTAAGGGGCTATGGCGTCCATTACCCGAACTACATCAACAGGCCGAGGAGGTGGCGCGCCCTGTTCAGGACGCGCCTCCCAGGAGGAGCCGGCGGCTCAGCGTGCCGGCAGCAACGACGGGACCTGCCGCTCAGGTGGCGGGTCGGGGCCTGGCGGGAGCGCGGTGAATACGCAAGTGAATCCCGTACTCCCGCCAACGAGGTCCGTCGTGGCAAGGGACAGGTTTTAGTGGGTGCAAGCCCCACATAACCCCTCCGTTTCCCCTGACGGAGGGGTATGCGTTAGGCATTTCCTGTCGATAAAAAAAAAAAAAAAAAAAAAAAAAAACCCTCATTTTAATAAAATAACCAGAGAAATCCGGCAATGGTATAAAACTCGAAACATAACATTCCTTTAAATTTTACAATAATTTTATAAAGAGCAGGAATTCGCGGAACATGCTTTTGAAAATTTTAATCTAACTTTAATACATATGAATGATTGATCTTGATGTATGGAACGTTGATACCTTGACGGTATCCTGGAAAAAATTTGAACCTTTATGCGTTTCCGCTATTTATATTGATTTTTGATTTAAAAGTATTGAAAGCAAACAGCTTAATGTTGTACTATATTTGTCCTCACAGCCGTGGTTTGCATTTTTAAAAATTTACCTGCATATATATATTTTGATCTTGAAATTAATTTGTTTAAGTACATTTCTTTTTAGGATTTTTTCGTAACCACAAGACACTCGGCTTTCTTGAAAGGTTACTTGCTTTTAAAAATGCCTATATCAGACAGAACTGTTGATAATTATTCCGCTTTCTTTCTATTTGTATTAAAATCTAGTAAAATTTTGAAAACAAAATAATTATGATTAGGTACTAATTTGGTACAAATGTCACACTGATCTTAAACTTTCTTACACAAGTATTAATTTGATAGAATTAATTCCCACAAATCTTCTGTATTGCTATTATTTTCATAATAATATGTTAGATGCTTTTTGAATTAAGAGGTTTTATGAGTTTTTAGGTCCTCGACCAGCTCAACCGAAATACTTTATGAGCTGGGGATATTGATAATGTTCCATGTTACTTTTCCAAACAATGGCCACAAGAGAACCTCAACCCGGAAACTCTTTCGAAGGAGACTATTATTCTGCAACTGCTCATAAAGTGCAAACCTTTCGCAGATAAAACATTTAACAATATCAATAATTTCATTTCAATTACTTATCGTGTTTCTGCTTTTCAGCGAGTTAGGATTGGGGACCCGTTGCTGCCATTGCTATTTTCGTTTTCAATATCAATTAATGTAATTAGTAAGTATTGATAAACTGCCGGTATATGAGAAGTATCAAGAAATTAAATTAGTCATCAACTGGTTTACAGCACCATCAACACCGTCATAGGCAAAACACAGCAGCTCCGGCGGATTTTCTTGGATTTGTAATTATACTGATAGGTTCTTAGTTCTTACTTTCCTTTAGTCGGGGAGTTTCAATAAAATTATTTAATCCTTTTTCAATTACAAGTCTGCAAAAGTCGTGGGTGTTTTAAATTTTTTTAATTTTCCACTTGTAATATTATCACGTCAATAAAATGATGTGATTTAATAATACAGGTTGGAGCCAAACTACATCTAGTATTGCTAAATTCTATATAGACTTTACGCAATCAATTCTAGACTGTACAAAATAATAAGATGACATGTTAATTAACTATTTAAATAGCTTATGTGTAAATTACCTAATAATATTCTCTCATTAATTTAACAAAAATCATTGATTTAGAAAAAAGCTTGTTTTATGTAAAAAACAAATGTCACAAATTTTATATTTGTTACCTCTAAACATCATACAATAAGTAAACCAAAATCGCTAAGAAAGAAGCTGCGCAGCATAATTAAAAATCAAACGAACTTACCAAGTGAAGTTCGATGATAATTATGCGAGCAGCTTCTTTCGATGCGATTTATACACACCCTCCCTATTAAACTACCATTATATAATTTACAGGTGCCTTGTGAGTTGGGCCTGTGTGAAGTAAATATGTATTGACTTGACTTGACTTGACTAACATTTTCAAATAAAAATAAATAAATGCAAATAGATTTACAAACTTCCAGTATATAATTTACATTTAAATATTATGCCCTACCCTAAAATTTATACATATATGTATGTATACACAAAACAAATATAAAATTTGAATAAACTATCAACAAAATGACGAGTTAATCTTCGTGCGCCCGCAGCTCGGGTCGGGTCGGTATCGGAGTAGGGATAGTGGGAGTAGATAAACAGTGTTGCCAGAAAAAAAAAAAAAAAAAAAAAACTTTAAAATTCCGTGTGATAGGCTGATGCGTGGGACGCATATACAATAAGTAAACCAAAATCGCATCGAAAGAAGCTGCTCGCATAATTATCATCGAACTTCACTTGGTAAGTTCGTTTGATTTTTAATTATAAGGGATTAGCCGTTGTGCATCTAACAATACTTTTATCTTTTGCAATCCAGTTGGAAAGAAATAATGAGTTAGAATTTGAGTAGCTTATTGAGATTATACTACACTCCAAGTTTCAGCTAAATCGGTTCAGCAGTAGTGGCATGATTGAGAAAAAAAATATATTGTGCATTAAAAAAGCGTACTTACAGTTCTACTTCTAGAAAGAAATACATCAGAGATTTAATTAAATTCTACTCTCTTCAAGTCAAACTTTCTAGCAACTCCAAACAAACATCCTGCATGAAAGTACTTTGTACTCTCAGAAACTTTCGGCTTTTACGGAAAACATAGCAACACCAAAACTAGACCATAAACATCGTGAAGTTATGAAAAGCACTTTTAGCTGCCTTGGTGAAAATTATAAGCATTTTAAATGGTAGTATGTCTGGAATTTCCGTACTAAAAAATCCGCTAGTAAAATTCTTCTTTAATTTTTTTGCCACTGGCCACAAAAACAACTTGTTCATGAAATATATATTATAATCCTTCTAAAGACATCTCTGCCTAAAAATTAATGTACTCATACGCGTTTCTTAAATAATAATAATATTAATCGCACATTGAAATTTTACTCAGCTAGGTGAAGACTCGTTCCAGTATTGAATTGTATAGCAGCGTGGTGTTTCTGTGTTGATTGGAATTTAAAAACTTTTTTAACATTTTTAAAGGGCTTCCACTTTATGATCATTTTCAGTGATTATATTTTATTGTGCTAAATAAATGCATAAAAAGCAAATATTTTTTTATCGTACGTTTTCGAAAAATGAAAATTTGCTTCAGAGGATTGCGAGAGCAAAATTCAAGTTTGGGCTTATAAGAGTTTGCGTTTTCTCTCCTCTGATTGATTTGCGTTTGTGTCACTCATCTTCGTCTTCATTTGTTTTTCCCAGAATTTTCACACTAGTATTGTAATAATGTCTTTACATACAAATTTCCAGTAGTAGTTTTCTTTCATCAGTAGTTTCTCATCATCATTAAATCATTTTGCACTAACCCACTTTACACTCTTTGTATAACCTCTCACCAAAAAGAAAAGGTTGTCTGGAAGAGATTGGCTAGGGCAATAAGACCACCTTTTGCGCATTATGTTTTGTATGATTTCTTGTTTGTTATGTTTTCCTTTCTTGTAATGAACGATAAAGTATTAATTAATTCATTTCATTCCACAACATTTTGTTGTCCCTCGCTACACTCAAGAATATATAGGTACACAAGCTGACCCGGCCACGCGTTGCTGTGGCTAAAGTTTTTGTTATATTAATAAATTGAAATTGCGACTATAATTTGAGATTTAAACTATCCTATCTCTCAAGTTGGATTAAACTGCACATGGTGTGCGAATTTTATTATAATCGGTTCAGTAGTTTAGGAGTCCATCGCGGACAAACATCGTGACACGAGATTTATATATATTAAGATTTAAATGGTAGTATGTCTGGAATTTCCGTACTAAAAAATCCGCTAGTAAAATTCTTCTTTAATTTTTTTGCCACTGGCCACAAAAACAACTTGTTCATGAAATATATATTATAATCCTTCTAAAGACATCTCTGCCTAAAAATTAATGTACTCATACGCGTTTCTTAAATAATAATAATATTAATCGCACATTGAAATTTTACTCAGCTAGGTGAAGACTCGTTCCAGTATTGAATTGTATAGCAGCGTGGTGTTTCTGTGTTGATTGGAATTTAAAAACTTTTTTAACATTTTTAAAGGGCTTCCACTTTATGATCATTTTCAGTGATTATATTTTATTGTGCTAAATAAATGCATAAAAAGCAAATATTTTTTTATCGTACGTTTTCGAAAAATGAAAATTTGCTTCAGAGGATTGCGAGAGCAAAATTCAAGTTTGGGCTTATAAGAGTTTGCGTTTTCTCTCCTCTGATTGATTTGCGTTTGTGTCACTCATCTTCGTCTTCATTTGTTTTTCCCAGAATTTTCACACTAGTATTGTAATAATGTCTTTACATACAAATTTCCAGTAGTAGTTTTCTTTCATCAGTAGTTTCTCATCATCATTAAATCATTTTGCACTAACCCACTTTACACTCTTTGTATAACCTCTCACCAAAAAGAAAAGGTTGTCTGGAAGAGATTGGCTAGGGCAATAAGACCACCTTTTGCGCATTATGTTTTGTATGATTTCTTGTTTGTTATGTTTTCCTTTCTTGTAATGAACGATAAAGTATTAATTAATTCATTTCATTCCACAACATTTTGTTGTCCCTCGCTACACTCAAGAATATATAGGTACACAAGCTGACCCGGCCACGCGTTGCTGTGGCTAAAGTTTTTGTTATATTAATAAATTGAAATTGCGACTATAATTTGAGATTTAAACTATCCTATCTCTCAAGTTGGATTAAACTGCACATGGTGTGCGAATTTTATTATAATCGGTTCAGTAGTTTAGGAGTCCATCGCGGACAAACATCGTGACACGAGATTTATATATATTAAGATTAGAATCCTTGGCTTCGCTCTAAATTCAACGACCACACGACGAACACACTTCGGTTCCATTCTATAGTTACATGATATTCCTAGAACAAGTACCGATTATACATAATTCAGCAGATTAGCATAAGTATATCTACCTCTAGCTTGTGTATAATTTCTTCTGTCGCAATACAGTCAGCTAAAAAGTCTTAACTGTTCGAATGCAAGACAGTTACATTCCATTTACAACCAAATAGTAGCGTTTTTCCATTAGTTATAGGACAAGGACAGGTCAGCCCCTTTTCATGCAATAAATGAGGGTCACCAGAACAAATGTTGCCCGTATAATTTTCTCATTGGCGCGTTTAGTTGTTGGTTTCACTACTCGGACGGCGGGGCCGACATTCTAAGGACAAATTCAGTAGATACCACAAAAGGGTAAGTGCGAAGTATAGGCCGACGTAACAAGGTTTGAGGCATTTATTTATAAACTAGCTGTTGTGAATTTCGAGTTCTACCATAAAAGATAGACATACCATAAATGATGTCGCAGACTTTTTTTAGAACTTTGAATGGAGAACAATTCTGTCATACATGATTTTTGTGTAACAAAAGATGTCATCAATTATCAATACAAAGGTGTCAATCAAGGTTATAATCTATGTCCGTTTCGAATTTCAGTCAAATCAGTTTAGTAAGTACAGCGTGAAGTAACAAACATACATATAATAATTTTTTCATATGCGTTTTCATGAAGAATCTATTATGACGTATAAGTAAAGCGATATAAAATCTTTCTATAAACAGAACTGGAAAAGGGATAGCCCTAATTCTAAAGATTATTATAATTCCTTTTATTGATTATATATCCTTTTTTGCCGGTACAGATGTCAAACGGATAGTAGATTTTTAGACGCGCTAAAATTAGGAACTCTAAACCCGAATAGCTACTTTTCTCATTTGTCATCCAAAAGTCTTTCATATCAATTGGTTTAGGATAACTGCTTTAAAATTCAGTTGCCAGCTACGGCCCGAATTTTTATAGATATGCAATTACAAACATTTACAACAAGTTAAATTAAAGCCTGCAAAAAGAAGGTTTATTTGTCAGTCTGTTGCTAGACAACTGTGAAATCAGATGAACGGGATTCGTACGGGGATATACAATTAATCTGGGGCTCCAAGCAATAAATGTAGCCCGATGGCTTTATGACTCAATAATAATTTCTCCGGGCGCGATAGATAACTCTCCTAACCTGATTATTTTATTCCGGCTAGCTGCTTCTAGGGTTGCTACTTAGCCAAAACAGCTGTGTGATTCTGCAAAAGAATACAGCATCGACATCGACGAAGTTACATCTTGGACATTGATTGGTTAATGCTTGCATCGATTGAACCGCGTAGAGACTGATCGGTTATTGTTTGCATCTTTGTGAAGCATAGGCACCTAGACTGTGAATGACTGTGTTGACCGTGGTGGTAGTGGTTACCGACGATGTTTTATTTTTAATTTGAATAGAATTGCCGAAAAACTAAAACTAAACTACGAAATAATCGAAACTACGCGTCCTATCATTCATTCTGTGAAAATATTCAATCATATCTTTATTCACTAACTGACTCAAAATCACTCCGTCGAAACCGTTGGTTCTAGACAGGTGAAGTTTTGCGTGGAAGTTCTCTTTGTGGTGTAAAAAATGGATAACTTAGGTTTTTTCTAAATGTCGGGACAGCCTATTTATACAATATTTTGAACTGTATAAAAGTAGCCCATCAAAAAACATTGCAGCTGCGTGACGGGGACTTTAAGCCTTAATCCCTTTCTCATGTAAAACAGGAGGTCCATAACTAGAAGAACAAAAACACGAAGAAGATAAACGAAGATTATCTCATTAGGCAAAGTATAGATATACAAATATCTATTTATGAAAAATCTGTAAAACCCACACAATTGTTTTTGTGTTTGACAACCCTACAAGTTATATGAAGACAAGGGAACATTTTTATGTGTTTTGACGACCTTGTCGTAGGAAATAGGAGCTACAAAGTTGCACCCTCACTATAATAAATTTTCCATACCAGTCTAGGTTTTTGCTTTGTTTGTTAACTTCTTTACGGTTATTTTCACAAAGTTTCGAATAGCCTTAATTTAATTTGAATATTAGGTTTTTATGTAAAAAAAACTTTCGATACCATTCTGGGTGTTAATAAATCAGAGGTGTTATAATATGTCCGTTCCTGGAAAACCTTATTTAACCCCCTTTCTTCAGCTCACTTGTGGTCACCAATCTCTTCTGGTCACTGGTCTTTTCTGATCACCGGTCTCTTCTGGTCACCGGTTTATTTTGGTCACCAGGTCACCGTTCTCTTCTGGTCACTGGTCTCTTACGGTCACCGAACTCTGTTGGTCACTGATCTCTTCCAGTCACCGGTCTCTTCTGGTCACCGGTCTCTTGTGATCTCTGGGTCTCTTTTGGTCACCGGTCTCTTCTCGTTACTGGTTTATTCTAATCACGAAACATTTCTGGTCACCGATCTCTTCCAGTCACCGGTCTCTTCTAGTCACCGGTCCCTTCTGGTCACCAGTCTCTTGTGGTCACCGGATTCTTCTAAAAATCAGCAATGTACGGGAACCAAAAGCCACTATTAATAAATTATTAGCTAAATACATAACGGAGACTCGAATATGCCCGTATCCCTTTGCATAACAAGTCATGCATATAATCGCTCCGTATATGTATCTAAGGTTTACGCATAGCAGTCTAGAAATCTAGATAACTGCACTTACGGGCGATGTCTCAGCTTACATAACAATATTATGAATGCTATCGTAATAATATTATTATGTTTAACTATAATAGACACTCATTATTATTATATTAGTATTCATAATTATTTTGTAATTTCAGTTTTTATGACCTCCTTAAGGTTTCCGTACCCAAAGGATAAAAAATGGGAACCTATTACTGACACTTCGCCGTCCGTCCGTCCATCATCACCAGGCAAGGATACCAGGCTGTATCTCTTGAACCTTGATGGTAACACGCTTGAAATTTTCACAGATTATGTAGGTATTTCTGTTGCTGTTAAAACAACAAATACTACTAACTAAACAAACTAAAACTACTAAATAAAACCCCATGTGGTTTATTTGGGGACTTTAACTCCATGTGGTTTATGTGGGGACTTTCATTTCATGTTGTTTGTATTAAAATTCTGATGCATTTTGAATAATAAAAAAAAATTTGTTGTCTGTAAAGTCGGTTTACTGACGATAGTTGAACGTGACAACGTCTTCTTTGTCGCTCGTTCCGCGCTCCCGAGGTAACGCCGGTAACGCCGCATGAGCGAGGTAACGCCGGATGAGTCATGTTTTTTCGTGCGTGCAACCGGCTCTATCGATTTATAAGACGTTGTCACGTCAAAAATAGACCAAAATAAAGATAAGGGGCTCCCCAACAAACGTGATTTTGCTCGTTTGTGGTCGATGATCCAGAAGCCCCAAGCTCAAATAGTAGCTGTAGTAGTAGGGTATAATTGGGACATCTGCATCACCATCTCGCTACGTTATATAGATAACGGTACTGATTACTGAACCCTTCCGACTCGCACTTAGCCGATTATATATTTTTGGTACAGGTACCTTTATCATTAACACGACATACCTCAGTAACTGCTATTAACATAGCAAAAGTGGAAAAAAAGTTCCAAGCAGGAGCTCCACCGTGTAACACAATTCCCCGAGGTAATGTACGTACATTTCAAGGGAACAAGATGTAGAGGAAATTACCCTCGTACCGAAGACCGCGCCCCGACACCGGCGGTGCATGTTAATTATAATGTATGCGTGCGTTGTACTTAGCTGGAACAGCGTATGAATTTATTAGATTACGAGCGAACGACCGCGTCTTGTCCCACATAAATTTCGGTTTTTACCATAGATTTATAGGTCGTCGCTCATGATCCGACTAAATAGAGCCCTACCTAACAGCTTCGTGAGTGCGGCAACTTTATAATGTAGTGTGTGTGTCAATTTGTAAGGTGCGCGGATTTTAGTGTGCGTGAAAAAATATGTAGCTACGGCATGTATGTCAACTTAGAGAGAGTATTTATTGCCGCACTTTAGAGGTCACCGACAGCCGCATGTCTGTCCATAGATCGCGCTGGCTGTAAATGTATGGAGGAATTCGATTCGTTCGACCGATGCGAGTAGACTCGAAATTCGTACATAAAAAAACCTGTACCAACCCCTCTGTACGGTTTTTACATATTATCCCATTAAAATGAGTCAACCTTATCGGCACAGACGGCTTATTGAAGCGAATTTGAGTCGCTGCATGTAGTTTAAAAACTATAAAGATAATTATTTCAAATTTAAACGTCATGTATTTTGGGTCTTTAATCTAAAATCGCTGTGAAGCAGAAACACGATTGGATAAAATCTCGATAGAAAGTTTTCCCAAAAATTGCTTCAAAATTTTTCTAATTTTTATCGGACACTACAATGGATGTAATTTTTATATTTGTTTGAATGTGTCGGTAATAATAATATCCAAAATTGCTCAGAACGGATTTTTGATGACTGGCTTAGTTTTTTAGTATTATAATACGTCGTTTTTCTGTTACATTAAGTATTCACAACGCTGCAAGTCGCACCCATCAACGTATTTGCAAGAGTGAGAAGGATAAAAATAAATTCAGTAAATCTTCAAAGATAGTCATGTGGCGTCACAGACTTCTGTTTTTAAAGGAGAACCATTCCATCCTACACGATTTTTGCGTACTTAACTTTAAACGTTTACGCAGCGCACGCATCGGAATCTCTCCAAAAGGAAAAAAAAAACTTTGCAACTTTTTTCTTTCATTTGATTCGTTAATCTCCATTTAAGAGAGTGAGGCGCGTCAGCGTGGATTCAAAATGAAAATGAAAATATTTATTTTTCACTTAGACCTAAATTATAAGCTCTTATGAAAAGTCAAAACCCTACCGCCAGGTTCAGAAAGCAGGTTTGCACCGAGAAGAACTGGCAAAAAACTCGGCAATTACTCTTTTTAAAAATTTCATTATTAATATACACGATTTCTTATAAATTATGAAAAATTCTTACATATTTTTAAGATATCTCGTGAGGAGATGCAAGCATATACCTATGATACATCTTATAATATATTCGTACGTAACGCACCAATTTGTTATGAACACAGGCAATAATGCGCAATTTGCAGAGCACTAAACTAAACACATCACCAACAGAAACATGAGCATAATCGAATACATACACATTTGCAGTTATGGGTCGCATACGCTACGCCCACTTTAGGACTGTGACTATATTGACGATAGAAAAGCGAGTACCTGCCCGCCCCAGCGAATAGCAATGTAAGTTCGATATTGAAGCTCGATTCTGAGGGGTTAGTACAGGTTTTTGTACGCACTTCGATTCGACTCGAATCTCACAAACGAATCGAATTCCTCCTTAAGTTAAAATCCAGCGCCATATACGGACAGTCGCTGACATAGGGCTGTCAATAGATGGCGCTGGCGGTAAATGTATGGAGGGATTCGATTCGTTTGTGCAATGCGAGTAGACTCCAAATTGGTACAAAAACTTATACTAACCCTACAGATGAGACAGTTAGGAGATAGAATAGGGTAGGTACACAAGTTTATTACAAGATCTACAGTGTGACAAGGCACAAGATATATTCCTTGCAAGCAGTGGCGTATTTACCCTAGGGACAAGTGGGCCATGGCCCTGGGCGGCAGCGCAAGGGGCTTGCGCCGCCCCTCGGAGGCTGCCGCCTCGGATTTTTTTTACTTTATTTTTATTGAGATTACTTTATTCATTGGCCTGAACAAATTAGAAAAAAACCCCATATTAGATCATTAGAAAGGCGTTATTTTAATAATTTCTTCAACATTTTTCGATTAAGGACATCAAAAACTCAACTACATCTTATGTAGTTGTAAGTTTGATAGACGTAACAACGCGAGGCATCGTTTAGACTTTAAGTTGTTACTGACAGGCGCGCCGATGGTAGAGGGCGGTAGCTGACCTCTATAGTACAAGTATAGACTAAATAGTCTATGCAATTGACGGTTTCTTTTTTGTGCCGATTTGAAGCGCCCACCTCAAATTCCTCGGTACTAAAAAAAACATTTTGTTGCAAATGACCGTACTTGTGAATGTCCTTTTATTTTAGTTAGTTTAGATAGGCGCCCTCATGCCAACTTACGCATCAATCAGCGCCTTCCTTTTTATGTTAACAGTCTGAAGTCCAGAGTACTTTTATCCAGTGTCCAGAGTAAAGAAGGCGGGGGATGGGCGGCATTATGTCTGTCGAACTCCTTCGGAGTTCAGGCAATTCGGAGTGGGCAGTTCGGGTGGCGCAAAGCGATGATGCAGTTCGTTTTTAAGTTGTTACAATTTATATCTAATTAGGCTCAGCCTGAAAATAAAACTGTGAAAAGTTTGTGACTATGGGCGACGAGAGGCGATTTTGATAACCAGCCTTCACAAAGTTTACGTTACATTACTTATAGATTTATGGTAACTGATTTATGAACTCAAAGAACGTGGTCCGTTAGAGTAGTTTCACTTCTGAATTAATGAACAGAATAACAAAATTATAAAAATGTTATTGGAGAGGGCCGCTAAAAGAATCATTTCTTTTTCATTTAGCTTCAAATCAGCTTGTGGCATACTGTTAATAATAATTGGTGAATTGCGAGTCGGACTTGCGCACTGAGGGTTCCGTACTATCAAGACCAATTCTCAATAGTATTAAACTAAACACTCCTGCCCACCAAATTCAAAAACGAGCAAACAATCACGTTTGTTGTATGGGAGACCCTTAAATATTAGTTTTATTTTAAATGAACTTTTTATTTTTTAAGATTAAGTGAATATGTAACTAAAGTGTCCGTGGACATTTGAAGCGTCTACCCGTTACCTTTATCAATATTGAGCAAGAACAAGCAAAAAAATCACGGTTGTTGTATGGGAACCCCCTTAAATATTTTTTTATTTTATTTTAATGTAATTATTAATTTTTAAAGTGAATATAACTATCGAGGTTATACTGTAGCAATCGAGGTTCAAGTGGTACAGCCTGGTGACAGACTGACGGATGGACGGACAGCGAAGTCTTAGTAATAGGGTCCCATTTGCACCCTTTTGGTAAGAAACCCTAAAAATTTCATTTTTAAAAGATCAGAAAACTATTTTAATTAAAAATTGAGGATTCGATGGAGCTTTCGATCTCGTTTTTCTTTGTTGCAAGTAGGTTAGAGCGAACCACTACGAAATTATTGGTTAATGATGCAAGGCTTTTCCAGCCTTCCATCATTAACCAATAATTTCGTAGCTATTTGAGCCGAATTTCAAAATATGAATGACGAGCAGCGAAAGATTCTTGGGTTGAACCATGAGCGCAGCAAATAGTTCAAAGAATAGAATTCTGAGTGTGGCGTGGCATTCAAAGAAAAACACGTTAAAGATTTGCAACCGTGCATCACATCTTACTAAAATTATAATGGCGATAGTTTGTAGGCAAATGTGTAAATCAATAAGTGTTTACGTACGTATGTAACTAACTCATTCACGCTACAACAACTGAACCAGTTTCGCTGAAATTTTTATAGTAAAAAATATAAATAAATATAAATCATGGCACTGCTTGACATTGACCGAAATCGTTACAAAAACGTGAATTTTCGCGCTCGCTTCGCTCGCGTATCTACTTCCCTAAGTGTTATATAAAGCTTGCAGCTATTTGTGATTTCAAGTTCACTCGCCACTTTAAGCACGGTTCGCTCGCGTTTGTTTCTTACAAGTCAAGTTCAATGATAATAATAATAATAATGACGGACTGCATCACTACTGGCTAAAGGGTTTCTCGGCTTGCCATGCGACCTTGGCTCGACAATTTCAAGGCGCTCTTGAGCAAAGGGCGCTCCCAAACCTTTTCACCACCGGGATCACTCATTTAGCTCCAAAGACCATAGATACCGCTGACCCGGCCAAGTATCGCCCCATTACGTGTCTTACTACGATCTATAAGACACTAACATCCGTTCTGAGCTCCAAAATCACCCGTCATGTTGACAGTCACGGGATCATGTCTGGGGCTCAGAACGGGTGTAGGGGTGGTAGTCGCGGTACTAAGGAGCTCCTTCTCATCGACGCCGTTGCGGGCCATTTGGTCAAACGCAGCCGCCGGAACTTTTCCGCTGCCTGGATTGACTATAAAAAGGCGTTCGACTCGGTGCCCCATTCATGGCTCCTGAGGGTCCTCGAGTTGTATAAAGTTGATAGTGCAGTTCGAGACTTCCTCGGAGCATGTATGGGGCAATGGAGCACGATCCTTTGTCTCCATGGCGAGCGGCTGGCGGCTGAGGGTGACCGAATAAGGATACGGCGGGGTATCTTTCAGGGCGATTGTTTGAGTCCACTTTGGTTTTGCCTGGCTCTGAACCCTCTTAGCACATTGCTGGAGAGTTCTGGGACAGGCTTTCAGTTTCGGAGAGGGGGGCCGAAGGTGCCTCACCTTCTCTAC
This sequence comes from Coenonympha arcania, assembly GCA_036785405.1. Taxonomy (NCBI): domain Eukaryota; kingdom Metazoa; phylum Arthropoda; class Insecta; order Lepidoptera; family Nymphalidae; genus Coenonympha; species Coenonympha arcania. Next base: position 6,964,422 of record JAWDAA010000030.1, on the reverse strand, counting down.
ATGGATGACCTCAAACTGATGGCGCCCAGTGCTTCCCGTCTGCAGGAATTGCTGAACATCACAACTGAATTCAGCAATTCCATCAGAATGGAACTCGGGGTGGACAAGTGTGCGGTCCTTCATGTGGAGCGGGGACAGGTCGCTCGCTCGGCCGAAATTGATCTCGAGCCATCGAGCATCAAGACCCTCTCCGAGACTGAGTCATACCGGTATCTGGGCATGTCACAGTCCATTGGGGTTCAGGAGGCGGACGTGAAACAGTCAGTTTGCGAGGTCTTTTTTCGGCGCCTGGCAAAGATCTGTAAAAGTTATTTGTCAGGTGCCAATAAGGTCCGAGCTTATAACGGCTGGGTCATGCCCGTCCTCATGTACACCTTTGGCGTGCTCAGATGGACTCAAACCGAACTTGACGCCCTGGATAGAAAGGTCCGCAAAACTATGACTACCCATCGCATGCACCACCCGAAGTCGTCTGTCATGAGGCTGTATGTCCCCCGGAAGTGTGGTGGTCGAGGCATACTCAACGTCAAGACCATGCACAACCGGGAGATATCCAGCCTCAGAACTTACTTCGGGGCAAAAAGGGAGTCTCCGATGCATAGGGAAGTCATAGAATGCGATAAAGGACTGACCCCCCTATCTTTGGCCAACGCCGAGTGGCAGGGACCGGTTGTGCTTAGCACCTCTGACCGGGAGTCCGTATGGAAGGAGAAGGAGCTGCACGGGCGCTTTTTTAAGGCTCTTCATGAGCCCCACGTGGATAGAAAAGCGTCCGTGCAGTGGCTGCGTTTCGGTGACCTCTTTGGGGAAACCGAGGGTTTTGTCTGTGCAATACAGGATCAGGTGGTTAAGACGCGGAACTACCGAAAGTACATTCTGAAGGATGGCACTCAGGACATCTGTCGAGCTTGTCGCCATCCCGGTGAGTCACTCAGACATGTGCTTTCGGGGTGTTCGGCGCTTGCCAATACTGAGTATCTGCACAGGCACAACCAAGCAGCCAAAATCCTCCATCAAGAGCTTGCTCTCAAGTACGGGCTCCTGGATGAGAGGGTACCCTATTATAGGTACACGCCGGTTCCTGTCCTCGAGCGCGGTGGCGTCCGGCTCTATTGGGACCGGTCAATCATCACGGACAGGACCATCTTGGCTAACAAGCCTAATATCGTGGTGATGGACCGGGCACAGTCGCGGGTGTTTTTAGTGGACATCACAATCCCGTATGACGAGAACCTCGTGAGAGCGGAGACGGAGAAAAAACGAAAGTATCTGGATCTGTCTCACGAGGTTTCCGCCATGTGGCACGTGGAATCCACTGAAACCATCCCTATCGTGATTTCTGCCAACGGTTTAATCCCAGTCAGCCTCGCTCACCATCTGCGGCGACTGGTCGACTGGCCGTCTGGTCTCCCCTGCCGGGGTGTAGTCCTCCGCCCGGTACATATATGTATGTGTGTAACGTATATGTAAGTTTATAAAGTTTTTTGCGTATTTAAGTAAGTTTATTATATGTCTTTGGTCTTTGGTTTTTATATATATTTATCATGTGCCGGGTGTGAGAGTTAAATTAAATATGAAAATAATAATAAATACACTTTATTTAATGATCCGCTCTAAACTAAATAAACCAAAAAATTTTCGGCGTTATCTGCTTGATTTTAGTAATCGTCACATCCTTTAACCTCGTACCCAATAGGTAGATACTTAAAATTTCATTTGTTCTTATGATAACAACAATGAAAATAAAACTTTGTAAAAAAAAAGAGTTAATAAAAAAATGCGTGATGATTGGTACAAGACCGTCTCGCACTTGCTTGTTTTAAAAATATCGAAAACTTTGAAGGAAAAAACGTTAAGGTTCTGAAATGAGTCCAATTCTGCACTTCTATACGGCGGCAAGTCCTTTTTGGCCCGGGGCGCTGAATCTTAAAATACGCCACTGCTTGCAAGTAGAGCACATTTGCAGCAAATTAAGTCATATAATGTAGTGTCCGAAACTTATAGTAATTTCCGAGTTATGCTAGCTGACCCAGCAAACTTTGTTTTTCCATTAGAGTTATATAAAAAAACAGTTTACGACCTATTTTCAGTCCTACCGATTATACACAGAAAATTTCATAACATTTTCAGATAAATTAATACATTTTTGTATGAACAGTATCGCTAATTACATGACAATTTCGCGAAAATTCTTATACATTCTTAAATTTTGATGTATTCCAATCCATCCATAGTATGAATGAAATAGAAATCGCTTTTGCTTTAAAAAGTCGCAGCGTAAAGTACTTGTCGGGGCCGCCATAAAAGACCGGCGGTAAAGTGAGGTGTTAAAACTGGGGTAATTACCTTCTTTGCCTTACCCCGAGCGCGGTTTAGTCACGCCTGGGTAAACGTAATTAAGAACAACCCGAAAATAACAATCAAGCGACGAAACCACAGGCTAAACAAGAATTTTCCCCGGCTTACTTTGCCCGGCCATCTTATTTATCGAAGGGAAATGTTTCGGAAAGCGGATGTTGATGGTCGCAATAAATCTTATCTGCTCATCAAATAGACTATACACAGGATACGGAGAACCGCGTGACATAATGTTGCCAGTTTTCTGGTGTCAAAATGTTTGTTTTAAAATAACCCTTAGTATCTATGTATTACACTTATATCACACCAATATTATAAAGGCTAAAGTTTGTATGTTTGTTATTTCTTCACGCCGCAACTACTGAACCGATTTAGCTGAAATTTGGAATAAAGATAGATTATACCCTAGAGTATTACATAATATCCTTCTTATTCTGGAAAAATCTATGGTTTCTGAGAGATTTGTGAAAAACCAAAATTCACGCGAATGCACTCAAATTTGCACATTGAGACTGCACTCAAAAACTAATAGGTATATCAAACTAATGTTATAAATAAACATAATTGAAGAAAAGAAACATATTATTTAGTACGGTGCAATTAGCTCAAAAACGACTGAACCCGGACCTTCAAAGTGAAAGTATTATTGCAATGCCAGATTGTTCTATGCAGTCCACATATTGTTTAGTAAAAAGTTACACCCCTGACAGCGTCGGGTTAGAGGGGTGAGGGGGAGAAGTTTTGTTTTTCCGGTTTTTCTTAAATATTACAAAAACGTGTCAAGGACAAAAGTAATCTACGTTAAATTGCAAACAAAAATAATGGTAAGCATGGTTTCAGAGTTAGGTACGGAGGGTGAAAGTAACAACTCCGTAACTCTGAAACCATTCACTTTTGCAAGATTATGCTCGGAATCATTTTTGTTACCAATTTAACGTAAATTACTTTTGTCCTTGGCACTTTGGCGCTAAATTTCATAGTTTTTGAAATAATTAAGAAAAACTGAAATAACAGAACTTCTCCCGTCCTCCCCCCAAACCCGACGCTGTCTGGGGTGTAACATTTTACCAAACAATATGTATACTGCATAGAACAATTTGGCATCGCAATAATATTTTCACTTTGGATTTCCAAGTTTAAGTCTAATTGCACCATACTATATTACGCAGACGAATCAACAAAGACACGAGTGCGTAATATCTACAGATGTTGTAATAAAAAGAATTATAAGTCCAGCGAAGAAAAGCTGAGATCTATTTTAGGCACTTCCCCGCCGCGACGTGTTGAGTCGACGAGGGCAGTTTTCTTTTGACAAGGGTCTCCACAAGGGTTTTCCTTTATTCAGGTAAGAGATAAAAATATTTCGCATCTTATTTTCGATTCGTTTTTTTTTAATCAACTACAAAAAATATACCACTCAATAAGTTTAAGTAACATTGCGACCAAAAATTTATATTATTGCTAGCTGACCCGGCAAACTTTGTTTTGCCATATAAACTATTTCTCACTTAGGGTTATGAAATATAGTTTACGTCTATTCTCAGTAGGTATATAGAATACTCGGTAGGTCAAAAAATCATAAAAATCGATAATGCAGTTTTGGAGGTGTTTTGTTACCGATTCTGTGCCAAGAGAATTTGGCACTTAGGACCCAAATGGACGTAAACAATAGTACATTTCAATATAAGTGTGTAAAGTTTGTCATTTCTTTACGAGACGCGTAGAATTGACAATTCTGCACGCGCATTGACCGACGTTTTTTAATACATTTGTGTGTGTGTTTTTTTTTTTTTTTGTGTGGATTTCACAAGTGTTTTTTCAGTGTGATTTTTTTTCTACGCTGAAAAGTTGCTGATTTTTGTGTGTTTTTTACTAACTTTTTGTGGTGTTGGTACCTGGTAAGCAATAGATAAGTAAGGTATGGAGACGGAGCCGCCTCCAGAACCTCCCGACCCCGATGGGTTACAAAGTGACGGTGGCCCCCATGTGGCAAGTCAAGCCACCACTCGGAAGCGCCCGCTAGAGAGCGAACAAATCTCATCGGAAAGTTCTCCTCCGAAAAAATCGGAAACTCATGCATCCCGACCCGTACCCTCTACACAAACTATCTATATCCATCCTTCATTCGCCGATGGCCCTAAATGCTACGACAGAGAGCACAAAGGTCCCTTCTTGGTACATGTCTCGAGGGAAGTCTCGGACCCGTCTTCGGGAGTCACAATCCGCGCACTAAAGTTTGGCCAGTTCCTACATAAAAACAAGTTCCCAGGCATAATTAATGATGGTGTCAAAAGTGTTGGCCGTAACAAAGTTAGTGTTGAGTTTTCAACTCCCCAGGCGGCCAATGACTTTTTGGGTAACCCCATTCTGTCTTTGGCAAAGTACAAAGTTAATATTCCTACATTTAACATCACAAGGATGGGTCTGGTCCGAGGTGTCCCAACAGACTGGCCCATGGAGGAATTTATAGACTCCCTGGCACTTCCAACTGGTTGTGGTGAGGTTCTGAAAGCCCGCCGCCTTAATAGAAAAACTATGAATGATGGCATTGTAGAATGGGTTCCTACACAATCAGTGGTCGTGACTTTTAGAGGCCAAGTGCTCCCCAGCAGAGTTTTTTCATTCTATACCTCCCTCCCAGTGGAGATTTACAAATACCCCACCATCCAGTGCTTGAACTGCTGCCGTTTTGGGCATGTTAAAGCGCAGTGTAGATCCAAGCCCAGGTGCTATAGGTGTGCCCAGTCACATAGTGGTGAGTCGTGTGACATAACAAAAGAGAAATCCTCCTGTCTGCATTGCGATGGACAGCACTTTGCTACAGATAAAAACTGCCCAGAATTTGTACGCCAGCAGAACATTAAACTCCTCATGTCCCAAGAAAACATCTCATATGCTGAAGCTTCTTCCCACTACCCCCCATCCCGTAGATCTTATGCGGAGCTGACCAAGGAACTATTCTCAACACCTACTTACTCTTCCCGTACTACAAACTACCCTCGCCCAGCAAATCCTCCCCGCTCTTCAAACTCACCCCGCCCATCACCATCCAAATCCTATAGAGAAACAGTTGTCCGCTCCCCCCGACCCCGAGCCCTCTTAGCAAAGGGTTATGACAGACAAGCACACCAAAACATTGTAAACTCTCCATCGTCCGCCCAACCTAATGGCTGCGCCCTCGGCAGTAGCCAAACTGAATTCCCCGTCTCTTCAGGAAGAATGCTGGAAGACATAACAGCATTGCTCTTGAGCATCATTGCTCCATGCAATGAACTCGCCCTACCGCCCAACGTTGCCAAAAATCTATCTGAACTCTTTAAAATCATAAATAATGGACCAAACAGTCCTCTTACAGTGGAACTGTAAAAGCCTACAAACTAAGAAACAAGATCTTATATCTTTAATCAACCTGCATAAACCCGTCATGATTGCCATCTCGGAGACATGGTTGAGACCGGGTTCCCGATTTCGGGTACCTGGTTTCTTCTGTTTGCGGGATGACAGGGATGACGGCTATGCAGGCAGTGCCATTTTCAGCAGGCACAATCTCCCCTTTACCTCTATCCCCATCCCCTCTCACAGTAACCACATTAATGCTGTTTCTGTGAGGGCCTTAAATATATCCTTTCTTTCTCTGTATATCCCACATCCTCATCCTTCTCTCATCCCAGAACTCCAAACTATCATATCTGCTCTTCCAAATCCTATTGTGATTATGGGTGATCTTAATGCGCACCACACCCTGTGGGGGTGCCATAATTGTGACAGGTTTGCTCCGTTGCTGGTTGATATCTTTGAGGATATGAATCTTTGTACCCTAAATGATGGCACCCCAACCCGTAGAGTTTACCCATACCAGAACCCAAATTCTGCAGTAGACTTATCCATAACTTCCTCCTCCCTTGCCCCTCAAATATCCTGGAATGTCCTCCCCAGTACCTATGGTAGTGACCACTTCCCTATCATCCTATCTCTAAACAATAGACCTCACTATGTTCCCAAACCTGACCCTATGCTTAAATATAAATTACAGAAAGTAGATTGGTCTGCCTATGCTCAATCTGTTGATGATTTGATGGACTCTGCACCTGATCCTCGGATTGATGGTAACCTCTTGATTTGCTACGACTATCTTGTGAAATCCCTCACTTCTTCGGCCGATCTTAATATTCCTCTCAAAAAGCCTCCTCTTAAAAATTATTTGCCTCCCCCACCTTGGTGGGATGAGGAATGCAAGGAACTGTTTAATCAGAGAGTAGCTGCAGAAGAAGAGTACAAACTACATATGACAGAGGTCAATTTTATTAAATACTAGCTGACCCGGCAAACGTTGTTTTGCCTTATTGATTATGTCTCACTTATTAAGCTTTCTGCGAAGAACCAATTCATTGTGACATATAATAATATTTCGAGTTTTTTGATATGATATACCTATGATTTCAGCTCTTATGCCCCCCCCCCAAGCTAAACATATGCAAGCTAAACATATGGCATTGAAGCAATGTCATATGTTTAGCTTCTCTGATCTTCAGTGCGTCAATTCTTCTGACCATTTTTTAACGATTTTATACGATGGAGAGATTCTACTTTATTAATCTGTTTCAGCGTTAACCCTTTCTTGAACAAATACATCGACGTAATGTTCGATTTTCTCCGAAACCTACAATCGGACTGATCGCATCTTATGTTATTTGCATATCAAATAAACTTTGGGCTAATAAATTAAATAGACCAAAGAAGTCGGACCTTACACTACAGTAAATCTATGGAAAAACCTGACGTATAATAATTATTAAAAAAAAACGTGAAAAAATTTGACAGCAATGAAATGTTTACTTAGCAACGCCATTAAATCAATTTATTAATTTTATTTTTATTTTGAAAATACTCGATAATCATAATTCTCCACATATAAGTCGTCGACTCGGATCGAGTATTTTTTTACGCTCTTTCATTTTATGTGCGATTCGTTTGGTTCCACCATACAGCTGTACGACCTTAGGTATTTGTATGGGAAAATTAAATCAGCCAGTGCAATCGTTCCTCTGCTTTTAGGGACATCAAATGTATCCTATAGCCGTTTCCTGGCTCTAAGCTACCTCCTTACCAATTTTCAACCATATCGGTAAAGCCGTTCTTGAGTTATAATTTGCTTTGTGGGGAATATTAACCTTTCAGCATCACTTATTTTGGACGTCCGTACTGTGTATAATGATCATTTGGCATTCCTTTGGAAGGGTCTAATATTCACAACAGGGTACGCCAGCTTAAGATGAGCCGTACGTTCAAAGTTTTCTGCATATTCCGTGTTTCAAGCTATTTGGACAAATACTGAGGGTTATTATGTCTATTTTTTCTAAACTACAAAACCGATGACTTTGAAATATTTACAGAACAATCTTTAATGTATCCCCTTTCTAACAAAAAAAGAATGAATGAAATCGGACCACGCGTTAATGATTTACAACTCAGTATGCATTTTAACTTTTATCCCCTCTCCTAAGGGAACCATGCTGAATTTCGGGATAAAAAGTATCCTATGTCCTTCCTCGTAGTATGAACTCAAGTCATACCAAGTTTCATTGGAATTCATTCAGTAGTTTCGGCGTGATGCGCGGCCGTGATACAGAAAGACAGACAGACAGACAGACAGACAGACAGACAAAAATGAAAAAAAATACAGTTTTGGGTTCAGAACCGATTTTAGAGTGCCCTCGAAAAAAAATTTTCAAAATATCTTTAATGTACAGAATTTGACCTGTTACAGATTTATTATAAGTATAGATCAACACTTAGATGCTAAAGTAAAAAGAACAGTATCCAAAATATTAAAGTAAAATAAATACTGTTGGAACTTGTGACGAATGTTTTATTTTACAGTAGTATGACAAGTTATAAAATAATAGAAAACTGTTGCTATGGAGACTGAAGGTGCAGTCCTCCTAACATCCACTCCTCTTTTAGGAACTGAGGCCAAGAGCTTTAGTTAGCTTTTCCAGCCTGGGTGCATATAAGGGCTTTGTGAAACAATCAGCCAGTTGGTCCTCAGTAGTAACTTGCTTGACCTCAAGTATGCCAGCTGCCACACACTCTCTGACATAGAGATACCTTCGTTGGATGTGCTTGGTTCGGCTATGTTGCTCGTAAGGCGGATTGTATGCTAGCTTTATTGTTGACTCATTGTCAATGTAAAGAAGTGGTGGCTTTTCAGTTTTAGTGATTTCCTCCAACATCTGTTGTAGCCATATAATTTCCCGGGCTGTCTCCGAAGCTGCCACTAGCTCTGCCTCCGTCGACGATAAAGCTATCGTCTTTTGCTTGTTACTCCGCCAGCTGATTGGACCATAATACAAACAAAGTATGCCTGACGTTGAGTGCGCTGCTGAGAAATCTGCATCGCTGTAGCAGATCAATTTGTTATGAGCATTATTTGACGAACCGAATACTAGACTTTTATTCATTGTACCTTTTAGGTAGCGTAGTATTCTTTTTACTGCTAGAATGTCTGCTCGTGATGGATTATCAAAATTTCTTGAAGCGCAGCTGACAGCGAAATTGATGTCTGGCCTAGTCCCGACCATGAGGTAGGCTAAGGAACCCACAGCCTGTCTATTATTTATTATTTATTTATTCTCTATTTTAGCTGTCTCTTTTGTGATTGGTGTCTTAACTGGTTTGCACTCAGACATCTTGTACTTTTCTAGTACTTTCTTTGTATAAGCTTTTTGACTTAATGTTATGTTACCATTGTCAGATCTATTTCGGACCACAGACGTCGCTGTGCACTATCTCAAGTCGTTTTGTCGTGCGTGGTGTATCATTGGGTTTACTAGGCAGTCTTTTAATTTTCGCTTGAATGCATATTTCACAATCTCCAAGCTTCTCGTCTGACTTGAAATCTAAACCGATAAGTGTCTCATTCTTTAATGCCAATTTCATATCGGCCTCATTCATATGACCTAAACATTTATGCCATTTATGAATTTTTGTGTCTTCTGCCAAGTTACATTTGTCTTTGTTGTTGTATTTACACGATGCAGGATTTAAGTAGTACAGCCCATCTTTGCCTTTTGGCGCATCGAGTATAATACCTTCTTCAGGATGTGTAATTGTGGCCTTTTTATCTGTAAATAAGACAGTCCATCCAGATTCTGTGGCTTTACTTATGGATAGTAAATTTGAGGATAGGGTTGGCACATAGAGAGTATTTGTCAAAATAACCTCTTGAATTTTACTTTTGCCTCTAACGTTGGCATCTAGCATAATAGTGACTTGACCTTTACCAGTAATATCAGCTGTTGCATCTTGGGAAGCTAGTCTTAACAGTTGAAAGTTAGATTTGTCGAGATTTTTGAAATAGTTTCTGTTATGAGACATGTGCGATGTACAACCGCTATCAAGAATCCATGTATTCTTTCCATCATCTGAACTCTTACTTTTGGAATGCAAACATACAGTGTGGGAAGTTTTAGGAACTTCTTCGTTCGTTTCTTTCTTTTTCTTATTCTCCAGCTTTCTGCATTCACTAATAATATGTCCTTTCTTCTTGCAAAATTTGCATGTTTTTACGAAATTTGTCTCTTCTTCGTGTTCATCTTTAGTGTTGGTAGTATTGGTGTTGGAACCATTATTAAATTGCCTGGCTTCTGATTCTTCTAAAATTTTTACCTTGAGTTCTTCAGGTTTCGGTAACGTGTCTCTGGATTCTATCGCTACACGAAAATTTTCGTAGTCAGGTGGTAAGCTGTATAGCATCATAACAGTGAGCAAATCCTCATGAATACAAATGTCCATATCCTGCAATTTGTCTACCACGTCCATGAACTTATTTAAATGCTCTCTAATATTGCCATTTTCCATTTTGGACAATATTAACTTCTTTAAAAGAGAGGCCTTCCTAGCCGGTCCCTTACTGGCATATATAAAATAAAGCAAAGTCCAAATCTCGTGAGCTGTTTTGCAATTTTTTATTTGCTTCAATTCAGAGGGTGAAATTAGAAGTACTAACTCAGATTGAGCTAAAAGATCCTTCTCTCTCTTCTCCTCATCAGCTTCCTCAAGGTTCAGCGGTTTCTCAACAACACTCCATAATTTATTTTTGATGAGTACGGCCCTTGCTTGAATTCGCCATGTGTCGAAATTTTCTTTATTTAAAGTCTCAATTTTTGTACTTGAGCCCGACGCCATCGTGATCAACGTATTTATAGCTTTATTTTTTGCTCTGCTACCATATTAAAGTAAAATAAATACTGTTGGAACTTGTGACGAATGTTTTATTTTACAGTAGTATGACAAGTTATAAAATAATAGAAAACTGTTGCTATGGAGACTGAAGGTGCAGTCCTCCTAACACAAAAAGAAAAAGCTTAGCTGGACCAAATTCTGCGAGTCACTTAGTCCGAGATCTCCTTCCTCGGTTGTTTGGAATAACATGCGAAAGTTCCGGAGGGCAATCAACTACTCCGACCCAAGCTCGAACAATCCACAAGAATGGCTCAGCACCTTTGCTGCCAAACTAGCCCCCCCTTATGTTCCTACGTTCAACTACGGATGAAATGGACTCCCCATTTACACTCCCAGAGCTCCAGACTGCTTTAAGTGGTCTGAAAGACTCAACCCCTGGTGAGGATGGAATCCCATACTCCTTTCTTGTAAACTTAAATCATAAATCTAAACTATTACAAACGCGCGACCTACGTGCTCATAATACCGAGCGCATCAAAGACACCATAGAGCAGAACAGGGGCTCGAAAGTGTTCGCCAGGGATCTGTCTATCGGGAAGAGTCAGCTGACGCGTCTGAAGACCGATAACGGCAGTCTTATCTCCTCGAAACCTGAGATCTTGAGGGAGGTTGAAAATTTCTACGGAAGCTTGTACACCTCAGTTTAGAAGCCTGTCCAAGATTTGGCTAGAGACCCTAGAGCCAAACTAACCCGGCACTATACCGAAGATATTCCGGACGTCAGCCTATACGAGATTAGAATGGCTCTCAAGCAGTTGAAGAACAACAAGGCACCGGGAGATGACGGAATCACAGCTGAACTGCTGAAAGCGGGTGGAAAACCGATTTTGAAGGTCTTTCAGCGAATGTTCAATTCCGTCATTCACGAAGGAGTAACGCCCAAGGCGTGGAACAGGAGCGTGGTGGTTCTGTTCTTCAAAAAAGGTGACAACACTTTGCTGAAGAATTACAGACCCATCTCGCTGCTGAGCCATGTCTACAAACTGTTCTCGAGGGTCATTACGAATCGTCTCGCTAATAGGTTTGACGACTTCCAGCCTCCCGAACAAGCCGGATTCCGAAAAGGCTTTAGTACCATAGACCATATTCATACGCTGCGGCAGGTTATACAGAAGACTGAAGAGTATAACCAGCCACTTTGCCTAGCGTTTGTGGACTATGAGAAGGCCTTCGATTCGGTGGAGACATGGGCTGTGTTGAGATCTCTGCAGAGATGCCGAATCGACTACCGGTATATCCAAGTGTTGAAGTGTTTGTATGAAAACGCCACTATGTCAGTCCGTATCCAAGACCAAGCTACGAGACCAATCCAACTGCAGCGAGGAGTGCGACAGGGGGATGTCATCTCCCCAAAGTTGTTTACCGCGGCGTTGGAGGACGTCTTTAAGCTACTGGATTGGAACGGATGTGGCATCAACATCAACGGCGAGTACATCACACACTTGCGATTTGCCGACGATATAGTCGTCATGGCAGAGACCCTGGGGGATCTCAACACAATGCTCAACGACCTCAGCAGGGTTTCTCAACAGGTTGGACTCAAAATGAACATGAGCAAGACAAAGATCATGTCGAATACTCATGTTTCGCTCCAGCCAGTGGTGGTTGAAAACTCTGCACTCGAAATTGTTGACGAGTACATATACCTTGGACATACAATACAATTAGGTAGGTCCAATTTCGAGAAAGAGGTGAACCGCCGAATCCAACTCGGCTGGGCAGCGTTCGGGAAACTCCGCGATGTCTTCTCGTCCAACATCCCTCAGTGCCTGAAGACTAAAGTCTTCGAACAGTGCGTGTTGCCAGTGATGACCTATGGAGCAGAGACATGGTCGCTAACTATGGGCCTCATAAGAAGGCTCAGGGTCACTCAGCGAGCGATGGAAAGGGCTATGCTCGGAGTATCTTTGCGCGATCGAATCAGAAATGAGGAGATCCGCAAAAGAACCAAAGTAACCGACATAGCTCAACGTGTCGCAAAGCTGAAGTGGCAATGGGCGGGGCACATAGCTCGCAGGACCGATGGACGTTGGGGACCCAAGGTGCTGGAGTGGCGGCCACGCACCGGGAAGCGCAGTGTCGGTCGACCCCCCACCAGGTGGACGGACGACATTAAGAGGGTCGCGGGGAGTCGCTGGCGCCAGGCGGCGCAAGATCGTGGTGTTTGGCGGTCATTTCAGGAGGCCTATGTCCAGCAGTGGACGTCCATCGGCTGAAACGACGACGACGACGACGACGAAACTATACTTTCTAAATTTAATTAATAAATTCTTTGAAAATGGATCAATCCCAGATTCCTGGAAAACCCAAATTGTGATTCCAATCTTAAAACCTGGAAAAGACCCATCAGACCCAAATTCTTATAGGCCTATTGCACTTTCCTCTACTCTCGCCAAGATCATGGAGATCCTTCTTAAAAACCGATTGGAATGGGTGATGGAAAACAGAGGAGTACTGGCCACTTCACAATTTGGATTTCGCAAGGGACTCAGCACAACAGATAGTCTCAGCATACTCACTACGGACATTCGAACTGCCTTTGGAAAGGGAGAGTACCTTGTGGGTATTTTCCTAGATGTTGCTTCTGCATATGATAATGTTCTTCTTCCGGTACTCAGGCAAAAGTTGCAACAGCTGAGTGTTCCATCGAAGATTACTCATTTCATATGTAACCTGCTCTCTGGCAGGTCAGTGGTGGTAAACCACCAATCATCCATTCTCCCACCCAGACTAGTCTGGAAAGGTCTTCCCCAAGGCTCCGTCCTCAGTCCTCTACTCTACAGTATATATACTCATGACTTAGAATTGTCCACAAATAGTTTTTGTAACATCTTACAGTATGCTGACGACATTGCTCTTTATTATAACTCAGGCTCAATTGATGAAATATCCCACCGTTTAAACTCAGCTTTATTTTACTTAGGGCAGTGGCTCTCTGATCATGGCTTATCCCTATCAGTGACCAAATGCCAGGCAGTTGTGTTTACGAGGAAGAGATCTATCCCTAACATTAACATACACTATGAGGATCATCACATCAGCCTAGTAGATAAGGCAAAATTCCTTGGTGTCATTCTTGACAATAGATTGAAGGGATCAGCTCATGTTGAACATATAAGTAAAAAATGTGAGAAGGGCATCAACACTCTGCGCGCAGTAGCTGGAGTCTGGTGGGGCGCCCATGCCTATTCACTCAAATTGCTCTATAATGCTCTAGTCCGCAGCCACATTGACTATTGCTCATTTAAAACAAATGAGCAATAGTCAATGTGGCTGCGGACTAGACCCATTAAATAAAACCCTGTCTGAAAAGCTGAATAAAATCCAATACCGTTGCCTTAGAATCATCTTGGGTGCAATGAAGTCCTCTCCCACAAATGCGTTACAGGTTGAATGTGTTGACCCCCTTCTTCACCTTCGACGACAATACCTGTGTGACCGCTTCGTTACCAAAATGCTACAACTCTCCTCCCAACCCCTGTGGTCTAAATTAACCCAGTTATCTGAAGTTCTCAGTTCTCAAAATCCCTCATCTTGCCTTTTGGATAGTTTCCTCAAGTTTACTAAACTCCCCCATCCCTCAATATCTTTCCAAATAAACCCTCTATTTTCTACATCCTATAAAGCCCTTATTTACACACCCCCAGTGGTCATGGATCTTGGTCTAGTTAAAGGAGCCCCAGATACTAACACTAAATTTCAATCCATAATTCATGAAAATTGGTCAGACTATCTTCAGATATACACTGATGCCTCAAAATTATCCCCAGATAGCTGTGTTGGTGCAGCTTGCTGGGTACCTAAATATAAAATTTTATTACAATTTAAATGTCCACCTGAGTCCTCGGTGTTTACAGGGGAGGCTGTTGCTCTTCTAGAAGCAATCTTGTTTACCCGATCCCATAACCAGAAACAGACTGTTATATTTACAGACTCCCTTAGTTGTTTACTATCTATTAAAGAAAACCCATTCCGAAGTAAATCGAGAGCTCCCATTATTTTCAGTATTAGAGAAGCCTTGCTCTCCTGTCATCAAAATGGATTGGCTGTAACCCTTGTATGGATTCCAAGTCATTCTGGCATTGTTGGCAATGAAACAGCTGATATATGTGCTAAAGCCGCTATTCAAGTAGGCTCCCAGGAGCACTTCAAAAATAGTTGCCAAGATTTGAGTGCCTTGTCTAAAACATATCTGGACAAGTCCTGGAACACATATTGGTCCAACTCTAAAGTAATCAAAGGCAAATTTTATGCATCAGTTCAACCAGATATCCCAAGACGTCCATGGTTTTTCTTCCATAAACATGCAGACAGGAGGGTTACCTCTACAATATGCCGCTTGCGACTCGGCCACTCTTGCACTCCTGTTCACCTACACAAGATCAGAGTTCGAGATCACTCCCTGTGTGAGTGTGGTTTAGATGAAGGTTCTGCTTCCCATATCCTCTTCTCCTGCCCTAAACTCCTTCATCCTTTGTATGATGTCCTACCATCCCAAATTCCCCGTCCTTTAAATGTTGAATGTTTGTTAATGTCCGTGTTCAGTCCATATTGTAAATTTCTGTGTAAATATATTAAATATAATAATATTAAGCTGTAAATATTTATGTATGTAATTTAATATGTAATATATTTTGTATTGTGCTGTTTCAGATCGGAGACTAACCAATTAAAAAAAAAAAAAAAAAAAGTATATATACTAACACAGATAATTAATCAACAAAAAAAATCAGTCACATAGAAACTTTCAAAATTAAAAGTTGAATTATCCTCAAACTTGTCTCCTCCAATCCACGTGACACTGGCGAATGAATTGTACCCAGTTGGTACAACTACAAGCCAATAAACGAACAAAGAAGAAGAAGAAGAATACATTTGTGAAAAAATACTGGTTTACCGTGTTTGGCTGCTAAAGCCTAGTGCGGAAAAGAATAACTTTCCGCACGCAAAACACACATGGAAGTGTCCACTTTTTGAGAAAATTTATTAAAAAAATTTCAACTAATATTTATAACTTTGATGTATCTAATCTGTTAACTTTGTTCGCATCACAGCCAAAACCACATTCAAAACCTGGTCGTGAAATAAATCCTTCATACAATCCCCTGTGGGTGCCTGTGGTCACAGCCAGTTATAGCTAGGTACTGAATAAGGAATGGCATATATACCTGTGAAATAACGGATAAATTCTTAGCACAATGTATGCTTTTTTACACCCTAGAAGTTAGTACTTGACTGCGATTTCACCTCATGTTAAGTGCTGATGCAACCGAAGATATAGTATCGTACTAATCCAAATTGGTTTAGCCGTTTTCAGAATAATTGGGAGTTTGCACTAATAAGTGTTTTATATGGCACCCCCTGGTGAGCGATGTTTGTAACGACTATCTACGAACCATCGCCAATGAATACCAAATATTATACAGAAAACCGTATCTAAATCGGTCAAGCCGTTTTTAAAATTAATGTGGGAACATAGGAAGTGCACACAAAAACGAACAAACCAACAAAAATTTTAGCAGGACAGATTAATTTGTTTTGCTGTAATCCGCTACTTGAAAAGATTCTGTATGGTACAATATGCAGGAACACTGCCCACATGAAACACCACACACAATTTTCCAACACTTTCTTCGACGCACATTTCGTCCCGAACCGGGACATCCTCAGGAGATGTTGACTTCACAATGCGAAATCCTACGATTGCGCATTGTGAAGTCAACATCTCCTGAGGATGTCCCGGTTCGGGACGAAACGTGCGTCGAAGAAAGTGTTGGAAAATTGTGTGTGGTGTTTCATGTGGGCAGTGTTCCTGCATATTGTACCATACAGAATCTTTTCAAGTAGCGGATTACAGCAAAACAAATTAATCTGTCCTGCTAATTATGGATTTCCGCAAAATAACGCCTGCTTCCATTCAATAACAAAAATTTTATTGGACTATCGGATTGTACGCACAATTTAACATACAAGCAAACAAAAAACTATATCAACAAACTAATGTACAAACGGTTTCTCACCCTAAACGCATATACCCGTACTCCGTTCTGTCGTGCGTAAAAAACGAAGCTTAACGCTTAATTAATTTAACATTTGGGTAAGTATAAACAATTGTCAGAAAAGGTTTTTTCATCTCACCCGCTCGGAAAGGAGATTTTTAATGCCCAAAATGCGGGCGGGAAATGCTATTATATTCCCTAGGGCGAGACAGTAGTATGAAAATCCTTTCCCGCCCTAGGGCGAGAAAGTAGTATGAAAATCCTTTCCCGCCCTAGGGCCGCAAAGCATTTCTAAATTCGAACATGACGTAATCTCGTATTGCGTCTATAATAATGTCTAATGGTGGCACCACACATGGCTATTTGTATTTGTGATTGGATGATCGCGTATTTGCCAAAATTTTCGACCTCATGGAGCCAAATATGTTATTGGCTGTATTTGCCAAACAGGCAAATATGGCAATAATTTTGGCAAATATACTCTCCACACACGGAAGTTATTTGACAAATATAAAAAATAGGCAAATACAAATAGCCATGTGTGGTGCCACCATTAAACTGAAGACTTCTTTTTTTTTTAAATAATGCATACGGTCAGTAACGAAGTTCGACCTTTGAGTTTGTATAGGTGTACATTACTTTTTGTTTTTACATTTTCTTAGAATATCAATAAAAATAATAACTCCTATTTAGTTTGATTAATTATAAAGAAAATCTAATAAAATCCATGATATTTACTTATTGTTTATCTAATTGTTGTTATTTTTTTCTTAATCTTCTATTATCGTTGGTTCTTAGAAATTGATATTTCTGAACGCATCCAAAATAAAAGTAAAAAAAAGTATGCATCTAATTTTTTTTTCTGATCGTGATAAATAATAATATCTTGTTTTTATTCATTACTTACCTTTTTAGGGTTCCGTACCAAAATGGTAAAATGGAACCCTTATGGTGCGACTTTCTCCGTCTGTCTGTCCGTCTGTCCGTCTGTTTGTCTGTCCGTCACACTCGATTATTTCAGTAACTACCGGAGCTATCGATATGAAATTTGGAATATTTGTGTATATTAGTGGCCCAATGACACTGGAATAAAAAAAAAATGGAAATTATTTTTGTTCTTATTTAAAAAGGGGGGAAAATCGGAGGGTTGAAATTTAAAAGTGAGATAACTGTACTGTGTGGGGTATCATATGAAAGGGTTTACTTTGTACATTCTAAAACAGATTTTTAATTATTTTTAGTCATGATAGTTTTTGATTTATCGGGGAAAATGTCTAAAAAAATACCGTTCCCCCCCTTATCTCCGGAGTTTACCAATCGAAAAATCTCAAATAATTATGGTCAATAGGAATTTACGTATATTTTACAGGAAAACTATAGCCAATGGTCTAACTAGCATAGTTTTTTTGATATTAATAATAAACCTCTACAAACAAAGTTAGTTTTGCGGTTCATTAACAAAGGTAATTAAAACGCAAGTGCTTCTAAGTACTCGTCGTCAAATAAACATATTGGTTTTTGCCTGATTGTTTTGCTTCAGTACTTCTTGAGTACGGAACCCTCGGTGCGCGAGTCCGACTCGCACTTGGCCGGTTTTTTTTTTGTTATAAGATGAGTGGTGGATTTAATTAAGTGAGTGAAGTTATTGCAGAGTATTAAATATATTGCAGAGTATATAATATAATAAGACAACATCTTACATACTCACTCGCAATGCCGATCCAAGTGTTCTTCTAGTAATTTTCCTCGCTGTGGTGAGATGAAAAATTTTGTGTTATGTACGGCCGCAAATTTTTTTGGGTCTCGTGTCCTTTGAATGCCTCACTATGCTCAGGATTCTATTCTTTGAACCCCTCGCTGCGCTCAGGGTTCAACCCTAGAATCCTTCGCCGCTCAGCATTCAAATTTGACACTCGGCCCAAAAATCCATTTTGCGGCCTTGCATAACAAATAACTATTATTTCACAATATTTCTTCTCGTAGGGATTGAAAGTGATAAAATGCAGCGTTCTGCAAATCCGGCTAAACGGCTACTGACTTAATTCCACTCTTGCAGCTGTTGTTAAGCCGGTCTACTTTTTGCCTCGACCGGCTCTAGCGGTTTAACAAATAGAATGACGCTTGAAAAGTGGCTAATTTAGCCTCAAAACCTCATTTTTAACCGACTTCAAAAAAAGGAGGAGGTTCTCAATTCGTCGGAATCTTTTTTTTTTTTTTTTATTTTTTTTTTTTTTTTATGTATGTTCCCCGATTACTCGAAGATGCGTGGACCAATTTCGAAAATTCTTTTTTTGTTTGATAGGGTATAGTTCACAGATGGTCCCATAGTCATGAAATCAGGATCTGATGATGGGATCCTGGAGAAATCGAGGGAACTCTTCAAATTTTATAGGCACACTTGAAGTGATTTGGGTATTATTTGAAAGAGTAATTTTTTCCAGGTAGTCTTATGGTCATCAGGTCGGGATCTGATGATGGGATCTTGGTAAAATCGAGGGAACTCTTCAAATTTTGCTAGTATACTTGAAGCGATTTAGGTATTTTTTATAGTTACTATTGCATTTCCTTGCAGTCATCAAGTAATGACTGTATTCATCAAGTCAGGATCTGATGATGGGATCTTGGAGAAATTTAGGGAACTCTTCAGGTTTTAGAAGCATACTTCAAGCGATGTGGGCATTTTTTCCAATGCCTTGCGCATTAGTTGTTTTCCACTAAAAAGTATAAAATAAAATGGAAAATCCTTTCCAAAAAACCAACTTCAAATGCCACTACAAAGAATGAAATAATTTTTAATGTACACCAATTCGAAGTCGGGCAATGTTTCGTTCATTCAATAATAGTCCTCCGTATTGTCGATAATTTTGTCGTTTCTTTGCACATCAAGTTTTATAATACGAAGGACTATTAATGATTGAACAAAACATTGCCCTACTTCGAATTGGTGTACATTAAAAATTATTTCATTCTTTGTAGTGGCATTTGAAGTTGGTTTTTTGGAAAGGATTGGAAAGGTTAGTTTTTTGTTTTTTCAGGGAGCTTGAATAAAGGTTAAAAAGCCCATTCGTTGGTCTAGTAATAAACATATTTGACTGAAAGAATTAGGCGGTCTAGAATTACATCCCCGGGTCAGTTGAGTTTTTCTATCATAAATTCTTAGAGGTAGGTACCAGACCGGACAACAGTCAAAATCCAATCAAAATCAATATATTTATTCTTTTACATAGGCCTAACTTATAGGTACAGAAATCTGACTATCGCCACGTTCGGTCAACTATTTTGCTACGAAAAGAACGAGCGAGAAACTCGGCATTTGCTCTATAACAAAAACGAAGTATAGGTTCCTTGGTTGTAGTAAATCTTTGCTATTCGCACTAAAATACTCAAATCATTCTAGTCAGACGAAAATTGGCAAACTGGAGCAGTGGTTAAATCTTCTAAATACAAATCTCATAAACCTGGAACACAATATAATATGGACAGGCCCCGTCTGAAAATATGGGCGTGACTATTTTTAATCTGTAACAAAGACTAATTTGTTCTGCTATAATCCGCTTGTTGACTTCACAATGCGAAAACGTACAGACGAAGAGAGAGAGAACTCTAGGTTTTCGCACTGTGAAGTCAACTTGAGGATGTCCCGGTGTCGGGACGAAACGTACGTCGAAGAAAGTGTTGGAAAATTGTCTGTGGTGTTTCATGTGAGCAGTGTTCCTGCATACGGAATCTTTTCAAGAAGCGGATTACAGCAAAACCTTTTAAATCAACCAAACCAAATTAGTCTTTCCTACTAATTATGGATTTCCGAAAAATAACGCCTGCTTCCATTCAATACTTTTAATCTGTCTTTTTAATCTGTGGCGTCTAACACGGCGTCCCCTGGGGTAGTAACTCAGTACATGAACATTTGACAACAAATCTTGGCGCTCATTATGGCGCCGCATGTCACGCAAGCCTAGGCTGAATGAATGGGGCGTCTCCATAGTTTTCTTTTCTCTGTGATAAATCTATTAAAACACAATAAAAAAAGTTTGAATATAAAATAATTATTTCAGAAGAAAATCTACTTACAAAGTTGCTAGAAGTCAAGTGTGCTATTAAAACATATTTTATATGAGACGGTAACAAAGTAAGGCATAAGTTAAAAACTTAAGTGGCCTATAAAGAGTCTACGGTAGGAAGTGGTCGTTAACTTGGTTAACTGCCTAACTTGCCCCATTACGTTGTTAAGTGGTTTGCGGCAAAAAATTGGGTATTACTTTTTAGTTACTTCTTCAATTAAGGAACCAATTCGCATAAACATACCAATAGTGCTTTTGAAGACATAGAAATAAAATAGAAAACCAATTTCTTTATTTAATCTGGAGCCAAAACTAAGAATTCGATTTACCAACAACGTCATTGAAGTAAATACATAACGATGATTTATTGACTGTAAGTATATCACTAATAAAAAAACTCAGGATATGGGCATCCGAACGATTTACGTAAACCTTTTTCGTACAAGCTATATGTGGCTGCTGAGCGAACTACAGCGTGGCGTTACTGTTGGTGGCAAAACGAGGATTTTTGGCACCGATAAACTGGCGACATTTTTCTATCCACATAAGTGTAACATGGCTTAGGGTATTGACAACATTACTCATAATTTAATTACGCTTAGTTGTCGAATTGAATTCATTAATTTTAATTTTCTGCATATAAAATTTCACACTTCTCAGTGCACGCAATATCCATAAAAACAAATAAGATGTACAAATAGACTTCGTAAACTCATGTACGTCTTTAAAAATTTACGTCACTCAGCCGAACCTGAAGTTATGAAAATGGTCTATCTAGCTTTATGTCAATCTATTCTCAACTATTGCATTTCCGTGTGGGGAGGCGCGGCAAAAACTCATCTGATTCAAGTTGAACGGGCACAAAGAGCTGTCTTGAAAGTGAGTTGTTTCAAACCCCGGTTGTATCCAACAGATATGCTGTATCAGTATTGTCAAGTGCTAACTGTCCGCCAACTTTTTATTCTGGCATCAACACAAACAACACTCGCTCACGGACTTTAATACTGAATTCTCCTCTCGTAGGCCCCAAATAGTTAATTTAAGTAAATGCAATACTGCTTTTGGTCGTAGATTTTTTGTTTTTTTAGGACCATACTTGTATAAAAAGCTGCATAAAATTCTATCTCTCCATGCCTTGAATAATTATAATTTCAAAATTAAAGTTAGAAATTGGCTCCTTGAACAATCTTATATGACTACTGAAGGACTACTGGAGATTCTAGCTTAGTTCTAACATGACACTAACAGGAGTAACTATTAAACACACACACACTCACACACACACACACTCACTCACATACACACACACACACACACACACACACACACATGCACGCTCAAACACTTGCATGCACACAGTGATTTCGCACACTCACATGCTTTTATATTTTGTTTATAATGTTAATAAGTTAGCTTTGCGGCTCTGAGATGGAAGACCTGTTTCCCGAGACACAGTCTTAACTAGTTCGGGAAACAGGTGTACCTTTTATTATGATTTAACTACTTAATTATATTGTGTTTGTAGTCACTGTTCAATGTACATTAATGTGAAGTCAAATAAACGTTATTTATTTATTTATTTATTTATTTAAAGTTTACTATACACACTATTACAAAGTTTTCTATAGACAAGCCATAAAACGATGTTCCTGAAAACACAGCCCGTCCGCCCAAGTATCGCATGGCATTCTTTTATGTAAAATTCACGCGCAAAATGCCGATGTCAAATTCTCCATGCTTTATGAGGGTAGCACCCCAAACATAATCACCATAAAATACTTTCACTCTATTTTATCGCCCTACCCTTTCCGTACGGCTAAAATGTTCCATGGTATGATACAAATTTCAACGCGAATTATAAATTCATGTGTCATAAACAGGAAAATTATAAAACACTTTTTTTTACTCTATACAAGTTAGTACTTGACTGCGATCTCAACTGATGGTAAGTGATGATACAGCCTGAGATGTTATCTACTAACTTGGAAGGGTAAGTAAATTTACCCCAACGGTTTCCACAAGCATCGCACCGGAACGCTAAATCGCTTGGCGGTGCGTCTTTGCTGGTGGGGTAGGTAGGTATAGATCTTTTTTCTTGCTTCTGCAATCTCACCTGATGGTAAGTGATGATGCAGCCGAAGATGTTATCGTACTAACTTGGAAGGGGTAAGTAAACTCATCCCTAAAGGTTTCTACACAGTATCGCACCGGAACGCTAAATCGCTTGGCGGTGCGTCTTTGCTGGTAGGGTGGTAACAGCCGAAGCCTATTACCAGACCAGAGCTGAACCAATTTAGAAATGACAAAATTCCAAACTTTGGAATTTTATAATTTACTCATAATATTTCATATCCTTGAATAGGATAGGTATATTATTTTCTTATTGGACGTTATTTACGATGAATTGCGTAAAACAACATAATTTTCCGGGGAAGTGAGGAGCAATAATAATAGATGGATAGGTACATAGAAAATTATTTATTGCACCGCCTGGACAGGGCAGACGGCGCGAAGAACGCTATATTCCTTGGTGTTAAAGGCAAGAAAGGCTGACTACTGGTGCAGGGTTGACTACTACTGGGGTAGTAGTCAACCCTGCAAAATTTAAGAGCGTTTATGCGGCACGGTATGAATCACGTGTCGCTCCGTACAAAAAAGGAATTTCGTTCCCACTGACGCAATTTTGCGCGGAAAATGGTATTACAAAAAAAATTATAGTAAAATAAATATGCAACTTATTAAAATAGTAAATAACCAGTGACATTGAATATTAATTGAATTAAATTACTATAATTCAGAAATAACAAAATATCTTGGATTTTATCCTAAAATAATACGTTTAATTTATCGAAAAATGCTAAAAATGACACTTTTCGGTTTAGGGTTTTTGAATGAAAATATAGGAAAATCGTGTGGTTTTTTTTGAGACATTTTTTAGTTAATGTTATTAATTTTCTAAATATGTCATTGTTATAAGTTTGTGTTATGAAACATGGCAAATATCTTGCATCAAAATAGAGCTTCCACCGCTAAGTGAGTAATTAGCCTTTATCTTAAACTTTCTAATGAGAAAGTTATACACATATTTTCAAATATTTTTGAGACAAAAACTAGATTATGAAATGCCAAATAATATGATAGCAATTATCTAATCAATAATTGAACACATGACACTCTTATGTTCCGTGGAAAATTGACAATTTTGACTCAAGCATAATTTCAACGCATGAATGGTCTTAATTCCGGAGGTGAAAAACAAATTCCTAGTGTCAATGATTAACTTAAAAAAACACTTTAATATTTTCCCAGAATATTCTGGGTTTGGTTCTTGAGAAAACTTGATACCACCAGTATTAGTTGGACATTCTTCTTTGACCAAATTGGGGTACGATTAAGAAGATTTTTAAACACGAGTTCGTCGTAATTAAGAATTCTGCGCACCCGAAAGTGCATTTACAAACCACGTAAACACTGCTTAGAGACTAAGTAGCACACTCGCAGCTTAAGAGCGAGGCCCCATTAGTGCGTTGCGTCGCGTCGTCGCAACGGAACAGCGCATTGTAAGCCACACCTGCGTTGCGACGACGCACGATATCGCAGCGCAAGAGCGTCGTAGCAACACTGGCTGCGTCTCAGTTCAGCCTTCGCAATGGATAGATACAAACGTGTTCTTTTGTTGCTTTTATTACGCCACCGCCGAAATAAACGTAGAAACCATAGAAGATTCTGGATATCTCCTTTGATAGCACTAACACAGCGGAGCTCCGACAGCGCAGCGCATCACCCTCCCTCCCGCTTCGTCTCTCGTCCGTCGATCCAGAATTGTCGCGTGCGACGACGCTACGGTCTAATGGGTCATGTCGTAAAAAATATATGGAAACCGACGCAGCGACGACGCAACGCAGCGCAACGCACTAATGGGGCCTCGCTCTTAGTCGCGTACCTTCCTAAACTGAATTTTCTCTTCCTATCCTATAATCTTTATAAATGTATCCTGAAAATCTTTTCCTATAGCATATGGTTAATTCACAATTTTGACAGAGTGGGGCGCATCATCGTGGATTGAAATATTAAGATATTTTTAACTTAATTTGTAAAGATTTACTTAATTTGTATGTCAAACATCAACCTGATCCGTACTGTGAATAAATCAGTAAACATTTTCTTATTCAATATTTATATGGTCTTGAAAATGAAAAACGGGCATAGCAAAGAAGATAAAATTTAAAAATATCTTCACATTCAATGTTAGACGAGGAGAAAATATAAAGGACCTTCTTTTGAATACGTCTGATAACAACGTACAAATGGTCGGAGATTCGTCAATAAAATGAACGCAAAAGGTGGAATTTTTGAAATAAAGTAAACAGTAATTTCGAACCCTATGGCAAAGGAACAGAGTTTTATTTACGAGTAGATGAATTTAATTTTTTTGTATGCGATGTCTCTCCATTTTTTCAAACCATTTTAAAGTGTAGTCAATTTGATACGAAATATTCTTTGCGTGTACCTAATTTGCTGAAGCCTAATTACCTATTTATGCATATTAAACATTATGTAGATATCTAGTACCCATAACACAAGCTTCGCTTACTTTGGGGCTAGATTGCGATGCGTGTATTTATTTATCTAAAAAGATGGGTTTTAGCTGTAAGCTGTGGATCTAAGAAAGGGGGGCAAACTTAAAGTACTTCACAATTACCACTTGGCAGAAACAACACTGCTACTTACTTCGAAGTTTGTAATGCTCTACCAACACATTACCAATTCAAACGTTGTACGTGTGAATTTACCGCTAGGTCTGTTTGTCCATGCATTACACGAGTGTGAACATAGCCTAAGTGTTATAGCAGCGAAAGGGTTAAGAGGCGATAGTGGACTTTGCGCTAAGCGTTTTCGACAGGCAAACATTAGGGTAATGGATGTTGGAAATCTATCGCAAATTGCTTTAAATTTTCATTTATAGTGGGTACTTGATGCTTTGCTGAAAATGATCAGCAATATTAGTTTGATACGTAAAGTTTAAATTAAAATACGTGAAAAAGGTAAAGCGCCTTCGCACACGGCGTTGTAGCGTAAGCGTATCGTAATCCGCGCGTACGACGAGAGCAATACGAGCACGAACATGTTCTAACAAGTCCGCATACGAAGCGGTGTTGCAGCCAATCGTAGGTAGATGTTCATTGTCATTACGACAGACGTAGCGTACTAGAAAAACATACGCGAAAAATGTCTCGCAAAATCTTTTTCTTTGAAAAAAACATCTGAATTTAACTGAATTTAAATTCCTTATGACTATTGACTTTATGTGTGACTAAAATTGAATTCATCGAACTCGTCCAAGAATACAAATCTACTTCTAATCTTATCTATGTGTTAATTTAGATACGTAGAGCAGGCGCATTATTATATCCATTCCAAAAAGTTGTTTTGTCAAACATAACATATATACACACACGCACACAAACATACCGAAGAAGAAGCCGAGCAAAATATAGTAGTTTATTCAATTATTTATTTATTAATCAATTGTTACTTTGAGCTTTAAAGTTTTTCCCCGCAAATATTTACTTAAAACTCCTTGCCGCAGACAGGTAAAAGAATTAAGACGAAAAGCGGATAAACCGCTCAGAAAGAAAGCAATCACTTTCAAAACTAATATAAACTTGTGAGGCAACTCAGCGAACTTCTGAAAGCTCAATTACATTGTGTAAGTTGCGATGTTATTCGTTGAGTGGAGTTTGAGATAACATTTGAGTAACAGACATGAAATAACATAATAATAAAAATGGTTAAGTGAGAGTCGTAATCACGGACAGTTTCATCAGAGTTTCGTAGGTACTACAGACAAGGGAAAAGATTAAAAATACAATTTGTTGGTAGAGCTGTTATTATTCAGCTCCGCCCGTGTGAATTTCGGTTTTTCACAAATACCGTGGCAACCATGGATTTTCCGGGATCAAAAATCTATTATACCAGGGTATAATCAGTCTCCGCTACAAATTTTGCCAAATCGGTTCAGTAGTTGCGGCGTGAAAGAGTAACATAAAGTAATAGAGAGTGCAATTGTACCTACTCCATTTAAGTACGATAATAATATCCTAAAAGTCCATGAATTTCGAAAAACGATGCCTTAAATATCCATGGTTTTAGAAATGCTTGCAATTTTTCTACTCACTTACGGCTATAAGTACACACTACACACTATTATAACACAATCAGTAGTATACACTTATTATAACACAAATCAAACTTCTTTATTTCTAAAGATAAACAAGAGAGAATTAAACTATTAAAAGATAAGGAAAACTTGGTAAAACTTTTATTGAAGCTTCGATCCACCGCCTAGGGAAATGTTCAAATCAATAACAAAACTAATATAAAGTACAAACTTGTATCTCTACGGAAGCTCTACAAACTTCGTAAAAGCACTCTTACGTTGTACTGATAAACATTGTAAATTGCCTCTTCAGTCCACCCTTTTGACCGCAGCCTGGATACCTACCTTTGCTTTTTTTTTTACCTTTTTTTCCTTTTTAACATTTCTTTTATTTTATTTTTTGCTTTTTTTACACACTTACCTTTGCTTTTATTTTTACACACATTTTATAGATAGTACTAACTACTACCTACCCTAACTAGTACCTACTCTACTCCCTAAGTAGTACCTACTCTGCTCCCTAAGTAACACCTACTCTGCTCCCTAAGTAGTACCTACTCTACTCCCTGAGTAGTACTACTCCCTAAGTAGTACCTACTCTGCTCCCTAAGTAGTACCTACTCTACTCCCTAAGTAGTACCTACTCTACTCCCTGAGTAGTACTACTCCCTAAGTAGTACCTACTCTGCTCCCTAAGTAGTACCTACTCTGCTCCCTAAGTAGTACCTACTCTACTCCCTAAGTAGTACCTACTCTACTCCCTGAGTAGTACTACTCCCTAAGTAGTACCTACTCTGCTCCCTAAGTAGTACCTACTCTGCTCCCTAAGTAGTACCTACTCTACTCCCTAAGTAGTACCTACTCTGCTCCCTAAGTAGTACCTACTCTACTCCCTAAGTAGTACCTACTCTGCTCCCTGAGTAACACCTACTCTGCTCCCTAAGTAGTACCTACTCTACTCCCTAAGTAGTACCTACTCTACTCCCTAAGTAGTACCTACTCTGCTCCCTAAGTAGTATCTACTCTACTCCCTAAGTAGTACTACTCCCTAAGTAGTACCTACTCTGCTCCCTAAGTAGTACCTACTCTGCTCCCTAAGTGTACCTACTCTGCTCCCTAAGTAACACCTACTCTGCTCCCTAAGTAGTACCTACTGTACTCCCTAAGTTAGTAGTACCTACTCTACTCCCTAAGTAGTACCTACTCTACTTCCTAAGTAGTACCTACTCTGCTCCCTAAGTAGTACCTACTCTACTCCCTAAGTGTACCTACTCTGCTCCCTAAGTAACACCTACTCAGCTCCCTAAGTAGTACCTACTCTACTCCCTAAGTAGTTCCTACTCTGCTCCCTAAGTTGTACCTACTCTACTCCCTAAGTAGTACCTACTCTGCTCCCTAAGTAGTACCTACTCGACTCCCTAAGTAGTACCTACTCTGCTCCCTAAGTAACACCTACCCTGCTCCCTAAATAGTACCAACTCTACTCCCTAAGTATTACCTACTCTGCTCCCTAAGTAGTACCTACTCTGCTCCCTAACTGGTACCTACTCTACTCCATAAGTAGTACCTACTCTACTCCCTTAGTAAGTACCTACTCTGCTCCCTAAGTAGTAGATACCTACTCTGCTCCCTAAGTAACACCTACTCTGTGCTTCGTCACTTGCTATCGTAAGATCGTCAATAATAAAGTTGTAATTTTAAAAAGTTAATTAAGTATTTAATATTGTGCAATACGTACTTATTTTAATTTTTATCTTATCGGTAAGGAGTTTATTTGCTACCTACAACAATATTGAATACTTAGACAAACTGATATTTTTACCTAAGTACTTCAAACTCATTCTCATGAGTGTATCTAAACTACATGCGGGAATAAACACAATATTTTAATGTAAGGACTTGTCATCGAGTAAAAGAACATTCAAAAAATTTTGAAGATATCGAATCAAAGAAAACATCTGTAGTTTCTAAAAAAAATACGATGAAAACTAAATTGATGTAAGTATAAGAATGTTGGCGAAGAATATTAATATAAATATTAAAGAAATAAACTATAATACACTTTTCAATAGATAAACTATTATAGAAATTATTAAAAATCTAAAAGGCTAAAGCCAGGACAACCTACCTACCATTTAATAGATAATATTATACGTTAATTAATTAACAAAAAAACTGACTTCAACTCTCATCAAACTACTGTTGAATACATCCTTTCCAATTAAAAATTTAAGACTTACATGTTTTTCTCATCGATACCATTATCAGGACTGGACTTAATTGAAAGGGGACCAGACGGGAAGCGTCAGCTTTCTAATAAAAAGAGAATCATCAAAATCGATTCACCCAGTCAATAGTTATGAGATAACAAACATTAAAAAAGAAAAACTAACAGTCGAATTGAGAACCTCCTCCTTTCTTGAAGTCGGTTGAAAAGCGCATCAACTGCGCCAGCGTGAACACCTTATTGTTGTCTTACTTGACCTTAAGATTAAGCCAAGTGCACTCAAACCTGTTGTGAAGATAAGCAATAAGAAAGAATTCAACCATAATAATAGGTACCTAATTACATTGGTCATAAGCATGATTTTGCCATGGCAGAAGATTAATAGGAATTATAAGGCTATAATAGTCCTATTACTGCATTATGCATCAGTGCTGAACGACATTTCCTGGTGAAAACTCCAATGGGTTTCAAGAACAAAGTGGTGATTGTGACAGGTGCCAGCTCTGGTATCGGAGCGGCAACTGCTGTGGCATTTAGTAACCATGGAGCTAAAGTGGTGATGGTGGGAAGAAATGAGGTTAAACTGACCAAAGTGGCATCCAAATGCTCCCATCCTCTCATTATATTGGCGGATGTCTCCAAAGACGAAGATGTGAAGCGCATTATAAGCGAAACAATCAAGAATTTTGGTCAGATTGACGTCTTGGTTAATAATGCTGGATTGTCCCGCAACGGAGGTCTCCTAGAGAGTAAGGAGCTGATGAAAGCGTATGACACCATCATGAATATCAATGTACGTAGTCTGGTCTATCTGACCAGTCTTGCAGCTCCGTATCTGGCTAAGACTAAAGGTAGGTGCTTCAAACAATTACTTATGGTTTCTTTTTTGACTGAACTGAAAGTCTCCTCCTCCGGTAAGTCAGTCCCTATACGAAATCATAGGAAGCGTCATACCTTCCCCCGATTTTCTCAAAGTAATAAATTTGTAGGGACTAGGGTTTGAGACTCAAACGTATTTGGATAGTCCCTACAAATTTATTCGGATTCTTTTGTTAAAGGCAATGTAATCAACATATCCAGCGCTGCTGCATTCTTCACACCGGTGGTAGCCGGGGCGATAAGCTACTATGTTTCAAAGGCTGCTGTGTGCCACTTTTCTGCGTGCGCCGCGGCGGAGTTGGCCCCTCATGGTATCAGAGTGAATACGGTTAGCCCAGGCCCGGTCAAGACGGATTTTTTTGAGAACTGCGGCATAGATATCAAATACGAAGACTTTGAAAAGATGGTCAGCCTTGGAAGGGTTTCGGAACCGGAGGAAATAGCAGACCTTGTCCTTTATCTTGCAAGCGATAAAGCTAGAGGTATCACTGGGTCGAATTTCCTGGCTGACAATGGTATGGTGATCAAACGTGGATAATTCTCCAACTTGGCATGGATCTTGAAGCATCAGCAAATTATATAGCTGCGTACCTAAATAGGTACACTGTACACTAATCCACTTAAATCATCCAGAATAGCATCTCCACTTTGGTAATCGATCTCCACTTAAAATCGAGCCATGCCTAGTAGATTTATAAACAACTTGTTACTTTTTGTTTTGCCTTTATGGACGCTTCTTTTTGTTGTCATTGTTTCTCAATAAGGTATTTTCTTCTTAAAAATTGTGTGTTTTTTGGAAAATAAAATATGATATTCAATTTATTTATCTTTGATTTTACGCACTTGCTTTGTACTTTATTAAAGTACCTACAATGCTACAACGTCACTCTTTTTGGCAGTTGGCTTTTCTCAATGGAACTTCAATATAGGCTGCAGCATAATCATTATAAAAGAATTACTTTGTACATGTCACGCAAGCCTAGGCTAGAATGAATGAATGGGAAGTCTCCATAATTTTGATATCTCATAGTGTAAACCACACAGATATGAAGTTCGTTGCCTGTTGATCTTGGGATTTAAATAAAAAATACGCCCGATGCACCTATTACCAACGTCTGACACTAGACTTTAGATAGACTTAAATGGAATTTGAAACAAAAAAAGCTTGCGTATATTGTAATAAATTTATTAAAATATATTTCACATAAATAACATAAGTACAGTATTGTATTTCACCGACATACAAAATAAAGGTATTGAGTGATTTAAGTTGATATCAACCAGAACCATCAATACTAACATAACTGGGCGACCAGCGGGGCTAGACAAAGTCACAAGCGTTTGGCGTTAACGCTAGTCGACAAAAATGTATGGACAAAACAAATGACTGTAGAAAAACCACGATAATAATTACTAAACACACTGTGTTTGATACTGTCGGCTGTCAATTGTCAAGCGAAGTACGCTAAAGTTATCTACAAGGTCCGCGAGAACGCCAGCGAGAGTTCAAGTTAGCGTAGTTAATTATTCAAACACAGCGTGTTTTTAGTAATTATTATCGTGGTTTATCTACAGTCATTTGTTTTGTCCATACATTTTTGTCGACTAGCGTTAACGCCAAACGCTTGTGATTTTGTCTAGCCCCGCCGTACCTACTACCAATCTTACTGCCGTGACAGTAATATATTGACAATACAACAGACTTATTTAGACTGAAAAAACATTTTACTTGCCTGTTGCGTTCATTAAAACTGAAACAATATAGTACATTCTGCAGCGGCCAGCAAAAGAGGCATTGATGGACAAAGTGTAAATGTGGGCCGAGGCAGCGCCGAGGCACACATGCTTGTGTCCTTCTACGTCATGTTTAAATTACATGACAGCGCCATGTTTAAATCACACGACTGATAATATAAGTTTAGTAAGTAATTTCTTTGACCGCTAAACCACGACAATTAATATGGGATTTTCAAACAACTTTTTGCACGTCCGCTGCTTGGTCAGTACAGCAATTATGATTTATCCTTATCCTAAAGAAGGTTGTCAAAATAATGCTCAAATGACATGGCTGGATTCTGCCCTCGGAAAATAATATTCATGACCATCGACAAACAGTCAGACAGATATAAAAGAGACACAATATCAGCAAAACAATTTGCAAAAAAATGCGCCTGAATGCTATTAAAAGCAATGATTTTTAGCACGTCTCTCGCATGTTTTCTGATCATAAAACTTAAACTATTGTAAAGACATAATTATAAGCTTTAATATGACGTACTGTTTATCGATGGCCATGAATATTTTTTCTATATATATCGATGGCCATGAATATACAAGTTTCGGCCATGTCTTTTCTGTGCATCTTTGAGAAAAATAGGTAACTAAGCTTTAACAACAGTAACTTTCAAAAGCATTATTTTAGTATGTGATTATTATTAACCGCGCAGTATGTTTTCTAATGGCCCGATTGCTGGCACGCAGCGCACAGATCACCGCTCGAGCATGCGCAGGCGCAACGGGCCGTCGGGCGCGTACATGAACGTGACGGCGTACTCCAGAGGCGCGTGGTGGTACTCCAGCCGGTACCGGCGCAGCAACTGAAATGCAAGTCGAACATGCTTTTGTTAACAGGCCTCAAAAAAGGAGATTATCAGTTCACGTTCGTATTAAATAATTGCCCACGTGAATTTCGGTTTTTCATAAATGCCGCGGGAATCGCGATTTTTGGGGACCAAAAGGGTTCCGGTTCCCTTTCCCAACTACCGATTTGAAATTCTATACTAACTATCAAAGGCAATATATATATAGCTAAAGCTTACACACACTACCCTACCGATAGCAAGGCAGTTGTGGGTGAAAGGTAGGGAAAAAGACAAGACGTGCAGCCAGCGCTCCAGCTGGAATTTCCCTGACTTGGGTTCGAACTGCTGATGATAAAGAACACCACTAGCACCTGAGGGCATACCTTGGCCAGAAGGACCTGTATCTCCAGGTCAGCGAATCGTCTTCCCAGACAGATCCTCGCACCGAAGCGGGAAGTGCAGCCAGCCGCCGCTCTCTAGTTAGCGCTTGTAACGGGTCTAGGTTAGGGTTCTGTAAGCCAGAACTCTTGGAGTTCGAACTGCTGATGGTAAAGAACACCACTAGCATCTGAGGGCATACCTTGGCCAGAAGGACCTGTATCTCCAGGTCAGCGAACCGTCTCCCCAGACAGATCCTCGCGCCGAAGCCGTAGGGCAGCGAGGCGAAGGAATGCAGCCGGCCGCCACTCTCCAACCAGCGTTCAGGCCGGAACTCCTCGGGCTCGGAGACGAATTGCTGCATGTTACCCGTCACAATGGTGGGGAACACTACTTGGACCTGTGGGCATACTAAGTTTCAGTAATACTCATCCCATACCCGTGGGTATCGTTTTTTTGTGGTTGAGTAAAATGGTGATGATGAAATCAGTTTTGGACCTAATTAAGTTGATCATCTGTTAAAAAACTTTCCAACAAGTCAGACTGAAAAACTTCTTAATTTACCGTAGATCTAAGTTACTGAAACGAATAAATTTGATTGATAAAATAATAAAATGTTGGTGATAAATGTTTCACAGCATAAAACTAAGTTTGAACGGTGTTCTCAAAGGACATCAAACGATGCCGACCGTGCGCATGTACTTGTAACGACAAATTCTAAGCGAATAGATTTTACAAAAACTTTAGCTGGGTATTATTTCTAAGTTACCTATCATCAATCAATCTGCTTCCATCTGCTCACGAGATAATTAGTACGCTAACACTACAGTAAAAGAAGAATTACCAAAGGTGGTTCGTTAAAACCTATCAAATTTTCTCATAAACCAAAACCAAAATAGTGTAGGAAAATAAAACAGTGTTTTTGACGTGACAACGTCTTATAATTCGATAGAGCCGGCTGCACGCACAAAAAAACATGACTCATGCGGCGTTACCTCGCTCGCGGCGTGGCGTTACCTCGCTCTGAGGCGTTCCATGTAAGGCTTGAAGTGCAAGCGAGAGTTGTCACGTTCAACTATCGTCAGTAAACCGACTTTACAGACAACCAATTTTGTTTTTTAAGAACCATTGGCATTAGGAATTTGTTTTTCATATCTCGATTTTAATTTTGCATACATAGAGTTACTTTTTTTCAATGTCATACAGATTTTATCAAGAAGTACAACTTGTTTATTTGCGTATAACTTTGGAATACGGATATTAATTTAAAAAATTGGTTGTCTGTAAAGTAGGTTTACGGACGATAGATTTACGTGATAACGTCATTATCGTGCCTCTCTATCGCTTGTTGCGCGCTCTCGCTTGCACGCACAGGCTCAGGTGGAACGTTACGCGGAACGTTACTATTTTTCATGTGTGTTGGAGGTAAAAAAATGTAGGAGTTAATGTTGAGACAATAGCCTATAAAAAATAAAGTTTGGATTTGATTTAGCTTGATACGGGATTCCATACATCCACGGTCATTATACTTCGTAAATTAGATCAAGGAGGTATTAAGGGGATTGATTGAATTTATTTTTGTCTTTCTCACTCTCACGGAGATTTGGTGGGTGCGACATGCAGCGTCGCGGAAGAATATAGCAGAAAAACGACGTTTTAACTAATTACTCAAAAACTAAGCCAATTATCAAAAATCCGTTCTAAGCGTTTTAGGATATTATTATTACCGATACATTAAAACAAAAATTACAATTACATACATTGTAGTTTCCGATAAAATATAGAAAAACTGAGATTTTGGAGCAACTTTTGGGAGAACTTTCTATCGACAAAATTTTATCCAATCGTGTTTCTGCTTAAATTTAGATTAAAGACCCAAAATACATGACGTGTAAATTTGAAAGTAATTGTCTTTATAGTTTTTGCATAAAACTTCATTCAAAATCGCTTAAATACTGCTTCTACACCGTTAAACATGCTTAGCGACTGATCAAGAGTTCTGACCGCCCTAGGCTAATTATCAGGAGGCGCCCCCATCAGGTGCCAAGTGTGTTGCGTTCGGCCTAAAAATTAATAGGTATATTGTACGTAATGTACCTACTCTAAACCGAAAAGTTATAATTTGTAGTGATTTTGTGGCGGCGGCCATCTTCGACCGATTTTCATCAGACATAGCTAAGAACACTCCTGACTAATGCAGTTTTCAAACGAAAATAAACAGAATTAAAATCGGTTCATCCGGGAGCTAGGTAGGTACACAGAGGAGCTATGATGCCACAGACAGGCACACATATAGACCAGGGTAGAAGCCTTTAAAAATAATAAAAAGTGAAAAAAAAATAGTAGAATGAAACCCATTAAAAAAGGAGGAGAATATTATAAAAATGAAAGGAGAAATAATTTACGGGCGATCTGAGGTCGGGAAGGGGATGGGGGTGAGTTTTTAAGGGTAAAAAACGGTTTATCTCGATTTCCGGCAAAACTAAAAGTCCTATAGAAAAAAGTTTAATGACAAAGTTGTAGGTAATAAAAAGATCTACAACTTTTGTATTTGCAATTTTTTCACATAATCTCAAAATTTAGGTGAAAAATTCAAAAACCAAGTTTTTGGTTTTTTATTTAAGTAAATATTTTTCAAAAAAAAAATTTTTCTACGAAATATGGTGAAAACTTACCTTATTATGTCCCAAATACACTGTAATTTATTTGATTTAAAATATTTATTTTTTCGCCTTATTTTAACTTAATATCAAAAAGCACCCTAATTTTCAATCGAAAATTCTGACCGTCAAAATATCAGCTTTTTTCAAAAAGTTGGTATGTTTTCTGTTCGTAAAAAATCTCCACTTTACGATGGTGAAAAAAAAAAATGTTACTATAGCAAATCTTCTCAGAAAATGCAAAAAAATCTCAAATTCGATTTTTTTTTTAATTATAACATACAATTATGAGCTATTTAATAAAATTTACACTTTAATTACTCGAGAAACGTAAGATTACATGTTACATTGATAAAAAAAAACCTGAGTGACCTACGAAAAATTGTAGCCCATCAAAAGGTATTTCATAGAAAAGTGGGGAAGGGGCTAAGCGGGTCTGGGTCTTACTGCTTTGCATTTTTCTTTAGATTTTTTGCATTTTCTGAGGAGATTTACTAACGTAACATATTTTTTTTTCACCATCGGAAAGTAGAGATTTCAACGAACAGAAAACATACCAACTTTTTGAAAAAAGCTGATATATTGACGGGTGAATTTTCGATTGAAAATTAGTGTGCTTTTTCGATTAATTCAAAATAAGGTGAAAAAAATAAATATTTTTAATCAAATAAATTACAGCGTATTTGGGATATAAAAAGGTAAGTTTTCACCAAATTTCATGAAAAAAAAAATTTTTGTAAAAGATAAAAATAAAAAACCAGAAACTTGGTTTTTTGAATTTTTCACATAAATTTTGAGGTTATGTGAAAAAAGTGTAATACAAAAGTTGTAGATCTTTTTATTACCTACAACTTTGTCATTTGACTTTTTCCATATGACTTTTAGTTTTGCCGGAAATCGAGGAAACCCGTTTTTCACCCTTAAAAACTCACCCTCACCACCTTCCCGACCTCAGATCGACCGTAAATTATTTTTCCTTTAATTTTTATAATATTCTCCTCCTTTCCTAATGGGTTTTATCCTACTATTATTTAATTTCACTTTTTATTATTTTTAAAGGTATCTACCCTGGTCTATTTTGTCTCGGTCTAGTTGAAATACTCGTATGTAGGGTAGATGCAATGTTGCTGGCGAAGACACGATTTCAGCGCGCCCGCGCCCCCTAGGTCCTCGCGCCCTAGGCTGCAGCCTAATTAGCCTAAGGGTTAATCAGGCCCTGAACATGCTCACCCCCTTTGGTATATGGTACCCACAGATGACGTCATCCTCTTGCAACGTCCGGCCGTTACCGATCACTGTTGAATACATTCTGCAAAGAAAAAAGTTTTTGCCAATATTCTTCGGGCCCAAACATTTTTATTGGACTTTCGTAAAAGACATGGCCGAAACTTGTATGGAGCTGTGCCCTAGAAGAAAAATATTCATGGCCATCGATAAACAGTACGTCATATTAAAGCTTATAATTATGTCTTTACAATAGTTTAAGTTTTATGATCAGAAAACATGCGAGAGACATGCTAAAAATCATTGCTATTAATGACATTCAGGCGCATTTTTTTGCAAATTGTTTTGCTGATATTGTGTCTCTCGCATGTTTTCTGATCATAAAACTTAAACAATTATAAAGAGTTTATTATAAGCTTTAATATGACGTACTGTTTGTCGATGGCCATGAATATTTTTTTCCGAGGGCAGAATCCGGCCATGTCCTTTAAGTTTTATTGTTATGAATACCCGTAAAGCTTCTTACTATTGGTTTGCTGGATTTCATAGCACTTTTGACAGATGGCGCTACTGTTTGCTTGTGCGAAAAAGGTTTACCTAAGAGGTTTTTATCGATGGATGGAAAGCGATGCAAAAGCGATCTTAGAAATCCATGATAGTCCGTAAGTGCTGAAAACTTCTCTGGTGAAAACTTTGGTGTGGTGAAATTTGTCCAGAAATGAATAGCTCAAGGGTTTACTAATTCACTAGATCTTTAAATTCTTGAAGGTTTACTCTTAAATAAGCTATTCGAAACAAATTCAATAATTTAAGTGGTGGTATTTTAAGCTGACATTTCAAGTGATTACACTTGAAATGTCAAGAAAATCACGTACATTTTTGACAGTCTTTCAATTGAATTAGTTTAAGTCCTTACCACTTAAATATTTGAATTTTCTTCGGGCTAGTCTCACAAATAAGCCTCTTTAAGGTTTAGTGTTCACTCACTAACCTGAACACTTCTCTGACGAAAGCTTTGGTGTAGTGAAGTTTGTCCAGGTCGGAATAGCTCAAGGGTTTGCTAGGGTCAGGCAGTACTCTTCGTATCTCCTCTGCCATTTTTTCCTGTTGCTCCAATCTTGTCGCCGCTTGGTATAAAATTGAACACACAGCCATGGATATCTGGAAATCATTATAATAAGTCACTCAAAGAATCAACCATGATACATGTTGGAATATCGTCATACACACTGGTCACTTCTAGCCCCAGATTTATTAAACTTAACATGGACACAAGATTAATTAAAAAAAAACTTGGATTGGACCTCGTAAGCATTACACTACACAGTAAGTTTCAAACGCAACGGATTTTAGTACTTATACCTTGGATATTACTATCTAGGTATTCAATGCCGTTTTCAACCATTTATCCCTCTTCGAATAGCACTTTATAGACACACATACAAGTGCGTCCACTAATTCGCATTTAATGAACCGCACACATCTACCTAGCAACCTATCTAGCTTTTGTGTTGACGTTTAGATTTTTGTGGCTTTACTACGGATACAGTGAAAACCAACAAACTGATTCTTGCCATGCGATAATAGACATATACCTACCCTGGTTAAGGCGGACGGCGCAAAAAGTGTCGCCAGTTTACCAGTGCCAAAAATGCTTGTTTTGTCACCAGTATTAAGGCCACGGTGTAGTTTGCTCAGTAGCCACCTATAGAATTTTGACTGATGGGTCTACTCTATGCTTGTACGAAAATGGTTTACGTTCGGATGCCCATATCCTCAGGTTTCTTATCGGTGCATGCGATGTTTAAGATGGGGAAGCGTCGACGTTACCAGACGAATGGTGACTTGATTTCCTTACCGTATCAATGCCAACAAGTATGAGATCGAGCGCCATAATGGTGGCTATCTTCGGGTCTCCCTCGCTCCGCAGAACTCTCTCCAACAGCGAGAGGTCGTTCTCTGACGTCACCTTCTTAGTCTTCAGTCGCTCTAGAGCTTCATTGATGTAGCGGGAGCATAATCTGCAAAATCAAAAACAGTTTTATGGCTTTTAGCCAAATTTTCCGCACATCCTGCTGTGTTGCGCACCGGAAACTTGAAAAGATTACAAGCGCTCAGCCGTGCTATTCTGCAAAAATACCTAAAACAGCGACGAGCTGACATCTATGCGCTGATTAGTTAATGTTTGCGTCAGTTATGCAGCCAAGTCGACAATTGGCTGCTGATGGCTGCGTTGCTATGGTTACCTTCGATGGTTGGCCGCTGTACAATTTTACAGAAAGAGCCATCTTAAGAACACATTAATTGACTCACTTGACAAAGAAGTTCATGTTGTTGACGTATTTGGTCCACAGCGGCGTGGGGAAATATCTCCAGTAAGGCGCCTTCAGTTCCAGCACAGCCACGTTCCGCAGCGCGAACTTGGCCGCGTCGATGATGCGCTGCGGCTCGGAGTCGCCGCTCGCCTGCGGCGTGAGGCAGCCCAGTCGAACGTCGAGGGCTACGCGACCGATACCTGGTGCAAAAGGTCGTTTTATATTCCCAACACGATTAAGGAATTCCGCTCTTGAAGATACCTACCAAGTTTTATAAAATGTAGCGAGACAATAACACTACTAAAGCACGGTCGCGGAACACGAAGAATTTTGTACATTAACCTTTTACTACCCGTCTCTGTCACTCTCGCGTCAAAATGATGCGGTCACGCTCGCACAGGACGGGGTCATTGCATCTGTGCGAGCGTGACCGCATTATTTTGACGCGGGAGTGACAGAGACAGGTAGTAACAGGTTAATGTACGAAATTCTTCGTGCTCCGCGACCGGACTTTATACTTATACTTACATTCGAGCGACCAGCGATGTATATCGTTGTCGAACTCGTGCGGCAGGTCGCCGACATCGTCTCTCGCGTTCTCCATGTACTTGATGAAGTCCTCGGTCACCAGCTCGATGGGCGTCACGTACTTCTTCACCGTCTGCGGCTGCAGGATCGGCCGCTGTACCTTCGATCGGAACGTGCGCCATTGCTCGCCGTGCCTAGAACAGACGACAGAATGATGAGACGAGCTACTTAAACGCACAATTGAATACTGCATAGGATTGACAAAGTAACATCTTATGCACTTATTGGTTAGTGCTGATATTGTTTGAGCCGCGTACCTAGGCATGTTTGCATCAGTTATGCCGCCAAGACACCGATTGGCTGGTGGAGATTGCATTGCTATGGTTACGGTTACCGGCGATGTTTGGACAATGTACAATTTTATTTATAAAAATCACTCCGATGGTATAAAGTGGTAGGTATGCCTCCTCATTTCGGATGACGTGCGACCGACTTGATAATTATATAGGACACACATTGCTCCGAGGGACACACTGCCCTGCGCTCCTCATCCTGAAACTTCAAAACGGCATAGAAAACGGCCAATTTAAGCGATTTTGAATGAAGTTTTATTTAAAAACTATAAAGACAATAACTTTCAAATTTAAACGTATTTTGGGTTTTTAATCTAAAATCGCTTAGAAGCAGAAACACGATTGGATAAAATTTTCTCGATAGAAAGTTCTCCCAAAAGTTGCTCCAAAATCTCAGTTTTTCTCATTTTTATCGGAAAATACAATGGATGTAATTGTAATTTTTGTTTTAATGTGTCGGTAATAATAATATCCAAAAACGCTTAGAAACAGATTTTTGATTACTGGCTTAGTTTTTGAGTAATTAGTTAAAAGGTCGTTTTTCTGTTATATTATTCCGCGATGCTGCATCTAGCACCTACCAACGAATCCGTGAGAGTGAAAAAGACAAAAATAAATTCAATAAATCCTCTTAAGTCATTTTACCCAATAATCGTGTCGGCTACAGTGCTTTTCAAATCGAAACACAGCAGCAACTGCTTTGCGGTAGAATAACTGGTGCTGCACACGCACAAATATGGGAACGCACTACAGACTGTAGACAAGCAAGAAAAGCTTTCACACACTTAGATAAACACCTAACAGATAAACTTCTACGGCTTAGTAAAGACAAACTTAGACTAGTCGTAGGCATTATTACAGGGCATTACTCACTAAACAAACATTTTTCCACCCTAGGAATCACGGACAGCCCTCTGTGCACAGCCTGCATGGAGGAGGACGAAACACCGGCACACGTGCTACTAAGATGCACTGGAGTGTCGGACCATCGCGAGACCTACTTGGGAACCTCAGCGACACTCCAAGATATCCTGTGCGACCTGGGAGGCCTCTTCGGATTCTGGAGTGAGCTCGGCTGGCTGGAGTGATCCAGCGAGGACCCGCATCAACGACTTCACGCGCAACGGGCGAAATATCGCTTACTCGCGGAAAAGTCCCAGGAAGAAAGAAAGAAAAAAGAAAAAGAACTGGTGCTGCAGTGGTGAAAATTTTTTCACTCACTCAATCGCTTAGTAATTCACAATTTTTTGTTGGGAAAGGCTATAATACCTAATAACATCAAAAATACATCAAACCATCGGTCTTTCAACCTTGTCCACATGTTGAAATAAGTATTACCTAATGCTAATGACCCCCGAAACAATCATTTCGTCATTGTTTTAGAGTGCGGCTGAGAGATCTGTAGAGCGCACATTAAGGGGATTTATTGAATTTATTTTTGTCTTTCTCACTCTCACGGAGATTTGGTAGGTGCGACAGCAGCGTCGCGGAAGAATATAGCAGAAAAACGACGTTTTACCTAATATTACTCAAAAACTAAGCCTGTTATCAAAAATCTGTTCTAAGCGTTTTAGGATATTATTATTACTGATACATTAAAACAAAAATTACAATTACATCCATTGTAGTTTCCGATAAAATATAGAAAAACTGAGATTTTGGAGCAACTTTTGGGAGAACTTTCCGTCGAGAAAATTTTATCTAATCGTGTTTCTGCTTCTAAGCGATTTTAGATTAAAGACCCAAAATACATGACGTGTAAATTTGAAAGTAATTGTCTTTATAGTTTTTGCATAAAACTTCATTCAAAATCGCTTAAATACTGCTTCTACACCGTTAACTCTACCTACCTGATTTAAGATCAAAAATTCTGCCATCCACAAATTTTCGGATATCGACGATTTACTGTAAAAGGCATGCTCATAGTGCAATGACGAAATCAACTCTTTAAATACCTACCTACAGAAATTGCTTATCGAAGAAGCGCAGAATACTTAATTTAGTAACAACTTCCTTTCAAACGAACTTCAAATCTAAGCTAAGCAAAGTCAGATTCGCTATCTAACTCTATATACAATCTCAGTTAAATTACACGTTCGTAGTTTCCCACTTTCCAAGGTTGCAGACGCAGAAATTAAATTCAAACTAGGGTCGTGTAGCCAGTTGGCGACCGATTAGCGGGATATTCAACTTTAAGTCAATATTTAAGTACGACGCATCCATAGTACACATACTAAAGTCATTTGACGGGGTTCTAGACATTGTCAAGTTGTATTTAAAAGTAAAATAATGAGAATTACAGTTGCGAGAACATTTTAAATTGAGTAAATCTTAAAAACTATATGAAATGCCAGTTAGCGACCACCTTTGCTAGTTGACGACCGACCCCTTATCTAGTTGGCGACCTCGCGATCTGCTAGGGCAAACTACATTTGATTAATTAAAATAAAAAAATAATTATAATTTTATGATTGCATTGACGGCGGGCCATCAATGCAATCATAAATGGCCAATAGAATGAATGCGGGATGGATGAAATGGCGACAGGTCTCAGGTGTCATATGCGATCCAGGAATGCCTCTTAAAGTTAAGGGGAAAATTTATAAGACGGTCGTCAGACCTGTCGTGTTGTATGGATCAGAGTGTTGGGCGGTAAAAGGGACAGATGAAAGAAGAGTGCATGCGACCGAAATGCGAATGTTGAGATGGATGTGTGGTGTAACGAGAATGGATAGGATAAGGAACGAGTACATAAGGGGAAGTTTGAAAGTTGCGCCAAT
Source organism: Coenonympha arcania (assembly GCA_036785405.1). Lineage (NCBI taxonomy): Eukaryota > Metazoa > Arthropoda > Insecta > Lepidoptera > Nymphalidae > Coenonympha > Coenonympha arcania. The sequence goes on along the minus strand of JAWDAA010000030.1, from coordinate 6,921,674 downwards.
AACAGAAAAGATGAGGAGTAAAAGGTTAGCGTGGTATGGACATGTTATGCGGAGGGATGAAAGTCATGTCACTAAAAGAACGATGAGTATGCATGTGCAGGGACGAAAAAGTCGAGGAAGACCGAAGAAGAGATGGATGGATTGCGTGAAAGAAGATATGCGTGTGAAAGAAGTGGATTGCGAGTTGACGGCTGATAGGAGCGAATGGAAGGAGAAGACATGTTGTGCCGACCCCACATAGAGTGGGAAAAGGCAAGGAAGAAAGATTGACGGCGGGCCATCATTATCTACGACTATTCCAAATTTCATGTCGATATCTTTGATAGTTACTGAAATAAAGGGTTGTGACACACCGACAGACAGACAGACAGACGGACAACAAAGTGATCTTATAAGGGTTCCGTTTTTTTTCTTTTCAGGTACGGAACCCTAAAAAACAGACTAAGATTATGGTCGTGATTGCAAATGGTTGTAAAACCACACGTTAATCAAGTGGTCGCCAATTAGAAGTGACACTTTTAATTGGCGACCACTTGATACCCATACATTTTTAGATGTTTAAATATAAGATTTATAATCATTTGGCGGTCGTAAACTAAAATATATGTAGATAAAAATAAACAAATTAAATTGAAAGTAATTGAATTCCGAACTAGATTTGTAGTCTATAAAAAATTAAAATAAATGTTTTTCTATTCAAATATCTATTGGCGACCAGGTGGCCGCAAATTAAACGTAATAGAGTACCTATTCCAATTCTAGTTAGCGACCATTTAATTTTTTACAAGATTTTGTATATTACATGTAATAAATGTACAAATTACGTAAAATATGTACTTACACACTTAATGGAACATTAAAAAGTCGTCTCTAATAAATATATCACGATATACCTACTTACCTTGAACGCATCACTTGCTCACTATTTTTTCCTTTGTTTTGGGAACCTGTACGCGCCAAAAATATGAGCGGCGGACTGAACTAAGATTTGTTTACTGTCGGGTAAACACAAAGCTGCCAACTATTGTAGGTAAAGCTAATAGATCTATCTCTGTATTTAATTAAGCGAATTTCATTTGGAAAAGCAGGATAGAATTCTTATTTTTTTCGTATTAATGCAGTAGGTCCTGTCAGTGGTCGCTAACTGACCGTGGTCGCGTAACCAGCTAAACGACCCTACCTTGAACCACCTATAGAATTACCATACTTGTATTTGGACATAATAATACCATTATTAAACGACAGGGCTTCTATTTTATTACAGCATATGCCTTGCCGGTAAAAATCAGGCATCCAAGCCTGATTTTTACCGGCAAGGCATGGTAGATTGGTTGGTGATCTGATGATCAAGACACGCGGTTAGCGTGTCAAGCCAAGTACAAAGTATACAGTACTGGCAAGCGCACCGTGTGTAATTTTACACGAACCATTTGGAGCCACTTTTGACACCCTCATATCTCAAAAACTATTTGACATAAACGTGCCAAATTTGGCACATATATTGAGACTTGCAAGATACATATATGCTCCAAATTTCATAAACACATCTCAAGCGGTTATTTAGATATTAACGTCCAAAAATCGTCATTTTTATCACTGACCTATAGATCAAAACTATAACCTAGTTCCAGATGACCTAGGAAGTTCAAATTTGGCATGCAGGTAGGTAATTGCGTGAACATAAAGGAATAAATCAGAAACTGGTAAATTTTTATCATTTTATAATACTTTTTCACTTAATTGATTCTATTAGAAACACTTAACATATAATAAGTACTTAGTGCCTGTAACTTTATAATGTAGGTAATAATCAGCAATAAGCAATCAAAACTTATGACAGCCGGTCCTTATGTGGATTTCAAGGCCTTCACGTGGTTTTTTTTCATCCAAATATTACGCTAGCAGACGCTCGCGGCTTCCGGTTTTTCACAAATGTGAATTCCGCAGAAAGAAACCGTAGATTTAAAAAGTAGCCTGTGTATATAATCCAGGATATAATCTCTATTCCAAATTTCTGCCAAATCCAAATTATATGCTGTAAGAGCCATATTGATTTATATTAAATACACAATGTATTTAAGGTACTTAATAATTCGATAAAAATTAACGGTGTATTACAACTTTTTCGCTATCAACAATGTGTGTTTTAGTTGAGCCTCGTAGATTAACGTACACCTACGGCTTGAAGAGAGCGGGAAGGGCATAAAACTACTTATAGCCGATTGGTCTCAAATTAAAAAGGAAGATAGGTACACATATGCGGTGATATGCTACTTTTATCCCAGAAAATCCATGGGTCCACGGGATTTGTAAGCCCTGCGGGCGAAGATTTCGGTACCTACACGGCGCGCGGCGCGCGGTGCGCGGTGCGGGTCGTGGGAGCGATGCGATAGACGCGAGTCGCGAACGTGTTCGAGCGAGAGGCAGCCGCGCTCATAAGCGCGAGCGGCGTCATGCTGTCCGGTTGTCTCTCGATATCTGACCTATAAGGTTGCGATTTATGCCACGAAATTTATAGGTTTTTTTTCATTCAATCAATAGATTTTCTTAAATAATACTTATATATTTGTGGTTATATTATTACTAGCTATAATTCTTATAGTAAGTACGTATGGTATAGGCAATAGTTGAAATAAAAACTGAGAAAAATTGTAGTTTAATTATAATACTGTTTGGTTATAAATATAGGTTTTCTTATAGGTTTAGGAAAAAGGTTTTCTTAAATAATACTTACCTATATATTTGTGGTTATATTATTACTATTGGTAATACTTATTGGTAAAAATTACAAAAAAAAAACTGTTAATTTGTTACGTAATTGTCTTAAATAATTATTTTTTTATTACGTATATTATACAATGAGTCGTTCAATAGAATTACGAGTGGGTGACACACTTACCTTACACCGAATTATTCCAATGCCTCCCGATGGAAGCTGCCTATTCCGTTCGATTGCCTATTCTTTGTTTGAGTATAGTAAACAACAAACAAATAGGTTGCGTGAGACTATAATAAAGTATGTTTGTCGTTACTGGGATGATTTAAGTCTGTACACTAGCGCTCTAAACGGGGATCCTTACTGCTCTGTAGAAGAGTAGGTATAGATCAAGCATGCTTTGTTCGACAAATTATGGAGCTGCTTCCGAATTAAAGGCTGCCGTAAATTTGTATAATATTACGATGGAAGTGTATAATCAAGATGGTGTTCTGCTAGGTTTGTTCGGCGAAGAGGGATATCCTACAAAGCGCTTGCTCTTTACAGGAAATCTCTCTTCGGGCCATTATGACGTGTGTATTTCAGTAGAACATGACATCAATAATGTGTCTATTTCTCCCGATACAATTCAAGAAAACAAGTCCTTGAAGGAAAATGAACTTTCGTCACAACGGGGCCGTCCACAAAAGCGTAAACCAGGTCGACCTAAAACGTCTGAGAAATCCCGTGCGGAACAACGACGTGATGCTAATCGGCGTTATAAACAAGCTCATCCTGAAATATTAAGTAGGTACCTACTAATAATTTATGTACAAAAAGTAATGATATCCCATCAAAACATAAAATATGTGAAAGGAGAGCCAAGTACATACCATGATAATATGTATATGCCTTGGTTGTTGACTTCAACTACAAAAGAAGTGATATCTTAATGGATGCCAAGTTCAATGGTCAATCCTGAAATTTATTTATAACAACATAAAATACCATGTCTTCTTATAAATTAGGCTAATATATTGAAGCCTCAGGTCTGACTTGGCTAGTTTTCATATACGAATTATATTATAGCCTTCGCAAGTTTTAAACCTGTTACTTGTCGGTTTTTATTTTAATAATCCGAAAATTTGGCCTGCTGGTAGAAACTAGCCATCGAACATAATAATTCGTATATGAGAACTAGCCAAGTCAGACCTGAAGCTTCAATATATTAGCCTAATTTATAAGAAGACATGGTATTTTATGTTGTTATAAATAAATTTCAGGATTGACCATTGAACTTGGCATCCATTAAGATATCACTTCTTTTGTAGTTGAAGTCAACAACCAAGGCATATACATATTATCATGGTATGTACTTGGCTCTCCTTTCACATATTTTATGTTTTGATGGGATAAGTATTTAACCTTCACGCCTCTTTAATCAGGCTGTTTACATGCGGTCGTATTTTAGCCCGTTCAACACGGTTTTACCAACTCAATAATGTTAAATTTTAAAAAGGTATCTTTACCTACTCGTGCATATACCATAATATTATTACTAGATTAGATAAGAAACCTATAGCTTCATAAAAGGTATTCTTTCAACTACTCTGCTAGGTAGACACTGGAGTAGTGAAGGCGACAAGTAAATATATCCAACCAAAAAAAAACATTGTAAATATTGTTGCACGATTTTGGTCACGGACGGCACCTGTTTGGTGTGCCCTTGGTTGGCTTAGTACCGGTTTTAGCACAACTTTCGAGTCGACTCGCTTCGAATAAACGAGCGGACAACCGTCGAAAGCTTAGTTCACAATGTTTTCGCTTGAGACGCTGGCTGTAGTTTTTTTTCTGGTTATATCTGCGATCAGTTCTGGGAACTTTAAGCGGATGTGTTCTGGCCCTCTGGGTCGCTTCACTGGCAAGTGAAGTCCTCCATTGAGGACATCTACTCTTTATGTCTTAAAAATACGTTTTTTGTTATAGTTTGACGACCTCCCTGGCGCAGTGGCGGCGCGCTCGGATTCGAGTGGGAGGTCGCGGGTTCGATTCCCGCCACGGGCCACTTTGGGATTTTATAATTTCTAAATTGGTTCAGGTCTGGTCTGGTGGGAGGCTTCGGCCGTGGCTAGTTACCACACTACCAGCAAAGACGCACCGCCAAGCGATTTAGCGTTCCGGTGCGATGCTGTGTAGAAACCGTTGGGGTAAATTTACTTACCCTTCCAAATTAGTACGATAACATCATCACTTACCATCAGGTGAGATCGCAGTCAAGTACTAACTTGTATAGAATAAATATTGTATTCCGTACATCCAAAATGTATAGAGAAATCTGGAGTTGCTGGCTCTAGATGTATGGAAAAATCCGTCCCGTTTACTCGAAGCGAGAAGACGCGAATGAACAGAAATCAGTACTAACCCTACAGCCACGTAGAAGTGGCGGGTACCTACTGCAGATTTTCTGCCCCCACACGATTGCGTGTAGACGGCGACAGGGACGAAGACGAAGATGACGCGAAATTCATGTAACGCGGGATCCCACAGGAAGGCAACTACACGGACTCCATGAAACTCCAAGGTTCGCGAAAATATAAAATTGTTTTATATTTTCGCGATTGGCGCCTTAGTTGCACAATTGACGCAAGCATTAACCAATCAGCTGCATAGATGTAAGCTCGTCTGGAGGTATTTTTGCAAAACCAAGGGACTTGAAGGCCAACACTGGCGAAAAGACTCCCTTCGGAGAAGACCACACTACCTTGCAGTTCTGAGTTCTCATTAGGTCTGCGGCTATAGAGAAATCGCTTTCTGCTAAATATAGGAACAAATACTTTGCAACTACATAAATAGCATCTATTGGCTTAGGTGCGCGATAGAATCTCTAATATCGTTCGTGGAACTATGCAGCGGTTTATTTACTCGATCATTGCTTTTATTCCACGAGCATTGCTACCACACTACCTTGCAGTTCTGAGTTCTCATTAGGTCTGCGGCTATAGAGAAATCGCTTTCTGCTAAATATAGCAACAAATACTTTGCAACTGCAATAGCACCTATTGGCACCTAGCGCGATAGAATCTCTAATATCGTTCGTGGAACTATGCAGCGGTTTATTTACTCGATCATTGCTTTTATTCCACTAGCATTGCTTAGATGATAAATGCAATGCAGTACGCGTTGCGTCGCACTATTTTAATGGATGCTTTGTTGGCAATTGCGGGTTGCATAGCTTATCCTGATCTTAGACTTAGACAATGAATACTAATTAAATGTTACCCTAAGATTAACATCATAACATAACGAAATACTGTTGTATGAAGAATATAATATAAAGGTTCTGGCTTATAGACAAAGAATATGTCGACGTGAGACGTCACTCAATCAAACATTACAGGTAGTTCTCATCGTTCAGTATTGCGATAAATAAAGTAGCGGAGACTAGACATCTAAATCTCAGATTACATTAAATAAACTACTTATTGTTGTGTTTAGAGCGGGTACATACCACGATATAACACGATGATTTTATGTGCCGATATTTCGACCCAGTTACATGGATCGTGGTCACGACAGGACTGCGGTGTTGCGAGGTGTGTAGCTGGAACCGTCATAGGCAGTAGCGAACTACCCTCTTTCTCGTTCTCTTCACAGGAACTTCGCGAAAATTTCGGCAAAATACACTCACAACGTCACTTTTAACTTTTGATTTCATGCGGCGCTGTCCTGGTTTGCATAGTTCTACTACTGGATTCCACATACTGGCTAGCTTAAAACCATCCTCACGATTGAAATTCTGGTGTTTGCGAATTTCTATCGCTTCGCGCACTAGTCGGGGTATGTAGTGGCGGTCTGTGGACAGAACTCGGGGGTTGTGGAGTTCAATCCCGTGATTTGTTTCCGGCTGTAGAACATGCTCCGCGATCGCAGATTTCTGTGGGTCGTTGTTTCTTACCGCTTTTATGTGTTCAGACACCCGGCTAGATATGGGTCTCTTGGTTTGACCTATGTAGGAGCTACCACATGGTAACTGGGTCGAAATATCGGCACATAAAATCATCGTGTTATATCGTGGTATGTACCCGCTCTAAACACAACAAATGTTTTCTAACCACGAAATAAGTCTTAAATCATTAGTTAAATAAACTAAATAGGAACATACCCTTTCCAGTTTAATATGCAAAAAGTTGTCATATATGTATCGAGTATAGAGAGCACATTTTGCCATACCCATCTTGAAGTAGGTATATTTTGCCACAAGTAGGTAAATCTAGGTACTCTAAAATAGATACCTACATCGATTCTCGATTCGCAACGTAGCAAATAAGCAAATAAGTAGATTCACGCAAAGGTGACTAGGCGCAAAGTCTGTAAATAGACATACCTAATATTATATCATCGACAACACTGTTTGTTCTCACTTATGTGGATATCCCAGAGGGTTTGTCAACCTTTGTACCTTGTATATACAGAAAATAAGTACCTACTTATAATTACTTTTTATAGGTTCATATATATACACAATATGTTCCGACAGATTGAAGAATGTAGTAGGTAACTAATACCCGAGTTAGATATAATATTCCAGTTTCTCTCAGTTAGTCGCAATTTGAATTTTTTTCCTCTAATTATCTTGTTAACATTTATGGCTGGCGCATATGGCAAGGGATTTCAAGTTTTTACCAATGGAAATTCAAACGTATTGGTATAGAAATACGACATAAATTATTACGTACAAATGGAGATAGTACCTTAAACTATAGCTGCATGGCACACAATACACATCACCCATGTGAAGCTTACTTTCGCTGCGCTCTACTTTCCAAGTGGGCCAGTATCACCAACACCACACCTCTATAACTTCCTAGCAAACCCGGCGAACTCCGTTTCGCTACCAGATGGCTTTCCCGCTAAAAAGATTTTCCCGCTTTTTTGTAGAAAATTTTCCTGAATTTTCTTTGCTATAAACCTCACGGAGCCCGAGACCTTTCCAACGAATGCAAAACCGTGGAAATCAGTTCGTGCGTTCTGGAGTTATAGCGTCAGGAAGGAAAACCCGACTTATTTTTATTTAAAGAATATTATGACGTTTGAAAACAAGTATACCTACCTACCTAGTATTAACCTGGTCAGTGGGCTGATTCTGTATCGTTATCTCTATCCATTGGTTTATTTTCTGTTTGACACATGAGACAGATATAGCAATAGTAAGGGGGCAGAGAGCGACTTTATGTTTGTCTCCATCTGGATTCTGGTCCCTTTCTTTTGCCATATCTATCACACGTGTCAAAAGAAAATAAACGCATGGACAGAGTATAGCAACTCGCACTGGGTTAACTAAGAAAACGTATGCAAAAATCCTGTTCTGTATAATTTTTGCACAAGTTAGCAACAAGGAGGTATGGTATCCTGACATAATACCATACCAACTTGGGTTGGTAACTTGTGCAAAAATAGGATTTTTGCCTTCTTTAACCCAGTGCGAGTGCGCATCACCCACAGACTTCAGAATTGTCATGATAATGGCCAGCTGTAGTAGACCTGTGAGACACATTAACGTCCGAATTATTTTCGAAGCTGTTGGCAAAACTAGAGTAAGTTTAGGTTATTAGATTGTGTTAGATGTAAGTAGTAAGGTACATGACGATACTTGTACCTATCGATGATAATAGCTTGTACATTGGACATTGCACATCAACTCCTATATCAGAAATCAATTTAGCTATTCCCGAATTATTTGCATAGATAATCTTGGGAATTAGATAAGTTCTGATAAGTTATGAATAAAAGATAAGTTAGAATAAAAGTTGTAAAACGAAAACTGTATTTCATGAAAATTTGAAATTTGCATAGGTATTTGAGTACTTAAGACAGGATACAAGTAAGTACAAAGCTGTTTACTTAGATAAGTGCTTCAAAGAAATCTCCGCGTATTACCATTCCGTAAAAGGCTTTGGCCAACTTTACTTAGGCCAGTTTTACCCACACATCTACGAGTATATTTAACGGTTTAAAGGTCTGTTCAAACAAATAACCACTTTACTTTTAGGATGATAAAGTTTAAAGTACCAAAGCGTATTAATGAGTAAAGAATGTTATAAAAATTCTCACACGCAAAAGCTTGTCTCGAAGTCTCGAAGAGAAACCAAGAATTTGCAATTCATTCATGAGAAACTAAACTGACTACATAAACGACGAATGTACGGCCAAAAACGCTAAAACAGCATGTTCATGGGTAGACATTTTCTGAAATGCGCCGAAAGTGGATTGAACAGGGGTATAAATATTTGAGTTGCGGTAAGACAGTACAGAAAATTGACTTTTGGTTAACACTGATTGGATCAAAACCCCTAAAAACTACTAGCTTTTCCAAATTAAAAAAAAAAAAAAAAAAAAAAAAAATATTTAAAAATTCCAACCGCAAGGGGATGAAAGTTCGTATGAGAATTGAGTTCATGAGACTTGACTCAGTCTACTATGTAGTTCCATGATGTAGATTTGTCTATTAAATAATAGCTACACGATAATGAAGTGAACTAAGTGATAATTATAAAGGCAATTTGTGGCGTGGATGCACAATGTCACACTGTTTACGATGTTCTTAGCGCGGCTCAGTGCAAATTGTCTGATAGAGGTTACTGAAATTCACTGAAATACATTAACATATTAGTTAATTACGTACTTATTTATAAGAACTTAAGGGGATTTATTGAATTTATTTTTGTCTTTCTCACTCTCACGGATACGTTGGTAGGTGCGACATGCAGCTTTGCGGAAGAATATAACAGAAAACAACATTTTACCTAATTACTCTAAAACTAAGCCAGTTATCAAAAATCTGTTTCTAAGCGTTTTTGGATATTATTATTGCCGACACATTAAAACAAAAATTACAATTATATCCCTTGTAGATTCAGTAAAAAATTAGAAAAACTGAGATTTTGGACTTTTGGGAGAACTTTCTATAGAGAAAATTTTATCCAATCGTGTTTCTAAGCGATTTAAGATTAAATACCCAAAAGACATAGCGTTTAAATTTGAAAGTAATTGTCTTTATAGTTTTTAAATAAAACTTCATTCAAAATCGCTTAAATTATACGTCTTCTACGCCGTTAACGTACGCACGATTATTAGCCATTTTTTCATTCCCTACCCTCATGTACCTAAGTAATAATAAGACACATACTTTATTCGGTTTCACCACCCATTTCATATTAAGTAAGATTTTATTTTATTCCTTCCAATCGAAAATAGTATATTCATACTCTTGCTTAAAATGCCGCATAGCTCTGAAATTTTCATCACTCATCACACATTTAAAGTAAAATATTCATTATTCCTTGGACTTTTTTTAGGTGTGATTGGAAAATCCTATTATAAGGTAGCCAACTTGTGAGGTAGGTTGGATTTTACCAACTAAAACCCCCTCGATCGACATCCTCGGCACAAATTGTTGGAAGCCTCCGGGATCTCATACAAAAGCACCGGTTATGGAAATCTGAAATTTTGCATTGCATTTCTCCATCATACTGAAGAAAAGCGAGTGCTGCATTGGTGGCCGCGCGACCACACCAGGCCGCGAGGAAGACCGCGCGCTCGCTGGAGAGACGACATAGAGGCAGTCGCAGGACACACTTGGACGAGGCTCGCCAGCGATAGGGAACGATGGAGCAAGATGGAGGAGGCCTTTACCCGAAAATGGGTACCCAAAATAATAAGTAACTAAAATTGAACAATATAATTAAAAACAAAATTAAACACAAATCACAGACATGTAGTTTTGCATTAATGATTTCATTCGTTATTTTTTCCATTGTATAAATTTTAATTTTTTATTTTTCATGTTCGATTGCTTTGTTTAATTTTCTTTTCAAAAATTTTTTGACTACAATTGACATTGTATACTAATAATTACTCTGCTGAATGAGACGACATATTGTAATGTTATGGAACGCATGCATATATTTTGGGAATAAATGGCTTATTATTATTACTGAAGAAAAGGGAAAAGGGAAGTTCTTTCGAAATTCCCACGGGATCACCCGAGCGAAGCAGAGTGAGTGAGCAAGTTGATGATGATATTGATGACTTCATCATTGAAAATGCGTGATCCATCATGCGTGCTCTAGACTTGACGAAGGACGTAACTTAGACCTAGGCACTGAAATGATGCAACGGCTCTAGTAATGCACTCGGCTATTGGATTAGCTAATGCAAACAAGGTGCATCATTGACATGATTTGTTTTGTATGAGACCAAGTTCATTTTGCTCACATGTTTTGAGGTTGGACTCTAGCTACTCATCAAAATAGACCAGAGATTTTTGAATCGTCAAATGTATCACAGAATATTGCGAAATGGAAACTGAATTCGATTGTACTTAAGCATGAATTTGAAAAACCTATTGTAACAAATAATTAATTTAAAATCAAGCCATTTTATGACCGAGTTTATACACACTGCTTTTCACTTCGAATGTTAGATTACTTACTTGGGTTCAATTTCCGAGCGGATTAAAGATAAAATAGGTCAAGTAAGGATAAATTAGGTCTAAGTAAGTAACTGCGCGATTGCATCTACCTATGTAGATTTTGAAGCTAGGTACCTACACAGCTAACACAATTAATAAGTTTTAGGAAGATAAATATGAAGAAAATAGCTAAGAAAATAAATGATCTTGTTCTTTATTAGAAACTGAATGCCACAATTTCTAATTGACACGCAAAAACAATGCGTGTGGGAATTTTGCGAAATCACCTTTTAGACATGAATGTAGGAACAATACTCAATATTTCCAATGATAGTATGGCATGAATAATTAAGTACCTAGGTACCCAACGCTATTAGCGCTACATTATTTTAGGTTTACTTATTTACCCCGATAGGCACCTTTGAAATGGTGTACAACGATTTCGATACTTAAGTAAGTATGGTTGTTACCTGTGATTATGACATCAATAATATTTTTAGGTATAGGTACGTAGGTACTTACTCTAAAATTATTTGAGTCATGGTGTCAATGAATATGAAGTCTTTGTAATGAATTCGTTTACGAGAATCGTGCAACCGGTTTCTACTATAAAACGTCCTTGATTACTAAAGCCTTTCAAAAGTTTATAAAAGTAGCTACAGCAACTTCGGCTCTATCTATTTCGTACAATTTCATGCTCTTCATCTTGCCCTCTATATTTATCAGCTACCGTCCCAAGAGAATTTCTTTGCTCTATCACGATTCGAAATTAAAATCAACTATTATTTTGCCAAATTGTAGGTCCCACTCCTAAGTTTGTGTTTTGATTATTTCTTTAATTCTTTCTTTTTATATTTTTATTCTGTTGTGTGCAATAAAGTGTTTATCTATCTATCTATAATTTATAGCAACTTACACTCCAACAACTCCGGGCAAATCTCCAAAGAAATCCTTACGGACCTCCGACTTGTATTTGACGAGGCAGGGCATAGCAGGCCTGAAGGGTGTGGGGCCTTCCCGCCGGTACATCCTTTCAATCTCATCAGCATCATAAACAAACAGCAGATCCGGACGTCCGATGAGACCACCCAGCCGGACAATACGGCCGTACCGCTCCAAAAACAATTTAGTCACTTTCGCGAATTCCGAAATGTCGAACTGTCCGATGATAGGGACCATGCGCCACGTATTGCCTAGCAGGGGAATCGGTTTGGGGCCCGGGACTTCGGAGTAGGGTTTAGCATTGGCGAAGATTTCCTCGTTGAGGGCCGCAGTTGGGGCTACTTGGGATCTTTGCCGCTTGGAAAAGGGACATCCCGTTGTTGCTTGGCGGGCGTTCGAAATGCTGAACGGACGTGTATACGCGTTTAGAGAGCGCAGTGAGCGACCCATAGCGATTAAGCCGCGTCGACTACTGGGGACGCCGCGCCGGACGAACTCTCGGAGATCGTTTACCGTTGGTCTCACCGTATTGCAGTCACGGACATCGGCTCTGCATTCTCTTTTTTTATAGTGTTTATAGCAGTTGTTTTTTTGTTTCTCAACCCCGCATGAAGGTGATACGATTAATCCTGCCTATTGTTTATTCTAACATTTTACTTCGTGAGCTAGTGGGAAAAAGTAAAAGAAATGAGTAAGTAGGTAGATACTTAGGTAGCCTACAACCTACGTAGTTGTTAGAAAGTTAATTAAGTATGCGCTATCCATCTTTATAATGAGTTCCTATATCCTTCTTTACATTTTTGTTGACATTTCAAGTTTCGACAAGGGTGTCTATAATTTTTTTTAAACAGATCGAATCTGCGTTTTAAATATTGTCTTATTTAATTAAATAAGTATGTAAATAAGTATAATGAAAATGAAACATGAACATCTTTATTTTTCACATAGGCCTCATTAATAAGTTCCTATGAAAAGTCAAAATTCTACCACAGGTTAGAAAAACAGGTTTGCACCGAGAAGAACTGCCAAGAAACTCGGCACTTGCTCTTTTCAAAAATGTCATAATAATAACAATTTTTCTTACATATAGTTAGGTAATAGGTATAAAAATTATTACATAATTTTTAAAATAATAGGTAATCTCGTGAAGAAATGGAAGCATACTATGATACATAAACATAGTAGGTATGAGTCACCCGTAGGTAGGTACTGAACTATATTATGTACTTATATCCTTTTCACGCTCTTTTTCGCAACATGCGCGTTCGCTTCTGTGAACAAGTTACACTACATTTTTAGGTAAGATGTAGATTGAAGCATGCGAACCTAATCCAAATGATAAAAAGTCTGTAACTGGGATATAGTACCTAATTGGTGGATTTGAAACAGTAAATTCCATACGCATACCTAACTTAGGCCGAAACCCCATGATAATCTTTAAGGGACGGAATGAAACTACTTATATCCTTGTTCTGAGATCCACAGATCGCTCAGCAGGACGATCGGCTTAAAAAAGTATCAATCATTATAGAACTTAATCAATGTCAATACCATAGATTATAAGATTGATTATAATCTATGGTCAATACGTGATTTCCAAGTGTTGTGATTGGTCATGGATTGGTCAAAGACCTCTCAAAGACTCATGTTTTGACATTGATACAGTTCTTCAATGATTGATACATTTTTAGCCGATCGCCCCTCGGGGGCCTATTCCATAATTTTGACATTTGCAGTGATGATCACTGAATTCATGGCCACCGACTTTGAAAGCCACTCGGTGGATATGACATTTTTGCATTCTGTATCTTATTCAGTGCTCATCGTGTCATAGTGGCTTTCCAAAGATCGCCGGTGGCTATCGACTTTATGCAACTAAGTAAAAAAGCACTATCCATGTATTGGTACAGTAGAATTATAAGAACCTTTTTACTTTGTACGACTTATAACATGAGTTTGACAGTTTCACCGGTTCTCTTAGGTCGTAGGTTTTAATTTGGTTTATTTGAACGTTAATAATTATTTTACTATTAAAATTAATACTTACTACATAAAAAATATAAGGTAGGTAAGGTTAGTACCTATTAAATTTCGTATTCCTTTATTTTCTCAGTGGAGTCTAGAGTATAAATAAGAGGTGTGATTTATTTTATTTAAATTTAGGATGCCAGCGCGAAGAAAGCTGTCCGTACGGCAACTTGAGTTGCTTATTGAATTTGCCGAAAGCAACAGGGACATCGCCTCGGGGCGATTCGCCGGGGCTATGGCAAATCAGTCGGCACGAAGGGCTTGGGAAGCTATAGCCCTTCGGCTGAATTCAGTCGCAGAAGGTGCTATTAAGACTCCCAATGAATGGAAACGAGTAAGTTAACGCGCCATGGGCTTCACTCTCATTTAAGAACATCCTCTCATAAACTCTAGAGCATAATAAATACTTTCTTTCCCTGGCAAATAAAATGAGAACTGGGTAAGCGAGACTATATTAGTGAGAGAATTTGCAAGGTCCCATCATTGTTTTATATGACGTGTTCAAGGAACATGTATTCTATTAAAAGTAGAAGAGTTTCCCCTGACATTGATAAGTGCCTGTTAGAATGCAGAATCACGCACATACATATTAGCGATATTTTATAGATCCTCTATAAGTGAGATAGATCCTCCTGTAACTTCGCTAGGAACTCGGGTTAGTGAGATATCTCTAGAAGAGAAAAAGAGTTCCTTGAGCTCTCACATATCTATGTTTGACTGTACTTGAAAATGTTATACTTTTAGATGTATAACTAATGATTGTGTTTTTTCAACTTAGTACTGGATCGAATTAAAAGCAAAAACCAAAAACAAGGCTGCAAATCAACGACGCCATGAAAGGGGCACAGGAGGAGGGCCCAATAGATTTGCTCCCTTGAGTGACATAGAAAAAAGGATACTCGAACTCATTGGCCCTGCTGCAGTCCACGGAGAGCCAAGTGTTAGACTTCCAAGTCCAATACAAGTATTTTATTATTTGCAAAATTGTATTCTTTTGTCTTGAAATGTTGTTACTACGAATCATATAGGTATTAATGTAATATATTTTGCAGACACAAGATACTGAATCAACAGCCACAACTCCTATGCCAGAAGAGTGGCTGGACGAAAATTTATTTGTGGTTAATTCGTCTGAAGAGATGTCCCAACCAAACATAGAGCTTGCTACTTCTGCAGTGGCAACATCTCAGCTTGAGAGTCCACTTGCTGATGAGAGCACTAACACTGAAGCGCTCAGCCTGCAGGAGTACAGTTAGTAACTACTTACTAGAATTTAAAATAATTTCATGCATAAATCATACATCGATGCATAAATAGTTTCTATCGAAATTTATGTTTATTATAGTGTTTTATACGTTGTTGTAGATGCAAATGCTGCCCCTACTGATCCTCAAATACCAGATCGTCCGGCTGATCTGCCACAACGCAGTCGTCACACAAGTTCAAGGCGACAGAGACGTCAGTAATTTCATTTTTTCAATTTTTTAATGACCAGAATTCTTGGAATGATAGGGATATATTTCCATCTCCTCACAATATATCTTAAAAATTATGTAATAATTTTTGATATTATTTAAGAAATTGTATATGACATTTTTTTTTTAAAAGAGCAAGTGCCGAGTTTCTTGCCAGTTCTTCTCGGTGCAAACCTGCTTTCCGAACCTGGCGGTAGAGTTTTGACTTTTCATAAGAGCCTATTAATTGGGCCTATGTGAAAATAAAGATTTTTCATTTTCATTTTCATTTTCAACTTCAAGGAACAGTGAGTTCTATCAAAAATGATTCCAACTGCTTTCAATAGTAGGTGTGTGTGGTAAAGAATGTGTATAAATTTTTAATTATAACTTCTCTTGATAATTTTCTATATTTTCAGGTAGGGCCACATTAGGTGTGCCCCAATGGGCCCTAGATTTTGAAAACCGGCGCATGGAAGTAGAGTCAAAAATAGCAGCCACACTGGAGGCACTTTTAAGTGAGGTGAAGGAGATTAAAGAGACTTTAAACAAACTCCTTCCAACTCCCAGTGCTTCCAACTCTGTTTAAGTGCATTTTAGCATTTTATTACTTATTGTTATATATCTTGTTTATTAAAGGCTGATGATGATGTGATTAAAGGATTGTTACTATAAGTAATACCTATAAAGTAGTAGTGTGGTGTAGTGTAGATTAAAGGTATTATATTAATTACTAGCTGACCCGGCAAACGTTGTTTTGTCATATAATTTTTTTCTCACTGTTGAACAGAATAAATAGTATCCTCCTGGCTCTAAGCTACCTCCTCACCAATTTTCAGCCATATTGGTAAAGCTGTTCTTGAGTTATAAATAGTGTAACTAACACGACTTTCTTTCATATATAGAAGATTATACTTTAATATTAATATTATCACAATACTATCTACTTTATTAGATATTGATTAAAGGCCGATTTTTAATAATGTTCAGTAAAAATAATATTATCATTATATTACTTGGTTTAAAATAGGATAGTTCTTTGCTTCTCATAAACTTTCATAACTGTATTCACTGAGATTGTGTGAGTGAACAATGAAACACATGGGTCTCATATAGGATTGTTGAAGACTGATTGTTTTTTAATTTATAGAGATATGAATAATTAATATTTCGAAAGTTTGTTTATTTTTTTGTTGTTTATAATATGTTACTGGGATAGCAATACTTACTTGATTGTTGGTTTATTTTATATGAATGTGTATATATTTGTTTTTTTGGTAAGCGAGTAAATCAAAGAATCAAAGAATTTTCATAAAAGATTTATTAAAATACACAAATATAATATTATAAAATATTTTAAATCTTTAATTTTCATCATCCAAACTCAACTTCGGCCGATGCATCAAATCCAAGACAAAAGCTGCTGGCAAAACACTTCGAATCTTAAACAACTTTAAGCAGTTCTTCACGCCGGAACAGCTCCTCACTTTATACCAGCACAGATTTGATCATGCATGGAGTACTGTAGCCATTTATGGGACGGCTCTGCTGTCAGTACCAACTTGATGATTTGGTGGATAAGTGTGCTAGAAGACTCATCGTCAACCAGACACTGGTCAACAAAAAGAACCTTGAAGATCGTTAAGTTTGCCTAACTGTCAATGTTCTATAGAGTATATTTCGGAGAGTGTGCTCAGAAACTATTTAATTTAGTTCTCCTGTCATCATTTTACCATAGAACTGCAAGGCATAATAAAGGCTCTCAACCATATATAGTTGACGTACCAAAGACATGTATGAAGAGGTTTGATTCCTCGTTCCTAATTAGGTACTGCAAATGTCTGGAACACCCTTCCAGCTTTTCTCGCCACCTTCAACTTGGGCACCTTCAAGTTAAGAGTGAATAGGCATGTCCTAGGCAACGGTGCTTCACCTTAGACTGTATCATAACTTACCATCAGGTGTGATCACAGTCAAGTGCTAGCCTACATTAAATAAAATAGATGCAGCAATGAAATAATTTGGAATTATCTCCTTGCCTCCCACAGCCTTTGTACAAGCAAAGATCTTGTGTTATCACTGATCACTTCTGCATTTTGGTCACTGTGGAGTCCAAGGCGAAGCTGTTGAAGGTCTTCGTCATCAAATGCAGGCACTTCAACATTCTGTGCATTGGCAATATTGTGAAGAACAAAACAGGCGTTCACTATTTTGCCAGCAGTAATTGGGTCATAGTGTAACACTCTGTGTCCTAACAAACATCGCCAACGTGCCTTTAGTACACCAATGCACCGTTCCACTGTACTTCTGGCTTTACAGTGCAAATCTGTATAATATTCTTCAGGTGTTCCTGGAGCAGCGCCTAAAATTGGTGTCATCATGTAAGCTCTTTGTGCATATCCAGAATCACCTAAAACATTAATTGATCTATTAACTTCTATCGAAGTAGCAGCTTTAAAAATAAAATTAACTTCCTGTGACTTCCTAGTTTTTGTCCTACTCTTTCTTAACCATCAAAGGACCCACTTAAACCGATCATGAAAATTGGTGAAGCTACTTTCAAGTATTTGCAATAATTAAAATTCTTTAGTAATTTCAAAATTGATGTTTCTTCCATTGACATAGGTTTACTTCATTAGAAGAAAATAATTATCATATACATAATATAAGGAATTAAATAAAGTAGGAAGATACATGCCAAGTAGCCAACAGCGCTCCCTGTTTGAAAGTCCTTCCATGATACGTTTTATGGAGCTTTGGTTCCACACAAAGGAGTCGTGCGCTGCACCACCATATGATGCATCAACATGTGTTATGTTTAACTGAGCATCACAAATCTGAAATTTAAATAATGAATAAGTATATCTATTTATATTTTGATGTAAATAATATCTTATAGTATTCATATAGGTTGGAACTTACTATCAAAACATTTAAAGAATGATAATTTTTTCTATTAAAATATGTCTCTTCATGCTCAACAGGCCTGATTATGGCCACATGAGTGCCATCAATGCACCCTACAGTTCCGGGGAAACTGAATTTGCTCATAAAGCTAAAAGAATAAAATGAAAATATAAATATTAAATTAGTAATTACATTAATTAAACAAAAAAGTGTACAAGAGTACCTAATGTATTTTACTAAAGAAAAGATTACTGTTTCAACTACTTTAAGATATTCCTATTCATTAATAATGATTATTTATACTTACTCATTCATAATGATTTCCCTTTGTATTTGGGACACAGGAAAATTAATATATTTTTGAAGGACTTCACGCACATTGAGTGCATTGGTGACCTCATGTAGGCACCTACTAAATTTCGGTTGGGACATAGTATTATGTATTGAGGCGCCCAAATTGCGTTGGTATGACCCATTGGCATAAAAATTTAAAACTGCCAAAATCTGTAATAATAATTATACAAAGTGAATTACATAACATTCTTAGTTCAATATGAAACCTGTAAAAGGCCAAAGGTTGTGTGTGGTGTTGTTACTCCATGTTGCAACTACTGAACCGATTTTGGCCAAAATTTGGAATGGAGATGAGAATTATTAGAGGCCATAACCCTCTTCCAAATGAAGATTTGGAAGTGGATTATAGCCTAATATGAATATCACACTAATATTATAAAGGCGAAAGTTTGTGTGTGTGTGTGTAAGTGTGTATGTTTGTTACTCTTTCACACCACAACTACTGAACCGATTTGGCTGAAATTTGGAACATAGATAGTTTATAATTAAAACATAGGCTACTTTTTATCCCGGTTAAATCCATAGTTCCCATGGGTAAATATCCCATGGGAAAAACCCTTATTTTCAACAGTAATCTATAGCTACAGCTATAGGCAGATTACTTTAACAATCTTTCCTGAAAGTAGGCGTAAAGGTATTGAAAAGGAAATTCAATTTTTTTCTCAGGATTAGTAAAAAATCAAATTTAACGCGGGCGGAGCCGCGGGCAAAAGGTAGTATTAAATAATATGTCGATAGGCAACTTACTTTTATTTCGTTGCTTACAGCCGTTGTTCTCCTCATTTGTGGCAGATAGGGTGTTAATTCTGCTAAAACTTGTTGGAATCCCGATTTGCTGAGACGGAAATTGGCACGGAATTCAATTTCCGTGAGTTCTAATGGGTCACTCTTGTCCCGCAGTCGGCGCCTATATATCTTGAGCAAGTTTTGTTTGCGTCGCTCTTCAGCAAGCGCCAACAAATAGGCGTGAGCCATATTAATTCTGCAATGAAAATTTTCACGATTAACAGAATAAGAGCAAACGAGATTTGATGAAACTTTTTGTTTTTAATAACAACAATTTAAATATTTCACAAAACATAATAAATGCGATTCCTTGATTATTTATTAAGTTAAAGTTCATTACTTTTTTAGGTTAAAAAGTTCAACACAAAATTGGATTAATATTTGAATTTCGCAGACTCGCAGTGGCAAGTAGGCTGTTGTTGACAATAGTGGTCGAATATTATACTACTAAAATAAATAGAAACTAGATCACTAATACATAGAAGGGCTTTTACGTACCTTTAAAGTAGTCGGGTTTTATTGATGATCACCGAAAATCTCATGAACATTAGTACTTAGTAGTGTCTTTCGAAAAGTCACCGAAAAGGTCAATGACTTTCATTTGATGGTCACTTTCGCTTACAGAATACAAAGTACATACATATCGATACGAAGATTACTGTCAAAGTAGTATACAATTTCCTATATAATCTGTGTCGGTGGCTATGACAAATGAAGGTCACCGTGACGTCACGTCTGAAAGGCACTGAGAGATACGTAATACAATACAAAATCTGTGTTTGATGGTCATTCCATAGAGAATTTTGCCGGTGAAGGTCACTGAGTGATCATCACTGAGATACGGAATAGGCCCCCAGATAAGTCAAACTCAAAGTCAATACTCAAGTCCATAGAGTAATCTGTGCTCAAGTCTCAACCACAGACAACCCACAGCTGGTCTCAACAGTCAAAAACCAAAATAAACAATTTGGATTTTGGAAAGAAAAAGTTAAAATATTACTGTTCTAATGAAATAAGTACCTAGGTATTTGATGAAGAACAATCATGGACCATAAAAAAATCAAAAAACATCAGTAAGTTAATAATAAACATCCTTTTCATATAAAATACAATAAAAATATATTGAAAAAGTAAAATAAACCACCTACCTAACTTAGATCTTGCGTCCTTTGAAAGTATGATACTTTAATACGTAAGTACTTAGAGATTTAAAATCTTTCCCATTCCATTTTAGAAGGAGCACCCAAAATCAAATAAGACTTCTAATGAATTACATGGCAACTCACAAAAGCTTCGCGAATAGCGTTAGCAAAAAAGCATCTCCCTTTGAAGCTTGTAGCAAGGCAAAGGAATGGTGCGCGTTGCGAGCCCTACTTCGTAAACATGGCCCTGACAAGTCGGTTGAAAAGTGGAAACAGGCAAGTTTAGAGTTCAATAAACAATTTATGCCAAGTATATATATGTAACCTTAACTCAGTTTTTTTTATACTTTATTATATAGGCTAGCGCTTGACTGTGATCACACCTGATGGAAAGTGATGATACAGTCTAAGGTGGAACACGCTTGCCTAGAAGATGCCTATTCACTCTTGATTTGAAGGCACCCGGGTTGTAAGTGGCAGGAAAGACACTGCCTGGGAGGGTATTCCAGGCCTTTGCAGTGCGTATCAGGAACGAGGAATCAAACCGCTTCGTACGCGTAATTGGTACGTCGACTATTACAGTTTGGTTAAAATTTCAGGTGAAGCTTTAAATCTAGTCACCTTCATTCAAAGCTGAGCTTTTAAGAGGGTTAAAGCGAAAGACTGAACAGTAAAGAGTCACCTCAAGCTATCACTAGGCTGAAAGCTTTATACCCGTTCGCTGAAGCTAATTGTCACAAATAACTTAGAATACAAGAGCGAGTGTAGCAAGTTCGGTACTTGAGGGCACCCCGACTCGGATAACGGATAGTTGACGAAGAGGATCTTTCATCATCCTTCTGAGTGGTTATTTTCTTTAATGACCACCCAGAAATAGGAGCCCCGCAAAGTGGGTTCCGTTGACCGAGCTTTTAAGGAAGTCAAAGATATATCATGTTATAAGAAATATTCAATGCAACCAATTTCAAAACCCTTATCAAAATTTCTATCAGCTTCATAAAAGCCAGGGTGCCAGGGTCTTCACACACATGATTTTGAGCTTTCCCATTGTTTCTTGCGAATGCAAATGTCATGAGATGTGAGAATATATTTTGTAAATGCAAATGCGTATTTTTACTAGTGATGACAAAAGAGCTTGCATTTCTAAGCAGATAATATTTGTCTTACATTTACGGTAAATTGTAAATGTAATGCATTTTTGAAAAATGTACTAAAACCTAAATGTGTCCATTCCACAGACATGGAGAGATATTAAAAGGAAGGTACGAAAACAAACATTGGAGGCCAACAGAAGTGTTGAAACCTTTGATAAGGACCAAGTACAGTTTGAAAATGATACAATGAATAATGAATTGGACAAAATTAACAAACAAGAGTCTTGTAATGAGGATGTAGACTTTCCAGAGTCAGCTGATGGAGTAAGTATAATGATCCCCTAAGATGCAACTGCACATTAGCTTCATAAATAGGATGCCCTGTATTTTTATTATTATTATTAATTTTTTTTATTATTATTATTATTTGGGTAAAAGCCTCCTCCATCCTTTTCCACCTTTCTCTGTTCGTGGCCAAATGCATCCAACTTGTTCCTGCCACCTTTATTATATCATCAGCCCATCTTTTCTTCTGTCTTCCCACACTTCTTTTGCCTTTTCATTTAGTAGTTTGGTAAGTCAATCTCTCATCCTTATATCTGGACAAATGTCCTGCTCAATTCCACTTCTGTTTCAAACTAAAAAGTGCCCTGTATTAAATTATACAAACTCAGACTTTTATTCTTGTGAAGGAAAGGATGTTTTTAGGCAAAAGAAACAACCAGGAATTAAATTGAAGCTATGAATAATATATGTTAATTAATATACAAAAAAAAAACAACTGCAACTTGCATCAAACTACTGTTGAATACAGCCTTTCCAATTAAAAGTTTAAGACTTATATCGTTTTCTCATGGATACCAATATCAGAACTGGACCAAAGAGTATATAATCACTATGAACTGGACTTAATTGAAATGAGATCACATGGGAACTTTGTAATAAGAAAAGAATCATCAAAATTGATTCCCCCAGTCAAAAGTTATGAGGTAACAAACATAAAAAAAACATACAGTCAAATTAAATTAATAAACAAACGAGGTTCTCCTTCATCCTTTTTTTTAAGTTTGTTAAAAATAGCTTCAATTGATCCTTGATTCTTCTTAGACGAGTTGTCTTTATGAAGTTTAGCAATAAGGATTTGAAACTTGGACATAACCTCTTTGAATAAGTCCACAGTGCTCATTCTGATGTTTTAGCATAAGTTTCGAAGCTAAGCCAAGATATATTTCTGGCCTCCTGCCTGCCTCCTTCTTTTAATTCCAGGAACTCATACTTCTGGATATTATTATACATCACATACAATGACTTCTATGTATTACATATCTTAAATACTCCAGCTTCCTCTTTTTTATGGTAGTGACTTAGTGAGCACTTCCAGACTTAAACATAACTTTCAGGCTTATGAATTTTATAATAGATACTAGCTGACCCGACAAACGTTGTTTTGCCATATAACTTTTTTTTTCATTTAGGGACATAAAAATAGATAACCTGCTCCCAGACCCAGAGAATATATACTGAAAATTTCATAACAATCGGTCCAGCCGTTTCGGACGACTTTGGTAATTAAGAAAAGTGAGAGAAATTTATATACTAACTAGCTGACCCGGCAAACGTTGTTTTGCCTTATAAAATTTTTTCTCGCTTAGGGACATAAAAAATAGATAACAACCCGCTCCCGGACCCAGAGATAATACCCTGAAAGTTTCATAACGATTGGTCCAGCCGTTTTGGAGGAGTTTGGTTACAAAGAAAATCGAGAGAATTTTATATATTAAGATTAGAAAGAAGATTTTGTAATAGATAAAAGGAGATAGTTGAATTTAAACATATTTGCCAGTTTGTAACGTGTTTTTTTATCTCACGTCACATGCGAACAAGATATATCTTTTTTTTCTCTTTCTACTAACAATATTTTCGACTTTCGAGTTATTTAGTCTCAATAATCTTTGGTAGAGTGTACTGCCATGCTGTGGTCGCGGAATCTCTGGAAGTTTTACGTAGTCTGTGATCCAGTTTGACGTTTGACTTTTCTACCGACTTTCGCAGGCGTGCAAATGCCGTCTTGAAAATTTTCTTAATTTTATGCGATATTATGTCGCAAATACTATAAAATACCTAATACTTATTCAGGCAGATTGCCGAAATGTTTAACAATATATAAAACGGCGCCATTGCGGTAAGTGCATTGACCTTTGGTTTCTTAATCACGTGTCTTGCCATGTGGACGCCAAATTAAAATCATTTTTTCCTATTGTTACAGCCATTTCCTTATGGATTAGTCATTCCCTTAAGGATTCGTTATTTCCCTACGAATTGCGCTTTATTTCCCTATGGATTCGTTATTTCCCTGTGATTTCGTTGGACACGTTTTTTTTTTGGTCTAACTTATCAAACATAAACTAACCTACGTGTACGCAAGATCGTAAGGTTTATATAGCCTGACATCGCTTTACTTCGATTATGGACTGAGCTGCGTGATGCCCTAGCTGTTTGGTGGTTCCACTGCGATGCAGCATCCCATCGATGACCTTTGAACTTTGAACCTTATTTCACACACACAAGCCAGGATACCAGTGAATAGTCGTGGTGAGTGATACGAACATTTAGGTGATAGCTCCAACATAGGCTCGGACATTCCGTTATCATCCTAAAATATAAACTTAGCCGTGTGTGCAACCTTTTAGGTTATTTTATAAACTAAGTAAATTGTTATGCGGCTTATTTCAACCTCATAA
Organism: Coenonympha arcania; assembly: GCA_036785405.1. Classification (NCBI taxonomy): domain Eukaryota; kingdom Metazoa; phylum Arthropoda; class Insecta; order Lepidoptera; family Nymphalidae; genus Coenonympha; species Coenonympha arcania. Next base: position 6,897,061 of record JAWDAA010000030.1, on the reverse strand, counting down.
ATTAAGTAACTTTTTGTACTGTAATATAATTAATATAACCTAACATAAGGCAAGAGTAAAGAAATGTGGAATCGTAAATAATAAATTTGGTAAATTTCATATTTGAATATTTATTTATTCTCCATACAATTTCTATATTTAGATTATCTTAAAAGCAAACAGCAACGCCCGCCTTGAGATTAAAGGCCTAATGGACTGTCGACTCTCTCTCTATCCGGCACGGCTTCCTCCAGGGTGGTTGGCTGGCGCCCGAGGTAACTAAAATCATTTGTTTATCTTTGTTCATATTTATTTTAAATTTTTGCCAACCCCTTCTTAAATCAGCAGGAATGCTGTTCATTTTATGTCATTATTACCTATAAGAAAAGAATATAAAGCATTTCAATCATTTTATTTGAATATATTATTATTTTCCAATCAATTAATTCTAAATTTCTATTCTATTTTTTTTTATATTACAATTGGCAGCCCGTTGAACAGGGACTTGATTGTCATAACTTGATTGTCATAACCTGATTGTCATGACCTGATTGTCATAACATGATTGCTTTGTATCTGTTTGTCTTACATATTGCATAGGTAATTAAACCTTATTGTTCATAATAGTATTGGAGAATAAATATTTTGTTTCCTCTTTCTTGTCTTGTCCTTTTTATAATATAATATTGTAATTTTAAGGTGTTTTGTAATCCTGTTACATTATAATATAATATGTAAGTTAAATTGTATTAGATATTAAGATTTTTATCTTAACCTACTATCTTAACATAGCCTATTAAGTTCTCTTTTATACTAGCTAAGCTTGGTTTGTTCTAGGGTTGTATAGTATATAATATTGGTAAAAATGGATGATAAAAATAAGGATGTGTCCATACAGATAGACCCGGATGACATGATCATTCTGGATCAGGCCACACCGAATACCTCTAAGGCTGATCATACTAACCTGTCGAATCAGACTCTGTCGAATCAGACTATAAGTAACTATTATGTAAACAAACGTTTTGACTTTTCTAAGCTTAATGTAACATTTAATGGAAAGACTTGCCCGTTGGAATTTCTAACCCGTCTGGAAGAATTGAAGCCAGCGAAAGGATTCACTGACGAACAATGCTTCTTAGCATTACCTGTGTTGTTGACAGATATTGCTCTTAAATGGTTTCGTGCTAGAAGGATTTATCTAACAAATTGGTCACATTTTAAGATCGAATTTCTAGATCACTTCACCCCCAGGGATTTTAATTATCAATTAGAATATCAGATCAGGACTCGCAGACAAAAGACATCTGAAAGCTTGTCAGACTTTATAGTTGAATTGATGGACATGTCGGCTAAATTACCAAACCCCTTATTAGAGTCCACCCTATTAGATATTGCCAAACATAACATGCTGCCCCAATTTTCCTACCATCTGATCGGGCGTGGAATTTTGTCCCTAAACGAGTTGATTCAACTAGGTAAGGAAATTGAGTCTTACAAAAACAATTTTAAATCTTTGCATGATAGTTCTTCTCCCTCTACAAGTACAAAAAAAGAAATTAGTACACCCTCTGGCAGCAATAAAAGAATTAATAGTAAAGTTTTTGAAAATCAGAAAATTTCTTGCAGAAAATGTAATGGTAATGATCACATTTTTCTGAATTGCCCCGTTTACCCCGGAAAGCTGTGTTTCCAGTGTAAATACCCTGATGTTACCACTAAGGATTGCCCTAAATGTAATCTACCTAAAAAGGCCGTTTCTGTTCCAGAAAATAAGCCAAAAAACTAATTAGGTGTCGCCGTGACCGATTTTCTCCTGAAAACGATAGGTACACGACGACTGATAGTAATCTTGAATATTTTAGCAATAATTTATCAATAAATAATAATAATCTCAATTTAATATCTCAGATAGCTTCATTATTGCAATTTAAAGATTCTGATAACCGTCCTTACATGGCATTCTTCGTGAAAGGTCGTGAATTTTTAGGTTTGCTTGACAGCGGCGCTCAGATAAGTGTCCTTGGGAATAATTCTCACTTATTGTTTCAAAAAATGGGATTTGATATGTCACCTTCATCGTTCTCTGCTGCTACAGCTGATGGAAAGCATCAAAAAGTAATTGGTTGTATGGAGTTGCCTATTAGATGTGCTAAAAGAATTAGACAGTGTAAGTTCGCAGTCATTCCTTCGTTTACTAGTGATGTCATTCTTGGCATAGATTTTTGGATTACCTTTGACATTTTGTCGAAATTAAAAAAAGAAGTTTCTATTATTAATTCTATTGAAAACAATTATCCTTTTGAAATTTCATCTATTATACCGGCATCAAGTTTATCTTCTGATGAGAAACTTAAATTAAACAAGATAGTTCAATCTTTTGAAAATATTTCTTATGAAAAAAAAGGTTTAGGAAAAACAGATTTAGTTCAACATAAAATTGTAACCATTGGTGAACCCATTAAACAACGTTATTATTCATTAAGCCCTGCTAAGTTGAAAGCTTTAAATTCAGAAATTGATAAAATGTTGGCAGAAGGTATTATTCAACCCTCGAGATCTCCATGGAGTAGTCCGTTGGTTATGGTGACTAAAAAAGATGGTAGTCTCAGAGTTTGTTTGGATTCAAGAAAATTAAATTCAGTTACTATTAGAGATTCTTACCCCTTACCCTACATATCTAGAATATTAGTAAACCTTAGGGATGCTAAATTTCTTAGTTCTATAGATCTCTCTAAGGCTTTTTATCAAATAATGTTAGAAGAATCTTCTAGGGAAAAGACAGCGTTTGTAGTCCCAGGTCGTGGTCTATTTGAATTCGTGAGGATGCCATTTGGTGTAACAAATGCACCCGCTGAATTACAAAGACTTTCTGATCGTTTATTTGGACCAGAATTTGATAACAACCTGTTCTGTTACTTAGATGATATTATCTTAGTTTCAAAAGATTTTGAAAGTCATTTAGCTCTTTTGGATAAAGTTTATCAAAGATTAAAAGATTCTGGACTCACAATTAACTTAAGTAAATCTGAATTTTGTAAAGAAAAATTAAAATATCTAGGGTATGTTGTTGACAAAGATGGTTTACATACTGATCCTGATAAATTAGAAGTTATAAAAAATTATCCTCGACCTAAGTCTATTAAAAATGTTAGAAGCTTTATTGGTATGTGTTCCTATTACCGTCGATTTATTCAAAATTTCTCTCATTATGTTGCACCGTTGACTAGATTAACTCATGGAAAAAGGAATATAAAAACTAAATTTGAATGGAATGATGATGCTGAGCAATCTTTTAATTACTTAAAGAACGCTTTAATTACTGCACCAGTATTACAATGCCCCAATTTTGAAAAATCTTTTTCTATACATTGTGATTCAAGCGGATTTGCTATAGGAAGTGTACTCATGCAAGATGATGATTCTGGAAAACCCCATCCTATTGCTTATTTTTCTAAATTATTGTCCAAAAATGAAAAAAATTACAGCGTTACCGAAAGGGAACTTTTAAGTGTTTTGTTGTCCGTTGAACATTTTAGACCCTATATAGAAGGCACTGAATTTACCGTAGTCACCGATCATGCTAGTTTGAAATGGTTGATGAACTTAACTAACCCCTCTGGTAGGTTGGCTAGATGGTCTACTCGTTTGTCACAGTATAAATTTAATATTATTCATAAAAAAGGTAGTAGTCATACAGTTCCTGATGCCTTATCTCGTATAGAAATCTCTGAAATTGTTTCATGCCCTGAGGATATCCATGATCCTTGGTATGCAAAAATTTTTGTAGAATGTCAAAAACATCCTTCTAAGTTTAAAACTTATAAAGTAGAAAATGATACCTTATATAAATATGTTAAACCTAAAACTCTCTTAAATCAAAATTTAGCTTGGAAAATAGTAATCCCTAGAGAAAATACTTTAGAAACTATTAGAAATAATCATGATGATATAAATTCTGTCCATTTTGGTATACATAAAACTATAGAAAAATTGCGAATGCATTATTTTTGGCCCAAAATGTTTAAAGATGTTAAGGATTATATAAATAGATGCGACAAGTGTAAAGCATATAAACATTCCACTTCAGCTCCTTTAGGCTTTATGTCTAACCCTAAATTAGTAGATCGCCCTATGATAATGTTGTCTCTTGATATTGTAGGTCCCTTACCTAGGTCTTATTCAGGGTATGTTTACATTCTTACCATAGTAGATGTATTTTCTAAATTTTGTTGGATCTTACCTTTGCGTAAAGCAACTACTAAAACTATAACCAATTTATTACAAAAAGAGGTATTTCTAAAATTCGGTGTCCCTAAAATTTTGATTCTAGATAATGCTGTTCAGATGACGTCCAAAGCTTTTAGACATTTTATTGAAGGATATAAAATTCCAAAAATATTTTACAACACTTTATACACCCCCCAGAATAATCCAGTTGAACGCTATAACAAAACTATTGAGACTTGTTTAGCTTGTTATGTTGAGAGCGATCATAGAACGTGGTCTAAATATTTACCCCATGTTCAAGCAGCTATTAATGGCACAATTAATTTAGTAACAGGATACACACCTAATTTTCTAATGTTTGGGAGGGAAGTTTTTCTCGATGGATCCCTACATAAATTTAATTTAATCTCTGACCCTTCGGAGTTAATCATTGGTAGTCGTTCAGATTATTCGGACGCACTCCTTACTTTAAATAATATTTTTAATAAAACAATTAGTAATTTGGCTAAATCATATAAGCGAAATGCTAATTATTATAATCTCGGTAGAAAAGGCATTTCTTATTGTGTTGGAGACATAGTTTGGAGGCGCAACTTTGTGCAATCCAATGCTGCTTCGTTCTTTTCAGCTAAATTAGCTCCTAGATTTGTAAAATGTAAAATCATAAAGAAAATTTCAGATAATGTATATATATTAAAAGATTTAGCAAAAAATAGTACCGGTAGATACCATATAAAAGATATTCTTAAAAATTAAATAAAATTAAACTTTCAACTTTCTCCTGAAAAGAACCTAACAGATACCAATGCAATAAGGACTAATAATATTATTTTGCATAGGATTCTTGGCTTTTGTCAATCCTATTCAATTTTTTGGGTTGTGGTTAAGCACATGCTCCACATTACCAAATTGTATATATTGTATATTTTGTTTAAAGATAAGTTTGTTGTCTTTTAATTTTCCTAGTACATATGTATAGACCATATGTGGGTTCATGTTTTGTAAATATTTAGTGCCTTGTTTCACACATGTGAACAGGTATCTATTGTAAATATTTTGTGCTTTGTCTCGCACATGCGGACAAGCATTATATATATAATTCATCTTTGGCCTTGTCGCACACATGTGGACAAGTAGGCTAGGTCTTTGCTTAGGCAGGACGATGATTTCGATGTCGCTCTTTTGTAGTGCATCATTTTGGGTGGTTCGACACTGCGCGGCGAGGGTGCCTCAGTGCTTTGTTCGGTTGCATACCATTCCAAAAAATCTTTAGCTAGGTTAGTTCGTCAATGCGCGGCGAAGGTGCCTCAGTGCTTTGAACGGTTGCATACTAACTCTAGATTCTTTTATTTTGGCTTAGTGTTGTGTTAGGTTGGTTTATCACTTCACGGCGTTAATGCTTAGTGGCTTGATCAGTTGTATACCAACTCTAATCACCCACTCTTCAAAAGTTTTCTTCTCTTCTTCGCTAGTTTGGTTTACCATTTCACGGCGTTGGTGCCTAGTGTTCTGGTCAGTTGTATACCAAACTATGCAACCTTAGTATAGAAACTTTGTTTTGTTAGATTGCTTATCAATCTATTTCAATAATTTACTTTTGGCTCTAAATTCTTTGTTGTTGTAAGTTTAATATTTCTTGCTTTTGCCTTGTGTAATTATTTTGGGCAAAGAAAAAAAATTATTTTTTTCTTTTTTTTTCTTAGGAAGGGGAAAAATGTAACGTGTTTTTTTATCTCACGTCACATGCGAACAAGATATATCTTTTTTTTCTCTTTCTACTAACAATATTTTCGACTTTCGAGTTATTTAGTCTCAATAATCTTTGGTAGAGTGTACTGCCATGCTGTGGTCGCGGAATCTCTGGAAGTTTTACGTAGTCTGTGATCCAGTTTGACGTTTGACTTTTCTACCGACTTTCGCAGGCGTGCAAATGCCGTCTTGAAAATTTTCTTAATTTTATGCGATATTATGTCGCAAATACTATAAAATACCTAATACTTATTCAGGCAGATTGCCGAAATGTTTAACAATATATAAAACGGCGCCATTGCGGTAAGTGCATTGACCTTTGGTTTCTTAATCACGTGTCTTGCCATGTGGACGCCAAATTAAAATCATTTTTTCCTATTGTTACAGCCATTTCCTTATGGATTAGTCATTCCCTTAAGGATTCGTTATTTCCCTACGAATTGCGCTTTATTTCCCTATGGATTCGTTATTTCCCTGTGATTTCGTTGGACACGTTTTTTTTTTGGTCTAACTTATCAAACATAAACTAACCTACGTGTACGCAAGATCGTAAGGTTTATATAGCCTGACATCGCTTTACTTCGATTATGGACTGAGCTGCGTGATGCCCTAGCTGTTTGGTGGTTCCACTGCGATGCAGCATCCCATCGATGACCTTTGAACTTTGAACCTTATTTCACACACACAAGCCAGGATACCAGTGAATAGTCGTGGTGAGTGATACGAACATTTAGGTGATAGCTCCAACATAGGCTCGGACATTCCGTTATCATCCTAAAATATAAACTTAGCCGTGTGTGCAACCTTTTAGGTTATTTTATAAACTAAGTAAATTGTTATGCGGCTTATTTCAACCTCATAAATTAAGTAACTTTTTGTACTGTAATATAATTAATATAACCTAACATAAGGCAAGAGTAAAGAAATGTGGAATCGTAAATAATAAATTTGGTAAATTTCATATTTGAATATTTATTTATTCTCCATACAATTTCTATATTTAGATTATCTTAAAAGCAAACAGCAACGCCCGCCTTGAGATTAAAGGCCTAATGGACTGTCGACTCTCTCTCTATCCGGCACGGCTTCCTCCAGGGTGGTTGGCTGGCGCCCGAGGTAACTAAAATCATTTGTTTATCTTTGTTCATATTTATTTTAAATTTTTGCCAACCCCTTCTTAAATCAGCAGGAATGCTGTTCATTTTATGTCATTATTACCTATAAGAAAAGAATATAAAGCATTTCAATCATTTTATTTGAATATATTATTATTTTCCAATCAATTAATTCTAAATTTCTATTCTATTTTTTTTTATATTACAAGTTCTAGTAATTAATATAATAAAAAGCTTGGCTTTGTTTTTCAGCATGCTTCAAAAGAGACTCAAGCTAAAAAATTTATGTAAGTACTAGACTATAAATATTTATTATCCATGAATAATAACACATTTCAGTATTATAAATACAAACTCTGTGTTTAGACTGGAGCAGATTGTCTAATTGCTTCAAAGCTGGTTTTAGGGTTATGCATCACATAAATGTATAGGAATTATATCCCAAGTGTGTTAAACACAAATCAAAAAGATAATCAATTATGCATCACACTTTTTTTACACTTTAATTACTTCAATTTTATTGAATGCGACTACAGGCTGTTTGTTGTTATAAATAAATAAATTACAGTTACATTGAATTGTTAACTTTCTTGTTTTAAGCAGGAGCACAGAGGCTCAAAACAGAATATTAATCAACTACATGGAAAGTCACAAGACCTTTGCCTACTTGTCGTGCAAGATTGTGCTCAACCCGTTGGACGCCAGTCGAAAAGCGAGAGAGTGGAGCGCGCTCCGGGCTCTCCTGCGCAAGCACGGGCCCGACAGGACTGTGAAACAGTGGAAGACGGCAAGTGTTGGCACAGATTACAAGTCTTAGATATATTTTTTACCCACGACGGAACGGAGTACGGGTATATGCGTTTAGGGTGAGAGACCGTTTGTACATTACTCTGTTAAAAAGATTTTATGTTTGTTTGTATGTTAAATTGTTCACAAAAACCAATAATGCAAAAATATTTTTGTGTGTTTGTTTGTTGGTTTGTTTGTTTGTGTGTGCACATCAATGTTCCCATTTATTTCATAAACGGCTTGACCGATTTAGATGCGGTTTTCTGTATAATGTTTGGTGTTCAGCGGCAATGGTTCTTAGATAGTTGTTACGAACATCGATCACCAGGGGGCGCCATAAAATACATTTATATTGCAAACAAATGTTCCCATTTATTTCAAAAACGGCTGTACCGATTTAGATGCAGTTTTCTGTATAATGTTTGGTATTCATTGGCGATGGTTCTTAGATAGTTGTTACGAACATCGATCACCAGGGGGCGCCATAAAAAACATTTACAGTGCAAACGAATGTTCTCAATTATTACAAAAACGACTGAACCGATTTGAATCCAGTTTTGTATAAAATATTAGTGAGTCATTGGCAATGGTTCGTAGATAATTGTTCTTGTGATTGAACAGCAGGGGGCGCCACAATAAACGTCTCTTTATGACTTGGAAGGGATGATGCCTTCAAACGCTGCTAGAGAAGCTAATGGCTAGTTTGAAGAGTAATTTTCATTTTTTAATAATAATATAATTTAAATTACATTAATATATTAATCGAAAAACTATAAAACAAGTGGAAAATTAAAAAATTTTAAAACACCCACGACTTTTGCAGACTTGTAATTGAAAAAGGATTAAATAATTTTTTTGAAACTCCCCGACTAAAGGAAAGTAAGAACTAAGAACCTATCAGTATAATTACAAATCCAAGAAAATCCGTCGGAGCTGCCATTGCTATTTTCGTTTCCAATATCAATTAATGTAATTAGTAAGTATTAATAAACTGCCGGTATATGAGAATTATCAAGAAATTGAATTGGTCATCAACTGGTAAACAGCACCATCAACACCGTCATAGGCAAAACACAGCAGCTCCGGCGGATTTTCTTGGATTTGTAATTATACTGATAGGTTCTTAGTTCTTACTTTCCTTTAGTCGGGGAGTTTCAAAAAAATTATTTAATCCTTTTTCAATTACAAGTCTGCAAAAGTCGTGGGTGTTTTAAAATTTTTTAATTTTCCACTTGTTTCTTATTTATTTTTTTGTTTTAAATATTCATATTTCACTATATTATTGAAAATAACAATTTAACAAAACTAAGACCTATTTATAAAAACAAAAAATTAAGAAATCTAAAACAAAAACTTACTCTAAAGACTCATCGAAGCCGATGCAGTGAGGCATAGTACCCAAAATACTGGCAGCGTTACCTTTTTGGATGGCCAAACTTATCTTTTGGCCAATGTAGCTGCCAGCTCTTGGATTCCCGGTAGACTCGATTACCCTTTTCGATATTTCACCGAAAAGGGAACGAGCCCCCGGGCCCCACGGCCCCAGGTCTCAACTCCAAAAGGCGCAAATATGAAACTTCCATCAAGAGCTTCATATTTACGCCTCTTGGACTGCTCAGCAGTGGTAGCTGCCGCGCCCGCCATGGAAGAGGACGCTTGAATGTGGGACGCAGCCAATGTATCAGCACAAGTTGCGTCCCACACAAGAAAGGAACCAAGGAACGAGCGTCATTCCATCAGGTCTCTTACCATCGCTGCGGGTCAAGACAGCTGGTATTTTGGCGGAAGCAAGAGACCTTCGGATGACGTCGTTGATGGAGCTATGGCGGGAGAAGCGACCAGCACTCTTCGAACAACTGAGACCGTGGTGACCGTAGATATCTACGCGATCGCTGCAATGGCATAGATTAAGTATTAATGATGTAGGACAATATTCATTTGTTTTGCTATAATCCGCTACTTGTCTGCCGCTGCAGTATCTAGAGTTAATCTAAGTTGCAAGATTGGTACAGAATTAAGACTTGATTAACGTGGGAACATTTTCTTGCTTGATGCAAAAATTATCTTGCATTATTACAGCACAGGGAACTCTCAAAATTGCGTGTATAAAGTTGAGGGGAAATATGATCATGTTCAGATTAGTTTTTAGGGTTCCGTACCAAAATGGTAAAATGGAACCCTTAAGGTGCGACTTTCTCCGTCTGTCTGTCCGTCACACTCGATTATTTCAGTAACTACCGGAGCTATCGATTTGAAATTTGGAATAGTTGTGTATATTAGTGGCCCAATGACACTGGAATAAAAAACAAATAGAAATTATTTTTGTTCTTATTTAAAAAGGGGGGAAAATCGGAGGGTTGAAATTTAAAAGTGAGATAACTGTACTGTGTGGGGTATCATATGAAAGGGTTTACGTTGTACATTCTAAAACTGATTTTTAATTATTTTTAGTCATGATAGTTTTTGATTTATCGGGGAAAATGTCTAAAAAAATACCGTTCCCCCCCCCTTATCTCCGGAGTTTACCAATCGAAAAATCTCAAATAATTATGGTCAATAGGAATTTACGTATATTTTACAGGAAAACTATAGCCAATGCTCTAACTAGCATAGTTTTTTTTATATTAACAATAAACCTCTACAAACAAAGTTAGTTTTGCGGTTCATTAACAAAGGTAATTACAACGCAAGTTCTTCTAAGTACTCGTCGTCAAATAAACATATTGCTTTTTGCTTGATTGTTTTGCTTCAGTACTTCTTGAGTACGGAACCCTCGGTGCGCGAGTCCGACTCGCACTTGGCCGGTTTTTAATACATCATGTACTCATGATTGCAATCTTGCCTGATAGTGAATAGTGATACACAGCATTGCACCGGAATTCGCTTACTTGGATTGTATGTAGGACCACACCTGTTGAAATACAAGTAGGTGTGTGGGAAGTCAGAAACCAAGAGATTTTTTTTTTACAGACATGGAGTAATCTTAAAAGAAGAACCTTAAAGCCCAAATCAGAAGCTAATAAGGGAGAAAATTATGTGGAAAATTCATCCTCAGAAATTGCAAACCTGATTGAAGGAGTGAGTATTTGCTCTTTTGCATATTTCAGACTAGGCATTGGTATTATGAAATCCTTGGAAAGCTTCTTAGTTCTCATGTCCACTAAAAACTTGCCTTTAGCTTCAGCAGACAAGTTAACGGGAGTACGGGATTCATTTTCTATGAGACCTTGCATCTTGCCTTTCATGATTCTAGCACACTGAATTTTTTTTAACCGACTTGATAAAAAATTGGTCAAGTGCGAGTCGGGCTCGCGCACTGAGGGTTCCGTACTATCAAGACTCATTCTCAATAGTACGTATAAAGTAAACTAAACATCCCTGCCCATAGAATTTAAAAACCGGACAAGTGCGAGTCGGACGTGCAACGCCATCTGTCGTCATCAAAGTTAAACAAAATATTAGACTTGTTGAATATCAATTCAACACGTATTAAAAAAAACTACTCACTAGATCTCGTTCAAACCAATTTTCGGTGGAAGTTTGCATGGTAATGTACATCATATATTTTTTTTAGTTTTATCATACTCTTATTTTAGAAGTTACAGGGGGGGGACACACATTTTAACACTTTGGAAATGTCTCTCGCGCAAGCTATTCATTTAAGAAAAAAATGATATTAGAAACCTTAGTATCATTTTTGAAGACCTATCCATAGATACCCCACACATATGGGTTTGATGAAAAAAAAATTTTTGAGTTTCAGTTCTAAGTATGGGGCACCCCCAAAATTTATTACTTTTTTTTAAATTTTGTGTGAAAACCTTAATGCGGTTCACAGAATACATCTACTTACCAAGTTTCAACAATATAGCTCTTATAGTTTCGGAAAAAAGTGGCTGTGACATACGGACGGACAGACGGACAGACGGACAGACAGACATGACGAATTTATAAGGGTTCCGTTTTTTGCCATTCGGCTACGGAACCCTAAAAAGGAGGAGGTTCTCAATTCATCAGAATCTTTTTTTTATTTATGTTCCCCGATTACTCGAAAACGCGTGGACCAATTTAAAAAATCCTTTTTTTGTTTGAAAGGGTATACTTCCCAAATGGTCCCATAGTCATCAGGTCAGGATCTGATAATGGAATCCTGGAGAAATCGTTGGAATTCTTCAAATTCTTCTTTCTACCATAGAACGGCGAGACGTCGAGAGAATTGGCATCCTTATGTGGTTGATGTCCAGCGTACTCGGACGAAACGCTTTTCTTCTACGTTTCTGATACGAACCGCTAAGGTGTGGAACACCCTTCCAGCTTCCGTGTTCCCAGCCAAATACAATCTGGGTGCCTTCAAGAGAAGAGTGAATAGGCATTTTCTAGGCAAGCGCGCTCCATCCTAGACCTCATCATTTCTGTTCATCAGACTTGATTGTAGTCAAGCGCAAGCCTATCAATATAAAAAAAAAAAAAAAAAAAATTATAAGCACACTTGAAGTGATTTGGGTATTGTTTGAAAGAGTATTTTTTTCCAGGTTGTCTTATGGTCATCAGGTTGGGATCTGATGATGGGTTCTTGGTAAAATCGAGGGAACTCTTTAAATTTTGCTAGTATACTTGAAGCGATTTGGGTATTTTTTATAGTTACTATTGCACGCAAGCAAGTACTTGCGACTTCGAATTGGTGTTCATTAAAAATTATTTCACTCCTTGTAGTGGCATTTGAAGTCATCATTTTGTTAATGTATGTACTTTTTTTTAAATTACAGGTTGGTGCTTCAATAAAAGAGGAACCGTCAGCGTATCCTTATGAAATACCAACCATAGAAGTGCGAGCTTCATCCCCTATGCAGCTTATTTTAACAAACACAGACACATTTGCCTCAAAAACTGTGTCTGCCTGTTCACATACTACCTGTAATTCCAATCCCATTTGTGCAAATGTTTGTCCAAACGTATGCTCCAATAATTCCTCAAATTTTTGTGAAACCTCAACTACAGCGACTTCCCAATGTTGCCTGAATTCGCCTGATAGTACGACGATAGATTTATTAATTCAAGAAAATACATTGCTTCAAGTAAGTGAGAAAGTACTTTTACTTACTGTACCTAATCTTGTAGCGACCGTAAAAATCTGACCAGATATCTATCTATCGCAAGAAGTGTAAAAATTGCAGGCAAAATAATGTCAAAGCACAGTAACCTACAGTCGGTAAAAGTAAAAGAAGAACATATTCACTATTATACATAATACTGTACATATATAATACTAGCAGTGCCGGCGGACTCCGTTCCGCATTAGAAATATTTTTGTCCCAAATTTTCTTTACGACTTGGGTTACATTATTCAAGTGTAAGTAAAGATGCGTAATTAATTTTGAAAATTATTATAAGTAGCACTCCACAATAACATAGCTTTCTGTTGGTGAAAGAATTTTAAAAATCAGTTCAGTAGTTTCAGAGATTCCCTTACAACATCACAAACTCACAAACCCACAAACGTTACCTCTTTGTAATATTAGTATAAATAATTGCCTATGACACAGACTATGTAGAACCTGATATCAAATTTCAAACAGTTGTGGAAGGTGGCCTAAAATAAAACTTTTAAAATTTTCTTGTTTTCAGAATATATGCAATTCTTTGGAAGAGCGGAATTCAAATCTGAAAATGATAAACATGATGGCAAGAAGAAAACTTAGGTACAATATGCTTTATTCATCATCATCATCATCAACGGCGCTACAGTCCTTTGTGGGCCCGGGCCTACTCCAAAAGATTCCTCCATCGGTTTCTGTCCATTGCTTTCGTTTCCCAATTTTTTATTCCTACGGCTTTTACATCCTGCTTCACTCCATCCAGCCAATGAAGCTTTGGCCGACCAACATTTCGACGGTTGTCTGGGTGTGAGATCAGTAGTTTTTTTTGGCCTCTGGTCACTCATGCGTTGTACATGTCCAGCCCACTGTCTTCGATCAATCTTGCGATCTTTATATGCTTTATTCAAGTACGACTTGCTTAATCTTATGTACTTGAGTTGTAACACTTACAATTAATTATGTTTGTTTACAGGTTTCAGTACCGAAGACGATATTAATAAAGAGATAAAACAGTTTTTAATAAATGCATGTAAGTTATATCGACTTTTTTTTGGTTTTACTTATTACATTTGACTTTGAACAAAACTAAATTTAGTTTTGTGGTTCATTAACAAAAGTGACTCATTAATTATGGTAAGAAACTATTTAACTAGTTAATGGCAAACAATCATACACACTCAGTCTTATAGTTATTGGGATTCAAAGGATTATCAATGTCATAAAGTAATAAAATTTCAATAATTTTGCTTGCAATCTTAGCTGCCTCAAAAGAGTTCATGAGATTCAACTTTTTTGTCACCAACCTACCAACTCTACCATATTTAGTATTATCTGATTCTATACCACCATTTTTGAAACTGTTGAACATTGTAAGTAAATTCTCAGCAAGGCCTTTGCACATTGTTTCTGAAGTATTTGTAGATACTATGGTAGATGGTTCTTCTCTAGCGGTAGATTCCTTTTCAGTATCTTGCAAGGCTTCTTCCTAAAATGACAATAAGCTTTTGTAAAATAGTTTTTTTAAATGAATATATAATATTACAGCACAAACATTTGTAAACATTACAATGTTAGGAAACATATTTTAATCCACTGCACCAAGTTCATTAAGAAATTTTACAAAAGAAGTTATCCAATTGTCTTTTATAATATGATGGACAATATTAATTTGTCAACAAGCAACTTGACTGTACAACATGATTTGTCAACATTGAACATGAACATACATCATCATCTTCCATATTAGCCTTATGTCTTCTGTTGACATTCCTCAAGAACTGACAAGCATTCCACAAGTGCCAACTGACTTGGTATTCCTGAAAATTTTACTTAATATCAGTTTGCACAAAACACGAGCTCTGAGTTGGATGCGAGTGCCTGCACACTGTACGCTTCCATCTGACGGTACATGGCATTCCGGAGAGATTCTGCGCACAGTTTCTACATTCAAGGGTCTCATAATTTTGCACAATAAACAAGCCTATATGTTAGTCCAGATTATAAGCTATATATTCTCCTAACTTCAGTGAAATTGGTTCAGTAGTTTTTGTGTTGAAGAGTAAAAGCACATCTATGCATAAAAACTTGCATTTTTAATATTAATTAAGGAGTAAGGAAGGAAGACATTTGCTTTTAACACATTCAAAGAAACTACCGATGACTTGTTTATTGCCCGTGATCCCCCCGATAGTCTCCATAAGGGTTCAGATGGTAATATATTTTTTTTTTGCCCGTGGAACCCCTAAAAGCTCCAGGTGTACCACGGGCAAAAAATTACCCCTAGGGGGAACGTCGGGGGGACCACGGGCAATAAACGCGATGACTTTCCCTCCGACTTTCATACAACCAAGACCCGCGCTCGTCTGGTAACAGACGTAGTAGCTAACGGGTAGCAACGGTAGATACTAACCCCACCGTTGGCGTGACAATTCTTCAATTTCCTCAAATGATTAGCAAAAGTGGACCGAATGTTCGTCCAGCGCTCTTTGACGGCCTGACCAGTGAAGTCGTTGCCGTATTTGGCCGCAAACTCATCGTAAGTACGGTCGCGATGGGCGACTGATGTGTATTTAGGATGTTTCGGATTCCAGATGTTGGGTCTTCTTTGTATAAACCTGACCAAGCGCAAGTTCATCCTTTGCGTCCAGAACACCTTTTCCTTGGCGAAGTCTGATAACATTTTGTATGCTTACTTTTGTAGTATTTTTTTTTAATTTTCACTTCGAATAAACCGTATTGGAAATACTTGGTTCACTTTGAAAGAAATTAATAAATCTTTTCTTGGTATTTTTTTTAGGTTTTTATTTTGTTTGTAAACACAAAATTTCCCTTGAATGACAGTTGACAGCGTCACTGCGTCAGTGCTTATTTTACTCTATGGTCAGTGCTCTCGTTAGAGAGTAGGTATACGTGTTCTGTGCGTCAGTGTCAGCAAGAATTATACATAGTGCTCAGTGCTGCTTTGGCACAAACAAAAGACAACAACAACAATATTTTAACAAGTAGCGATTTATTGAAGTAGGTATATTTGATAATTATTCACAAAATATCGGGGAAAAATGTATATAAAACAAATACAGGCTTAGAGCGATTTGGTATTTTTGGTATAATCCTGTATATTTTTTCTGTTTTTAGTATTTGTTGATAAAGTAGCAACAGAAATACATCACCTGTGAAAATTTCAGCTGTCTAACTATCACGGTTCAAGAGAATATACCTCCGAGGAATATACAGCCTGGTGACAGATGGACGGACAGACATCGAAGTCTCAGTAAAAGGGTCCCGTTTTTGCCCTTTGGTTACGGAACCCTAAAAACAAAACAAATGTAGTGAAGGAAGTGATTTTCTCTGGCTTTAACATAGATCGTAGAATCTTTTATCATTGGGCTTTAAGTACCTATATTTACTCTGTAGTAACTAAAAAAGTGCTTTATAGTCTGTGGTGTAAAACTAGTTTTGTGGTCTGTGACCTGTGTACTCTATTGTGTGGTCTGTGACTCTATGCTCCAAAAAAAAAAAACGAAACGATTTACAAAATTACAATTCAGTGGGTTGTTGTTACAATTAATTACATTTTAAAATATGTACATAATTTGAATTATTTTCTTATTTATTGTTGTTTCTGTCGAACAATGTTAATATTCTTATAAGTACGATGGAGCAAAAGAGAGTAAAAAAGTAATTCACTGAAAAGAGCAATGGCCATTTTCATTTTCTGTTATTATTAACCTAAACCGAATAACATTAATGTTTACTTTACAGCAGGGCCACAAATGCCCAATTAAAGGTATTATTAAATTACATGATCAGCAACAAAGTATTCGCGAGCGGAAGGCTGTATGGTTCTGTGGAGGACGCAGAAGAAAGACAGATTAAAGAATGGAATAATTTAAGAAATCTCCTTCGTAAACACGGCCCTGACAAATCCGTGACACAGTGGAAGACGGTAAGTAGGTACCTGCTTAATATTTAATATTCTTTAAGAAAATTCATGGACACATGGTGCTACTGTTTGCTTGTACGATAAAGGTTTATGTAAATTGTTCAGATGCCCATATCCTGAGATTTCTTGTCAGTGGTGTAAAGAAGTACAAATTGGCTCTGGTTTAAATAGCTGATTCTGTGAAGTTAAGGTCAAGACTCCTGACTCATTCATGCAATCACTGAATTATGATCCCCTAGCCTGAAACACTGATGAACTGATGTACTGTTGGTCCTAGCAAGCTGAAACTTTTCTTAAAGTTTCATTTCACAATGTGAACAAGAAATAAAAAGGATTTCTCAAAATCACTGAAATACCCAGACAAAGGAAGTGTGAGCTTGTAATGTCATATAGAATTAATGGTATTGTTACAGCCCTTGAACTAAGATTGTAACAAAGAGTTGACACAGTCATACAACTGATTTAACCATGGAACTGCAGCCTGATCACAGAAAAATACTTGTATCAATCATTGCATCAGGGGTGTCCCCGATGTGTATAAATATTGTTCAACTTATTTACTACTTTAGCTGAGCAATCCATTTAGCCATGTAGACCAGGGTAGATAGCTTTAAAAATAATAAAAAAAGAAATTAAATAATAGTAGGATAAAACCTATTATAAATGGAGGAGAATGTTATAAAAATTAAAGGAAAAATAATTTACGGTCGATCCGAGTTCGGGAACAGGGGGGGAGGGGGGGTTAAAGTGTAAAAAATGGTTTTCCTTGATTTCCGGCAAAACTACAAGTCCTATGAAAAAAAGTTAAATGGCAAAGTTGTAGGTAATAAAAAGATCTACAACTTTTGTATTTCCAATTTTTTCCCATAACCTCAAAATTTAGGTGAAAAATTCAAAAAACCAAGTTTTTGGTTTTTTATTTATATCTTTTACAAAAAAAATATTTTTTACACGAAATTTGGTGAAAACTTACCTTTTTATATCCCAAATACGCTGTCATTTATTTGACTAAAAATATTTATTTTTTTCACCTTATTTTGAATTAATATCGAAAAAGCACCCTCATTTTCAATCGAAAATTCACCCGTCAAAATATCAGCTTTTTTCAAAAAGTTGGTATGTTTTCTATTCGTTGAAATCTCTACTTTCCGATGGTGAAAAAAAAATATATGTTACTTTAGTAAATCTTCTCAGAAAATGCAAAAAATCTAAAGAAGATTTGACAACTTTCTCCAAATATCTTATTAAATAATAATTTTATTAACTTATTTGTTTGTTAATTATTGAAGTATATTTTGATTTGCAATTTTTTTATCAATGTAACATGTAATCTTACGTTTTTCGGGTAATTAAAGTGTAAATTTTAATAAATAGCTCAAAATTGTTAAAAAAAAATTTCGAATTCGAGTTTTTTTCGAGAAGTTTTACTATAGTAACATAATTTTTTTTTTCACCATCGGAAAGTAGAGATTTCAACGAATAGAAAACATACCAACTTTTTGAAAAAAGCTGATATTTTGACGGGTGAATTTTCGATTGAAAACGAGGGTGCTTTTTCGATATTAATTCAAAATAAGGCGAAAAAAATAAATACTTTTAGTCAAATAAATTACAGCGTATTTGGGATATAAAAAGGTAAGTTTTCAATTTTTGTAAGTTTTGAATTTCGAATTTCGTGAAAAAAAAAATTTTTTTGTAAAAGATAAAAATAAAAAACCAAAAACTTGGTTTTTTGAATTTTTCACATAAATTTTGAGGTTATGTGAAAAAAGTGTAAATACAAAAGTTGTAGATCTTTTTATTGCCTACAACTTTGCCATTTAACTTTTTTTCATAGGACTTGTAGTTTTGCCGGAAATCAAGGAAAACCATTTTTTACACTTTAACCCCCCCTCCCCCCCTGTTCCCGAACTCGGATCGACCGTAAATTATTTTTCCTTTAATTTTTATAATATTCTCCTCCTTTTGTAATGGGTTTCATCCTACTATTATTTTTTTATGTTTTAAAAATTATCGGCCCTGGTCTAATGTTAATTACTTACTCTAGTTTTTGCACTACTCTTACCCTAGCTACTTCTGGTTTTTATTAATTATTATATTAATACTAAGGTGGATTCTTTTCTTCATTTTAGACATGGAGGGATCTGAAAAGAAAGATGAGGAGGCTTAAAATAGATGCTGAAACGTTGGTGGAAACTATAAATGTAAATACAGACAAACCATTTGCATCCCAACATATGGTCAAGTTAGACAAAACAATTAAACACGAGTCATCTGATGAGGACACGGGAATTGAACACGAGTCCTCTACAGATTTGGACCCACTAGAATCATCTTTTAGTAGAGTAAGTTTCCTTCTTTATTACAGATCCAGGTTTGTCGATATTCCTGAAGCAAGTGAATTTTTACAGAGAGACCTTGGGTTTGATTTTTGGTAAGAGCAGATTTTATCTTTTCTAATTTGGCTTAGGACTGGCCAGTTGAAAGACTCTGGCGGTAGCTACTGCAATAAGCATAATGCCATAATGCCTATTAGGCATAGGCAAATGTAGTCATGATTCTTTATCCTACTGTCTGCTATTTCAAATAAGTTTCTTGATCATGAATTTAATTGTTTTTTGAACTGATTTATATGGGAAAAATGGACCTGTTGTGATCTTCACTTTGTGACGTTTAATCTCTAGTTTACATGTTTATGGGTTGCATATACTATAGCCACTAGGTATTTTTATCCTTTCCTTATTTATGATATATTAGTTTAGTATACGGGTGACAAAGACTCAAATGAGTTTGGGACTCTTAGTGCACATGACCAACTCTTAGTGCTTTGTGATTATATTATTCCTATGTAATTTAAGACAGGACAAATTTAAAATACTTAAGGTAAATTTAATTTAAGTTTTTTGATATTAAGGTCTTTTTCCTTTTTGCAGTATTCTACGCAGAATGGTTTCTTAGTAAAAGAGGAACCCTCAACATTCCCTTCAATATCTGTAAAAAAAAAGGCCTGTTCTCCTATGCAAGTATTTGTTACCAACTCTGAGCCCCCTCCATATAACTCAGACCCTCCTGGATGTGTAAATTCCTCGAATCCCCCTTTAAACTGTCCCTCTTCAAGTCATCACTGTCATTGTTGCCATCGGAATACTTTACCTGCAGGGAGCGATCATTTGCAAGCACAACGAAATGTTTTGCTTCAGGTAAATATTGTTTCAACCACTTTGTATGGTCTACTAGTAGATTCTTACAGACTGAGAAGAATCTTTTAGTAGTCTCTTCCAGACTGAGAAGGTTTTGTCCATACATAACATCTACTAGTAGTCTCTTCCAAACTGAGGTTTTGGCCATACATAACATCTACCAGTAGTCTCTTCCAGACAGCATACGTTTTAGCCATAACATCTACTAGTAGTCTCTTCCAGACTGAAAAGGTTTTGGCCATACATAACATCTAGTAGTTTATTCCAGACTGAGAAGGTTTTGGCCATACATAACCTCTACTAATAGTTTATTCCAGACTGAGAAGGTTTTGGCCATACGTAACATCTACTAGTAGTCTCTTCCAGACCCATAAGATTTTGGCCGTAACATCTACGAGTAGTATCTTCCAGACTGCAAATGTTTTAGCCATAACATCTACTAGTCGTCTCTACCAGACTGAAAAGGTTTTGGCCGTAACACGACACAATCGCCAAGCTAGAGATACATCCTCTTTGCTTGTAATTTTAATTTTCATTTCATAAAAAAAAATATTCAAGCTGTCTGGTTATTTTTGTTTCAGAACCTATGTAATTTATTGGAAGAACAAAACGCAATTCTGAGAATGAGGAATAAGATAGAAAGAAACAAAATAAGGTATCTATCTCAATCAATTCATTCATTCCATTTTACATTTTTAAACATTTTATTTGTTCCAAGAATCCTTTTGAATCTAATAGTATTAATTAGTATAGGTAAGGTATATATGGAGACTTATAATCCCTTTTTGGCAGATGAGAGGAGAATATAATAACTGCTTTTACTGTTAAAATTGTGGATTAAAAAATAATAATTTTTGTAAAGCTTATTTAGCCCATATGGTGTTAATTTATATCTTTACTAGCTGATGCCCGCGACTTCGTCCACGTGGGATAATAACTATTCTATCTTTTAAGTTGGACCAAATGACAGATATTCACGAAGTTTGAACTAAATCGGTTCAGTAGTTTAGGAGTCCATCGCGGACAAACATCGTGACACGAGATTTATATATATTAAGATAAATATGTTTATTAGAACGGAAACTTATTGTAGAATATTTGTGCCCTTTACTCTATACAGTTTAAACGAATATCTTCAAAGATATACTGCAAAATAAAACCGTGAATTAGTACACAAGTATGCAGTTTAGGTACTCTTGCGAGTTGAACGGAGTCCTTAATGGGTCCGCTCCGCTTGCGGTGGAAAATGGGCTTGACTCGTGAGGCCGGCCAGGTGAGGTATAAGCAACGGTTGCCGCCCCCGCTGTTGCGTGGTAGGTCGGCTCCCTAAATAGGTATTTTTAACGCGCAACGGAGTCCGCGGGCACTGCTAACATATAAAAGTGTAAGTAAATATAAATTTTGTCTTGGTTGCAGGTATCAATATCACAGAAGACTGTAATTATTCCAATCGTAATAATTATAAAATGTGAATATTTAACTTTTGTTTTATTCTTTGATACGAACCTATTTGAATTTTGTCAGATATTTTTTATTTTTTACTTAATTCACATATTATGTAAAATTTTATAGAGATGCCTTTTCCTTTGATATCTAGAGAAAAAATTATTAAAAACAAATGCTCAAATTGGTTCAGTAACTTTTCTGACAAACAGCTTGATAGTAAAAAAAAATTAAATATAATAAAAATTACTGAACCAATTTAGATGTAACTACTTATCTTGCAAGTTCCTATGTAAAAGTCATTGGTTAGTGGCCACGTAAGAATAGGCAACGTGAAGTTTATGAACGTTAAAGAGTTTTTTTCTTTCACGATTAATTTACAGAACCAATTAGGCTGAAATCCGGAGGTAGATAATACTCTGGATTAACACAGATTTTTTTATGCCAGAAAAAGCAATGCTTTCCAAGGAATTTGTGAAAACCGAAATCCATGCGAATGCGAAGTAGCTTTTGAATTTAGCGGGTTGTTGCCGAAATTGCTGCTGGTCTAACTAATCTGTGGCTGTCATAGTCCATGGTCCACATACAAAGACATTATACTACAAGACTGAGCAGTAGCACTCTGATGAAAAAAAAAACAGTCCGCGTGAGAGGGCACCTCAGGTATATATATCAATCGCAAATCGAAGCACGAAAATTCCCAAGCAAATAAATACTACTTTTACTCAATATTATTTTTTTTTATACAACGCAATAATTATACTAAAATAGGTAATTGTGGAAACTTATTAAAATAAGTTTAAGAGTTTATAGATGTTTCGTTTTGGTATATGATAAAAAAACAAAAATTGGTTGCCTGTAAATTCGGTTTACTGACGATAGTTAACCGTGACAACGTCTTCATTGTCGCTCGTTCCGCGCTCGCGAGGTAACGCCGGTAACGCCGCATGAGCGAGGTAACGACGGATGAGTCATGTTTTTTCGTGCGTGCAACCGGCTCTTTCGATTTATAAGACGTTGTCACGTCAAAAATAAAAAAATCTACCGTTTCTACCAAATCCAATCTTTAGTTGAGATGGCAAGATGTCAGACAAGGACACGACGACCAAATCTAGCCGTCTCGCTCAGGACCGCTTTTAGCTAGCTACTGCTTGTAAGATAATAGCTCCTCTAAGTTGAAGCCAATAAGTGTCAATTTAGCTTAGCAACAAGTACTCAATCTGTATAATATCTTTGTCCACATTTTGTCTGTTGCTGAAGCATGAAAGACAGACGCTAGGACACCGCTAGGAGTAATAACGTTCTGTGGCCAGTAACATTGGAGAGTAATAATGTTCTGTGGCCAAAAAGTGTAAACTAGTGATAATGTACTCTGTGAACTAGTGGTCTGTGGTGGAAGCAAGTTTGGTTGTTGGTAGGTACTTGGTGGATTTTTCCCTTTTTTATTCTAATTTGAACAGCAATAAAATGATTTATTATTAAATAAGATCCCTTTAAGTAAGCTTATAAAAATAATAACAGTGACCTGTACCCGCTAGACAAGTGTCCAATTATAGGTACTTGGTACAACTACCTGAAGCTACTGGCATCATTGTGCAGAAATGGCTAAATCACAAATAAATACTAAATCGAGGAACTATTCGCTAGATAAGGAGACGTTTCTAAAGGATTTGAAGCAATTTAACGAAAGTAAAAAGTAAGTTGACTAAAGTTACGTGTTGTTAAATATTACTATGATGTATTTATATACACTGCATGTTTATAACGCCAATGTTTATTTTCAGTATTCCGTACAAAATACCGGTAGTAAATGGGGTTGATATTGATTTATACCTATTATATTCGCTGGTGCAACAGCGTGGAGGTCTAAGCAGGGTAAGTGTGAAACTCGATAGATTTTCTGCGATAAAAAGAAGCAGTGTTGGTTAATCCGGGTTGTAAGCTACCTATATAATATGTTCCAAATTTCAGCCAAATCGGTTACGGTATGAAAGAGTAACAAAGATCCATCCATCCATACTTATATTACAAACTTTCGTGTTTATAATATTAGTAGGAATTAGTACCAGTACAGTAAAGGCTTAGCATAAATATTATGCACTGGCTTTTCTAAATATGAAAATTGTAAGGTTAGTGGTCGAAATATTGATAGATATCATGAGCATTGTCTTACTTGGGCACCACTTGCCAGTAAATTCTCGTCTACTGTAGCTGGTTTTGTTTTTATAGCATAGAATGGTGAGCAAGCTGTTCACCAAGCTGCTGCTATCAAGCTGTGATATTAAATGGTAAAGTTGCCCATATTTGATAAATGATAAAGTTGCCCATATTTGATGCAGCGAGCATCCCAGGCATCCAAGAATCCCTTGGAAAGGAATGCATTGCTGTTTGTTACAGTTACCTTCTGAATACTGTTAAAAGTAGAGTTTTTTTTACACTATGCAAGTTAGTACTTGACTGACATCTCACCTGATGGTAAGTGATGATGCAGCCTAAGATGTTATTGTACTAACTTGGAAGGGTATGTAAATTTACCCCAACGGTTTCTACAAGCATCACACTGGATCCATAAATCGCTTGGCGGTGCATCTTTGCTGGTAGGGTGGTAACTGGCTGGGGCCAAGGCCTCCCACCAGACCAGACCTGAGCCAATGTAGTAATTATAATATTCCAAAGTGGCCCGTGGTGGAAATCAAACCTGCAACCTCCCACTCGAATCCGAGTGCGCTGCCACTGCCCAGGGGGGTTGTCAAAAGTGTAATGTTTAAAACTTGTTTTATAGATATAAGTGTATTAATGTGCTAAAGTTTGTATTATTATTTAGGTGAACCAAAACGATACCTGGGAGTCATTTTTGCGTCAACTCAGACTACCACACCCTTGTATAAATGGATCTACCCTACTCAGAAGAATTTATGGTACTTATTTGGAAAAGTAAGTGTTTGTATCATCAATAACATTATATTATTCTCAATTTCAATTCAATTATCAATTTATTTATTATTGAACAAGGAAAATGTTGCACAGTACGAAAATCTCCTTAAATCTAGTGCACAGGATAGGTAGATACAAAAAAAAATGTTTAACCTGATGGAGTGCTTTGCCGTCCGTACTAGGAAAACCTGTGTTATGGGCACCATAGCCTTCCCTTGGATCCATCAAATACTTAAACTGTACAAACGGTGTGTGTGTTTGTATGTGTGGTTGTGGGTGTGTGTATGCGTAGACAGAAAACAGGAACATAACAACATATTATGATTTCGCTTTAGCGATCAAATCCTCAGTTTCATGGTAGCTAAGACTCTTTAGCCAAGCGTTAACTGTTTTTCTTAGATTGGGTTTGTTAAACTTAGATATAACGAGCATATTATTTATTCTATTATAAAGTTTTGTGCTAAGAAAGAGATATTGTCGACCGGCAAGTGCAGTTCTCCATGGAGAAATTTTGAATATTTTTTCTTTGCGTCTTTGAGGAATGTTAGCATTAACTTCAAATTAAGCATTATGATCTGAGTGTTTACGTAAAATTACCTGGGAAATAAAGAGTTGCCTAACATTCATTACGTCCCACTCTTGGTAAAGTGCTGTCGTAGGATACCTGCGAGGTCTGTTTCCCAAAACCTTAAGAATATTTGTGTATTTGTATTCTGGTTACGAAACATGTAAGGTTTAGTTGTACAAGATGGAATTTTAGTAGCTCATATATCACTTACAATCTGCTAAAATTCCATAAACACTACACTGTAGACTGTATTTGCCATTCACCCATTAAGTTTTAACTATATGATGATAGGATAATGATATGGCATTATTGAAAATAAAAATAAATAATGTTACGTAGACATGGCTGTTATTGAAAGTCAAAACTCTAAAGTCGAAACTACCAATATGCCTGGAAAACAGGGCTGTCCTGAGAAGAATTTGTTAAAAACTCTGCTTTCCTTATAATGTCTGGATTTATTGAAATGGCATGATTTGTGGTATACATTAGGATTTTAGTACGACAATGGTCCAATAGGACAACACTCAAGATTATTGTAATAAATATTTATAGCTTAAGCTGCCCACGCGGCCATAAACAGAGGAAACAGCCAAGCCTTAGGAACCAAGAGGAACAGGACAGCCTTGCCTGGTATAAAACCTGCAAGTGCGACAGAAACACAAAAAAACCCATGGCCCAGTTAATAGTGGTTATAGAGGCTTAATCACCGGAGGGCGCTCTTTGAGTACTTGCTCTTCGCTTGTTCCCAGAGCGCCTTCTTGTCTTGTTCTTGGGCGCCTACATGTTCTTGTTTCCCTCTCGCTCCAGCGTATGCAGCATGCACAGGTAGAGACATGTTTTTCTACTTTTGTCGCTCTTTTTTCTCTGTTTATCAATATGGATCAGAAAGAGAAAAGAAAGAAAAAGGAAGGAACAAAAGTAGAGAGATACATATCTCTACACGCGCATCATAACCCTGCACTTACAGTAAAGCCTCTTGTTTTTACCAGGTATGAAAGAGCCAAGGGGCCTCCACGCCTGGATCTGGATGACAATGACATGGATGAGGATCCCAGGAGAGGCAGGGGTGGTGGAATGCCAAGGATCACTTTCAGTGGCGGCTCTTACATATCAGGTTATTTGAGATGTTTATCTATTACTCAACTTACATAATATTTTGCTTATCCTATGCCAACAGAAATCTACTATTGATTTTTTGAATTTTAATGTAAAGTGAAATCAGAAGCATGGTTAGAACTTACAATATTATGCTGCCAAATTCAATTTTTTATTAGTTTTTCATACAAATAGTACAAAAAACTATGAAAAATTATCCTCCAAGGTGTAATTACTAGTAAGTCTTTAATACTGAACTTGTTAGCGTGAGATAATTGAAGACAGCGCCATCTATCGAGCGATAGGTGAAATCGCACATGAAAATATAAAACACGAGTTTTGTTATAAGTGTTATTCTGCTTTTAACAAAACTCGTGGCACACTTTATTGCTACCGATTGTCCAACGACACTTAAAATAAAATAAACAAAATAAACTTCATGAAAATCGGTCCATCCGTTTGGGAGCTACGATACCACAGACAGATACACAGATACACAGACACGTTAAACTTATAACACCCCTTTTGCGTCGGGGGTTAAAAATAGCCTTTATTTCTCTGATCAACACCAGCAGTTTATAAATTGTAAATACATTTAATGATCGGGCTGTCCTTGGACGACGACACTTACGCCTTTCTTCTTTCTTCTCCTGGGACTTTTCCGCGATTGGCCGAAATCTCTTCGTCCGATGCGGGTCCTCGCCGGATCACTCCAGCCAGCCGAGCTCACTCCAGAATCCGAAGAGGCCTCCCAGGTCGCATAGGAGACACTTACGCGTTATTTATTTACATCATAAAGCAAACCTCATGAGTGGACGTCCACAGGTTGAGTCGATGATGATACAGATGTGTTATAGCTTCAGGCGAGGCACTCCGTCCGGCCAACAGGGTCGCTGGCCCGTCGGAACGGTTGACGCTGTCCCTACTGTCTCCGATGCCCAACGAGCAGGATTTCGCAGTCAACGTGTGCACGGTTCTGGCTGCGGATCACTCCAACCGGCTGCCCCTGAGCACCACTCCGCATATATTGGACTTCCTACTCGCACATGCAGGGGTTTATAATCATTGTGAGTCTTCATTTTAGTAGTATTGCTTTATAGTCGTAACTGTTACCTGCTTTGCCTGATGTTTTTTGCTTTGTCAGTAAGTACATGTTGTTTTTTTTTTGTTTGGAGCTGAGGCACAGAGGTTCTACACAGCATCACACCGGAACGCTAAATCGCTTGGCGGTGCGTCTTTGTTGGTAGGGTGGTGACTAGCCACGACCGAAGCCAGACCTGAGCCAAATAAGTAATTATAAAATTCCAAAGTGACCCGTGGCGGGAATCGAACCCGCGACCTCCCATTTCAATCCGAGCGCGCGCCACTGCGCTAGGAGGTCGTTGTGGCTATTAAGAGTACCTATTAGACTTAGCGTCGTTTCGGGGAGTGTAGGTGTTCGGGACCAGGGTATTAGGGACGCGCTCAGGGACTCTATGAGAGAGAAAAAAAATAGTTCAAAAAATTTAAGAAAATTGGACTTATGCGCATTGCGAACAGTACCTTAAGCATACATTGCGATTAGCGAATGAAAATATCCATTAAAAAATTAAAGGGTCATCCCTAGTTTGTCCATGGGCAGTTTGATAGTGCCCGGCGGCGTCTTGTTGTCGGCATCATCAAAGGTCGGATACTGACCTGTCAAAGAAATTTTTCAGTTACACGCGCCGGTGGCGTCTATTGATATCGCATAGGTACAACATACAATCGTCGCCGCCGCACCGCAATAGGCAAATAGGTAATTACGAGACTTGCGATACTCTTGCTGCAAGACCAAGACCAAGACTGGGAGTGCAAGACGACCAAGACCAGATGTACTGGCGCAAGACCAAGACCAAGACTGGCTGAGTCTCGTCTTGTTCTTACGTTTGGGCAACATTAGTGAAGATAAATTAGTTTACCTATTGCTCAATTTAGTTGAGTCGTCGTCGTCGTCGTCGTTTCAGCCGATGGACGTCCACTGCTGGACATAGGCCTCCTGAAATGACCGTTAAACACCACGATCTTGCGTCGCTTGGGGCCAGCGACTCCCCACGACCCTCTTAATGTCGTCCGTCCACCTGGTGGGGGGTCGACCGACACTGCGCTTCCCGGTGCGTGGCCGCCATTCCAGCACCTTGGGTCCCCAACGTCCATCGGTCCTGCGAGCTATGTGCCCCGCCCATTGCCACTTCAGCTTTGCGACACGTTGAGCTATGTCGGTTACTTTTTTTCTTTTGCGGATCTCCTAATTTCTGATTCGATCGCGCAAAGATACTCCGAGCATAGCTCTCTCCATCGCTCGCTGAGTGACCCTGAGCCTTTAGTTGAGTAGATGAATACAATTCAATTATCTGTTTCAGCGAGTCTCCGAGACACAATCGGTCGATCATACTACGAAGCCCGAGGCAGATATCCTCACGAGTTCTGGCAGCTGAGAGCTGGGGGCGGTGGTGCTAAGGAGCTAGCTGATGAGACCAAGTTCATGCAGCCCGGCCTGGAGCAGCCGGAGCTGATGGTGCAAGCCCTGGCCGCACACAACACCCTGACCGACTGCCTAATGCAGGGAGCGGAGGACGAAGACAGCTTGGACAAAATTATTGAAGAGGTAAGAATTGTATTTTTAATACATTTGCTCAAAAAGTTGACATTTCCATGTGTGTTTAGCGTGCGCAAAGTTATTCTTTTCCGCACTAGTGCTTTTGTGTTTTCCTCCTACGCGGCACCGGAGCGGGCGCATCAGGAGCGCATGAACACGAACACGGCATGCAAACACGGAGCAGGCAAACGCGTAAAACCAATATATTTTTTTCGCAAATGTATTAAAAGACGTCGTTCAATGCACGTGCGGAATTGTCATTTTTACTTGTCCTAGGACTCGTAAAGAAATGTCAAACTTTCCGCACTTATATCGAATGGTGTACCTACTATTGTAGAAGAACACTTCTTGATTGCGATGTAATAAAATGCGGAAGCAGGACGGCGTCTGTTGCTCGACAGACCTGCCACTAAGCCCGTAAGTGCGACAGAGATAGCAACAAGCGGTCTGTTTCCCTTTTGCCAAAGATATATGACTGAATGGGAAAAGAAAGAAAGAAAGAAAGAAAGTATTTATTTCTTAGTATGCCACACACCACACAACGTACACACTTATGTACTAGAACGATGCCTGAAGCTTCCCCCACCTGGGCAAATTGAAACCAATAATATTACCCAAGGGACGGAAGCACCAGACACCGCTTGTCATGTGTGGCGCACCCAGAAATAGTCCAGAATACTCCACTCCAGAATACTCCAGAGTACTCCAGAATAGGAGTTGCTGTCTTCTTTGGATTCTCAAAGAACCTGGTTTCCATTGACTACTAAACAACGGATAATGGAGACTGAAAAATCTGAAACTTCTGGGATGCAAGTAAATATTTCTAATATATAAAATTTTCGTGTTTCGTGTTTGTTACCAAACAGTTGATCGATTTTCAGAGTGTGCTCAAGAACTATCTAATTTGGTTCCCCTGTCACCTTTTTATCCCTCTACATAATTGATGTACAAAAGACACATACCAAGCTGTTTAGTTCCTCGTTCCTGATACGCAATGCAAAAGTCTGAAATACACCCCCAGGCACTGTGTCTTTCCCAACTTCTACGACTTGGACCTCGCGCATTTCATAGGCAAGCGCGTTCCACCTTAGACTGCATCATCACTTTCCCTCAGGTGTGGAGTCACAGTCAAGCGCTAGCCTAGATTGTTATAAAAAAAGATAATAAAGAATATTTTAATTGGTTTGATATTTAATTAAAAGTTTATTTTCATTATTTTAATATTAGATTAGATTAGATTATTTTGATAATCTATTGTAAAGGGAATATTGAGGCAAGATGTTGGGTTGGATCTTAAGTCGCAATTTGCTCAGTAATCACATCGGCTTACAGTGCCTATCATACCAAAACACAGTGATTAGTCCAGTTAATTTAGACATTCGAAGTTACATAAACTTCATCATCTCAGCCTGCGGACGTCCACTGTTGAACATAGGCCTTCCCAAGCGCGCGCCACCACACCCTGTCCTCCGCCTTCCTCATCCAGCCGCTTCCCGCCACCCGCTTTATATCGTCGGTCCAGCGGGCTGGAGGTCGCCCCACACTACGCTTACTCGTACGCGGTCTCCACTCCAGGACTTTCCGGCTCCAACGGCCATCGCCCCTGCGACAAGCATGACCTGCCCATTGCCACTTCAGCTTGCTAATGGTTTTGGCTATGTCGGTGACTTTGGTTCTCCTGCGGATCTCCTCATTTCTGATTCTATCACGCAGGGAAACCCCTAACATAGCCCTCTCCATAGCACGCTGAGCGACCTTGAATTTGTGGATCAGGCCGCTTGTTAGTGTCCACGTTTCAGCGCCATAGGTGAGGACCGGCAGGACACACTGGTTAAACACTTTGGTTTTCAGGGATTGAGGAATTGACGAAGAGAAGACCTGACTGAGTTTACCGAAAGCCGCCCAGCCTAGCCGTATTCTTCTGTTGGCTTCTTCATCGAAATTGTTTCTACCCAATTGTACGGTCTGACCAAGATAATTGTATTGGGAAACAACTTCGATGCCAACATTTTCGACTACCACCGGCCTCGGGACAACGTGTTGATTGAACATAACTTTAGTTTTGTCAACATTTATCCCGAGGCCGACCCGTCTGGAAGAACGACTAAGGCTGTTCAGCATCTCTTCAAGGTCTTGTGGGCTCTCCGCCAAGATCACCACGTCATCAGCGAACCGAAGGTGTGAGATGTATTCGCCATTGATGTTAAGGCCTCGTCCTTTCCAGTCCAGTGTTTTAAAGAGGTCTTCCAGTGCACTATTAAACAGTTTTGGAGATATTACATCCCCCTGCCTAACACCTCTCCGCAAGTTGATAGCACTTGTGCACTGGGACTGTACTTGGACGGTCATTGACGCGGAGTTGTAGATACATCGCAGCACCTCGATATACCGCCAATCGACCTGGCACCTCTGCAGAGACTCCAGAACAGCCCAAGTTTCGATGGTGTCGAAGGTACATAAACTTGTCGTGTGTATATTATGACGATTACAACTTTTACAACTTTTTGAATTGTTATATATCTCAAACGGTGGCTCGTAGAAAAAAAAGTATTAATAAATTTTTTATAGATAATTTTATTATCTACAATTTTTGTCTGAGGTATTTTTATGATAAAACTTACCGTTTTGCTGGAAAACGCGAATAACTAATTTTTTTTACCTTTGACCTTGAATAAAATTTTTTCCTTACAGGGGAAAGATGGGGAACTTTCAAATTTTGTTTTTATAGTACATTGTTACCCTAGGGATGAAAGTAACTTATTTAGTCCCGAGACGGGGTTTGGCGCCCGAGCGTAGCGAGGGGGCCTATAGTTCGAGGGACTAAATAAGTCTTTATCCCGAGGTAAACACTGTGCTTTTCATTACGAATATAAGGAAAGTCAAAATAAAAATAGAAATTAGCTAAAGAAAATTGAATAACTGTGTCAATAAAAATCCTAGAAGCCTAAACAAAACTCTACAACTCGAAAAACAAATGAAGATCGGATTGCCGCTTGCCACTTTCCCGCCTTTTTTTTTTTCTTTGGCCTAGCCGGCGGGCTATGCATTTAGCTTTTTAATAGTCAAGTATTGTCTATGATTGTCTATGAATGTCTATGAATCAGTTGTCTTTACTTTATGAATAAAGTCTATCTTTCTTCTTGTCTATGGATGCACTCGGGTATGTCGTGTTTCATTTGAACTCCAATAAAAATGTGACAACTAGTTTTTTTTAATTATTTGACAGCTGTCAGTTGAAAACGATTCTCCCTAGGGCTGCAAAGTATTACTTTCAACCCGCTTCTCAGGCAACTTCAGACCTACTTTCCGTGTATGAGTGATGAAAATAATATTTTCATCTCACCCGCTCGGAAAAGGCATTTTTAATGCCCAAAATGCGGGCGGAAAATGCTATTTTATTCCCTAGGGCCCAAAAAATTTTCTTTTCTCCCTAGGGCGAGAAAGTAGTATGAAAATCTTTTCCCGCCCTAGGGCCGCAAAGCATTTCCAAAAACGAACATGACGTATTGCGTCTATAATGTCATGAAGACTTTTAATCACGCATACGGTCAGTAACGAAGTTCGACCTTAGAGTTTGTATAGGTACATTACTTTTTTATTTTTTACATTTTTCTTAGAATATCGATAAAAATAAGTAACTCCTATTTAGTTTTATAAATAATAAAGGAAACTTAATTAAATTCATGATATTTACCCATTGTTTATCTAATTATTGTTATTTTTTTTATTTTCTATTATCGCTGGTTCTTAGAAATTGACATTTCTGAACGCATTTAAAAAAAAGTAGAATAGAAAAAAGAATTTCTCAATTTTTTTTCTAATCGTGTATCTTGTTTTTGTTTAGTAATAACATGATAAAAGATTTAAAGTGGATTTAATTAAGTGAGTGAAATTATTGCAAAGTATTACTAAAGACAACATCTAACATACTCGCAATGCCGATCCAAGTGATCTTCTAGTAATTTTCCTCGCTGTGGTGAGATGAAAAATTTTGTGTTACGTACGGCCGCAAATTTTTTTGGGTCTCGTGTCTTTGAATGCCTCGCTCTGCTCAGGATTCTATATTTTGAACCCTGAGCGCACTTACCGATTTTCAGCTTGGTGGGAATTTATGTAACCTTACTCTTATTTTTTGGTCTAATTTGACCGGACTAGATATGATATAATGAATTTTATCTACGCTCATTGCTTAAAGTTCGAATTATGAAATCGAAATGTGTCAAATAATTACCTACTTTATTCACAGACTTCTATAATTATTAAAAAGTTATTCATAATAACATCGCTCTACTATGGAAATATTTAAAGAAAGTTGTATAATTTCTATAACGATACACGGCTCTGGATTCCTGTATTTGTATCTGGGGTAAGGTTCTGTTCTGTTATTTCATTCGTCCCTTTCGGGACAGGCCAAGGTCGGAGACCATAAAGCCTATTCATTCGTGTGAATTTTCTGTGATAGGTAATAAAGGCATAGCCTGTTCAATCGTATTTACCAATATTTAATCATTAATATGATTCATCTAAATGATATATTTTTAACAATAACCATTAATATGGTTCATCGGAATGGTTTCAATCTTGTAGTTTTCGTATCTGGCGTAATATTTTTTATGTAATATTTTTTTAAGTGAATCCACAGACAACATATAGTTGGTAGTCATTGCCGAGAGTATGGATGGGCCATGATTGACCATAGACAACAACACAATGTCTAACGTTCCGCGTAACGTTCCACCTGGGCCTGTGATTATGATTACGATAACGACTACGATTACGATTACGATTACGATTATTACGTTATCTCGTAAATCTATCGTCCGTAAACCGACTTTACAGACAACCAATTTTTTTTGTTACTTAGTCAAAACTTTGCGCTGAAAAATGTCTAGCAGTGAAACCTACTAAAGAAAATTTCACTCCACCTGACATCTTAGTAGTTGCAATGATTTACGACAAACGTTAGCAAGATTTTATGATTTGGATTTATGATAATAATATGAGCGTAGATAAAGTAGTGTATGAAACTCTACATAATTAGGTATTAAAACACTTGTGTGATACTATTAAAAAACTCGCCTGCGGCTCGTTTTTTAAACTCACACTCGTGTTTTAATACCCCCCATTATGTAACCGTTACATAAACTACTATATAATAATAAAAGAGTCGTATGTTTCAAAGGATCTGCTTGAAGACTGGGTGACAGAACCATCGGAGGAGGATCAGCTGTTCGCGCCGGAGCTGCCGGGCGGCGCGAGCTGCGTGTACACGCAGCGCGTGTTGCAGATCGCGTCCATCGTGCGCTCGCTGTCCTTCCACGAGGAGAACGTGCAGTATCTCGCCAGGAACACCACCCTCATAAGGTAACTAATTGAAGACTGGGCGACAGAACCATCGGAGGAGGATCAGCTGTTCGCGCCGGAGCTGCCGGGCGGCGCGAGCTGCGTGTACACGCAGCGCGTGTTGCAGATCGCGTCCATCGTGCGCTCGCTGTCCTTCCACGAGGAGAACGTGCAGTATCTCGCCAGGAACACCACCCTCATAAGGTAACTAATTGAAGACTGGGCGACAGAACCATCGGAGGAGGATCAGCTGTTCGCGCCGGAGCTGCCGGGCGGCGCGAGCTGCGTGTACACGCAGCGCGTGTTGCAGATCGCGTCCATCGTGCGCTCGCTGTCCTTCCACGAGGAGAACTTGCAGTATCTCGCCAGGAACACCACCCTCATAAGGTAACTAATTGAAGACTGGGCGACAGAACCATCGGAGGAGGATCAGCTGTTCGCGCCGGAGCTGCCGGGCGGCGCGAGCTGCGTGTACACGCAGCGCGTGTTGCAGATCGCGTCCATCGTGCGCTCGCTGTCCTTCCACGAGGAGAACGTGCAGTATCTCGCCAGGAACACCACCCTCATAAGGTAACTAATTGAAGACTGGGCGACAGAACCATCGGAGGAGGATCAGCTGTTCGCGCCGGAGCTGCCGGGCGGCGCGAGCTGCGTGTACACGCAGCGCGTGTTGCAGATCGCGTCCATCGTGCGCTCGCTGTCCTTCCACGAGGAGAACGTGCAGTATCTCGCCAGGAACACCACCCTCATAAGGTAACTAATTGAAGACTGGGCGACAGAACCATCGGAGGAGGATCAGCTGTTCGCGCCGGAGCTGCCGGGCGGCGCGAGCTGCGTGTACACGCAGCGCGTGTTGCAGATCGCGTCCATCGTGCGCTCGCTGTCCTTCCACGAGGAGAACGTGCAGTATCTCGCCAGGAACACCACCCTCATAAGGTAACTAATTGAAGACTGGGTGACAGAACCATCGGAGGAGGATCAGCTGTTCGCGCCGGAGCTGCCGGGCGGCGCGAGCTGCGTGTACACGCAGCGCGTGTTGCAGATCGCGTCCATCGTGCGCTCGCTGTCCTTCCACGAGGAGAACGTGCAGTATCTCGCCAGGAACACCACCCTCATAAGGTAACTAATTGAACACTGGGCGACAGAACCATCGGAGGAGGATCAGTTGTTCGCGCTGGAGCTGTACTTGTGTCTTTTAGTACCGTCAGGCCAGCAGGGGTAGACAAAGTCACAAGCGTTTGGCGTTATTGCTTATAGACAAAAATGTATGGACAAAACAAATGACTGTAGAAAAACCACGATAATAATTACTAAACACGCTGTGTTTGAATAATTACCTACGCTAACTTGAACGCTCGCTGGCGTTCTCGCGGACCTTGTAGATAACTTTAGCGTACTTCGCTTGACAATTGACAGCCGACAGTATCAAACACAGCGTGTTTAGTACTATTATTATCGTATATATATCGTACTATTATAACAGTTGCGTTATAAATAGTTGAACCTATTATGACCTCATAATCGGTCCTTAATCATGCCTTTGCCATGATCCATATAATTTACATTGAAATGTAAAGATACCCAAAAACTTTATTAAAGAAATCTTGTTGTGTCTTTAGTGAAGAGTGTTTATAGCATTTAACCACGAAACGACAAAAAAATATTGTTTCTCGCCCCGTAGACTATTTTGCCGGTTGTTAGGCAATAGGGAAATTTCCTTCCAGGCAGATGTTATGCCTGGGGACCGCTTGTGATCCAAGCGTGTGACGTCAGAACTTCTATATATAGCACGCTCGTCGAAAGCTCGTCAGCGTGTGCTAGGGTACCTGGTTACGCCATCTATCGTCAGCTATCGAAGACCGCTTCACTATCATAAAAGAAATGTCCTGATTAATCGCTCAAATAGCTGAAAAAATGCACAGAGATTTCATTTATAATGTAGAAAAGGAATGAGGAAGCATATCTCTAAATTCTCCCAGGACCACCCGATCAAAAAAATGGCAGGTCAGCTAGTCTAGAATAAAAGAAAATTGTTTATTTGGTTGCAGATTCTTATTACTATGTGCCAATTGTTGGGTTGGAGCACTCCGACAAAGTGGCTTGGACACGCTTGGAAACGTTTCCACAGAGCTAATTATAAAGGTATGTTTATTGAATATACACCCTTTATGCGTATGGAGGGATGAAGAAGTAAAGCAAGAAAGAGATGGATGGGTTTCGGGAAAGAGGATATCGAGGAAAGGAGTGGATTGCACGTTGACAGCTGATAGGAGCGAATGAAAGAAGATGTTTCCCACATTGTGTGGGAAAGACTGGACAAGAACTTTTACGAGTAAAAGAAAAAGTTGTAAGAACTGTGACCGATTATGATAACGATTACGATTATGATTACGATTACGATTATGATTACGAATATGATTTTGACGTTATCACGTTAATCTATCGTC
Organism: Coenonympha arcania; assembly: GCA_036785405.1. Classification (NCBI taxonomy): domain Eukaryota; kingdom Metazoa; phylum Arthropoda; class Insecta; order Lepidoptera; family Nymphalidae; genus Coenonympha; species Coenonympha arcania. The sequence goes on along the minus strand of JAWDAA010000030.1, from coordinate 6,860,513 downwards.
CGTAAACCGACTTTACAGACAACCAATTTTCTCTTTCAATCCAGGACCCAGCGACATGTCTGATATCCAGACACGTGATATCGACGATCCAAACAGCGCTCACGTCGCAGGACCGCGCGCGAGTCCTAGCGGCTTTGGAGCTGCTCAACAAGCTGGCGCAAAACGAGGTCAACGAAGACGCCTTGCTTAAAGCGCTGGAAGCCAAGGTTTGTACCGTACTCCGAATTATCTACGCCGAAAACGAGGTTTCACTAAGACATGATACGTAATTATACTCGTACAATGAAAATTTGGAGCTCAGCAAGATTTCTGAATAGATCAAACCTCAATACATATTTGGATTGTGTGTCCTACTGTGAAGTTAATAATACATAAAATTAGCTGACCCGGAAAACGTTGTTTTACCATTAGGAACATGAAAAATGGCTAACGACCACACAGAGAAGACAAGTTACAGAATTAAAAATTTTAAAAAATCCGACTGCAAGTAGCAACACAACAATTTGAATGCATTGATTGCCAGTTTATTATTCTGTGTTAAGTATATGACTTCTTTAAGTGCGACAGAGATCGCAACAAGTTGTCTGTTTCTCTTTTTTATGACCTCACGGGCGGCGACTTTTTGCTAGTGTTGTACATAAATTATGTTGAGAGGTGAGAATCTGTGAAATTCAGTCGATTCCTGCTTTATATGAATGTAATGTACTTTTCAGGTGTATCGGGACGTATGCTCCCTGCTAACCCTACGCGATATCATGGTGCTAGTGTGCACGCTGGAGTGCGTGTACGCGCTGACGGGTTTGGGCGACCGTGCGTGCGAGGCCGTCGCCAGGGTGCCCGGGCTACTGCAGACGCTGGTTTCTCTTGTCACGGTCGAGGTATGATCACGATCAGAGCGAAGAGTCTCGCTAACCCTGCGCGACATCATGGCGCTAGTGTGCACGCTGGAGTGCGTGTACGCGCTGACGGGTTTGGGCGACCGTGCGTGCGAGGCCGTCGCCAGGGTGCCCGGGCTACTGCAGACGCTGGTTTCTCTTGTCACGGTCGAGGTATGATCACGATCAGAGCGAAGAGTCTCGCTAACCCTGCGCGACATCATGGCGCTAGTGTGCACGCTGGAGTGCGTGTACGCGCTGACGGGTTTGGGCGACCGTGCGTGCGAGGCCGTCGCCAGGGTGCCCGGGCTACTGCAGACGCTGGTTTCTCTTGTCACGGTCGAGGTATGATCACGATCAGAGCGAAGAGTCTCGCTAACCCTGCGCGACATCATGGCGCTAGTGTGCACGCTGGAGTGCGTGTACGCGCTGACGGGTTTGGGCGACCGTGCGTGCGAGGCCGTCGCCAGGGTGCCCGGGCTACTGCAGACGCTGGTTTCTCTTGTCACGGTCGAGGTATGATCACGATCAGAGCGAAGAGTCTCGCTAACCCTGCGCGACATCATGGCGCTAGTGTGCACGCTGGAGTGCGTGTACGCGCTGACGGGTTTGGGCGACCGTGCGTGCGAGGCCGTCGCCAGGGTGCCCGGGCTACTGCAGACGCTGGTTTCTCTTGTCACGGTCGAGGTATGATCACGATCAGAGCGAAGAGTCTCGCTAACCCTGCGCGACATCATGGCGCTAGTGTGCACGCTGGAGTGCGTGTACGCGCTGACGGGTTTGGGCGACCGTGCGTGCGAGGCCGTCGCCAGGGTGCCCGGGCTACTGCAGACGCTGGTTTCTCTTGTCACGGTCGAGGTATGATCACGATCAGAGCGAAGAGTCTCGCTAACCCTGCGCGACATCATGGCGCTAGTGTGCACGCTGGAGTGCGTGTACGCGCTGACGGGTTTGGGCGACCGTGCGTGCGAGGCCGTCGCCAGGGTGCCCGGGCTACTGCAGACGCTGGTTTCTCTTGTCACGGTCGAGGTATGATCACGATCAGAGCGAAGAGTCTCGCTAACCCTGCGCGACATCATGGCGCTAGTGTGCACGCTGGAGTGCGTGTACGCGCTGACGGGTTTGGGCGACCGTGCGTGCGAGGCCGTCGCCAGGGTGCCCGGGCTACTGCAGACGCTGGTTTCTCTTGTCACGGTCGAGGTATGATCACGATCAGAGCGAAGAGTCTCGCTAACCCTGCGCGACATCATGGCGCTAGTGTGCACGCTGGAGTGCGTGTACGCGCTGACGGGTTTGGGCGACCGTGCGTGCGAGGCCGTCGCCAGGGTGCCCGGGCTACTGCAGACGCTGGTTTCTCTTGTCACGGTCGAGGTATGATCACGATCAGAGCGACAGAATGTTTCTGTCCTTGCGTGACATGGTTCTACGACATTAAACAAACACTCTTCCACAGATTTAATTCCTAACTGCTCGGAGCGGTTTGGCAACTGGGACAGTAGATTGTGGTGACTGTTTCGCTGATCACATGTATTTGGTTTCACAGTCACACATGATTTTTTTTTGTATGAAATGAATTAATACTGATTATTGAAAAGTCGTAGAACAAAAGTTGTTAACAACTACAGGCCGAGTTGTAAGCAACTACAACATCTTTAGATTTTTAGTTTATGTAAACAGAGCACTGTTTCCCCAGGCGCAAAGCTACGGCCCTCGCGCGTGTATACTGATGCGCGTGGTAGAGACCGTCAGCGGCCCGCAAGCCGTCGCCGCGGCCGGCACAACGGAGCCGGTGTCCCATCCCACGCCGGTAGCGCAGGTAAGGAGTTAGGGTATCCAGGATTTCTGCGACCAGGGGCCGCACCACCATCTCTTAAAACAGTATTTAAAAAAATTCGTTGTCTGTAAAGTCGGTTTACGGACGATAGATTTACGTGATAACGTCATAATGATAATCGTAATCACAATCGTAATCATAATCATAATCATAATCGTAATCATAATCATAATCATAATCATAGTCATATTCATAATCATTATTTTATGTAATTTTTATCGTGCCTCTCTATCGCTTGGTGGAACGTTACGCGGAACGTTACGCGGAACGGTACTATTTTTCATGAGTGCTGCTGGTGTTCATCAATTTATTAAACGTTATCACGTCAATAATACTGCTTTCAGAGATGGTGGTGCGGCCCCAGGGTGGCGTCACTTGGAGTGGACTGACCTTGTACCATGACTTGTTGTTGACCAGGGTTCCATAAATGGTAAAAATTGAACCCTTTTGTGGAAAACCTCCGTCCGTCTGTCCGTATGTCTGTCACACTCCATTATTTAAGTATCTATTAAATCTATCGACATGCAACAAATAGGGGTTTTTATAAGTGGCCCAACATCATTGAAATATTTGCTTTGATGCCAACGGCGTCGGTAGTAAGCCTACCGCAGTATTTCTATGGGCCGTGGTCTACGTCACAGAACACTACACTTGTTATTAGTCCGCAAGCGCGTTTCCAAAGTGACGGTTTCCGCCATATTGTGGCGTAGCGAGAATTCTGACAGATGGCGCTACATTTTTTGACGTGATAACGTCTTATAAATTGATGAACACCAGCAACACTCATGAAAAATAGTAACGTTCCGCGTAACGTTCCACCTGAGCCTGTGCGTGCAAGCGAGAGCGCGCAACAAGCGATAGAGAGGCACGATAAAAATTACATAAAATAATGATTATGACTATGATTATGATTATCATAATGATTATGATTATGACGTTATCACGTAAATCTATCGTCCGTAAACCGACTTTACAGACAACCAATTTCAATTTCAATTTATTTATTTGCTGATATAGGTACATTATTACAATGATGGTACACAATACAATACAAGTTCTCGCTATATCATACCATATTATTGGCATGCAAATTTATACAAAGAAAAAACAAATAAAATTATCAGTTTACAAAATATGATTAGGTATCTGCATCGCTCAGTATTCTAGGAAAAAAAAAAAAAAAAACATCAGAAATAAAAATTGCCTCAAAGATTACAATAAATATCGAACATAATAGTAATTGTTATATTATTGTCAGTATCGCCCAGTACAATGAAATGTCAAACCTAATAAAAAATTTCATAATAATGTCAAATACCTAACTATACCTACTATTAAAAAAAGAACTGTGTATATGTAAATAAATTACGCCGGTTTGTCATTAATAAAATCACTAACTGTATAGTATAACTTATCCATAAGCATGTCAAACAACCTTTTTTTAAATCTTGTCATTGGCAAATCTTTAAATGAGTCCGGTATGCGGTTATAAATCAGGACAGCCATACAGTATGCATTTTTGCTGGTTACACTCAGCTTCTGCAAAGGGACACATAACTTATTCTTGTTTCGAGTATTAAGGTTTCTTATTTCATTAAAGGTTTTAAATAAGCGTGGATTTTTTTTAACGAATACACATATTTCGTATATGTATAAGCTAGGTAATGGCAATATTTTCAATGATTTAAACAAAGGTTTACAACTGTGGAACATATCAACACCACAAAGTGCCCTGCAGGCCTACCATCAACTCTAATCGCGACTCAACTACAGACCTAAACTGAATTGCATCGCTAATTCGTGACATAAATTCTTTGAATTTGACAAAAATCTGACATGAAAACTGAATCGTAACCGGAACTGCATCGCTAGAAAAGTTCATAGTATAGGCCCTGATGCATTTCTTTTGCACTTTAAATGCTCTCTCCCAGTCTACAGAGTTGCCCCAAAGTACAATGGCGTATCTTAAAATGGAAGAAACATACCCGTGATATGCCATTAGAGCGGCTTCACGGGTGGTAGTTTGCTGAAGACGTCTCAGCACATATACAAATCTGTCCAGCCTATTACACACTCCGTCTATATGGGCTTTCCAGTTACACAACCTATCTATCGTTATACCCAAAAATTTAACTGTTTCAGCACTCTTAATTTTGGATTCATTATATTTAATGTTAAGGTCAAAATTTCTAGCATTATGTGTCATAAATTGTAATTGTAATTTTTTTTAGTACTAAAATAGGTTCACGTAAAATGTCCAGCAGGGCTAGACAGGTGCTTATTCTGTTGTACAAAATCTCTAACTTAAAATTGGCGAGTTTAAGTTTAGACTCGCCAATTTTAGTTTTTCTAAACTCATGACTCATTCGGCAGTCACGTCGAACTAAATATGGAGATGATTTGGAGTCTCCAAAGACTCGCTAAACCTGACGTTTGGGTTGAATAGTAAGTGCTGCCATTTATGATAGCAAAAACTCCACAAACGTTGTTTTTTATTTTCCCCAATTGTAATAAAAATATTTTTTTGCGAAATATATGGAAATTAGTTACGTAAAATACAAAGGTAACAGTTTAATTGATTTATTTTGGTCCAATCACCTTAAGAAATTCCGAAAGTTGATATTATGTTTAATTCATCGTCTGATTTGTCTATGTCCAAGCATAGACAAACAAGCAATTATCATTTGTCTATTAGTCTATGCTCATGTTATGGTTGGTCACTTGCTAGAGAGTATAGTGTTCTGTGGTCATAAAAGACCGTTTTGAATTTGACGTTCGAGTTTTGTGACCTTTAGTCACAGATTACTACAGATCCAGCGCACAGTACTTCGGGAGTGAGGCACGCAAAAGGGATACAAAACAAAAAGCCGTATTCCATTTGAGTTCGTACATGGTTAGTACGTAGCGAACCGCTGACCGAGTCACTGCTGCGTAATTTGTATGTGACGTTCAGAACTGGCAATTGATTTAAATTCGAAACACCAAACCTCAGCGAGAGTCCATCAGTGTGACCAGTCTACATTGAAATTATTTTCCCTAGATGTAAGGTATAAATTGTATGTTAGTAACAGGGCATTTGAGATTAAAAAAAAACCTTAATGACTGGCCTCTTGTTGAAACAACGTTTCTTTTCGGACGATATCGCGTACGGGGCTTAGCGGAAAAAGTATAAAAAACTATAAGACCCAAGATTAATCGGTCAAACATCTTGCTGCCCGCGATGAAATAAAATGAGAAACGGCGTCGCCTGTTGCTCTGCATATTATTGAATACGGTAATTTTCTTTGATGGTGAGTGACGGTCTTTCACTTCATTTAATATAGTATTAAAATTGAAAAAATTGGCCGCCATTTTGAACTTTTTTGTTATTGGGCCGAATTCTTTCAAAATCGAAATCTGACCGTGGCAGCAAGCATTGAGTAAGAATCTGGTGTCAAAATTGAAAAAATTGGCCGCCATTTTGAACTTTTTTGTTATTGGACCGAATTCTTTCAAAATCGAAATCTGACCGTGGCAGCAAGCATTGAGTAAGAATCTGGTGTCAAAATTGAAAAAATGTGGCCGCCGTTTTGAATTTTTTTTGTTATTGGACCGAATTCTTTCAAAATCAAAATCTGACCGTGGCAGCAGGCATTGAGTAAGAATCTGGTGTCAAAATTGAAAACATTGGCCGCCATTTTGAACTTTTTTGTTATTGGACCGAATTCTTTCAAAATCGAAATCTGACCGTGGCAGCAAGCATTGAGTAAGAATCTGGTGTCAAAATTGAAAAAATTGGCCGCCATTTTGAACTTTTTTGTTATTGGACCGAATTCTTTCAAAATCGAAATCTGACCGTGGCAGCAAGCATTGAGTAAGAATCTGGTGTCAAAATTGAAAAAATTGGCCGCCATTTTGAACTTTTTTTGTTATTGGGCCGAATTCTTTCAAAATTGAAATCTGACCGTGGCAGCAAGCATTGAGTAAGAATCTGGTGTCAAAATTGAAAAAAGTGGCCGCCATTTTGAACTTTTTTGTTATTGGACCGAATTCTTTCAAAATCGAAATCTGACCGTGGCAGCAAGCATAGAGTAAGAATCTGGTGTCAAAATTGAAAAAATGTGGCCGCCATTTTGAATTTTTTTTGTTATTGGACCGAACTCTTTCAAAATCAAAATCTGATCGTGGCAGCAGGCATTGAGTAAGAATCTGGTGTCAAAATTGAAAAAATTGGCCGCCATTTTGAACTTTTTTGTAAGTAGGCCGAGTTCTTTCAAAATCGAAATCTGACCGTGGCAGCAAGCATAGAGTAAGTGTAAGTGTAACAGTAAGAGTCTGGTGTCAAAATTGAAAAAATTTACTCTGTGCTTGCTGCCACGGTCAGATTTCGATTTTGAAAGAATTCGGTCCAATAACAAAAAAGTTTAAAATGGCGGCCAATTTTTTCAATTTTGACACCAGATTCTTACTTAATGCTTGCTGCGACGGTCAGATTTCGATTTTGAAAGAATTCGGTCCAATAACAAAAAAGTTCAAAATGGCGGCCAATTTTTTCAATTTTGACACCAGATTCTTACTCAATGCTTGCTGCCACGGTCAGATTTCGATTTTGAAAGAATTCGGTCCAATAACAAAAAAGTTCAAAATGGCGGACAATTTTTTCAATTTTGACACCAGATTCTTACTCAATGCTTGCTGCCACGGTCAGATTTCGATTTTGAAAGAATTCGGTCCAATAACAAAAAAGTTCAAAATGGCGGCCAATTTTTTCAATTTTGACACCAGATTCTTACTTAATGCTTGCTGCGACGGTCAGATTTCGATTTTGAAAGAATTCGGTCCAATAACAAAAAAGTTCAAAATGGCGGCCAATTTTTTCAATTTTGACACCAGATTCTTACTCAATGCTTGCTGCCACGGTCAGATTTCGATTTTGAAAGAATTCGGTCCAATAACAAAAAAGTTCAAAATGGCGGCCAATTTTTTCAATTTTGACACCAGATTCTTACTCAATGCTTGCTGCCACGGTCAGATTTCGATTTTGAAAGAATTCGGTCCAATAACAAAAAAGTTCAAAATGGCGGCCAATTTTTTCAATTTTGACACCAGATCCTTACTCAATGCTTGCTGCCACGGTCAGATTTCGATTTTGAAATAATTCGGTCCAATAACAAAAAAGTTCAAAATGGCGGCCACTTTTTTCAATTTTGACACCAGATTCTTACTCAATGCTTGCTGCCACGGTCAGATTTCGATTTTGAAAGAATTCGGTCCAATAACAAAAAAGTTCCAAATGGCGACCACTTTTTTTAAATTTTGACCACGGTTCTTTCTCCAACACAGACCGTCACTTACCAGTTAGAGTACAATCAAAAGAAATGACTGTCTTCAATATGTATGATGCAGATAATATTATAAATTCAAATGGAACCGAAGACCGTCACTCACCATCAAAAACAAATACCGTCTTCAATCTGCAGAACAACAGGCGACGCCGTTTCCCCGTTTTATTTCATCGCGGGCAGCGAGACGGCGTCGGAGGTTAAAAATATACTTAGGTACTAATCACTCTTCACTAAGGAAATTGTACCTATAATACTATATTGTAGTGGGAGTTTTTTCCTTAAGCCACTTAAGCTAGCAACATTATCAGGCTTGCGTTAGACAGTGTTCGGACCGATAGCTGTGTGTGTGCACGCACACATACGTAAATACCGTGCGTCACTTGATGCTTCGGAAGTGTTCATCTGTAGTAATCTGTGCCTTTAGTATCACTTATTTTAAATATTAATAATTTACTCTAAGAGAAAACCAAGATATAATTAAAATATTTCGTGTATTTGTCTATATGCAAGTGTTAGGCAGACACCTTAAATTTAATCGGCACCTCCCGAGGTCCTCTCTTATTTTAAGGAATTTTAGATTGAAATCTCTTAATTTAAACATAGAACGCGTACAACGGAATAGCTTTTGTTCTCTAAAATCTAAATTGAATAGTTTAGCGCTGTCAAAATAAATTTTAGATTAGAGCTGTCATTTAGGGGTGTAACAGAATGTCACATCTCTCTAAGTCTTATTTTCGCGATTTTTAGCGATTTTTAGTTTAGAGATTGGCAACAGAATAAGCACCATTGTCACTTAAGCGTTTGGCGTTAACGCTAGTCGCTAGTCGACAAAAATGTATGGACAAAACAAATGACTGTAGAAAAACCACGACAATAATGAACTAAACACGCTGTGTTTGATACTGTCGGCTGTCAATTGTTAAGCGAAGTACGCTAAAGTTATCTACAAGGTTCGCGAGAACGCCAGCGAGCGTTGAAGTTAGCGTAGTTAATTATTCAAACACAGCGTGTTTAGTTAATTAATGTCGTGGTTTTTCTACAGTCATTTGTTTTGTCCATACATTTTTGTCGACTAGCGACTAGCGTTAACGCCAAACGCTTAAGTGACATTGTCTAGCCCTGCAGATGATAGTACCCTCAGGTTTCTTATCGATAATTAAACAGGATCTTAAAAAGTGAAAATTTTTTTGCATCATCCCTAGGGCATCGAAACTCGGTTCAATTTTAAAAACCCGGGTTTTCGGGTCTAAGAGTAATCAAAACCCGGGTAGACCGGTTTTTTCGAGCTTTTCGGTCTTTTTATTGTAATTTTTTTAATACACTAATCGGCGTTTATATATCGATTATTTTCAATCTTTTCATTGTTCTTTCTGAAAATGGCCAGTGGAGATGATAATGCCATACTCGCAATTTTACTCTACCTGTTATCACACTCACACTAATAATATATAATATAATATTATATAATAATATAATATATATAATATATTAATATATAATATTATAAAAGCGAAAGTTTGTGTGTAAGTGTGTGTGTGTGTGCGTGTGTAAGTGTGTACCTATGTTTGTTACTCCTTCACGCCGCAACTACTGAACCGATTTGGCTGAAATTTGGAACATAGATAGCTTAACCCAGATAACCCAGATTAAAACATAGGCTACTTTTTATCCCGGAAAAATCCATAGTTTCCATGGGATATTTAAAAAACCCTAATTTTCAACAGTAATCTATAGCTACAGCTATAGGTAGATTACTTTGACAATCTTTCCAAGACAAAGTAGGTGTAAGTAAAGGTCATTGAAAAGGAAATTAAATTTTTTCTCGGTATCAGTTAAAAAATTAAATGCAATGTTTCGTTCATTCAATAATAGTCCTTCGTATTGTCGATAAGTTTGTCGTTTCTTTGCACATCAAGTTTTATAATAAGAAGGACTAATAATGATTGAACAAAACATTGCCCGACTTCGAATTGGTGTACATTAAAAATTATTTCATTCTTTGTAGTGGCATTTGAAGTTGGTTTTTTGGAAAGAATTTTCCATTTTATATCAGGTTTTATTGACTTCCCACCTTTGAATAAATTAAAAAAATCATCTCCAGGTGTTTTATAATCTACGCTATCTTTATTATTATCTGTATCATTGCAATCGGTACTAAGTAAAAAAGTTTGCGACTGAGAGTTTAAAAACTTATCTCCTTGTATATGGATTGTCTCCAAACTCTTATTACCCAGATCTTTATAAGTTTTATGCAAAGAAACGACAGAATTAAATGATTCGCTCTTAGAAAGTACTGTGTTTTTAACCTCTTGGGACGTTTTTGCGTGTGAATTATTAAATAATGTTTGAAACAAATTATCTTCTTCATCGTTCAATACATTTAGGGAATCCAATAAAAGGCCGTTTAGGCCGAGTTCTGTATTGGATTCGGACTTATTTATTTTTTCAAATGTTTCATTTATAATGTTGGCAGGATTAGATTGTTCTATTTTTAAATCGTCTATTTCCATAGAACATTCTTGCATGTTATAATTATTTTTTTCTTTTGAATCATAATGTATGGGACAACACCCAGACCCGAGACAACAACAAATATATTAAAAAAACCCGAAAAACCCGAGTTTTAAAAATCAAACCCGGGTTTTTTTGTAATCCTCAAAACCGGGAAAACCCGGGTTTTTTCGGTCCGGGTAAACCCGGGCTCGATGCCCTAATCATCCCAAGCATGTCGAATTTCGCATTACAGCCGGGCCGGGGTCGGGTGTCATGTCAATTGTTTAAAAATTTTATAGCGCCATCTCTAAAATTTATGTGGTACTTATGAAAGTTAATTTGCGACTTACTTTTACTGTCACAACTAATAAACTGTTGCGTCAAGATTTTTTATTTTTTTTCTCTCACGAAAGTCCCATAAGGGTACTTTAGCATCGCTACGATCTAGCCTAAAAGCTAATTAGTAACTTAATTTTAACTTAAACTGATATTAAGACCTATATCTAAGAGTCTGTCCAGTGACTTATCTTAGTCTCTTTTGTAACATTGTAGGCACTTTGTTCTTATGACCTTGATGATGCACTAGCACTAGCACCCAAAAGGCTTAGTCCTGAGTCATGTTGCGTCAAGAGATGGCGCTGTTTATAACTAAACCTAAAAAAGTTTCACTTCTCTAACAGCTCCTCTCTAAAAGCTCCTAACCTTATACCAGGCACAGGTTCGCTCATGCATGGAGTACTGTAGTCACTTGTATGATGGCTCTGCCAAGTACCAGCTTGATGCTCTGGATTCGGTGGATCGCCGTGCTAGGAAACTCATTGGCAACCCGACACTGGTCCACAAAAAACTTCAAAGCCTTGAACATCGACGTAAGGTTGCCTGTCTGTCGGTGTTCTATAGAATATACATATTTCGGAGAGTGTGCACAGGAACTTTATAATTTGGTTCCTCCGTCACCTTTCTACCATAGAACGGCAAGGCATCGTAAAGGCTTCCAGCCATACGTAGTTGACGTACCAACGACGCGTACGAAGCGGTTTGGTTCTTCGTTCCTGATACGCACTGCAAAAGCCTGGAATACACTCCCAGGCAGTGTCTTTCCTGCCACTTACAACCCGGGTGCCTTCAAATCAAGAGTGAATAGGCATCTTCTAGGCAAGCGCGTTCCACTTTAGACTGTATCATCACTTTCCATCAGGTGTGATCACAGTCAAGTATATAGTATACTAGCTGATGCCCGCGACTTCGTCCACGTGGGATAAAAACTATTCTATCTTTTAAGTTGGACCAAATGACAGATATTCACGAAGTTTGAACTAAATCGGTTCAGTAGTTTAGGAGTCCATCGCGGACAAACATTGTGACACGAGATTTATATATATTAAGATAAGATATAAAAAAAAACTTCCACATTTCCTCATTTTCACAGCCACAACCGAGCACGCCAGTCAAGCCGGCTTCGGAACCGCCGCCGCTAACCTCGACGTCCAACACCACGCCAGCGAGCGTGCCTGTCTCTGCGCCCATGTCGACGCTGCAGCAGTCGCATATACAACAACGGACAGTACAGGTATCTGTGTTTCTTCCTGGCCTTTTCCCACGTTATGTGGGGTCGGCACAACATGTCTTCACCTTCCATTCGCTCCTATCAGCCGTCAACTCTCAATCCACTCCGTTCACACGTATATCTTCTTTCACGCAATCCATCCATCTCTTCTTCGGTGTTCCTCGACTTTTTCGTCCCTGAACATGCATACTCATCGTTCTTTTAGTCACATGACTTTCATCCCTCCGCATAACATGTCCATACCACGCTAACCTTGTACTCCTCATTCTTTTCCTTTTCTCTCCTCATCTTTCAACAGACAGAACAGGTATGCTGTATCCTATTTACATTGGGAAGAAACCACTAAGACCAACACGGATAAATAATTGCCATGGCGATTTTATTCCCACTCAAATTGGTCTGTCAACTTGGCAAGTGGTTTGCAGTAAGTAAAAAACATATAAAAGCGAGCTGGCAGACTAATTAATATTAACAATACTAATTTTATTTAACTCGAAGATACTACTTCCTAAGTAGTACCTACTTTACTCCCTAAGTAGTACCTACTCTGCTCCCTAAGTAGTACCTACTTTACTCCCTAAGTAGTACCTACTCTGCTCCTTAAGTAGTACCTACTTTACTCCCTAAGTAGTACCAACTCTGCTCCCTAAGTAGTACCTACTTTACTCCCTAAGTAGTACCTACTCTGCTCCCTAAGTAGTACCTACTTTACTCCCTAAGTAGTACCTACTCTGCTCCCTAAGTAGTACCTACTTTACTCCCTAAGTAGTACCAACTCTGCTCCCTAAGTAGTACCTACTTTACTCCCTAAGTAGTACCAACTCTGCTCCCTAAGTAGTACCTACTTTACTCCCTAAGTAGTACCTACTTTACTCCCTAAGTAGTACCTACTCTGCTCCCTAAGTAATACCTACTTTACTCCCTAACTAGTACCTACTCTGCTCCCTAAGTAGTACCTACTTTACTCCCTAAGTAGTACCTACTTTACTCCCTAAGTAGTACCTACTCTGCTCCCTAAGTAATACCTACTTTACTCCCTAACTAGTACCTACTCTGCTTCCTAAGTAGTACCTACTTTACTCCCTAAGTAGTACCTACTTTACTCCCTAAGTAGTACATCTCTAGTATTTTCACTTATTTTATTTTTACTTTCGTGAGAAGTGGTAAATTTTCCATTACCTCGATGAGATACAGTGCGCGCCGGGCCAAATTGTGACAGTCGAGCAAAAAAAAAACCACAACATGATTTTCTGTATAGGAAAATGAGCACTTCGTGCAAGCGTGGCTGCGAGCCACGTACGAGCCGCTGCCGGCGAGCGACAACAGCACGTGCGACGCCGCCGACGTGTACCGCCAGTACCTCGCGTGCTGCACCAAGCTGTCGCGCAAGGGCGTCATTGCGCCCGCGCACTTCCCCAGACTTGTGCGGTGAGATATTATTCCGAGCCACGTACGAGCCGCTGCCGGCGAGCGACAACAGCACGTGCGACGCCGCCGACGTGTACCGCCAGTACCTCGCGTGCTGCACCAAGCTGTCGCGCAAGGGCGTCATTGCGCCCGCGCACTTCCCCAGACTTGTGCGGTGAGATATTATTCCGAGCCACGTACGAGCCGCTGCCGGCGAGCGACAACAGCACGTGCGACGCCGCCGACGTGTACCGCCAGTACCTCGCGTGCTGCACCAAGCTGTCGCGCAAGGGCGTCATTGCGCCCGCGCACTTCCCCAGACTTGTGCGGTGAGATATTATTCCGAGCCACGTACGAGCCGCTGCCGGCGAGCGACAACAGCACGTGCGACGCCGCCGACGTGTACCGCCAGTACCTCGCGTGCTGCACCAAGCTGTCGCGCAAGGGCGTCATTGCGCCCGCGCACTTCCCCAGACTTGTGCGGTGAGATATTATTCCGAGCCACGTACGAGCCGCTGCCGGCGAGCGACAACAGCACGTGCGACGCCGCCGACGTGTACCGCCAGTACCTCGCGTGCTGCACCAAGCTGTCGCGCAAGGGCGTCATTGCGCCCGCGCACTTCCCCAGACTTGTGCGGTGAGATATTATTCCGAGCCACGTACGAGCCGCTGCCGGCGAGCGACAACAGCACGTGCGACGCCGCCGACGTGTACCGCCAGTACCTCGCGTGCTGCACCAAGCTGTCGCGCAAGGGCGTCATTGCGCCCGCGCACTTCCCCAGACTTGTGCGGTGAGATATTATTCCGAGCCACGTACGAGCCGCTGCCGGCGAGCGACAACAGCACGTGCGACGCCGCCGACGTGTACCGCCAGTACCTCGCGTGCTGCACCAAGCTGTCGCGCAAGGGCGTCATTGCGCCCGCGCACTTCCCCAGACTTGTGCGGTGAGATATTATTCCGAGCCACGTACGAGCCGCTGCCGGCGAGCGACAACAGCACGTGCGACGCCGCCGACGTGTACCGCCAGTACCTCGCGTGCTGCACCAAGCTGTCGCGCAAGGGCGTCATTGCGCCCGCGCACTTCCCCAGACTTGTGCGGTGAGATATTATTCCGAGCCACGTACGAGCCGCTGCCGGCGAGCGACAACAGCACGTGCGACGCCGCCGACGTGTACCGCCAGTACCTCGCGTGCTGCACCAAGCTGTCGCGCAAGGGCGTCATTGCGCCCGCGCACTTCCCCAGACTTGTGCGGTGAGATATTATTCCGAGCCACGTACGAGCCGCTGCCGGCGAGCGACAACAGCACGTGCGACGCCGCCGACGTGTACCGCCAGTACCTCGCGTGCTGCACCAAGCTGTCGCGCAAGGGCGTCATTGCGCCCGCGCACTTCCCCAGACTTGTGCGGTGAGATATTATTCCGAGCCACGTACGAGCCGCTGCCGGCGAGCGACAACAGCACGTGCGACGCCGCCGACGTGTACCGCCAGTACCTCGCGTGCTGCACCAAGCTGTCGCGCAAGGGCGTCATTGCGCCCGCGCACTTCCCCAGACTTGTGCGGTGAGATATTATTCCGAGCCACGTACGAGCCGCTGCCGGCGAGCGACAACAGCACGTGCGACGCCGCCGACGTGTACCGCCAGTACCTCGCGTGCTGCACCAAGCTGTCGCGCAAGGGCGTCATTGCGCCCGCGCACTTCCCCAGACTTGTGCGGTGAGATATTATTCCGAGCCACGTACGAGCCGCTGCCGGCGAGCGACAACAGCACGTGCGACGCCGCCGACGTGTACCGCCAGTACCTCGCGTGCTGCACCAAGCTGTCGCGCAAGGGCGTCATTGCGCCCGCGCACTTCCCCAGACTTGTGCGGTGAGATATTGTCATCCAATGTGCCATATACAAGTTAGATACTACGTATAATTAAACACAACTTGCGCTCATTAACAAAAGAAATAAGAAAAAAACACAGAACTATATAGAGAAATTTTGTGTTTATTTTGGTTGACAATGTTGCCAATTCTGTTGACAATGGTACAAAATCTCTAAAAGTAACCAATTGGACGCGTCTATAAATAGTTCTGTCCTTTTCAAAAGGATAAGATGAAAAGGGATAGCACTATTTCAAGACGCGTCCAATTAGTGTAGTTTAAAAATTTTGAAGAACAGAATTAGCACCAATACCTGGTTAGCTGTGTGAATCCAAATCCAACATGGTGGAACACCCAAAATGGCGGACTGGTTACTTTTATTGCATTTCTACAATATGGGTATCAAATGAAAGGGTTTGCTGAGAAAAATACGGATGAATATAAAACAATACGTATAAAAGCTTGTTTTTAAAAATGCTTTTTGATTGATAACTTATTTTAACTCTAGGACTGTGTTTGGAGGCACCGTGGGACCAAACACTGTCAGCACGTCCAGCGGTGAGACGCAGCACGTGTACGTAGGTATACGCGCGAAAAACGCAGCCAACAGGACCAACCCACCTGCTGGTAAGTGATATCTATACTTATTTTTACTGAAAATACACTTTTCATAAAGAAATCGAGCATTAATTGGGAGGAATAGAAAGAGTGAAATACTAGTTTTTTTTAAATTAAAATCAGGTTCATCTAAATTGCCTATCTATATGTATATAGCCTAAACGTTAATTTACACCGGGGCGGAATGGAACGGAAGCGACATTTTTGTACATAGCATAATGTAAATGAACTTTTTAATACATTTGCTCAAAAAGTTGACATTTCCATGTGTGTTTAGCGTGCACAAAGTTAGTCTTTTCCGCACTAGTGCTTTTGTGGAGCGCATGAACACGAACACGGCATGCAAACACGGAGCAGGCAAACACGTAAATCCAATATATTTTTTTCGCAAATGTATTAAAAAACGTCGTTCAATGCACGTGCGGAATTGTCATTTTTACTCGTCCTTATAGTTGACCCTCGCCTTCGGCTTGGGTCAACAAACCGGGACTCGTAAAGAAATGACAAACTTTCCGCACTTATATTGAAATGTACTATTGAAGCAGGACCCTCGTCGCCCATCCTGAAGGCGCAACTCACGAACAAGCCACCGACCAGCGAGCCCAAACCGCCGCCGCCGCAGCCTCAGGTAATTTTCTTAGGGTTCCGTACGCAAAGGGCAAAAACGGGACCCTACGGAGTCTTCGCTGCCCGACCGTCCGTTTGTCACAAGTTAAACGGTCACCCGTACAACAAACGTGATTTTTTATTGCTTGATAACGGTAACCGTTATCAATATCTAGCGAAAACAAGGCAGACGTTAAAAATTTTCACAGAACATTTAATTATTGCCACTATAATAACAAATACTGAAAAACAGAAGAAATATTAAAGGGGGCACCCGCACAGCAAACGTGATTTTTTTGCCGTTTTTATAGACAACTAGTTGACCGGGCAAACTTCGTTTTGCCGTTTAGGGACATTAAAAAATAGATAACAACCTGCTCCCAGACCCAGAGATCGTCGTCGTCGTTTCAGCCGATGGACGTCCACTGCTGGACATAGGCCTCCTGAAATGACCGCCAAACACCACGATCTTGCGCCGCCTGGCGCCAGCGACTCCCCGCGACCCTCTTAATGTCGTCCGTCCACCTGATGGGGGGTCGACCGACATTGCGCTTTCCGGTGCGTGGCCGCCATTCCAGCACATTGGGTCCCCAACGTCCATCGGTCCTGCGAGCTATGTGCCCCGCCCATTGCCACTTCAGCTTTGCGACACGTTGAACTACCCAGACCCAGAGATCATACCCTGAAAATTTCATAACGATCGGTCCAGCCGTTTCGGAGGAGTTTGGTAACAAAGAATGGCGAGAGAATTTTATATATTAGATGGTACGGAAGCCTTCCGAATTGTACTTGGCTGATTTATTTTTATTAAAACTTACGTATGTACGTACCTTTTACGGAACTCGCGGTGTTCTTTTTTTTTTTACTATATACGAGTAGGCTAGCGCTTGACTGTGATCACACCGGATGGAAAGTGATGATACAGTCTAAGCTGGAACGCGCTTGCCTAGAAGATGCCTATTCACTCTTGATTTGAAGGCACCCGGGTTGTAAGTGGTAGGAAAGACACTGCCTGGGAGGGTATTCCAGGCCTTTGCAGTGCGTATCAGGAACGAGGAATCAAACCGCTTCGTTCTCTTCCAGATAGTTCAGCAGGCGCCGCACCCGGTGCTGTCGCAGGCGCTGGAGTCGTCGCCGTCCAACACGTCGCTCATCAAGCACCTACTGGCGCACAAAGTAAGCCCCGCCCCGCCACCGCACGCGCAAGTAAGTCCACTAACAATACTAACTCGTAACCACCGCTCCCATACTACGCCTAGCTATAAAAGCGTTAAGAGGTCTTATGTCTCCCGTTCAAAGAGTTCCATTGTAAGAAATAATGTAAGATTTGGAAGAACAGTAGGAACACAGTTATACAGATATGATTATCCAATTACCAACCGCGACCAATTTAAATAAAAAATGGTGAAAAATCGTCAAGTGAAATGAGTATAACAACTTACTAAAAAAATTCATCTAACATACTCGCAATGCCGATCCAAAGCGTTCTTCTAGTAATTTTCCTCACTGTGGGGGGATGAAAAATTTTGTGTTATGTACGGCCGCAATTTTTTTTAGGGTTCCGTAGCCGAATGGCAAAAAACGGAACCCTTATAAATTCGTCATGTCTGTCTGTCCGTCTGTCCGTCTGTCCGTCTGTCCGTCCGTATGTCACAGCCACTTTTTTCCGAAACTATAAGAGCTATACTGTTGAAACTTGGTAAGTAGATGTATTCTGTGAATCGCATTAAGGTTTTCACACAAAATTTTAAAAAAAGTAATAAATTTTGGGGGTGCCCCATACTTAGAACTGAAACTCAAAAAAATTTTTTTCATTAAACCCATATGTGTGGGGTATCTATGGATAGGTCTTCAAAAATGATACTAAGGTTTCTAATATCATTTTTTTCTAAAATGAATAGCTTGCGCGAGAGACACTTCCGTTTTTTTGATACGTGTTGAATTGATATTCAACAAGTCTAATATTTTGTTTAACTTTGATGACGACAGATGGCGTTGCACGTATTTAACTCGCGGTGAAGTTGTTTAATGTTGAATAAGCTGGTTATGCGGTTCAAGAAAAGTGGTTTTTATGGTTTTTTTCCTCCTGTAGTAGTAGGTACGAAACCCTCAGTGCGCGAGTCCGACTCGCACTTGTCGGGTTTTAGTCCGCGGCTCCACCCGTATGAATTTATTTATATTATGGGTATAGTCTTCAATAGTTTTAATGATTCGATTCTTAGCGTAGTTGAGTTTTAGTAACTACAGTATGAGTACAGTATAGATTATATAAGTAACTATGATTTGGTATTACTGAGCAATAGAATTAAGATTATAGAAAAGGCAATTTGAACATGATAGTTTGTTATTATAATAGTTTTTAGTTCAAAATAAATAAACATTTATTTTGCTGTTAAGTTCCTTTAGGTTTAGTTGCTGTAGTTTTAAAATATTATGAATAGCCTCTTTATATTTTAAATTATTATATTAGTGTTAATATTTTAAATTATTATATTAGTGTTCTTTTAGATTTTTTCAATACAACAGGAATAAAAATTGTACTACGACGTATTGACTACCTGATCTTGATAAATATATGGTAAAGAAAATCATTGTTTTTGAAAGCAAAACAAGATTAACAAAATGCATGTACAAAGAGTCTTATTAAAACACTAAAAAATTGACATGAATCGAATCGTAGTATTGGCGAAATTAAAAGCATGTCCAAAACTAACCTATATTTTGGTAGTAACTCTGTTAAGTCTATAGGCATGCATACAGATGCTTTTTTGGAAGCATGTTATTGGTTTATCTTTGTGAATTGAAATATGTACTAAAACTTGATACAGATTAGAGGGGTATAGATGTAAGAATCTATAGATCTGCTTATAAATGGAATTTAAAATATTTTTTATACGGCTTTAAGACCTGTCTCTCGAAATAATATTTTTGTAACTTTTATCGAAGAAAATACAATGATCAAGCAAGCATATAATGAGCAAGCAATACAATGATCTTTACCAAACAACCAAAGACATAAATATTTTTTATTTAATAATTTTATTTGTGTTATTAATTTAATAAAATTAATAATTAGGTCGCTCAAAGACAACAGAGTCAGCAGAGAGTGGGGCCAGCGCAGGCTGGAACCGTCGTGGTACAGGCTGGCCAATCAGCGGTAAGTTATTATTTTAATTTTTTTTTTATTCTATACAAGTTAGTACATGACTGCGATCTCACCTGATGGTAAGGGATGATGCAGTCTAAGATGTTATCGTACTAACTTGGAAGGGTAAGTTAATTTACACCCAACGGTTTCTACACAGCATCGCACCGGAATGCTAAATCGCTTGGCGGTGCGTCCTTGCTGGTAGGGTGGTAACTAGCCACGGCCGAAGCCTCCCACCAGACCAGACCTGAGCCAATTAAGAAATTATAAAATCCCAAAGTGGCCCGTGGCGGGAATCGAATCCGCGACCTCCCACTCGAATCCGAGCGCGCCGCCACTGCGCCACGGAGGTATTATTTTAATCATTTTATTAAGGTGGTTCAATAAACGCCAGTGCCTGAACACTAAGATCATCGAACACTGTGTGCTGCTAGAGATGACTTAGGAATCCGAAACATGGTCATTGACCAGTGCTAATTCTGTTGTGCAAAATCTATAAACTAACTAGCAAACCCGGCGAACTCCGTTTCGCCACCAGATGGCTTTCCCGCTAAAAAGATTTTCCTGCTTTTCTGTTGAAATTTTTCCTGAATTTTCTTTGCTATAAGCCTCACGGAGCCCGAGACCTTTCCAACGAATGCAAAACCGGGGAAATCGGTTCGTGCGTTCTGGAGTTATAGCGTCAGGAAGGAAAACCCGACTTATTTTTATATAGTTGATTTAACACATCTTAAATGGTGCTATCCTTTTCCATGGGGAGAATTTTGAAAAGGATAGGACTATTTTAAGACGCGTAAAATTAGTTTTGTTTAGGGATTTTGCCCACAGAATTGGCAACATTGACTATGGGCCTCATAAGAGGGCTCTAAAGTAACTCAGCGGGGGATGGAGAGAGCTATGCTTCGAGTAATCTCTACGTGATCTAAATAGATGTCAGGAGGTCCTTGGACGAACAGGGCCCCTACCACCAAGGCTTATAGCAGTATTATTGACGTGACAACGTCTTATAAATCGATAGAGCCGGTTGCACGCACGAAAAAACATGACTCATCCGGCGTTACCGGCGTTACCTCGCTCATGCGGCGTTACCGGCGTTACCTCGCGAGCGCGAGACGAGCGACAAAGAAGACGTTGTCACGTTCAACTATCGTCAGTAAACCGACTTTACAGGCAACCAATTTTTGTAATATCGTTTTAAAATTTTCATACTGACATTGTATGAAAATGGCAAAACAATATTAAAATAATGCTGCTATAAGCCTTGGTGGTACGACCCCAGGAGTCACCGACAAAATATCGCCAAGTTGAAAAAGTAAGCCAATTGGTCGCAGAACCGACGGAGGTTAGGTGACCCAATTTTTTGAAAAGCTTAAATAACATACCCATTGGTGCTTATTATGTTGTACAAAATCTGTAAACTAAACTAAACCACTTTTACGCGTCTATAAATAGTGCTATCCTTTATCACGGGGAGTCTTTTGAAAAAGAAAGCACTATTTTTAAACGCTTAAAACTAGTTATGAGATTTTCTACAACAGATTTGGCACCATTGTTTTTTAAGTCGATTCAATTTGTTTCTTTCGTTTGTATCAGGGTATGGAAGTGGACCCCGAGGCGTTGATTAAATGCACAACAATTATACCGGGCGGAGTTGCTACTAACCAAAACGCGCAAGGGGAAAAGGTAATTTATCGGTATTTTACATGTTTAAAAAGAAAAATGACCAATTATGGTAAGTATCAATTTCTCTCACGGACCAAAACCAAAATATTCTGGGAGAATAAAACAGTATTTTTTGAGACCCATTGGCATTAGGAATGTTTTACCGATCCGGAATTTAATTTTACGTACAAAAAGTTATTTTCTTTTCAATGCACATTTGCTGTCATACAGATTTTTAAGCTATTGCATAGCTTCTATCGTGGGCCTTGAGCGTGGAGACCGAATCCAGAAATTCCGTAACGAAAATAACCTAACACTTTTTAGTTTTGCCATCTATCGATGAATAGCAGGACTTTTAATGACTTTTTGAAATATCACGCATGTCTCTTTAGTTCAGCAACTCGTCTCTAGGTCGCATTGGTTGTATAATTATAATTGCATAAGTTGATAAAAACAGCTATGCAATAGCTCTACCGCGGCAAACTCCGAGTGCCACACGTCTTTTATTTCTATGCTACGCTGCCGATTAAATGATTTAAATGACATCTCTGCTCCCATCAAAATATCGGTTTTATTTTTCGGTTACCTTCTTGTCGCTAGTTTTTATTATGACTACATAAATAAATTATAACGTAATATTATTATGCTTTTTCTATCCTTTCAGATGATTGTAAGTGCTGTGGAAGAAGTTCTAGGTAATGATACTTTTTACATAAAAACTCTGTATAGTACGATTCACGAAAGATGACCACAAATGTAATGTGATTATCAGTGGTCCATTTCACTATTTAAGGTCTCTTTGGACTTATCTAACTAATATTATGGTCTTATTTATTTTAACTAATATATATGGTCTTATTTAACTAATATTAAAATATTATTTTGGCTTAAGTCTTTTCTTCATGAGTGTACATGAAGAAAAGACCCGCCATTTGTGGTCATCTTTCGTGAATCGTACTATAGCTGATCTTTGAATTTCGATTTCTTATTGTTATATTTTCATTTCCAGTACCTAAAGAAGAACCGGTCCAGATCCAGATTGACGAACAAGCGCAGTTGACTATCGTAAGTATTAAAATAAAAATAAAATGTACTCAATACTTAAGGTATCTTGATTTCGCGCCAGTAAAGAAAGGGATCAAAAAAATAAATAATTAAAGAATTAAAAAACACGACTGCCCTGTTTTAAACGAACTAAAAAGTAAAAAACAAGTTTTATATTAGGGGGACCTCTTAGAATAGAAGGTGTTCCTCAGAACGGTCCCCCGACTGCCATAATATGTTTATCTGTTTTAATTAATGAGAAATTTGACCACTTTTCCCTTTGTCAATATGCAGATGAACTAAAATAACTTGTTTTTTAGGGTTCCGTAACCGAATGGCAAAAAACGGAACCCTTATAAATTCGTCATGTCTGTCTGTCCGTCTGTCCGTCTGTCCGTCTGTCCGTCTGTCCGTCCGTATGTCACAGCCACTTTTTTCCGAAACTATAAGAGCTATACTGTTGAAACTTGGTAAGTAGATGTATTATGTAAACCGCATTAAGCTTTTCATACAAAATTTTAAAAAAAGTAATAAATTTTGGGGGTGCCCCTTACTTAGAACTGAAACTCAAAAAAATTTTTTTCATCAAACCCATATGTGTGGTGTATCTATGGATAGGTCTTCAAAAATGATACTAAGGTTTCTAATATCATTTTTTTCTAAAATGAATAGCTTGCGCGAGAGACACTTCCAAAGTGGTAAAATGTGTGTCCCCCCCCTGTAACTTCTAAAATAAGAGTATGATAAAACTAAAAAAAATATATGATGTACATTACCATGCAAACTTCCACCGAAAATTGGTTTGAACGAGATCTAATAAGTAGTTTTTTAACCCCCGACGCAAAAGGGGTGTTATAAGTTTAACGTGTCTGTGTATCTGTGTATCTGTGTTTCTGTCTGTGGTATCGTAGCTCCCAAACGGATGGACCGATTTTCATGAAGTTTATTTTGTGTCATAGATAATTTTATCCCGAGTGTTCTTAGCCATGTTTCATAAAAATCTGTTCAGCCGTTTGAAGATTATCAGCTATTTTGTAGTGGATGAGGGGATCTGACTGACTTCTTTACGTCCGATAGATTCAAAATTTGGTACCGTGTAGCTTCAATGACATTGAAAGTATATGGTATGGTAACCATGACATGATTTGCCGTTTGAAGATCATCAGCTCTTTTATAGTTGATGAGGGGATCTGACTACCTTCCATATGTCCTATCGTTTCGAAATTTGGTACCGTGTTATTTCAATGATATTTAAAGCGTATGGTAAGGTAATCATGACCTGATCAGCCGTTTGAAGAAGATCAGCTCTTTGATAGTTGATGAAGGGATCTGACTACCTTCCATATATCCTATCGAGACGAAATTTGGTACCGTGTTACTTCAATGATATTGAAAGTATATGGTAAGGTAACCATGTCCTGATTTGCCGTTTGAAGATCATCAGCTCTTTAATGGTTGATGAGGGGATCTGACTACCTTCCATATGTCCTATCGTTTCGAAACTTGGTACCGTGTTATTTCAATGATATTTAAAGCGTATGGTAAGTTAATCATGACCTGATCAGCCGTTTGAAGAAGATCAGCTCTTTAATAGTTGATGAAGGGATCTGACTACCTTCCATATATCCTATCGATTCGAAATTTGGTACAGTGTTACTTCAATGATATTGAAAGTATATGGTAAGGTAACCATGTCCTGATTTGCCGTTTGAAGATCATCAGCTCTTTAATAGACTTGAATTAAAAAACGCTTGACGACGCTTGAATTAAAAAATATTTGAACGTACTTAATATTATATTGTGACGATAATAATTATTATAATAGGTTTAAAATATTATTTGTTACTTTTTATATTTTGTGTCGGGGGTTTTTAAAATTTGTAATTTTACTTTTTTGATATTTACAATAAAACCTCTAAAAACAAAGTTAGTTTTGCGGTTCGATAAGAAAAGTGGTTTTTATGGTTTTATTCCTCCGGTTGAAGTACGGAACCCTCAGTGCGCGAGTCCGACTCGCACTTGACAGGTTTTTTACTTTTTAGTTCGTTTTAAAACAGGGCAGTCGTGTTTTTTAATTTTTTAATTATTTATTTTTATTTTATACTTTTTTAAATCTATATATATAAAAGAATGAGGCATTTTGGTGATTTTGGTTGTTCCACGGATTCCGCCAAAACTATAGGTCGTAGAGATCTGAAATTTGGTATCTAGGTAGATATTAGCTCATGAATTCGTACTAAGACGGGGATTCCAGAAATTCCATGTTGAAGGCGTAAAAACCGTTGGTTTTCGGGATTTCTTCATACAAAAGTGTAATTTTTTTCGTTGTTCCAGGGATTCCCGAAAAACTACAAATCGTAGAGATCTGAAATTTGGTACCTGGGTTAATATTAGGTCATGAATTCGTACTAAGACGGGGATTCCAGAAATTCCATGTTTAAGGGGTAAAAACCGTTGGTTTTCGGGATTTCTCCATACAAAAGTGTAATTTTTTTCGTTGTTCCAGGGATTCCCGAAAAACTACAAATCGTAGAGATCTGAAATTTGGTACCTGGGTTGATATTAGGTCATGAATTCGTACTAAGACGGGGATTCCAGAAATTCCATGTTTAAGGGGTAAAAACCGTTGGTTTTCGGGATTTCTCCATACAAAAGTGTAATTTTTTTCGTTGTTCCAGGGATTCCCGAAAAACTACAAATCGTAGAGATCTGAAATTTGGTACCTGGGTTGATACTAGGTCATGAATTCGTACTAAGACGGGGATTCCAGAAATTCCATTTTAAAGGGGTAAAAACCGTTGGTTTTCGGGATTTCTCCATACAAAAGTGTAATTTTTTTCGTTGTTCCAGGGATTCCCGAAAAACTACAAATCGTAGAGATCTGAAATTTGGTACCTAGGTTGATATTAGGTCATGAATTCGTACTAAGACGGGGATTCCAGAAACTCCATGTTTAAGGGGTAAAAACCGTTGGTTTTCGGGATTTCTCCATACAAAAGTGTAATTTTTTTCGTTGTTCCAGGGATTCCCGAAAAACTACAAATCGTAGAGATCTGAAATTTGGTACCTAGGTTGATATTAGGTCATGAATTCGTACTAAGACGGGGATTCCAGAAATTCAAATTTTAAGGGGTGAAAACCGTTGGTTTTAGGGATTTTCCAATACAAAAGTGTCATTTTTCGATTCCGACAAAACTTTGATTCATACTAATCAGGGTACCTAGGTTGTTGAATTTGTACTGCGACGGGGATATTCGAATTTCAAATTTGATGATGGGAACATTTGCGAACTTCTTTGATTTTGGTATAAATTTTTTTTTTAATTCTTTTTCTCATATCAACAGCAAGCGTAGAAAGGAATCTATGGTGAAAATTTAAAAAATTGGACGCCATTTTGAACTTTTTCGTTATTGGACCGAATTCTTTCAAAATGGATATCTGACCATTGCAGCAAGCATAGAAAAAGAATATGAAGTCAAAAATTAAAAAATTGGCCGCCATTTTGAACTTTTTCGTTACTAGGCCGAATGATTTGAAAATCAATATGTGACTATAGAAGCAGGCATAGAGAAGCAATTTGTGGTAAAAATTTAAAAAAGTGGCCGCCATTTTGAACTTTTTTGTTACTAGGCCGAATGATTTGAAAATCAATATGGGACTATAGAAGCAAGCATAGAGATGGAATTTGTGGTCAAAATTTAAAAAAGTGGCCGCCATTTTGAACTTTTTTGTTACTGGGCCGAATGATTTGAAAATCAATATGTGACTATAGAAGCAAACATAGAAAATGAATTTGTGGTCAAAATTGAAAAAAATGGCCTCCATTTTGAACTTATTTGTTATTGGATCGAATTCTTTCAAAATGGATATCTGACCATTGCAGCAAGCATAGAAAAGAATATGTAGTCAAAAATTAAAAAATTGGCCGCCATTTTGAACTTTTTTGTTACTGGGCCGAATGATTTGAAAATCAATGTGACTATAGAAACAGGCATAGAGAAGGAATTTGTGGTCAAAATTGAAAACAATGGCCACCATTTTGAACTTTTTTGTTACTGGGCCGAATGATTTGAAAATCAATGTATGACTATAGAAGCAAGCATAGAGAAGGATTTTGTGGTCAAAATTGAAAAAGATTGCCGCCATTTTGAACTTTTTTGTTACTGGGCCGAATGATTTGAAAATCAATATGTGACTACAGAAGCAAGAATAGAAAAGGAATTTGTGGTCAAAATTGAAAAAAATGGCCGCCATTTTGAACTTTTTTGTTATTGGACCGAATTCTTTCAAAATGTATATCTGACCATTGCATCAAGCATAGACTAAGAATCTGAGGTCAGAATTTAAAAAATTGGCCGCCATTTTGAATTTTTTTGTTATTGGATCGAATTCTTTCAAAATGGATATCTGACTATTGCAACAAGCATAGAAAAAGAATATGTAGTCAAAAATGAAAAAATTGGCCGCCATTTTGAACTTTTTTGTTACTGGGCCGAATGATTTGAAAATCAATATGGAAGCAAGCAGATGGAATTTGTGGTCAAAATTGCAAAATATGGCCGCCATTTTGAACTTTTTCGTTACTGGGCCGAATGATTTGAAAATCAATATGGGACTATAGAAGCAAGCATAGAGATGGAATTTGTGGTCAAAATTGCAAAAAATGGCCGCCATTTTGAACTTTTTTGTTACTGGGCCGAACGATTTGAAAATCAATATGGGACTATAGAAGCAAGCATAGAGATGGAATTTTTGGTGAAAATTTAAAAAAAATGGCCGCCATTTTGAACTTTTTTGTTAATGGGCCGAATGATTTGAAAATCAATATCGGACTATAGAAGCAAGCATAGAGATGGAATTTGTGGTCAAAATTTAAAAAAGTGGCCGCCATTTTGAACTTTTTTGTTACTGGGCCGAATGATTTGAAAATCAATATGTGACTATAGAAGCAGGCATAGAGAAGGAATTTGTGGTCAAAATTGAAAAAACTGGCCGCCATTTTGAACTTTTTTGTTACTGGGCCGAATGATTTGACAATCAATATGTGACTAAAGAAGCAAGCATAGAAAAGGAAGTTGTGGTCAAAATTGAAAAAAATGGCCGCCATTTTGAACTTATTTGTTATTGGACCGAATTCTTTCAAAATGGATATCTGACCATTGCATTAAGCATAGACTAAGAATCTGAGGTCAGAATTTAAAAAATTGGCCGCCATTTTGATTTTTTTTGTTATTGGATCGAATTCTTTCAAAATGGATATCTGACTATTGCAGCAAGCATAGAAAAAGAATATGTAGTCAAAAATGGAAAAATTGGCCGCCATTTTGAACTTTTTTGTTACTGGGCCGAATGATTTGAAAATCAATTCATTCGGCCCAGTAACAAAAAACATCTCTATGCTTCCTGCCAGTTTTTGGAAGGAAGCATAGAGATGGAATTTTTGGTCAAAATTGCAAAATATGGCCGCCATTTTGAACTTTTTTGTTACTGGGCCGAAGGATTTGAAAATCTATATGGGACTATAGAAGCAAGCATAGAGATGGAATTTGTGGTCAAAATTGCAAAAACTGGCCGCCATTTTGAACTTTTTTGTTACTGGGCCGAATGATTTGAAAATCAATATGGGACTATAGAAGCAAGCATAGAGATGGAATTTTTGGTGAAAATTTAAAAAAAATGGCCGCCATTTTGAACTATTTAGTTACTGGGCCGAATGATTTGAAAATCAATATGTGACTATAGAAGCAGGCACAGAGAAGGAATTTGTGGTCAAAATTGAAAAAATGGCCGCCATTTTGAACTTTTTTGTTACTGGACCGAATGATTTGAAAATCAATATGAGACTATAGAAGCAAGCATAGAGATGGAATTTGTGGTCAAAATTGCAAAAAATGGCCGCCATTTCGAACTTTTTTGTTATTGGGCCGAATGATTTGAAAATCAATATGGGACTATAGAAGCAAGCATAGAGATGGAATTTTTGGTGAAAATTTAAAAAAAATGGCCGACATTTTGAACTTTTTTGTTACTGGGCCGAATGATTTGAAAATCAATATGTAACTATAGAAGCAGGCATAGAGAAGGAATTTGTGGTCAAAATTGAAAAAAATGGCCGCCATTTTGAACTTTTTTGTTACTGGACCGAATGATTTGAAAATCAATATATGACTATAGAAGCAAGCATAGAGATGGAATTTGTGGTCAAAATTGAAAGAAATGGCCGCCATTTTGAACTTTTTTGTTACTAGGGCGATTGTTTTGAAAATCGATATCTGACTATCGCAGCAAGCATAGAGAAGGAATTTGTGGTCAAAATTTAAAGAAGTGGCCGCCATTTTGTTTTTTTTTTTGGTTACTGGGCCGATGGGAAAATCGATATTCGACTATTATCAGCAAGGTAGTGAAAAATTTTGTAGTTCTAATCAAAATAAATGGCGACGACAGGAATTTTGGAAATTAAACGCTTGAGGGAGTCAAGCAGAAGTTCAACGTGAGCGAAGCCGCGGGCGTTTGCTAGTATATGTATATATTCGGTTACTACTCTCTAATACCTTCATTTTGATACCCATATTGTGATAATTGAAGAAAACATTTTGATTTCCACTTTTGAAATTGGCGCCTCACGGTCGCCATATTAACTTTTTCCAAAAAAAATATAGCCTATGTTACCCGGAATAATGTAAGGATTCTAACGATACCCCATTTGTCCAAATCGGTTCAGCCATTCAAAAGTTATGGTGGAATAAAGAAACTCACATACATACATTCCCTCGTGGGTCCGATTCCCACTACTGGTAAATGTTTGTGTGAACATGAATGTTTACTAGTGTCTGGGTGTTTTTCAATATATTGTATTTATGTATATTAGTATGTATGTATATTTATCAGTTATCTAGTACCCATAACACAAGCTATCGCTTACTTTGGGGCTAGATTGCGATGTGTAAAATGTCCCGTATTTATTTATTTATTTATATTTACATACATACATACATACATACATACATGAACCCTTTTTTTGGGCAGTCGTGTAAAAATGGTGGCTTTAGTTTAACTTTGACGACCTCCCTGGCGCAGTGGCGGCGCGCTCGGATTCGTGTGGGAGGTCGCGGGTTCGATTCCCGCCATGGGCCACTTTGGGATTTTATAATTTCTAAATTGGCTCAGGTCTGGTCTGGTGGCAGGCTTCGGCCGTGGCTAGTTACCACCCTACCAGCAAAGACGCACCGCCAAGCGATTTAGCGTTCCGGTGCGATGCTTGTAGAAACCGTTGGGGTAAATTTACTTACCCTTCCAAGTAAGTACGATAACATCTTAGACTGCATCATCACTTACCATCAGGTGAGATCGCAGTCAGGTACTAACTTGCATAGAATAAAAAAAAAACTTTAATGCTCTCACATTATTTATTTGTCTTTATCTACACAACTAGCGTTCAAGAATTCTTTATACATGAATGTGCGTCTACACTTCAGGGTTTTGTGTGAAACTTTTTTATCGTTTGCAAAAAAAAGTACATCAGGGGACCTATACCAACTATCAGATGGTAGCATTCTTCTTGCAGAATCCACCCAAATTGCTACATTAACTGTCAGATATTCTGCCGGAAAGCAATGCATTACTGTTTAAAAGCTGCCGGACTGAACCAAGCTGATCTTAAGACATCTCACGATGGGAGCAGTGCAATGCCTTTCCGTGACTTATATGTAGCATAATTTTCT
The DNA here is from genome assembly GCA_036785405.1 of Coenonympha arcania. Lineage (NCBI taxonomy): Eukaryota > Metazoa > Arthropoda > Insecta > Lepidoptera > Nymphalidae > Coenonympha > Coenonympha arcania. The sequence continues at coordinate 6,830,346 of JAWDAA010000030.1, read as the reverse complement.
TGCGAAATAAAGTTTTCTTTCTTTTTTTTCTTTCTTTCTTTCTTTCTTTCAATGCAACGTATGAAATTTCAATGCAATGTCTAAGCCGACTTTCATCGGTGCACCTTGCTTCTTTTTCAAAAAGAAATGTCTAGGCATAAGCTACTTAAACCGGAATAAAATTCAATGTTGTGGACTGCAATATGGTTTATTTATTTATATTATTTTTCCACAGAAAACGGCTCAAAACAAAATGCTGGCGGACCTCCTTGAAAAAAAATCCAACCCTCCAGTGCAAGTCGTTCCAATGGGACAACAGATCAACGCGCCGACCATACAAATAACCGAGACCGGGCAAATAGTGCAGGTCAAATCCGAGAACCCTCTCATACAAATCAATACAGACAACGTCCAACCGAGCGGGCCGTTCTTCCAAATAAAAAACGACCAAGGCCAATTGGTGCAACTTAAAAACGACCAAGGCCAGATCATACAGTTGAAGAGCGACCAACTACAAGGATTGCTACAGTTTAAAAACGATCAAGGCCAAATAGTGCAGATCAAAAACGAACAGTTGGTCCCTCAAGTAGTTCAGCAGAGTGTCATACAGAGCGTGAAGACGGAAAAGGATCAGATAATCGATACCGTGGTCACCGATCACTCGTATACGGAACCGCCTAACAAAAAGGCGAAGATTGAGGATAAGTCTGAGGTGAGAACTTAAGTTAGGTATTTTATTAGGCATAGAAAGGAAGAAATAGTACATTTCAATATAAGTGCGGAAAGTTTCTCATTTTTTATGAGTCCCGGTTTGTTGACCCAAGCCGAGGGTCAACTATAAGGACGAGTAAAAATGACAATTCCGCACGTGCATTGAACGACGTTTGTTAATACATTTGCGAAAAAAAAATATTGGTTTTACGTATTTGCCTGCTCCGTGTTTGCATGCCGTGTTCGTGTTCATGCGCTCCTGGTGCGCCCGCTCCGGTGCCGCGTAGGTGGAAAACACAAAAGCACTAGTGCGGAAAAGAATAACTCTGCGCACGCTAAACACACATAGATATGTCAACTTTTTGAGCAAATGTATTAAAATAGTAGTTTATGTAACGGTTACATAATGGGGGGTATTAAAATACGAGGGTGAGTTTAAAAAATGAGCCGCAGGCGAGTTTTTTAATAGTATCACACGAGTGTTTTAATATCTAATTATGTAGAGTTTCATACACTACTTTATCTACGCTCATATTATTATCATAAATCCAAATCATAAAATCTTGCTAACTTTTGTCGTAAATCATTGCAACTACTAAGATGTCAGGTGGAGTGAAATTTTCTTTAGTAGGTTTCACTACTAGACATTTTTCAGCGCAAAGTTTTTACTAAGTAACAAAAAAAATTAGTTGTCTGTAAAGTCGGTTTACGGACGATAGATTTACGAGATAACGTCATAATCGTAATCGTTATCGTAATCGTAATCGTAATCATAATCATAATCACAGGCTCAGGTGGAACGTTACGCGGAACGTTAGACATTGTGTTGTTGTCTATGGTCAATCATGGCCCATCTATACTCTCGGCAATGACTACCAACTATATGTTGTCTGTGGATTCACTTAAAAAAATATTACATAAAAAATATTACCTACCCCAGATAATAATTGTAACCGTTAACCGTTGTATTGCCGATAGCGGTACTGTAATCAATTCCTTCAAAACCCCAGATACAAATACAAGAGTCCAGAGCCGTGTATCGTTATGGATATTATACAACTTTCTTTAAATATTTCCATAGTAGAGCGATGTTATTATGAATAACTTTTTAATAATTATAGAAGTCTGTGAATAAAGTAGGTAATTATTTGACACATTTCGATTTTATAATTCGAACTTTAAGCTATGGCGCAGTGACACCACTATATTAGTAGATTAGAAAATACTTACGAGATACTTACGAGTTACGTCATCATCGCTCCGGCCAGCCGTCGTCCAGCATATTGCCTTACCGTATTAGAATAACCACCGTACCAGACATGATTACCTGATCACGGGACACCAGGAATAGGAAGGAACAAGGAAAATAAAACAACACCATAATATTTTATTGAAGAACATCAGAGAGAAATGAAACTACGCACCGAGAACAGAATATTTATTTTCCTACCTTACTGGTTGGTTGTTTTGATCATTGATATCGTTACGATAGCATTACGAGCACTATAATTTCATGGTTGCCGGATACTGATACCGCAATCCTCGGACGCACTTCAGCACTGAAGAGAAAGAGCACTGCAGCCACACCAAGTTGAAGATTTTCTACACAACAACGTATTTCTCACTGCACGTCCGTTCACCACCGCGCGCGCGTCGACTGAAACCGAGTGCAGACGTTCCAGCGAGTTTTATGATCAGCGCAGCTGCCGTGTCGCCGTGGGCCACGCCCCTCGTCCAGCACTTGCGCACGCGCACTGCAATCGTACTTTGTCATCTCTTTCTCGCAAACCCTTGTAATTCTATACTGTATCTTTCTTACATTCTATTGGCCGTCACTAACCTTTCACTCGTTTCGATTTACTAACACAGATGATATGACTTGTAAATAAATTAGGCTAAGGAATTCACAATAAACGAGTAGCGAATAGCTACAAAATGAAAACCGAGAGTTTCACTCCAAACTGCTCCCACTACAGCTAGCAACCCGCTACAGTGAACAATGAGCGTAGATAAAGGTTTTTTTATAAGTAGCGCGAGCAAACGAGCGTTGCCGGCTCTTAAGAAATTTATTTATTCGCACCTTGAATAACCCCATGTTATTGTTTACATTATTATCATTGTTTATATTATGTATCTACGTTAAATATTGAAGATATTATTTGTTAGGGTTCTCATGATCTCTTTTTCTCAAAGTCCTTTCCAAAATAACTTCGTGAAAAAAGATAATATTTTCAGGTCTGGTGTCATTTTAGTTTATCGATTTCATGAACTTGGCTCTAGCCCCATGATAATTGCGATACGATAAAAATATGGAAATCTAACGAATCAATGTGCGCGTTCTGCACTCCTTCTTCTTTATAAATTAATGATTTTTATATCAAATCTGTTTTACAAAAAGGTTAACCAATTTATTTCCTCATGTATCACAGACAAAGCTTCGGCGTATATCTCAAGTAATATTTACTCGGCTGTTGTTGGCATCATAATACAGAGTGAGTCACATTAGAATTAAGACTTCCGTGAGTGGACATAATGATACTAGAAAATCCAGATCGATCCATCGATGATGATCATCGATGATGGGCGATCCAGACCAAGTGACAGTGAGTTTTAAGCCGTTTTTCTAGTATCAGAGTGAGTCACTTTGGACTTTAAACATGGCGTGGCGTAGCCCCGTTAAAATGAATAATTACTTACTATTGTATTTAAAAAAATCTTCTTTAACGTGAAGTAAAATATCGTACGGAAACCTGAGAGGTCACCATAGTATTCTCAAAGGTGTGTGAAGCCAGCCAGCCAGCGTGTTAGATATAGGAGACCCGTCCCTAACTGTAGAACACAAAAACCCGTTGAGACATTGCAATAATTATTAATATGTTATTTCTTAGAGCAATTCTCCTCAAGAGAGAGAGAGCGTGTCAAAAACCGCTGCCAACCTGTACGCTGCGATTGCGGCGTCCGCGCTAGAAGACGAAGACGATTTGGTAAGTTAATACAAACACATAGATAGACAAAATCGCGGGTTATCGAAGGTATAAAGTATCTTGTATATCGATAGAAATTCTGACTTATCCATTCATTGATTCACTTACGGAATGACTATTGGACAGGTCAAATTCTTGGACCTAGTTTGCGTGCGTGCGTGTGTGTGCGTGCGTGTCTGTCTGTGGCAACGTAGCTCCCGAAAGGATGAACCGATTTTGATTGCTTTTTCTTTTTACCCACGACGGAACGGAGTACGGGTATATGCGTTTAGGGTGAGAGACCGTTTGTACATTACTTTATTATTGAGATGTTATGTTTGTTTGTATGTTAAATTGTTCACAAAAACCAATAATGGAAAAATATTTTTGTGTGTTTGTTTGTTTGTTTGTTGGTTTGTTTGTTTGTGTGTGCACATCAATGTTCCCATTTATTTCAAAAAAAATTTCAAAATTGTTTGGTGTTCAGCGGCAATGGTTCTTAGATAGTTGTTACGAACATCGATCACCAGGGGGCGCCATAAAATACATTTATATTGCAAACGAATGTTCCCATTTATTTCAAAAACGGCTTGACCGATTTAGATGCAGTTTTCTATATTATGTTTGGTATTCATTGGCGATGGTTCTTAGATAGTTGTTACGAACATCGATCACCAGGGGGCGCCATAAAAAACATTTACAGTGCAAACGAATGTTCTCAATTATTACAAAAACGACTGAACCGATTTGGATACAGTTTTGTATAAAGTATTAGTGAGTCATTGGCAATGGTTCGTAGATAATTGTTCTTGTGATTGAACAGCAGGGGGCGCCACAATAAACGTCTCTTTATGACTTGGAAGGGATGATGCCTTCAAACGCTGCTAGAGGAGCTAATGGCTAGTTTGAAGATTAATTTTCATTTTTTAATAATAATATAATTTAAATTACAATAATATATTAATCGAAAAACTATAAAACAAGTGGAAAATTAAAAAAAATTAAAACACCCACGACTTTTGCAGACTTGTAATTGAAAAAGGATTAAATAATTTTTTTGAAACTCCCCGACTAAAGGAAAGTAAGAACTAAGAACCTATCAGTATAATTACAAATCCAAGAAAATCCGTCGGAGCTGCCATTGCTATTTTCGTTTCCAATATCAATTAATGTAATTAGTAAGTATTGATAAACTGCCGGTATATGAGAAGTATGAAGAAATTGAATTAGTCATCAACTGGTAAACAGCACCATCAACACCGTCATAGGCAAAACACAGCAGCTCCGACGGATTTTCTTGGATTTGTAATTATACTGATAGGTTCTTAGTTCTTACTTTCCTTTAGTCGGGGAGTTTCAAAAAAATTATTTAATCCTTTTTCAATTACAAGTCTGCAAAAGTCGTGGGTGTTTTAAATTTTTTTAATTTTCCACTTGTGTAATATAAATCAGTCGGTAGTGTTCTTAGCTGTGTTATATAAAAATCTGTCCAAGATGTCCGCCGCCATATACCTTTTCACAACTCCCTCAATATGGGTATCAAATGAAAATGCTTGACTAGTAGAATACTCTATAAACTATGGCAAATTTCAGGTCCAAAATGGCTGCCACCTCAAAATAGCGAGTTGTGCTATGTTTTTGTAAATTTATCATTTACCACTAACATATTAGTTCTAGATTGTAAGCGTTTTGTGATTTTTCATGTCTGTACCGTAAAGCGACCACGTGGGATCATTATGGCCGGTGCTGTGTCCAAGGTTTCCAGAACAGATATTTATGATTCATATTATATTTAACTTAAAAAAATGTTTCTGTACATCTAACAAGTGGTAGGATCGTTCTTACAGGGTATGATATTCTATCATAGACCTGTTAAGATCGTCGCTATACTTTTTTTCGGGCACTATAGCCCTAGTAGACATTACTGGGTTAGTGTTACTGAGACAGAACTGGTTTCTTACGATATTCGTTATCCTCAGTGTAGTCTCTCCAAAGCCTCTTATGTGTAAACTTACCTTTTATGTGTATCCTACAAGCAATGACGCAACGCCAAACGATTTAGCGTTCCGGTGCGATGCTCATGTAGAAACCGTTGGGGTAAATATACTTACCCTTCCAAGTTAGTACGATAACATCTTAGGCTGCATCGTCACTTACTAACAGGTGAGATTGCAGTCAAGTACTAACTTGTATAGAGTAAAAAAAAACTTTCTCGCACACAAACTGTGAAGATTTTTCTCATGACTTGACATTTTAAACAGGCCTTGTCTAAATGCCAGCTATTAATAATGTGAAACATTATCAAGGTGCAACCACCGCCATTGCAAGTGACACAGCCGACGATGCAAGTGCATCAGCCGACAATGCAAGTGCAGCAACCAGCTCTGCAAATGCACCAGACTCCGACTTTACAGGTAAACAAAAATATGTTTATTTATAGTAAAGCAGGGTCCAAATGGCAATAAACACTATTGCAAGTTCAACAGCCGACGATGCAAGTGCATCAGCCGACAATGCAAGTGCAGCAACCAACTCTGCAAATGCACCAGACTCCGACTTTACAGGTAAAAAAAATAGATGTTTATGTATCGTGAATCAAGGTCCAGGTGGCAATAAACAGCATTGCAAGTGCATCAACCAACTCTGAAAATGCACCAGGCTCTTGACTATTCAGGCAAATAAATATATTGATTAACGCAAAGCAAGGTCAAGGTGTTTCGATCACCATTGTAAGTACAACAGCTGACACTGCATGTGCACCAGCCAACACTGTAAGTATAACCAGGCCAGGTCCACTTATCACGTGATCGAAGAAACTACAGATACAGTTGCATGCGTTAGTTCTTGTACGCTCTATATCACACGCTGCGTGCGCCCGATTACGAGGCAACCTTAGTGCGTCAAAACAGATCAAGTAAAGCGATAGAAAGAGACCACAACTTTAAATGCATAGCGGAGGCGAAAAGGCTATTGCGAACTGAATTGCACTTTTTGTGTCAGCTAGGGTCGCCATTTCTTTAAACCATCTTGCGGAGTGAACCTGCTGTACCGTTAGGTACTATTATGTATTCCGTTGTATAACAGATTAACTGAATGTGCAGGAACCCACTGCAAGCATGCGTCGTAAATGTAGGCTCTCAATAAGAAAATTCAGGATATGGAAAAAATTCAATATCTAAACAATTTACGTAAACCTTTTTCGTACAAGCAAACAGTATTTGTCAAAATTCTATTTAGGTGGCTGCTGAGCGAACTACAGCGTGGCCTTACTGTTGGTATTATTGGCACCGATAAACTGGCAGATTTCGCATTAATGTACTGTTGGTTTGCAGGTCCAACAGCCAACGTTGCAGGTCCAACAGCCAACATTGCAGGTCCAGCAGCCGATGCTACAGGTGCAGCCGATGGACGTGCAGAATATCATCGCTTCACAATCCGGACAAATTATATTACAAGGTCTGTGGTCATGTGGTAATTGGTGTTTTTGTTTTAATTTGATCAAACAACACAAAATTATATTTCTGTAGTCCGCAATATCTTCAATAAAATACTATTTTTACTACAGTATCTAATTGTCAAAAAAACTTATTTTTATTTTTAGTGGTTCGGCAGTTCACGCAAAACATTATGAGCTCTGTGAGCTGATGCGAGTGCCTGCATAGTAATCAAACTATAGTTGTTTGAAGAATTGCTTGTTCCCCACACCCTGTACCGTACGGTACAGGGTGTGGGGAACAAGCAATTCTTGTACTCGTATCTTCTTTAATATATAAATTTTCGTGCCAATTTTTGTTACCAAAGTCCTCCGAAACGGCTCCACCAATTGTTACGAAATTTTCTGTGTATGTACGGTAAATCTCTGAGTAGGTCGTAAGGTATTTTTTTTATCCCTTAAAGTTCTCATAATTTTGATGGAATTTTGAATTTGGGGGAAGAATAAAAACTTTTTGAAAAAAAATTTTTTATTCTTTTTAAAAACGCTAATTATAAAAAATAAATAAAAAAACAGTAACGCCATCTTATTTATGAGGTATTATTTGTCGTCAACTAATCAACTGTTGCCTAATTTTTTTGAGACTGTTAGATATATACGAATACCTATTTGCATTAAATTGAAAATAGTAACCAAGCAAGGCTCTGACACCCAGGTCCTAATAATAATAACACTTGGAACTGTTTTATTTATAGAAAAGCAGATGCCGTCTCAAGCGACGCAGTTCATGCAACAGCCGATGCAAATTATAGCTACTCCTGGCTCCTCACAAGGTAATCCACCATTTTAATAAAATTTTCAATACATAAATAATCAGTGTTCTCAAAACTTATAAGGCTCAATTGCGCCAACCCGGGTTTCAGTGTTCAACAAAACACGTCAACCCAGGGTAAAGTCGTCAAAAATGACCAGTAAGAGACGTTGACTCTGATTTAAAAATGTCAATATTTAACCCACCGTTTCGCACAAGTGGAACTAAGTAGTATGTTTCTTTTTTTATTAATTTACGAAATTGCAAAAATATGTCTTCACTGTAGACATCGTAACTATTTTGGTTTACTAATTTTTAACATAGCTAGCTAGAAAACGCGACTTAATGGCTCTTACGAAATATGCGTTTTAATGGTAGGTCAGTTAACCTTCCATTAAAACTACCAATATAAAAAAACCATTAAAAAAAACGCATATTTCGTAAGAGCCCTTATTTAAGACCTTATTTCGCTTCAAATTTCTTAAATAAAATGTTATAACAAAACGGTGGTTTTTTTACAGGAGGTCTTAGCTATATAGCTCAAAATATCCCCGGCAATATGATGCAGAAAACAATCATTATCGTACAAGGTGCCGGCGGGGGACCGCTCACATTGACGGTATGTTACGACAAGTAGTTTTCGCTTATTCGATGTTTTTACTACGAATTTAAAATAGTACATTTCAATATAAGTGCGGAAAGTATGTCATTTCTTTACGAGTCCCGGTTTGTTGACCCAAGCCGAAGGCGAGGGTCAACTATAAGGACGAGTAAAAATGACAATTCCGCACGTGCATTGAACGACGTCTTTTAATACATTTGCGAAAAAAAAATATTGGTTTTACGTGTTTGCCTGCTCCGTGTTTGCATGCCGTGTTCGTGTTCATGCGCTCCTGGTGCGCCCGCTCCGGTGCCGCGTAGGAGGAAAACACAAAAGCACTAGTGCGGAAAAGAATAACTTTGCGCACGCTCAACACACATGGAAATGTCAACTTTTTGAGCAAATGTATTAAAAAGAAAAATTACTGTAGGGGAGCCCACGATGCTAAATCGGTAGTTTTTCGAGCGTCGTTAGGACCTATTGCAAAGTGATTATTAGGTGCTAAAATGAAAAAGAGGTTATATACACAAGGTACAAGTTTTTACTTAGTGTAGGATCTGTGCATCATGTATAATATGTAATATCCGCCGCATAATTCTTAAGTCTACTTACCATGTAAAATGTAATACCTATGAATTGTGAAATAAAAGATTTTATTATTATTCTTTACATTTATTATGCATTCATATTTTTTTACATTTTTAAATATTTCATTATAAAAAAAAAAAAAAAACATTTAAAAATATAAAAAATAGCGGTCCACCGGCCTCGGGAACAGGGTCCAAGCAACCGGCGGTCAGGGCCCCAGAGAGAGGAACCTCCTGACGATGCGAGCCGTGTCCAGGAGTACAGCCTTCTGGATCTTCTTATTATTATTTACATTTATTATGGATTCATAGTTTTTACATTTTTAAATATTTCATTAAAAAAAAAAAAAAAAAAACATTTAAAAATATAAAAAATAGCGGTCCACCGGCTTCGGGAACAGGGTCCAAGCAACCGGCGGTCAGGGCCCCAGAGAGAGGAACCTCCTGACGATGCGAGCCGTGTCCAGGAGTACAGCCTTCTGGATCTGGCCCTTGACCCAGCTACCCAACGAGAGCCTCGAAAGATGTTGGTCGAGGCTCTTGGCTATAAGACCATTAGCGGAAATTACTATCGGTACAATGATTGCTGAGTCTACATTCCACATAGCGACAACCTCGTGCGCCAAGTCGAGATACTTGGTGAGTTTCTCTTTCTCAGCTTTCACGAGGTTCTCGTCATGTGGAACAGCAACATCAACAATCATTGCACGGCGCTCTGATCGATCTATCACCACTATATCAGGCTTATTGGCTATTATATTATTATTATTTACATATTTAATTTAACTCTCACACCCGACACACAATAAATATATATAAAAACCAAAGACATACAATAAACTTACTTAAATACGCGAAATTTAAATAAACATACATAAACGTTACACACATACATATATGTGCCGGGCGGAGGACTACACCCCGGCAGGGGAGACCAAACGGCCGGGGGTCAGGGCGACAGGCTAAGAAACCGGCGGACTATCCTAGCCGAGTCGAGCACCACCGCCTTCTGCATCTTGGCCGCAAGTGAATTGCCACGGAAACCCAGTCGCCGCAGATGGTGAGCGAGGCTGACTGGGATTAAACCATTGGCAGATATCACGATTGGAATGGTTTCAGTTGACTCCACGTGCCACATGGCGGAAACCTCGTGAGCCAGATCTAGATACTTTCGTTTTTTCTCTGTCTCAGCCCTCACGAGATTCTCGTCATGCGGAATCGTGATGTCCACCAAAAACACCCGCGACTGTGCCCGGTCCATCACCACGATATCAGGCTTGTTAGCCAAGATAGTCCTGTCCGTGATGATTGACCGGTCCCAATAGAGCCGGACGCCGCCGCGCTCGAGGACAGGAACCGGCGTGTACCTATAATAGGGCACTCTCTCGTCCAGGAGTCCGTACTTCCAAGCAAGCTCTTGGTGGAGTATTTTGGCTGCTTGGTTGTGCCTGTGCAGATACTCAGTGTTGGCAAGCGCCGAACACCCCGAAAGCACATGTCTGAGTGACTCACCGGGATGGCGACAGGCTCGACAAATGTCGTGAGTGCCATCCTTCAAAATGTACTTTCGGTAGTTCCGCGTCTTAACCACCTGATCTTGTATTGCACAGACAAAACCCTCGGTTTCCCCAAAGAGGTCACCGAAACGCAGCCACTGCACGGACGCTTTTCTATCCACGTGGGCCTCATGAAGGGCCTTAAAAAAGCGTCCATGCAGCTCCTTCCCTTTCCATACGGACTCCCGGTCAGAGGTGCTAAGCACAACCGGTCCCTGCCACTCTGTGCTGGCCAAAGATAGGGGGGTCAGTCCTTTATCACATTCTATGACTTCCCGATGCACCGGGGACTCCCTCTTCGTCATGAAGTAAGTTCTGAGGCTGGATATCTCCCGATTGTGCATGGTCTTGACATTGAGCATGCCTCGACCACCACACTTTCGGGGGATATACAACCTCATTACAGAAGACTTCGGATGGTGCATACGATGGGTAGTCATAGTTGTGCGGACTTTCCTATCCAGGGCATCTAGCTCGGCTTGAGTCCATCTGAGCACGCCAAAGGTGTACATGAGGACGGGCATGACCCAGCCGTTATAGGCTCGGACTTTATTGGCACCCGACAAATAACTCTTACAGATCTTTGCCAGGCGCCTAAAAAAGGCCTCGCAAACTGACTGTTTCACGTCCGCCTCCTGAATCCCTAAAGATTGTGACATGCCCAGATACCGGTATGACTCAGCCTCGGAGAGGGTCTTGATGCTCGAAGGCTCGAGACTTATCTCGGCCGAGCGAGCGACCTGTCCCCTCTCCACATGCAGGACCGCACACTTGTCCACCCCAAGTTCCATTCTGATGGAATTGCTGAACTCAGTGGTTATGTTCAACAATTCCTGCAGACGGGAAGCACTAGGTGCCATCAGCTTGAGGTCATCCATGTAGAGAAGGTGAGGCACCTTCGGCCCCCCTCTCCGAAACTGAAAGCCTGTCCCGGAACCCTCCAGCAGTGTGCTAAGGGGGTTCAGAGCCAGGCAAAACCAAAGTGGACTCAAACAATCGCCCTGAAAGATACCCCGCCTTATCTTGATTCGGTCATCCGCAGCCGCCAGCCGCTCGCCATGGAGACAAAGGATCGTGCTCCATTGCCCCATACATTCTCCGAGGAAGTCTCGAACTGCACAATCAACTTTATACAGCTCGAGGACCCTCAGGAGCCATGAATGAGGCACCGAGTCGAACGCCTTTTTATAGTCAATCCAGGCGGCGGAAAAGTTCCGGCGGCTGCGTTTGACCAAATGGCCTGCGACGGAGTCGATGAGGAGGAGCTCCTTAGTACCGCGACTACCACCCCTACACCCGTTCTGAGCCCCAGACATGATCCCATGGCTGTCAACATGACGGGTAATTTTGGAGCTCAGAACGGATGTAAGTGTCTTATAGATGGTAGTAAGACACGTAATGGGGCGGTACTTAGACGGGTCAGCGGTATCTGTGGTCTTTGGAGCTAAATGAGTGATCCCGGTGGTAAAAAGGTTTGGGAGCGCCCTTTGCTCAAGAGCGTCTTGGAATTGTCGAGCCAAGGTCGCATGGCAAGCCGAGAAACCCTTTAGCCAGTAGTGATGCAGTCCGTCAGGCCCCGGACTTTTCCAGTTCGGGGCCCGCCTTACCGCACCAGCTACATCTTCAGCGGAGATGGCAACCGGGTTCATCGGCTCTATCGAGGCACATGCTTCCTCTACCGCCGCAATCCAAGGGCCCTCTTCATGCTCCACCTCTGTCGACCAGACACTGCGCCAGAAAGCGACTAGGTCAGCCGTGTCCGGTCGCTGAGGGGCGGAGCAGACCGCTGGGCACTCCAGCTTTTTGTAAAACCTTTTCTGATCACTCACGAAGAGGCGATTTTGCTGAAATCGCTCAACTCTTTCCGAGTATCGCCGAATGCGGTTCCCCCATGCAGCGATTTTCTGCTTCAGGTCGTCGATGCGCTCCGTTAGTTTTTGAGCTATGTCGGGCTGGTCTAGGCGAACCCCCAGCCCGTTAAAAGCTATTCTAACGGAGCGCACAATCCTTGGCCTCGTGTTGCCCGACCTGAAGCTTTGCAGTCTGCCAATGAGGCCTCTGGCGAGGGTGATACGTCGCTCTATTCTCTTCTTCCAGGCAGGTTCTGCACTGGATCTAGCGGCACGCCGTCCAGGTTTCTTGGCTTTGACGCCAATAAAACGATGGACGGCTAAGGCTGCGCCGAAGAGAATAGAAGCCGTATCATCCAGACCAGTGCTGCTCTCTAGATGTTGTGGCAGCATTTGGTTAATGGCCTCAATGACATCCCGCGTCGCTACATTTAGTGAGAGTCGGGAGAGCCGCGGACGTTCCTCTGGAGGAGCAACTCGGATTTCAGCAATCGTCTCTTCTAAAATCCTCCTCATCCGCTCTAAATCCAGGGAGACTGTTTCCTCAGTGGTCTCCTCCACGGGAAAATCTTGAGACACGGTCACGGTCTCGGTCTCTTCGCGGCTAGGTGGCGCAGGAGACACGATTTGCGGCGCGGTTGAGGTTGTCACGTCGGGAACAGCCTCACGTCGTAACCGTTCGAGCTCGGCTGCGTCAAAGATGTTGGAGCGCAGAATATACCGAGCTCGATCTGCCAGGTTTTGTTCCGTGACAGCTAACCGCGGCTCAAGCAGCAGAAACTCACGGTACATTGCCGCTCGGTAGCCAGTCCGTCCGGTTTCCCCCCCTGTAGCCCTGAAGTACGCTCGCATGACGTTTTCGTTCATGGCCCTCGACCATCTCATGCGGCGTACACCACCAGCGGCGGGCTCCGAAGATTGGGCCCTAGAGGACCCTGTCAGAGCCAAGCCATCTGGTGGGGATGATGGAATTGCCGGCCGGCTAGATGGTAGTGCCGGCCGGCTGTTGGTGTGGCTGGCGGACCGCATGCTGTCACGTCCAGCGCCAGCCCCAGACGCGCCCTGGCGCCCCCCAGGCAGCGACCCTATAAGCGCATTCTTTTGATTTCTTTCCATCATAAAAAAGGGGGGGGGGTGAGTGGTGATTACATCACCCGGGGTCCACTCAAGTCCCCGGGGAGGCTGTTTTAGTTAAGCCAGCTCGCTTACTTGGGAGAACCATAAGCCAGGCGATCACAGAGTAGCGACTCTGTGATCATCCGGCTTAAAGACTTTAAATGGTTCTCCCATCCCTTAGTCGCCTCTTACGACACCCACGGGTAAGAGATGGGGTGGCAATATTCTACTCTGCCGTTGCCACACAGCATTTATTAATATTATTATTATTATTATTATATGAAGTTTGCTATTTCAGCGGTGGGGGAAGCTTATACAGGTTCTCAAAAAATTAAAAAAAATCCTGTGTATGAAAATATACGCATCAGATTTTTATACAGAACGCTTCATCTTGATATGCTTGTCGTCCTGACGCATAATCAGACAATTATGACAACGATTTTCCTTCGGGTTAAAAATAAAATTTTGAAACCAGCAGATTAAGGAAACTCCTCGACGTAATTGTCAGATTATGAGGTCAGGACGACAAGCACATTAAGATGAAGCGTCTGTATAAAAATCTGAAGCGCTCGAGAAAAAATTGCAGTCACGATTTTTTTTTCTTCCCCCACCACTGAAATAGTATTCACAATATAACCTTATTTTGACGTGATAACGTTTAATAAATTGATGAACACCAGCAGCACTCATGAAAAATAGTACCGTTCCGCGTAACGTTATGCGTAACGTTCCGCGTAACGTTCCACCAAGCGATAGAGAAGCACGATAAAAATTACATAAAATAATGATAATGATTATGACTGATTATGATTACGATTATGATTATGATTGTTGTTACGATTATGATTACGATTATGATTACGATTATGATTACGATTATAATTAAGATTATGATTATGACGTTATCACGTAAATCTATCGTCCGCAAACCGACTTTACAGACAACCAAATTTTTTTTAGCACCTAATATTTACAATCCAATAGGACCCTACGACGCTCGAGTAACACAATAATCCCTCTCTTGTGCTCCCCCTACTATAAAAGAATTCAATAACTGTAATATGAATAAAATATGTCATGTTTATTGAAAATTTACACGCAAGGTGAACAACCCAGCCGGTTTGGACGAGGCGACGCTAAACAGCCTTATCGCCCAGGCCACAGAGGCGATAACCCAACAGCAAATCATTCAGGTTACACGCTTGAAGATTTAGACGCTGTGCTGACTAACCTTTATATCGTTTCCGCCTCGACTAAACGCCTTGAGCTCGGTCACATCACTACGACACGGCGCCGTGGCTTCAATAGCTTTAACAATGTAGTACATTTCGTTACAAGTGTAGAAAGATATCATTTCTTCGCTCGGCTTGGTTTCAAAATAGGGACGAGTGGAAAAGATAATCCCGCACATGCATTGAACGACATTTAGGTTTTGCTTTATAATAGTTTAAAAAAAGGTCGTCCATTTGCTATACGTAATATTCATTACATTAGATAGAACCGACAAATACCTAAAGTCCGGTCACAGAGCACGAAGAATTTCGTACATTAACCTTTTACTACCTGTCTCTGTCACTCCTGCGTCATTATGCTTCGCAGCTTCTTTCTAGCGATTTAGTTTACTTGTTGTGTGTATAAATCGCGTCGAAAGAACCTGCTCGCATAATTATCATCGAACTTCACTTGGTAAGTTCGTTTGATTTTTAATTACCTATGCTTCGCAGCTTCTTTCGACGCGATTTATACACACAACAAGTAAACCTAAATCAAGTCGAAAGAAGCTGCTCGCATAATTATCATCGAACTTCACTTGGTAAGTTTGTTTGATTTTTAAAAATAATGCGGTCACGCTCGCACAGGACGGGGTCATTGCATTCTGTGCGAGCGTGATCGCATTATTTTGACGCGGGAGTGACAGAGACAGGTAGTAAGAGGTTAATGAACGAATTTCTTCGTGTTCCGCGACCGTGCTTTAGTTAAAATTTAGAGATTTGATCAACAGGATCGCCACCGATCACTGCCATTTTCTTTGTACCGTTAGCAAATATGTAAACTGTTGGGGCAAGCCACGGGTGTATCCGCGAAATTCAAATTTTGTGTGGTTTTTCGCGATTTTTAAGCTAACAAGACAATAGGCTTATGGCAGTCAAATTGCGGGAATTCGAGTATCGTCTTCACGTGTTTATATCAAAATCTCTGCTTGAAAGTGTCGAGTTAAAGAAATTAGTCCGAGATTTGCGAGTTACTCACTTAAAACTCGATACTCGGACTAATTTCCTAGGATAGACATTTTAAAGCAAAGATTTTGATATAAACATGTAAAAATGATGCTGCCATTCCCGCAAATTGACTGCCATGAGCTTATTATGTCTAATTAGCGTACAAATTGCAAAAAACCACGAAAATTTTGACGATCTCCCTGGCGCAGTGGCAACGCGCTCGGATTTAGTGGGAGGTCGCGGGTTTGATTCCCGCCGCGGGCCACTTTGGAATTTAATAATTTCTAAATTGGCTCAGGTCTGGTCTGGTGGGAGGCTTCGGCCGTGGCTAGTTACCATCCACCACCTACAGTTTAGATTAGCGTTCCGGTGCGATGCTTGTAGAAACCGTTGGGGTAAATTTAGTTATCCTTCCAAGTTAGTACGATAACATCTTAGGCTGCATCATCACTTACCATCAGGTGAGATCGCAGTCAATTACTAACTTGTATAGAATGCAGCAGATACGTTGATTTCGGCTTAAGAATAAGTAGATTTTGCACGGCGCCGTGTCTAAGATCTTTTGATGTGGCTAAGCTATCACTTTTATTCTTTGTTGTATTCCTTAACAATCACATCATTTAATGATTTCCTGTGTTGCACTTTTTATAGGCTAGATTTTGACGACGGCAGTTGTTTATTTTTATTCTGTAAATTTTTGGGCTTGTTGCACCACCTTCTGATAAGTCTCGGATTCATAAGATTTCTTTTTGGCCTAAAGTAAGAATGTGACAAAATATACGTTTAGGGTTATCAAAAGGTGGTGAGGCCCTTAAGTGAACTAAATTGACAGTACATTTAAAGGAATGACACATTATCCATGAATTCTTTTGGACAGGGAATACAGTACAGTGATTTGGTAATCACTGTACTGTATTCCATGTCCAAAAGAATTCATGGATACGATAACATAGAGAAGAAAATATTATAAGAGGTCTAAGACTCACAAAATATAACACCATTCTTAAAAAGTGTTTTGAATAACTTGCTGCGCAGAGACCATGGATTTTCTAAAGTAGCGAGTATACAATATTAAAAATATCAGCCAAATTAATTTCCATCATCTTAATTTTTAGATCGATTCGTGATTTAACTTAAATACCCTATCAGTCATGATTCTCATAAGAAACGATGGTGTTAATTGTCCGGTCAAATCCTGTCAAATTAGTTCAAAATAATAATTTCATTTATAATTCTTAACTAACTGGGACCTTGAAGCAATGTTAAAATTTGTCCAAGTCAAAACTTAATATTCTTTTACTGGAAAAAAAACTTTCCACCGGACTATAAAGTTTTGTTCACTAGAAATCGCTGGTTTCATAGCTTGTTAATCGAGCTATTCTATTAGTACGTTCCAGACAAAACTTGTATATTATTGTTTATTGTTCTTTGTGTATTATTGCTGCAACAGACTTTGGCAAGTTTTATAATACAGTTATTTAGAGAAATAACGTACGCAAAGTACATCTCGCTTCTAGATTTAGAATTTCCTTTTTTTCGTTTCAAAAATACGTATAGTATTTTTGGCAATGTTTTTCGTTTACGTAAATGTAAATATGTATACTGGGAAATGTAAATAGATGGACTTTATGATGGACTACTAAAACTTCATAGTTCATTTCAGGCTCACAAACCATCTAATCTAATAATATCGCAGTCTAAAATAGTTCTATCCTTTTTTAAAACGCTTACGGTCAAAAAGGATACCACTATTTGACTTCAAATTACATAGCTCAAACATCAATAATTTCACAATGCCTACTAACATGTGCACAAAATGATAACGTTTATGTTTACTAATTCCTTAATTGTTTAACGTTTTTCACTTATTTTTATCTTGCTGTAATATGTTACCAGTAGTAAAATTTCTGTATCTTCCACGAATTTGAATGGTAAAGAGGTGAATTTAAACTTATCTTCGTATAGGTTTTTTTATGGGATAGTTTATTTAAGTTAGTTTTTATAAAATAATATTATGAGCACTTGTTGTACCCCTAAATGTATGCACTAAATTCTTTTTAATTTCGTTACAAGGCTCTACATCTATGTCATTTATAAATCGCGACAGTGAAGGGATAGTTGATATAGGTGCCATCATGAGTGGGACGGTATGCGGTTGTAGAGTCCCATGATACCTGAGTTTCGACCCCAGAGCTATAACAGTCACCGGTAAATATTGGTACTACCAACAGGTACCTTTACTCCAGCTCAAAAGGTCTAATATCGTTCGGAGTTACTCCTAAGTTTATCGAAGTAGCTTCAGTTAGTTTGAACTCTAAAACGAATGTTTCTTACACTTGTTGCATACAGAATTCGGGAGTGATTCAGTCGACTCAGAGGGTGATCGTCAGCCAACCCACCCTAGTGAGCACCTCGCAACCCATAACCGTGGTCAAAACCACCTTCACACAGGTGCAGACTTCAGAGCAAAGCACGGCTTTTTTCTACATGCATGGACGAGTATTTTGAGGCTTCTATAGGGCTTAGGGGCATAGTGGTGCCTATTCGGATTTAGAAAATCTGTGAATTTACTAACCGACCCGGCAAACGTTGTTTGCCATTAGGGATATAAAAATTAGCTTACGATCACTTTCTCTCATAGCTACCGAACATACACAGAAAATTTCATTACCATCGGTCGAGCCGTTTCGGAGGAGTTTGGTAATAACGAGACGTGAGAATTTTATTTATTAGATTTCATTCGGCTAAAAATCTTTCTGTTTTTTGTCTTGGGTATTAATTTCATAACGATAGCATTATTTTTAGAAATGGCAAATTAAGTTGGAGGTTTGTAAACAAACTCCTCCGAAACGGCTTGCCCGATTTTTATGAGATTTTTTGTCTACATTCGGTAGGTCTAAGGATAGGTCGTAAACTATTTTTCATGCCTCTAAATGGAAAAATAACGTTTGCCCGGTCAGCTAATAAACTAGAATAAAATAATGCCGTGCAGTAAAACAAAATCAAACAAAAAATACAAAGTTACAGGTATTTCAACTTTTAAAGTAGAAGCTTCTGTCCCTTTCTCGCAAAATGAAAATTATATAGAGCTACTGTGGCATAAGTGAAAAGTGACCTTACAGTCCTAATCAGAAATATTAAATTGCTAAATAACTTTTTTACTATACGATCGATTTAATCTCTGTCACCATTTTGGTGGTTTAAAAATCAATATTTTGATTTCAGTCATGCACCCAATTAAGTAGGTTAGATTTTTTTAGCACGGATAGGCACCACTGTATCACTGTAGACAAATTGAAAAATAGCTTATACATTTTTAGAACAAATTTATTATTTAGTCACGTACTATATAGGTGTTGTTAGATGCATTTAAATTATGAAGTGATTCGGAATATTAAGTTAACTTAAATGTTTACTTTAGTAGAATGATTATTTATTTCAAGGCGCAGTCGGTAATTTTGTTCTGCGAATTTTGTATCTGTGTTTACAGTTAAAAATAATTTAATGCTTATTATTTTATCAATTAGCTTATTTGATTTACGAGTAGATAAATTATTCTTGTACTATGTAGTACATAGTATAAGTTAATTAGACGATATTATGTAGTAGACATAAAAAAAAGTTATATAGGTAAGTATAGTAAAAATTTGCTATGCAATGAGTGGGATGGTAGATATTATGTTGAGTTAGCAAAAAAATCAAGTAGTAAAACCTACTTAAGTACTTATTAAGCTTGTATTTTTTCTTCTTTATATAGGTGTTGGTACTTTATATTGGTCTACGCATCTTTGGTTTTGGCTATCTGTTGTTTTATTCATATGGTTTACGGTCGCACTGCTATTGTCATTGTTTTTGTAGTAAAATATTTCACATCACCAAAGTCTTCTATACTCCGACTTTTAATTCAATGCAGTAAACTGACGATTCGTATTTTTCTAAACTCCAATAAATCACACAAATGACTTGACTTTCTAATGACTTTCTAAACAAAATTATATTTATGTGAATTACTTGGATGAAATATTTTATTTCGTTTATTTAGGGCTGATTTTTCAATCGCCAGATAAACTATCTGAGGAATAAATTTGAAACATATGCCATTTAAAACGTCATATTCATTCCTTAGTTAACGATTATATTCTGTCGATTGAAAAATCGGCCCTAAATGACATTTAGAAACGTGATTTTACTGTATCGAATTAAAAGCAGCAGGGCTAGACAATGTCACTTGAGCGTTTGGCGTTAACGCTAGTCGCTAGTCGACAAAAATGTATGGACAAAACAAATGATTGTAGAAAAACCACGACATTAATTAACTAAACACGCTGTGTTTGATACTGTCGGCTGTCAATTGTCAAGCGAAGTACGCTAAAGTTATCGACAAGGTTCGCGAGAACGTCAGCGAGCGTTGAAGTTAGCGTAGTTAATTATTCAAACACAGCGTGTTTAGTTAATTAATGTCGTGGTTTTTCTACAGTCATTTGTTTTGTCCATACATTTTTGTCGACTAGCGACTAGCGTTAACGCCAAACGCTTAAGTGACATTGTCTAGCCCTGCAGGAGTATTATATTGTACCAACACTAATGGATTTTTCTGTGAACCAGAACGCACCTCAAATAACGCCGAGCCAGCAACCAATAATTACAACCCAACCGCAACCGCACAAAGCTCAGATAGTCAACCAACCGCAGACGCAGCAAATCGTCGTCACCCAAAAACAACCGCCCGCTTTGATCAGTACGTCAAGCGGCAACCAAATCATCGGCAACCAGATGATGGGAAACAACCAGCAGATCATTCAAGGTAGAGAGAATTCCAGCACAAATAGCCATATGCCAATTAGCGATATGCAAAAAAAGATATCCTATACCTTTAAACGAGCAATTCTTGTTATATTTCTATATAATCTGAATCTCGGAAACGTCTCGAACGATATTCATGAAATTTAGTATACAAGGGGTTTTGGGAGCGATAAATTGATCTAGCTAGAATTCATTTTTAGAAAATATCGTATTTACCAAAAAGATATATATAAATCTATACTTGATGTCTATTGGCGATAAAGTATACCTATTACAGTAAACTCCTGCTGCCATCTATTGGTAAGTAGCTGTAATACTACCGAGCCTTGGTCACTAACTAGTATAAATAGAACGAAATTCAAAAAATGTATGAAAATGACCACTAAATTGGTCACGTCACCCCGTGTATTCACGTTTTTAGAGTAAAAAGAGTTTACTCAAAGAGTAAAAACGGGACCCTATTACTAAGACTTCGCCGTCCGTCTGTTCCTCTGTCACCAGGCTGTATCTCTTGAACGTGATAGACGCTTAAAATTTTCACACTAATGATGGATTTCTGTTACCGCTAAAACAACAATTACTAAAAGCGGCATAAAATAAATGTGGGGGCTCTCATACAACAAACGTGATTTTGTGCGGATTGGCGGGCTTCCCATACCCTTAACAAGATTATATGGCTAACTCTCAGGTATGCAGGTTTTTCAAGACTTTTCCTTAACCACTATCATAAACGCACATAACTCGGAAAAGGCAAATAGGTATTAATTATAATTGAAGTAATTAAAATCGTCGAGTACCGAACAAAGTGGATTGTAAATTGAATATACCTAAATGTTACACTAAAAAGTATTTACTTTGATTTAGGTAACCAGCAGCTTCTACAAGGCAACCAGCAGATCATAGCTGTCTCCAACAACCAGCAGATCATTATGAACGCGCCGATGAAGCAAGGCGTTCACCGGGTTGTGCAGCAACCGCAGAGGAGTCAGGTTGCGACCGTCCCCGTCACCGGCACCACCGCAACCAGCGAGATCAAGAGTGGGGTATGATCGCCTTTTACTTTAAACCACCTTGCAAAACCACCAGAAGATTTTAGTGAACGCGCCGATGAAGCATGTTCATAAGGTTGTGCAGCAACCGCAGAGGAGTCAGGTTGCGACCGTCCCTGTCACCGGCACCACCGCAACCAGCGAGATCAAGAGTGGGGTATGATCGCCTTTTACTTTAAACCAACTTGCAAAACCACCAGAAGATTTTAGTAAACGCGCCGATGAAGCACGTTCATAAGGTTGTGCAGCAACCGCAGAGGAATCAGGTTGCGACCGTCCCCGTCACCGACACCACCGCAACCAGCGAGATCAAGAGTGGGGTATGATCGCCTTTTACTTTAAAACAACTTGCAAAACCATCAGAAGATTTTAGTGAACGCACCGATGAAGCGTGTTCATAAGGTTGTGCAGCTATCGCAGAGGAGTCAGGTTGCGACCGTCCCCGTCACCGGCACCACCGCAACCAGCGAGATCAAGAGTGGGGTATGATCGCCTTTTACTTTAAACCAACTTGCAAAACCACCAGAAGATTTTAGTAAACGCGCCGATGAAGCACGTTCATAAGGTTGTGCAGCAACCGCAGAGGAGTCAGGTTGCGACCGTCCCCGTCACCGGCACCACCGCAACCAGCGAGATCAAGAGTGGGGTATGATCGCCTTTTACTTTAAAACAACTTGCAAAACCATCAGAAGATTTTAGTAAACGCACCGATGAAGCGTGTTCATAAGGTTGTGCAGCTATCGCAGAGGAGTCAGGTTGCGACCGTCCCCGTCACCGGCACCACCGCAACCAGCGAGATCAAGAGTGGGGTATGATCGCCTTTTACTTTAAACCAATTTGCAAAACCACCAGAAGATTTTAGTGAACGCGCCGATGAAGCACGTTCATAAGGTTGTGCAGCAACCGCAGAGGAGTCAGGTTGCGACCGTCCCCGTCACCGACACTACCGCAACCAGCGAGATCAAGAGTGGGGTATGATCGCCTTTTACTTTAAAACAACTTGCAAAACCATCAGAAGATTTTAGTGAACGCACCGATGAAGCGTGTTCATAAGGTTGTGCAGCTATCGCAGAGGAGTCAGGTTGCGACCGTCCCCGTCACCGGCACCACCGCAACCAGCGAGATCAAGAGTGGGGTATGATCGCCTTTTACTTTAAACCAACTTGCAAAACCACCAGAAGATTTTAGTGAACGCGCCGATAAAGCATGTTCATAAGGTTGTGCAGCAACCGCAGAGGAGTCAGTTTGCGACCGTCCCCGTCACCGGCACCACCGCAACCAGCGAGATCAAGAGTGAGGTATGATTGCCTTTTACTTTAATCGCACTTGCAATACCACCAGCAGATGATAGTGAAAGCATCGATGAAGTTCGTTCATTGCTTGTGCAGCAACCGCAGAGGAGTCAGGTTGGGACCGTCCCCGTCACCGGCACCACCGCAACCAGCGAGATCAAGAGTGGGGTATAATCGCCTTTTACTTTAATCGCACTTGCAATACCACCAGCAGATGATAGTGAAAGCATCGATGAAGTTCGTTCATTGCTTGTGCAGCAACCGCAGAGGAGTCAGGTTGCGACCGTCCTCGTCACCGGCACCACCGCAACCAGCGAGATCAAGAGTGGGGTATAGTCGCCTTTTACAAGTCGGTGTAAACACCGACTTGTAAAACCACCAGCAGATCATAGTGAACGCGCCGATGAAGCAAGGCGTTCACAAGGTTGTGCACTTTAGTAATCGCAGAGGAGTTTAATAAAACCTCAAATTAAAACTCCTCTGCGCATTAATTTCTTTTTACAATAGTATCTTTTTCTACAACCCATAGAGACAGTAAATGGTGAATGGATTATTTTAGCTGATCTGAAAAATGCTATTATAATATTACCCCCTGCCTTTTACGACTGCAAAGCGCCATCCATTCTTACGGGAGACTTAAAGAAATGCGGTCGTTTAAATTAAGACGTTATATGGTCTAGGTTAAGCTCGATTTTACAATAATTAGAAATGATAATTTAAAGAAAACGTCTATTTTTTCACAGAAAAGTCAACCGGTTATGCGTCAAGTGATAACCCGTCAGCCGGTGATGGTTGGCAACACGAAGATTGGTGATAAGGAGATGGTCATCACGACTCCCGTCACAGAGGTAACCCTATCGTATCCCCACAATTTCGGTTCTCGATATTTTATCCATGCATGGTTCGTCTTACTAGAGATAGGAAATAACTTGTATGCTAGCTTATGTCACATTGATAACTCTAGTAAATAAATAACTATAAATAAATATATATATATGAGGACATTACACACATCGCAATCTAGTCCCAAAGTAAGCAATAGCTTGTGTTATGGCTACTAGATAAATGATAAATGTATATACATACTAATATACATAAATATAATATACTGAAAAACACCCAGACACTGGAAAATATTAATGGTCATTGTAGGCGGTGGAGCAAAATAAAACGCCTTTTATAACTTTTTGCGCTTCAAAAACGCTGTGCGGAGGGATTTTGCGGCAAATCAAGCGCCTTTGAAGGCTAAGGTAAAGCACATAAACATTCGCGTCGTTTACAGTCATCAAACAAACATTTACCAGTAGTGGAAATCGAACCCACGACCTACGACGCAGACGGCAAGTTCGCTACCGCTACATCATTCGGTCGCCATTCGGTAGTAAAGTCGAGCCAATTAAAAGATAGATAATGCGGACCGCTCAGTGGTTTAATCAGGATTCCTGTAGCGAGCCGGAAAGAGATAGAGGGAAGATATAGTAACGCGACAGAAAGAGACCACAACGTTTAGGATTAATAAAGACGTAGGTATAAGCCGCTTTTGTGGACTGAATTGCACTTTATTGTGTTAGTGCTAGAGTCGCTATTTATTTGAGTAAGTGGAGTGAACCTTCTGCACCGGTAGGTACTAATAAGATATTCTGTTGCACTTGTTTAAATTCTGGGCACATTTCAAAGGGTTTGAGATGAAAATCGCTTATTAATCGTTAATTTCATATCCACCAGACTAAACCTCCGCCTCTGAAGCAAACAGTGACTCCGCCGCCAACACCGATAGCAGCCGGCGCTGAAGACACACCCTGGATATGCCATTGGCGAGGATGTGGGAAGTAAGCTATTTTGGATTTTGATCTTTGGATTTTGGATTTAAGTCGGTGAAGTTTCATTTGCTTAGGATAGTTTTGGCTCTGTATCTGCTATGGGCCACTGGAGACCGCTGATCTTTACTGTACGTCCATTTCTCACACACCGGAACATCATCATCATATATTGACTTTACCCACTTTACAATTACACTTCAATGTTATATTCATTGATATTGGAAAAAATGTACGGCACCAGGCAAAAAAAATAATGTCTCGAATAACTAAGTACACTCAGTCTCCTCAAAGCGTTTTCCCTGGTAAAATCCAATTTGGGAAGTTTTTCTCTGTATTTAGTTTACGTGATTGGGTTTGATATGTGCTTCGGTCACGGTGATGATCATGGTTCGCTTTACATTGCTGCTTTATTAAGTGACACGAAAGTAAGCTTTTGTGGTGAACCTTCAATGGATAAAAAGCATATGTCAAATAAATTCGTTGAAGGTCACTGAGTGATCTTCACTGAGATACGGATTAGCTGAGATACGGATTAGATTACGGATGAGCTGGTCACGCCTGGAAAAAAAGCTATGAAACCAATACAAATTGAAAAGCAAGGCAAGAGGCCTTGCTTTTCAATTTGTATTTATTGGTAATGTTAATGTATAGAAATTATACCTATTATAGAAATTATCCGTATTAACAGGGTGTTCGCGAACGCGTCGGAAGTGTTCAGCCACGCGGCGCGCACGCACTGCCCGAGCGCGGCGGGCGGCGAGGCGCCCTGCATGTGGCTCGACTGCGACCGCGTGCCGCGGAAGACCTTCGCCCTGCTCAACCACCTCACCGACAAGCACTGTAGCCCGCAGGTATGATACGTATTAACAGGGTGTTCGCGAACATGTATTGACGCTACAGCGGAAGACCTTCGCCCTGCTCAACCACCTCACCGACAAGCACTGTAGCCCGCAGGTATGATACGTATTAACAGGGTGTTCGCGAACATGTATTGACGCTACAGCGGAAGACCTTCGCCCTGCTCAACCACCTCACCGACAAGCACTGTAGCCCGCAGGTATGATACGTATTAACAGGGTGTTCGCGAACATGTATTGACGCTACAGCGGAAGACCTTCGCCCTGCTCAACCACCCCACCGACAAGCACTGTAGCCCGCAGGTATGATACGTATTAACAGGGTGTTCGCGAACATGTATTGACGCTACAGCGGAAGACCTTCGCCCTGCTCAACCACCTCACCGACAAGCACTGTAGCCCGCAGGTATGATACGTATTAACAGGGTGTTCGCGAACATGTATTGACGCTACAGCGGAAGACCTTCGCCCTGCTCATCCACCTCACCGACAAGCACTGTAGCCCGCAGGTATGATACGTATTAACAGGGTGTTCGCGAACATGTATTGACGCTACAGCGGAAGACCTTCGCCCTGCTCAACCACCTCACCGACAAGCACTGTAGCCCGCAGGTATGATACGTATTAACAGGGTGTTCGCGAACATGTATTGACGCTACAGCGGAAGACCTTCGCCCTGCTCAACCACCTCACCGACAAGCACTGTAGCCCGCAGGTATGATACGTATTAACAGGGTGTTCGCGAACATGTATTGCCGCTACAGCGGAAGACCTTCGCCCTGCTCAACCACCTCACCGACAAGCACTGTAGCCCGCAGGTATGATACGTATTAACAGGGTGTTCGCGAACATGTATTGACGCTACAGCGGAAGACCTTCGCCCTGCTCAACCACCTCACCGACAAGCACTGTAGCCCGCAGGTATGATACGTATTAACAGGGTGTTCGCGAACATGTATTGACGCTACAGCGGAAGACCTTCGCCCTGCTCAACCACCTCACCGACAAGCACTGTAGCCCGCAGGTATGATACGTATTAACAGGGTGTTCGCGAACATGTATTGACGCTACAGCGGAAGACCTTCGCCCTGCTCAACCACCTCACCGACAAGCACTGTAGCCCGCAGGTATGATACGTATTAACAGGGTGTTCGCGAACATGTATTGCCGCTACAGCGGAAGACCTTCGCCCTGCTCAACCACCTCACCGACAAGCACTGTAGCCCGCAGGTATGATACGTATTAACAGGGTGTTCGCGAACATGTATTGACGCTACAGCGGAAGACCTTCGCCCTGCTCAACCACCTCACCGACAAGCACTGTAGCCCGCAGGTATGATACGTATTAACAGGGTGTTCGCGAACATGTATTGACGCTACAGCGGAAGACCTTCGCCCTGCTCAACCACCTCACCGACAAGCACTGTAGCCCGCAGGTATGATACGTATTAACAGGGTGTTCACGAACATGTATTGACGCTACAGCGGAAGACCTTCGCCCTGCTCAACCACCTCACCGACAAGCACTGTAGCCCGCAGGTATGATACGTATTAACAGGGTGTTCGCGAACATGTATTGACGCTACAGCGGAAGACCTTCGCCCTGCTCAACCACCTCACCGACAAGCACTGTAGCCCGCAGGTATGATACGTATTAACAGGGTGTTCGCGAACATGTATTGACGCTACAGCGGAAGACCTTCGCCCTGCTCAACCACCTCACCGACAAGCACTGTAGCCCGCAGGTATGATACGTATTAACAGGGTGTTCGCGAACATGTATTGACGCTACAGCGGAAGACCTTCGCCCTGCTCAACCACCTCACCGACAAGCACTGTAGCCCGCAGGTATGATACGTATTAACAGGGTGTTCGCGAACATGTATTGACGCTACAGCGGAAGACCTTCGCCCTGCTCAACCACCTCACCGAAAAGCACTGTAGCCCGCAGGTATGATACGTATTAACAGGGTGTTCGCGAACATGTATTGACGCTACAGCGGAAGACCTTCGCCCTGCTCAACCACCTCACCGACAAGCACTGTAGCCCGCAGGTATGATACGTATTAACAGGGTGTTCGCGAACATGTATTGACGCTACAGCGGAAGACCTTCGCCCTGCTCAACCACCTCACCGACAAGCACTGTAGCCCGCAGGTATGATACGTATTAACAGGGTGTTCGCGAACATGTATTGACGCTACAGCGGAAGACCTTCGCCCTGCTCAACCACCTCACTGACAAGCACTGTAGCCCGCAGGTATGATACGTATTAACAGGGTGTTCGCGAACATGTATTGACGCTACAGCGGAAGACCTTCGCCCTGCTCAACCACCTCACCGACAAGCACTGTAGCCCGCAGGTATGATACGTATTAACAGGGTGTTCGCGGACATGTATTGACGCTACAGCGGAAGACCTTCGCCCTGCTCAACCACCTCACCGACAAGCACTGTAGCCCGCAGGTATGATACGTATTAACAGGGTGTTCGCGAACATGTATTGACGCTACAGCGGAAGACCTTCGCCCTGCTCAACCACCTCACCGACAAGCACTGTAGCCCGCAGGTATGATACGTATTAACAGGGTGTTCGCGAACATGTATTGACGCTACAGCTGGTTTTCTTCTTAAGCAATTCTTTTTCATTTTTACCCACGACGGAACGGAGTACGGGTATATGCGTTTAGGGCGAGAGACCGTTTGTATTTGTACATTACTTTGTTAATGAGATTTTATGTTTGTTTGTATGTTAATTTGTTCACAAAAACCAATAATGCAAAAATATTTTTGTTTGTTTGTTTGTTTGTGTGTTCGTTTGTGCACATCAATGTTCCCATTTATTCCAAAAACGGCTTGACCGATTTAGATGCAGTTTTAGATAGTTGTTACGAACATCGATCACCAGGGGGCGCCATAAAAAACATTCACTTGGATTTGTAATTATACTGATAGGTTCTTAGTTCTTACTTTCCTTTAGTAGTTAGGGATTTCAAAAAAAAATTTAATCCTTTTTCAGTTAAAAGTCTGCAAAAGTCGTGGGTGTTTAATTTTTTTTAATTTTCCACTTGTTATTTATTCTTCTTGCAGGCCCTCAAAGCGATATTCAACTCCCGCCGTCACATAGTAGCAGAAGCAGAGGCTAACAAGCCAGTTTCCGTCGGGTACCCGCCCAACGCCGCGCTGGCGGCTCTTAACAAGCATGCGACCGACACTCTTAACCCACGGGAACTTATGGTAAAGGCCTTTTCCCTTTTGAACCTTTCGTAATGCATAATTATTTTACTTACACATTGAAGTGAGTCATTATAAGGTTGACCGTAATTGGGTATTACACTACTTTTGAATTTGATAAAAATTATTACTTTATTGTAAACTAGGATAAAAATAATTACGCTGAAAAAAATACTAAAATCTCAAGATATTCACAAAGTTACAGGCACTTTCATTTTGGAGTGAGAGGGTCTTATCTATCCCTTTCTCGCAATGAAAATCTCTGTGAAGCCGCACGGAGCTACTATGGTTTTAGTAAGGTGTGATGTAACAAATGTCGCTATCTCTGTCTGACATTTGTTATATTTTTTCATACTTTATAAGAAATCTTGTATTATAACAATGACATTTTTGAAAAGAGCAAGTGCCGAGTTTCTTGCCAGTTCTTCTCGGTGCAAACCTGTTTTCCGAACCTGGCAGTAGAGTTTTGACTATTCATAAGAGCCTATTAGGCCTATGTGAGAATAAATATTTTAATTTTCATTTCCATTTTCCTTTTTTATTTGATCAGAATTATTTAAATGCTTATAACTTTTTTGTTATTTAATTAGTATGTTCAGTTTACGTAATTATTTTTATCTATGATAAAGTTTATGATAATAAAAAAAAATTGGAGTCATATCAACCCAATTTGGATTGTAACTGAGGTACTCTTAAAATCATTATCGAACGTTTAATGTGCGGCCAACCTTAAACATATTGTAATAGCTGACCAGCCGGGCTAGACAAAGTAACAGTCGTTTAGCGTTCACGACAGTAGATAAAAATGTATGGACAAACCACGTGACGAATGAAAACAAATGAAAGCAGAATCTACTTTATGCTTAGCGTTGTTCAATGTCGGCTGTCAATTGTCATGCGAAGTAAGCTAAAGTTATCTACAACGTCTGCGAGAACGCCAGGGAGCGTTCAAATTGTCGTAGTCGATTTTCAAAAAAAAGCGTGTTTTCCTCTATACGGTCACGTGGTTTTTCTACAGTCACTTGTTTTGTCCATACATTTTTATCTACCGTCGTCAACGCTAAACGACTGTTACTTTGTCTAGCCCCGCAGGAAAAAAACGTTACTTGCCATATTTGCATGGAAATATATTTGTGAGGTATATGTATTCGTCCACAATTTCGAGTGCAGAGTTCTCAACTACTACTGGGTGGAGCGGAACGTGAGAGTTGGACATGATTTTCGTCTTGCTCATGTTCATTTTAAGGCCCACCTGTTGGGAAGCTCTGCTGAGGTCATTGAGCATCGTGTTGAGGTCTTCCAGAGCCTCATAAGCCTATGGACCTCATAAGAAGGCTCAGAGTCACTCAGGGAGCGATGGAGAGAACTATGCTCGGAGTTTCTCTGCGTGATCAAATCAGAAATGAGGAGATCCGTAGACGAACCAGAGTCACCGACATAGCTCAACGTATCGCGAAGCTGAAGTGGCAATGGGCGGGGCACATAGCTCGTAGAACCGACGGACGTTGGGGACCCAAAGTGCTGGAATGGCGACCCCGCACGGGAAAGCGCAGTGTTGGCAGACCTCCGACCAGATGGACTGACGACATTAAAAGAGTCGCGGGAAGGCGCTGGATACAAATGGCGCAGGACCGTGCGGGCTGGAAAGCATTGCAGGAGGCCTTTGTCCAGCAGTGGACGTCCGTCGGCTGAAACGAACGAACGAACGAACGATATTTGTGATAACAAGTGTATAGAAGAAAAACAATTCCTTTTTTACCGCAAGATGGCGGAGATTTTATTTTTCTGGCCATGCTTTATACCAATATATTATTTCACTGTACAATTCTGTCTGCCGATAACTAACATAGTGGCACATTATTATAAGTTCACTTGTTAAATTAACAACGGTGTAGATGTTTTAATCCACGATGATCCGCCCCACTCTGTCAAACTCCATACGAATCGAATGAAACATAAGCGGTTCTGACAGTGGGGCGCGTCTTCGTAGATTGAAATATCTATAAAAGCACAATATTCATTTGCATTATATTATTTTAGTGCTACGTACTGATTTGTGACTATTATATTTTTTTACATTTAATTTAGGAACAAAGGAAATTTCATTCAACGTAGTTGGTTTATTTTAAATCGATCGCTTTTTAGTTTGTTTAGTTTGCTTTAGCATTTAATTCACAATCACAACGACTGAGGTCGTCATAGTTTATTTTTTATTTGGGACAATAAATAAATAATACGTGTACGAAAATTGGGTATATGACTGAAATCAAAATATTGTTTATTTTGCATTTAAAATGGTGATATTATAACTATTTAATTATATTAAGTAACAAAAAAGTTCTACGCATTTTAATATATATTTCAGATTAGACAGAGATAGCGTTACTAAATTGTGACGTCACAAGCAAGTAACGCCATAATAGCTCTTTGCAATATTTTAAAGTATGTAATTGAAACTAGGGAGTCAAATACCCAATTAAAGGTAGTTCGGTCCAGGTAGACGCGCCCCATTCCTTTATAGTACATAATGTTATTATCTCGCTGCAGACTCGGTCATAAATCATTCGAGTGTTTCACTTTTGTTGTTCTTTGTTGAGTTGTGCATTACTGCAGAACAACAAAAGCGAAACACTCGAATGATTTATGACCGAGTCTGCAGCGAGATAATAACAGTACTATAGTACGAATCGCATGAAACATAAGCGATTTTGAAGTAGTGGGGCGCGTCTTCGCGGATGTAATACCGATGCAAGGTGCGATTAGATTAATTGAGCATAATAAAAACACTATGCCCGTGGTGTGCCCACTAGTCGCTAACGCGGTCGCGCGTGCAGCAGCGCGGCGATGCGACTAGCGCACCGGACACATTGGTGAGATGAGCTTGCTACGCTTTGTGACGGGGCTACGGACGATAGCAATCCTATACATTTTGAATACGTATAAAAATCGTATTACTCAGCAGGATTTGAACTCGCTTCAGAGGGATTAGTATAGGTTTTTGCACGAATTTCGAGGCGACTCGCATCGCACGAACGAATCGCCGCATGTCCACTGTCCATAGATGGCACTGCCTGTAAAAATGTATGGAGGAATTCGATTCGTTTGTGCGAATCCCTCAGCTATCGCGGTTGGAACGTCTTCCAATGGGGATACTTACTGCCATTTTTTCACGCCAGATTCCGCATCGTAGCCATGGCTATGACAATGTGTTTTGAAACTGTCAGTATTTCAACTGTAAACTGTCAGTAGTGTAGTAGTATAGTATGTAATTTTAATTTTTATAACCTTTTTGTAATGTTCTACATAATATAACTTGAACACAAAAAGATTTTAAATTAACAATAGCCATCGTGCCGCTAGCGCCCTCTGCGATGAGCTTTGTGTCAGGATCCCCATTGGACCACGAGCACCTCACTACAGAGGGATGAAAATATTATACTAGTCATATCCTAAATTGATAGAAATTAATTCATGAGTGTGTGAAGCAGTTATTAACACATACTCCTAACACTCTTATACGTGAGTGGAACACACAACTAACTAAAACGCCATTTTCCAATATGGCGTTGTTGGGTGCCATTTTCAAAGATGGCGTTTTTGGCGGCCATTTTGCAAGATGGCGATTTTGGGCGCCATTCCAATTTCAAATGTCCGACTGCCCCGTTACGCATGGTTGTTTTCACCGCGCACTATTTGTGTCTGTGATGTCAGTCGTGTGTGTTTTTTTTTCTTTGCAGCTTTTTTTGTGTCATATTTTTGTTCATCTCATTACGTTCATGTGTTTGTGATCATTTTATTCGTATTAGGGTCATTATATTCAAATTTAATTGTTATGACAATTTGAAAACAAATGCACCAGGTTTTTTTTAAATAGGGATTTATAAAATCATACCGACAAAAATGCAACAGTAGTGCCTAATTCGGTTTTAAAAAACCTCGCTAATATCTCATGTCTAAATAGTACTATCATTTTCAAAATGGTAGCACTATTTTTAGGCGCGTGAGATTAGTTTGGTGAACTACTTGTTATGTTAGCAAAACATTTTGTAAATTACGTAAAATAAATATGAGATAGACATGTGCTAAAACATTTTAAAGTTTGTCTTATATAAATGCCATTCATCATTTTTAGGGTTCCGTTGCCGAATGGCAAAAAACGGAACCCTTATAAATACACATAAGTATACACACACACACACACACACACACACACACACACACACACACACACACACACACACACACACACACGCGCACTCATGTACACACACACACACACACATACCCAAGTATTGTAAGCTTATCTGTTGTCGGTATATAAGTAACTAATGTAACAAACAGGATGTACGCGCCGCGGACTGCGAATCGAAGGGAGGCTCGTGGACCCGGGGCCCATCAGCGGGAACCGAGCGTCCCTCGCAGGCCACGGGCGCGGGTGCCCAAAGGGCGGCACCTATAAGAAAATGGATGATCGACACCTACCTTGAAGGCGGCCTTCCGCAGATTCTCGTAGGCAGGCGGTACCTCGTGACGCCGGGCAGCTTGCGTGTAATAGGTAGTAGATGAAATGCGGTGTGTAATGGAGTGAGTATTGTGTAAATGTTGGGGGTGAATCCGGCGCAGCACCCAGGCGGCACGGGAGTCACAGGCACTAGTAGTTCGACAACGCGGTCCGCTAAACAATATGGCGACGGCGTTGGTCTCGCGACGGGCAGGCGACGGTCACTCAAACGACCGAGTATCCGGTCGCGAATGGCTAGGCAAAGATGGCCATAGCACGCGAATTATTTCGCGACAGGGCAGTGCAGCTTTAACAGCGGCAGGCCCTCAAGAGCTCCAAGCGGCGGCGGTAGCGGCGGCGGCCGCTGGCTAGAACGGAGACGTACGGTAGGGCGAACGGCGTGGAGCTCGCAACACTAACGCGCGGCTCACAATGATGACGCGATACGCGTAAGGATGGGGTTTTCGGCGTAAACGTGAGCGGAAAACCCAAAATTAGATCCAAAAATGACTCAAACAAGTATAATCGGCACGACTGCGTTAAATTTAGACCACGCGATGCGATTTTTATGCGCCGGCGCAACGAGAAAGTGGCGCGGGCTATTCCTCCAAAGCGATTCGAGCAACTGACTGGACGGCGCAGCGCGGCGCCGATGCCGGGCCCGCCGTCCCCCGCACCCCCCCCGCAGACGGCCGCGGAGCGGCGCGGGCGCAGCTCGCATCTCGCTTCAACACTCCCCCGCCCGTGGACCCAAGAATTTGGAGTCCACTAAACAAAGGCAAGCGAAACTGGATTGAAACGGCTCGCTTCTCTCAACTACCTATCGGCACCCTTATGGTGGGTCTAACAGTCCGGTCGGACCAGGTGCGGATAACCTCGGCGTGAGACCAAGCGGCCTAGCGTGGCTACAAAAGCCTCAGCGTGGAGAGCGCTCACAAGCTCCCCAATGAACTGCTTTGGTAGCCAGGCAACACGTTGGAGAACCTACTCTGAGGCCAGGCGGACTCATGTTGAGTCAGCCAGCTAGGGCCCCACCAAAGAGTGGTTGACAAGGTCAGAAGATTCACATCTGTGGGAAGCGCCATCTGCAGGGTTCAGGTGCCCTGATCAACGGGGTTTCCGAAGTCTGAATTTGGGAAACCCGGTTGGCAACAAAACTTCCAAGTTGTGGGGAGCGGCTCGCAGCCAACAAAGGACGACTTCACTGTCCGACCAGGCGTGAACGTCCGTCAGGTCTACCACCGGCAGGAGGGACGAACAGGCATGGTCCAGTGGCGCATCAAAGAGCGGCTCCAGACAACTCTAACTGGGGTATTATCAACGTGACCTAATTGGGCCACATCAACTTTTATCAAGACAAGGTGGGTTGCGACCTCGCCGGTGTCACGAACAGTTCTCAGATCGGCCACGGCTGCGTACCCTTTCTCGGACGCATCACAAAAGCCGTGGCGACTGGCGTGGCACCTTTCCGGGGGAGGTGGCAACGCGGCATCGAAATCCGACTAACATGCGGATACGAGGCCACAATGGAGAGCCACTCCTGTAGCAATCTCCCTTGAAGCGGCCGGTGGACCAGGGTACCCCGGCTGGGGCGCTGCTAGTAAGGGGGAGGGTCTCCAATACGTTGACCATCCGCCTTCGTCAACCCGTGGTCTTACCATGCGGCTAGCGTCTGGGATGCTGTATGGAGCGCCTCGACCTGTCACGGGTGGATGACGCTCAAGTCGCGGCCCCACATAGAGCGGCGGCAAAAAACTTGGCGCACAGACGTTCGCCTGTGCAGCAGTCAGACCCCCGTCATAATACCGCGAGGGGGGTGTGACCCTCCCACGGGGGGGTGGAACCCCCCCTCGAGGGGGTGAACCCCTAACGGACCTAGAAGGTTGATGGTCCGCGGGGGATCGTCCAATTGGACTCGTAGGGTGGCCAGGACGAGCGCCCCCGCCCATGGGGGGGGTGCGCGACCCACCATCCTGGCGACCTGAGCCATTCCTATTGGCACACAAAAGGGCCATGTGGCTTCCTCCACAATGTGGGCAAGGCCGCGGCGGGTGCGGGCAATCTCGCGGGAGATGTCGGCCCAAACACGAAAAGCACCAGCGGCGTGCCGAAGCAAGGCCTCTCCTGGCCGCAACAGGCTTGGCCAGGAAGTGAGGACAAGAGGAGACCTGGTGGCCGGCGTGCCGACAATAAGCACAGGGGGTGGGCTCTGTGGCCTCAGACCCACGGTGCTTTGGCACCCGGCGACCCCCGCTCAAGTCGTTACCTCGGGCCGGCCTATTGGGGCCGCTCACCGACTGGTGGCCGGTCGGTGCCCCACCCCTATTCGGGTTCTCGGACCGTCCTAGGGCCTCTTTCGAGCCGGTAGCACCGGAGTTGTCGGCCTGGAGACACTCCTGCTCTAGAAATTTTAGGAGGTCGGAGAAGGGGGGCAGGTGTGTTGCACCGTCTCCGCCAAACAGCTGCTCGAAGCGGCGCTTAAGCTCCAAGGGCAGGCGAGACAACACTAGGTGCAACAATAAAAAGGACCACTGGTCTACCGGGAGGTCCAACCGTCGCAGGGCATTGGTGGCCACAATGCAAGGGTTGAGCAATGCCTCCCGGAGCTCGGCCACCTCGGTGATCGTAGGCAACTTCAATAATTGCGCTACGTGGGCGTCGGCTAACCGGCGCACATTAGCGTAGCGTCGCGCCAGCAATTCCCTGGCAGTGGTGTAGCTCTCCTCAGAGAGCTTTAGATGGCGGACCAAGTCCAGCGCCTCGCCTTGAAGCGAGGACAGGAGATAGGACTGCTTCTGGCAGGGGGACAGGTCCTTCCGGGCGTGGACCAGACTGTCAAAGAGGTCCAGGAAGCCCATCCACTCCTGCAGCTGCCCGTCAAACTTGGGCAGATCAATGGTGGGCAGTTTGCCCAGCAAGGCCGGCTGTGTGGGAGGTCGGCTGGGGGAGTCAAGCAACGCACTCTGTCGCCGCTTGTCCTCCGCGGCGGATCTGATTTTGTGGGCGGCCTCCACGATGGCATCCGTTAAATCAAAAAATTGGTCATAATCCGCCTTCGCGGTCCCTAAGACCTCTGGGGTGCAATCAAGAATGTGCAGGTCCCGAAGGGCCTGCTCAACAGAGGCCTGCCGAGTCCGCACCTGTTCCGCGCGGTGTAATAAGGCAACCGACCTATCGTCGCGGCCTATCAAACCCGCAGCGGTCGTAGCCCAGCGGAGCTCCGACTGTAATTGAGTCACTAACACTTTTACGTTCGCGGGCATCATGAATCTAAATTAAGCGTAAAAACTAAAAACACGAAATAAATTAGGATCGGACGGCGTACTATACGTAAACGCGGTCGGATCGACGAAGCAGCGCGGCAGATGGCACAGCGCACGGCGAGAACGGCGTGCGACAGCAGCGAACGCGGCGCACAGGCGTAAACAGTTAAGGTTTAGGCTCAGTCAAAATCACTATCGGAATGGCGGTCGATCGCGATCGGAATCGGACGACGATCGAGCGCGTTGGAATCGGACGGCAATCGGGATCGGAATCGGATGACGATCGAGCGCGACCGGAATCGAATGGCGATCGAGATCGGAATCGGATGGCGATCAATCGGGTTTGGGATCGGAAGGCGATCGATCGCGATCGGAATCGGAAAATCACTCGCGATCGGACGGCGGTAACGAAATAATTGCAAGCGCGGTCGGATCTACAAGCGGCGCGTGGCGCAGATGACCCGCAGCGTCAACCAGCGCGGCGCGCGAATCAAACGAACGCGTCAGCGAATGCGGCGCGGCGGCGCTCGCGGAGCGATCGGCGAGCGCAAGCGCGGCGATACGCGATGACGCGGCGTGCGAGCGGGCGGAGAGCGTCAGCGAGGGCGCCGGCCGGCGCGGGCGGCGGCCGGCGCGGGCGGCGGCGCACGCGCAATGAGCGCGGCTGGCGAGCGAAATATAAACAATAACGCGGCCGAAAGGCGGCGATCAAGCGAGGTATCGAATGGCGTGAACAAACCACGCTCTGCTACCAAAAATGTACGCGCCGCGGACTGCGAATCGAAGGGAGGCTCGTGGACCCGGGGCCCATCAGCGGGAACCGAGCGTCCCTCGCAGGCCACGGGCGCGGGTGCCCAAAGGGCGGCACCTATAAGAAAATGGATGATCGACACCTACCTTGAAGGCGGCCTTCCGCAGATTCTCGTAGGCAGGCGGTACCTCGTGACGCCGGGCAGCTTGCGTGTAATAGGTAGTAGATGAAATGCGGTGTGTAATGGAGTGAGTATTGTGTAAATGTTGGGGGTGAATCCGGCGCAGCACCCAGGCGGCACGGGAGTCACAGGCACTAGTAGTTCGACAACGCGGTCCGCTAAACAATATGGCGACGGCGTTGGTCTCGCGACGGGCAGGCGACGGTCACTCAAACGACCGAGTATCCGGTCGCGAATGGCTAGGCAAAGATGGCCATAGCACGCGAATTATTTCGCGACAGGGCAGTGCAGCTTTAACAGCGGCAGGCCCTCAAGAGCTCCAAGCGGCGGCGGTAGCGGCGGCGGCCGCTGGCTAGAACGGAGACGTACGGTAGGGCGAACGGCGTGGAGCTCGCAACACTAACGCGCGGCTCACAATGATGACGCGATACGCGTAAGGATGGGGTTTTCGGCGTAAACGTGAGCGGAAAACCCAAAATTAGATCCAAAAATGACTCAAACAAGTATAATCGGCACGACTGCGTTAAATTTAGACCACGCGATGCGATTTTTATGCGCCGGCGCAACGAGAAAGTGGCGCGGGCTATTCCTCCAAAGCGATTCGAGCAACTGACTGGACGGCGCAGCGCGGCGCCGATGCCGGGCCCGCCGTCCCCCGCACCCCCCCCGCAGACGGCCGCGGAGCGGCGCGGGCGCAGCTCGCATCTCGCTTCAACACAGGAAGAGCGAGGATCCTGGGACACAGGTTTTGATAAACTTACTCCAGGATCCCCAAAACCTATGTAAAAGACTTTTTATATATACTGAAATAAATTTTTCATTTTCATTTTCATAAATTCGTCATGTCTGTCTGTCCGTCTGTCCGTCCGTATGTCACAGCCACTTTTTACACGACTGCCCAAAAAAAGGAGTGTAATGTTTTTATTAGGGTTTATGTATGTATGTATGTATGTATGTGAGTTTCTTTATTCCACCATAACTTTTGAATGGCTGAACCGATTTGGACAAATGGGGTATCGTTAGAATCCTTACATTATTCCGGGTAAGAATGCAAAATTAATTCACAAAGAAAATAAACTTCTGATCAATTTTATTCGTGAAAAATAACACTCGTAAAAAAAAGAACACTGCACTTAAATAACACTGCACTTAATAACACTACACGCAAACACTACGACGTTCGAACCGAAAAGAGAGCGAGCGAGCCTCGGCCCCGGGCTTATATAGCCTTCCCCCTCCTCTGGTCTTCTTCACT
Organism: Coenonympha arcania; assembly: GCA_036785405.1. Classification (NCBI taxonomy): domain Eukaryota; kingdom Metazoa; phylum Arthropoda; class Insecta; order Lepidoptera; family Nymphalidae; genus Coenonympha; species Coenonympha arcania. Next base: position 6,791,514 of record JAWDAA010000030.1, on the reverse strand, counting down.
GCCGTAACTGCTATACGGCCTCTCCTGACAGGAGACCGCCCTCGGACTCCCTCTCACATGCTCTTAATCAAGTAGCGGCATTGATGGATCTTGCACCGACGCAGGCGGGACAACGTCCTGACCCTCGGCGACAGGCGGAGCAGGAGCACCAGGAGGTCCCGACAAGCCAGACGCACACGGCTGCGGTGAACAGTCCTCCGCAAGCGTGCCTGGACCCTGGCTCCGCTCAGCCTCAACAGCGGACTCCTCGTTTTCATTGTCTGCATCTGAACGTTAGAAACAACAATTTGTTAATAACAGAAAAAAAATAAAAACTAAAGCTTCACATCTTATAATAGACGCGTCCGCCATATTGATAAGATGCGAATGCAACATATCTGCTAATTAAGCCACTCACGAACGGTGACATAGCTCAATTAGCTCGTCTCCCCCCAGACTAAGTCAGTGGTAGGACGTTGAACATAACTTAGTCAACCCATATCGGCACTAAGTCAGTGGTAGGACGTTGAACATAACTTAGGCAACACACATCAGCACTGAGTCAGTGGTAGGACGTTGAACATAACTCAGGCGACGCACATCAACACTGAGTTAGTGGTAGGACGTTGAACATAACTCAGGTCGACAGATCGCAGGTACGGCGATCACTTCAGTCTGCATTCTAGGTGTCACACTCACCTTCGAAATAAGCAGCGCACACCTCGGGAGTCCACTCCCCAGGCCACGGGATCATATACTCCGACGCTGCCTGCGTCGTCTTCCCATAGGAACCAGCCAGGAGCTGCAGCTCGTAGCGTCCGTGTGGGAGGATCTTGGTCACACGATAAGGTCCACGCATGCCCGCATCCAGCTTCCCTGTCGACTGTGCCTGCTTTTTAACAAAAACTAACGAGTTAAGATCAAAACCTCGAGGAGGCTTCCTCCTCTGATTCACGTAGGCGTCTTGATCTTGCTGATTTCGACGCAGTCTTTCGGATGCTCGTTGTCGACTCATCTCACGTAAAGCCTCTCGGTTCGGGCTGTTGCCCTGCAGTGCCACGTCCCGTATCAAGCTCCGGATGAGCGGCGTAGCCGCATCAATGCCAACTAGCAAATTAAGAGCGGAGAATCTGGTCGTGCTGTGCTTGGTGATGTTGAGAACTAGCTGTAGTTTCCAGAGGGTCCTTGGCCATCTCTGCTGACGATGATTGGCTTCAATCCGGATCATGTTCAACACAGTTCTGCAGTAACGTTCAGCCTGCCCATTAGACTGATGCATCTCCGGTGTAATAAGATGCACGTCACAACCCATGCTCCTAACCCAACCAAGAAATTCGGTACTTTGGAACATTCGGGCCCTATCGGCGACAATTAACTTGGGAGCACCAAACAAAGATATTACATTGGTGACATGTCGTTTTAACTCATTTGAGTCTTGGTGGTACATAGGGTACAAAAGACAAAATTTAGAAAAGGCGTCGATGACTATTAGGACGTAACGGTAGCCATCTACCTCTGAAAGTGGTCCCAACGCGTCCATGTGGATAGTGTCAAATGGAACTTCAGGTTTTTCCCATGAGTGTATGGGCTGTAACGGTGCCCGAGCAACTTTCTTGTGAGAGATACACACTATACAATGTGTAACGTATTTACGAACAAAACCCCGTAACCCCGGGAACCAGAAATGTTTTGTAACCAAATCAATTGTTTTATCTACACCCGGATGCTCGTGCTCATCATGAAACACGCGAAGCAAGCTTAATCTGTGCCCCTTTGGTATGTAACATAAAAGTCGAGAAGGTTCACCAGTAGGTGTATATTTGACATACAGAATATCGTTTCTAACGACATATCGACTCGCGTCCAACTGACCATCGTTTAATTTTTGAATGAGAATTTGTGTCTCCTCATCTGATGCCTGAGCAATCTGTGCCCAGTTCAGTGGTTTCTGAACCATACACACATTGATCGGGTTCCGACTCAAGTAGTCGGCATGTGCCATCTGAGAGCCTTTGCGATAGTCCAAATCAAAGTCAAAATCCTGTAGGTAAACCCACCACCGAGCTACCCTGGGAAGCAAATCTTTTTTTTTCGTTGCGTAAGTTTCAGCGCGTTACAATCGGTAATCACGGTGAAGTGAATGCCCACAAGATAGTGCCTGAAATGTTGTAAACTTTTAACTACCGCAAGGGTCTCAAGTTCATACGAGTGATACTTAGCCTCTGCCCCCTGTGTCAGCCTACTGAAATAGGCAACTACTCGTTTATGCCCACCTTCGTGTACCTGAATAAGGATTCCAGCGTACCCGATCGAACTCGCATCGGTATGGACCTCTGTCTTTAGAGAAGGGTCATAAATCGCAAGCACAGGCTCGTTGGTTAAGCATTCAATGATCTCCTTGCGAGCAGCCTGTTGTTCAGGTCCCCATCTAAATTCTACCCCCTTTCGCGTTAAAGCTGCAATACAGGCCGTCTTTTGAGCAAAATTTGGTATATACCGTCTGAAATAACTGGCCAACCCCATGAACTGACGAACCTGCTTAACATTCTTCGGTTCATTGACCTCAGTCAATGCCTTAACCTTATCGCCGCTCGGTCGTACCTGACCTTCACTAATACTTCGACCTAAATATTCTATCGAAGACGAAAGAAATGAGCACTTTTTTAAGTTAATGGAAAACCCGGCGGTTGTCAGAGTATTTAACACCTTGCGCAAAAGAACTAACCCATGTTCAACCGTTGGACTCAAAATCAAAACATCATCAATGTAGACAAGAACTTCACCAGACTCAATGAATTCCCGAAGCGTTTTTGCTATAATACGCTGATAAACTACTGGGGCATTAGCAAGTCCATACGGCATTTTCAAGTATTCATAATGACCCTCAGGTGTCACAAAACCGGTGAGATGAACTGACTCTTCAGCCATTGGAATCTGGTGAAAGCCCGTTGCCATATCTAAGCTCGTGAAATATCTATTTCGTCCCAGTCTGTCTATGTGATCGTCGATTCGTGGTAACGGAAATCGATCCTTGACCGTCGCATCGTTTAATTTACGAAAATCAACGCACATCCGATCGGTACCGTCCTTCTTCTTGACAAGGAGAATCGGGCTAGCATAATCGGATTCTGATTCCCGAATAATTCCCTTGTCTAATAATTCTTTAACAATATCTCGAACTCGTAATGTTTCCGCATAAGAAAGGCGGTACGGCCGGTAATTAATTGGAATGTCACTTTTCAATCTAATATTCATGCTACCCGTATTGACGGTAGTCGTAGCTGTCCCAGATATTAAAAACTGAGAAAACTCGTTTAAAATCGTTAATAGTTGTTGTAAATTATCGTCAACGAGGGTAGTTTTCACTGAAATGGATTCATTAGATTGAACAGTCATCACTCGGTTTGATTTTACAACTTCCCGCGTAATTACTTGAGAATCGCGCGTACGAACGTATCGAACGCCTTCTCTATTAAGTACATCTGTACCTACTATGACCGGGGTGTTCATGAATTCCGAAGCGACTACGAACATATCTACTTCGAGAGTAATACCGTCAAATTCGATCGGCAACGTTACGTAGAACGTACTTTCAATTTCTTGACTACCGAGTCCTTTCAATATTCGATAAGCCGGCTTACGCGCGCATTTAAAATGTTTCAGTAAATCCGACGAAAGCAGTGAAATCGTAGATCCGCTGTCAATTAATATGTCAACCGGCACACCTTGAATAACTCCAACAATAACATCATTGTTACGGTTAATCGGATTTTCACGGCAAAAGTTAACATTATCCTTATTACGCGATTCAGATTTCTGTTTGGCAAAGCATTTTTCAATTCTATGACCCGGTTTTTTGCAAAACGCACAAATTTCGGACTTGACCGGCACAAAAACAGGCTTAGTACTCACGTTTGTACTTGTAGCTGCGGGAGAAGACTCCGCCGAACTCACTTTAGTTCTTTTACTAGCACAGTCAGCCTGTCTGTGCCCCGGGCGTCCGCAGAGAAAACAGGTTCCTTCCTCAAGGTGTCGCTTTCGCACTGCGAAATGATTAAAAGAATTTTTATTATTAGGATCTTTCTTTACACGGTTTAAAGTGCCCTTCGAAGTGCCGGGCTTCTCAAAAGTGGAGAGAAATTCAACAAGATCTTTAGGTGCCAATTTAGCATTTGTAGCGGTTGCCCTAACCAGCGGATCGACGATGCCACGTATTACGATTGCTGATGTTAATTCATCACTAAGTCCTCGCACAATACGTAAACGAAGAAGTGAGCGACGAGCGTATTCCGCGTAGGTGGCGTATTTGTCAGAATTAGTGTTCATCACTTCAAACAAGATGTTTGCAATGTCAGGCGTTTTAGGACACAATGATTTAAACTCCCTTTTAAAATTACTCCAACTACGATCTGACGTCACCCACTCGTTAAGCCATGTTTTGGCATCTCCTTTTAAACAATTTCCGATACGTGAAAGACACTCAAAATCACTCCATCTATTAAGAGATTTTGCGCGATCTACCTCCGCACACCAATCATCAATGTTATGAAGATTTGGGTCAAAATTCGAAATGTAGAAATGTTGGGTGGATCTTACCGAACCGATGGATCGTATGGCATCTACAATCCGGTCCGTGATTGTAGACGGCGGTGTACCTTCACTTGCTGCGCAATCCAAACCAGATCCCGGCTCGTGCTCCTCTCGTACCGCGTCCGGCAGCGCGGGAGTGTCGGGATCACGCGCACGTGGCAGCGATGGCGCGGACCGCTCCGGCGATGGCTCGTCCGAATTACGACGCGGCGAACCAAGGTCCGCGGCGTGCGGCGCCGGCGACGCGTTTTCCGCGCCTACCTTATTTTCTAACGTTGTAAGACGCGTTAGCACTTCACTTAACATATTTCTCAAACTATCTTCCGGTGTACGATCGCGATGCTTACTACCGCGTCGGCGCTCCCGGTCGTGATCAGACATTTTTTTTTCTTTGCACTCTTTAGTGACAAAAAATCAGAATAGCCAGTAAGCAAGATAGGATCGCATGTATCCTATCCCACTTCTGATCTTACAGTTTTGAAGGAAAACTATTTTTTTTAAAAAAAGAATGCAAAATTAATTCACAAAGAAAATAAACTTCTGATCAATTTTATTCGTGAAAAATAACACTCGTAAAAAAAAGAACACTGCACTTAAATAACACTGCACTTAATAACACTACACGCAAACACTACGACGTTCGAACCGAAAAGAGAGCGAGCGAGCCTCGGCCCCGGGCTTATATAGCCTTCCCCCTCCTCTGGTCTTCTTCACTGCCGTAACTGCTATAATATATATATATATATATATATATATATATATTCGGTTACTACTCTCTAATACCTTCATTTTGATACCCATATTGTGATAATTGAAGAAAACATTTTGATTTCCGCTTTTGAAATTGGCGCCTCAAGGTCGCCATATTAACTTTTTAAACTAAAAAGTATAAAATAAAAATAAATAATTAAAAAATTAAAAAACACGACTGCCCTGTTTTAAAACGAACTAAAAAGTAAAAAACAAGTTATTTTAGTTCATCTGCATATTGACAAAGGGAAAAGTGGTCAAATTTCTCATTAATTAAAACAGATAAACTCATATTATGGCAGTCGGGGGACCGTTCTGAGGAACACCTTCTATTCTAAGAGGTCCCCCGACTGCCATAATATGAGTTTATCTGTTTTAATTAATGAGAAATTTGACCACTTTTCCCTTTGTCAATATGCAGATGAACTAAAATAACTTGTTTTTTACTTTTTACTTCGTTTTAAAACAGGGCAGTCGTGTTTTTTAATTTTTAATTATTTATTTTTATTTCCGAAACTATAAGAGCTATACTGTTGAAACTTAGTAAGTAGATGTATTCTGTGAACCGCATTAAGGTTTTCACACAAAATTTAAAAAAAAGTAATAAATTTTGGGGGTGCCCCATACTTAGAACTGAAACTCAAAAATTTTTTTTTCATCAAACCCATATGTGTGGGGTATCTATGGATAGGTCTTCAAAAATGATACTAAGGTTTCTAATATCATTTTTTTTCTAAAATGAATAGCTTGTGCGAGAGACACTTCCAAAGTGGTAAAATGTGTGTCCCCCCCCCTGTAACTTCTAAAATAAGAGTATGATAAAACTAAAAAAAATATATGATGTACATTACCATGCAAACTTCCACCGAAAATTGGTTTGAACGAGATGTATTAAGTAGTTTTTTGATATTTACAATAAAACCTCTAAAAACAAAGTTAGTTTTGCGGTTCGATAAGAAAAGTGGTTTTTATGGTTTTATTATGGCAGCTCCGACGGATTTTCTTGGATTTGTAATTATACTGATAGGTTCTTAGTTCTTACTTTCCTTTAGTCGGGGAGTTTCAAAAATATTATTTAATCCTTTTTCAATTACAAGTCTGCAAAAGTCGTGGGTGTTTAAAATTTTTTTAATTTTTTCACTTGTATTTTTTGTGATTACGAGTAGCTTCATTTAGATAAATGGATGTAGGTTTACCTATATGGTTAATGGAATTAGCGGATTTATTTTAAATATGTTACTTTTTTATTAGATATTTTATGATTTATTTGGTGCATCTATCCGTGGAAATAATATATTTCTTATAACTGCGTACATATTATGATTATTCTTCATGATATTCTTTTCCTGATAATCATTTATTATCTTGTTTTTCATAATACTTATGATTTTTTGAGCATATACTAATATCAAAATTAGGGTACTTTTTTAACGTTTTAATAACATATCTAATGATGTCTATTCTGGTTTACAAAATCTCTAAAATAAACTACCGGGGTTACTGGTTACTGGGTGATCATCACTAAATTAAAGGTCTGTGGTTCATTATAATCCATTGCCAATTAAATGTGTGAAATGAAAATAAGGTTTTGTAGCAAACCTTCAATGCATAGTTATAGTTTTGAAACCTTATAAACTCGAATAGACACCAATGGTAGCGATTCGCTTTTAGTCTCTAAATTTTGCGCGTCTTAAATTCTACGATTTCTTTCACTATAGCACGGTTGGATAGAGATAGCACTGGTCTTTGGAAATGGTCATATTCCATTCCATAGACATACTTTTTGAAATAGACATAATAAACTCAGGACCCGGCGTACCGCGGGAAAAAATTTCGCCAGTTTATTGGTGCCAAAAAAGTTGGGTTTGTCACCAACGGGGTCAGTAGTAAAGTAAGCCGACCGTTGTATCGCGACCCACGCCACAGATCACTTCACTATGTTATTAGTCCGCACGCGCCTTTCCACAGGGACGGTTTTTTTTCATATTGTGGCGTATTAAAGGGAATTTTGTCAGATAGCGCTACTTTTTTCTTGTATGAAGAAGGTTTACGGTAAAATGTTCAGATGGACTCATCCCTTGGTTCATATCGGTGCTTTACAACCATATGACGACGCGCTAAAAGAGGCACTAAAACAGAATCGGTACGATTATGTTCCTGCTTTTGTATGCTTATTTGTGTGTTCGTAAAACTAACTTAATTTAATTGTGTAACTTTTCAATTAATGTCCTTCATTTAACGATGCGTTTGTGCGTAGGACGAGAACGAGGGCCCAGTGACGAAGAGTATACGACTCACCGCCGCGCTTATCCTGAGGAATATCGTCATTTACTCCAACACTGGCAGAAGGTGAGGTGGTGTTTAATATGTTGCTACTGAAAATTATTGCGGTAGATGGTCTAGTTATAATTTTATTTACTTACTAGCTGACCCGTCAAACGTTGTTTTGCCATTAGGGATATAAAAAAAGCTCAAGAATTACTGCTTGACCTACCGGACATACACAGAAAATTTCATAACAATCGGTCGAGTCGTTTCGGAGGAGTTTGGTAACAAAAATTGGCACGAGAATTTTATTTATTAGAATTTATCTCATGTGTAACAGAAGGTCTCGTGTCTTCATATAAAATTCAGTTCCGTTTATGTATCCTATACCTTTAAACGAGCAATTCTTGTATATATATATATATATTTCTATATAATCTGAATCTCGGAAACGGCTGGAACGATTTTCATGAAATTTAGTATACAGGGGGTTTTGGGGGCGATAAATCGATCTAGCTAGGATTCACTTTTAGAAAATGTCGAATTTACCAAAAAAAAATATGAACCCTGCTGCCATCTATTGGCAACCGAGCAAAGCTCGGTCACCCAGATATTTTATTTAAAGCACCATCAATAGAAATATATATCAGATTCCGTCTGCTCCCTAGATGATATTATAATCTGTAGACTACAGATTATAATATAGATGACTAGACTAGACTAGACTAGATGATATTATAATCTGTAGACTACAGATTATAATATCATCTACATACTGTAGTATTAGTTAAAACAAAAGTATAAACACATTTTTTAAAGAGGGAAGTGCGGAGTTTATTGACCATTCTTTTCGTCCGTTTTTAGTTGCGAAACTAAAATTTTCTAAACTTAAAAAAAAGTTAGTTTTGCGATTCGTTAAAAAGTGATTCTTAACTTTTTAGTTCGTCTGTAGTAAAGAACCCTCGGTGCGCGAATCTAACGCGTACTCGATCGGTCTTATTGATTTATGTTCGACACTTTTGACGAGCTTCCTGGCGCAGTGGCGGCGCGCTCGGATTCGAGTGGGCGATCGCGGGTTCGATTCCCGCCACGGGCCACTTTGGAATTTTATAATTTCTAAATTGGCTCAGGTCTGGTCTGGTGGGAGGCTTTGGCCGTGGCTAGTTACCACCCTGCCAGCAAAGACGCACCGCCAAGCGATTTACCGTTCCGGTGCGATGCTTGTAGAAACCGTTGGGGTAAATTTACTTACCCTTCCAAGTTAGTACGATAACATCTTAAGCTGCATAATCACTTACCATCAGATGAGATCGCAGTCAAGTACTAACTTGTATAGAATAAAAAAAAACTTTTTTAATACATTTGCTCAAAAAGTTGACATTTCCATGTGTGTTTAGCGTGCGCAAAGTTATTCTTTTCTGCACTAGTGCTTTTGTGTTTTCCCCCCACGCGGCACCAGGAGCGCATGAACACGAACACGGCATGCAAACACGTAAAACCGATATTTTTTTTTTCGCTCGTCGTTCAATGCACGTTCGGAATTGTCATTTTTACTCGTCCTTATAGTTGACCCTCGCTTTCAGCTTGGGTCAACAACCGGGACTCGTAAAGAAATGACAAACTTTCCGCACTTATATTGAAATGTACTATTTCCAGACTGCTGCGCTCGTTCGAAGCGCACCTGGCGGTGATCGCGCTCAGCAACGTGGAGGCGTCGCGGACCATCGCGCAGGTGCTCTACGACATGAACAACATCTGAGACTCGCCCCACGGACCGAGGCCCGCGCGACACTGACACCGACCGCTTGCCAGATCCGTTACTTAACTCCGACCGATTCTCGACTGAATTCACGTTCGCAAACACCTCAGTAAAGTCGTGTTCGTAAATTGATATATCTTCTAAGTCGTCGCGAGTTTTTAATATTCAATATTAGCGAGGCGGCTAGTTACACCTTTAGTTTCAATGCATTCGCAGTGCGCTAGAGTTGCATTGGCCGCCATATTATCCAGCGCCATCTTGCTATTAGTAGTATCAAATCTGTTATGCAAATCTCGCGCAGGTGCTTCACGACATGAACAGCATCTGAGACTCGCCCGACGGACCGAGGTCCGCGCGACACTGACACCGTTGCCAGATCCGTTACTTAATTCCGACCGATCTCGACTGCATTCATGTATGCAAACACCTCGGTACAGTCCCATGCAAATTATATAACTTCTCAGTCTTCTCAAAATGCGAGGTGGCTATAGTTACATATTTAGTTCCAATGCATTTGCAAAGCGCTAGTGTCGCACTGGCAGCCATATTGTCCGGCGCCATCTTGCTATCATTGGTACCAAGTCTGTTGTGCAAAACTACTTCTCGGCGCATGATCTGTTGTGCTATCCTTTTCGAATACGAGGAAATTTTCCATGGGGAGCGTTTTGAAAAGAATAGAACTAGTACTTCATACAGTTTATTAGACAGCAGTCCTAAGATTAGGCGTCGAAAGGTTGTTTTTATCAATTAATTTTCTAAATTAGACAATAAAATAAGTAACTAAAATAATATTGTAAATCCGTGTCGTAAATTAAGCCGGTATGTCAACACACCTGCACCTCTCCCACATCTATCCAGTATTAGATCGATAATATAAGAAAACAATATGTTCATTTTTTTAATAAAATTATTAATTATTTCGTGGTCATGTATGACAATTTTTTATCATGTTTTGTTTAAAAGACCGACTGACAATAGTTATTTGTTACCCAAGTGTATAAAGTAGCTCTTTGGGTCGATTGTCAAAGTATTGAATGTTGAAAATGATAGGATGAAAATGATAGGGATATTACTTCTTTTAAACTACACTGATTTTAAACGCGTGAAATTAGTTTAGAGAGTATTTGCAATAAAATTAGATATCCAGATTCATGTTTTTGTTTAAAGTTTTACCAGGAACTCTGGGTATTTAATGTATAAGCGAATATAATACGGGTTTCAATTTGTGAAGAAGCTGATCAAATGTGGATCTAGGGGTCTTAGATGAGCGTTACTAGAAAATTCTATCGATCTCTTTACTCGATAAAATAGAAATAGATAAAGATAGATACTATACTATCTCCATTCGCTTATTTTCTCTTTGACACATGAAACAGATATAGCAATTGCGAGGGACCAGAGAGAGATAAAAGTAAAGTGGTCTCTTTCTGGTCCTTCGCTATTGCTATTTATGTTTCATGTGTCAAAGACAAAAAAATCTAATGGAAAGTGTATAATAATGACTACTATTTTTGAGCTATATCGGTGAATTTATAGAAAAATAGACTTAATTACAATAAAGATCTGAAGTGAATTATTTTATTAGAACACCTTGTACAAAGAGATAGCCAACGTGCGACATTAATGATGGTTTAAGTATTTGTAGAAATTCGGTTTTACAGTCTCTAAACTTAGCGCGTCTAAAAGTAGTGTTATCCCTTTCAATACGGGACATGTGGAAAGGGAATATCAATAAAGTGTGTAAAACGCTAATCAAAAAGATAATTAGTTAAAAACGGCATTGTGTCATCTCTCGTTCGAAGCTTGCGCCATTTGAAATTATGGGCCTTCGAAAATTAGTTTGAAACTATAATGTTTCACAATAGATGGCGCTGGTTCTGCCTAAGGACCTCAACATTACGAATTTGAATTTCATCGCAGAGGGATAGGGCTCGTATAGCTCAGCGGCAAGAGCACCCAGTCGCGATAGCTGGGGGACGCGGGTTCAAATCCCGCTGCGGGGGAAATTTTGATTCGTATTTAAATTTATGTGGAAAGGGATATCACTACTTCTAAAGACTAATGATAAATACCTTTCACAGGTACCAAGTGTGGGATAGTAGATTTTCAGACACGCGGTTCCTAGAGACTTATACCCAATCTCTATAAATTATCGTAGCTCTATGATGTTACAGATTATAAATGTGATGGCCATCTTGTATGTTGGCAATAGCACATAAGACTAATAGATTAAGTAAGAAATTAGAAATAAATTACTCAATGGAAATAATTATTCGCTTTTTTATTTATATCGTTCCTTCTGTTAAATCTTGTTTTATGGTCAGCTGGTGGTGTAAATTGGTAACATTAATGATTTAAAGTGAACGCAGTTAATATCTATAACTTTGGTTTCAAGCTAAGATTTCACTGAAGATTTCACTATAAATTTATAAACATTATTAAAGAAGTGAAAAGCATTTATTATTAATAATTTATAATGTATTGTTGCATCTCTGGATGTACGAATACTTAAAATAGAAGCGTGTCAAATGGTGTAGAATTCTATCACTTTCCCACGAATAAATATTCACTCTCCATGGTTACGTGATAAACGACAAAAATAGATAAATGCAGTAAAAAAACACATCAGGTAAAATGTTTAAGTTTTAATAGTCTAGTATAATACTATATTTTGACACAAATAAATATGTAAGTAAACATAACCTCAAATAAAAATTATGTAGATGAAAAATGAGTTCAAAAATACTTTACAGTTATTTTAACATCATACACGTTACATAATATCTTTGTCTGGGCTACAATGTTTCCCGTTATTATTGAATTCTTTTGACCTATCTCTTCCACTTTTATAACATGCCGGGACTCAAAAAGTTTTTGACCTTTGGTCATATTTTGGCCACGCTGGCAATCATTAGAGAGCGGTTGGAAACCGTATTTTAAAATTTTTATCATTAAAAATCTTTAATTACCTATGTAAGTAATTAAAAAAAAAACATTTGCCGCCAAACGTTTAACGGCAACATGATGTACCAAACCACCCGCTGGCCGGGACAAAGCCGAGGACGCGTCTGGACAGACGACCTGTAACCGGCCCAAACCGAACGCACCATGCACCAACGTCCCACCACCACGCCGGCCGAGCCTTACTGGCAAGGCTGACGAAAGGAGGAGGGATACCAACACGTCGACGAGCCAGACCGGCACTAAGCTGGAAAGGCTCGACGATACCATATCACCCAGGGGAGAACATAAAAGACTGAAACAGGACAAACGGACACGGCCAGCGGTATCCTACGCTCAGGCGAGCCAGCCTCACCTGAGTGTGGCGATCACCACTGAGCCGAAAACTGACTTGACGAACGAAGAAGCAGACAACCTCCAAATTCTCATCCAGGAGGAAATCTTCAATACTGTTAGAGACCATGCCACCTGGATGAAAAACTCCGGGGAAGGGGAAGGACCACACGTTCCGCAGTTCGTCGGCAAAGCCCACTTTGGCGGCGGGGTGCTGAAGGTGTGGTGCTGTACGGACAAAGACCTGACATGGCTGCGCGAGGCCGTACCACGACTGAAGGCGCCAAAGACGGGTACAAGGTACACGTTGATAAACCAGGCCGACATACCTGTAAAGGTAAAGTCGGTCCTGTACGTGCCGGGCTACGACAAAGACATGGAGCTTCTGCACCAGGTCTTAACCTTTCAAAACCCACACTACAAGGTCTCAACGTGGACCTTGTACTCGTATCAACGAGTCGAGACCCGCCAACGAGGTGTGAACCTGATACTAGGGATACCGGTTGATCAGATAGAGGGCATAATGGCAAGAGGTAGGAGAGTGTCATACTCTACCGGCACCATATACCTCCGTTTTATCAACGGAGAGGAACAGGGAGAAGCTCCACCTAAAATACTCCCAAAGCCGGACTTACAACCGATGGAAGTAGAAATAGTGGAAGACCTGCCACCAGTACCAGAACTTACTGAACCGATTAAGAAAATAGAGGAAGTGTCTGAAAAGAGTGAGTCGGAAGACGAGCTGTTGGCAGACACACCCTCCACCTCCACACCCCCATCACTCGCCAAACTGTGGGATAGGATGGCAGGGACGACCACAGAGACATCTACTGGAGCACCTACTGGAACAACCCTGGAGTCAGGCCTCGCAGGAACAAGCGCAGCTCCCACGATAGGGGAAATGCTGAAACGATGGGCCCCCAAGGCCGATCAATAACAACGTCAACATTCAACCGCATCAAAATGTTACAAACCAACCTCCAGCACAAACACCTCGCGACGGCTAACCTTAGAAGACTGCTGGAGTTTGAACCCGAGACCGTCGTCTTGATCCAAGAGCCGTGGGTCAGGGCACACCGCGTATGTGGCCTCGGAAACTGCAATGGTAAGCTTTACTATAACAGTTTGCAGGAACCACCCAGAACATGCATATATGTACCACGCTGTATAACAGCGTCACTACTAACGCAGTACTGTTACAGAGATCTAACTGCAATCACAATACAAAACGGAATACAACCGGGAGCAGGTGCAACATCAAAACCTCTGGTCATGGCGTCGCTCTATCTCCCGATTGAGGGGCATATACCAACAAAGGAGGTATCGGACCTGATACGTCATTGCGAAACCGAGGACCTGGACCTCATCATCTCAGTGGACAGCAACGCACATCATACCCTGTGGGGTAGCCCAACAAACAACAAAAGAGGTGAGCAATTAGTCTCATATCTACTAACCACTAATCTAAACATACTTAACAGGGGAACAGAACCAACGTTCGTCTCGAGCCGCTATCAGACGATCATTGACATAACTCTGGCGTCACACAACATTTCAGGACAGGTAGCGAACTGGCATGTGTGTGATGAGCCATCACTCTCGGACCACAGACGCATCAGATTCGAACTAGACCTGGAGTTAACCCCAGAAACACCTAGGAGAAACCCCAGGAAAACAAACAGGAAATTGTACAAAACACTCATAGAAACAAAAATAAATACCACTACCAACATAAAAGACATCCTAAGCATAGAAAGGAATGTTGAAAGTATAACCAGTCACATACAGGTATGCTATGAACAAGCATGCCCTTTACAAACACGGAGAACGAAACAAGCACCAAAACATAGCTGGTGGAATCTGGACTTAGAGAGGAAACGGCAAAGGCTACGACACCTTTTCAGCAGAGCCATGAACACCAGACAGGATAAAGACTGGGACAACTTTAAAGACACACAAAACCAATACAAGAAGTTGGTTAGGCAAACAGAACGAACCTCGTGGAGAAGGTTCTGTACAAGCATAGAATCAAACACACTTTGAGGACCGACGAGAAGATCATCGAGCTGGAAGAAGCTGTGAGCAAGTTACGGTGGGATATTATAGGATTATCAGAGGTCCGAAGAGAGGGGGAGGACTCTGTTATTCTCCAATCCGGCAACTTGCTCTACTACCGGGAGGGCGACCAGCAGTCCCAAGGTGGTGTCGGGTTTATCGTCCACAAATCTCTCGTAAACAACATTGTCCAAATCGAAAGTGTGTCGAGTAGGGTAGCGTACCTGATACTCAGAATTTCCGAAAGGTATTCGTTGAAGGTCATACAGGTGTATGCACCGACGTCGGCACATCCCGATGAGGAGATCGAGGCTATGTATGAGGACATCTCCAGAGCCATGCATGCCTCGAATACCCACTACAGTGTTGTGATGGGGGATTTTAACGCAAAACTGGGCAAGCGAAGCGTTGGTGAGGTGAGAGTAGGTAATTTTGGGTATGGGCAGCGGAACCATCAGGGGCAGTTGTTGGCGGACTTCATGGAGAAGGAGGGCCTCTTCATGATGAACTCCTTCTTCAGGAAGTCGCCTCACCGGAAGTGGACGTGGGTGAGTCCGGATGGTTCCACGAGGAATGAGATTGACTTCATCATGTCAACTAAGCGGCACATATTCAATGATGTCTCTGTGATCAATAGCGTTAAGACCGGGAGTGATCACCGAATGGTAAGAGGCACATTGAATATCAAAATAAAGCTGGAAAGAGCTCGACTGGTGAAGTCAACGCTCCGCCCCACTGCTGTGCTTATCCAAAACCCCGAGGCTTTCCAACTCGAGCTTCAAAATCGCTTCGATTGCCTGGAGGATTGCGTATCTGTGGACGATTTAAATGACAGGCTGGTGGAAGCTGTCCGTACCGTCGGGTCTAAGTTTTGTAAAACTTACAGCCCAAAGAGACCCAAAAAGTTTTCAGACCAGACCCTCAAACTCATGAACGAGAGGAACGAGATGAGACTCCAGTCTTCTATAGACGTATCTGAATACCAGCGGATCAATAGACAGATCTCAAAATTACAAACGCGCGACCTACGTGCTCATAATACCAAGCGCATCAAAGACACCATAGAGCAGAACAGGGGCTCGAAAGTGTTCGCCAGAGATCTGTCTATCGGGAAGAGTCAGCTGACGCGTCTGAAGACCGATAACGGCAGTCTTATCTCCTCGAAACCTGAGATCTTGAGGGAGGTCGAAAATTTCTACGGAAGCTTGTACACCTCAGTCCAGAAGCCTGTCCAAGATTTGGCTAGAGACCCTAGAGCCGAACTAACCCGGCACTATACCGAAGATATTCCGGACGTCAGCCTATACGAGATTAGAATGGCTCTCAAGCAGTTGAAGAACAACAAGGCACCGGGAGATGACGGAATCACAGCTGAACTGCTGAAAGCGGGTGGAAAACCGATTTTGAAGGTCTTTCAGCGAATTTTCAATTCCGTCATTCACGAAGGAGTAACGCCCAAGGCGTGGAACAGGAGCGTAGTGGTTCTGTTCTTCAAAAAAGGTGACAACACTTTGCTGAAGAATTACAGACCCATCTCGCTGCTGAGCCATGTCTACAAACTGTTCTCGAGGGTCATTACGAATCGTCTCGCTAATAGGTTTGACGACTTCCAGCCTCCTGAACAAGCCGGATTCCGAAAAGGCTTTAATACCATAGACCACATTCATACGCTGCGGCAGGTTATACAGAAGACTGAAGAGTATAACCAGCCACTTTGCCTAGCGTTTGTTGACTATGAGAAGGCCTTCGATTCGGTGGAGACATGGGCTGTGTTGAGATCTCTGCAGAGATGCCGAATCGACTACCGGTATATCGAAGTGTTGAAGTGTTTGTATGAAAACGCCACTATGTCAGTCCGTATCCAAGACCAAGCTACGAGACCAATTCAACTGCAGCGAGGAGTGCGACAGGGGGATGTCATCTCCCCAAAGTTGTTTACCGCGGCGTTGGAGGACGTCTTTAAGCTACTGGATTGGAACAGATGTGGCATCAACATCAACGGCGAGTACATCACACACTTGCGATTTGCCGACGATATAGTCGTCATGGCAGAGACCCTGGGGGATCTCAACACAATGCTCAACGACCTCAGCAGGGTTTCTCAACAGGTTGGACTCAAAATGAACATGAGCAAGACAAAGATCATGTCGAATACTCATGTTTCGCTCCAGCCAGTGGTGGTTGAAAACTCTGCACTCGAAATTGTTGACGAGTACATATACCTTGGACATACAATACAATTAGGTAGGTCCAATTTCGAGAAAGAGGTGAACCGCCGAATCCAACTCGGCTGGGCAGCGTTTGGGAAACTCCGCGATGTCTTCTCGTCCAACATCCCTCAGTGCCTGAAGACTAAAGTCTTCGAACAGTGCGTGTTGCCAGTGATGACCTATGGAGCAGAGACATGGTCGCTAACTATGGGCCTCATAAGAAGGCTCAGGGTCACTCAGCGAGCGATGGAAAGGGCTATGCTCGGAGTATCTTTGCGCGATCGAATCAGAAATGAGGAGATCCGCAAAAGAACCAAAGTAACCGACATAGCTCAACGTGTCGCAAAGCTGAAGTGGCAAAGGGCGGGGCACATAGCTCGCAGGACCGATGGACGTTGGGGACCCAAGGTGCTGGAATGGCGGCCACGCACCGGGAAGCGCAGTGTCGGTCGACCCCCCACCAGGTGGACGGACGACATTAAGAGGGTCGCGGGGAGTCGCTGGCGCCAGGCGGCGCAAGATCGTGGTGTTTGGCGGTCATTTCAGGAGGCCTATGTCCAGCAGTGGACGTCTATCGGCTGAAACGACGACGACGACGACGATAGAATCAAATGAAAACGCAAACAGAATCAGGAAAATTCTAACGAACGACACAAATCATACCCTAGGCTCTCTAAAGAAAGCTGATGGGAGCTATACCACTAATCAAAAGGAAGTATATGAAACTCTGATCGAGACACACTTCCCGGGATGTAAAATAATCAACGAACCAGTTTGGAATAACGAAACTATCACCACTCCCTTGGATGAAGACTGGGAAGTAGCAAACAAAATAGTTACACAAGATAGGGTACGATGGGCTATCGACAGCTTCCACCCTTTCAAAGCAGCAGGAACGGACGACGTATTCCCGGCACTACTACAGTGGGCGAGCGGGAGACTGATTCCATGGCTAGTAGACATCTATAAAGCCTGCATAGCACATAAATACATACCGAAAACGTGGAGGGAGGTAAAAGTGATCTTCCTGCCAAAACCTGGTAAAACAGACTACACCCAACCAAAATCTTTCAGACCAATTAGCCTTACATCCTTTCTGCTGAAAACACTGGAAAGATTAGGCGACAGATACTTACGGGATGGAATAATGCATCACCTGCCAATACATCGAAACCAACACGCCTACAGCACGGGCAAATCTACAGAAACAGCCTTGCATTCGGTTGTGGGCAAAATAGAATACAATCTAGAAAACAAACTATCAACGCTAGCAGTTTTTGTGGATATAGAGGGAGCGTTTGACAAAACGACTTTCAAAAGCATAGACGCAGCATTGGCCAGGCACAAGGTGCCTGACACCCTACGAACATGGATAGGATCGCTACTGGAGAAAAGGGTGATCCAACTGGAGATAAATGGAACTACAAAAGGTATAGTCGCAAAGGGCTGTCCTCAGGGCGGTGTTCTATCGCCGTTACTGTGGAACCTTGTCGTCGACGACCTTATAACAAAACTGAACAGTAACGGTTTCTTCACAATAGGGTATGCGGACGATCTAACAGTCCTCATCGGTGGGAAACAAGAGAACACACTGAGCACAGTGATGCAAAACGCACTGAAACTTATCGAGAGATGGTGCAAGGAAAATGAACTAACTGTAAACCCAAAAAAGACCGAACTAATATTGTTCACAAACAAAAGAAAACCTAATATACCAAAAACACCAACACTCTTCGGCACAAATCTAACGTTATCCACGGAGGTAAAATACCTCGGGGTAATCTTAGATGGAAAATTGAACTGGAAACCACACCTAGACAATAAAATACAAAAGGCGACCATCATTCTAAATCAATGCAAACGCATGATAGGAAAAACATGGGGTTTAAAACCGAAAGTAATACACTGGCTATATCGCACAGTCATTAGAAGCTCACTCACGTACGCCTCACTAGTATGGTGGCCGAGAACACTTCTAACGACGGCACAACAAGAACTGCAAAAATTCCAAAGGCAAGCATGCCTAGCGATCTCTGGGAGCATGTGCACCACACCAACCGCTGCATTGGAAGCGATATTAAATATACCCCCACTACACCTCCATATTAGGGAGGAAGCAGCACTCACAGCACTCAGGCTGAGAACATGCGGACTGTGGAAAGAAACTCACACAGGCCACACTAAAATACTACAAGGTAATGGGACCTGAACCCATTGTCCCAATACCGTTCAGCGAATACAAATCCTGGCTACATAAAAGCACATACCAGGCACACTCACAAATATGGGAACGCACTACAGACTGTAGACAAGCAAAAACAGCAATAACACATTTAGACAAACGCCTAACAGCAAAACTCTTACGACTCAGTAAAGACAAACTAAGAATAGTGGTAGGCATGATAACAGGACATTGCCCACTAAATAAACACTTTTCCACTCTAGGAATCACGGACAGCCCTCTGTGCAGAGCCTGCATGAAGGAGGACGAAACGCCGGCACACGTGCTACTACGGTGCACCGAAGTGTCGGATCAACGCGAGACCTACTTGGGCTCCTCAGCAACACTCCAAGATATCCTGTGCGACCTGGGAGGCCTCTTCGGATTCTGGAGTGAGCTCGGCTGGCTGGAGTGATCCGGCGAGGACCCGCATCGGCGACTCCACGCGCAACGGACGAAGAGATTTCGGCCAATCGCGGAAAAGTCCCAGAAGAAGAAAGAAAGAAAGAAGAAAGATACATGAACATATTTTGACTTTAAAATAATCTTGGCGCTCATCATGACGCAAGTCTATAAATTAAATAAAGTGAAAAAAAAACCTTTTATTCTTCCTGTTACAATACAAAAAAGATAGTTAGAAAAGTGAAATCTTAATATTAACTTACTTATTACTAATAAAATTTAAGCTGGACCGATCGTTATGAAATTTTCAGGTTATCTCTGGGTCCGGGAGCGGGTTCTTATCTATTTTTTATGTCCTTATGTGAGAAAAAAAATGTTATGGCAAAACAACGTTTGCCAGGTCAGCTAGTCTCTATCTTTCTTAATAATAATATATATAAATCTCGTGTCACAATGTTTGTCCTCAATGGACTCCCAAACCACTTAACCGATTATAATAAAATTCGCACACCATGTGCACTTCGATCCAACTTGAGAGATAGGATAGTTTAAATCTCAAATTATAGTCGCAATTTTAATTTATTAATATAACAAAAACTTTAGCCACAGCAACGCGTGGCCGGGTCAGCTAGTAATATATAAAATCTCTATCTAATATATAAAATTCTCTCGCGTTTCTTTGTTACTAAACTCCTCCGAAACGGCAGGACCGATCGTTATGAAATTTTCAGGGTATGATCTCTGGGTCTGGGAGCGGGTTGTTATCTATATTTTATATCCCTTAACGGCAAAACGAAGTTTGCCCGGTCAGTTAATCTAATATATAAAATTCTCTCGCTTTTCTTTGTTACCAAACTCCTCCGAACCGGCTGGACCGATTGTTATGAAATTTTCATTGTATATTCTCAGGGCCTGGGAGCGGGTTCTTATCTATTTTTCATCTCACCCGCTCGGAAATAGTTATTTGTTATGCAAGGCCGCAAAATGGATTTTTGGGCCGAGTGTCAAATTTGAATGCTGAGCGGCGAAGGATTCTAGGTTTGAACCCTGAGCGCAGCGACGGGTTC
Source organism: Coenonympha arcania (assembly GCA_036785405.1). Taxonomy (NCBI): domain Eukaryota; kingdom Metazoa; phylum Arthropoda; class Insecta; order Lepidoptera; family Nymphalidae; genus Coenonympha; species Coenonympha arcania. Next base: position 6,770,922 of record JAWDAA010000030.1, on the reverse strand, counting down.
AAAGAATAGAATCCTGAGCATAGCGAGGCATTCAAAGGACACGAGACCCAAAAAAATTTGCGGCCGTACATAACACAAAATTTTTCATCTCACCACAGCGAGGAAAATTACTAGAAGAACACTGATCGGCATTGCGAGTGTGTTAGATGTTGTCTGTAGTAATACTCCGCAATAACTTCACTCACATAATTAAATTCACCTTAAATCATCACTCATCTAATATTACAAAAACAGTAATAAATAAAAACAAGTTATTAATATTATCATTTAGCACGATTAAAAAAAAATTAAGAAACTCTTTTTTTATTTTTTTTATGCGTTCAGAAATATCATCATCAATTTCTAAGAACCAAAGATAATAGAAGATTAAAAAATAACAATAATTAGATAAACGTTAAGTAAATATCATGGATTTAATAAGGTTTCCTTTATAATTAATCAAACTAAATAGGAGTTATTATTTTTATTGATACTCTAAGAAAATGTAAAAACAAAAAGTAATGTACACCTATACAAACTCAAAGGTCGAACTTCGTTACTGACCGTATGCATTAATTAAAAAAAAAAGAAGTCTTCAGTTTAATTGTGGCACCACACATGGCTATTTGTATTTGCCTATTTTTTATATTTGTCAAATAACTTCCATGTGTGGAGAGTATATTTGCCAAAATTATTGCCATATTTGCCTGTTTGGCAAATACAGCCAATAACATATTTGGCTCCATGAGGTCGAAAATTTTGGCAAATACGCGATCATCCAATCACAAATACAAATAGCCATGTGTGGTGCCACAATTAGACATTATTATAGACGCAATACGAGATTACGTCATGTTCGAATTTAGAAATGCTTTGCGGCCCTAGGGCGGGAAAGGATTTTCATACTACTTTCTCGCCCTAGGGGGGGAAAGGATTTTCATACTACTTTCTCGCCCTAGGGAATATAATAGCATTTCCCGCCCGCATTTTGGGCATTAAAAATCTCCTTTCCGAGCGGGTGAGATGAAAAGGGACTTTTAATGCCCAAAATGCGGGCGGAAAATGTTATTATATTCCCTACGGTCCAAAAGAATTTTCATTTCTCCCTAGGGCGAGAAAGTAGTATGAAAATCCCTTCTCGCCCTAGGGCCGCAAAGCATTTCCAAATTCGAACATGACGTATTCTCATATTGCATCTATAATGTCGCTGAAGACTTTTTTTTTTAAATAACGCATACGGTCAGTAACGAAGTTCGACCTTAGAGTTTGTATAGGTAGGTACATTACTTTTTTGTATTTTCCATTTTCTTAGAATATCAATAAAAATAATAACTCCCATTTAGTTTTATTATAAAGGATATTTACCTTTTGTTATTGAATCCATGATATTTACTTATTGTTTTCCTAATTATTGTTAATTTTTTTTAATTTTCTATTATCGTTGGTTCTTACAAATTGATATTTCTGAACGCATTTAAATTATAAGTAGAAAAATAAGTTTCTCAATTTTTTTTTCTAATCCTGACAAATGATAATAATAATATCTTGTTTATTCATTACTGTTTTGTAATAAGATGAGTATTGATTTAAGGTGGATTTAATTAAGTGAGTGAAGTTATTGCAGAGTATTACAAGTGTAGTAATTTTCCTCGCAGTGGTGAGATGAAAAATTTTGTCTTACGTACGGCCGCAAATTTTTTTGGGTCTCGTGTCTTTGAATGCCTCGCTCTGCTCAGGATTCTATTTTTTGAACCCCTCGCTGCGCTCAGGGTTCAACTCTAGAATCCTTCGCCACTCAACATTCAAATTTGACACCCGGCTCAAAAATCCATTTTGCGGCCTTGCATTACAAATAACTATTTCATCTCACCCGCTCGGAAAGGGGACTTTTAATGCCCAAAATGCGGGCCGAAAATGCTATTTTATTCCCTAGGGCCCAAAAGAATTTTCATTTCTCCCTAGGGCGAGAAAGTAGTATGAAAATCCCTTTCCGCCCAAGGGCCGCAAAGCATTTCTAAATTCGAACATGACGTAATCTCGTATTGCTAATAATAATAATAATAATGTTTAATGTGGCACCACACATGGCTATTTGTATTTGTGATTGGATGATCGCGTATTTGCCAAAATTTTCGACCTCATGGAGCCAAATATGTTATTGGCTGTATTCGCCAAACAGGCAAATATGGCAATAATTTTGGCAAATATACTCTCCACACATGGAAGTTATTTGACAAATATAAAAAATAGGCAAATACAAATAGCCATGTGTGGTGCCACCATTAAACTGAAGACTTCTTTTTTTTTTTAATAATGCATACGGTCAGTAACGAAGTTTGACCTTTGAGTTTGTATAGGTGTACATTACTTTTTGTTTTTACATTTTCTTAGAATATCAATAAAAATAATAACTCCTATTTAGTTTGATTAATTATAAAGGAAACCTTATTAAATCCATGATATTTACTTAACGTTTATCTAATTATTGTTATTTTTTTTAATCTTCTATTATCTTTGGTTCTTAGAAATTGATATTTCTGAACGCATAATAATATCTTGTTTTATATCTTAATTATCTTTTGTTTAATATCTAATAATATCTTGTTTTTATTTATTACTGTTTTGTAATATTAGATGAGTGATGATTTAAGGTGGATTTAATTATGTGAGTGAAGTTATTGCAGAGTATTACTACAAACAACATCTTACACACTCGCAATGCCGATCAGTGTTCTTCTAGTAATTTTCCTCGCTGTGGTGAGATGAAAAATTTTGTGTTATGTACGGCCGCAAATTTTTTTGGGTCTCGTGTCCTTTGAATGCCTCGCTATGCTCAGGAGTCAGGATTCTATTCTTTGAACCCCTCGCTGCGCTCAGGGTTCTAACCTAGAATCCTTCGCCGCTCAGCATTCAAATTTGACACTCGGCCCAAAAATCCATTTTGCGGCCTTGCATAACAAATAACTATTTTATGTCCCTAAGTGGGAAAAAAAATGTATATGGCAAAACAACGTTTGCTGGGTCAGCTAGTCTAATATACAAAATCCTCTCGCTTTTCTTTGTTATTAAACTCCTCCGAAACGGCTAGACCGATTATTGTGAAATTTTCAGTGTATGATCTCTAGGTCTGGGAGCAGGTTGTTATCTATATTTTATATCCCTTAACGGCAAAAGGAAGTTTGCCCGGTCAGCTAGTCTAATATATAAAATTCTCTCGCTTTTCTTTGTTACCAAACTCCTCCGAAACGGCTGGACCGATTATGAAATTTTGGGTGAATTGTTGAAATGAAATGAAATGATTTATTTATTTTGCCAAATGTGAGTAATGTGAGTTATGAAAAAAAATGGGTCTGGGAGCGGGTTGTTATCTATATTTTTGTACCTAAGTGGGAAATAAAAATGTATATGGCAAAACAACGTTTGCTGGGTCAGCTAGTCTAATATATAAAATTCTCTCGCTTTTCTTTGTTACTAAACTCCTCTGAAACGGCTAGACCGATTTTTGTGAAATTTTCAGTGTATGATCTCTAGGTCTGGGAGCAGGTTGTTATCTTTTTTATTCCCTAAGTGAGAAAAAAAATGTATATGGCAAATCAACGTTTGCCGGGTCAGCTAGTCTAATATTATATAAAATTCTCGTGCCCTTCTTTTTCACCAAATTCCTCCGAAACGGCTGGATCGATTGTTATGAAATTTTTAGTGCATGATAGGTCTGAGAGCAGGTTGTTATCATGTTGTTATATCCCTAAGGGTAAAACAACATTTGCCGGGTCAGCTAGTTTAATTATATTTTTTAGTATTTGCAGTTATAGCGGCAACTGAATTAAAATACAATATCATCTGTGAAAATTTCAAGCGATTTAGCGTGATGATAGACGGACAGCGAAGTCTTAGTAATATATAGCATTCCGATTTTAGCCCTTTGGGTATAAAACCCTAAAAATTGGAGCCGTGGTAGGAAAAGCAAACCGGCGCGGTTTTTCAGGTACACATATCGCATCCTAGCCCCAAAGTAAGCAATAGCTTTTGTTATGGGTACTAGATAGCTGGTAAATATACATACATACTAATAAACATAAATATTATATATTGAAAAACACCCAGACCCTGGAAAATATTCATGCTCATCACACAAACATTTGCCAGTAGTGGGAATCGAACCCACGACCTCCGACGCAGACAGCAGGTTCGCTACCGCTACACCATTCGGTCGTCGTACACATTCTTCAGTGTTACCACTCAGTCAGTATTCAGTCGGTCCGCGCCGGCGCATAGGTGTGTCTCACTATACTAGTTATAGGAAGTGAGAACTAACTCGCGAGTGGGTGGGAAAATTACGCGAATTCAATGCTTGTGAGACTTGGTGGATAATTTTTTTTTTGGTGGAGAAATAGGAAAAGAATTTTTGTAAGAGTAAAAATTGGAGTGGTTTGAAATTAAGGTAAATAACATAATAAATAAAAAAATCCAACGGAATGAATAACTTTGTATCGATTTATTAGGGTTCCGCACCAAAATGGTTAAAATGGATTTTTTTTGGAAATTTTTAATACATGTGTGTGTAATGTGTATGTGTGACTGTTACTCCTTCACCACAAAACTAATTGCTGGGAAATGACCGGACTTGGACGACCTATGGAGCACTTGTTTTGGTCCTGCCTTTTGCGTCGGAGATCGTGGGTTCGATTTCCACTACTGGAAAATTTGTGTGTATCTATGTGTGTGGAAAATGAGCATGAATGTTTTGCAGTGTCTGGATATTTGGATATATGGGTATTATGTATATTATACATAAGTACTTATCTCTTACTTTGGGCCTGAGGCTAAATTGCAAAATCTTGATAATAATATTATAATTTATTACATTATCTAAGCAGTTCGGAAATTCAAAAAGTCAGTCTCGCTTGAATAATGTATACATATAATAGGTGCTTTGATATTCACAGATGCCTAGATCTGTCCACAATTTAAAGATTTTGTAGGATAGAATGTATATACCTATAAAGTTTAAACTGAGGATCTGTCTGTGAGTTTGGACCTGGGGTGTTATTCTCGAAAATATAAAATTGTACAGCGGCCAACCATCGAGGGTAACCATGGCAACGCAGCCATCAGCGGCCAATTGTCGTCTTGGCTGCATAACTGACGCAAACATTAACCAATCAACGCATAGATGTCAGCTCGTCGCTGTTTTAGGTATTTTTGCAGAATAGCACAGCTGTGGTCTCACTGCTGCATCCTAGTGAACATCTTTGCAGAAACTCAAATTGACCAATGTTGAAAATCGAACCCTGGTCCTTTCACTAAAATTCTTGAAGCAACTTGAATTCACTTAAAAATTGAATATTTGTCTGAACATTGAGCCATATATTTTTTAAAGGTCAACATTGCAAGATGCATGCTAGAAACACACTAAGAACCTATAACGTGAAGACAATAGCATTATTTTTAAGTAACTACGTATTTATAGTGGAAAACTCATAATGTCAGAAAATGCTAAATTATTAAAACTTAATTTGTTTTCTTGACTACTATTTTAAAGCGTTTACGTGACTTAAAAAAGAAGAGGTGCTTACCACTACACACTGAATACTTAGCTACACGGATTTTTGACAATACATATTTGAACTCTGAACAAGTTACAGCACATTTTAACAGTTTATTTCTTGAATCGAACAGACTTTCGTGAAACAGTGAAAAATAATGGTCATTATTCAATTAATGGTTTCGGAGAAATGGGTGGAAATGTACTTACATACGTTTTATATAAGTACCTACTTGTTTGGAGCCTCCAATATTCTTACCTTATTATGTGATTTATATAAATACGTCAATAAAATAATAATAGTTTTAGTGATAATAGTTCCAATGATATTACATACGTGTTAGTTGACACTTTGCCTTTGTTTGGAGTCGGTTAAACATGTATCTATACAGTCACGATAAATTACAATTTTTTTAGTGTGTTTCCACCTTTACTATTGTATACGTAGGTCACGCAACCTTGAAAATTAAAAGCTTAAAATAACACTTGAACAAAAAACCTGCTCCTATTATGTCGTGGTCGTGGATATAGTAGTTACCTATAAAAAAAACTTACCATTGATTTCTACTGAGATCTAGGTACATAGAGCTTTTATAATTTTTTTGAGATCTCTATGTAGAGCTAACTTTAAAATAGAGCTAACTTCAAAGTCACGCCAAATGCGTGCTAACTATATGTATAGCCTATGTCAAAAAAATCGGCAACCTACTTCTGTGTACCAAATAGGTGCCACCAGAAACCAAGGCACTCCATGCGAATCTTGGTTTGCTAACACTGCGATCCTTTACATTTCAGTAAATCGGGCTCTCAACGCCTGACACTCCTGCCTTATACCCATGCCAATAATTACCAGTTAATGTTGGACCCTTTGGGTCTTTTGCGGATCGCCTTATTTCTGTTCTAATCACACGTACCTAGATACGTTGAGTCTGCGAACCTTATGAGAATATGCATTATCAAGTCCAGCTGATTAAATACAATTTAATCCGAAACTGGAAATGGTTTAGCCTCGTGCCGCGGAGAGTAAGTACGTCCCGAGTAAGTACAAGTTACTAAGCTTTTCCATAGAGTATTGATAACGATTATCGTTGAACAGAATTTTTGGACGCGTTAGAAGGCTAGGGATGCACTTGGTGATCGTTTTATCGAAACTGACAATATAATGTATTTGGAATCTTAGCTGAGATGTTGTTATTTATATAAAGTATGATCTCATACACTTTGATGCCTACCCAGTGGTAATTGATCGCATAGACAAGGAAACACGCTAATCATATTTCGTAGAGTCTATATTTTTACCCACGACGGAACGGAGTACGGGTATATGAGTTTAGGGTGAGAGACCGTTTGTACATTACTCTATTAAAAAGATTTTATGTTTGTTTGTATGTTAAATTGTTCACGAAAACCAATAATGCAAAAATATTTTTGTTTGTTTGTTTGTTTGTTTGTTTGTTTGTTTGTGCACATCAATGTTCCCATTTATTTCAAAAACGGCTTAACCGATTTAGATGCGGTTTTCTGTATAATGTTTGGTGTTCAGCGGCAATGGTTCTTAGATAGTTGTTACGAACATCGATCACCAGGGGGCGCCATAAAATACATTTATATTGCAAACGAATGTTCCCATTTATTTCAAAAACGGCTTGACCGATTTAGATGCAGTTTTCTGTATAATGTTTGGTATTCATTGGCGATGGTTCTTAGATAGTTGTTACGAACATCGATCACCAGGGGGCGCCATAAAAAACATTTACAGTGCAAACGAATGTTCTCAATTATTACAAAAACGACTGAACCGATTTGGATACAGTTTTGTATAAAATATTAGTGAGTCATTGGCAATGGTTCGTAGATAATTGTTCTTGTGATTGAACAGCAGGGGGCGCCACAATAAACGTCTCTTTATGACTTGGAAGGGATGATGCCTTCAAACGCTGCTACAGGAGCTAGTTTGAAGACTAATTTTCATTTTTTAATAATAATATAATTTAAATTACATTAATATATTAATCGAAAAACTATAAAACAAGTGGAAAATTAAAAAAATTTAAATCACCCACGACTTTTTGCAGACTTGTAATTGAAAAAGGATTAAATAATTTTTTTGAAACTCCCCGACTAAAGGAAAGTAAGAACTAAGAACCTATCAGTATAATTACAAATCCAAGAAAATCCGTCGGAGCTGCCAATTATTTTCGTTTCGTAAGTATTGATAAACTGCCGGTATATGAGAAGTATACAGAAATTGAATTAGTCATCAACTGGTAAACAGCACCATCAACACTAGGCAAAACACAGCAGCTCCGGCGGATTTTCTTGGATTTGCAATTATACTGATAGGTTCTTAGTTCTTACTTTCCTTTAGTCGGGGAGTTTCAAAAAAATTATTTAATCCTTTTTCAATTACAAGTCTGCAAAAAGTCGTGGGTGATTTAAATTTTTTTAATTTTCCACTTGTGTTTGTTTTGTTTATACTCTTCGTGTAATAAACGCCTGCACTCAACTTGTGGACAAAACTATTAAAGAAATTAAAATAGGCTAATAATTACCTATATTAGCCTTTTTTTAACCGACTTCAAAAAAAGGAGGAGGTTAACAATTCGTCGGAATCTTTTTTTCTATGTATGTACCCGAAGACGCCTCAACCGATTTGGAAAATTCTTTTTTTGTTTGAAAGGGTATACTTCCCAAATGGTCCCATTGGCTTCAGGCCAGGATCTGATGATGGGATCCTGGAGAAATCGAGGGAACTCTTCAAATTTTATGAGCACACTCGAAGCGATTTGGATATTATTTCAAAGAGTATACTTTCCAGGCTGTTATCTATATGGTAATCAGGTCAGGATCTGATAGGGATTTCGGAAAAATTGGGGGAATTCTTCACATTTAACAAGTCCTTTGGAAGGAATTTGGGTATTTTTTACAGTGACTTGTGCATTTGCTTCCAGAAAGCACAATTTTGACCGATTTCCTAGAGAAGGTGTTTCTAAATTCATCGAAATTTAAGTTCTAGTCTCTTAGAAGTATAAAAAATCAAGTCTCTACTCAATTCAAGCTAGAGAGGTTTTTCAACTAAAAAGTAAAAAACAAAACAGAAATTTTTTTTCAAAAAAACCGACTCCAAATGCCACTACAAAGAGTGAAATAAATTTTAATGTACACCAATTCGAAGTCGGGCAATGTTTCCGTACAATCACAGTTCTACGTAATATCTACTCGATGTGCAAAAAAACTACGATAATATTATCACAGAATAAGACAATCGCCCGACTTCGTACATTTGTTGTACATTAAAATTTATTTTTAATACATTTGCTTAAAAAGTTGACATTTCCATGTGTGTTTAGCGTGCGCAAAGTTATTCTTTTCTGCACTAGTGCTTTTGTGTTTTCCTCCTACGCGGCACCGGAGCGGGCGCACCAGGAGCGCATGAACACGAACACGGCATTCAAACACGGAGCAGGCAAACACGTAAAATCAATATTTGTTTTTCGCAAATGTATTAAAAAACGTCGTTCAATGCACGTGCGGAATTGTCATTTCTACTCGTCCTTATAGTTGACCCTCGCCTTCGGCTTGGGTCAACAAACCGGGACTCGTAAAGAAATGACAAACTTTCCGCACTTATATTGAAATGTACTATTCTCTCTTTGTAGTGGCATTTGGAGTCGGTTTTTTGAAAAAAATTTCTTTTTTATTAATATTTGTATATAGGCCATGTTTAAAATACCTAGGTGTTAATTAATGCTTAACTTTCTATATTAATTGTAAGACGTCTTTCGAAAAAAGAAGAAAAAGCACTGGTTTAACTGTAAAGCATCGTTGTAAGTTAGAGTTAAGTAAACAAATAAACACTCTTATTTTTTTATCTGTACAGCGATCTTGCAATCAGCAGAAACAATGAAGAGCCGAGCTTACGTAATGCGGTGGTCTGTACGCGGCTTCGGTACCACCGTCCCTTCACGTCAAGCGAGCGAGGGCACTGACAGAGGTAAGTCGATGGAGAAGGAGAGCAGAAAGCTAGAACTAACCTTGTGTGTCACAGGCATTATTGTGCAAATCTAAATATAATTAGGTCTGTTATGTTTCATTTCGATGCCTAGCCGTGTAATTTTTAACACGCTTTTATTAGCTTCACCTGTAGGTTTGTGTTTGTAACCGACTCCTTTGAGTTCGATTTTGTCCTACTTTGAACGATCAGATTTAATTCAAACTTTGCACACCTGTCAAAGACCGATGACAATGCAATAATTCGATTAAAATATCCAATTATCTTAATTAGATTCGCCAGGATTAATTATTTGAGTGTGTTTTTTTAGTGTTTTGAACTGTTATTATTTTTATATGAAATTGAGGAGTTTTATTATAATGCCCACTTTGGGTCGGGCTGGATTAGTGTGTGTTATCTCGGACTTAACACGTTAACCCAGAGGGAAGTTGGTAAAATTATCCAATTAGAGACGTTGAACCCTAATAACCCGCCATTTTGCGCAAGTCAAGTGGACCTAAGCAACTGTTATAAGTTCTTTATTTTGCAAGATTGTAGGTTACTTGGATACATGCTACAATTCAGTCCTTTCATAATCTGCCATAATATGGCTTGCAAAGTGTTACTACTAATGAAAATTTAAATTAAAGTAGCCCATAAAATCCAGCAAAATTTTAGCCATGCTGCAATTCGTAATGTCAATTTACTTAACTTCAGTTTTAATACGCTGTTGCTGATTGAGTACAATTCACCATTATGCTAATGTCTTGAAAAAAATTAAATACAAATGCATTGAAAAATGACAAACACGTCTTGGAGTTTGCGTGATTGGTTGTAATGCAATTCAGTGTATTCAAATACCTTAGTAATGTAATGTTTCTTACATTATATACAGTAGTAAGTATCTAGTGTTAGAAAAACTTGAATCGTTAAAATTATTAAAGTATACCTACCTATCTATATGCCGTAAATATTTTTGTCGATTTATAACAGTTATACCAACGCTGCTATAAATCGAAAAGGGTTTCTAGTTTCTACGCATCCTAACTGTAGAAGAACCCATTTCGAAATGGGTTCTTTTACAGTTAGGATGCTCATTCTTGGTTTATCAACGTTCACTAGGCTCACGAGGAAGTTAGTTACTGAATGCAACCCAATGACTTTTGTAAATAAACTAGGTACATACGTGTAAGTAAGTATCCAAATACCCTTAGATACATACCTAGGAGTAAGTTAGGATTAAGTATTAAATAATATTTCAAGTGCATTGTTGTAGTAGCCATAAGGTGAGATCGCAGTAAAGTAGCTATACTACATTGCTATTAAAAAAAACTTCATAATAGCAGCATTATTTTAATTAATGAAACGCGAACCGGGAGGTTACGCAAACGCATTGCATTACCAGACAGCCACACACGCAACTAAAATCAACGAGTTTACTCGTAAAAGCAGCCAACGTTGATTTCAGATAACTTCTTCCATTTAAAGTCCAAGACGAGCCCAAACTCGATGGGGTTACTATCTAGCACCAAAGTACTCGTTAAGACGAATTATACGAGTACTTGAAACTCGAGAGGGTTGTGTCGTTTATCTACCGAGTTCCTGTGGCTATGATAGTTTTGTTTGGTACTGCTATTCGATTTACACAGGTAGATATGCAAGGTTTCAGCTCAATCGGTAACCCGGAAGTGGGTCAAAAATAACTTGCAAGATTTGATTACAGGTCAAACTAAATAACAACTTTTAATAGATTATTGCGTCTTAGAAATCCTTTCAAATCCTCGTCGGAAATGTACTTTACTCAGATCTCTCGCTAGGAATACACTCGAGCCCTTGGTGGAAAGCTGCTTTTCATGCATCCGTACACAAAAACCCTCTTAAACCCTTGATTTCTCACAACTATTCTCTCGCTAGAAAACTTGGTAAATCCTACGAACGTATTTAAAGCAGTGATGCAGCCTTGATGGATGGGAGTGTAAGATTTATAGTTATTGCCAGAATTTATTATTTTAACCTACAACGAACTCTTGCTAAAACTGACATTTAGCAATCAATTGTGAAAGGTGCTAATTTTGTGTCTAACTAAAAACAATCTTACTTTTAATTAGTGTGTTGGTAGGTAAGTTTTGAAAGGTGCTAATTTTATGTCTAACTAAAACATCTTAAAATTTAATTAGAGTGTAGGTAGATAAGTTTTGAAATATGTATACGCTACTTACGAAGGCCAATTATCACTAATACGTACGTAAAAGAAGTTATTATTTTACTACAAAAAGGATAAACATTTAGAAATGCAGTACTCCTACCTAATAAAGGAAGCAGAGAAAAAGAACGTAGTCCGCTTCTAGCCGTACGTAATTAATTAATTGAGTTAATTGACTAAGGTTCGGTTGCTTGACTTGACTTTAACCGAAACGTTATAGTTAAATATGGTGGTCTGATTCTTATGTCTTTCGCAATTAGGGTCAGACCGCCATATTTAACTATAACGTTTCGGTTAAAGTCAAGTCAAGCAACCCAGCCTAAGTAGGTATACTATCCCAAACCAATCTATACTTACATACTTGATACTCGTAATCAACTATATCTCGTAATATCTTACACTCTACCTTGCTAAAAAGGGAGCTTAAAAGTTTTCTTGTTTAAATTTGACTTAGAAAATTTATTTTTTACTCTATACAAGTTAGTACTTGACTGTGATCTCACCTGATGGTAACTGATGATGCAGCCTAAGATGTTATCGTACTAACTTGGAAGGGTAAGTAAATTTACCCCAACGGTTTCTACAAGCATCGCACCAGAACGCTAAATCGCTTGACGGTGCGTCTTTGCTGGTAGGGTGGTAACGAGCCACGGCCGAAGCCTCCCACCAGATCAGACCTGAGCTAATTTAGAAATTATAAAATTCCAAAATGGCCCGTGGCGGGAATTGAACCCGCGACCCCCCACTCGAATCTGAGCGCGCCGCCACTACGCCAGGGAGGTCGTCAAACTCAACTTAGAAAATTACTCAAAACATTATAGACTTCAAGTCTCAGACAGAAAGATAAAAATAGAGAAAAAAAATTGACTTAGAAATAATCTCATTTAAGGTCACTCCATCCAGCGAATAACCCTGGGTCAAAGAACCAGGTCCACGCACGCCGCGACCACATCAGTGCTGGAAACTCTGGAGCCTTCAGTGAAGTCCTGGGAAGAAGTGCCAGGCCCCAAACCGTTGCCTCTGCTCGGAAACACTTGGCGATTCATTCCTTATATTGGTAAGTTTTTACACTGTTTCGAATGACCTTGACAATAACGTTAACGAATAAACTTGACATTTTGACTGGATCCGAATAAAAAAATTGTTACATTGAACATTCAATTTTATATTCGCCAGATAAAGTTTACCTGGTAATTGTGAAACAGGCTCTGAAGTTTAGATTATACATTGACGTCACCTGATGGTAAGTGACGATATGGAACCAAAGATAATCTTCTTATTAATTTGGATGGGGTAAGTATTATGCCACCCCTACCGGTTTAACCTAATACACCTTCGCAGCGGAACGCTAACTCGCTTGGCGGTGGTAATTCATTGCCGGTACGGTAGTAAGTAACTAGCCGCGGTCGACACTTGTCTCCAGGATCACACGTAATCGAATTGGTATTGATGGTACGGAACCCTCAGTGCGCGAGCCCAACTCGCACTTGACCAATTATTTACAAAGTTTATTATTGGAACGAAGTTCCTTATCGCGCGTTGTGCAAGGGGGCTAGACGGAAAAAAATCATACAAAAAGTTGTAACGACACTTTTTGCTATAGTAAGCTGTTGTAAGCCGTGCGGCGTGCGCATGTTTCTCTGTCTGTTTCTCTCTCTCTTATAGAAAGCAAGCCAGATATACTTCATTCAATCCGGATGTCCCTTGACACCTCTCAAGTTTTTTATTTATTTAAGATTTTAAGTAAACGTATGCCTCTTAGTTCTTACGATTGAAAATTTAGCCGTTTTTCCAAGGCCGACTTGGTCATAAAACCGGACGGATGTGTTAAAGGTTTACTCATAAATTACCTAAAAAATATTTTATTAATCAAAAATTCTTTTGAAATTAAGGTAAATTATTATTTCTTTCCTCGCCTTAAAAATATTGGGTTTATGTTAGTTTAAGATAACAGCCTCATTTGCATACAATTTCCTCCAAACTATACGTTTTGACTCTTGCTTCCACTATATAATATTATTATTATCTTAAATAAGTATCATATTTATTTGCTTTTTAACCGACTTCTTACCTACAAATGCATTGAAAAATTTGCTCACACACACATTGAGGGAGAGGTACCTATAAAGATAAAAGAAATAATACCTGCGATGATTACTCACGGCGATTACTATGTACGATTTTAGGGTTCCGTACCTAAAGGGTAAAAACCTGTCAAGTGCGAGTCGGACTCGCGCACTGAGGGTTCCGTACTTCAACCGGAGGAATAAAACCATAAAAACCACTTTTCTAATCGAACCGCAAAACTAACTTTGTTTTTAGAGGTTTTATTGTAAATATCAAAAAACTACTTATTAGATCTCGTTCAAACCAATTTTCGGTGGAAGTTTGCATGGTAATGTACATCATATATTTTTTTTAGTTTTATCATACTCTTATTTTAGAAGTTACAGGGGGGGGGGACACACATTTTACCACTTTGGAAGTGTCTCTCGCGCAAGCTATTAATTTTAGAAAAAAATGATATTAGAAACCTTAGTATCATTTTTGAAGACCTATCCATAGATACCCCACACATATGGGTTTGATGAAAAAAAATTTTTTGAGTTTCAGTTCTAAGTATGGGGCACCCCCAAAATTTATTACTTTTTTTAAAATTTTGTGTGAAAACCTTAATGCGGTTCACAGAATACATCTACTTACCAAGTTTCAACAGTATAGCTCTTATAGTTTCGGAAAAAAGTGGCTGTGACATACGGACGGACAGACGGACAGACGGACAGACAGACATGACGAATTTATAAGGGTTCCGATTTTTGCCATTCGGCTACGGAACCCTAAAAACGGCCCCTACTATTACTAAGAGTTCGCGGTCCGTCCGCGGTATTTAATTTACCTACTTTATTACTATTGAGAATTGGTCTTGATAGTGCGGAACCCTCAGAGCGCGAGCCCGACTCGTACTTGACCAATTTTTCACTTTTTCAATGCAATACTAAAGCGTTCAGGTACATAGTTGCTCTGTCGTCAACTTTCCCACAGATCAAGATTTCACAGACATGTTATTGTAGCGTTGAATAGAGAACCTCCTCCTTTCTGCGATAAATTTATTCCATAATAATTATTTATTAGAGTTCTGCAGCTCAAAAAGAATGGGTCTTAATAATACGAAACCCTCCGTGCGCGAACTCTACTCGCACTTGATTACTTTTTATTAAGTACCTACTTTCGTGATTAAACTTACTGTTCTTCATGGTATCTATGTATGCAGTATCTGACGACCTCCCTGGCGCAGTGGTGGCGCGCTCGGATTCGAGTAGGAGGTCGCGGGTTCGATTCCCGCCACGGGCCACTTTGGAATTTTATAATTTCTAAATTGGCTCAGGTCTGGTATCAGGCTTCGGCCGTGGCTAGTTACCACCCTCCCAGCAAAGACGCACCGCCATGCGATTTAGCGTTCCGGTGTGATGCTTGTAGAAACCGTTGGGGTAAATTTAGTTACCCTTCCAAGTTAGTACAATAACATCTTAGGCTACATCATCACTTAACATCAGGGGCCGTACCACAGTGTCTTGTAGCAGTGTTAATCTAATATTGTTTTGACATTTTCATTTTTTCATACAATGTCAGTATGAAAATTTTAAAACAATATTACAATAATACTGCTATAAGACATGGTAGTACGGCCCCAGGTGAGATCACAGTCAAGTGCCTACTAACTTGTATAGAGTAAAAAAAAAAGTTCTGCATCGACTGTCTGCAATTACAGCACCGGCCCAAAGCGATAACCTTGGCCCAGTTCTCATATTTCGTTAGCAACGCATCATCATTAAGTATTCATTATTATCATTATGAAATTTTCGTTCACGATTTGTATTCGGATCACAGACTATTATAATGTGTTTAAAATGTTGCGATCGACATTTGTGACAAAATAACACCTGTCAAGTGCGACCGGACTCGCACACGAAGGGTTCCGTGCTATTTATTAGTAGTAATTTATTAATTGACGACTGAATGACGTAACGGTAGCGAACCTGCCGTCTACGTCGGAGGTCCTGGGTTCAATTCCTACTACTGGTAACGTTTGTGTAATAGAGTCCTTTTAACACCTTTTTTTGGGTTGAGAACGTTAACACACGTAATATTATGTTTTGCGCATACTTATATTTGGTAACTGAATTATTAATTTTTCGGAGATAACTCTCCATTTTCCAACTACCGTTTGCCAAGCTACTGGTCGTTCGCTTTAGCTATAAAACCTATTTTTGTAACAAGATGGGTGACCTCTGACCTCCTAAACTGTCCAGCTGGGCTTTGGGATCTTAAGTATTAGTCTGTAATATGTGGGCGAGCATTATAAACGGTGGATCGTGGAAGGCAATGGTGGTAATAATTATTGTCAAGGTTAGAGCGCGCTTGGCTGTTGACTTTTGCTTGAAAAACACTTAATGTTCGCAGAAAACACGTAGTTACGCCGGAAGGGCGTTCCATTTACATGTGTTGGTTTGCTGATCTTTGTCGAGAAGTAAAGTGGATAACCGCTTTTGCAAGAAAAACACTTGAATCTGAGTTTTCTCATCACACGTTAAAACTGAAGCAAGTGAGACAATCAATACCAATTATACGAGTTCTATATACTTTGAGATGTGCTGTATCAGTCAGTCAGTCAGTAAAATTAGTCATCTTTTCCTTTTGTTAGTACACATTATACTAACTTACACTTATAGGTATCAAAAAGTTAGAAAACGTTATATTCTCAGACCTACCGAATATACCGAAAAATTCATAAAAATCGGTCTAGCCGTTTCGGAGTTATGTTACAAATACTGTGGCAAGAGAATTTTATAAATACCACTCGTATTAGATACTGTGCATGTAAGTTAATATCTTTGTTATTCTTAAACGCGAAAAGTAATGAAACGACTTGGTTGTTTGTAATGAACATAGCATATTTTAGCAATTGGGCTGCTTTTTATTCCCGGAAAATTGTTGTAGTGGAGTGATAAATGGCAATTTGGCATGCCATTTGCATACTTGGTGTATAGTTACAGGTTAGAGTTATTAGATAGTTAGCAGGTTAGAGTTATTATCTGGTGAACTAACCGTGGTCGTCACGCTTTTTGATCATGAGTGACGAAATTTTTGAGTAGACATACGTGACAGTAGGCAAACGGGTCAAAAACGACTTCTTTAGGAGAAGAAAAAATTGCTGTATAATTGTGTTTGGCAGTGGATGTAAATCTTATAATCTTGTGGATTGTTAGCATTTAATTTTATTTATGATGAAACCATAGATTATGACTGTAGCTTCTGAGGTGTGTTCACTATTGCCGTGTTTGTCTTTAAGTTATGACACTAACTTATCTTTTTGCAGATGTAGGTATACAAATTCCCCAAAGGGTAACACAGTTTGGGGTCGTATTTTTCTATTTATGTTTATATTATGCTCCTGTTCTCCTGTTAATATAAGTGTTATATTTTAGTTGTAGGTATTTCTAAAAAAATTAAGTGCAAGTCGGATTTGTAAAAGGAGCGCTTCGTATACCTACGTTACGTAACAAAGTGTGAATCCATCCAAAATTACACTTTTTCTCGTAATTTTTATTTACAGAACCAATATAAAGATAATATTTTTTCGAGCTACGGAACCCTAAATAGTTTGTCTGGTCGGACATTACAAACAGATAAGTATAAAAGATGATGAAACGTTTGAAAAAATCACTTACAGTTAAAACAAATACGCATAGGCGAAAATAGTGCTCTTATACCTTTTAAAATTATTCGACCTTGCGTTAAAATTAAAGACGTAAAAAATATACTGTTTCTTTTTTGTTTTTGGAGTTTCTCTTACTATTCAATAAAATAATAAATAAAAGTTTAAAAAACTAAAAAAAAAACACGCTCTATCTCTCTTACTCGCATGCAAAGGATGCGGAAAGAAATTAATTAATCCTGGCGAATCTAATTAAGATAATTGGATATTTTATTCGAATTATTGCATTGCCATCGGTCTTTGACGGGTGTGCAAAGTTTGAATTAAATCTGATCGTTCAAAGTAGGACAAAATCGAGCTCAAAGGAGTCGGTTACAAACATACAAACATACAGGTGAAGCTAATAAAAGCGTGTTAAAAAAGAAAATCATAGGCCTATTTACATGCTCTTATGAAAAGTCAAAACTCTCACTTTCAAGTTCGTAAAGAGTTGTGCGCCGAGAAGAACTGGCAAAAAACTCGGTACTGGTGTTATTATTTTATCTCTTCTATTATTTATTATTTTTCTATTATTTCTATGTAAATTATGGGTATGACATATCCGATCGACAAATTGATCACGCACTAATCGATGACAACTGTCATTCTAATACATTTTTTCAATCTCGTTCATTGGAACTAACAAAAATTTAGGTATGAGAGCAGCCGTCGAAATAGAATAAGTAGATAAGTTTCATGGCTATAGCTGCAGCTTCGTTGATGTCCAACAACTTAAAACAGCAAATCATACAAACTTACAAACACTAAGTACAGGTAATGTCGGTTACAGTAACTTGTAGGTACCTACATCTACTCTGAGAATTAACACGCAAATCTACCGTGTGAGTAGTTATTTAAATAATGGTAATTATTTATGCAGGCGTTTCATTCTTGAAGTGGGTACCACGTGGGTACCCACCTAAGTTACTGGTAACGGTCGAAGGAGCACGTATTTTCTTATAATAATTGTAAATGCAAAAGGTACCTGTGAGGGGTTTAGATATAGGTAAGTACTTTTCGTTTAATCGCTTATTAGGGTTCCGTAGCCGAATGGCAAAAAACGGAACCCTTATAAATTCGTCATGTCTGTCTGTCCGTCTGTCCGTCCGTCCGTATGTCACAGCCACTTTTTTCCGAGACTACAAGAGCTGCTATGGCATTCTCGTAACGTTTTCACATACTCAGTGATTCGATAAAAGAAAAAGAAAAAAATATTAACACTGAAAAATGAACTTTACAGTAATTGGCTTAGAGTGTAAAATTGAATGTATTTCATCATAGGAAATACAATGCTCAACTTAGAGGCGCTTAAGTAATTTCCGACCGTCCGAGTCGACCAATATGGCGTTTTGAACTACATTCAATTTTACGCTCTATGCTAATTGAATTAAAATTAATTTTTCAGTGTCCGCAAAAAATGTTTTGAATTCAATATCGTCTGCATAAGTACGGAAATAGAATCACCTTTTTAAACATATCACATCACGAAATGTAGCCGACACGTAACGTGAATAGCCCCCTGTACTGTTGAAACTTGGTATGTAGATGTATTCTGTGAACCGCATTAAGGTTTTCACACAAAATTTAAAAAAATACCATAGTGCCCCATACTTAGAACTGAAACTAAAAAATTTTTTTTTTCATCAAACCCATATGTGTGGTTTCTAATATCATTTTTTTCTTAAATGAATAGCTTGCGCGAGAGACACTTCCAAAGTGGTAAAATGTGTGCCCCCCCCCCCCTGTAACTTCTAAAATAAGAGTATGATAAAACTAAAAAAAATATATGAAAACTACTTATTAGATCTCGTTCAAACCAATTTTCGGTGGAAGTTTGCATGGTAATGTACATCATATATTTTTTTTACACACACACACACATTTTACCACTTTGGAAGTGTCTCTCGCGCAAGCTATTCATTTTAGAAAAAAATGATATTAGAAACTTAAGTATCATTTTTGAAGACCTATCCATAGATACCCCACACATATGGGTTTGATGAAAAAAAAATTTTTGAGTTTCAGTTCTAAGTATGGGGCACCCCCAAAATTTATTACTTTTTTTTTAATTTTGTATGAAAACCTAAATGCGGTTCACATAATACATCTACTTACCAAGTTTCAACAGTATAGCTCTCATAGTTTCGGAAAAAAGTGGCTGTGACATACGGACGGACAGACGGACAGACGGACAGACGGACAGACGGACAGACGGACAGACGGACAGACGGACAGCCGGACAGACGGACAGACGGACAGACGGACAGACAGACATGACGAATTTATAAGGGTTCCGTTTTTTGCCATTCGGCTACGGAACCCTAAAAATACAAATTGAATTTTTGCCTCCGTTTTGTTAGTTAATAACTAGTGAGGGTTGCTAATTAACAAACTAAACGATACAAAAGCAGCCCACTGTTTTGATGATGATAGGTTTGATAACAAAATACACTCGTAACATTCAAGTAAAGCTCATGTTATTGAGCTTGAGTCAGTAATCCAATACGCTTTCGCAATAAACTCTAGGTAGGTACTAGTCTAAGATCCGAACCTAAGTGGACGTTATTAGAATGAGACCTATTTTAAAATAAATTTAATATATTAGCAAAAATATATTAAAACTGGGGGCTGGAAAAATCCTGGACAGAATATTTTTAAGAATTTAAAAAAAATATTTTCATAAAATTTTGCAAACTAATAATAATAGACAACCCTATGTCGGCGAATTCTATACGTTTCATACTTTAATGCCCAGTTGCACGAAACAAATTCAAAAATTTAAGTGCTACTTAAACTAATTTAATCGCAATCAATGTCAAAAAATTATTAAATTAGTTTAAGTAGCACTTAAATTTCTAAATTTATTTCGTGCAACTCGGGGTAAGTCTAGTGTAAAATTTTCTTATCATCTTAATATTACAAAATTTTATTTTTTCCAGCAATTCCATTTTTAATATATTTTCTGATACTTAGACTAAATTTATTATAAAAAAGGTCTCATTCTATTATTAATCAGCTCGGTGAATCTCGACTTAGGTTCGGATCTTGGACTATACTTCGCTCTTCGAAATGCAGGCCCTTTACCAGATAAGGTATAGCCAAGTTAACCGCGGTGAAACCCGCTGGTCCCGTCCCAATAACCGCCGGATGCAAGTGTGGTAACTCTCACTTGATAGTTGATACGACCAGCGTTGAGTACTCACCAACAGGAGTGGGAGACGATGTGGGAATTCACAAAACAGGGGGGCGATTCACGTAACGTTTTCACACACTGAGTGATGTGAATCAAGAAATAAAAAACAAAATAAACACTGAAAATTTAACTTTACGTCTGTTGGTTTAGACTTTAGAGTGTTAAATTGAATGTATTTCAACATAGGAAATAAAATCATTTAACCTTATTGCACAAAGTGATCTGATCACTGCAACACAGTTTTTATAACTTCCGCAGGATCATCGTTTCCCATTTGTTTTTGTACCTTTTTATAAGATTCAAATAAAGATTATTTATTTATTAAAAAAAAAAAAAAAAAAAAAAAGTAAATTTAACCTCGCTCTTCGCTTGGCTCGTCTTGGCGGGATATCAGATATCACGATTCTCGACCATGTTGCGTTTCGAACTACATTCAAATTTACGCTCTATGTCAATAATCGTAACCTTAATTTTTCAGTGTTCGAAAAAAATGTTTTGGTTTCAATATCGACGGTTTATATACGTAAATGCCATGACCTTTTCACTACACGAAATGTGGCCGAATCGCCTACCTGGTAATGATATTATTTCATCATATAAAACACGCCACGTTTAGGTACCTCATACCTCAATAACTTGGCAGATTTTTTTGCAACCAAATAAGTGCTCAGTTCCACTCCAGTTGAACACGCTTGCAATATAATAACAATTATTATGACTGAGTGCAACAGTCGGTAGGTACAAACTCGTGACTAGAGAGATCTGCAATTGAGATAAACTCCGTAGGTAACATAAAGCTGTCGTTAATCCCGTGAAAGTTGGTGAATGTTCGCTATATTGTTCCATATTTTGCCGCGGGCAGGATACTATTAATAAACCTGCCTGTTAGACACAGAGAATTTATGTTGCGGACAGCGACGACGCGAGGCGAGTCCGTCTTTGTATCGTCCTGCCCCAGAATGGGGAGAGTGAGTACAATGAGAGATAGGAAACAATTTGTAGGGAGTCAAGAAGGCGCCCCGGGAACACGCCAGAGTAAGTACCGAACGGATTCAGCTCCCATAACCGCGACGTTGATTGGGCCATGGGTGGTGGAGGGTTGTCTCTAATAAACCTGCCTGTCTGTCCGTCCGCCTGTTTGCCGTTTCCCGTAATAACATAACACCTCAATGTCTAATAAGTCGACACTTGAAGTTTCACAGTCCTTATGCAAATTAAACTTAATAAGCATAAAAGGGCACCCCACTTTCAAGGTGAAATATTTCTTTCTCGACGAAAAAAGAAATCTATATCAGTAAAAAAAAAAGAAAAAAGACGTGAGTGTCGTGGGCCACTCGGTATAATTTCATATTGTGTGATTTCAGCTATCGCTCGATAGATGACACATTCTTCAGTTAAATCGCGCTAACATGTTCTATACCAAATTTTTAACGTGTTTGCACGCGTGCCCTCTGTTGACTAGTAAGAGAAAATATCATTCTGAATTTTCGAAGATTTTCTTAAATTATCTTCATGATGGGATTTTCGTCACGCAAAAAATCCATTTTCTTTCGTTTAACCCCCAGGGTGATACCCTCCGAAACAAAACTTTTTTTGAAAAGTGCATCCATTCATTCACCCACTGACGCAACATGCCCAGTTCAAACCTTTGGAAGTAAAATATGAGGCACAGATTCACAAAATGGATAAGATCAACGAAACGAAACGCGGGTTACTTATACAATATTGTTGAAAGTAATAAAAGTAAAGTAAATGCAATAAGTAGCTTGCCTTACATAAGGCCATTGTATTATGCACTAATTTCGTGAAAGTGTTAGACAGTGAACGTACCTAGTAAATGCTGAGATACTGTATTTTTTTTAACATATTTTTAACTGAATTCAAAATAGATAGCGGTTATCTTTATCACTGAATTAAGGTAAAAGAGACCCCGTCCTTTACCAAATGTGTATATTTTGTCATCTGCCAAAAAAGGGCAGCATTACATTGGTTCACTAAACGGAAGTTACATGCTGGGTAAACTCTGGTGTAAATAACAGATAAACAAATTTATTATAGCTGGTCTGGCTGCTATTTTAATGACAACATTTAGGTACATACAGTGTGTTTATTATAATAAGGATTATGTAAGGCTTTATTTGATTATCCCGAATTATACTCCTATTTTTGTTTGTTTTTCTAGGAGGTTATTCAGTAGAGCACGTTGATAAAGTATGCCTGTCGCTGCGGGAGAAGTATGGCAAGTGTGTCAAGATGGCTGGGCTGTTGGGAAGACCGGACATGCTGTTCGTCTTCGATGCCAGCGAGGTGGAGAGGGTGTTCCGAGGAGAAGACGCCGCTCCACACAGGCATGTACCCACGGAACACAGTCTTATTTAGTAGAGCACGTTGACAAGTGTGATGGTCGTTGTGAAAGAAGTATGGCAAGTGCGTCAAGATGGCTGGGCTGTTGGGCAGACCGGACATGCTGTTCGTCTTCGATGCCAGCGAGGTGGAGAGGGTGTTCCGAGGAGAAGACGCCGCTCCACACAGGCATGTACCCACGGAACACAGTCTTATTTAGTAGAGCACGTTGACAAGTGTGATGGTCGTTGTGAAAGAAGTATGGCAAGTGCGTCAAGATGGCTGGGCTGTTGGGCAGACCGGACATGCTGTTCGTCTTCGATGCCAGCGAGGTGGAGAGGGTGTTCCGAGGAGAAGACGCCGCTCCACACAGGCATGTACCCACGGAACACAGTCTTATTTAGTAGAGCACGTTGACAAGTGTGATGGTCGTTGTGAAAGAAGTATGGCAAGTGCGTCAAGATGGCTGGGCTGTTGGGCAGACCGGACATGCTGTTCGTCTTCGATGCCAGCGAGGTGGAGAGGGTGTTCCGAGGAGAAGACGCCGCTCCACACAGGCATGTACCCACGGAACACAGTCTTATTTAGTAGAGCACGTTGACAAGTGTGATGGTCGTTGTGAAAGAAGTATGGCAAGTGCGTCAAGATGGCTGGGCTGTTGGGCAGACCGGACATGCTGTTCGTCTTCGACGCTAGCGACGAGGAGAGTGTTCCGAAGAGAAGACGCCGCTCCACACATGCATGTACCCACGGTCAGTAGAGCACGTTGACAAGTGTGATTGTCGTTGTGGAAGAAGTATGGCAAGTGCGTCAATATAGCAGGGCTGCTGGGCAGACCGGACATGCTGTTCGTCTTCGACGCCAGTGAGGTTGTCAGCGTGTTTGGAGGAGAAGACTGCATTCCATACAGGCACGTACCCACGGTTTTATTCAGCAGAACACGTGGACAAAGCGTGCCTGTCAAAGAAGTGAGGCAAGTGCTGAGGCACAAGTTAAACCAAACGTTTGTATACGTCACCGATTTATCATTATTGCATTAAGGGCCACAAGCTAGGAGATGCTCTCATACATTTTTCACTTGATGATGTGTTAACTTTTCAGACCATCGATGTCATCACTAAACTATTACAAGCACACTCTGAGGAAAGACTTCTTCGGCGCTGAGAAGGATTGTGCTGGAGTTATTGCTGTGTGAGTAGTGTTAGTTTAATTTGTGCCAATTAAATTTCATTTCTGTATTTAAGATTTACCTATATCTGGCAACAATTTTAAGACAATGTTTGGATTAAATTATTCTTATCGTTTTAAAGAACTTGGAATATTTTCTTTGAGCAAAAATATCTTAAGTACCTATTCCTGTCTCCAGTTCATTGCAAATAAATAAGCAATATTAGTCCATTGGTTAGAACACTGTTCTAGTTCATTAGTTTGGAACACTGCCTTTGCTGACTTTTCAGATTTATGTGCGTTTGTGGACACTATATCACTTGCGTACCGGTGATTGAAAACAATGCGAGCCATTTTGCACGCTTGAAAGTTCACTACAAAAATCGAACAAGGTTTGTGAAGCTCGCCAAACCTCACATGATTAGCGTATTGTTTTGTGGCGTATTGTTATCCCTCATATTCTGAAAGATTTGCGTCAGTTGGGACTATGGGCCTTATGAGAAGGCTCAGAATTACTCAAGGGGCAATAGAAGGAGTTATGCCGGAGGATGAGCTCTCCGTGATAAAATCAGAAATGAAGAGATTCGTAGACAAACCAGCTCAACGTATCGCGAACACAGATTAGTAAAAGAGCACTAATCTGTGATCGCGAAGCTAAAGTGGCAATGGGCGGGGCACATAGCTCGTAGAATTAAGTATTAATAATATTATTAACTTGTTGCCGTGTTAAACAGCCACGGTGATTCATGGTCGGCGTTCAGAACCAAGGTCTCCCGCGTGGCTCTCAGCACCGGAGCGGCCGCGCAGTACACAGAGCAGGTCGGACAAGTCGCCGACGCGTTTATTCAGAGGTAAACCTCCATCCTTGAGCCTTTGCTATTTGCATGCCTTTTCATCTTTCCACCATTCTACCAAAGAACGACAAGACGCCGAGAGCAGTAGCATCCATGTAGACATCTAACAAATACGTATGAAACGTGTTTCTTCCACGTTTCTGATACGAACTTGGCCTGTTTTCAGAATACTTGAAACACGAAATCAAGATTTAGAAACACCAGATGACTTCTTGAACGAAGTTCACAAGTGGTCTTTGGAATGTAAGTTTTTGAACACTGAAATTAATCGCATTGTGTCCCTCTTTGTAAAAAATATTATGCAAGCCTGTCTTGTCAGACACAGTTGCAGTGCTTGTTTAACTCTAGTGGAATCTTTATTTTCATTAAAATTATCAATTTGCCAAGAGCCTATTCGTAAAGCCATTTTAAGGACTAGTCCAATATTGTTACGATGGCTTATCATGATGCCAATTCCAGCTCTAGGCCTGATTGCTCTGGACACCCGGCTGGGCTGCTTGGAGTCTCACGAAGGATCAGAGAGCCAACGCCTCATCGACGCTGTAAACACGTTCTTCCTCTGCGTCGGAGAGTTGGAGCTGACGGCGCCGTGGTGGAGGCTCTACCCCACACCGATGTTCAAGAGATATGTAGCTGCTCTTGATACTATCCTCAGGTAACCAGATCTTATACAATCATACTACCCTTCACTATCCTCTGGTGCAATCGCAGTGTCACGTTTACATAGAGCTGTGGATACTACAGTGACGACAGCAGTGTCTTGACAGCACTGTTCATTTCAATGGGCGTGAAGTCACACAAAGTGTGACTATATTTGTTTAGGCATATAATTGGGGCGAAATAAAAACACCAACTTTAGTCGTTAGTTTGTTTTAATGTGCACTCGAACACGGTTGACGAGTGACTGTCTTCGAAGATGCAATGTCATTGTATTATTGGAATACGCCTGTTAGGATTTGAAATGCAACTAACAATATTGACAAATTTGGTGTTGTGAAGGCGTAGGCCGGAACATCTTCCGCCGTGTTGAAATGACACATTTCAACACCTCAGTTCTTCAGCAGTTCTCAACAATATACGCAGCCTTTGGATGCAAGAACTTCTGTTGGTACTCTTGACACTCCATTGGGTTCAAAGAACGTTGTGAAGCCATCCAAATCAACAAATCTATATAGATGCGAGGGTTTTAGTGATTTCTTCAGGCAGATACTTCTTACGCCAACATTGACTTCAATGATGTTGCATGGCTTCAAGGTGCTCACAATATAATTTTCTACAAAAGTTTATTTTTGCATCAAATGCTGACGAAGGCAACGCAGCTCAGCATCCACCATCGATGAAGTGTCCGGGAGTGGGATGAAGGTATAATGATAAACAGGACAAAAGGAAGAAATAGCTATTAAGAATCTCCCCTCATGGGCCACCAATTTATATGTTTAGGCATATAATTGGGGCGAAATAAAAACACCAACTTTAGCCGTTAGTTTGTTTTTATGTTCACTCGAACAAGGTTGACGAGTGACTGTCTTCAAAGGTGCAATGTCATTGTATTATTGGAATACGCCTGTTAGGATTTGAAATGCAATTAACAATATTGACAAATTTGGTGTTGTGAAGGCGTAGGCCGGAACAATATTATAATTACTTGTAAGAAAGTACGGAAGGGGATATGGAGTAACGATGCCCCAAATGGAAGGATGGAATACAGTTATATCCAGAAAATTAGGTTATGCAAATAAATTATACCTGTTAACTTTTGTAAGAATAGAGTGATGGAGTAAGAATCACCTTAAGTTAAATATTAGAATAAAGAATTAGCATTCACCAGGATTTTGTGACAAGCAACCTTCTTAATAAAATAAATCATTCACTTCCAAGGGCCCCGCGACCCTTGTCCGCATTTGGTCTAAAATTTAAGAAAACACCCGTGCAGCTGCAGTGTTAACTGGGCCGTTTTCGGGCGTGTTTTCTTCCTTAAAATTCATAATCTAGTTTCTATCTTGTAACCATATTAGAGATATTCGAATATGGAGATATATTCTATATTAGAGAAACGTAGAGGAACAAAGTATTAAACACGGGAAATATAGACTATGTACCCAGTAGTGACATCTTTTGCTAATCATTCCGGATATCATCGAAACTCTTTTGATTTGCAGTGTAACTCTGACTCACGTAGAACGAGCACTGAAGGAATGCGAAATCAACGGAAGCAAGTCCCTGCTGCAAGACTTGGTGACCGCTGCTGGACCCAGAGTAGCGGCTGTTGCAGCTCTTGACATGTTCCTCGTGGGAATTGATACGGTTCGTATACAATGGGTGTAATTGTGCTAACTTTGAAGCTAACTTTGCTTAGGCTGACCACATAGACCTTTTTACGTGCATTGGAGTGTCGTACCAACGCGAGAACTACTTAGGCTCCTCAGCAACACTCCAAGATACCCTGCGCGACCCCGGATTCCAAAGTCAGCTCGGCTCGCTGGAGTGATCCGGCTAGGACCAAAGGCGAGTGGACAAAGTAAAATGTGGCAAGGCAACCTTTAAGTGATCAATGACGACCTCCCTGTCGTGTCACCTGTCACAGTTGGCTCGGGCTTGAATGTAAGTGGAAGTTTCCGCGTTCGATTCCGGGTAATCCTAACTGGTAATTTCGAAATGTTCTTACAAACTTCTAACTTGGCTTAAGAAGTCTGGTACAAGATTTCGACGTCGATTACGTCGAAATCAAGAGACGTGATTACAATGCAATCAAAGACTTAAGTCTTAGTTAGTGAAAAACACTAATTCTTTTCTTCGCAGACCTCAAATGCAGTAGCATCAACGCTGTACCAGTTATCTTTGAGACCAGAAGTCCAAGAGAAGATGCATACAGAGATCACTAACGTCCTACAAGGCCGTCCATTAAAAGCCGGGGATATCAACCAAATGCCGTATTTAAAGGCCTGCATCAAAGAAGTATTGAGGTGAGATTATGGTGAGGTTTGTTCTGCTTCAGCTGCTGCTGCTTTTTTTTACGAAAGAATAACGCAAAGGGCAAGACCTCCACCTGATGTTAAGTTATACGGTTGCCCATGTCAGATGTCCAACGACTTTGAATCTCAATATGATAGAAAAAAATAAAGAAGAAATGAAGAGATGAAATGAGCTCTTCACTCATTCAAGGCATATCAGTAGTGCTAAAGTATCGATTAAGCGCTCCAGCGCGATGCTATGAAGAAATCGTTAGGGGCTAACTTATAAGTTTACTCCTTTTAAGTTAATACTATAACATCATTGGTTGAATTCTCATTTACCATCAGGCGAAACTTTAGTCGAGTATAGAGAACTGTAGTATAACTCCTCAATAACATAAACTGATTCATGTTAGAAAAGTATTAGTTTTGATAATTGACTGAAGGCAAGGTACGGCAATGCGAGGTACAAGAGCTCTTTTATCATTAGAGGACTTATGTTTTCAGAATGTATCCAGTTGTGATCGGCAATGGACGGCAGTTGACCAAAGATACAGTTATTTGTGACTATAACATTCCTAAAGGAGTAAGTTCCACTATAATAAAACTTATAGTAATTAGTATTTGTTCTCTACATCATACTAAATTAATTATTATTATAAAGGCACAAAGAAGGAAGTAGTAAATCTTAAGAGATAAATAATTTAATCTTAAATAAAAAATTTTGCCCGCATCTGTTCGGGCAGTTCCAATTTTTTATTTTATGGAACAGGACTTCAATTAACAAAGTGACTTTTCTTTATTCTATGGAACAAAATACCTCAGAATAGAAGGTGTTCCTCAGAACGGTCCCCCGACTGCCATAATATGAGTTTATCTGTTTTAATTAATGAGAAATTTGACCACTTTTCCCTTTGTCAATATGCAGATGAACTAAAATAACTTGTTTTTTACTTTTTAGTTCGTTTTAAAACAGGGCAGTCGTGTTTTTTAATTTTTTATTTTTATTTCCAAAATAGTTTTGAAACTGTGCCTGTACAGTAATGATTGAAGCTTACGTCACAGCTGAATTGTTAAAGGTTTCGCCAATTAAACCGAATTGTTTCAGACTCAAGTGATCTTCCAACACTACGTGATGGGGAACAGTGAGGAGTACTTCTCCAGAGCGTCGGAGTTCCGTCCCGAGCGTTGGATCCAGCGCGCCAACTGCAAGCACCATCCATTCGCGTCTTTGCCGTTCGGATTTGGCAAGCGGATGTGTCTCGGAAGGAGGTTCGCCGAGTTGGAGATGCATATCATAATTTGCAAGGTAGCTATATCATAATTTGCAAGGTAGCTTAGTGCGGCATAGCTTGAAATAGGGTCAATTTACACCGCTACGGAATGGAATGTTAGGTTTTTAGAGTTCCGTAGCCAAATGGCAAAAAACGAAACCCTTATAGATTAGTCATCTCTGTTTGTCTGTCCGTCCGTATGTCACAGCCATTTTTTCCGAAACTATAAGAGGTATACTGTTGGAACTTGGTAAGTAGATATATTCCGACAACCGCATTTAGATTTTCACACAAAAAAGGAAAACCAGTAAATTTTGGGGTTCCCCATACTTGGAACTGAAACTCAAAAATTTTTTTTTCATCAAACCCAATAGGTGTGGGGTATCTTCTCTCTTCTCTGGATATGTCTTTAAAATTGATATTGAGGTCTTCTTATCTTTTATTCTAAAGTGAATACTTTGCGCGAGAGACACGTCCAAAGTGGTAAAATGGAACCCCCCCTAACTTCTAAAAGAAGAGAACGATAAAAATAAAAAATATATAATATGATGTACATTACCATGCAAACTTCTACCGAAAATTGGTTTGAACAAGATCTAGTAAGTAGTTTGTTTGGTATTAACAATTAACCTCAAGAAACAAAGTTAATTTTGCGATTGGGTAAGAAAAGTGATTCTTATACTTTCACTTTTTCTGTAGTACGGAACCCTCGATGTGCGAGTCCGACTCGCCATTGGCCGGTTTTTTGAATTTCGTTCCATTTGAGCGATCGACATCTTTTCTTTGTGGCGACTGCAAATATATATCACACGGCCACGACTACTGGAGGAGAGAGGGCATATTTAGTGTTTAAATGTTACCTACTTCAAAGACATTTCTTTTCGCAGATGGTTCAAGCCTTCAAGATGGAGTATCACCACGAGCCTTTGGACTACCACATCCATCCCATGTACACCCCGAATGGACCTATACGTCTAAAATTGATTGAGCGACAATAATATGATTATATTCACTAAGCATGGGAAATAGCAAAAATCTTACTCTTTTTGGAAATATTTGATGAATAAGCCTCATTGTAATTTTTGATAAAATTGAATTTTTATATTTTATGCTATAATAATTAATGTTTCTATATGAATAGGCACCTCACACAAAGTGTACAATATTTTCCACTTTTTTTTAAGTAACCATAATACTTGGTTTTAACTTTTTGAGTACCTGATTCGATGTAAAAAAATATTTTTGATAGGTGTCTCCTAGTTTTAATGTTAATTTGTATAGTACATATTCGAAAACTGTACATTTTTTATCGTAACTTACTTTTAATTGGAATATTTTTTACTTATGACTTTTGTATGAACACTTTTAATTCATCTACTACATCGTTTTAAATGAAAGCAAATATTTGAAAAAAAAGGAAAGGATTATTCTATCAACCACTTAAAGGACCTATGTCAATATTTCATGTTGTAATTTCATTATTGTGTACTTTAAGGATTGAAAATAAAACACTTTTCTACATTCATAGAATGTTTTATTTAGATTGACTCAACAAGCAATCCTACTAAACATTTAGATTTGTTCCCTTGACATTCTGTGTTGCGGATGATCCCAGAGGAAAATATGTACGATAAATCAAAATACATCATTCAATTATGTGTTCACATAGACCTCAATTATAAACTTTTAATGAATTAAATCTCGTCGTTTTCTACACTTCAGACCATCTGACGTCTGACACGCCGGCTTTAGAATGTTGAGTGAATGGAAGAACATATTCCCCCTTATTAATAAACGTGGAATAAAGAGGGAGTACTTACTAGTTAAACTCTGTTTTGTTTTTTTCTTCAAATGCCAATTTTCTTGTGAAAGATTAAAAGACAAAACACAGTTTATTCTTAGTTTATTAATAAGAAGCATTGAGTTCCTTTTCTTTCAATATTCTTGCTCATGTAAGAAGCTCATATTTTGTGTTCCCAAATGACAAAAAATTACAATTACTTTTGAGTCAAAAGGACATTTAACACGGTCTAATTTTTTTATACTTACTTGAAATATGATTATTACTATAAAATGTACAATTCTCACAACACAGAATGCAGGCTTACATTAATCCGAAATCATAAAATAAATTGGCAAAAACTTAATTTTATAATTGAATGGCCACAATATCGTATTGTACTGGTAAATATTTACAAATATATCACAAATGAGTATAATTATAATATCATATTGTCATAAAATATAGTGCTCCAATAATAATAATAAACGATTGAAAATATTATACTGGGTGTTTGTATATTTTGACTAGGTATTAAAAGTAATTTATTTATCATTCAACATCAGTATCATGCAGCTGTCATAATTATGGGGGTAAGTACTTTGCTGTCATTTGCCTAAGCTTAGACGACATTCACATCTTTACAAAAAGAAATGTAAAATTGATCGACTATGCATCCATAAAAAACGACGACAGAATCATTCATTGGAAAGACACAAGTAGGTTCATACGCGCACAGTTAGGCCTTTAAAAACCTATGGCACTATTTTTAAGTATAAAATAAACATCGATTTCATTATCATAATTCATAACATAAAGCATAATTAGGCAGTGAAAGTTTCATTAAAATATTAATTAGTTACAACATCACGTCGCGTTTACATTTTATATAAAATAAAATTTAAAATGTATATTTAAAACATCGATTATTATTCAATATACTATACATATTAAAATATATCACATAATATAAAACTTTATAATTAGCAAGGATGAGTATTATTTTGTACACTAGATTCACGTTTTAGGTATCTTTTGGATCTCAACACAAATATGCTTAAGGCTATAGACAGGACAACGATGACAGATCCTGCGATGCCCACGTATAAATATCCAGACGATCCTGCGCTAGATTCCACAGTGTTGCCCAGAGTACCCGATAGATCTCTCACATTTCTTGTCCTTGGCTTAGTTCGGGCGAAATCAAAGTTATCTGAAAAGCAAAGATACAACTACAGTTTCATCCAAGCCTGTCTATCTGGAAAAAATTACTCTTTCAAACAATACCCAAATCACTTCAAGTGTGCTTATAAAATTTAAAGAGTTCCCTCGATTTCTCCAGGATCCCATCATCAGATCGTGACTTGATGACTATGGGACCATCTGTGAATGTATGCCCTTTCAAACAAAAAAATAATTTTCTAAATTTGTTCACGCATCTTCGATTAATAAAGGAACATACATAAATAACCTGTCAAGTGCGAGTCGGACTCGCGCACTGAGGGTTCCGTACTACAACCGGAGGAATAAAACCATAAAAACCACTTTTCTTATCGAACCGCAAAACTAACTTTGTTTTTAGAGGTTTTATTGTTATTATCAAAAAACTACTTATTAGATCTCGTTCAAACCAATTTTCGGTAGAAGTTTGGATGGTAATGTACATCATATATTTTTTTTAGTTTTATCATACTCTTATTTTAGAAGTTACAGGGGGGGGGACACACATTTTACCATTTTGGAAGTGTCTCTCGCGCAAGCTATTCATTTTAGAAAAAAATGGTATTAGAAACCTTAGTATCATTTTTGAAGACCTATCCATAGATACCCCACACATATGAGCTGGATGAAAAAAAAATTTTTGAGTTTCAGTTCTATGTATGGGGCACCCCCAAAATTTATTACTTTTTTTTAAATTTTGTGTGAAAACCTTAATGCGGTTCACAGAATACATCTACTTACCAAGTTTCAACAGTATAGCTCTTATAGTTTCGGAAAAAAGTGGCTGTGACATACGGACGGACAGACGGACAGACGGACAGACGGACAGACGGACAGACGGACAGACGGACAGACGGACAGACAGACATGACGAATTTATAAGGGTTCCGTTTTTTGCCATTCGGCTACGGAACCCTAAAAACCGAAAGTCGGTTAAAAACGAAAATACGAAGGAATTTTTCATTATTTTAATGAATAATGCTTTTAAAATGAAATATTCATTACCGTGCTGGCTCATCATGTCCCCTTATGTATAGTCAGTAAAATATATTCTTATTATTAGTGATAACTATTTAACGTCTTAAAAACTAAGTTAACGAGGGTTTAAACGCACCCTCAACTGACAAACTCAGTTCAGTTATTATTTTTTTGTTATCATTATTTCACAAAATTTAAATTTGAACTAGCTTCTAACATTTGAGCAATTTACTACTTAATTACTTACTGATAAAATACTAAACACTTACCGATTTCCGATTGTGAATCGTCGTAGTAATCAAAGCTCTTTTTGACTAATTTTCTGGAGGTTTTAACTTCATTTTCCGCGGGGTATGGCGGCAAGTATGTAGTCGGGGGGTTTGTGCTGCTGGGGGCGAAAGGTTGAGGGCATTTGGGATCTTTAGAGCCAGGGTAACATGAGCTGGGCGTTGGAGTAGGAGTAGGTGTTGTTGGTTTAGGACAACGTGGGTCGGTACTACCTGGGAAGCATCTTGGGGGCTCTGGTGTGGTAGGTTTAGGACAACGGGGGTCGGAACTTCCCGGGAAGCATCTCGGGGGTTTAGGAGTAGTGGGCTTAGGGCAACGTGGGTCAGAGCTACCAGGGAAACATCTTGGGGGCTCTGGTGTGGTAGGCTTAGGACAACGAGGGTCAGAACTGCCCGGGAAGCATCTCGGGGGTTCAGGAGTAGTGGGCTTAGGACAACGAGGGTCAGAACTACCCGGGAAGCATCTTGGGGGTTCAGGAGTAGTGGGCTTAGGGCAACGTGAGTCAGAGCTACCAGGGAAACACCTTGGGGGCTCTGGTGTGGTAGGCTTAGGACAACGAGGGTCGGAACTGCCCGGGAAGCATCTCGGGGGTTCAGGAGTAGTAGGCTTAGGACACCGTGGGTCAGAGCTACCAGGGTAGCATCTTGGAGGTTCAGGAGTAGTGGGCTTAGGGCAACGTGAGTCAGAGCTACCAGGGAAACACCTTGGGGGCTCTGGTGTGGTAGGCTTAGGACAACGAGGGTCGGAACTGCCCGGGAAGCATCTCGGGGGTTCAGGAGTAGTAGGCTTAGGACACCGTGGGTCAGAGCTACCAGGGTAGCATCTTGGAGGTTCAGGTGTAGTAGGCTGAGGGCACCTTGAATCCGTAGAGCCAGGGAAACACTTGAATTCTGGTGTTGAAGGAGGTAAATATGTAGGAGGGTTCAAAGTTGTAGGTCTTGGAGGTTGAGGACAGTTCGGATCGGGGGATCCTGGGTAACATGCAGGTTTTGGAGTTGTTGGTTTTGGACAGCGTGGGTCAGTGCTACCGGGATAACATCTCGGAGGTTCTGGTGTCGTTAGTTTAGGACATCTTG
The DNA here is from genome assembly GCA_036785405.1 of Coenonympha arcania. Lineage (NCBI taxonomy): Eukaryota > Metazoa > Arthropoda > Insecta > Lepidoptera > Nymphalidae > Coenonympha > Coenonympha arcania. The sequence continues at coordinate 6,736,324 of JAWDAA010000030.1, read as the reverse complement.
GGTCTGTACTTCCAGGATAGCATCGAGGAGGAGCAGGTGTAGTGGGTTTGGGACAACGCGTGTCCGTACTTCCAGGGAAGCATCGTGGTGGTTCTGGAGTGGTAGGTCTCGGGCAGCGCAGGTCAGTGCTGCCAGGGAAGCATCTTGGAGGTTCTGGCGTAGTAGGAGCCGGAGTAGTGGGTTTAGGGCAGCGAGAATCTGAGCTACCTGGGTAGCATCGCGGAGGTGCTGGTGTAGTGAGCTTAGGACAACGTGGGTCCGTGCTTCCAGGGAAGCACCTTGGTGGAGCGGGTGTGGTTGGTTTAGGACAACGTGGGTCCCTACTTCCAGGGAAGCACCTGGGTGGGGCAGGTGTAGTTGGTTTAGGACAACGTGTGTCTGTGCTGCCAGGATAACACCTTGGTGGGGATGGTGTGGTTGGTTTAGGACAACGTGGGTCCGTGCTTCCAGGGAAGCACCTTGGTGGTTCTGGAGTGGTAGGTCTCGGGCAGCGCAGGTCAGTGCTACCAGGGAAGCATCTTGGAGGTTCTGGCGTAGTAGGAGCCGGAGTAGTGGGTTTGGGACAACGAGTGTCCGTACTTCCAGGGAAACATCTAGGTGGTTCTGGAGTGGTGGGTCTCGGACAGCGTGAATCATTGCTGCCCGGGAAGCATCTCGGCGGGGATGGTGTGGATGGCTTAGGGCAACGTGGATCTGTACTGCCTGGGAAGCATCTTGGTGGTTCAGGCGTAGTAGGAGCCGGAGTAGTGGGTTTGGGACAACGTGTGTCCGTATTTCCAGGGAAACATCTTGGCAGTTCTGGAGTAGTGGGTCTCGGACAGCGTGAATCATTGCTGCCAGGGAAGCATTTTGGTAATTCTGGTGTGGTAGGTCCTGGTGTGGAGGGTGGTAAATATGTAGGAGGGTTTAAAGTTGTTGGTCTAGGCGGCTGAGGACAACTGGGATCGGGAGATCCTGGATAGCATACGGGTTTCGGAGATGTTGGCTTAGGACAGCGTGGATCTGTGCTACCTGGGAAGCACCGTGGAGGTGCTGGAGTGGTGGGTTTAGGACAACGGGGATCCGTGCTGCCAGGGTAGCATCGAGGAGGTGCGGGTGTTGTAGGAGCTGGTGTAGTAGGTTTAGGGCATCTTGAGTCTGTGCTTCCTGGGAAGCATCGCGGTGGAGCAGGTGTGGTTGGTTTCGGACAACGTGGGTCTGTGCTTCCAGGATAGCACCTTGGTGGGGCAGGTGTGGTTGGTTTAGGACAACGTGGGTCTGTGCTTCCAGGGAAGCACCTTGGTGGTTCTGGAGTGGTGGGTCTCGGGCAGCGCAGATCAGTACTGCCAGGAAAGCATCTTGGAGGTTCTGGCGTAGTAGGAGCCGGAGTACTGGGTTTAGGGCAGCGAGGATCTAAGCTACCTGGGTAGCATCGTGGAGGTGCTGGTGTAGTGGGTTTAGGACAACGAGGGTCCGTGCTTCCAGGGAAGCACCTTGGCGGAGCGGGTGAGGTTGGTTTAGGACAGCGTGTATCTGTGCTGCCAGGATAACACCTTGGCGGGGATGGTGTAGTCGGCTTAGGGCATCGTGGATCTGTACTGCCTGGGAAGCATCTTGGGGGTTCAGGTGTTGTAGGAGCAGGTGAAGTAGGTTTGGGACAACGTGTGTCCGTACTTCCAGGGAAACATCTTGGCGGTTCCGGAGTAGTGGGTCTCGGACAGCGTGCATCATTGCTGCCAGGGAAGCATTTTGGTAACTCTGGTGTAGTAGGTCCTGGTGTGGAGGGTGGTAAATATGTAGGAGGGTTTAGAGTTGTTGGTCTAGGCGGCTGAGGACAACTGGGATCGGGAGATCCTGGATAGCATACGGGTTTCGGAGATGTTGGCTTAGGACAGCGTGGATCTGTGCTACCTGGGAAGCATCGTGGAGGTGCTGGGGTGGTGGGTTTAGGACAACGGGGATCCGTGCTGCCAGGGTAGCATCGAGGAGGTGCGGGTGTTGTAGGAGCTGGTGTAGTAGGTTTAGGGCATCTTGAGTCTGTGCTTCCTGGGAAGCATCGCGGCGGAGCAGGTGTGATTGGTTTCGGACAACGTGGGTCTGTGCTTCCAGGGAAGCACCTTGGTGGTTCTGGAGTGGTGGGTCTCGGGCAGCGCAGATCAGTACTGCCAGGGAAGCATCTTGGAGGTTCTGGCGTAGTAGGAGCCGGAGTGCTGGGCTTAGGGCAGCGAGGATCTAAGCTTCCAGGATAGCACCTTGGTGGGGCAGGTGTGGTTGGTTTAGGACAACGTGGGTCTGTGCTTCCAGGGAAGCACCTTGGTGGTTCTGGAGTGGTGGGTCTCGGGCAGCGTAGGTCAGTGCTGCCAGGGAAGCATCTTGGAGGTTCTGGCGTAGTAGGAGCTGGAGTGCTGGGTTTAGGGCAGCGAGAATCTGAGCTACCTGGGTAGCATCGCGGAGGTGCTGGTGTAGTGGGCTTAGGACAACGCGGGTCCGTGCTTCCAGGGAAGCACCTTGGTGGAGCAGGTGTGGTTGGTTTAGGACAGCGTGTGTCTGTGCTGCCAGGATAACACCTTGGCGGAGATGGTGTGGTGGGCTTAGGGCATCGTGGATCTGTACTGCCTGGGAAGCATCTTGGGGGTTCAGGTGTTGTAGGAACAGGTGAAGTGGGTTTGGGACAGCGCGTGTCCGTACTTCCAGGGAAGCATCTTGGTGGTTCTGGAGTGGTAGGTCCTGAGGGATTAGGTGGTAAATATGTAGGAGGAGTTAAAGTTGTTGGTCTAGGCGGCTGAGGACAACCGGGATCTGGAGATCCTGGATAGCACACGGGTTTTGGAGTTGTTGGCTTAGGACAACGTGGGTCCGTACTACCTAGGAAACACCGTGGAGGCGCTGGTGTGGTTGGTTTAGGACACCGAGAATCCGTACTGCCAGGATAGCACCTTGGAGGTGCGGGTGTTGTAGGGGCCGGTGTAGTAGGTTTAGGACATCTTGAGTCTGTGCTTCCTGGGAAGCATCGCGGCGGAGCCGGTGTAGTTGGTTTGGGACAACGTTGGTCCGTACTTCCAGGATAGCACCTTGGTGGCGCAGGTGTGGTTGGTTTAGGACAACGTGGGTCCGTGCTTCCAGGGAAGCACCTTGGTGGGGCGGGTGTTGTTGGTTTAGGACAACGTGAGTCCGTACTTCCAGGATAGCATCTTGGTGGGGCAGGTGTAGTTGGTTTGGGACACCGTATATCAGTACTTCCGGGATAGCATCGTGGAGCTTCCGGTGTTGTAGGTTTTGGACAGCGAGGATCTGTGCTACCTGGGAAGCATCTGGGAGGTGCAGGCGTTGTTGGAGTGGGGGTAGTAGGCTTAGGGCATCGTGAATCCGTGCTTCCAGGGAAACATCTTGGGGGCTCTGGAGTGGAAGGCTTTGGACAACGAGGGTCTGTGCTGCCCGGGAAGCATCTTGGGGGTGCAGGTGTAGTAGGAGCTGGTGTAGTGGGCTTAGGGCATCGTGGATCCGTGCTACCAGGGAAACATCTTGGGGGTTCTGGAGTTGTAGGCTTCGGGCAACGGGGATCATCACTGCCAGGGAAACATTTTGGTGGCTCGGGTGTGGTAGGTCCTTGTGTTGAAGGGGGTAAATAGGTAGGTGGGTTTAAAGTTGTAGGTCTTGGTGGTTGGGGACAATTAGGGTCTGGTGACCCTGGGTAACAAACGGGTTTTGTAGGAGCTGTCGGCTTAGGACACCTAGAGTCAGTACTGCCAGGGAAGCACTGCGGAGGAGCTGGGGTAGTTGGCTTAGGACACCGAGGATCTAAACTTCCAGGGAAACATCTTGGAGGTTCGGGGGTAGTGGGTTGTGGGCATCTCAGGTCTGAGCTTCCGGGGTAACATTTAGGAAGTTCAGGTGTTGTAGGAGCAGGTGTAGTAGGCTTGGGACAACGTATATCTGTACTTCCTGGGAAGCATCTTGGTGGTGCTGGTGTTGTAGGCTTTGGACAGCGAGGATCTGTGCTTCCTGGGAAGCATCGCGGAGGAGCCGGTGTAGTTGGTTTAGGACAACGTGGGTCCGTGCTGCCCGGATAACACCTAGGTGGAGCAGGTGTAGTTGGTTTAGGACACCGTATGTCAGTACTTCCGGGATAGCATCGCGGAGTTTCTGGTGTACTAGGTTTTGGACAGCGAGGATCTGTGCTACCTGGGAAGCATCTAGGAGGGGCAGGCGTTTTTGGAGCTGGTGTGGTGGTTTTAGGGCAACGTGGGTCGGTGCTGCCAGGGAAGCACCTTGGAGGTTCAGGAGTCGTAGGTCTTGGGCAACGGGGGTCATCGCTTCCTGGGAAGCATCGTGGTGGAGGTGGGGTGGTTGGTTTCGGGCAACGTGAATCCGTACTTCCAGGATAGCATTTTGGAGGTTCCGGAGTTGTAGGTTTAGGGCATCGTGGATCATTGCTACCAGGGAAACATTTAGGTGGTTCGGGCGTAGAAGGTTCTGGCGTTGAGGGTGGTAAATATGTAGGTGGATTCAAAGTTGTAGGCCTTGGTGGTTGTGGACAACTAGGGTCGGGAGATCCTGGATAACACACTGGCTTTGTTGGTGTTGGAGTGGTAGGTTTTGGACAACGCGGATCTGTGCTACCAAAGAAACATTGTGGTTGTTCTGGAGTCGTAGGTCGTGGACAACGAAGATCTGTGCTTCCAGGGAAGCATCTCGGAGGTTCTGGAGTAGTAGGTCTTGGACAGCGGGAATCTGTGCTACCAGGGAAACATCTTGGAAGTTCTGGAGTAGTAGGTCTTGGACAACGGGGGTCCTCACTGCCAGGGAAGCATCTTGGAGGTTCAGGTGTTTTAGGAGCTGGTGTAGTAGTGGGCTTCGGACAACGAGGATCTGTACTGCCAGGGAAGCACCGAGGTGGTTCCGGAGTTGTGGGTTTGGGACAACGGAGGTCAGTGCTGCCAGGGAAGCACCTAGGAGGCTCGGGAGTCGTAGGTCGTGGGCAGCGGGGATCTGTACTTCCAGGGAAGCATCGTGGCGGTTCTGGAGTTGTAGGTCTGGGACAGCGTGGGTCAGTACTGCCTGGGAAACATTGAGGAGGTGCAGGTGTTGTAGGCTTAGGGCATCGTTCATCAGTGGAACCTGGAAGACATTTAGGTTCCGGAGTTGAGGGTGGCAAATATGTTGGTGGATTTAATGTTGTTGGCCTCGGTGGTTGAGGACAGTTAGGGTTCGGTGATCCTGGATAACAGGCCGGTGTTGTAGATGTGGGTGTTGTTGGCTTTGGACACCGAGGGTCGGTGTTGCCAGGGAAGCATCGAGGTGGTTCTGGAGTTGTAGGTCTTGGGCAACGGGGATCTGTGCTGCCAGGGAAACACCGAGGAGGCTCTGGAGTAGTAGGTCTTGGGCAGCGGGGATCATCACTGCCAGGGAAGCATCTTGGAGGTTCAGGTGTCGTAGGAACTGGCGTTGTAGGCTTAGGACAACGCGAGTCCGTGCTTCCGGGATAGCATCTTGGTGGTTCTGGAGTGGTAGGTCTCGGGCAGCGAGGATCTGTGCTACCTGGGAAGCATCGTGGAGGTTCTGGAGTTGTAGGTCTTGGACAACGGAGATCTGTGCTTCCAGGGAAACATCTTGGCGGTTCTGGAGTTGTAGGTCTTGGACAGCGGGGGTCATCACTGCCAGGGAAGCATCTTGGAGGTTCGGGTGTTTTAGGAGCTGGTGTAGTAGGCTTAGGACAACGCGGGTCTGTACTACCAGGGAAGCATCTTGGAGGTTCTGGCGTAGTAGGTCTCGGGCAGCGGGGATCTGTACTACCAGGGAAGCATCGTGGAGGTTCTGGAGTTGTAGGTCTTGGACAACGGAGATCTGTGCTACCAGGGAAGCATCTGGGAGGTTCCGGAGTAGTAGGTTTCGGGCAGCGGGGATCTGTGCTACCAGGGAAACACCTTGGAGGTTCTGGAGTTGTAGGTCTTGGACAACGGAGATCTGTGCTACCAGGGAAGCATCTGGGAGGTTCTGGAGTAGTAGGTCTTGGACAGCGGGGGTCATCACTACCAGGGAAGCATCTTGGAGGTTCTGGTCTCGTAGGAATTGGCGTTGTAGGCTTAGGACAACGCGAGTCCGTGCTTCCGGGATAGCATCTTGGTGGTTCTGGTGTGGTAGGTCTCGGGCAGCGGGGATCAGGACTGCCAGGATAGCATTCGGGTGGTCTGATAGTTGTTGATACTTCCTGTGATATACCAGTACAGCTTGAATCACAGCTGCTCGTGCAAAGCTGAAAATAAAAGATTTTATTAATTTTACGATGACTTCCATGTTTAATTTTTACAAAAAATATAATATTATATTATCCGCAGTCTGATATCGCCATCGCCGCAATTTTGCTGTCTTATGCCCATGATGTCAATGTATTGGTACAATTAATTACGACAGTTTCCATACTTGAAATAGGCGGGCCCGCAAAATTCATACTCGATTTTGTAGTCCCCATCGGCATCGTCTTGTTGGTTAGACATTAGATTTCAAGTTTCAACAACTTACCTCAACGTTACACGTCAAATATACTTGATCGGTCTCCGGGAAGCGGAAGGCGCTTACTTTACTGTAAGCGATTAACGTGGCACCACTTTTGCCGGTGTTTGTGGACTTTTGCCACACATCGATAAATTTCTTTTTTCTGGAAAATAAAATGACGTTCCATTATTACATTATTATTATATGTAGTCTCACATGACCTTAGTCCGTCCAGAAAGATTGTCTTACGATCACCAAAGGTGGCCTGGAATGCTTACTGATTTTGTACAACTTGTTAAGTGTAGGTGTAATAAAGTGTTTCTTCTTCTTCTTATTTTTCTTATTATAGATACAACAGTATGTGGATTTTTTTATTCCACCATAACTTCTGACCGACTGAACAGATTTGAACATATGGGGTGTCGTTAGAATCCTTACAATATTTTGAGTAACATAGGCTATATTTTTTTTTTGGAAAAAAAGACGTTTTACCATAGGGCAGTCGTGTTTCTAATTATTCGTAGAAGCAAATAGTCAAAAGTGTATAGGCTGCTGAGCGAACTACACCGTGGCCTTACTGTTGGTGGCAAAACAAGAGTTTTTTGCCTCGATAAATTGGCGACGTTTTTTCGAGCCGTCCGCCCTGTCTGTCTGCCTGTCTGTAGGATGTAAGTCTATTTTAGAGGATCTATAAAATTTTAAAGGCTCTTACTTGGGACATCCTTCCTTGTCCGTTAGTTGGATCTTACTCGTTTTCGGGCTATCATATTCTTCGTTGTCGTAAGCCCAACAGTCGTGGATTTTCAAATTAAACTGTTTCCTGATATCTTTCAAGTAAATCAAGATGGTGAGGTACTCGCCTATCTTGATAGAACTTTCCAGTGGAGTAGTCTGTAAAAAGTTTTAAAAAGACATTTAAGTAGGTACTAGTATGAAATTAAAATTGAATGCTCAAAAAAAAAACATTTTCTTTTTTTGAAAACCTACGCTACAAATGATGAATTAATATGTTTGGCATCTACCGATTGAAACTTTCAGGTAATATGTACAACGAATTTCATTGTGAATTATTGTGATACGTTTATATATGCCTTTAGTGTATTATTAGCCACACTTAGTTAAATACTGTAGTTAGTTTTACTCAAACTATTGACATTATCTAACAATTGGCTATTATATGAATAAAGGTGTTCTTACAGTGGCATCTCAATATATTTATAATTGCTTACTCTTTGTACGTCAAAACATTAATAATTATAAGCAACGTATAGATGTAAGTAACCGTCCAATTAGAAATGGCGGACACAAGTTAGTTTACGTAAAGTACAGAAGTCCTTTGTGGGGTTGAGTGTACGCTTCTACAATATGATCCCGAAGTCTGTTTTGGACTTACCGTTACACAGGTTTAAAGTCACTGTCAAAAAACATCTAATAAGTCGGGGTTACTATACTATTGAAGAATTTTTCAATGACAAGAATTGTTGGAATGATAGGGATATATTTCCATCTCTTCACGAGATATCTTAAAAATTATGTAATAATTATTGATATTATTTAAGAAATTGTATATAATGACATTTTTTTTTTAAAAGAGCAAGTGCCGAGTTTCTTGCCAGTTCTTCTGGGTGCAAACCTGCTTTCCGAACCTGGCGGTAGAGTTTTGACTTTTCATAAGAGCCTATTAATTGGGCCTATGTGAAAATAAAGATTTTTCATTTTCATTTTCATTTTCAAATGGTTGTATTTTATGAAATAGCCTTAGTACCGTAGTAGGTGTAAAGTAAAATGATCAAAAAGTTTATACAAAACTAGAGTTAAGGTGAGATACGTTAGAAAATAGGATAAGACCCCATATTATTATGGTAACAGCTTCGAATGACGCGATATAACGTCAATCGCCAATGAATGATAAAAAAATGTCTACTCACATTAGGAAAGACTCCTTTCTGAATATCCATCCAGCATTCGACTCCGCCCGCCGGTCCCTGCACAGCGACCACATCTAGCATGTCAACCATGAACGGTTTCAGCTTGAGGATGTGGGACTGCTCTTGCCGCTTGCCTCCGACAGACACTTCCAAAGCTGTGTTTGTGCATGACACCTGGAAAACATAAATAGTTTGAAAGCTAGTAGGTCTGGTCTTACTCGGCTATATAATACAAACAAAAAATTGGTTGCCTGTAAAGTCGGTATACGGGCGAAAGTTTTACGTGACAACGACTTTGAGTGGTAAAATAATTTTAATGTGAATATTCATTCGTATAGTAGGAAGAAGGATGAAATAATAGTAACTGTCTAAATAATGTCTGTCTCTCTCGCTCTTAGGCGGGCTAACCATGCCCGAGTGGAAGGGACGCGTGCCTCTCACTCGCTCTCATTGTGAGCGCATAACGTGAGCGGAGCGTAACGCAGTTTCTTGAAGTGTCACCCGGCAAACCAATTTATAAGACGTTGTCACGTCAAAAATTAGGTACAAAATTAGTACTATGATTTAAGTAATCAAATAAGAGTCATTATAAGTCTAACACGAACATATTATCTGGGACACTCTACGAGTGCCATTTAACACGTTTACGCTATACGGGTACGGGATTAAAATAACCCCGCCTGAGACTTTTATACCGGTGCAGGGAATAAATTACGCCGTTTAAATGAAGTAGGAAATAAAGAGTTACACAGATCTAATCCCCTCGTCCAATAAAATAATGATTCTTAGCTAAGTAACTGGTAGTGTGGCTGTTTGCATTTTGCACCTGGTTCCACAGAGCCAAAATAATCTTAAGTTTTACGGGGCACAATAGTCACTGTAAGGTAGTTTATTGTTGGGTCATATAGCCCCGTACCGCACCAATGGAAATCTTAACCACAGAGAACGTATCGCGCGGTGTGTCAGATCGGGTCCGGGACTATGATGGCAAGCCTTACCTTTTTATCTTTTTTTTTCTTTCGAGGACCTTTCTAGCGAAGTCATAAGAGCCCTGCACGAGGTCGTCGGCTTGAAAGACCAGCGCGTTGTCGATGGTGCCGCATGCGTTGCACAGCGGCCAGGAGCCGCAGTCGTTCAGCGGCACTCGGAAAGAGTACCGGGACTGGCTGCCTCCCAGCGACACATACCTTTCTAGCGAAGTCATAGGAGCCCTGCACCAGGTCGTCGGCTTGGAAGACCAGCACGTTGTCGATGGTGCCGCATGCGTTGCACAGCGGCCAGGAGCCGCAGTCGTTCAGCGGCACTCGGAAAGAGTACCGGGACTTGCTGCCTCCCAGCGACACATACCTTTCTAGCGAAGTCATAGGAGCCCTGCACCAGATCGTCGGCTTGGAAGACCAGCACGTTGTCGATGGTGCCGCACGCGTTGCACAGCGGCCTGGAGCCGCAGCCGTTCAGCGGCACTCGGAAAGAGTACCGGGACTGGCTGCCTCCGAGCGACACATACCTGCGAAACGCATTTTTTGAATTTAGTAACACCATAATGACCATTTCTCTCAGGCAGGACTATAGCAGAAATATAAGAGTCAATTAGAGACGAGCCCTCCGGTGCCTTAGTATGAGAGCCCGAAAGCTTCCAACATCCGCGGGTATGGTGTATGTGTGGTGTATGTAGACCGACGAGATTTCAGTGGTTAAAAATCCCACATTACTCAACCTAATAGTCCAGGTTGAATATCTCAATGGGAATTTTCCCCGTATCAAAAATAAAGGCAGGACGAAGTAGGTATACGTAAGTATTTCTTATCTGTTCTAGTGTATCGTAAATCAGTGATGTACTGTGTGTCATTTTGATGGGCAATCTAACATGCTGACGAGATTACTCTGGGCAAAATCTCAGGATGATGAGCGTAGTGTAGGGCGTAGCACAACATTGGAACTCAAAGCCGTTAGACGCATTACAAGGTTTATTGGGTGGGCCTAAAATTCTGTTGATCGTCTTGCAGTTCTCATCATTCCTTGCTTTAAAACAAAAGACAAAGAAAATCCTTCTTTTGATCTTGGAAAAATCCATTCAGTAACAATTACATGCGTAAAATCTATCTCCATTCTGAAGGAGTAATTGCAAACCCACAAACTTTCCCCTTGAATGAATACTAATTCATATGGTTCTGGTGATGCTAGATACTTACTTGCACTTAGGATCGTTCAGGTATCCCTTGCTGTAGATAATGCCATCGAAGATGTCGGGGAATTCCACCGTCACTTCAATGAAGTCGGCCGAGCACTGCACATCTATGTCAGGGGACAGCGGCGAGTCCGCGGCTCTGGAGCCCCGCACGAAGGTGACGCCGGTCTCCTCGCTGGTCTCCTCGAAGAACGGAGACAGGCCATTGTCTCCGCCCAGCAGCAGGTTCAGCTCCGCAGCCGGGAGCGTGGGGACATCTGGAACAGCTGTAGCGAGCGACAGCTACAGCGACGATGGGTGATTATTTATTGTGAAAGGGGAAACTTACAAATATTTTTAGCCAAACATAGAAGTGCCCAGCCTTCAGTCAAACGTCAAAAGCAAAACAATTTGATTCGGACTTTGCCTATTATCTAATTGTAGGAGTGATGATACTATAATAACTCTGAAAGTGATTCGTTGCGTCGGGTAGCATCGGCAGATCTTCACCCAGTGGCAAAGACGGCGTCTGACTATCCAAATCCGTTCAATTTCCTCTATGATCAGGTAGGTTAGTCAAACCTTAAAGGCAAAATACGCTGTTGCTTTGGACGTCTTTCTTCATTTGACTTCTTGTCAAACTTAGGGCTAGCTAGCCGATCCTAGAAAAGCCTGAGCTTCAAAGTTTGCCTGCAACATAGGTACCAACCTAATTCTCATAACTTAACCCTCGAGCTGTAGTTGTTTCAATAATAATGAAAATCTCTTCAGTATCGTTAAATCTTTCATTATTTTAAAATTACATGTGTATTTAGTAAGCTGCCTCAGTTATGAGATTTATTGTTGTAAAGCCGGCTATGCGGTTATCAAATAATCTATAAAGCCTTGTTCAGACTTTGCGAGTATTTTATTTCTTCAAGTTAATACTTGACTGCGCACTTTACTGATGAAAATAATTATAATTATAGTCGATGATATTGTAATCGTTTTAAAACCCATAATAGGTTGCTATACTATTGGGTTAGTACAGGTTTTTGTACAAACAAGTCAACTCGCTTCGCACGAATGAACTGAATTTAACACAACTTCTTTGCTTATACAAACCAATTTCTGATTTTGAAATCGTTGATAAATATTCAATCCAGTACTTTTTGTCCCCAACGTCCGTCATTGCCACTTTAGCTACGCGATACCTTGAGCTATGTGGGTGACTCTAGTTCGTCGACGGATCTCCTCATTTCCGATTTGATCACGTAGAGATACTCCGAGCATAGCTCTTTCCATTTATGTGGTACTTGAATGTTAATTATCGTTCACAATAATCATTGGTAATTTGACAAATGATAAATAAAACTCAAAATTATCGATAATTTTTTCAAACATCAGTATTTCAGAGGAGATATTGAAACAGACATTTCAGAAATGGTCGTTATCTCACCTTGCATAAAAATTGAACACTGAACTTAACTACTGGCGTAGTTTGAATTGGGCCTTATTATAAACTATCAAGTTATCTATAAGATTATTGTTAGAGTCTAACAATGCGAGTTTTTTCGCCTCTCACGCATTATTTCGCCTTGTTTCAAGCCGTCCGCGTCTGGCGTTAAGAAATATAATAATTATTAGGTATTTATGCGCTTTACTGATTTGCGATATTACTAATACATTAATATTTTGAAGGTGGAAGGTTGAATGTTTCGATCCTGGACTTTAGACATTTTAGACATTCTTGATAATAAATAGGCAAACTATATCCAGGAAATATCCCTTAAATAGTGGTTCCCGCGGGACTGGTCAAAAGCTAATATTTTGCAATATCTGGGGACAAGGTAGTATCCCCGCCAAGAAGAGCCAAGTGCGAGGGCACTACCTACCTTTTCTCGAATTATGTTTTTAATATACTTATTTGCCCAAAAAGTAGAGTTTCTGCGTGTGTTTAGACTACCCGAACGATTTTCTTTTGTTAAATTATTTTAATTTTTCAGGACTTTGCGTTTGTAGGTATGTGTTCTTCTATTTACAAACCTTAAGCCTTTTGGTTTTAATAGTCTTCTTTTGTACCATTGCGCCATGGTGAGATCATTAGTTTTACTTTTAAGGTTAATTAATTTCACGTTTGCATTAAATTAATCTTTATCTTTTATTTTTTTAATTAATCAAAAAAGAAAATTGTTTTATTAGTCAACTCATTAGTCAATAGGTTTCCACAAAAATAAAATTACGTAAGCCTTAATAATCTCATGGGCTAACGCTTTGCAATTATTATTTTATGGTATGGCTAGGGTTGCCAACTTTTGTAATCCAAGAAAATAATATAAACAGTACACTGGAATTCTATAAGCACAATTATGGGTTTCAGTGTGGAATACATACTTAACCAGAATAAAATGATGTACCTTAAAAGTATTTATTTTCAGAATAATTAAGAATAATCAAGTGTTACAGATAAAGTAAGAAAATGTTAAAAAAATTGTTTTACTGTTTTTCATTATGTACACATTGGTGAATGTATGTACGCGTTTCTCTATTTCGAACCAGTTACGGTGCATGAAATTCAGATTTATCATTTTATTTCACACTTTAATCTGTTGTTGGCAATCCTAGGATTTACCGACGTTTGTTGGATTTATGCACAATACTCATGGGATTGAATAATAATGTTTTGACCTTTGCCACCGAGCTCCAAGTTGAGAAGGTGTATCTAACTATTGTTACGTAATAGCACTAATAGCTAACCGAAATGTGTGATGATACTTTTATTTAGACAGGTAAATCTTTAACCAGAGATGTCAGACCTATGGATTAGTCCATAGACAAGGTTACTTTTTATTTTATCATTGAATTGTTTTTGACTCCGAGATAAGGAAAGGATGTGTTTGTGCATAATGGGTTTCTTATCAATGTCTGTGTTTGGAAGATCATAAAATGCGAGTTCCCAATTGTTCTGTTGGTATTGGCCACAACATGAAGTGATTAGTTTTAAGATTGGGCCGCGACATATTATTAGTATGGATCCAGCGCAACTAGTAGAGGTTTGGAGTGTCGACCTCAGATTTTTGAAATTATATCAGTCAAAAATTTCAACTGCCTTTAACTGTCTAGATTTTTTGACCTTAAATCTGAAAGACAGAGAGAAATTAATACTTTTTGGAATATCCTAAGGTTTGATACGTTACCTGCACGAATGCAATCAGTGCCGCTATGCGCATGACAGTCGCTTCATGGGGCCCTGTGAACAAAAGAGACAACAATTAATTTTTTTAATATGGTTAGCGCACAAGTGATAAAAATCGGCCAAATGCGCGTCGGGCTCGTGCACTTAAGGTTCCGTACCATCAAGATCAATGGAACCAAAAAACCTCAAGTTAACCCTTAACCACCTAGCGTCGGTCACAGTGACTCCAGGCGATATATTTTTTCAAATATTTCCGTTATTACACGGGCCACGCGCCTGTGACTCTATGTACTTTTTCACCGCCCTCTCCAGTTTGCACCCTGCGCTCGACCAAGCAACACGTGCGCGCAATAAAAAAATACAGGTAAATATATTTCGCATGCGGTCATGGCGACCGACGTTAGGTTGTTACGTTACTTTTAGTGCTAACATTTTCGTGTTGTTTTTTAGGTTTATCATGTCTAAACGTGATCAAGATATAATTAGATGGTTAGAAGAGTGTGAATTAGATTCCGAGAATGAAAGGGACGTGCCGGAATTACCAAATGAAGACAGCAGTGACGTAGAAGATGTACCATTAGACCACGTCATTGATAGTGAGTGTCAATCAGACTCTGACATTGATGTTGAAGAGTTAAATGAAGATGACGATACAAATGATCTGCCAGTTGATGATGCATGTTCCGATGATGATTTTCCATTTTCAAGATACCGGAACTTCCGGATACCGGATCCAATTTGCGTTGAGTGTTCTCAAAAAATGTGTGTACGCTGCCGCGAGAAATTGTGAATTTGTATAATGTTAGGGTGTTGTAATTTTGTAACGATTGTGATTTAATTGTGCCAATGATAGTTTTATATAAGAGGTTATATATTAAAGTTACTAAAATATTTAAAAACTAAGAAGTCTCATTGATTGTTATTGCTTAGAACTCAGCTTAATTGGAAAACCTATAATTTGTGAAAATATTCGTCAGTCAATTTTTATTAATAGTAATAAGAAGTAAGAAGTATTAATTTGAAGAGTTTATTGAAACAATTTGAAATATAAACAACTGAAAAAAACATTGTAGTTTCGATTTTTGCCAATTTATGATTTTTTCACCTTTATAATAGTACTTACATGCATGCGGTCACCATGACCGACGTTAGGTGGAAGTGTTAGTAGAATACACGTTAGGTGGCTAAGGGTTAAGGAACGAGTAAAAAATCACGTAAATTAAAGTTTTCAAGTAAATATATAATTAAAACTCTGTGAACATTTGAAGCGCCTACTTTTTACCGTTATTACTATAGAGCAAAAAGAAGCAAAAAAACACGTATGTTGTAGGTAGAGGTGCTCATATTTAAGGGAGCATTTGTATAATGTCTAGTATATAGGTTTTTTTGTATTTTTTAGTATTTATCGTTATAGTGGTAACAGAAATACATCATCTATGAAAATTTCAAATCTGTATGTAAGTGATAGACAGACAGACGGACGGACAGACGGACGGACAGACGGACGGACAGCGAAGTCTCGCTAACAGGGTTCCTTTTTTACCCTTTGGGTACGGAACCCTAAAAAAATCATAAATAATTACATTGTTTTACACTATTGTTAAGGTGACAGCACATGTGATAAAAACGCTTTTAAGCTCCAAAAGCATTCAACACATTAGTGTCAAGAGACCGTCTTCAATAGAAGCTGGGGATGTTTCGCAAAACGTTTCGCAATCCGCGATTTGTCACGACTCAGCAAATAAGTAAATGCCGTTTTATCTCCTACGGTTGACGGGTCAATGTAACAGAGTTGGAAGGGCTCTCAGATGCGAATAAATCGTGCGGGCAGGTGATTTTTATCGACCGTAACTTGCGCTTGATAATGTCAAGCGCTTTAATGTTTACGCGATGACATAATGTCATTGGACTATTGGGTTGACACAGCCAATAATGGAGTACTAAAGGGCACAGTAGCCTATGACTAAAAGCTACTGCATACTGGTTACGGCATGGCATGGGATTCGCTGAGATGGCAAGGGCAAGGGATGCGTACCTTTAAGTACGTTTCCATTGAAGACAGGTCAATGTACCAGCGTTGGAAGGGCTCTAAGATATGCCTGACTAAAGGCTGCTGCATACTGGTCACGGCATAGCAAGGGTTTTGCCGGGATGGCAAGGGAATGGGATACGTACCCTTAAGGTACGTTTCCACTGACTATGGGTCAATGTAACAGAGTTGGAAGGGTCCCTCAGATGCGAATAAATCGTGCCGGCCAGCAGGTCATTTTTTTCGACCGTAACTTGTGCTTGATAATGTCAAGCGCTTTAATGTTTACGCGATGACATAATGTCAATGGAATCGGCACAGCAGCTTATGACTAAAGGCTACCGCATACTGGTCACGGCATGGCAAGGGATTTACCGGGATGGCAAGGGCAAGGGATGCATACTTTAAGGTACGTTTCCACTGAAGCAGATCGGGCCGTGAATCGGTCAATCACAGTGCCCGATATCTCCGCTGCCATAAGTGTATCAATCTGTGATAGACCTACCGATCACTCATTCCGTAATTATATCGAACGAAATATAAAAAAATATCGAAAATCACAAAAAAAATCACGAAATCCGATGGAAAAATTGATCTCGTTACTTTTCGATGAGAACTGTTCCTGTCCTACATAACCATTTTGATGAAGCTCCCATACAACGAGCTGCATCGTTAAGAGAAGCGAAACCGGGATAGGATTCATAATGATTCAGCTTGGAAATTGGAAGTTTTCAATGCTGGAGAAGATAAAAATACTTTCAGCATCGACGAAGTTACATCGGGACTAATCCTCGTGTACAGCGAGAGCAGTACGAGCACGAACATTTTCAAACATGTCCGCAGACGAAGCGTTGTTGCAGTGAATCGTAAGGCAAGGCGTAGTTGTCATAATATTGTTATGCGTAGCGTCATAACGATACGCTTACGCTTACGAGCCGTGTGCGTTCGTCAATGTTTGTTTTGTTCGAGCCGCGTAGGCACTGACTGGTTAACATTTGCACCGTTTTTAAAGCGCAGTTACCGATTGGCTGTTGATGGTTGTGTTGCCATAGTTACCGACGATGTTTGTGCGATGTACAATTTTTACCCGCGACGGAACGGAGTACGGGTATATGCGTTTAGGGTGAGAGACCGTTTGTACATTACTCTATTAAAAATATTTTATGTTTGTTTGTATGTTAAATTGTTCACAAAAACCAATAATGCAAAAATATTTTTGTTTGTTTGTTTGTTTGTTAGTTTGTTTGTTTGTTTGTTTGTTTGTTTGTGTGTTCGTTTGTGCACATCGATGTTCCCATTTATTTGAAAAACGGCTTGACCGATTTAGATGCAGTTTTCTGTATAATGTTTGGTGTTCAGCGGCAATGGTTCTTAGATAGTTGTTACGAACATCGATCACCAGGGGGCGCCATAAAATACATTTATATTGCAAACGAATGTTCCCATTTATTTCAAAAACGGCTTGACCGATTTAGATGCAGTTTTCTGTATAATGTTTGGTATTCATTGGTGATGGTTCTTTGATAGTTGTTACGAACATCGATCACCAGGGGGCGCCATAAAAAACATTTACAGTGCAAACGAATGTTCTCAATTATTACAAAAACGACTGAACCGATTTGGATACAGTTTTGTATAAAATATTAGTGAGTCATTGGCAATGGTTCGTAGATAATTGTTCTTGTGATTGAACAGCAGGGGGCGCCACAATAAACGTCTCTTTATGACTTGGAAGGGATGATGCCTTCAAACGCTGCTAGAGGAGCTAATGGCTAGTTTGAAGATTAATTTTCATTATTAATAATAATATAATTTAAATTACATTAATATATTAATCGAAAAACTATAAAACAAGTGGAAAATTAAAAAATTTTAAAACACCCACGACTTTTGCAGACTTGTAATTGAAAAAGGATTAAATAATTTTTTTGAAACTCCCCGACTAAAGGAAAGTAAGAACTAAGAACCTATCAGTAGATATAATTACAAATCCAAGAAAATCCGTCGGAGCTGCCATTGCTATTTTCGTTTCCAATATCAATTAATGTAATTAGTAAGTATTGCTAAACTGCCGGTATATGAGAAGTATCAAGAAATTGAATTAGTCATCAACTGATAAACAGCACCATCAACACCGTCATAGGCAAAACACAGCAGCTCCGGCGGATTTTCTTGGATTTGTAATTATACTGATAGGTTCTTAGTTCTTACTTTCCTTTAGTCGGGGAGTTTCAAAAAAATTATTTAATCCTTTTTCAATTACAAGTCTGCAAAAGTCGTGGGTGTTTTAAAATTTTTTAATTTTCCACTTGTATAAACAAGAATTATCCCGCTGAAGAAGATAGTCCGCTTAGGATATTTCAATCCACGACATCACGCCCCACTCTGTTGAAAAGTGTTATAATAAATGTTTCTTTCGATTCGTACGGGGATTGACAAAGTGGGGCGCGCCGTCGTGGATTATCTATATAGTCCAGTATAGCTAACTTGATAAACTAATCAATAATCCTAACTTATTCAATAATTCCAAGTGACCTTAACGATCAATTATATGTTCCTACATCCGTTATTAGTATGCAATAACTCATAAAGAAGCACGTTTTTTCAATGCACGCGAGGTATTCTAAAAAACGAAGATGGGCATATTTGTTTTAAATGTCGGGTCACGAAGGCTTTAATTTGTGAGGCGATCACAGACTAGTGAGGTCACCCGGTTTGATCCCGGGTCGCTTCCGCGTGTGTTCGATTGTGTTTTAGCCCCAAGCGTGCATAAGATGACCCCTAATGTTTCTTAATTATAATTTTAATTTTTTATAATTTTGTTAGCGTTTGAACGGCAGGATAATAAGATCAATCAATCAATCAATCAATCAATTTTTTTTTATTTGCAAGAAACATTGTACAAATATGATGACAAACCGAATGTAGACCAAACATGTTTCGTCATTGCTGACATGCAAATTTAAGTCAATTTAAAAAGAAATATTTGAAACCTTAATAAATTAGTATTAATAATAGATATAAGCATACAATTTCAATTAAATTACAGTCAACAAATTAAGAACCTTACAACAATATAATTGATGATCTAAGTAGATTCATGAATACAATTTAAATTAGTACCTACAGTCAACAAAGCCAAGTCTAAACAAGTCTCAAAGAAATTACAATTTAGTAGGATAATAATTAATAAGTATCAAACTTATCATCAAGGTACTCATTTATGGAATAGTAGCATTTTTTGATAAGAAATTCCATAAGTTTATGCTTCAATATATTTATATTAAGAGATCTGTCTGCCAGTTCTCCTGGTAACTTATTGTAGATTCTAGGTGCCATATTCAAAACACTTTTTCCAAATTTCGCGGATGAGTGATGGGTAAAGCAAATTTTTTTAAAGCAAGATTTTATTGATATCAATAAATTAATCTATTTAATGTAATTGAAGAAGAAAACTTTGGTGCGTTGTGTGAGATTTGCCATAGTGAAAGATTGTGAGGAGAGGGAGTGCAGAAAATTTAGATTAAAATACTCTGACCAATTCTGGTTTGATTTTTAAACGATAAAAATCAGAGCAGGTCCTCAACTCGATGAGTACCTTAACTTTTTATAGAGTAGTCCGATTTTGATAATTCTCTTTTTATTGGAAAAGGTTGGTACACCCCGAAATTGGTTCCACATTTTGATCACAGACTTGTGAGGTCACCCGGTTTGATCGCGGGTCGCTTCCGCGTGTGTTCGATTGTATTTTAGCCCCAAGCGTGTATAAGATTTTAATTTTAATTTTGTTAGCGTTTGAACGGTAGAATAAAAAGGTTCTATTGATACCAATAAATTAATACCAATCCAAGGTAATTGAAGCAGAAAACTTTGGCACCGTTGTGTGAGATTTGCCATATTGAAAGATTGTGAGGAGAAGGAGTGCAGAAAATTTTAATTGATGTTGGGGTGTGGAGTTGGGTTTGATAACCGATAACGTAATCTCAGTTCTTCCTAAGTTAGGTATGCTTTGATAAGATACTTGAATGTATTATTTAATTAGCAGGACACAACGTGTACTGAGTACAATAAGTAATAATAAGATTTTAATAATAAGTAGTTAATTAATCGATTGTCATTGCCATTTGGCAGAATACGATCACCTTTGCTATATTGAGAACAATAAAATAACTTTTCCCATGGTTTTGTTTGTAGTAGGTAAACGTTTTTGTTTGTTCTTGTAGATATTGTCAAATGACAATGTAAATTCCTAACCCACTAATGCAGTATCATGAGTATATTATACGTAGGTAATATTATTTAGTACGTACTAAGTTAGTTGGTTTATATTGCGAAAATGCGATTTATTATCATGAAACACCACACACAATTTTCCAACACTTTCGTCGACGCACTCGTAGAGATCTATCTACGATTTCGCATTGTGAGATCTACGATTCGTGAGCATGTCCCGGTGTCGGGGCGAAACGTGCGTCAAAGAAAATGTAGGAAAATTGTTTTTGGTGTTTCATGTGGGCAGTGTTCCTGCATATTGTACCATAAATCTTTTCAAGTAGCGGATTATAGCAAAACAAATTAATCTGCCAGCTGATTGATATAATTTTAAAAAACCCTTCTTTATGACAATACCACAGCAGTTGTTAGTCTGTTACAAACAAATAGTAAATATTTGATTACGAAAATCTCGATACTTGATTTGAACTCATTTCTATAAATAGGACTCTTTTTAACACGCTTTTATTAGCTTGACCTGTATGTTAGTTAGTTTGTAACCGATACTCCTTTGAGCTCGATTTTGTCCTACTTTGAACGATCAGATTTAATTCAAACTTTGCACACCCGTCAAAGACCGATGACAATGCAATTGTTCGATTAAAATATCCAATTATCTTAATTTTTTTTACGACCGAATGGTGTAGTGCCGAACCTGCCGTCTGCGCCGGAGGTCGTGGGTTCGATTCCCACTACTGGTAAATGTTTGTGTGATGATGAGCATGAATGTTTTCCAGTGTCTGGGTGTTTTTCAATATATTATATTTATGTATATTAGTATGTATGTATGTTATCAGTCATATAGTACCCATAACACAAGCTATCGCTTACTTTGGGGCTAGATTGCGATGTGTCAAAGGTCCCGTATTTATTTATATTTATTTATTTATTTAATTAGATTCGCCAGGATTAATTAATTTCTTTCCGCATCCTTTGCATGCGAGTAAGAGAGAGATTTTTTTTGAATATTATTTATTTAATATGAAGATGCATTTACCACCTGCATTTAAGCTAATTAAGTATAAACTAAATTTATTTTTATCCTTTTAACTCTTACAATTACGTTGGTAGGTAGGTACGACAGGCAGCGTTGCGAAAGAATATACATAACAGAAAAACGCCATTTTACCAAATTACTAGAAAACTAGGCCAGTTTTAAAATGCATTCCAAGCGTTTTTGGATATTATTATACTATCGACACATTAAAGCAAAAATTATTTGATTAATTATTAAGATTTTAGAACAACTTTTGGAAAAAAATCTTATCGAGAACATTTTATCCAATTGTGTTTCTGCTTCACAACAAAATTAATTTAAAGACCCAAAATAGGTACATGATGTTTGAAGAAAGTAATTGTCTTTATAGATTTTAAACCCCAGGTCTTTATAGTTTGTAAGATGGTGTTTACAAATTACGGAAAACTGTAAACTTTTAGGAAAACAAAACTAGGAAACAAAAATAGGAAAACCAAATAAAAATTGAATTTTGAGTTTAACCT
Organism: Coenonympha arcania; assembly: GCA_036785405.1. Lineage (NCBI taxonomy): Eukaryota > Metazoa > Arthropoda > Insecta > Lepidoptera > Nymphalidae > Coenonympha > Coenonympha arcania. The sequence continues at coordinate 6,714,782 of JAWDAA010000030.1, read as the reverse complement.
AAACCTAAAAAATGCATAGATAATAGTTATTACGTTAATAAAAACCGACCTAGGATAGGATCAATTTTTAAATTCAAGAACAAGCCGAAAGAATGACATTGGACTTAGCATCAAAATGTTCTTAATGGAATAGATAGCAATATAAGTAGCTAATACGTAAACTGAAGGACACTGACTGACACATACTATTACAATATTATACACTAGATTATTCCTTGGGCTCCTTTGCGTAGAATTTTGAGATTTTGTTTTTGTCAAACCCGCGGAAACTACCATTATTCCGGAATAAAATTATGTACCTCTATTAGAAACTTTAGCTACATCGATTTAGTAGTTGTTGCAGTATTGAGTAAGAAACATCCAAGCACACACTTACTTTTTACACATAATATTATATCTAGTTGACCCGGCGAACGTTGTTTTGCCATTGGAGATAGAGAAAATTAGCTTACGACCTACTCTCAGACCTATAGAACATACACTGAAAATTTCATAACAATCGGTAGAGCCGTTTCGTAGGAGTTTGGTAACAAAAATTCGAGAGAATTTTATATGTTAGACGAGAACTTTGCTTTTGTGGCTAATTGGTTGATTGGTAGTTTGGTTTTTATATCAGATCGAAGATAGATTTTCAATTTATTTTAGGGATTCGTTAGTTTCTCTCGTGAGGCGATCCCGAATTCAGTATGTATATATGTATATATAAGTTTTTTTATTATATCAGAAGAGTAACACATCGCAATGTACCCGCAAAGTAAGCGATAGCGTGTGTTATGGTGACTAGGTAACTGATAAATTTTCGTAAATATTTAATGTACATGAATGTAAGTAATCACTACATAGTATAAAACAAAGTCGCCTTTTCTGTCCCTATATCCCTATGTGCGCTTAAATCTTTAAAACTACGCAACGGATTTTGATGCGGTTTTTTCCAATAGATAGAGTGATTCAAGAGGAAGGTTTATATGTATAATACATGCATCATATACTAAGGCAACATTGCTAATTTTAGGGTTTCTAACGTGATGTCGTAAATTAACCTATTTTTTTGGGCTTATTTAGCAATTTAGCAAAAACGCTGCCTAAACCCTACGAGTTAGATCAAATTAATGTACTACAGTATTGTACACCATAAAAGGTCTACAAAAAAGTCCGCGATGGTATATGTTTATATTTTAGGGATAACCCTCATTAACCATTTTTATTGTTTACTTTTTACGTGAAAAAATGGCTTATTTACGAAGCTATTTTAAGCAATACGGCATTAATCCTTATCAAATTAAGTACCTTAAATACAGTGTGCAATTAATATAGATAAATATGGTTCCTAACAGCATGTAAATTAAACAAATATTTTCGGAGATATTACAAATTTAAAATTTGCGTTTGCGGCGGGCGGTACCGGTCACTGTTTTTCAAATGGCCAACTGTATGTCGCTCTTTCAGGAGTAACCTCAAGAGAAAACATGTTTGTAATGTCTAATGACAAGAAAGCAGTGAACGTTGTGTATAAAGACATCCTGTAATATATTAATTGTTGTAAAAATAAAATAAATACCTAGGTAAAAATGTAAAAAGTAAAAAAGTAAAAATGTGTAATGTAATAAAAATTGTATGAATTTAGATATTCCAAAGATAGCAGGAAATCTTCATAGTAAGTATAGGGAAAGAGGAATTGTTTTAATCCAAATTTAATGCGTGCAGGCCAAGGGCAGTAATGAATGAATCAAAAATACTGGATCGATAGAGGTTTCTAACGTGATGTCGTAAATTAACCTATTTTTTTGGGCTTATTTAGCAATTTAGCAAAAACGCTGCCTAAACCCTACGAGTTAGATCAAATTAATGTACTACAGTATTGTACACCATAAAAAGGTCTACAAAAAAGTCCGCGATGGTATATGTTTATATTTTAGGGATAACCCTCATTAACCATTTTTATTGTTTACTTTTTACGTGAAAAAATGGCTTATTTACGAAGCTATTTTAGGCAATACGGCATTAATCCTTATCGAATTAAGTACCTTAAATACAGTGTGCAATTAATATAGATAAATATGGTTCCTAACAGCATGTAAATTAAACAAATATTTTCGGAGATATTACAAATTTAAAATTTGCGTTTGCGGCGGGCGGTACCGGTCACTGTTTTTCACATGGCCAACTGTATGTCGCTCTTTCAAGAGTAATCTCAAGAGAAAACATGTTTGTATTGTCTAATGACAAGAAAGCTGTGAACGTTGTGTATAAAGACATCCTGTAATATATTAATTGTTGTAAAAATAAAATAAATATCTAGGTAAAAATGTTAAAAGTAAATAAGTAAAAATGTGTAATGTAATAAAAATTGTATGAATTTAGATATTCCAAAGATAGCAGGAAATCTTCATAGTAAGTATAGGGAAAGAGGAATTGTTTTACTCCAAATTTAATGCGTGCAGGCTGTTGCGGAATGTTGTTTAAATGAAATAAAAGTTTTGGAGAACTCACAGAAGTTGTTTAATAGTCGGCCATGATTTGTAAAGAGAGCGAGAAAGCACAGCGAGTGAGCGAGACAAACGTATACAGACAGTCAATATTCAGTTCAGAAATTTAAATTACTGAACATTTCTCGCCCCTATGTAAATAATATAACAATTCAATAGCAGAAGGCTAAGGGCGAGGTAAGTTTTAATTTAAGTTTATACAATGTAAGAAATTTTAATTTTAATAAACTATAGTACATAATGGAGTGTTTTATTTCTATCCTATTTTATTAACTTATTCTATTTAGGTTCTTAAATTAAATAGCTTAGAAAATATTCCTTACAATTTGCTAAGAAGTGAAGCTAAATTATTGCAATACATAGACTTACATAGACTAGATACATAGAAATTTAAGTTAATATCATTTTTATAGCAAATTGTAACATTAATAGCTTAAGGTTAATTCATGTACACAGATTTTATATCTTAATTTTTAAACATTTTAAATTAGCAGGTATGTAAACATATACAACTAAGTAGGTAGTAGCTTGTTAACATAGTTTTATTAACTTACTATTAATTATAGATAGTTTACACTAAACAATTCAATTTTTCTTCAAGAATCTTTAAACAGTTTTATTAATTTATGTACTGGTCTTACAAATTCTTTTGAAGAAGAGCGTATAACAACTGATCTTACCAAATTGTCAGTTTTATTTGTATTTACAGAAATAACTCTGCCAAGTGGCCAATATGTTGGAGGTGTCATTTCATCTTTAACAATTACTAAGTCACCTATCTGTAAGTTAGCCTTAGGTTCTAACCATTTATTTCTAGTTTGAAGCTCAGACAAGTAATTACAATAAAATTGCTTCCAAAATTTTTGTTTTATTTGAATCATTTTTTGATAAATATTTAACCTTGACTCCTTATAATCTAGCATGTTAGGTTCAGGTAGGTCAGTTATTGGAGCACCTACAATAAAGTGAGCAGGAGTTAGGCAGGTAACATCGTTAGGAAGATCTGTTATTGGGCATAGGGGTCTGGAGTTCAATATCCCTTCTATTTGAACTAATACAGTGTAGAGTAACTCATATGTCAACTTAGTGCTAGAAAGATGCCTTTTAAGAAGCATTTTTACAGATTTTATACCAGCTTCATAGATTCCGCCCATGTGACTTGCAAGGGGGACTGTAAACTTAAATTCTATACAGTTTGAGGTACAAAATTCAACTATTTTACTATAAGAGTTATCATTTTTAAACATACGGTACAGCTCGTGTAATTCTGTCTTAGAACCACGAAAGTTAGTGGCATTATCACTGTAGAGACAAATTGGAATTGATTTTCTAAAAATAAGACGTTTTATAGCACAAATGTATGATTGAGCACAGAGATCTGAAACTAATTCTAAGTGTATAGCTCGAGTAGCTAAACATACAAATAAACATATGTAACCTTTTGAATATCTACAATTTCTGGCCATAGAACTACGGATGCTTATGGCTCCGCTGAAATCCACCCCTACATGCTGGAATGCACGAGTTAAGGTGACTCTGGGAGAAGGTAAGCTCGCCATTTGTTGTCCACAGACTCGTCCCGCAAATCTTATGCACCTGACACAAGCGTGAATTACCTTTTTTACCTCGTTCCTGCCATTAATTGGCCAGTATTTGAGTCGTATGTTATGTAATGTGTTTTGGATGCCGGAATGTAGCAATTTTAAATGGTAGTGCTGTACTATGAGTGTAGTAATGTGGTCTTTAGCTGGTAGTATAATAGGATGAGCCTGACTGTATGGTATATCAGAATGCTGTATGCGACCTCCTATACGAATCAGTTGATGTTCGTCTATGAAGGGATTTAACTTGCGAATAGAGCTTGACTTTAATGTGCAAAGTGATTTTGATTGAGATGAGTGTACGTTTGAATGTTGAGTATTATTCTGGCTAGTGCAACTAGACTGTAATTCAAGAATCTCTTTGTGAAATGAGTGAATCTGTGTTGTTCTAATAACAAAGTTATGAGCTTTATTAAGTTCAGATATACTCAAATGTGATACCATTTTGTTGGATTTGTTTCTTGTGTTGTGAATAAACCTAAACATATATGCTGTTATTCTTATTAATCTTGTGAAGTTAGAATGTTTGCAAAATAATTCATAAAAATATGCATTGTGATTCTGAGTTGAATCTTTGTGTGTTGTATGTACTGTTATCCTTTCTTGGTTGTTTTGTGTGGATGTTTTGTCATCTGCTGTTACTGATGAATTTAAAGGCCAAGTATCTGGATCTTGGACTAACCATGGTGTTCCTTGCCACCACAATGAACAACTAGGTAGGTTCTTTGGCATGACTCCTCTAGTAATTAGATCAGCAGGATTTTGCTTTGTATTGATATAGTACCAATTTTCACTCTGAGTCATGTCTGCGATCTGCATTAGGCGATGAGATGTATAGCTGTCATGAGTGTGTTTGTATGGTGCTTTTATCCAACAAAGAACAATATTAGAGTCTGAGAATAAGTAAACTTTATCAATTCTTATATTATTTTGCGTTGATTCAGTAAATCTTAATGAAATCTTTGACAGCAAAACTGCCCCGGAGAGTTCCAGTTTAGGAATTGACATTTTTCTTTTAATAGGAGCAACTTTTGACTTTGCCATGACGAGTATGCATGAAGATGGTTTTTGATTATATGTAGCTCTTAAGTAAATGCAAGCTCCGTAAGCTTTGCTTGAAGCGTCACAAAAACCTATTAAATATATTTATTTTTTTTTATTTAAATATAACAATACATTAAATATAACATTACATAATATTACCTAACGGTGTAACAAAAACCCAATTGGGTTTGTATGTACACCGCGACATTCGTCGTTTGGCATTCGGTACTTAGTTTCATATATATAACAACAATAACACTATAGTAAGTAGGTACAAATTAACAAGCGTAAGTATACATAATGATCATTGAGGGTAGCTAAAATATTTTATATTGAGACGGCACTTCTGCTAAGTAGATTCGAATGCTGGTTACACTCCACTGCTACTACAGGATGCTTCTATTAAGTATGATATAAAATATTTATTTGTTCAGAAAATATGTTTTTAGTTTACCCTTAATATTTTTTCGAGTGATTTCTTGTTTTAATTTATAGGGCAAACTGTTTAGCAATGTTGGTACAATACAGTCTAGGGTATGCTTGCCGTATAAATTATTGTATCGGGGAATTACGAGTTTGGCATTTGATACACTGCGTGTTCTTATAGGGATGTTAATCCGTCTTTGCAGCTCCATATTAAAGTAGTTCTCTAGTAACAATATATATTTAATTTTGTCCTGTATCGGCATGATTTTGCAAAAGGTGAATAATTCGTGATAGTTATCTTTGTATTTATTTTTTATTTTATTCGGAACTACGGTTTTGAGCAAACGTATTTGGAGTTGGTAAATGGCATCTAGATGTGATTTGCAAGTTCTTCCGTAACTACTGAGACCGTAAGAAATAATCGATTCAGCAAGTGCTTTGTACAATGAGAGCCGTACTGAATATGGGATCTTATTTTTTATTAGAGTGAATTTAGCTAAAATTGTCCTTAATTTATCACAAGTTTTATTTATATGCTCTGTCCACTTAAGACGATCATCTATCAAGAGACCTAAATATTTATGATAATTGACTAACTCGACACGTCCACATGTACATGCGCTATTTAAGTTTTTATGTAGGCATACATGGGTATGCGCTATCAGACGTGGAGTTATAGTGCTTCTATTTTGGCTAGAACTTATATACATAAGTTTCGTTTTGCTTGCATTCAGTACAAGACCTACGTCATGGGACCACTTGGCTAGTAGTGTGAAATCTATCTGCAACTTAACGAGGGCTCTATTTATATCGGAATCTGCTGCTATGAGGCATGTGTCGTCAGCATATTGATAGATTTCACAGTTTTTGATTACGTTAGTGACGTCATTGACGTAAGTTATATAATGCAATGGTCCTAGCACCGATCCCTGAGCTGTACCTTCTGAGACATTTACTTTATCACTGTATTCGTTTTCAACTTTGACTTTGTAGGATCGATCTTTTAAGTAACTTTGACACCATTTATTTAACGGTCCTCTAACACCGCAGTCATCCAGCTTTTCTATCAGAACATCGTGTTGCAGTGTATCAAATGCCTTACTATAGTCGATAAATACTACTAATACATGTTTTTTGTTATTTAGATGCTTATAGATGCTGTTGGTAAAATGGCTAAGTAATTGTGTTGTACTTTTTTGGGACTGAAATCCATATTGTGTATTATTTATTACATTATTATCGCAGTAGAATTTAGATACTTGATTACCTATATACTTTTCTACTATTTTGTTAATAGTAGGTAAAATTGTAATGGGTCGATAATTTTCATATTCCTTTGTACTTCCTGTTTTATGTATAGGTCTAACAATGCCTATTTTTAGTTCGTCTGGATATTCTCCGCTTTCGATAGATTTATTTATAAGTTTAGCTAATACTGGAGATACCTTCTTCCCTATGAGTTTTAAGTCCGAGGCTCTTACACTATCTACACCTGGAGCTTTATCACTCCTTAATGCTTTAACTATTTTCAAAACCGCAGTGGATGTTGCTTTTTGGAAACGTATCGACACGTTACTAGGCAAAGTATAAGTCGATTTCTCTAGTAATTTATTGGTACAATTGGGTAAAATCTTTTTCACATTATCTCGGAATTGCATCGCAAAATTTTGTGCAATATCTTTAGAATTAGTTACATTATTTTCAAGCGCATTTATAATTATGTCGTCTAATGAATTTTTTATTCTACCTGTAATTTCGTTTAGTATCTGCCATAATATTCTAGGGTTCTTCTTGTTTTCAATAATTTTTGTTTTTATTTGGGTATCCTTAGTTTTTTGTATTAATTTATTGGCATAATTTCTTGATTTGTTGTACTTAAGTTTTAAAATCTTATTGCCTGGGTCTTTTAGCCAGTCCATAAAAAGATTGTCTCTGTAGGTGCATGCTTTTTTTATTTTACTATTTATATTTAATTCGTTGGCACGTTTTTGCTTATTACTTATTTTTATTTTGACTTCTGAATTTTTGTAGCAGTGTTTTATATTGTTTACTATGATACTGTATATTTTATGAGGGCATATGATATTTTTAATAGGTTGCCAATCTATTTCGTTGAGACATTTGCTAAGAAGTTTACTGTCGTATACAATTTTATATTTCGATACATCCTGTAGCCGCCGTGGGGCAACGCACGCGAGGGCTACCGCGCGATGGTCCGCCAGAGTAGTTCCTAGCGCTGCCGTGTACACAGCTTGCGCGCGGGATCTAGCGTAGATATGATCGATACATGTTTTGCTTAATCTATTGTTACATAATTCTATCCGCGTATATTCCGAGATCCCGCTCACAAGGCCGTGGTTATACATTACAGTGCTATACTTATGCTTAATAGGACTATTAGATTTTAGGTCTAGGTTAATATCTCCGAGGATAAATAGGTCTGTATTTGACTCGATTCTATTTAACAGCGTGTCCAGTTCGTGGATAAATAAGTGTTTACTGTAACTAGGTGGTCTATATATGGCACACAGAGTGGCGGCGTATCCTATAGGGGTGTTAATTTGACCATACAAGAGCTCGCAGTGTTTTGATTTGTAGTTTTTAATAGTGAATTTGTGTTTTTTCTTGATATACAATATAATTCCACCTCCTCTACGACCAGTTCGCAGCTCTGTGTGCATATTATATCCTCGTAGGTTATATAAACAACTTAATGAGTCTGGTATGTTAGCCTCTGTAACAATAATAACATCAGGAGTTTTAGAGCAGTTGTGGATGCATTTCTCAAGCGATGCAAAATTTTTAATTATTGATCTAATGTTCATATGAATACATAGTAGATTTACATTTGTTGCGGTAGGTAAACACCTCATGAAGGATTGTAGGTCTATACAGTCTGGCACTTCTATAATATCATCTCTTAAGCTATCTATGTTAGGGTCCATTTAAGGAAGGTAGGTAAGTATACTATAGAATATAAGTGTAAATTAGAATTTAGAGTAGGTATATAAATCAGTACGTACTTATGTATAAATTAGGTAGGTAGCACTTAATGTACAATATCTATGCAAAGTTTATAAATTATTTATTTTAGGCCGCTAATGTCTTCTTTTGTGCGAATAACTATAGCTCTTTCCCCGTCCCCTTCTTTGCGTGCACGTATGATTCCTTTTTTAACCCAGATATATTTGTAGGTACTGCTCAGCTCTTGTTTAGCAAACCATAGGAGATATTTATTATAGGGAGTGAGGGCTTCTCTGACATAAACTATTTTGCTGCTTTGTGATGCGGGATCAATAGATCTATCACCTTAATTTTAAGTTCGCTTGCCTTTGAAACTGTTACCCATTTAGTTTGTATCTGGTCGGATTTAAGCTGTACCTGAATAGGACCCGGGGTGTCCTTCCTACCTGGCAGGCGTACTGCTTGCTTTATGTCGTCAACTGGTTGCTTCAGCTTCGTTGCTACTTGTTGAGCAAGCAGTAGAGTATTTTCTTCGTCTGATTGAGGCACGTTACATATTTCTACGTAGTTCGATAGTTCTCGCTGCTCTTTTTCCTGTAGTCTTTGTTCCAAAGCACCTACTCTTGTCTCCAGGTTCTTATTCTTGTTTGTCAGCTCAATGTTTTTCTTCTTTAGGTCACTGATGGTTCCTTGACATGCTTCTACGGTTGCGATCAGTTCGTCCATTTTTTCGCTCTGGAATTGCAACGATTGGCTTAGTTCTCGCATTTCCCGCTTGATTGTCTTCTCCATTTCTTTTGAGATGTCAGCCAGCAATTGTTTAATGTCGATTTTCAGCTCCGGCGCCTCGCTTAGTTTGCCGTCTTCCTCATCATCATCAGGAACAACTATTGTGTGCCGCTTGGGAGAGATTTCATGACACTCTCTGCAGGTCCACTCGAGGTTTTCCGCAGCTCGAACAGCTGCCATTTGTTTATTTGTTAACTCTGAACATGCAGTATTTAAATGTACAATTTTCTCACAACGGCTACACTCCAATCCTTGTTTATTTCTGGTTATTGCTTTATTACACTTATCACATTTAACCATTTTGAAGGTAGTCGAAATTATTAACGGAATTTCAGTACGTGTTGCGCGTATGAATGCTCGTCGACGAATGTCGAATATGTTAGTGGGTATGTCTGTAAAGTACCACCTAGGTATTTGAATATCTTGTAAGTAGTGTAATTGGTTTTTAAATTCTATCCAAACAGATTCTAGTTCTGGAGATATTAAAGTATCCCACTCTAGGTTCTCTTTCCAGATGTTCTGCATAAGTAATTTACAATGAATGGTTGTAGCTGATAAAATTCCTACGGGATCAAAGATTTTTGAAATTTGTGATAATATGTTTCTTTTAGTACTTTTCTGTTTATTTTGAGTAGTAGGTAACGATATTTGAAGTGTATCTTGTATAGGTGTCCACTTCAGGCCTAATGTTTTGACTGTGTCTGATGTGAAGTTATATGAGTTGGCATCTGATGTTTTTGTTTGTTCTAGTGTTTCAGAACAATGTGTAACTTTGTATGTTGACAAAACTGACTTTAATATGTCTAAATTATTAGAAGTCCACTTGTGTAGGGAAAACCCTGCTTTTTTCAGTAAGTCTACTAACTCAAAGCATAGTTTTTTGCATTCCTCTATGGATTGAGCTCCAGATAAATAGTCATCCATATAGCTGTTGTGTTTGATGCATTGTGCAGCCAGAGGGTGTGTGTCTGAAAACCTATCGGCTAAATCAAGCATTGTGCGACATGCTAAATATGGTGCACACTTAGTGCCATAGGTTACTGTGGTCAGTTCTAAACATTTCACAGGCTCTGTGCTTTTTTCTCGCCAGAGTATCCTTTGTAGACTTTGTTGTTCAGGATTTATTGAAATACCTCTGAACATCTTTATGATATCGCATGAAAACACAAACCGATACAGTCGAAATCTAAGAATGATATCTAATAAATCATTATATATGTTTGGACCTTCAAAAAGTATGCTATTTAAGGACTTTCCTGTGGAAGTTTCAGAACTTGCATGAAATACTGAACGCAATTTTGTGCTTCTAGCTTCGGGTTTAACTATCGGAAAATGAGGCATGTAGTATGTGTTTTTATCTGTAGGTGAAAATGTAGTTATATATGAGGCATGGCCTAGTTCTATGAACTCATTAATGAAGTCTTTGTAAAGTGAATGTAAGTTTGTATCCTTTTGGAATCTTGCTTCAAGTTGCATCAGGTATCGATATGCAGTGTTAAATGAATTACCTAACTCGGGTAATTTATCTTGTTGTATAGGTAGATTTACTATGTAGCGACCTGTATGGTCTTGTGTAGTTGTAGATTGATATAGTCTTTCGCAATATTCATCCTCTGGGGAGAGTAATTTATTAGTATTTGTAATTTCCTCCTGTTCCCAAAATGCTTTTAAAATTGAGTCTGTGTGAGTTTCTGTGACAATATGTAGGCTTGTGTGTGTAGTATTGTTTAGATGTGGGTGTGTGTTACTGCAGACTGAGCCTGACACGACCCAACCTAATGTAGTTTCTATGAGAGAAGGTAAGTTAGGACCTAATTTTATCCTTCCTGTTTGGATGATGTTGTAAAACATTTCAGTACCTATGAGTAGGTCAATGCTGCTAGGTATGTAAAAGGTAGGATCAGCAAGAGTATTTATTAGATTGCTTGGTATGTTCCAAGATTGTGTATTTATGAATGACTTCGGTAATGGTACAGTGATGTTGTCCATGACTGTAAATGTGAGACTAGTTATGTTGTGATTGTATCTTGATGAAATAGAGGTTGTAACACTCACTTGTGATTTAGTTTGGCTGTCACCAACACCCTGGATGGTGCATGGTTGGTAGTTACCTTTTAATTGCAGAAGGGAAGCGAGTCTGCGGGTAACAATGTTGATCTCGCTAGCTGAGTCTAACAGGCATCGAGCGTTGATCCATTTCCCTGAGGCATCTTGTATTTTTATAATAGCTGTGGAGAGTAAGATTTGTTGGTTGTAATTATTAGTAGACATGAGTACAGCAGCGGAGGGTGCTGTAGCTGATTGTTGAGATGTAGTATTTTTTAAGAGTTCCTTTTGAGGAGTAGCCGATGTAGTGGGCTCCTGACACGCTGCTATTGCAGAGCGGTTTTGCCTGGAGCTGTCATGAATGGCAGTGTTATGGCCCTTATGACAAATTCTACACTTAAATTTGGAACATTTGTGAGGATTCTTAAAGACCTTAAAACAGTTGAAACACAGTGATTTGCTTTTAACAAATTGTATGCGATTGGGCACAGATAATTCTAAGAAACTGGGACAATTATTCAAATTATGATCCTGTTTTTGACACATAATGCAAGAGAAAGAAGATTTAACGTTAGAGACATGAGAAGTTTTGACTGCAGTTTGTTTGACACCTATTAATTCGAATGCAGTTCTTCTTAAATTTAGGAACTCGAGCAATTCACTTAAAGTTGCAATAGTGTTATCTTTGCGATTTAGCTCCCACGCAGCACGTAACGAGTTGTCTAATTTTTGTGTAATTAAGAACACTAAAAGCGCATCCCAGCTGGTGACTGGTAAGTCAACGGCTCGCAGTGAGTCTATGCTTTGCTGGAAAGTAGCTAGAAATTCTTTAAGGTTATATTTTGTTATCGTTTCGAAATTCACTATTGACTTTAAGTGGTAATTTACAATTATAGATTTGTTCTCATACCTCTGAATTAAAATATCTAAGGCTTTGGAATAGTTCTCTTCGGTGATTAATAATGCTGAAATTAGACCTGCGGCTTCTCCCTGAAGCGTGGATTTTAAATACTGTAGCTTGCACACTGTTGGAATGTCTGCTTTGTCCACTGTTGCGTAAAATATGTTTTTGTATGCTGGCCATTGTTTGATATCACCGCTGAACTGGGGTAACACTAGTTTTGGCAATTTCACACTAGATTTCTGCTCTGGAACCGTAGATTTTGCATTGTTTTTCGCGATGTCTTCATTCGACTGGTGGATGATACGCTCCATCTGCGCCTTGAGGTTATAGAATTTTGTTTCGAAGGAGTCCCGTTCTGCGTCGTGCTCTCGAGGGTTGTCTTCCAGCTCCTCTATTTGCTCTTGAATATTCTCGAAGTTTGTTCGGAGGGAGTCCAAGTCTGCGTAACGCACGCGCACCTCGAATAGCAAGTCTTTGGTGTCCGTCGTTTCGAAATATCGTTGTAGTCTTGAAAGATGTCTTTTCACTGTATTCCTTTGTTTGATTAATTTTGTGAGTGGCATGTTTGCCGATATATGTTGCTTTTGTAATGCTGTAGCACTGTAATGTAGTAATTATTGGTAATTGCGTTGTTACGCCGCGTGTATGAAGTTGCCGGGGGTTCTGTTCTCCATGTGCCGGTCTTTTGTATTTTGCTTTTCACAAATATGGCGTCTTGCGTTCTCTTTACTTTAGTATGCACATTGTATGCGTAATCCGGCTCGAAGGACCAAAATATGTTGCGGAATGTTGTTTAAATGAAATAAAAGTTTTGGAGAACTCACAGAAGTTGTTTAATAGTCGGCCATGATTTGTAAAGAGAGCGAGAAAGCACAGCGAGTGAGCGAGACAAACGTATACAGACAGTCAATATTCAGTTCAGAAATTTAAATTACTGAACACAGGCCAAGGGCAGTAATGAATGAATCAAAAATACTGGATCGATTTTAATCATGTTTTCATTGAGTGACATAGGCATATATATTTTATGCCCGTGCAAAGTCGGAGCGGGCCGCTATGTTTTTATATACAACGTTCATAGTTTTTCTGTAGTGTATTTAATTTAGTATCAGCATTGCACCCGTGCGAAGCCGGGGCGGGTCGCTAGTATGTTTATAAAAAAAACCGAGACACTAGATAACGTTCATGCTCATCACGCAATTTTTCGTGAGAATCAAACTCATGACCTCCAATGCAGAGAGCAGGGCCACTACCGCTGCGCCATCCCGTCGTCAAATACACATAAATATTTTGACTGTTTTTTAATTAATTTACTAATTTTAATATGTATAAAATAAAAAACCAGTTTCTTAATTACAGTTATAACCTTAAGATTAGTATATGGGTTAAGTAGATAATATGTATCTAAAATTTGGAGCGTATATGCTTTTGTTGGAAGTTATTTGCATAATTATAATGCAAGCGCCTTATAAGTCAGATAATTAATAAGGACGTAAGAGGGATGTAACCGCACCTTTGCATTCATTTTCGGTATATAAATGACTGGTATTTGAGATATTTTATCACATAATATAACAAACATTGTTATTTTTAAGTGCTATCGCAAATAATAACTGTAACCTCCATTACGTTAGTCCAATTAATTTAATTAACGGTGTTCTTTTTTTAAACATCAATATTAGTTTATTAGTCCTTATATAGGTATAGATAACCTTGCTCGTATAACATTGGTGACGAAGCAGGCTGTTGCTTTATTAACTTACTGATCATCGCACTGTGCGTTCATTTAATTTAACTGTATCAAACAAGACAACCGCAAAATGTTCTTTCTTTATACCGCATTATTTTTCGCGATAACTAGTTATATAACTTTCTATTATTTAACAAGAAATTTTAAGTATTGGAAATCGAGAAATATTCCTGGTCCGCAGCCATTGCCATTTTTTGGGAACTATAAAAAGTATGTCCTGCGAATGTCGACCGCTGCGGAAGTGAACAAACAAATTTATGAAGACTATCCGAACGAGAAAGTAGTTGGTGTCTACAGGATGACGAGACGCAGCTTACTAATAAGAGATTTAGATATAATTAAGAACGTCTTGATTAAATATTTTGAAATTTTCGAAGACCGCGGCATTGAATTCAGTAGGAAAGGCTTGGGAGCTAATCTCTTTCATTCCACCTCAGACATTTGGAGACCTCTACGCAATCAATTTTCGCCATTATTTACAACAGGAAAATTAAAAAACATGATTCCCTTAATCTGTGAAAGAGGTGATACATTCGTCGATCATGTCAAGAGGATCACGAAAATACAGAAGGATCAAGACATATACTCGTTGTTCAAAAAGTTCACAATATCATCCATTGCCGCTTGCGCTTTCGGGCTCGAAATCAGTGCAGACAGTGACGCACTTTTTAAAAAGCTCGATGAAATTGATGCATTGGCTTTCGACAGACATATCACAACGGAATTAGATTTTCTACACCCGGGTGTATTGAAGAAACTTAATATTTCGTTATATTCCAAAGAACTACGTAATTTTTTTATTAAAATCGTAAGAGATGTCATAAAAGCGAGAAACGGGGTGCCAAGCACAAGACATGACTTTATAGATTTGAGTTTGGAACTGAGAAACAAACGCGTACCGACTGCAAAGAAAAGTGGCGTAGATGAGTATGTGACAGTTACCGACGATATAATCGCAGCTCAGGCTTTTAGTTTTTATACCGGAGGATCCGAAACCAATGCAACTACCACTGCATTCATGATGTATCAACTGGCAATGAATCCTTCAATTCAGCAAAAATTAATCGCTGAAGTTGATGAAACACTCGAACGACACGATGGAAAGATAACGTATGAGATGCTCAGTGAACTGTCTTATATGGACAAAGTTATCAATGAGACTTTAAGAAAATATCCGGTAGTGGACTTAGTTAGGTGTGCCAAATCAAATTATAATATACCTGGAACAAAAGTTACTATTGAAAAGGGGATAACCATATTGGTGCCACTATTAGGAATTAGTCACGACGAAAAGTATTATCCTAATCCCGAACAATTTGATCCAGAGCGATTTTCCCCTGAGAATATTAGTAAAAGACACCCTTGTGCGTATATTCCATTTGGCGATGGACCGAGACACTGCATCGGTAAGTAATAATGTGATTAACCGTAAAAGTAGCTTGAACTACTACCATAAATTATTTTCTCTGAAGGATAAGATTCGCAACGAGGACATCCGTAGGAGAACCCAGGTAACCGACATAGCCCAACGGATTAGCAAGCTGAAGTGGCAGTAGGCGGGCCATATCTGTCGCTGAACTGACGGCCGTTTTAGCAGACGTGTTGTGGAGTGGAGACCGCGTACCGGTAAGCGCAGCGGACCTCCTGCCCGCTGGACCGACGACCTGAAAAAGGTCGGTGGTAGCGGGTGGATGAGGAAGGCGGAGGAACGTATGTGGTGGCGCGCTATCGGAAAGCCCTATGTCCAGCCGTGCTATTCTGCAAAAATACCTAAAACAGACGAGCTGACATCTATGCGCTGATTGGTTAATGTTTGCGTCAGTTCTGCAGCCAAGGCGACAATTGGCTGCTGATGGCTGCGTTGCTATGGTTACCTTCGATGGTTGGCCGCCGTACAATTTTATATTTTCAAGAATCACACCCCAGCAGTGGACCTCTAGGTTTATTTAGTAAGTTAAGTAAATTATTTTATTCGTAAGTCAATCAAATAGGTTTCCGTTGACTAATAAGTCGCTGTCTCCGAATATCAAGACTAGGTATTATTTGGTCGCGGTCTC
This sequence comes from Coenonympha arcania, assembly GCA_036785405.1. Taxonomy (NCBI): domain Eukaryota; kingdom Metazoa; phylum Arthropoda; class Insecta; order Lepidoptera; family Nymphalidae; genus Coenonympha; species Coenonympha arcania. The sequence continues at coordinate 6,698,715 of JAWDAA010000030.1, read as the reverse complement.
CTTGCAGAATAAGAAAGATGAGGTCATAGCCCAGCACCCAGATTAAGAACCGTTAAGAACATTATGGATATGTTTCAGTTATGCAGGTTTTTTCACGATAGTTTCATTATACAATTTATCGCGCAGTAAATGATATTTAGATACACAGTATACCTAATACTAAAGTTTATTTTTATTTTCAGTCTTTTGCAATATAATGTTTGCAAAAGACTGAAAAAAATGCATATAAAAAAATGGTGTGGCTTATGAAATCTCTGAGGTCTGATTGCTGAGTTGAGGAGAAAGGTCTGATTGCTGAGTTTTAATATATTTGCATTTACATTTTAAATGATAATATTCGTATTATTATTGATAACAACTAATTCCGTAAAATGTTCGTTGTTATTGTTTCAGGTAAACTCTTCGCCAAAACCCAGAGTCGCATAGGTTTAGTGAAATTTCTGTCCAATTTCCGTGTTGAAGTGTCCAAGCATACGCCGGCAAATTTATCGTTGAATCCAGGACGTAGTACTAATTCACCGAAGGGAGGAATTTATTTAAATATCGTACATAGGAAAGCAGCACAATAATAACAATAATAGGTTTAACACTAATGGTAATAGAATCTCTTTTCATTTGGCAATCACGTTTTTATTTTAATTGATGTTTTTTACACACTACAGTTTGACTGCGATTTCTTGATGGTAAGTGGACACCCCCCCATCCCCCCCCCCCCCCACCGGTACCGGATTACCCCTAACGGTATCGCGTCAGTATTAAGTTTTGCCGGTTAGTTGTTAATTAGAGGAGGCCTCAAAATTCCAAAGTAACCCGTGACAGGAATCGAACCAACGACCTCCGAGAGAAGTTACTGGTCGGCCAATCAACAAGGTCATACGAAATACCTTAAACCTATTTCCTACCTCTATGACTTTAACAAATATAAATTGCTCCCTTCCCTCCTTCCTGTAATTTGAGTATGTATTAATTTGTAATTTATAATTAAGTAACTAGAAAATAAGGTTAAGTATGACTTTTAAATGTTTCTTAAGAAAATTCGTGAGGACATACCTAAGTTGTGCAGATATTATGAAGCGGAGTAACATAACTTGGGTATGGCCTAATGTAAGATTTCTATCATTATCTAAGTTATGTGCAATGTTGGCATTTAGAGGATATATTCTGCTCGCACGCAGTTGAATTACATATAGCGAATAGTATGTAATGATGACAAGGTGCAACTTAGAAAAAATCTATTGGCAATTTTGATTGAAAAATATTTGCGAACGGAATCTGTAAACAATATTTATTACCAGCTGTTTCAACTATGTCTGTGAAACCAAGGACCAATAAACAAACCAACAAACATTTTCTTTATATAAAAATAGTAAATACCTGAGTTAGTATGGAGTTAAGGGGACATAAATAAACCGACTGAACGAAAACGTTGTCCGACGGCGTAGAAGCCGTATTTAAGTGATTTTGAATGTAGTTTTACGTAAAAACTATAAAGACAATTACTTTCAAATTTAAATGTCATGTCTTTTGGGTCTTTAATCTATTGGATTTTCAATTTTCTCGATAGAAATTTCTCCCAAAAGTTGCTCCAAAATCTCCTGTTTTTTATCGGAAACTATTATCGGAAGTAATTGTAATTTTTATTTAATGTGTTGGTAATAACAATATCCAAAAACGCTTAGAAACCGATTTTTGATAACTGCCTTAGTTTTTTAGTAATTAAGTAAAAGGTCGTTTTTCTGTTATATTCTTCCGCGACGTTGCGTGTCGCACCTACCAGCGTATCCGTGAGAGTAAGAAAGACAAAAATAAATTCAATAAATCCCCTGAAGACCTAGGGATCTAGGTTGGAGGTTCTAATAGGTTCTAATCAAAGGCTAGTCTAATGAAAAGTCGGCTAATAAATCGCTCCGTACTAAATTCTTCGTAAGTAGTTGGATTATAAGACCAGCACGAATCTGCGTGGCACCTAAGGTACATGATAAAACTTTAAAACATTATTAACACATCCTTTATCAACTTAATACCATCTTAAAAAAGGCATCAAAGTATACAATAAGGTAATGCGCGGACATCTTTAAGGAGATCTTACGAAATGAAGATGCCAACTTGCCGCGACATTGAACCGAAAAAAGAAATTATCCGCCTAATAATGCTGAATGAAATCGAAATTTATGTGGGATTGGGCAGTTCAGTGTATGTAGGCCATGGTCCAAGTGACATCACGACCATCGCAGACCCTCGGTCTGTGAGACCGGTCGAACTGGTCTGGCATAAACGTGAGCCTCCCATTGCAGGGTTATATAACTTGACATAATGCTGAGAGTAACAGACGGGCAGAATCGAGTTTGTGGGAACTTTATCGAAATAGAAATTAAGATTTTGTATAAAGCGCTGTCGTAATGGTCGAGACAGCGTTATCAGTGAGGTTGGGAGGGAGACAGAGTGGGAAAGCTCTATACCTAAGTTCCTATAGGTATATTAAGAAACCTTTGGTTTCAAAATATTGTCAGTGTGATATTAACTTCATTAAAAATTTAAAAAACACACTATTTTCTAGTTCACAAGTACAGCATAGCATGGCTAATGGCTAAAATTTTAACCATTAGGGACGTTGAAATTGATCCAGGGAGAAATTAAAGAAATCGCATAACTACGTGACAAAATATAGTGGGTAAATTGAGGTATGAGTGGGGTACAACTACATTGATCCTGAAGCAATGATATTAGAAGGATATTCTTTCCAGAAAGCAAATAATCACATTTTAAGCAGTCGTACAAAAAGGAAGTTCTGAAAACGGTACTTATCACGATACTAGATTTAAAGTTCGTAAGAAACTAAACCATAATATACGTTAATTAATTAACAAAAAAACTGACTCCAACTCTCATTCAAACTACGTATTCAAATACGTTCTTTCCAATTATAAATTTAAGACATATGGCTTTCTCATGGATACCATCAGAACTGGACTAAATGGAAATGACACAACACGGGAAGCGTCAGCTTTCTAATAAAAAAACAATCATCAAAATCGATTCACCCAGTCAAAACTTATGAGATAACAAACATTAAAAAACATATAGGTATACAGTCGAATTGAGAACCTCCTCCTTTTTTGAAGTCGGTTGAAAAACAGGCTTTTTTAACGTGTCCTAGATAATTTAGATTAAATTACCAATACATTGGGTGCGAATTTACGACAAACTTTATTAACATTTCCGATTCTTCACGGTTCTCCGCAGAACGTCACATGTGACAGGTAAAATTGATTCCTCTCCAACGTTAGATAAACTATTATGTGCCATACAGTCAATTTTCCAGTCGCACCAAACGCTTGCAAAGACCATTTACATGATGGCATTTGGGATTTGTGCACATCAAACGTATTGTCATCTGTTGATTAATGCTATTCAGTCCACGACGGCGCGCCCCACTCTGTCAAACTTCATACTAATCGAATAAAACAAAAGCGATTTTGCCAGAGTGGGGCGCGACGTCGTGGATCGAAATATCTTTATGTCCTACCGACAGATTCAGTTGCGGCAGTCAATCTCTACAGAAAGTAGCCATCTACCCGGGAGAAATTATAGCACATTGCACATTAAAGTGTGTGCACAATCACCACTTACAGAAATTTCAATCCACGACGGCGCGCCCCACTCTGTCAAACTTCATACTAATCGAATAAAACAAAAGCGATTTTGCCAGAGTGGGGCGCGACGTCGTGGATCGAAATCTCTTTATGTCCTACCGACAGATTCAGTTGCGGCAGTCAATCTCTACAGAAAGTAGCCATCGACGCGGGAGAAATTATAGCACATTGCACATTAAAGTGTGTGCACAATCACCACAATATTCAGCAGCTCTAGCACCGATAAGAAACCTCAGGATATGGATATCCGAACGATTTACGTAAATCTTCTTCATTCAAGCAAACAGTAGCGCCATCTGTCAAACTTCTATAGGTGGCTGCTGAGCGAACTACAGCGAGGCTTTAATGTTGGTGGCAAAACAAGCATTTTTGGCACCGACAAACTGGCAACATTATTTCGCACCGTCCGCCCTGTCCTCTAGCCATCGCTTTTGAATGAAATTCAAATAATTGGCCAAGTGAGAGTCCGACTCGCGCACGAAGGGTTCCGTTAGAGTACCGTATCTATAATATATAAAACAGACAAAAATATCACGTGGTCGTAAGGGGTAGGTTATTAATTTTGTTTTAACAGGAACATAGCATAATGTAAATTGTAAGAGCAGGAAAAGAAGCATATTGTATGGGGCTTTAAAAACCATCATCAACGAAGAATCTTTATTATATAATTATTAAGACTTGCTTCTATTGTCTAACATTTAATATTTACGGGATGAACTTTAATAAGACTTATGATATGTAGCATGCGGAGATAATCGCTTTTATGTGAAATTCATAACTTTGTGCAATCGACGCGTGACTTTTAACAAAGGTTTTGAAACGTGCTACGTACACCTGCATCTAATCATTAACAGATTTACTATTTGATTTGTTTAGGGTTCCGCACACAAATGGTAAAACGGGACCCAATTACTAAGACTCCGCCATCCGTCCGTCCGTCTGTCTGTCACCAGGCTGTATCTCTTGAACCTTGATAGTAAGACTGTTTGATGTGGGAGGATGTTTGTTTCTGAATCGATTTCCGTGTTTTTTTAATCTATGGTTGATCCTTTTGAAGATAATATAATATCTATGGCGTAGATTTCAATAAAGTATTAATTTAAGCTTAATGGTGTCAAGTTTTAACTATGTTACATCATAAAGTAATAAGGAAGGAGGTTATAATGTATTGTTAAAACTCTATTATAGTTTAAATGTTAATCTGTAGCCACCAATGTAATCAAGTTATTGACCTATGATTAGACGGATGGTGGAATATTTTCAGACAAGGCAATTTTGTTAAAAAATCGTTGCCTTTTAACTGGTACAGTTAGCAGTAATTTTATTGATCTGAATATATTACTTTCTGTGTCTGAATGTTTTTAAATACCAAGTTTTAGGTATTTATGACGGATATTGATTGAATTAGGTATTTTACATTTTTATAATCCAATTAATATTTATTTTGTTTGCGGTAAATATATGCCAATTTTAAGTTAATTTTTGTCATTTTAGTGAAGGCTAGAGCTAGTAAGCGGTGTTTTAAACTCGTGGCCAAAAGCAAAGCGTCGTTTATCTTCCTCGTTTGTCATCTTAGTAGAACTCTGGAGTTTATAAGTAAGCGATGTTTTCAACCCGCGTCTTGAAAGCACGTAAAGCGTCGTCGATCTTCCTCAAATTATCCAAAATCTGGCGTAATTTTAGTCGACAATTTTGAAGGCAAATTTCTTACATCGCAAAATTACAATAATCCGCCTGGTAATTACATGTTACCGAAACAACGAAATTACATTAACAAAACTAACTGTGAACTTAGTGTTTTATATGCCAGGGTCATTAAGTTCTTGTTGAGCAAATTGTGCCCGCTGCCCTGAGTTTCGTAAGCCTAAATTACCGAGATTCGGGCGCACAGACTGACGCGCAATTAAGGGCTCGTCTTGACTGCACTCGCCCGACCTACATTGTGTAATGAGGGAATCGATTTATTAAGTTGAGGAATGTAAACGTTTTGTGTAACGAATGAATTCAATGTGTTTTATATAAGGACCAACTGACAGCGCTGTCCTTTCAAAAGGACGGCCGCCGCTGAATGAGTTTACGATTGTGTCAATTCGCTTGTACCACTTGTCAGGCGTCAAAAAAGAAATTAATTGTACAACCGTGTAAATACAACGTTTTTTAAAAAATTAATATAGAGCCAACCTATATGAGCCTACCTTTTTATAGTATTTCTCACACTGTGTTCTCACACTTGGATAGTATATTCTCTTCTATTCTACTGTAACCAAACTCCTCCGAAACGGTTCGAATTGGGTTCGACCGATCGTTATTAAATTTTCTTTGTATGTTCGGTAAGTCTGAGAATAGGACGCGAGCTAGTTTTTATACCGATTATTTTGACGACCGAATGGCGTAGTGGTAGCGATCCTGCCGTCTGCGCCGAAGGTCGTGGGTTCGATTCCCACTACTGGTAAATGTTTGTGTGATGAGCATGAATGTTTTCCAGTGTCTGGGTGTTTTTCAATATATTATATTCATGTATATTAGTATGTATGTATATTTATCAGTCATCTAGCACCCATAACACAAGCTATCGCTTACTTTGGGGCTAGATTGCGACGTGTAAAATGTCCCGTATATATTTATTTATTTATTATTATTATTTCCATATTTAATTTAACTCTCACACCCGGCACATGATAAATATATATAAAAACCAAAGACATATAATATACTTACATAAATACGCCAAAATTTTTATAAACATACATAAACGTTACACACATACATATATGTACCGGGCGGAGGACTACACCCCGGCAGGGGAGACCAAACGGCCGGGGGTCAGGGCGACAGGCTAAGAAACCGACGGACTATCCTAGCCGAGTCGAGCACCACCGCCCTCTGCATCTTGGCCGCAAGTGAACTGCCACGGAAACCCAGCCGCCGCAGATGGTGAGCAAGGCTGACTGGTATTAAACCATTGGCAGATTAGGGAGGGTAGGCGCGCGGCGCCCGTGCATAGGCACACATTCTAAGTGCTCCTCAGTTTTTTATTTTTTATTTCTAATAAAGTTCAAATTCGTTATAGGTAGACGTGTAATAATAGTGAAACAGTAACTGAGTATTAAGATTTGGTGATTTAAGTGCCATATATTTAGTGCATTAGGTGTATAAACAGTTATTGACCGAGCGCCGACGCATAACCACCGGCAGCGCATAAAAGAAACAGCTCGGTGCGTAGGTATTGTCCGGCTATCCTACCTATGTTACGTCGTCGTATACAAAACTAATAAGAAATGGCTTGTAAATGCTCCGCCTGTGGCAAATTCATGAACAAAGGGTCTGCTGAGGCAATCTCGTGTGGGCTTTGCAGTAATTTGTTTCACCTGGCATGTGTTGGTTTTACTGATAGCCCCGCTAAAGCGTCTACATGGACGTGCCCTGAATGCAAAGCGAAAATCCCACGGAAAAACAATGACGACACCCCGGTCAAATGCACATCAGAACGGGTCGTTGCTTCGTGTGGGCGAGAACAGAGTGTATGCATGTCCCCGAGTGATAGTGCACATGAAGCGACGTCAGAATATTCGTTGGCAGACGAGTTTAAGCTACTTCGCGAGGTTTTTCGGGAGGAGCTCAGTGGATTACGCAGTGAAATGCAGGAAATTCGGCGGGAGCTGTCTAAAGTCTCTTCCTCTTTACTTCTCTGTAATGAGCGCATAGATGGCTTGGACCTGAGAGTCAGCAGTGTTGAGAAACACTGTAACGAGAGACTGAAGGAGTTTGATTCGAGACTTACCGTGGTGGAAAAACATGCACTGGAACAAACTCATTCGGATCCTACAAGCACGGAAGTAGCGATAGCTCAGTTAAGGGCAGAGTTAAATGACCGCGACCAAGAACTGCTATTGAATGATCTAGACATCACTGGAATCTCGGAAGAAAAGTCGGAGAGTGTTATCCATATTGCAACTTTAGTAGCAGCAAAACTAGGTGTCAAGTTGGATGAAAGCGACATCGTGCGAGCGGAGCGGGTGGGTCCCATACGCGGAGGCCGCGAAGAAGTTTCAACGCGCCCGATTGTTGTTCGGTTAGCGAGACGGGCGCTGAGAGATGACATAATTCGCGCGGCGCGTGTAAGGCGAGCGGCAACCACGGCCGATATGAACCTCCCGGGTCCCGAGCGACGTTTTTATGTGAACGAGCGGTTAACTAAATACAATAGGCAACTTTTTAATAGCGCTCGTGTGGCAGCAAAGAAGTGTAAATACAAATTTGTCTGGTCGCGTGATGGGAAAATCTATGTTAGGAAAAGTGAGGGACAACCGGGTTTTCGTGTTAGAAATGAGCAAGACATTAAACGTATTTTTAGTACAGAAAATGTTTGACCTGTTTTTTCTAATAAGTTATAGCGAAATTGCTGGACTACACTTACTAACACTAATAGCAACTAATATATTAATTATAAGTATTTGTTACATTACTTTTAAGTTGTCTGCCTTCTGGCTAGGTTATAATGTAAAATTAGTAAGCTCTAAGTTTTTTGAATTTGGTTTATTTAGCGTTAAGTTAACTTACCTCAACTCATCTAAGTGTAAAATCATAAATACTCCCAGCAAGAGTTATTTAAAATGGGAAATGCAAAAGTATGTATGGCTTGGATTATACTATTTACTAGAAAAATGTTTATCCGGAGTCGTTTATATCTATTTACAGGTCCTGGAAGCAATTTAAAACTCGGTTTGTTAAATGTGAGGTCGCTAAAAACTGGGAGAGTAGAACTACTTGAATCCATGCAAAGATTCGAACCAGACATTTTAGCACTAAATGAAACCTGGTTGCGATGCGGTGAAAATATTGATGCGTTCCGTATACCAGGATACATACTTAAGCATATACCGAGGCCGACGGGTAAAAGAGGTGGTGGGGTTGGTTTCTACGTTAGGAAGGGTATTAATTTCCGAGTTATTAAGCATCCTCAAACAGACATGGAGCAGATGTGGATTGATGTAAGGATAGGAGGTATGCGCATAGCTATTGGCACTGCGTATCGCCCAGAACATATGTTTATTAATAAATCCATAGCAGAATTAAGTGAAACCCTTAGTGCCCTTTCTTTGTTCAATTTTCAATGTCTCTTAACTGATTTTAACATTAACCTAATCGAGAATTGTAATAAAAATGCCCAGGAGTTCTTAAGTGCTTTAGAACTGCAAAATTTTACACAGCTTGTAACAGAGCCCACAAGAATCACAGAAACTACGTCATCTCTCTTAGACCTTATTATTACAGATGCACCAACACTCTGTGAAAGCGTAGTAGTTATACATAATATGTGTCTGAGTGACCATGCTCTTGTTATTGCTGAATTCAAAATTAAAAAACCAAAACCGCAAGCACAGTTCGTTAGGATGAGGTGTCTTAACAGAATAAATGAAAAAGAGTTTACAAATGATCTAAATGCCATTCATTGGGAAAATATAATGTGTTTAGACAATATTAACACGATGGTTGAACAGTTTAACCAAAATATTTTGGAACTTTTTGACAAGCACGCACCTGTAAAGCGCATAAAAATTAGAGAGAAACCTCAGCCATGGATTACAGATGTGATTAAAATTATGATGAAATCAAGGGATCTAGCGCTAAGGAAAGCGCTCAAGCACAATAATAATTCTAGCTGGTCTTATTATAGAACCCTAAAAAACTACACAAATGCTAGCATAAAGCGAGAACAAGCAGCGTACTTTGCTTTTTACATAAATAATAATGTAAAAAACCCAACAAAAATGTGGCATCACTTCAAGAGGATTTCCCCTTTTGGTAATAATAGCAATCATAGTATACCAAATCATCTAAAAAATCCAGATAAGATAAACGGGTACTTTTTGACGTTACCTAATAGTCGGCCACCGTCTTTAGACCTAATTAATAAATTCAAAGGAAGCAGACACACAGACAGCTCGTTCTCCATTCCATTGTGTTCGCAGGAAGATGTTAATAAGATCATTAAATCTATAAAAAGCAATGCAGAAGGGCACGATAACATTTCTATTTCTATGCTAAAATTAACACTTTCTAGGACATTACCTATTATTACCTACATTATTAATACATCAATTTCTGAAAGTGTATTTCCTGACTTGTGGAAACGGGCTAAGGTTGTTCCGTTACCCAAGACCTCTGATGTAACTGACTACAAAGAGTTAAGGCCTATTAGCATTCTCCCTGCCATCTCAAAGATCATTGAAAAATGGGTGTGTAGCCAGCTTTCAATCTTTTTAGAGTCTAATAAATTGCTCCCAGCTGTTCAGTCGGGGTTTAGAACATGCCATGGAACGGCGACAGCGCTAACAGCAGTAACAGATGATATATTTGCGGCATCTGATAGGGGCGAGGGTACTATCCTGACTCTTCTTGACTTCTCTAGAGCATTTGACTGTGTAGATGTAGAACTAATGGTAGCAAAGTTACATTACTTTGGGTTAGATTCAAAAGCATGCAATTGGTTTGAGTCATTCTTAAATGGTAGGAAGCAATATGTTGTTATGGAGGAAGATGGGTTGAGTCCCCTTCTGTCCCGAGTAGCATCGGTTCCACGCGGCACTCCTCAAGGATCAAGCCTCAGCCCGTTGTTATTTATAATCTATACTTCGGACATCATGCAGAGTATTCGACACTGCAGCGCTCATCTCTATGCTGATGACACGCAAGTGTATTATCACTTTAACCCGGACTGTACAGAGCAAGCAGTGGAGGCAGTCAACCATGACTTGGCTTCGATTTTGGAGTGGTCAGAGGAGAACAGGCTTACTCTTAACCCTAAAAAGACCAAATTCATGGTTCTTGGTAGCAAGCATCAAAGGGCAAAGATAAATGGAAGAAGCATCAAATTAGAGTTAAATGGCGAACCTATTGAAAGCGTATCCAAAGTTAAAAATCTTGGTCTTTATTTAGATGAAGACTTAAGATACATAGAACACATAAATATAAAAATAAGAAATGCGTTCTACAAATTAAAGGTACTGTATGGTATTAGACGCTTCCTAACGGAGAAAATTCGCCTAGTACTTGTGGAATCTCTCGTTTTGTCATCATTTAATTATTGTGATTCCGTGTATGGCCCAAGACTTTTTAAAAAAACAGAAAGTGCAATACAACGAGTACAAAATGCCTGCATTAGATTTTGCTTTGACCTTCCGAGACGAAGCCACATTACTCCGGTTTTAAGTAGTCACAATATTTTGGATATGACATCACGGAGAAAATTACACCTCACTATGCTGGTACATAGAATATTATGTACAGGAAAACCACCTTATCTCCATGAGAGACTGGTTTGGCGTACAGACAAAAACACGACGCGACCACAGTACAGAAGAAGGCTCGCAATACCAATTCACGAAAAGGCTGGTTTCAGAGGTTCCTTCCGATTTGCTGCTGCAAAAATATGGAATGACCTCCCTCCTCCTTTTCGTGAATTGAATCAAAAAAGTCACATAGCAATTAAATTTAAATTCAGAGATTTTTATTTAAATGTTCAAAAAGAGGCAGCAAAATCTAAATTTATTGGGGTAAGTTAACTGTCATCCGTTAGGTATTTACTTTTAATTATTTTTTGTTTTGTTTTTCTGTTCTGTATGTATTACTAATTATTTTAATTTTATAATTCCCTAATAGCAATATCCTTTTTAATTCTTTCATTTTTAAATAAATTTAATTTAATCTAGCTCTTATAATCAATTATAGTTAGCGCAACGGGCGACGCGACGCGTTTTTTTATAGAATTCATTCGAGAAAGGCGCAAACTGAAAATCAGCGTTGGGCATTGTTGCCTATGCCTGACATTGCTGAGTTTGTGACCTATTGTTTATTGCTAGTTTTAAAGTAGTTGTAATGCAAATGTATTGTTCCTTGTTATTATTTCTACCTATGTATAATTTTTTATGTCTAGCAATAATGTTAACAATAAAGTCATTTGAATTTGAATTGAATTTGAATTTAGATATCACGATCGGGATGATTTCAGTGGACTCCACGTGCCACATGGCGGTAACCTTGTGAGCGAGATCCAGATACTTTCGCTTTTTCTCCGTCTCAGCTCTCACGAGGTTCTCGTCATAAGGGATAGTGATGTCCACTAAAAACACCCGCGACTGTGCCCGGTTCATCACCACGATATCAGGCTTGTTAGCCAAGATAGTCCTGTCCGTGATGATTGACCGGTCCCAATAGAGTCGGACGCCGCCGCGCTCGAGGACAGGAACCGGTGTGTACCTATAATAGGCCACCCTCTCATCCAAGAGTCCGTACTTCAGAGCAAGCTCTTGGTGCAGGATTTTGGCTGCTTGGTTGTGCCTGTGCAAATACTCAGTGTTGGCAAGCGCAGAACACCCCGAAAGCACATGTCTGAGTGACTCACCGGGATGGCGACAGGCTCGACAAATGTCGTGAGTGCCATCCTTCAGAATGTACTTTCGGTAGTTCCGCGTCTTAACCACCTGATCCTGTATTGCACAGACAAAACCCTCGGTTTCCCCAAAGAGGTCACCGAAACGCAGCCACTGCACGGACGCTTTTCTATCCACGTGAGGCTCATGAAGAGCCTTAAAAAAGCGTCCGTGCAGCTCCTTCCCCTTCCATACGGACTCCCGATCAGAGGCGCTAAGCACAACCGGTCCCTGCCACTCGGCGTTGGCCAAAGATAGGAGGGTAAGTTCTTTATCACATTCTATGACTTCCCGATGCACTGCAGACTCCCTTTTCGTCTCAAAGTATGCCCTGAGGCTGGATATCTCCCGATTGTGCATGGTCTTGACGTTGAGCATGGCTCGACCACCACACTTTCGGGGGACATACAGCCTCATGACAGAAGATTTCGGGTGATGCATGCGATGGGTAGTCATAGTTGTGCGGACTTTCCTATCCAGGGCATCTAGCTCGGTTTGAGTCCATCTGAGCACGCCAAAGGTGTACATGAGGACAGGCATGACCCAGCCGTTATAGGCTCGGACTTTATTGGCACCCGACAAATAACTCTTACAGATCTTTGCCAGGCGCCTAAAAAAGACCTCGCAAACTGACTGTTTCACGTCCGCCTCCTGAATCCCTAAAGATTGTGACATGCCCAGATACCGGTATGACTCAGCCTCGGAGAGGGTCTTGATGCTCGAAGGCTCGAGACTAATCTCGGCCGAGCGGGCGACCTGTCCCCTCTCCACATGCAGGACCGCACACTTGTCCACCCCAAGTTCCATTCTGATGGAATTGCTGAACTCAGTGGTTATGTTCAACAATTCCTGCAGACGGGAAGCACTGGGTGCCATCAGCTTGAGGTCATCCATGTAGAGAAGGTGAGGTACCTTCGGCCCCCCTCTCCGAAACTGAAAACCTGTCCCGGAACCCTCCAGCAGTGTGCTAAGGGGGTTCAGAGCCAGGCAAAACCAAAGTGGACTCAAACAATCGCCCTGAAAGATACCCCGCCTTATCCTGATTCGGTCATCCGCAGCCGCCAGCCGCTCGCCATGGAGACAAAGGATCGTGCTCCATTGCCCCATACATACTCCGAGGAAGTCTCGAACTGCACAATCAACTTTATACAGCTCGAGGACCCTCAAGAGCCATGAATGAGGCACCGAGTCGAACGCCTTTTTATAGTCAATCCAGGCGGCGGAAAAGTTCCGGCGGCTGCGTTTGACCAAATGGCCTGCGACGGAGTCGATGAGAAGGAGCTCCTTAGTACCGCGACTACCACCCCTACACCCGTTCTGAGCCCCAGACATGATCCCGTAATTGTCAACATGACGGGTAATTTTGGAGCTCAGAACGGATGTAAGTGTCTTATAGATGGTAGTAAGACACGTAATGGGGCGGTACTTAGACGGGTCAGCGGTATCTGTGGTCTTTGGAGCTAAATGAGTGATCCCGGTGGTGAAAAGGTTCGGGAGCGCCCTTTGCTCAAGAGCGCCTTGGAATTGTCGAGCCAAGGTCGCATGGCAAGCCGAGAAACCCTTTAGCCAGTAGTGGTGCAGTCCGTCAGGCCCCGGACTTTTCCAGTTCGGGGTCCGCCTTACCGCACCAGCTACATCCTCCGCGGAGATGGCAACCGGGTTCATCGGCTCTATCGAGGCACATGCTTCCTCTACCGCCGCAATCCAAGGGCCCTCTTCATGCTCCACCTCTGTCGACCAGACACTGCGCCAGAAAGCTACTAGGTCAGCCGTGTCGGGTCGCTGAAGGGTGGAGCAGACCGCTGGGCACTCCAGCTTTTTGTAGAACCTCTTCTGATCACTCACGAAGAGGCGATTTTGCTGAAATCGCTCAACTCTTTCCGAGTACCGCCGAATGCGGTTCCCCCATGCAGCGATTTTCTGCTTCAGGTCGTCGATGCGCTCCGTTAGTTTTTGAGCTATATCGGGCTGGTCTAGGCGAACCCCCAGCCCATTAAAAGCTATCCTAACAGAGCGCACAATCCTTGGCCTCGTGTTGCCCGACCTGAAGCTTTGCAGTCTGCCAATGAGGCCTCTGGCAAGGGTGATACGTCGTTCTATTCTCTTCTTCCAGGCAGGCTCTGCACTGGATCTAGCGGCACACCGTCCAGGTTTCTTGGCTTTGACTCCAATAAAACGATGGACGGCTAAGGCAGCGCCGAAGAGAATAGAAGCCGTATCATCCAGACCAGTGCTGCTCTCAAGATGTTGTGGCAGCATTTGGTTAATGGCCTCAATGACATCCCGCGTCGCTACATTTAACGAGAGCCGGGAGAGCCGCGGACGTTCCTCTAGAGGAGCAATTCGGATTTCAGCAATCGTCTCTTCTAAAATCCTTCTCATCCGCTCTAAATCCAGGGCGACTGTTTCCTCAGTGGCCTCCTCCACGGGCAAATCTTGAGAAACGGTCTCGGTCTCTTCGCGGACAGGGGCCGCAGGAGACACGATTTGCACCGTGGTTAAGGTTGTCACATCAGGAACAGCCTCACGTCGTAATCGTTCGAGCTCGGCAGCGCTGAAGATGTTAGAGCGCATTATGTACCGGGCCCGATCTGCCAGGTTTTGTTCCGTGACAGCAAGTTGCGGCTCAAGCAGCAGAAACTCATGGTACATTGCTGCTCGGTAGCCAGTCCGTCCGGTTTCCCCCCCTGTGGCCCTGAAGTACGCTCGCATGACGTTTTCGTTCATTGGGACAGTCCATTTCATGCGGCGTACTCCACCAGCGGCGGGCACCGAAGATTGGGTCCTAGAGGACCCTGTCGGAGCCAAGCCATCTGGTGGGGATGATGGAGTTGCCGGCTGGCTAGATGTTATTACCAGCCGGCTATTGGTGTGGCTGGCGGACCGCATGCTGCCACGTCCAGCGCCAGCCCCAGACGCGCCCTGGCGCCCCCCAGGCAGCGACCCTATGTGCGCATTCATTATTATTATTATTATTATTTCTAATGGCATAACAACGTTTGCTCGGCCAGTACAAATTAATAAATAATAAAGTATTTTTTTAATAATTTTCATGCAATTGTGACACATCCTTTGCTCATAATATATGGCACTTAGATGACATGGTTATGTTTGTTTATAATGTTCTATTTAACATTTTAATGGGATGCGTAATGTCTTTGTAACAGAGATAATTATTTCGATGAGTCATTTGAATTCTTTGGACATATCATGGGACACTTGGAATAATAACACAATAATAGCATTAGGATCTAAGATTACACAACTGAGGTAGGTATGTATGTACTAACATAAATACTTTCAAGGCCACTCTGAAATACGCGTCTTTGCTGGTAGCCACAGCCGAAGCCTCCCACCAGACCAGACCTGAGCCTATTTAGAAATTATAAAATTCCAAAGTGGGCCGTGGCGGGAATCGAATCCGCGACCCCCCACTCGCATCCGAGCGCGCCGCCATTGCGCCAGGGAGGTCAAATTATTTTAAAAAGGTAATTCTAGACAAGATCTTTTTTCCAGTGCATTCTCCTATTATGTTAATTGACTAAAATTGACGGTATGTAGCAAAGTAGATTGTTTACGAAATTGATTGATTCCAATAGTCAAATCATTTATTTTAAAGGTTCATGGAATAAGTATACCTACTAATATGAAATTGGGTTCAGTTAATAACATTAGATCAAATTGTAATGCTCCTAACCTTTCCGAGCAATCAACATTACCATATACAAAATATTTACATGAACTCTACCTAACGTGTATTCATTTCTGATCTAATCATATCAAGATTATCATGTTTATCAAAATCCTAAAGAAACAGATTTAATATAACCCTAGTAATAAATCGGTCAAGTGCGAGTCAGGCTCGTGCACCGAGGGTTCCGCACCACCAACAGTTGATATAATGCCCTCTGTGATGACCACGAGAAAACGATGCAGTTATCAACAACCTGTCCCTAGATTGTGTAAGAAAAACGTATTTATTCTTATCGTCATCGTTTCCAAATTCTGCCCGCTGATTGGTTCCCTAATTTACGCCAGCCAATCGGGGGACAGAATTCGCTAACGAATACGATAACAATGAATATATTTCTCTTAAGCAATCAGACTTCTGTTCTGTAAAGATACCCAGAGACAAAATCATTTTTATAAAAAAAAAAAACTTTTTCTTTACTTCTGCTATAAGATCTTGCTAAGTCCTGTCTTTCATGATTTTGGGACTAAGGGAACGCTGTTGTAACGACACTTTTTGCTATTGTAAATCGTGTGGCGTGCACATGTTTCTCTGTCTTATATCCTTCACTAATTAATCGAAAGGAACTTCGTTCCATCCGGGTGTTCCTTGACACCTCTCTCTTTTGAGTACGTAACTTTTCATAAGGTTGAGTTAGAAGGTTGAATTATATCTGGTATTTCAACTTGTTGGCTGTACTGGTTTCTAAGAAAAAGGCTCTTAAGCGGCGAACGGAGGAACAACCAAGTGATCATTACTAAAGATAGGTTTTCCTCATTTGAGGCACGGAACCCTAAAAGTGCATCTTTATCAGAACTAAAAACTGCTATGATTTTAGAATTACTGGATCGATTTTCATGAAACGTATCTCAGAAACATATTAGATTAGATTGTTCTTGAAAATTGATTCATCTCTTTTTTGGGAGCAACGATGTCACAAGCAGACAAACTAAAATAAATATAACCAATACACTAAACACTTAATATTACTAACTTAGCCAAATATTCTAGCTAAACCCCTATCTTACGTTATGGTAAAAAGTGAGATATAAAAAATCTAAAACCCATGCAACTGAAAGCTTTATATTATTCATAACAGTAGATTATTTAAGTAGTTTTGACGACCGAATGGCGTAGTGGTAGCGAACCTGCTGTCTGCGCCGGAGGTCGTGGGTTTGATTCCCACTACTGGTAAATATTTGTGTGATGAGCATGAATGTTTTCCAGTGTCTGGGTGTTTTTCAATATATTGTATTGTATATGTATATTAGTATGTATGTATATTTATCAGTTATCTAGTACGATAACACTAGCTATCGCTTACTTTGGGGCTAGATTACGATGTGTAAAATGTCCCGTATATATTTATTTAATGGGTTAGATAAATTAATTTTACTTATTACAGCATATTAATAAATTGTTTAAAATATTTCACAGTCCACCTTTTAGACAGGTGTAGGCGAAACATTTTAATTTTACGATACATCATTTTATTAATACCTTGACGCAACTTAAAGTTCAAAACGCACATCCTTCAAAACAAATGATCAAATCAACAAACAGTAACCAAACTTATTATAATTATAATCAAAACGCATAGGTACAATCAATGGCTCAACTCCTCTGATGGACATGGTTAGAATTGCGGAAATGTTAGCCAATTTCCGAAGATATTATCATACATTCATAACCTAGAACACGCTAGTATAATTCATCATTATTTAAATTAACATTAAATCTTTAAGAGTAACAATTTTTTTAGCGCTAGATTCCGCCTAATAACTTCCGTATTTATAGGTATAGTAGCTTCTTTTAACTATATCTTGTTTCTTATCTTATTGATGTGGTTAATTGCTGATCTACCTGTCGAAGTTGAGTTGAATTGCATTCACGCTAATCAGCGGGGCTAGACAAAGTCACAGTTGTTTGGCGTTAACGCTAGTCGACAAAAATGTATGGAAAAAACAAATGACTGTAGTAAAACCACGATAATAATTACTAAACACGCTGTGTTTGATACTGTCGGCTGTCAATTGTCAAGCGAAGTACGCTAAAGTTATCTACAAGGTCCGCGAGAACGCCAGCGAGCGTTCAAGTTGTCGTAGTTAATTATCAAAAACAGCGTGTTTAGTACTATTATTATCGTGGTTTTTCTATAGTCATTTGTTTTGTCCATACATTTTTGTCGACTAGCGTTAACGCTAAACGACTGTGACTTTGTTTAGCTCCGCAGATATACGTCGATTATTGTCTTGCTACTTACCACTTGTACCACCTTCAATAACATTTATACAAGAAAACGCAGGAGACGAGTTTAACGACGACGGCCTCCCTGGCGAAGTGGCGGCGCGCTCAGATTCGAGTGGGGGGTCGCGGGTTCGATTCCCGCCCCGGGCCACTTTGGAATTTTACAATTTCTAAATTGGCTCAGGTCTGGTCTGGTGAGAGGCCTTAGCCGTGGCTAGTTACCACCACCCTACCAGCAGAGAAGCACCGCCAAGCGATTTAGCGTTCCGGTGCGATGCTTGTAGAAACCGTTGGGGTAAATTTACTTACCCTCCCAAGTTAGTATAGCATCATCACTTACCATCAGGTGAGATCGCAGTCAAGTACTAACTTGTACAGAGTAAAAAAAAAATTTTTCTTCCCTAGGTATTTTGAGTGGCCTTGAAAGTAAGTACCCTTCCCAGTTAGTACGATAACATCTTAGGCTGCATTATCACTTACCATCATCGCATCGCATTATACCACCTATCGCATTATAGTATTAAGTAATTTTTGCAAAGACATTGATGGTCGATCACTCATCGCTTAACCACAACGATTAAACAATAACCTTTGAACAAAACGAGATGAGTAAGGACCGAAGAAGTCAAGCAAAGGCATTCACTTAATGAAGAGTCGTGAGAACGATCTTTAGTTAGAGTACTCGTATGGAGGTACATAAGTATTGTATGACATATTACTTAGTTGCGGCAACATCTAAGGCTTAGCGTTGGTAAATTATATTTTATTGTTATAAAAGTTTTTCAAGATACCTAGTTGAAAGTTTGACATTAATAGCCGTAACTTTGGATTACCTAACCCGTAGCTTTACCCCAAACGTTGTCGCTAATACACTTTCGGTCTTACTCGTATCTTTAAACATTTAAGAAAGTTTTAAAATTTCTACAAAATTTCTCAATTTTTTAAATCTCTACATGGTTATAGACATTTGGTAGTTTCAGGGTGACTTCTCTTTGTTCTATTCCTGAATGAAAGACTGTATTATTATAATTATTTATTAGTACTAGGCATACAGATTTACAAACTAGTGATCCGTTATTGTTCCGTTATCGGTTTGTCTAAAAATTGTCGCAAGATACGTAATAAAGGGCAAAGTAATGAATGCAACAAACCAATCAGTGTCACAAAACCGTTTTCAGTTTTTAGGCGGTTTACACAGTCCATTGTCCACAGATTTATGAAATGACATCGGATATCCACCGTTTCACAATAAGAGGCCATTGTTTTAGGTTTACAGCGATATTTTATATGGACACGCCCTTGAATCCGCTTTACAAGATACCTACGTTATTTGCGTGTAATATTGATGTTTGTGTAAATTCCCACCTTATTGGATAAGGATTGTAAATTATCCCAATTTATATTTTCCTAACCGTGAAATATTTATCATTATTTATATTATTCAATTATTTTGCTGATTCTTCATAAGGGTCCGTGAACTAGGCCTGAAATAAATAATGCATTTATTTGATACAAGTCGAGGCTCCACCCGCCTAAATTTTGGGTTTTCGCTCATCCCATAGGAACGATGGATTTTTCCGGGATAAAAAGTAGCCTATGTGTTAATCAGTGTTATAAGCTATCTCTATTTCAAATTCCAGCCAAATCGGTTTGGTAGTAACAAAAATCCATCCATACTTACAAACTCTCGCGTTTATAATATTATACATTTTCCATTCGTTTGTTTTCTCTTTGACACATGAAATAAATATAGCAATAGCGAGGGACAAAGATACCACTTTACCTTTATCTCTCTCTCTAGTCCCTCGCTAGCTATATCTGTTTCATGTGATTTCATGTGTCAAAGAGAAAATAAAAGAATGGAAAGAGTAGATACAGTAAGATTTGACAAATAAAACACTGCAAATTGTTCAAGTGCAAGTTGTCCCGGTAACAATTTTGTATATATTTGTATTAATAATAATATGTTTGCTATAATATGTGTTAAAGTAGCTAGGTTTGCTAAAGGTTCTAATGAATTTATTTTTGTAGAAGCCGTATTTAAGCAATTTTAAATGAAGTTTTATTTAAAAACTATAAAGACAATTACTTTCAAATTTACACTTCATGTATTTTGGGTCTTTAATGTAAAATTGCTTAGAACCAGAAACACGATTGGATAAAATTTTCTCGATAGAAAGTTCTGCCAAAAGTTGCTCTAAAATCTCAGTTTTTCTAGTTTTTATCGGAAACTACATTGGATGTCATTGTAATTTTTGTTTTAAAGTGTCGGTAATAATAATATCCAAAAACGCTTAGAAACAGATTTTTGATAACTAGCTTAGTTTTTTAATAATTAGGTAAAAGGTCGTTTTTCTGTTATATACTTCCGCGACGCTGCATATCCCACCTACCAACGTATCCGTGAGAATGAGAAAGACCAAAATAAATTCAATAAATTCCCTTAAGGCCTTTGTATACAGATAACGATAAAGTCACGTGCAGGATTCAATTAATTACACTACTTTGTTAATGAACGGCTCGTTTGCACTTGACCACGATTTCTAGTGTCATTGCAGCAGTGACGTAATATACCAGTATAATCTCTACTACTCTACGTTAAATATTCGTTTTAAAACTAGTAATCTGGTATATACCATGCGTATAAAAATGGATTTTATTCGGTACAATTTGACGACCTCCCTGGCCCAGTGGCGGCGCGCTCGGATTCGAGAGGGAGGTGGCCGGGTCGATCTACTTTGGAATTTTATAATTTCTAAAATGGCTCAGGTCTGTTAGTTACCACCCTAACAGCAAATACGCAATTTAAACATCATGTATTTTGGATCTTTAATCTGAATTCTCTTCGGGGCAGGAACACGATTGGACAAAAAAATCGCGATAGAAAGTTTTCTAAAATGTTGCTTCAAGATCACCATTTTTTAGCGGGAACTACAATGAATGTGGATGGAATTTCCAAAAACGTTCATAAATAAATTTTTGATATCTGGTTTAGTTTTGAACGTTGTTTTTCTGTGGTATTTTCGCACAATTTTAGCTGTCGCACCTACCGACGTAATCATTAGAATGATAAGGATAGAACTTGTGCTTTAACAATTAGCCTATAAACACTCTAAATAAATAAATAACTGTATCAAATTGATATTACTTATTATTGTTATCGATTAACGTAACTTTATAAAATAATCGGCCATTGTTGAAATGCTACCTGTCAGCCTGTGATACACGATCCTCTAGACCCGAAAGGTCAATAATATTACCTACTGCATGCATGAATTAATGTTTTCGTAATATTACGTAAAGTATAGTAGGTACTATAAATTTTACTACATACTTTAAAATCTATATACAACTTAATTTTATTTTATTTTTATTTATAGCAACATTGTTATTTGTTCAATTTAAGGTAAAAATTAGAATTTTTTTTCCTTTTATGCCATTCATATGAGTTTTCTACAATAATTAGTTCTTCCGTTATTTTTGAAAGGAGGTTTGAAATAATATAATGTGATAACATATGATGCAATTGACCTAACGTTTTCACACAGGTTTTCTTAGCAGAAAGTTCTAAATTGCAATTCAATTCATGTAATATAATAAAAACGTAAAATCATCACTAAACGTTAATTTCAAAAGCAAGTCTGTCTAACGTAGTTCTGCCAAAGACCTAAGAAAAAACACACACAATAGAATATTAAACGTTTGCGCCTTATCAAATAACAAGAGCACTATTCTGTTTCACCATCAAATTAGTTTTAATAATTTAAACATAGAGGTCCAAGAGTCCGCAGGCGACTTCAATTACAGTGCGGCAATAAATTGACCGTGCTCTGTCAAAGTTCGCTTATCCGAGCCACCGCTACACAATTTTTCACGCACACTAGCATCCGCGCAACATACAAATTTCAAATTGACACACTCACATTACAAGAAAAAGTTGCCGCACTCTCGGAGCTGTCGTTGTACGTTGGGCTCTATCTAGTCCAACCAAATCTATGATCTAGTCGGAGCGCGAGCGACGACCTATTGTAAATCTATGAATTTATATACTTATATATTTTTAATATTCTTTTTCATAC
Source organism: Coenonympha arcania (assembly GCA_036785405.1). Classification (NCBI taxonomy): domain Eukaryota; kingdom Metazoa; phylum Arthropoda; class Insecta; order Lepidoptera; family Nymphalidae; genus Coenonympha; species Coenonympha arcania. The sequence goes on along the minus strand of JAWDAA010000030.1, from coordinate 6,676,574 downwards.
CACTATGTATATCTTCTTCTTGTTAATTGTATATTTGCATATGCACCACATTAATAAATAATCAATTTTACCTCGAATATAATTCAAATTAACTTTTAAATTTAAAGTATATCGGTATAATGAACAAAACACAATAAACCTTGAGATATAATAGCAAATCAACTGAATATTTTTATTTCAAGACGCCGTCGACAAGGTATTTTAATTAATATGCAAAATGGTAATTTAAAGTGTAGAACGGGTCGCATCATCTGATAACCTTGACATATGTTAAATTTATGACATATCAACGTGTTTTTACATAATACAATTATTGTCTCATTTTACGCGGATGTGGGCGTAAATTATTAGATTTTACAGAAATTTACCACAGCTTTACTTGCCTAAGATTTTCTTAATTTATAAATGTAGAATCAAAAATATTGTTAAGAGCCGGGGATCGGGATTGGAATGACAAGTCGATGTCGTAGAATAGGTGCCTTTATTCGAAGTCCGATATAATGGCTCACAGGCCGTAGCACCTTGACGAGCAACATTAAGACAGTCTTTGGTCCCCCTTCAGCTCCTCGCGAACTTCGGTGTGCCTAGGAGTACGAGCACCACTGACTAAACGAAGACTCCACTAGTACTACACCACAACTAGTACTAAATCACTTGACTTCTTCTTCCCTCACTTCGAGTCGCTATTGTATCGCGGACTTGAGTCTATTGAACCTGATGACTTGACTGACTGCTTGATCCTGAAAACTTATTGCTCTGTGTTCATCTACTCTCTGACAGTTTGCATCTTGTTCTAAAATATAGGAATTTTTAATTCTTCTATTTCTAAAGACACTATTGCCATCTATTATCGAGTAGTCGAAAGCTCTCTCTCCATTGTCAAATTCTATTATTAAGCTAGGGACACACGATCATCGTTTCCGACCTCGACATCGTAGGTCGTGACAATATGTATCCTTATTGCATTAAAGAAAGAACTCTTTCTGTGATCAACGGTGATTTCTTTATCCTTTTTTCAGTCAGTGGATACGGAACAGATGTTTGCGAATGTCCTAATATAATCCGATCTACAAATTGATCACGATGACATATCATTCATATACATCTTTAATTTCGTTCTACAAGCATAGGTACCAAAATTAATCGTAGAAGTAGAATAGATAAATCGCATGACTGTTAGATATTTGATTAAAATTTCGGTTAATTTATGTGTTTGTAAGCTTTTTGCGTAATTGCATGTAGAGTTTTAATACCTAAAGTTTTAATGTTTTTATTATTAACTTTTTTTTAATTTATTGAGATAAGAACCGCATTATATTTGGCATACATCTTGTTTTATTTTATTTAGTCCGCAATAATTATTACCCACGACGGAACGGAGTACGGGTATATGAGTTTAGGGTGAGAGACCGTTTGTACATTACTCTATTAAAAAGATTTTATGTTTGTTTGTATGTTAAATTGTTCACAAAAACCAATAATGCAAAAATATTTTTGTTTGTTTGTTTGTTTGTTTGTTTGTTTGTTTTTTTTGTTTGTGCACATCAATGTTCCCATTTATTTCAAAAACGGCTTGACCGATTTAGATGCGGTTTTCTGTATAATGTTTGGTGTTCAGCGTCAATGGTTCTTAGATAGTTGTTACGAACATCGATCACCAGGGGGCGCCATAAAATACATTTATATTGCAAACGAATGTTCCCATTTATTTCAAAAACGGCTTGACCGATTTAGATGCAGTTTTCTGTATAATGTTTGGTATTCATTGGCGATGGTTCTTAGATAGTTGTTACGAACATCGATCACCAGGGGGCGCCATAAAAAACATTTACAGTGCAAACGAATGTTCTCAATTATTACAAAAACGACTGAACCGATTTGGATACAGTTTTGTATAAAATATAAGTGAGTCATTGGCAATGGTTCTTAAATAATTTTTCTTGTGATTGAACAGCAGGGGGCGCCACAATAAACGTCTCTTTATGACTTGGAAGGGATGATGCCTTCAAACGCTGCTAGAGGAGCTAATGGCTAGTTTGAAGATTAATTTTCATTTTTTAATAATAATATAATTTGAATTACATTAATATATTAATCGCAAAACTATAAAACAAGTGGAAAATTAAAAAAATTTAAAACACCCACGACTTTTGCAGACTTGTAATTGAAAAAGGATTAAATAATTTTTTTGAAACTCCCCGACTAAAGGAAAGTAAGAACTAAGAACCTATCAGTATAATTACAAATCCAAGAAAATCCGTCGGAGCTGCCATTGCTATTTTCGTTTCCAATATCAATTAATGTAATTACTAATTAGTAAGTATTGATAAACTGCCGGTATATGATAAGTATAAAGAAATTGAATTAGTCATCAACTGGTAAACAGCACCATCAACACTAGGCAAAACACAGCAGCTCCGGCGGATTTTCTTGGATTTGTAATTATACTGATAGTTTCTTAGTTCTTACTTTCCTTTAGTCGGGGAGTTTCAAAAAAATTATTTAATCCTTTTTCAATTACAAGTCTGCAAAAGTCGTGGGTGTTTTAAAATTTTTTAATTTTCCACTTGTGTAAACTTGTTTTTAATTAATATATTTGATGAAATAACATAAATATGCATTTTTATGTACAAAATAAATACCTGGTATTTATATGTGTCTAATTATTTAAAATGAAGGAATAAATTAAGATCCAAGGTCAAAGAAAAAAATAATAGTGAAATTTCTCATACATAATTTGAATTTCAAATAATGTATACATCCAAACTCGTGACTAAAATATTTGTTTTTATAAGACGTTTTTACATTTCGTATGGAAATGCTAATTATATTATAATTCTTATAAAGAAGCATTAGTTAAATCATAAAACCAAAAAACTTGATTTTGTTACCACGCGGGTTAATAATAATTATTTTTTTACAGAATGAAAAATACCTACTAGATATAAATAATAATGTGTAAAATATCAATAAATAAAATTTGTAGACATATTTTATACTGTTCTTACTATTGTTGAGTGAAATTATTCAATTAAAATGATATTTACAAAGAAAATACAATAAATTACCTACAATCAATTCTGACTGACTGGCTCAAAAAAATCGTCGTATCATGCTGAATTTAATTTTGCCTTTTTTTAATTTTTTTCTAATACTCCAACATTAATTATTTATTACAGGGATTAATTATTTATTAATATTAAATTTTAATATTTACAAAATATATAATATAACACCATCCATACAATTGTCTTTCTTACTCTAACGAATACGTTGGTGAGTGCGATATGCAGCGTCGCGGAAGAATATAACAGAAAAATAACTGGACAAGTGCGAGTCGGACTCGCGCTCTGAGGGTTCCGTACCTACTACTACCGGAGGAATAAAACCATAAAAACCACTTTTCTTGAACCGCGTAACCAACTTATTCAACATTAAACAACTTCACCGGGAGTTAAATACGTGCAACGCCTTCTGTTGTCATCAAAGTTAAACAAAATATTAGACTTGTTGAATATCAATTCAACACGTATTAAAAAAACTACTCACTAGATCTCGTTCAAACCAATTTTCGGTGGAAGTTTGCATGGTAATGTACATCATATATTTTTTTTAGTTTTATCATACTCTTATTTTAGAAGTTACAGGGGGGGGGACACACATTTTACCACTTTGGAAGTGTCTCTCGCGCAAGCTATTCATTTTAGAAAAAAATGATATTAGAAACCTTAGTATCATTTTTGAAGACCTATCCATAGATACCCCACCCACACATATGGGTTTGATGAAAAAAAAATTTTTGAGTGTCAGTTCTAAGTATGGGGCACCCCCAAAATTTATTACTTTTTTTTAAATTTTGTGTAAAAACCATATTGCGGTTCACAGAATACATCTTCTTACCAAGTTTCAACAGTATAGCTCTTATAGTTTCGGAAAAAAGTGGCTGTGACATACGGACGGACAGACGGACAGACGGACAGACAGACATGACGAATTTATAAGGGTTCCGTTTTTTGCCATTCGGCTACGGAACCCTAAAAATGATGTTATACTTAATTGCTATAAAACTAAACCAATTACCAGAAATCCGTTTCTGAGCGATTCTGGATATTATTATTGACACTTTAAAATGAAAATTATAATAACATCCATTGTAGGTTCTGATAAAAATTAAAAAAAAAATTTGGAACAACTTTTGGGACTTTCTATTGAGATATCCAATTGTATTTATAGTTTTTAAACTGCAGGTCACTAAAAATCGCTTAAATACACCGTTAACGCCGTCAAATAAGTTATTATACTATAAGTACGCCATACAACTAGCTAACCTAACTATATGCTAGGGTTTTCTGCAATTCAATCTCTAAGGGTGGAAAATAGGTGATAAGACTGAAGCTTCCTGGAGACAGTAGCGCGCGCTCGGATCCGAGCGGGAGCTCGCGGGTTCGATTCCCGCCAAGAACCTACTTAGAAAATATTTTCTAAATTGGCTCAAGTCTGGTCTGAAGGCTTCGGCCGTGGCTACATAGATAGACATCCAGCAAAGACCCAAACGATTAAGCATTCCAGCGCGATGCTGTATAGAAATCGGTAGGGATGAGTACCGTCCAAGTCACAGATTACGGAATTTTCCGTAATCTGTGGTCCAAGTACTATAAAATTTTCGACTGCATCATAACTTACCATCAGGTGAGATCGCAGTCAAGTACTAACTTATAGTTTAAAATAACCGCGGGCGTCTACTAGTATAGGTCTACCTATTTTTAAGGTTCCGTACCAAAATGGTAAAATGGAACCCTTATGGTGCGACTTTCTCCGTCTGTCTGTCTGTCCGTCTGTCTGTCCGTCACACTCGATTATTTCAGTAACTACCGGAGCTATTGATATGAAATTTGGAATAGTTGTGTATATTAGTGGCCCAATGACACTGGAATAAAAAAAATGGAAATTATTTTTGTTCTTATTTAAAAAGGGGGGAAAATCGGAGGGTTGAAATTTAAAAGTGAGATAACTGTACTGTGTGGGGTATCACATGAAAGGGTTTACTTTGTACATTCTAAAACCGATTTTTAATTATTTTTATTCATGATAGTTTTTGATTTATCGGGGAAAATGTCTAAAAAAATACCATTCCCCCCCTTATCTCCGGAGTTTACCAATCGAAAAATCTCAAATAATTATGGTCAATAGGAATTTACGTATATTTTACAGGAAAACTATAGCCAATGCTCTAACTAGCATAGTTTTTTTGATATTAACAATAAATCTCTACAAACAAAGTTAGTTTTGCGGTTCATTAACAAAGGTAATTAAAACGCAAGTTCTTCTAAGTACTCGTCGTCAAATAAACATATTGGTTTTTGCCTGATTGTTTTGCTTCAGTACTTTTTGAGTACGGAACCCTCGGTGCGCGAGTCCGACTCGCACTTGGCCGGTTTTTTTTAAATAATATTATAACACGTTTTTGTTTCAAACTTAGTATTTCATTTTATATAGTTTACAATTATTACGGATTAGCAAACGGCTCGATCGTTTGAAGTCAAATATAAAACGTAAATATTACAACCTCAAAAGGTCATTAGCGTAATAAATTTTGTAATCACGAGAATCAGTATGTGATGAATTTTAATGTATATAAAATCTATTTACTATTGATATTATATAGTTCTAGGTGAAGCAGCTACGAGCATGTAAACTCATAAAAAGTTACGTATTTGTTTTGCAAGGGGTGAATATAGGGGTGCATCCCGTACTCCCGCCAGCACCCTTCAAAGAGTACCCTTCAACGAAACCTTTAACTATACTAAGTCCTATAAACAGACAGTTTATAGAGGGTTAGTTTAGGTTAGTTAATTATTTTCTCTCTTAGTGTTCGGAATGAGTTATTTTGAATTCAGAGTGAAGCAAAGAATTGTAAAGTAGAATCCTGAGCGTAGTGAGGTATTCAATATACAAAGTCCACGAACAAAATATTTTGTCACCGAATGACACACAACATTTTTCATCACAACGTATGACAAAACAAAACTACCTATACAACACAACTACACACAGACTAATACCTAGCATAAAGAGCCATTTCCCTTTGAAGTTGGTTAAAATGCCATTCAGTTATTCGACTTATGCAATGCAAGCATATTGTATCGTGTGATATAACGTGGATAATGAACTATTGACGAGTTGACGATTGAGTGATCTTTTTGTGCTTGTGATTTGTGAACTATGTTTATTATAGAGTTGCTGAATGTAGTACAGGATTGATTTATAATGCTAGTAGTAATATGCTGTAGTCTTGCTAATACTGATGAACGGCTCGACACGTTTTAATGAATTAATTCTGGGTCATTAAATTACTAGTTAATGCGATTTGGCTGTAACAAATATATCTTTGTGTGTGTTAGAGAGGGACCAGGGATGGTTTAGAAATGGCAAAACAACGTGTGTTGGTTCAGTTGGTCCGCAGTGGAGTAGGAGTATTGAGTTTATTTTTATACGAAGAAGGATTACAGATTGCTAGAATTAACCATAGAGGCTAACATCGGAGAAAGGGCGCGACAATATTGTTAATTTATTGGCCATAAAACATGAAAGAAATTATTGATAACTAGCAGTTAGCCTACATGAATTTCACGTTTTCACGCATCCCATGGTAACAATGGATTTTCCGGGACAAAAAACCAGGCTATAAATTATCTCCATTCCAAACAGCCAAATTAGTTCAGTCGTTGCAGTATGACTAAAGTCTAAAGACATTACACACATCGCAATCTAGCCCCAAAGTAAGTGATAGCTTGTGTTATGGGTACTAGATAACTGATCACTACAATATACTCGTACATACATAATTATATACATAAATATAATATATTGACTAAGTAACAAACTGTGTAATGTATTACAATACCTACATAAATAACAGTTAAGAAATTAAACCTACCTTATAGATTATTGCATTTAAAAATTTAGGTCATTTGTCTGTACAGCCAAACCGCAAGACTTAACTTGGCTATTTGTCAAATACATAATACATAGCGAAGACAAGTCACTCACAAGACAAACACAAGTTATGTCACACAGGTTTGTATATTCACCGCCATTGAAAGCGAAATGCTAGCGGAATCGATTATAGCGGACCACACTATCGTTATTTTTATATAAAAAAATTATTGTCTAAAAAATAAAATAAAGAAGTGATAAATATTCAATAACAAAGCTAGAACATAATTATAAGACCTTAAAAGAATAATAGAACACAAAATAAAAACGCGTAAATCTAGTATGTTCTAAAACGAGCTTGGCTACGATTATTTAAAATGCCAAGCAATGTTGAAGTCTATGTAAGAGCACATTTGCCGAAAATTGTTTATTCACAGATGATCTTCTTCAAGGCATATTAATAAGTAGCAAGAAATAAAATATGATTCCGGAAGGACATATTTTCACAATAAGTAAAATAAGGCGCCTTATATTATTTATAAGACGGTGTTTTTCAAAGATATCCGTCGATAATAACCGTTTAGTGAATGTATATTAGAATGTGGGTTGTTATCCAGATTTTTGCCTAACAATTGGGTATATTTTGACTCTAATTTTTTATTATAAATGAGGATAAAAATAATGATGTAAACTGAAAAAACTAATTAAATTGATCAAATCAGAAAAAAGTTATAATCTATTTAAATATTTCTGATTAGAGCGAGATACCTAGCGACATTGAACTGTGACGCTTACCTTACTAATGTAGAGAGTATTTATATTCTTTGTGCCATAGTAATAATCTGTGTGCACTAGTAGAGCTGTGCGGCTTCATACAAATTTTCGTTTTGCGAGAAAGGGATAGAAGACCCTCCCACTCCAAAATTAAAATGCCTGAACTTTGTAAATCTTTGTTGGTTTTTAATATTTTAGTTTTCAGTCTAAGTCATTATTTTTATCCTAGTTAATAAAAAGTATTTTTATCAAATTCAAAAGTAGTGTAATACCCAGTTGACCGATATTGGCCGTGAGTTAGCGCAATGACTGACGAACGAATGATAAACCGTTGTAGTATTGTCATTTGCGTCTACAGCTTCAAAGTCACGACAGTCTTACATCTGGGTGCAGCCTTACGGAAACAGCATATCTATCGATTGTATGTCACGATCGAACCTGACGGTCGATCACCAGAGAAAGCTCTTCATCGTGAGAAGCGGGAGACGATCTATTATAGTCTTTAGTCTATACTGAACTAATATAATAATGAGCTTCCTTATTTGAACACAATAGTAGCTATAATAATACAAGCTTTGATTTACATACATTTCTATTCACGTTTAAATGCGTCTAATGTTTGTTTACTAGTTTATTGGCTTATCTTTGTTAAGATAAACAACTGAAGCAATGAGGATGTCTCCCCTACCCACTAGACCATTAGGTGAGATGCAGTTACACCTAATGTTCTAGTGGGTATGGTAAGTGGTAGAGGTAGACCATTAGGTGAGATGCAGTTACACCTAATGTTCTAGTGGGTATGGTAAGTGGTAGAGGTAGACCATTAGGTGAGACTGCATCTCACCTAATGGTAAGTGATTATGCCGCCTTAGCTGTATCGTGATAACTTGTTAACTAAGTACCTAAGTCGTTTATTTTCTTAAAAACTTGGTTATACCAGATGTGATGTTTATTTGCACAGATGAAACAGTACAATTCCTATATAATGTCGAATTTTTTAAACCACATACGGGTAGATATGCAAATTTTACAATTAAGTTACTTTACAGCTTTTAAGTAAGGTAGTAAGTAACCCCTAATGGTTTCTACACAGGATTGCGTTGGAACACTAAATTGAAAAAAAATAAACACTAAATTGCTTGGCGGTGCGTCTTTAATTATAGGGTGGTATTTGGTAGCCAGACGAGGCCAAAGAGTCCCACTATACCAGCAAATTTAAGAATTACAAAATTTCAATGTGGCCAGTTGCGGGAATCGAACCTGCGACCTCTCGCACGAATCCGAATGAGAATGTAATCTTATTTTCTCTTTTATAGACAGTTCTATGTTACAACTATTTTAAAGAGTTTGAGCGATGGCTTGTCTTGTAATGACGATGTTTAAGTGAAAATACTGTCTAACACGGATAGTAATACGTAATTGGTGCGAGCAGAAATGCAGCTACTACGGCCATGTACGATGTTCCGGGGTCGCTAGATATTCCCAGTAATAAAATTTCACAATTTCCGTCCATATGTCTTGTTCTGATTTTATAATCAAACAAGAATCTATCAAGTCCAATGTGTGCTGCTTCGGAGAACTCTTGAACTTTTTTATTTGAATTCAAGGCTTTTTTTCAATTCAAGTTAGTACTTGACTGCGATCTCACCTGGTAGTAAGTGATGATGCAGTCTAAGATGTTATCGTACTAACTTGGAAGGGTAAGTGAATTTACCCCCAACGGTTGCTACACAGCATCGCACCGGAACGCTAAATCGCTTGGCCCTGCGTCTTTGCTGGTAGGGTGGTAACTAGCCACGGCCAAAGCCTCCCACCAGACCAGACCTGAGCCAATTTAGAAATTACTAGTAGGGCGCGTGGGGGCGCGGGCCACATGTGGCCCGCGTGCTGTCTTCCCCCCTATTTGCCTTACAACTTTAGTCCCTTCAACATTCCCCATACATTTTCTATGAAAAAAATAAATTCCGCCATTTTGAATTTTTTTTCTATCCACCCAATAGACCTTCGGGTCCTGATCACTTCTTTCCAAGAAACCGTTCTTCCATCTTTTATACTTTCCGAGATATCGACAAAATTCGAACGGCGGCCATTTTGAATCCGCCATTTTGAAATTTTTTCCAGCTCACTGCCAATTGGATGACATTCCGAATGACATTTGGTCGAGCATCCCCCACCTATCTTTGATACCCTGGCTGTGCTCTTCACTTGTCTCCGAAATCCTCACTCATCAGCTCTCTCCGTATTTTTCCTCCGAATGAATTTTGCCCTTCTATACGAAATGGTCATTGAAAAAAAAATTTTTCATACAAAATTGTTCAGGAGAGGTGATCAATCAGTGAGTGAATCAGCACAAGCAGCTATATATATATTAACTAGTAGGGCGCGTGAGGGCGCGGGCCACATGTGGCCCGCGTGCTGTCTTCCCGCCCATAAAAAATCCCTTCAACAGTCGCCATACATTTTGTATGAAAAAATAAATTCCGCCATTTTGTATTTTTTTTTCTAAACATCGAATAAAACTTCCGGTCCTGATCACTTCTTGTCAAGAAACCGTTCCTCCATCTTTTATACTCTTCGAGATATTAACGAAATTCGTTTGGCGGCCATTTTGAATCCGCCATTTTGAAAATTTTTTCAGCTCACTGCCAATTGGATGACGTTTCAAATGACATTTGGTCGAGTACCCTCCACCTATCTTCGATACCCTGGCTGTGCTCTTCACCCGTCTTCGAAATCCTCAATCATCAGCTCTCTCCATATTTTTGTTCTTAATGATTTTTTCCCTTCTATACGAAATGGTTATTGAAAAAAAATTTTTTCATACAAAATTGTTCAGGAGAGGTGATCAATGAGTCAGTGGCCAATCAGCACGAGTAGCTATATATATAGTAATAAAATCCCAAAGTGGCCCGTGGCGGGAATCGAACCCGCGACCTCCCACTCGAATCCGAGCGCGCCGCCACTGCGCCAGGGAGGTCGTCAAGACGTGAAGAAAAATGTTTGGATATTATTATTATAATTTATTCTGGGTGATTCAATCATTATTATTAATATTTCACAATTTAAACAAGTATTTTGGTAGAGCAGAAAAAAAGAAATCACATCGCTATTAATCTAACAAGTAACATTATGTTAATTTTTTACCTGATGAAAACTAGTTAAACTAGTAGAAATGTGTACAAAATTCATATTAAAGGGTATTATTTTTTAAAGTTTTTCACAATAGTCGTTACAAACATGGTTGGAGCTGCGATGTTATCTGACACATAATAAATCAGTCTATAATGTAATAGAATTTAAGTTTTTTTCTGCGTAGGAATGTTGGCATATGGAAAATTAATTATAATAATAATTAATTAAAGGTATTTTGTTCTAAAGTATGTCTTCTACTACTATTGGTTGGAGTAAATTTACGTTACCTTCCAAGTTAGTACGATAACATCTTAGGCTGCATCATCACTTACCATCAGGTGAGATCGCAGTCAAGTACTAACTTGTATATTGTAAGAAAAAACTATGATTTAGGAACCCTGGATTAATTTTATAATAAAACGGTATCCTACATGATTCCAGCTGTTCTGTTTTGAATTTGTGTTTTCATTTTGTAAGTTAGAGAATAAGAATTTTTATGTTATAAGGCCATCAGAGAACATGGATTTTTTGTTTTCAAAGATAATTTAGATTCTAGACCGTCTATAGTGATACTTTTTGTGATATTGGAAACTCAACTGATGATTTCTATAGATACTCAGATTAATTTCATTCATTTAAATTCATGTTGTGTTAACATTCCATATATAAAAATTACTAGCTGACCCGGCAAGTTGTTTTACCATATAAATTTATTCTCACCTAGGGACATAAAAATAGATAAGAACTTGCTCCCAGACCCAGATGATATACACTGAAAATTTCATAACAATATGTCCAGCCGTTTCGGAGGAGTTTGGTAACAAAGAAAAGCGAGAGAATTTTATATATTATTAGAAGAAGAATATTATGAAAATTTAAGACCAGTTATTAACGAAAATGTTTAAGCCTACTTAATAATAAAAAATATACGGTTTTTTATTTGGTTTCACATAGTAGTGTCAGACAGGCTGTCAAATATAAAAACATATTTGACATACATTAAAAAAAACAGTCTGTTGCAGCTAATCAAACGTCCTTCCTCCCACTCAAATCTATTAGCGTTCCCCACATAATGACACCGCTGTAATTTTGTAACTTTTCTTGCAAAATGGGTAGAGATGCGTTAAACAAATCAATGTATGCAAACATTGCTCACCGACTAGTTAGTAGTCTGCAAACACGGCACGCGTGACAGATGACAGATACCGGCTCGTATCGGATTTGAGATGGTATGCATCTTAATGATAAATTAGCTCCACGTATATCTACTTGCTCGTAGAACCGACGGACGTTGGGGACCCAAAGTGCTGGAATGGCGACCCCGCACGGGAAAGCGCAGTGTTGGCAGACCTCCGACCAGGTGGAGCGACGACATTAAAAGAGTCGCGGGAAGGCGCTGGATACAAATGGCGCAGGACCGTGCGGGCTGGAAAGCATTGCAGGAGGCCTTTGTCCAGCAGTGGACGTCCGTCGGCTGAAACGAACGAATATCTACTTGGTTAGGTTAGGTTAGATGTAGGTATAGTTTGTATACTGTAAGGCTCATAGATTAAAAATCAAAATGGTTGAGATTGAGATGAATGAGATTAGTTTTATTTTAAAATCTAAGTTTATCATTAGCTTTATTTTTATTTGCTACTTGCATACGCAGTAGTGTCGTTTTATACATGTGTTTTGCTGTGTACTTTATATAGCTACATAATAATTAGTTGCATATGTTTATTCAAATAGGTCTAGTATAAGTTTCAATGTACGAAGAGAACACAAAGCTTGGTGAATTATAAAGGTTAATTACTTAATATAGTTAGTAAATTCTACAATTATTTCATGCATACATATATTGAAACATGCATTACTTAGTAACGAAATTATTTTTCTCAAAGCTGTAGATCTTTCTTGTTACATAGAGTATAATAACATTAAGAGCCAACAATAAATGCTTTATCTAGGCAGACCAATCCTGTAAATAAAAAACTGGATAGGCTATGTGTAAACAATTTACGTACATAAAATATAATGTTTATTGTTGTAACAATCATCATAGAAAGCTAATGACTTCAAGGCAATTAAATTGCATTTATTTAAAATTGAATATCCGTTAAGTTGACCTTGACATACACGTAAAGTAGGTAAAATCTGTAAAAGTCAAGGTCATTGAATGTTTCTATGAAAATTGCTCTTTAAAGACCCATAAATCTTTAATATTAAACTTTTATATTTTACTAGCTGACCCGGTAAACGTTGTTTTGCCATTTAGTGGTCACAACCTCTCAGACCTACCAAACATACACAGAAAATTTCATAACAATCGGTCGAGCCGTTTCGGAGGAGTTTGGTAACAAAAATTACCACCAGAATTTTATGTATTAGAAGACTAACTAATTATTCTCCGCTGCTTTAACCCGGTGAGCCCTTGTAAAAAGTTCCTCTCTCATCTCATTCTTTAAACTCTAAAAAAACCGTTGGTTTTAGGGATTTCTCCATACAAAAGTGTAATTTTTTTCGTTGTTCCAGGGATTCCCGAAAAACTAAAAGTCGTAGAGATCTGAAATTTGGTACCTAGGTTGATATTAGGTCAAGAATTCGTACTAAGACGGGGATTCCAGAAATTCAAATTTTAAGGGGTAAACACCGTTGGTTTTAGGGATTTCTCCATACAAAAGTGAAATTTATTTCGTTGTTCCAGGGATTCCCGGAAAACTACAAATCGTAGAGATCTGAAATTTGGTACCTAGGTTGATATTAGGTCATGAATTCGTACTAAGACGGGGATTCCAGAAATTCAAATTGGAAGGGATAAAAATCCTACTTTTAAGGGATTTTCCCATACAAAAGTATAATTTTTGCGTTGTTCCAGGGATTCCAGCGAAATTAAAAGTCGTAGAGATCTGAAATTTGGTACCTAGGTTGGTATTAGGTATATCATGAATTCGTATTCAGAAAGGGATTTTCGAGATTCAAATTTTGAGGAGGAAAAATTTTGAATTTTTTGGCCGCCATTTTGAACTTTTTTGTTACTGGGCCGATTGCTTTGAAAATCGATATTTGACTATGGCAGCAAGCATAGAGACGGAATTTGTGGTCAAAATTTAAAAAATAGGCCGCCATTTTGATCTTTTTTGTTACTGGGCCGATTGCTTTGAAAATCGATATTTAACTATGGCAGCAAGCATAGAGAAGGAATTTGTGGTCAATATTTAAAAAAGTGGCCGCCATTTTGAACTTTTTAGTTACTGGGCTGATTGCTTTGAAAATCGATATTTGACAATGGCAGCAAGCATAGAGAAGGAATTTGTGGTCAAAATTTAAAAAAGTGGCCGCCATTTTGAACTTTTTTGTTACTGGGCCGATTGCTTTGAAAATCGATATTTGACTATGGCAGCAAGCATAGAGAAGGAATTTGTGGTCAAAATTTAAAAAAGTGGCCGCCATTTTGAACTTTTTTGTTACTGGCCCGATTGCTTTGAAAATCGATATTTTACAGTGGCAGCAAGCATAGAGAAAGAGTTTGTGGTCGAAATTTAAAAAATAGGCCGCCATTTTGAACTTTTTTGTTACTGAGCCGATTGCTTTGAAAATCGATATTTTACAGTGGCAGCAAGCATAGAAAAAGAGTTTGTGGTCAAAATTTAAAAAATAGGCCGCCATTTTGAACATTTTTGTTACTGGGCCGATTGCTTTGAAAATCGATATTTGACTATGGCAGCAAGCATAGAGAAGGAATTTGTGGTCAAAATTTAAAAAAAGTGGCCGCCATTTTGAACTTTTTTGTTACTGGGCCGATTGCTTTGAAAATCGATATTTGACTATGGCAGCAAGCATAGAGAAGGAATTTGTAGTCAAAATTTAAAAAAGTGGCCGCCATTTTGAACTTTTTTGTTACTGGGCCGATTGCTTTGAAAATGGATATTTGACTATGGCAGCAAGCATAGAGAAGGAATTTGTGGTCAAAATTTTAAAAAGTGGCCGCCATTTTGAACCCTTTTGTTACTGGGCAGATTGCTTTGAAAATCGATATTTGACTATGGCAGCAAGCATAGAGAAGGAATTTGTGGTCAAAATTTAAAAAAGTGGCCGCCATTTTGAACTTTTTTGTTACTGGGCCGATTGCTTTGAAAATCGATATTTGACTATGGCAGCAAGCATAGAGAAGGAATTTGTGGTCAATTTTTAAAAAAGTGGCCGCCATTTTGAACTTTTTTGTTACTGGGCAGATTGCTTTGAAAATCAATATTTGACTATGGCAGCAAGCATAGAGAAGGAATTTGTGGTCAAAATTTAAAAAAGTGGCCGCCATTTTGAACTTTTTTGTTACTGGGCCGATTGCTTTGAAAATCGATATTTGACTATGGCAGCAAGCATAGAGAAGGAATTTGTGGTCAAAATTTAAAAAAATGGCCGCCATTTTGAACTTTTTTGTTACTGGGCCGATTGCTTTGAAAATCGATATTTGACTATGGCAGCAAGCATAGAGAAGGAATTTGTGGTCAAAATTTAAAAAAGTGGCCGCCATTTTGAACTTTTTTGTTACTGGGCAGATTGCTTTTAAAATCGATATTTGACTATGGCAGCAAGCATAGAGAAGGAATTTGTGGTCAAAATTTAAAAAAGTGGCCGCCATTTTGAAATTTTTTGTTACTGGGCCGATTGCTTTGAAAATCGATATTTGACTATGGCAGCAAGCATAGAGAAGGAATTTGTGGTCAAAATTTAAAAAAGTGGCCGCCATTTTGAACTTTTTTGTTACTGGGCCGATTGCTTTGAAAATCGATATTTGACTATGGCAGCAAGCATAGAGAAGGAATTTGTGGTCAAAATTTAAAAAAGGTGGCCGCCATTTTGAACTTTTTTGTTACTGGGCCGATTGCTTTGAAAATCGATATTTGACTATGGCAGCAAGCATAAAGAAGGAATTTGTGGTCAAAATTTAAAAAAGGTGGCCGCCATTTTGAACTTTTTTGTTACTGGGCCGATTGCTTTGAAAATCGACGTCTGACTATGGCAGCAAGCATAGAGAAGGAATTTGTAGTCAAAATTAAAAAATGATGAACTTTTTGGCCACCATTTTGAACTTTTTTGTTACTGGGCCGATTGCTTTGAAAATCGATATTTGACAATGGCAGCAAGCATAGAGAAAGAATTTGTAGTCAACATTTTAAAAAGTGGCCGCCATTTTGAACTTTTTTGTTACTGGGCCGATTGTTTTCAAAATTGATATCTGATTATCGCAGCGAGCATAGAAAAGGAATTTTTGGTAAAAATTTAAAAGAATTGGCCACAATTTTGTACTTATATGTCTTACCATGGTAGCAAGCAACCACGGCCGGATGGACGAACGGACGGTGGAGTCTTAGTAAGAGCTTTTACCCTTTGGGTACGAAACCCTAAAAATGGCCACCATATTTAACTTTTTTGTGACGATCGAATTTTTCAAAATCAATATGTGACTATTACCAGGAAGCAAGAGAAAATTTTGTGGGCAAAATGGTGTGTAGTGCAGGAATTTTGGAAATTAAACCACCATAGTAAAGCATAACTCAGAAGTTAACGTGAGCGAAGCCGCGGGCGTTTGCTAGTAGAGTATATAATGTAGCAGCGTTGTCTAACAATAGTTTTGGACAATTGCACGTTTTCTCAACTATGTACGAAACGTTACGCAAATCTTGAACCTTCGGAGTAGAATCAGTAATAAGCATTTTATGGCAGGTGTTCACAAACCATTGGTTTTCTTCATATTTGACGTATTACTTCATAATTCATTACATTCCCGACATATATATACCTACTACTCGTTTGTTTTTACGGTTATAAAAAATACGTTTTTCTAACACTTACGAGCTGCATTACTGTTCTATTGCAATTTGGTCATTATTTCAATAATTTTATCTGTCAATTATGCAATAATCATCACAAAAGTCGGAGTAATTATAACTTGGTGCAATAGTTGACTCGAAATCTTTAAGCAATAGAATCTTGCATGGTAAAACAATGTAGCATTTAAAACATTTGTTGAAGCATCATTTTTGACATTTCCCAGTTGATGAAGTGCGATGTTCTAAAGAGCGTGGATTTCCTCTTAGAGCTTACGTAAGAAAATTTTGCGTGGGTGTCGTTGACATTTTGAAATAGTACTATGATGTTTGCATACAATTA
Source organism: Coenonympha arcania (assembly GCA_036785405.1). Lineage (NCBI taxonomy): Eukaryota > Metazoa > Arthropoda > Insecta > Lepidoptera > Nymphalidae > Coenonympha > Coenonympha arcania. The sequence continues at coordinate 6,659,579 of JAWDAA010000030.1, read as the reverse complement.
ACTGTTTTTATGTGACAATATGAATTTGTATTACTAAAATATAACAGTTTGTCATTTTGGACAGCATTTTTGCTTCATATAGGGAGTCATGAAAGTCATGTAGTCATGATGAAATACGATATCTTTTGTATGATATAGAAAAATTTCGATTTATAATTAAAAGACTATGTCATAATATTTTAATTTTAACAAGGAATTCATAATATTGGAATTTTCCGGTACGAATTTTTATGGTACGTAAAGCATGTATTTTTGAGGATAAAAAAGTCATCACGTATCAAACTCGGCGGGATTTGAACCCGGCCTCTTACAGCTATCGCGGCTGAGTGCCAATTGAGCTATAGTCCACTCGCTTTAATTTTATCGCGCGGCCGATTGAGGCGTCGGTATTCTCAAAGGATATCAAACGTCACCAACCGTGCGTGCGTATGTACTTATAACGACATATTCTAAGCGAATAGACTATACGAGCGCGTATCCGCCGAGACGATAATTCTGTCACGATTAATTGATTTGATCATGTTTAGTTCCTAGTCCTTACGCATAACTATAATAACGTCTCGATGGATTTACTTATGCACTTGAGACTCAATTAGTATAGCTCCCAGCCGCGATAGCTGTGGGACGTGGATTCAAATCCAGCAGAGTGCGATATTTGGATACGAATCCAATAATAATTTATAGTAATGGCATCCTAAGTGTGTGAAGCAGAACAAAAATAAGATAAAATATATCAGGGCATCAAGACATTGCACATATCGCAATCTAGCCCCAAAGTAAGCGTTAGCTTGTGTTATGGATACTAAATAACTGATGTATACGTACATATTAATATACATAAATATAATATACCTATTGAATAACACACAGACACTGTGAAATATTCATGCTCATCACACAAACATATCCCAGTAGTGGGAATCGAACCCACGACCTCCGACGCAGACGGCAGTTTCGCTACCGCTACGCCATTCGGTACGCCATTCGGTAAGATAAAATATAATATGTACGTTCATTCAGGGTGTTGAACGTTTTACGTTTTAACACTTTCGCTTCAAAGAGCGGCGTCCGAGACGAATCTGAGAGTGTGTTTGACCGCACGACGTGTGATTTGCTGGCAATAACATAGGTAGCAGCCACAAGTATAGGTAGGTAGATGCGCGTGTGCATAATGACCACTCCCAGTGTTGCCTCACGAAACTAACGCTTTGTTGAGAGGAAAGTGATTCTTGCATATAATATGACACAATTTCTATGAACTAAATTTATATTATACTAGCTGCGTGACCGAGCTTTGCTCGGTAGTATTACAGCTACTTACCAATAGATGGCAGCAGGAGTTTAATTTTTTTTTTGGTAAATACGACATTTACTAAAAATGAATCCTAGCTAGATCAATTTATCGCCCCCAAAACCCCTTGTATACTAAATTTCATGAAAATCGTTCGCGCCGTTTCCGAGATTCAGATTATATAGAAATATATATATATACAAGAATTGCTCGTTTAAAGGTGTAGGATAGGATTTCAAATATTATAGCCGGTATAAGACTGTACTGGCGTCACCGATATGAACCTAAAGATGAGCCCATCTGAACATTTTGACGTTGACCTTCTTCATACAAAAAAGGTAGTGCTGTCTGGCATATTTGCCGCTAAAATGCCTCAATATTACAGAAACGGTCTTTGTGGAACGCGCGTGTAGACTAATAACAAATGTAGTGAACTGTGGTATGGATCACGGTTCATATACGATACTGCAGTCAGCTTACTACGGACGCCGTTGGTGTCAAAACAAACTTTTTTGACATCAGTAAACTGACGACATTTTTTGCGCGGTTCGCCGGCTCCTATGTATACTATGTCTATTACTGACTTGCAAAAATATGCTTCAATAAATATAAAGGAAAACATTACTTGTACTTAGACCATGCTCATGAGATTACCGTCATATGGAATGTAGACTCGACGATTATTAATTGTGAATTCCGGTAGTATAGTTTCAGTCAACGGTCCAATAGGGAAAAGCTTCGACCAATAAGCACAAGAAGCTTGTTTTGGCTGTTGGATCAAAAGCTGCAAACAGAAGGCCTAGTGGTCCTAAAGACGGCACGCATTGTGAGAAGGTTCTTCGCTCTAGAGCCCTGACCACCGGTGGCGTGGGCATTGAATCGAAGCAAGCGTTATTTTGCGGAAATCCATAATTAGCAGGACAGATTAATTTGTTTTGCTATAATCCGCTACTTAAAAAGATTCTGTATGGCACAATAAGCAGGCACACCGCCCACATGAAACACCACAAACAATTCTCTCAAAACTTTCCTCGTCCCGACACCAGGAAATCCTCAGGAGATGTTGACTTCACAATGCGAAGTCGTAGAAGGCTTGGGCCCTTAAAGCTCGCGAATTTTTAAACGTGTTTTTAATTTTTTTCTAAAAAAATTATTTTTAAAAATATAATTTGATTGTAATAAAAATAAATGAGAGTATAATAATAAAAATAATGAGAGTATTATGATGCAAAATTTATTTCTTATTTAATGTTCATTGCTAACAACGAGATTTAATCTTGATAATTTAAATATCAAACTCTTGTCTCTTACCGGAATAATCATCAATCAACTAGGAATAATATTAATAATAGATTTAACTATATTAATACCTAAATATTATAATCTCTGGGCGGACATACAAAGCATGACTCATACCTCTTTGTAGTTATTATAATAGATATAATTAATGATAATTTATACAACACGACATCTTGAAAGATCAGTGAATTAATTTAATTATCTTGTTTTTAATATTCCGCTGAAACGGGTCATTTTGGAAATTCTAAAATTGATATTTGAGACGTCTATAACTGATATTTTTTTTACGAATCCTTTTCTTCCACATTTCTGATACGTACCGCTAAAGGTGTGGAACGCTCTTCCAACTTCCGTGTCCCCAACCAAATGCGTATAATCTGGGTGCCTTCATGAGTGAATGGACATTTTCTATAGGCAAGCGCGCTCCAACCTAAACCTCATCATTGCTTTCCATGAGGCATAATAAGCAAAAGCCTATCTACAACTAAAAAAAACAGTTTAATGTGATACAGTATCTAAAGGTTAATATTACTTAGAGCGCTGTATCTACTTCAGGGGCCGTACCACTATCTGTTAAAGCAGTAATGTTACAGTATTGTTTTTGTACTATGTTGGTATGAAAGTATTAAAACAGTACTACAGCATTACTGCTTTAATAGATGTAATTAATTGATGTTAGTGACTAGGTACCTATAATGTGCTGCGGCAACCGCGTAAACTTTCAAACGGTAGTTTTATGTCAATAATTTTGATTTACGACAAATAATTTTTATTTTTGTTTATCTTACCTATATTGATAAAAGACATTTAATATTTTTAGGTCCATTTAAAGAATTGGAATATAATAATGCATATAGGTACCATGGGACTCTCTGAAACGGCAGTCGATTTTTATGATTTTTTTTGTCTACTTTAGGTAGGTCTGAGAATAAGCCGTAAGCTATTTTTCACACCCCTATATGACAAAACAACATTTGCCTGATCAGCGTTTTCTGACAAGGCCTTGCGTTAAATGACACTCACTTAGATCTGACGAAATAATTAGAAAATCGCGAAATTTATAATCCCGAAAGTATTTTACAACCCAGGAGTTAATTAATATGGCTACAACGAGCTCACGAGAGAATAATAAATATAACCACTTACTTAAATGGCATATGTTACAAAAGCGTTTAAAATACGCCCATTCAAGCCAAGCAGCGCAAGTCTCAATGTTTCACAAAATAATCGTCCGATCGCATCGTTTCGTAATCGTGTCGGTTCTTCACCAAATTGCCAGTCGGTGTTTCAATCAATGGTAAAACTATAATTACTTTTAATTTACTGCTGACATTTGACCGATATGAACGGTGAACTTCATACACACTTATAACGCTAGGCTGTGTGCATTTAAGTCTAGTCTACATGTCTTAGTTTTGCCTTATACTCGTATTGTAATGGGCTTATAGTGCTTGGCAACAATAATATTAATTTAGTATGCTTAATCTAATAAAAATGATAAAGGTCAATTGAGGAAATTTGTGGACCCAATGCCGTAGCGGTAGCGAACCTGCCGTCTGCGTCGGTCGTGGGTTCGATTCCCACTACTGGTACATATTTGTGTGATGAGCATGAATGTTTTCCAGTGTCTGGGTGTTTTTCAATATATTATATTTATGTATATTCATATGTATGTATATTTATCTGTTATCTAGTACCTATAACACAAGCTATCTTAGGGCTAGATTGCGATGTGTCCTGATATAATATGTTTATTAAAAAAAAACTGAAAAATGTTATTTTTGAGAAGACTTACTTAATTTTTTTAAGTGGCACTGCATGCACATCTCAGAAAGGCAGATATCCAATCTCAGCGAAGAATTGGTTACTAAAAAAGATTTGGTCACAAAACCAAATATGTTTTTGTAAAAAAAACAACCGGTTTCACTTAATACACCCTGCAACCATTAAGATTCCATAAAATATTATTATAGAGCATGCAACCAACGCCTGATTTATAGATACCTATTTTTATTTTTATTAAATTCTTTGGATATTGATTAGGAAAATTAATATGTTAGAATCTTAGAAGTATTATTTTAAATTAGATACTAATAACGCAAAACTTTAGTCTAAATACGAGTGTCCATTCGTGTAGCAAGGGCTTAACTGATAAGTACAGTGTCACAATTTATGACTAAGTATTTGTACTTACAATGACATTTGAATCGTGCATGGTCGCACCTAATTACCTATAAGAATCTTCAAATAAATCCTTCGCTTTGCTCCATTGATGCATTCGTAATGCACGTTTGAATGTTTTTTTAATAACTATATTTTAAAGTATAGGTACGAGTTAATTTGAAGGTCATTTGTTTCTAAACAAGTGTTAACTCTGTATATGACCTTTCACCATGATACGAATATATATATATAATATATAAATAAAAAAAAAAAATAAGTATAGATATATATCAGGACATTACACACATCGCAATCTAGCCTCAAAGTAAGCGATAGCTTGTGTTATGGATACGAGATAACTGATAAATATACATACATAAATATAATATACTGAAAAACACCCAGACACTGGAAAACATCACACATACATTTTACAGTAGTAGGAATCGAACCCACGACCTCCGACGCAGACGGCAGGTTCACTACCATTACGCCATTCGGTCGGAACTCTAGTCATCATCATTTTCAATATTTAATAACTGTGCAGTGACCTTTTATTGGGAGGGAGGTACCTACATAGAGTCTAGAGTCGTCTATATTTCTCCAATGCGAATTGGTGGGTTTTAAACAAGTAAATAATAATTAAAAAATTAGCACGACTGCCCTGTAGTATAACGACTTCTTTCAAACGAATATAGCGTATGTTAAGCCTTGGTCTTGCATCCATAACGCACAACGCTGCGGCACGCGGCATGCGACGTCTGACACAAATCGTATGAAAAACTTGGAGAATAGTCTTTCGTTCCGTCGTAGTTTGCGTACCGCAGCGTTGTGCGTTATGATCGTGAGACGAAGGCTTTACTCGGAATGATGTACGTATTCTAACGAGACTCCGTATGTCCAAATCTCTTCAGTCTTTTAGAAGTTATGGTGGAATAAAGAAATCCACACACATACAGGAACCCTAAAAACATTACACTCTTTTTTTTGTGCAGTCGTGTAATAAGACCATAATATCATAGAACTACAAGGCGTCGTAAAAGCTTACACCCCTACATAGTTGACGTACCAAAGACGCACGAGCGGTTTGATTAATCGTTCCTAATACGCACTGCATACAAATACTGCAAAGAAATAAGTGCTCCGTAAAATAATTGCTTAAAACTATGTAAAATCGTTAAAAAGTGACTCTCCTACGTTATATTGGTTATTTAATAGTAAGATTAATGTGTACCGAAGTTATCCAAGCAAGAAACGCGTAAAAAAACTTAAAAATTCCGAAAATAGTTTCGGCCCTAACGGCTGTCAATCCACACAATAACGGGAGTAAAACTACTCTAAAACTGGCTAAAATACAGACAAAATGTACTCAATTTACTAAAAACTATTAAGCAAAAATGTTCATCGCAAGAAGAGAGTGAAAGGGACATTTAAAAACATTATTGGACAAACGGAAGTAACGGACTTATTCAAAAATCAAAACCAGTGATTCAAAATAAAAACGAACCAAAGTGCTAAACCTGAAGGCGAAAGTTAAATAAAACCTGAGTAATAATCTCTCATCACACCGTATCAAGCTGCCTGACGTTCATGGGAAGCCATAATCTGAAATGACAAGTCTCTAAATCAAATCTCAGAATACGTGTACCGAGGTCAAACAAGGACATCACCCAGAATCAAAAATAAAACCAGGTGGTTGCCCAGTAACCCACAAACCACGTACGGCGTCAGCTCTAATATCTCCATCCACGTCTGCATCGATTTGAAGTATGTATACAAGCACCTTCTTACTACATAAAGTGCGGGACTAAGTGATTTCTGCTCAATACTAATATTTATATAAGACAGACATTTGATATAAAATAGATATCTACAACTACCTACTACTTAACCAATCTGCTGTTTACTAGCAATAGATGTTATGTGCAGTGACCCGTGCAGGAAAGAACAATATCTATTGAAAGTGATAAAGCTTACGGTTGATGCACCTTGGCTTAGGATAATGATTGTTAATAATAACTTAAGCTAATTAGTACTTTGAGCTTCTGATTACTGGAATATAAAGATCTGTAACTAAGATTAATTTCAACCCCTAATTTGACTAATTGGGTAAGTACTTGGTTAGAGTGTTGAACCAGTGTACCTTTACTTGCACTAAATCAATATAATAGAATAAGGAAACTGCAACAAACTAAGTACTTGCTCAATAAATGTAATCAGGCAGGACAACCACTACTTAAATAGGAAAGTAGAATGTTTAAATATCAAACATAGAGTCTTGCCTATCTACATATATACAATAGGTATCTGAATGCAACATAGAACAATTATACCAAAGACATTCAATATTTATAATAGATACTTACTAGATTTACTTTTAATTGCATATGACTTAGTTTGGTTTTGACTTGGATTTAGTATTAGCTAGAACATAACATAATAAATTGCTGTGATTATTGAATTGAGACCAAATATAGACATACTTATCTGGATGTATCTTACTCTCTCATAGACTTTAATGGACATAACGAACAGCTAGAAACATGATTGTTGTTGTTGATTGTTTTTATTCTTAAGTGGATTGTTGCGACAAAATTAGTTGAGTAAATTAATTAATTAATTAATTGAGTGTTTTTAAGGCTTGAAATCTATGAACGAGACGACTAAATGAACTGACATCATAAATAAATAATACTAGCCAATATTTAAATATAAAATCTACAAATTATTATTATTATTAAATTATTATTATACCACTACAATTTATTATTATAATTATTTGATTATCATACCTATGTACTTACCTTACTATTGAAATATTAATAAATTGAGAGTATCCACTTAGTAGTTTAATGACGTAAACTAACTAAGGTTGAACAGAATAGACTATTTGCTAAATTTGCTAAATATAATTGTTTATATGTTTAAAATAAAGAATCCTGAAGCTATAGCCAAACCCAGTTTACACTACAACTGAGTGAAGGCCACCTCCGGGCTTTCCACAACTTCCTATTCCTCTTAAATATAGATCATCCAGAATATTAACATTAAGAGAATAGTGCTAGAATACCACAAATAACACTGTCAAACCAACATGGCTGAACTACAAGCATTATTCAACCAAATGAAAATTGAAATGTCAAATCAAACTAAAGAAATTATTTCACAAATTGATCAGAAACTAGTACCCTTCACACAAGAAATAGAGAAATTGAAGCTGGAGAATGAATGCTTAAAAGAGAAAGTAGCTTATTTAGAAAAAAACAATAGAGCAAACAATATTATTATTTACGGACTAAAAGAAACCGAACAATCTACCACCGATCTACTAGAAGTAACAACAGAGAAAATAAAAACCGATTTAAATATTTGTCTGGAGGATAGAGACATAAACGCGGTCCGTCGAATTGGCAAAAAAGACAGCAAGAACGAGAAAGCCCGACCAGTAATGATATCCTTCGTAAACAAGTGGAAGAAAAATGATATAATGAGACAGAAGAAGAAACTCAAAGACATTAATATCGCAGAAGATTTCCCAAAAGAGGTTCTCGTAAAGAGAAAAGAACTGCAAGAACAACTCGTAGAGGAAAGAAAAAAGGGAAACTTCGCAATTATAAAATATGACAAATTGATAATCAAAGAAGGGGGTCGGGGTATAGACAAACGTAAAAGAACCTCTTCAACGTCACCAGAAGCTACGGTCCAGCCCCGCAAGCAACACCTCACATCACAAACATCAAAAACAAATAGAACAAACGCATTTGATATAATGAGAGGGAGAAGCAGCCCATTTTCTTCTTCAAGCAAACATCCATTAGATCCAAAATATAGCAAACAGCCATCAGCCACCAAAACAGGGAATCAAAAAAACCAGAACTGAGCAAAACCCAAACATTTCCCAAGCCGACTGGTCCTCGTGGGAAATTAGACCAACACCCTCCACCTAGGAATGCCAGATCTACACTTAAGTTTCATGAAAAATCCCTAAAAATCTGCACATATAATGTGAGATCCTTGTCATCTATAGAAAGATATTTAGAACTATCATACACACAGCGGGAAAAGACTGGATGAAACTGGGAAAGGATAGGGAGAAGTGGAAGAGGCTGGAGGAGGCCTTTACCCGAGAAGGGGCCCATATCCCAAAAAAGAATAAGAAAGTAAGACAAACAACAAATGTAACATTATAGCTAAAAATATTTCGACGTAACTATATTTAAACATCTAATATAGGAACAAATTGCTTACTATGTTGTAACTTTCTCTTCAAATATTATAGTATAAAATTAATTGGAATGTAAGCATCAAAACTTAAAATGACTTGTAATATAACTATAGGCACTAATTTTATCCACTCTAACAACTTAGCATCTAAGAACGAATCTAAGAAACAAATAACCAAACTAACAACATTCATTACTGTAAACTAGCTATAAGGATTTGGGAATAAAAGGCTTTTTTATTTTTTATTTTTTTTTATTTTTTTTATTTTTTTTTATTTTATTTTATTTTTTATAATACGCACTGCATAGGACTGAAATACCACCTCAGACTACTTATATCATCGCCTTCCATCGGGTGTAGTCAAGCGCTAGTAATTTAAAAAAACCTGTCAAGTGCGAGTCGGACTCGCGCACTGAGGGTTCCGTACTACAACCGGAGGAATAAAACCATAAAAACCACTTTTCTTATCGAACCGCAAAACTAACTTTGTTTTTAGAGGCTTAATGTAAATATCAAAAAAACTACTTATTAGATCTCGTTCAAACCAATTTTCGGTGGAAGTTTGCATAGTAATGTACATCATATATTTTTTTTAGTTTTATCATACTCTTATTTTAGAAGTTACAGGGGGGGGGACACACATTTTACCACTTTGGAAGTGTCTCTAGTGCAAGCTATTCATTTTAGAAAAAAATGATATTAGAAACCTTAGTATCATTTTTGAAGACCTATCCATAGATACCCCACACATATGGGTTTGATGAAAAAAAAATTTTTGAGTTTCAGTTCTAAGTATGGGGCACCCCCAAAATTTATTACTTTTTTTTAAATTTTGTATGAAAACCTGAATGCGGTTCACATGATACATCTACTTACCAAGTTTCAACAGTATAGCTCTTATAGTTTCGGAAAAAAGTGGCTGTGACATACGGACGGACAGACGGACAGACGGACAGACGGACAGACGGACAGACGGACAGACGGACAGACGGACAGACGGACAGACGGACAGACGGACAGACAGACATGACGAATTTATAAGGGTTCCGTTTTTTGCCATTCGGCTACGGAACCCTAAAAAATCGGCCAAGTGCGAGTCGGACTCGCACACGAAGGGTTCCGTACCATTATCTATATAACGTAGCGAGATAATGCCAGAGCCAGAACTCACAATCCCTACTAATATATAAATGTAAATGTGAGTTTGTTGGTTTGTTGGTTTGTTGGTTTGTTTGTCCCTCAATCACGTCGCAGCCACGCAATGGATTGATCTGATTTTTTTGCAGAGATATAGTTCAAGACCCGGAGAGTGACATAGGCTACTTTTTATCCCCGAAAAACAAGCCTATTCCTGTGGGATTGCATTAAAAGTGAAATTTTTCACTGTTTCACAACATACGTATACGTAACTATACTCACAATATATGCTGAACCATAGACTCCATACACTCGAAACGGTAAATCCCTACTAATATATAAATGTGAATGTGAGTTTGTTGGTTTGTTGGTTTGTTGGTTTGTTTGTCCCTCAATCACGTCGCAGCCACGCAATGGATTGATCTGATTTTTTTGCAGAGATATAGTTCAAGACCCGGAGAGTGACATAGGCTACTTTTTATCCCCGAAAAACAAGCCTATTCCTGTGGGATTGCATTAAAAGTGAAATTTTTCACTGTTTCACAACATACGTATACGTAACTATACTCACAATATATGCTGAACCATAGACTCCATACACTCGAAACGGTAAATCCCTACTAATATATAAATGTGAATGTGAGTTTGTTGGTTTGTTGGTTTGTTGGTTTGTTTGTCCCTCAATCACGTCGCAGCCACGCAATGGATTGATCTGATTTTTTTGCAGAGATATAGTTCAAGACCCGGAGAGTGACATAGGCTACTTTTTATCCCCGAAAAACAAGCCTATTCCTGTGGGATTGCATTAAAAGTGAAATTTTTCACTGTTTCACAACATACGTATACGTAACTATACTCACAATATATGCTGAACCATAGACTCCATACACTCGAAACGGTAATCCCTACTAATATATAAATGTGAATGTGAGTTTGTTGGTTTGTTGGTTTGTTTGTCCCTCAATCACGTCGCAGCCACGCAATGGATTGATCTGATTTTTTTGCAGAGATATAGTTCAAGACCCGGAGAGTGACATAGGCTACTTTTTATCCCCGAAAAATAAGCCTATTCCTGTGGGATTGCATTAAAAGTGAAATTTTTCACTGTTTCACAACATACGTATACGTAACTATACTCACAATATATGCTGAACCATAGACTCCATACACTCGAAACGGTAAATCCCTACTCATATATAAATGTGAATGTGAGTTTGTTGGTTTGTTGGTTTGTTGGTTTGTTTGTCCCTCAATCACGTCGCAGCCACGCAATGGATTTATCTGATTTTTTTGCAGAGATATAGTTCAAGACCCGGAGAGTGACATAGGCTACTTTTTATCCCCGAAAAATAAGCCTATTCCTGTGGGATTGCATTAAAAGTGAAATTTTTCACTGTTTCACAACATACGTATACGTAACTATCCCTACTAATATATAAATGTGAATGTGAGTTTGTTGGTTTGTTGGTTTGTTGGTTTGTTTGTCCCTCAATCACGTCGCAGCCACGCAATGGATTGATCTGATTTTTTTGCAGAGATATAGTTCAAGACCCGGAGAGTGACATAGGCTACTTTTTATCCCCGAAAAACAAGCCTATTCCTGTGGGATTGCATTAAAAGTGAAATTTTTCACTGTTTCACAACATACGTATACGTAACTATACTCACAATATATGCTGAACCATAGACTCCATACACTCGAAACGGTAAATAGGTTATAAATATTCAAAACTCCATATATAGCTCTCAAAACCGTAATTCAAAACTCCATATATAGCTCTCAAAACCCTAAATCCCTACTAATATATAAATGTGAATGTGAGTTTGTTGGTTTGTTGGTTTGTTGGTTTGTTTGTCCCTCAATCACGTCGCAGCCACGCAATGGATTTATCTGATTTTTTTGCAGAGATATAGTTCAAGACCCGGAGAGTGACATAGGCTACTTTTTATCCCCGAAAAATAAGCCTATTCCTGTGGGATTGCATTAAAAGTGAAATTTTTCACTGTTTCACAACATACGTATACGTAACTATACTCACAATATATGCTGAACCATAGACTCCATACACTCGAAACGGTAAATCCCTACTAATATATAAATGTGAATGTGAGTTTGTTGGTTTGTTGGTTTGTTTGTCCGTCAATCACGCCTTAGCCACGCAACGGATCGACCTGATTTTTTGCACAGATATAGTTCAAGACCCGGAGAGTGACATAGGCTACTTTTTATCCTAGAAAAACAAACCTATTCCTGTGGGATTGCATTAAAATTATAATTTTTCACTGTTTCTTAACATACATATACGTAACTATATATACCCACAATGTATGTTGAACCTTAGACTCCATACACTCGAAACAGTAAATCTAATCCCTACTAATATATAAATGTGAATGTGAGTTTGTTGGTTTGTTGGTTTGTTTGTCCCTCAATCACGTCGCAGCCACGCAACGAATCGATCAAATTTTTTTGCAAAGGTTATCAATATTTATCTGTTCCATAAAAGACGCGGGCGAAGCCGCGGGTATAAGCTAGTACCCTAATACTCCTATTATATAAAAGTGGAGTAGTATTGAGAGATCTGGACCATTGACCAAAAACGCGAAAAAATCACGTTTGTTGTATGGGAGCCGCCCTTTAATCTTTATTTTAATCTATTTTTTAGTATTCGTTGTTATAGTGGCAACAGAAATACATCATCTGTGAAAATTTCAGCTATCTAACTATCACGGTTCAAGAGATACAGCCTGGTGACAGACGGACGGACGGACGGCGAAGTCTTTATAAAAGGGTCCCGTTTTCACCATTTGGGTACGGAACCCTAAAAAGATCATTGTGAATGGTGACCGACTGACTTGGAAGCCAGATTCTTTAAACAAAGCAATTTGGGAAGTAGATATAGCTAGTATCGAGGGAACATGAAACAAACGCAGTCAATTTACCTACCTACATTGTAAGCGTGGGATTTATTTCTAATTCGTAAATAATGGGCGTTGCTTCATTCACGTTATTTAGACTGAAAAACTGCTCTTATCTTGGCTGAGACTAATTTACGATTTGCTATTTACTTCTTTCGAAAAACTATTAAACGATACGTCGTGGTTTTTGGAACGATGTTCGTTTTCGGTGCAGCGGACGGAAAAATAATGTTTTTTTTTGAAAAAAATTTTTTTGAGTTTTGTTCTTATCAAAAGTTTCAATTAATGTATTTAAGTAGCTACCTTTATCAATTGACAGTATTAACATAAATAATGTTTAATTAAAACAAAATAAAATATAAAATCTAGCCTCAAAGTAAGCTATAGCTTATGGGTACTAGATATTTAATTCTCTAATCTCTAATATATAAAATTCTCTTGCCAAACTCCTCCGAAATTTGTCCGAAATAGCTCGACCGATTGTAATGATTAGTGTATTACCGGCAGATCTGAGAGCAAGTTGTTATCTATTTTTAACATCCTCACTGGCATAACAACGTTTGCCGGGTCTAGCTGACCCGGCAAACGTCGTTTATAATACATACATAATAAATACATTAAATAGAAAAACATTAATGCTCATCATATCACAGATTCTCCAGTTGTGAGAATCGAACCCACGAACTCCGACGCCTAATATAATTTTGTTAATTTAATAAAGCTTATCGCTTGCTCTAATTATAGATATTTCAATCCACGGTCAGGGGCCCTGTCTGTCAAATTCCACACTAATCGAATTTTTGTTAACATCTTCATGTATATATTAATCTTATTCAAATGTCAATGGCATTTAGGTAGTTGTAAACAAGATTTTTTGCATTCGAAACGGTACAAATTAACCTTATATAATAATATAATTAATTGAAGATGATACGATTGCAAAAATGTGCTCGTTTAAATGTAAAGCATTAACCTATTAAATTTCCAAGATGAGTTTTGTTTTTTAACGATGCCATTTTAATTTCTGGTAAAATACAATGGGTAGGTACGTACAATTAAAAGGTACTAAAATTAGAATTCATTTTTTCGATATATCTACTTGACTGCGATCTTACTTGATATTCCCATTGTAAACCTACTCATCTAAAGTTGCTAGTTGCTACACAGCATCACACAGGTACGCTAAATTGAGGAAATTAGAGCTAAAATCACACCTGTTGAGACCTGACCAGAATTGAACCCGTAACCTTCTGCTCAATACCAGCGTGGCGTTCTACGGTAAGGGGGCAGTCAAAAATACGGAATAGTCTAACAAAATACTTTCAACATTCTGGAAATGCAGAGCTAACCGAGGTTGGATGTTATCTGGCCATTCTGGCATTGTGATTACCCACGGGTTCTCACGGAAGAAGGTCGACCCACTTACACACTTCTGACTTGAGTTGGTTAGGTGTTCGATTAGTTTTGTAAATCCCAACAAAAACATTATCATGTATAATGTTGCCAGACGAGTATATTGCTCACACTGTCAAAAAGTTATCAGATCTCATGTAGGGCAAGACTTCTGACTTTATACACCCTTAAATACAAGCTCTAACTTCACAAACTCTACACTTTAGTTACAATAATGTCTTGGCCGTTTGGCTACCGTCACATGGGCGTAAAGTGAAAAATGTATCCCACCAAAATCATTTTCCTGATTTCAAATTTTGATTTAACAGAACTTACAGAGTACTGAAAAGTGAATAAATTTTTGATTTTACGCCCAATGTAACGGTAGCCAAACGGTCAAGACATTATTGTAACTAAAGTGTAGAGTTTGTGAAGTTAGAGCTTGTATTTAAGGGTGTATAAAGTCAGAAGTCTTGCCCTACATGAGATCTGATAACTTTTTGACAGTGTGAGCAATATACTCGTCTGGCAACATTATACATGATAATGTTTTTGTTGGGATTTCATTTATTTTTGTAAGTTTTTTAAAACAATGTTTTTTATTAACTTAATTTTTCTTTTTTTTTGTGTATTTCTTGCACTTCAAGTGCGCCTCTTTTCACAGCCCACTCTCTAATATGTTTGTATTACGAGTAGATACGTACTTTGCTTAGAAGTATATTCTGAAAATTTAAAAAACTTATAGTGGATTTAAAGTTAGTAGTTTTGGCCTACCGAAAGTGAAACTAATTTTACATTTATCAAGATAAAATGATAATTAAAAGTAATGTATAGATCCAAACTTCAAATTTTACCTATTAAAACACAAAGTCAGATACAAATGAAAGTTTGGATGTTTGTTACTCAATCACAACACAACCACTGAACTGATTTGGTTGAAATTTAAAATGTAGACTGATTATATCCTGGACTAACACAGACTACTTGTTATCCATTACAAATCTACGGAAGGTATCGGTGAGATTTGTGTGTTTATTAGTTTTTAACTATTGTTTTATTTATACTTAGTCTTTATTTTCGTTGGGCGCTGAGGCGCTCTTGAAATTCAAATTTGACGCTTGACACGCTTGACAACTCATTTTGGTCACAGAGCACTGGACTCTGGGCAATGAACACGCGGAGCTCGGTACGGGAATTCGGGCTTGCCGCGTGTACTATGGACTATGGTACTGGGCACACTGACGTTGGGGCGCTGTTAAAATCCACATAATTTACGCTTGGCATGCCCGACGGCTAACTGTGGGTACTGGACACTGGGCCTTGGGCACTCATCTCACCCTGGGCACTGGGAACTGAGAGCTGGGCTCGTTGGACGGGGCCTGTATGTAACTTGGGCTTGACGCGTCCGTTTGGGCACTGAGCAGGAATTTATGCGCTAAACGCTCTTCAGAATCAGAGAGATTTGACGCTTGGCACGTTCGACAGCTCAGCTGGGCACTAGGCACTCGGTTCAATGTGGGTGCTTGCCATTGAGCGCTGGATCCTGGTCACTCGATATGCAGTGAAACTCGGCTTGTTAAACATGACATGCATGGAACTTGGGCTTGAAACGTGCGATATTACTGGGCACGGGGCACTGGGCACTTGGGCGCTTGGCCACTTGGGCACTGGAATCGCGCTTATAATTACCAAAAAAAATTACGTGTTTTTCCAGATGTATACTAGCGGATATCTTACATGAAATTAAGTTTGTTTGTACCTATCTATATACGTATGGGGAAACCCCATACGAAATTCCAACCCCCTAATTTGATGTGGGTGTGGGGTGATTTACTAAAAATCCTGAAACACGTATTTAATTGTTTATAACAAAGAGTCCCTATATCAATTATGAGACCTCTAGCATCAATATTTGCCGTAGTTTCATACAAACTTCCATCCCCCCATACGAACTTTCAACCCCCTATTTTGATGGATGTGGGGTGATTTACTAAAAATCCTGAAACACGTATTTAATTGTTTATTACGAAGAGTCTCTATATCAATTTTGAGACCTCTAGCATCAATATTTGCTGTAGTTTCATACAAACTTCCATCCCCCCCATATGAACTTCCAACCCCCTAATTTGATGGATGTGGGGTGATTTACTAAAAATCCTGAAACACGTATTTAATTGTTTACAACGGAGAGTCCCTACATCAATTTTGAGACCTCTAGCATCAATATTTGCCGTAGTTTCATACAAACTTCCATCCCCTATTTTAAGGGGTTGGGGGGTTAAATTCCCAACTTTTGGAATTTTTCTGTTGGTTGTGTACTAATTCTAGCTTACATACCAAATTTCAGCTTTCTAGGACTTCAGGAAGTACCTAGGAATTTTGATGATCATCAGTGAGTCAGTCAGTCAGTCAGTGACGAAATCTGGGTTTTTCAGATGTCAATAAAATCTAAAGTATAAGACCTGTGATATTGAAACTTTATACGTTTAATAAGTTCACCGGCGACATCATTTCCCGAGAATTTTGATTATCTGGAATAATTCTGGCCTAAGTTACAAGGGTTTAAAAATACGGCGAAACACTTCGAGAAAAGATAGGTAGTGCCCTCGCGCTTCGCTTGACTCGTCTGGCGGGGACACTACCGTGTCCCCAGATACAATGCGTTTTTTACTAATTCTAATCCATTTTGCGTTATCTTGTCTTAATCAATTTTACTTGCAATATTTGTTTATGAATGCGAAAGGAAAGGATGTGTTTGGGTATTATACAATATACATCGGCTGCCGTAGAAATATAGCCAATCTTTTGCAATTCTACGATTGTTTTTGGTACGGTTTTGGAACGAAATCCAAAAAACCTTTAGAATGACAGTTGTTATTCATAAGTTACGTGATCATTTTGTCGATCGAATATGTCATTGACATATTCTTTTCCCACCCAAAAGAGTACTAAAACCTGACATAGAAATATTACAGAAAGTGAAAATCTTTATTTTTCACATGTATCTAAGTTAGGTACATGGCTCTTATAAAAAGTCAAAAACTATCTCTAAGTTCAGAAAGTATGTTCGTTCCGGAAAGAACTGGCAAGAAACTCAACTAAGACATTTGGCATATACTTGTAAATTATGTAGTATTTGTATAGAATTCAATAATTACAATAAATCAAATACGAGTATATATTACATCGCTCGGTCTCATTGGCATGACAACAGGCCTGGGTGTGTAGTTACTTAACTTTTTGAAACAACCGGGGTTTTCTCAGTAAACTTTTTGTCAGAAGCCATACCTCAATTATTTTTATATACGCCCTGAATATAAGTGAATTGATTTGTGGCCCGACTGTAACCACCACCATGGTTAACCGCATTCTTGTGACGACATAATTGTACAAGATGAGCCCATTACGAGTGCTTATTAAGTTACATTCTTAGCATCCTTAAATATTTTTATAAAGTAATTATTTTCTTATTACAATGTCACTTGGTAAAATTTATGGTAGTCGTCTGGCTGGGCGGCAAGTTATGTGGAACTAACAAGTACAGAATATTTTTCCTTATAATAAGACAAATTATAAAGATACAAATCGTTGCTGCTAATCTGTACAATATGATTTTTTATACGTCTTATTTTAAAAATATCACAATTTTGATTTGTTACTACATTAAACTAGATTATAGTCATAAACAATTGCAAAATTTGAAAACAAAAATTAAGAAATCACAATTATAAAGAAATATTTCTCGCTTTCCACGGGGGTATTAAAATTGTAGACTAAGAACTGGTTTCGCGAAATTGATGTTTTTTTTTTAAGTTTCTTGTCGAGTTTTTTTAAAAGGTTTCAAGAATCCGATAAAAGTTTATTACTTGACCATCCTCATCTGATCTTTGCGGCAGTTGAGATTTTAATAATTTTTTCGGAAAAATGGGATTGTAATCGAAGAATTTGTACCGTGATGTACCATAATAACATATGATTAACCGGGTTTTAATTAAAAACCATATATCCTGGTTACATGAGTCGTAAAAAAATCATAGATTACTGCGGATTACTCGACGTTACCCAATGTGATGAGCTTATGCAACCCAGTCGTAACATCGCTTTCGCGCCACCTTTGACATTCATGCACTGGGCGTCTTTGCCCATGCTATGGTTCATCTATGCTATGCTTCCTCTTTATATCCTCTGAGCACCCAGACCCTAGCTTTAGGACCTTCAGTAGACATGTGACTTCTATTCTATTGCAACAATTGCTGTTGGTACGCTTATTGAACAAAATTAACGGCGTACAAGCCGTATTTAAGTGATTTTGAATGAAGTTTTACGTAAAAACTATCCCAACAAAAACATTTTCATGTAAAATGTTGCCAGACGAGTATATTTTTTATTTATTTATTTATTTTATTATTAAATAAAAATACATATTTACAACTTGTTTTCTTGGCACCCCTAAGCCTCGGCGGCTTGTCGGGGCGCTGCACATTCCTCCTTAAAATACACTAGTATACATATAGGTAAAATTCATTATATACATAGTAAGGTATATAATATATGGCTCACACTGTCAAAAAGTTATCAGATCTCATGTAGGGCAAGACTTCTGACTTTATACACCCTTAAATACAAGCTCTAACTTCACAAACTCTACACTTTAGTTACAATAATGTCTTGGCCGTTTGGCTACCGTTACATGGGCGTAAAGTGAAAAATTTATCCCACCAAAATCATTTTCCTGATTTCAAATTTTGATTTAACAGAATTTACAGAGTACTGAAAAGTGAATAAATTTCTGATTTTACGCCCAATGTAACGGTAGCCAAACGGTCAAGACATTATTGTAACTAAAGTGTAGAGTTTGTGAAGTTAGAGCTTGTATTTAAGGGTGTATAAAGTCAGAAGTCTTGCCCTACATGAGATCTGATAACTTTTTGACAGTGTGAGCCATATACTCGTCTGGCAACATTTTACATGAAAATGTTTTTGTTGGGATTTCATTTCTTTTTGTAAGTTTTTTAAAACAATGTTTTTTATAAACTTAATTTTTCTTTTTTTTGTGTATTTCTTGCACATCAGGTGCGCCTCTTTTTACAGCCCACTCTCTAATATGTTTGTATTACGAGTAGATACGTACTTTGCTTAGAAGTATATTCTGAAAATTTAAAAAACTTATAGTGGATTTAAAGTTTGTAGTTTTGGCCTACCGAAAGTGAAACTAATTATACATTTATCAAGATAAAATGATAATCAAACGTAATGTATAGATCCAAATTTCAATTTCTAACTTCAAATTTTACCTATTAAAATACAAAGTCAGATAATGAAGGTTTGGATGTTTGTTACTCAATCACAACACAACCACTGAACTGATTTGGCTGAAATTTAAAATGTAGACTGATTATATCCTGGACTAACACAGAATACTTGTTATCCATTTATCCATCTACGGAAGGTATTTGTGTGTTTATTAGTTTTTTAACTATTGTTTTATTTATAGTCTTTATTTTCGTTGGGCGCTGAGGCGCTCTTGAAATTCAAATTTGACGCTTGACACGCTTGACAACTCATTTTGGTCACAGAGCACTGGACTCTGGGCAATGAACACGCGGAGCTCGGTACGGGAATTCGGGCTTGCCGCGTGCATTATGGTACTGGGCACACTGACGTTGGGGCGCTGTTAAAATCCATATAATTTACG
Organism: Coenonympha arcania; assembly: GCA_036785405.1. Lineage (NCBI taxonomy): Eukaryota > Metazoa > Arthropoda > Insecta > Lepidoptera > Nymphalidae > Coenonympha > Coenonympha arcania. The sequence goes on along the minus strand of JAWDAA010000030.1, from coordinate 6,639,459 downwards.
CTTGGCATGCTCGACGGCTAACTGTGGGTACTGGGCACTGGGCCTTGGGCACTCATCTCACCCTGGGCACTGGGAACTGAGAGCTGGGCTCGTTGGACGGGGCCTGTATGTAACTTGGGCTTGACGCGTACGTTTGGGCACTGAGCAGGTATTTATGCGCAATAACGCTCTTCAAAATCAGAGAGATTTGACGCTTGGCACGTTCGATAGCTCAAGCTGGGCACTGAGCACTCGGCTCAATGTGGGTTATTGTCATTGAGCGCTGGATCCTGCTCACTCGACATGCAGTGAAACTCGGCTTGTTAAACATGACATGCATGGAACTTGGGCTTGAAACGTGCGATATTACTGGGCATGGGGCACTGGGCACTTGGGCGCTTGGCCACTTGGGCACTGGAATCACGCTTATAATTACCAAGAAAAAATTACGTGTTTTTCAAGATGTATACTAGCTTACTAGCATGAAATTAAGTTTGTACATAAATACGTATGGGAAACCCCATACGAACTTCCAACCCCCTAATTTGATGGATGTGGGGTGATTTACTAAAAATCCTGAAACACGTATTTAATTGTTTATTATAAAGAGTCCCTATATCAATTTTGAGACCTCTAGCATCAATTTTTGCCGTAGTTTCATACAAACTTCCATCCCCACATACGAACTTCTAACCCCCTAATTTGATGGATGTGGGGTGATTTACTAAAAATCCTGAAACACGTATTTAATTGTTTATTACAAAGAGGCCCTATGTCAATTTTGAGACCTCTAGCATCAATATTTGCCGTAGTTTCATACAAACTTCCATCCCCTATTTTAAGGGGTTGGGGGGTTAAATTTCCAACTTTTGGAATTTTTTTGTTGGTTGTGTACTAACTCTAGCTTATATACCAAATTTCAGCTTTCTAGGACTTCAGGAAGTACCTAGGAATTTTGATGATCATCAGTGAGTCAGTCAGTCAGTCAGTCAGTCAGTGACGAAATTTGGGTTTTTCAGATGTCAATAAAATCTAAAGTACATATAAGACCTGTGATATTGAAACTTAATACGTTTAATAAGTTCTCCGGCGACATCATTTCCCGAGAATTTTGATTATTTGGAATAATTCTGGCCTAAGTTATAAGGGTTTAAAAATACGGCGAAACACTTCGAGAAAAGATAGGTAGTGCCCTCGCGCTTCGCTTGACTCGTCTGGCGGGGACACTACCGTGTCCCCAGATAAAGACAATTACTTTCAAATTTAAACGTCATGTATTTTGGCGCTTAGAAGCAGAAACACGATTGGATAAAATTTTCTCGATAGAAAGTTCTCCCAAAAGTTGCTCCAAAATCTCAGTTTTTCTGTTTTTTATCGGAAACTACATACAATGGATGTAATTGTAACAGTCGTTTAGCGTTAACGACAGTAGATAAAAAATTGCTTATCTGTAAAGTCGGTTTACTGACGATAGTTGAACGTGACAACGTCTTCTTTGTCGCTCGTTCCGCGCTCGCGAGGTAACGCCGGTAACGCCGCATGAGCGAGGTAACGCTGGATGAGTCATGTTTTTTCGTGCGTGCAACCGGCTCTATCGAATTATAAGACGTTGTCACGTCAAAAATGTATGGACAACCCCGTGGCGAATGAAAACAAATGAAAGCAGAATCTACTTTATGCTTAGCGTTGTTCACTGTCGACTGTCAATTGTGATGCGAAGTAGGTACGCTAAAGAAATCTACAACGTCTGCGAGAACGCCAGGGAGCGTTCAAATTGTCGTAGTCTTTTATCAAACACAGCGTGTTTTCCTCTATTCGGTCACATGGTTTTTCTACAGTCACGTGGTTTGTCCATACATTTTTGTCTACTGTCGCTAACGCCAAACGACTGTTACTTTGTATAGGCCCGCTGAACATTTTACGTAAACTTTCTTCATACAAGAAAAAAGTAGCGTCATCTGTCAAAATTCCCGCTAATACACCACAATATGGCGGAAACCGTGCCTGTGGAAACGGGCGTGTGGACTAATAACAAGTGTAGTAATCTGTGGCGTGGAATGCGATCCATAGACAATATTGAGCTTGGCTTACTACTGGCGCCGTTGGTGTCAAATTTTTGACGTTTTTTCGCGCGGTCCTATGTATGTCTATTACGGTATTACCGATTTGAAAATTTGAAAATGAAAATTTATTTAAGTATAGGTATGTCATTCACAATGGTTTGGGGAACCTGGAGTAAGTTTATAATATAACCGGTGTCCCAGGATCCTCGCTCTTCCTGTTTGTTATATCAGTACTTATGTACCTACCAACAACAGAGCTTACAATATAAGGTATAGTAGTTATACATATTTGCATGCGCGTGTCTGTGTGTGTGCGCGTGTGCGTGTGTGTGTGTGTGCACGCGTGCGTGTGCGTGTGTGTGGGTGTGTGTGTGTGTGTGTGTGTGTGTGTGTGTGTTTGTGTGTGTGTGTGTGGGGTGTGTGTTTGTGTGTGTGTGTGTGTGTGTGAGAAACCTATGGGAATCCGATCGACAAATTAGTTACGTGACTAATCGATGACAAGAATATAATTTATACATTTCTTGAATTTAGTACCAAAAGCAATCGTAAAAATAGTAGGTATAGAGTATTAAAGCGGAAAGTCCGGGTTTTGATTCTCCGATATTTTATTTGATGAAATTATCATAATGATGACAAGCATTTCGAAATAATACTACTAATAGGTACTTAAATTTTACTTATTTGAATAGCATAAAGCAAACTTGATAAAAAAGTTTTCCGTCTAAACATAACAATAGTTTACATATCAAAGACAATCAATATTTTTAAGATTTACGACCATCAATTGGGTTATATTCATTAAGTCTATTAGATAATTAAAATTTTGCAATTTGAATTTATAATAACTATTATAATACGGAATACTTATTATATTTTGATGTTACGTGTGTTATGTTTGATTGCTAATCAAGGTTAATTATGTAATTTAATTATTTACAGTTTTAATTAATAAGAAAATATCAATTAAATTCTATAGCGTGTATTTTGTACGCTGTATTTCGTTGTTAAGTAACATAATAATGTATGTACCTATACGGATTTTCGCAATTGAGTTTTACTACTAAACTTAAGTAATCCCATAAAAATATTAGAATGCTTATCTAAGTGCGTTTTCCTGTAGCTGTACGTATCTACACAGTAAAGTTGTGAAATCTCATTTTGAGTCTGTAATTTTCTGATTAGTTCGAGAAATTAGCAGTAAATAAAATAATGCCTCATTTGGCATGATCCAAAACGACTTTCAATGAATACGGTCAAAATTTCAGTTATCGCATAGGCATTTAACTGTCGATTAAAAACAAACTTCCTTCCGGGTATTCTTCTTTCGTCCTTTTTTCGTCTCCACGGAGATTTAGCCCGGTAAGCGGTAGATGTATGGAGCACAAGTGTATCTATGCACAAACACAGGTGCACTCTCTATTTCCTTACTTTCTTAGTCAGATGGCACGGCCGTTCGACACGATCGAAATGCGATCAGGCACAAGACCTATGGCTTAAGAGGATCATCTAGCTGTAAGCTTTCATGCAAAAAGTGATTCCAACCCGCAAAATGCTGACCGATTTTCATAATTTTTAGAAATTTTGCAGATATAATGAAGTAGTATGCTCGTACGTTTTGCTTTTTAAGAAATATTATATATGTTAAAAAATATTGGAGTCTAAATATTTTTGAGTCAATTGAGATCAAAATTATCCAATTTGGTAAACGTTTGGGGGGGTAAAAACGTTATCACCCAAAGCAATATTTCAAGAATAAAATGTAGGACTAGCTCTGGACTTGCATGATGCAACTCTCTCTATACGAGTATAGAGAGCATTTTCGCACTAGACGATAGCCTTAACGTAATTTAAAAGGAAAATGTCTAGACCAGGGTTTAGACTAGGTTTAATGAAGACTAGGTGTGTTCACTAAATCATGTTCTTTATTAACGTAGTGATTACGTCACATGGCGTAACATTATTATAATGTTGAGCCCTAACCCTGCGATCTCTTCTATTCAATCCACGCCTAGCCATTCTCACGTTCTTTGTGTAAACGTCTGTCGTACTCTAGTCTATGGTATTGCCTCACAGCCTCGTTGCAGTGGTTAACACTTTCATATGCTATCATGAGGTTCCGATTTTTAATCTTTGGTAAAACCACCGATAAGTAACCTCAGGATATGAGCATATAATTATTATTTATAAATAAATTTGTGAAATGGACGTTCGTAAGTGCTTACGAGAGAGCCTAAGCTGAAGAGGAACAATAAATAAATACATATTATTTATATACATTTTTTTTGATAAATGAAATTTGAGAAAATGCGTACCTACTCGTATAGTTATTTATTATTATACTAGCTGTTGCCCGCGGCTCCGCTCGCGTGAATTTAGGTTTTTCACTACTTCTGCGGGAACCATCGCTTTTTCCGGGATAAAAAGTACCATAATGTGTTAATCCAGGTAATAATCCATCTCCATTCCAAATTTCAGCTAAATCGGATTCGTAGTTGCAGCGTGAAGGAGTATCAGACAAACATTCAAACCCCTATTTCACCCCCTTAGAGGGGTAGTTTCTCAAAATCGTTTCTTAGCTGACACCTACCCATTACAAAGAACCTACCTTTCAAATTTCAAGTCAACAGTAACAATATTAAAATTTTCACATAAAAACTTTCATCCCCTATTTTACCACCCTTAAAGGGGAATTTTCCAAAACGACTTATACAAATTTTTAATATCTGAAGCTGATAACATAAATGACAATTTTCACGTCTCTAACTTCAAAAACACGGGACTTTCATATAAACCCCTATTTCACCTCCTTAGAGGGGTAGTTTCTCAAAATCGTTTCTTAGCTGACATTTATCCATTACAAAGAACCTACCTTTCAAATTTCAAGTTTGTAGGCTTTATACTTCCTGAGATATCGTGATTAGTCAGTGAGTGAGTGAGTGAGTGAGTGGTAACTCTCTTTTATATATATAGATTTGTGCTTACTGATAACGTATGTTAGAATACGATAAATTATTATAATATTATTTATAGTAGACATAAATATTGAATAAATTAAGAATTTATTAAAAAGGCTATCACATTACAATATTTCGTTTAATAATATTTTCCTAGTATTTCAGACAGTCGTCTATTCTTACATTTTTTTTGTATTATTTATTACGACATCGTTTTATTTATGTAACGTTTACGGATCTCTTCAAAACCTGCCGCTAATTTTATTATAACACACTTAAGTAGGTATTGAAAAAACCGTCAAGTGCGGATCGGATGACCTCGCGCACTAAAGGTTCCCTACCGCCAAAAACATCTAAGTTTTCTTTGTTTGCGTAATATGATTACATTTTATTATTTTTATCATATAACAGCTCTACAAGTATTTTGTGAAAACTTTGACTGCCTAACCATTACAGATCTTAAAGTCCCCTGATGTACAGTGAGGGTCAAAAATACATACATAGCTTAAAGGCTAAAACGGTATGCAAGTAATCGAATATTACCTTAAACAGACTATTAACCCTAAGACAACAGAGTTAGGTTCAAAATATTTCTATGTAATATTACACAATTTATACTGACTGGTCGAGTGCATGCAAGGGATTTTGTTTGCAAATTCTATATGCACTTATGACCCTGAACATACGGTGACCGAACTTAAATTTTGCTGTGATATACTTAACTAAAAAATTACTACTTGACAAGCAATTATACTGAAATTCACAAACAAAGTATTATGGCACATGACAAGGAAAAATTTCGAAAGTTTTTCCTAGATGTGTACCATAATACTTTGCTTTTTCATCAGTAGGTATAAGTATTGACGTTAGCAGAGCTTTCAAAAATGTAACCTTAATTTTGGGAATTAATTTTGGGGAATTAATTGGGGGAGTACTCACGTAAGCAAAGCCGCAGATATCTGCGAGTTTTTCAATACATATGAAGCTGCTGTTGATTTTTTTTACCAATATACTAAAAGGCGGTAATAAATTTTATGACTATTCGCAAAGTTGTGTTAAAAGGGGCATTTATTATACCTAAGGAATTAGTAACTAATTACATAAATAGTTTTGAAGCAAAAACAGGGCCGGCAAAAGAACAAAAGGCATCTCGATGCAATAAATCTTGCATCAAGGGATTAGTAAGCAATTGTGCCATATAAAATTTGCATTCGCTATAAATTCGACCAATTAACCAATTCAAATTCCATGTACATAAACTCTACGTAAGTATATTTTGATGCTATAAAAAATTGTTTTTCATTATTATTTATCCATAACAATATCAATTGTATCTGTTATTTAATAAAATGAGCTAGTCAGATAACAAATAAATTATAATGTGATGTAATAACGATCGAAATATAAAAAAAAGTAAAAACGAAACAAAGGTTATTCTAATTTACATTTCTTTCATCCGAAGTGAATTCATTTACATTTTTCATCGCTAAATTAGCGAATTAGTGATTATTTTTATGCACGGTGAGCGTGTTTTCGGAATATTTTGTATATTATTTGCATAATTAAGTGTTTTCTCTTTGAATATTTTTTGTGTATCACTGTTTAGATTTTATGCTATTATTAGTATATTGAATATAAAGGACGCGAAAGACACGAAGATACAAAATATACCTACCTATAAGAATACCTGGGATTTGGACAATTGAACTTTGCATAAAGGTTAAATCAATAGTAGGTCTGAAAAAAGAAAACAAATAAATAAACTTTCAAATCTTCACTTATATTTTGAAAGAGTATGAATGAATTCATTGATATTTTATCGTTATCGGTAAATAAATATACACATAAGTAGTAAGTACTTGAAACTAGATTGTTAAAAAAATATGAATCGATTTTCCCTATTACACAGAACTCAGACTCATGAACTATCACGTCTCAAAATGAGCAATAGCAAAACTATCACAAGTTAACATCGTATTAGATGTTTTCTCATACAAAGGTACTCGTAAGTTACTCGAGTTAACTAACAAAAGGGCAATCTGATAATAAAGTTTATACGTAAGTTGCAACAAGTAGGTACATGAATTACACTATAGTATACTACGGCTCTCTAAGAGAAATCCGTCCTTGTGTATCATCTCTGAAGTACTTTTGACCTTGTAAGTAAGTAAGTACAATGTGCATGTGATCCATATATCCCTAAGAGTCTGTTTGTTTGTTTAAACGCGCTTATCTCCGGAACTACTAGTTCGAATTGAAAAGTCCTTTTGGTGTTGTATTGTCCATTTATTGATGAAGGCTATATAACATCATACAAACAAATGAAGCAGAACGTCAATAAAAAATGTTGCAAAAACGGGAAAAATTGTTTTTTTGTTTTGAAGAGCTTCCATTTCGTATGAAGCGTAAACGGTCAAAATTGCCCAAAAATGTAAGTATGTGTATTCTTTAAAAGTTCTAAAAATAGTCTATTTTTAAGTTTTTTTAGGTAGGTAAGTTCTATCTTCTAGTTGTAGTTTTAGTATTAATAGCAGGATATTAATGTAGAATCAAAAAATCATCAGGGCGAAGCCGCGCGAAACAGCTATAGTTAAATTACAATATTTCTCTTTGCTCTCCAGTTATTATAATTATCGTGATAGCAGTTTGAAATGAAGATGGCCTTACGGGTGGAGATCAAAACTTTGAACTTTCGGTCTCAGTAAGATTGAGGCTTAAATTTAATGTAGTTAAATACGAAGAAAATTTAATACAATGCATCTTGAATTCCCTTAGTTTGCTTCGACACGTTTCCAGGATCCAACATTTTTAGAACTCGCTCAACATGGATAATATAACAGATATTTTTAATAAAATAACATATGGAGTAAATTTGAATTGAAATGGCACAATGAAGGATGCAACCGGAATCAGCAATGATTACTACGAGTCGAAGAATTAAATACCTCCCATATAAGGCTTGGACACACGAGGAGAATATAAAAGAGTGCCGTGTGTTTTTACTACTAAACATAGTATTTACAATCTTATACTTAGTACTTGCAATTGTACCTTATGCTATAATAGTAGAAGTAGTGGGTGAGGTCTTAATATCTATTGATCTTCTAATATATAAAATTCTCGTGGCAGTGTTTGTTACCAAACTCCCCCGAAACGGCTCGACCGATTGTTATAAAATTTTCTGTGTATGTTCGGTAGGTTCTGAGAGTGGGTCAGCTATTCTTTTATATCCCTAATGGCAAAACAACGTTTGCGGGTCAGCTAGTTGTAAGTAAAATTTCAACCCAATTCGTCTCGAGCCTCTAATTGTATCCAAAGATATTTTCGGAGCTATAAATAAAGACAGCAAAAAATAAAGAAAATTGTGAGGGTCGCAAAAGGCTTTGTATCAAGTGCTGACTCGAAGAGACTTCAAGCTTAAAAGATAAATCAATTTTTATCTTTAAGGCCTGATTGTGTTATCACACTAAGAGCTCGGAGTTTCATACGACTTGAAGACCGACCGACCTTTATATTTATTATTTTATTTTACATCCAACCTTTAAACTGTATAATTAATTATACATTTTGATGGTCGGCAATATTCAATCCTATCAATATAAATTATTGTGTTTTGGAAGTTACTATAATTGGGTGAGTGGTTTGGACGTTTGTTAATCCTTCATGCTTTTCATTGGTCAGTTGATATGGCTAGTATTTTGAACGGATATAGCATATTATCTACATCTATGTAGAGCCTATTTTCCCCCCTCCAAAAACAAAACACTTAAATAAATAAATAAATATACATCGCAATCTGGCCCCAAAGTAAGGGATCGCTTGTGTTACTCATAACACTCATACTAGATAACTGATAAATATACATACATACTAATACATTTTATAATATATTGAAAAACACCCAGACACTGGAAAAGATTCATGCTCATCACACAAACATTTACCAGTCGTGGGAATCGAACCCACGAACTCCGATGCAGACGGCAGGTTCGCTACCGCTACGCCATTCGGTCGTCTAAACCTTCGATTCGACTATAGATAAAAATCGTCAGTTTGGAGTTAACAAAATTTTAGGCAAGAGCTTGTACAATATTACTGCTATTTTGCGAAATATTTGTCATAGTTTGCGAATCGCGATATTTAAGGTTCGGTGTTAAAATCAGTAAGGATTTAAGGTATTTTAATTTCTTTAAAAAATACTACCGCCGCCGGTGTGCAAAAGACGTAAATGCATTGCATGCGACCTTTAAGTGTCGTCAGCTGCAAGCTGCACTGTACACGACTATTAGGTATGTGCATAGTAAATGGCTAAAGCTTAAGCATTTAGCGTATTTCTAATAAGTTCTTTGTTACTATATACTCGTAATATACTGCTAATAAATAATAATTTACGTTTCGTCGTATTCAATAGTAGTGGTCGTGTCTAATGGATTATTTCTAACTATTAATCATTAAATATAGTTTTCTGCACACCTTCTCCATGTCAATTTTAATCCTCTTTCGTGCAAGCACGCTTTAAAAAGAACAGAAAATATTCCTGTAACATAAAAGATTGAGATGTTTTATTTCACAATCTAATTTACAAAAAAAATCCTCTTCATTAATTAGTTAACTTACTTATGTATTCAAATCATGAGATTTGTTTTTTTTAAAAACCTCTAGAATTTTTATTGATAAAATAGAGCTTAAAAATATTGGAATAAGAGTGCTCGAAGCGCGTTGATGTCTTTTCAATGGCGGGTAATCTTTGACCCAATTTCGAATCGAGGTAAAGTTTTACATAACGACCGATTCGTACAGATATTAATTGTTATTAGTTAAAAACTAAGTTCGTATTGTATAAGAGATTCACAAGCAAACATGTTATTATATTTTTCGCAGCTAACGTAATAGATTTTACGGCAAACCGTTTGACACACTTTCAAAAACATTGTGTATACTTAAATGTAAATTCAAAACATCGGGGACATGTAAACAGACATTATCTGTAAATTCCTAATGTTATCTAATTACAGTAGGATTGAAATTGCATATGTACGATTTGGTTAATGAAGAAAACTGTCAACACAACTTTTCGAAGAGGTCAAATGCCTTTTATGGTCTCTTAATAAGTTTTACGAAACTTATATATCTAATTGAAACAATAATGGTTAAAATTGATTTTACCCACATTATCTACAAAATTTTGATTTCATATTTATTAATACTGAATTAATATTCCTGAGAATGGAATAAAACTAACTTTTAAAACGTAACGCACTGGAAATTTTATTAATTTTTAATTTATTTATTTTACTCTTACTTGTAATAATTAAAAAAAATTAACATTGGACATTAATAAATGAAATATTTGAATAAAATTTGTTTACCACTAAACTAAATTAACACTTTTCCTGTCATTGGTTTGACATATTATGAGCATTGAACTTGTTTGAATTAACAAAGAACCTATTTCTTTGTATGCATACGGAACATTGAAAAGAAACTAATTTTTTACTCTCCTCTATAAACTTTGCCGGTGCGTATGATAACAAACAAAATTCATTAGTTAATTTAATATTTTTAATTAATATTTTAAGACTAAATTAACTATTTTGGTATCACAAGTATAATATGAACGTTGCAATAATTGTTTAATTCACATATTGTGTTGTTTGGAATGGACAGAAAACTTTTTAATGTGCAATGAAACACAACAAATATTGAACGATAAATTCTGCCGGTGCATGTCAATACTCTTCCCATCAAAAACAAACTATAAATTTACTATGTCATGTCACTATTTTTTTCGCTTCTCTGTAATTAAATCGTTTTAGTAATAATAAAATTATTGCTAGTCTATGTATGTCACTATTTTAATTTTCTGCTAATTTAATTTACGTTGTTATATTATATGTAATAATTAATCTCAAAATTAAATGCAAAAAACTCACCTGTATATAGTAAAAAAATGGCACGACACAAGGCACTAGCACTGTCAAAGTTCCGCGGGACCGATTCGCGTGTAGCGTGGTGCGTGGGGCAAGGTACGGGGTCAGAGTGCGAATCGCGAGATGAGCCGGCTCGCTACTCGCGCGGACGAGCAGTGAAAGTGCTTATATAGCCTCCGATGCGCTCAGCATCCGAACAATGTATCCTTCTGGGATCTATTGATTGGAGATGCGTTTTCATATCGGACACATCAATTCGTTTTTATAATAAAACTACCTGACCAGGCAAACGTTGTTTCGCCATTAGGGATATTAAAAATACACAACAACCTGCTCCAAGACCCAGTGATCATACGTTGAAAATTTCATTACAATCGGTCGAGCCGTTTCGGAGGAATTTGGTAATAAAAAAGCAAGAGTAATTTATATATTAGAAGACTAAAAAAATATAATAATATTATGATGTACATTACCATGAAAACTTCCACCGAAAATTGGTTTGAACGAGATCTATAGTAAAATGGTTTTTTTTGGTATTAACAATTAACCTTAAAAAACTAAGTTAAGTTTGCGGTTGCGTAAGAAAAGTGATTCATAAGGATTACTTTTTCTATAGTAGTACGGAACCCTCTGTGCGCGAGTCCGATTGGCACTTGGCCGGTTTTTATAACCAGCCAAGTGCCAATCGGTCTTGGCTGGTTATATAAAAACCAGCCAAGTCTGAAGTATTATAGTTGGAACTGCAACTCCTTAAATATAAACTGTGTGGTATTTTTAAGGAGTTGCAGTTCCAACTATAATATAATATGTCCTTCCATTACTTTTGCATCGCTTTCGAAAGAAATACAAAAAATCTATTAAAATGCGCGGGTTAACGTTACCAATTTAGCGAATATTCAGCGATCATTTTCATAAATATTTTAGTTCCATTTTCATCTTTTTAGCGTATCGCAAAATGCTATATGGCTAGATGTCCTTTCGAAGGTACGAGCCTCGAAGCTTGCCGCCATACCTGGGTGATGTGCAAAGGCAAACAAACGTGTATGCTTCTAATACATGGGTACGGAACTGAGTGCATCAAAAAATCTAAATACATACATACATACATACATATAATGTAAACGTGGCCTACTGACTCACTGACTGTCTGATCCACCAACGTACAACTCAAACCACTGGACAAATCAGGCTGACAAGCATGAATGAGAGATATTGTGGCGTAGGCATTTATTTAGATAGGATTTTTAAAATAAAACCTCTAAGGAGTAAATTAGAGGTCACGCAGGCGACCCACAGACGCTCTCTAGTCTGAAGATATTAAATAAATAATGTCTGATTGACTAACTTGGCTTACAGACATTTATTGTGACGTGGGCCTCCGCTAATCGCCACTTTTTTTTCGTCACAATAAATTGTTAAAATTTAACCCATAAGGAGTTAAAGTAGAGATCCCGCTAGCAAAGCCGCGGGCGTTCAAAGTATTTTATAATATAAAAAAAAATCGATCGTGTATAGATGATCATAATATCATCATTAATTTGTCATAATGTGTGGCTTTACGCCTCGGATTATATTTATAAGGTAAAATAAATATTAGCGTTACGCAAACAAGGTCAGTGTGTAAACACTAATATCGAATGAAAAGTCTTATATTTTGAGTGCTTGCTGTTTATTGGCCCTTATATAGTTTTTTTTTTATATAAGTTAGTACTTAACTGCGATCTCACCAGATGGTAAGTGATGATTCAGCAGGAAGAAAATGGTCTACCGTCTTCATATCTTAATAACATCAGCATTTTTGTTAAAAAAAACTTGTACTATTTTTTTTAAGTTTAACCTTATGCAAAAAAAATAATAGCTAGCTTGAAAAAAACAAGGAAATAATAAAAAAACGCATTAGATACAGATAGATGTCCAATAATTTAAACGTGCCAATATCTGGGGACACGGTAGTGTCCCCGCCAGACGAGTCAAGCGAAGCGCGAGGGCACTACCTATCTTTTCTCGAAGTGTTTCGCCGTATTTTTAAACCCTTATAACTTAGGCCAGAATTATTCCAGATAATCAAAATTCTCGGGAAATGATGTCGCCGGTGAACTTATTAAACGTATAAAGTTTCAATATCACAGGTCTTATACTTTAGATTTTATTGACATCTGAAAAACCCAGATTTCGTCACTGACTCACTGATGATCATCAAAATTCCTAGGTACTTCCTGAAGTCCTAGAAAGCTGAAATTTGGTATGTAAGCTAGAATTAGTACACAACCAACAAAAAAATTCCAAAAGTTGGGAATTTAACCCCCGAACCCCTTAAAATAGGGGATGGAAGTTTGTATGAAACTACGGCAAATATTGATGCTAGAGGTCTCAAAATTGATGTAGGGACTCTCCGTTGTAAACAATTAAATACGTGTTTCAGGATTTTTAGTAAATCACCCCACATCCATCAAATTAGGGGGTTGGAAGTTCGTATGGGGGGATGGAAGTTTGTATGAAACTACGGCAAATATTGATGCTAGAGGTCTTAAAATTGATGTAGGGACTCTCCGTAATAAAAAATTAAATACGTGTTTCAGGATTTTTAGTAAATCACCCCACATCCATCAAATTAGGGGGTTGGAAGTTCGTATGGGGGGGATGGAAGTTTGTATTAAACAACAGCAAATATTGATGCTAGAGGTCTCAAAATTGATATAGAGACTCTTCGTAATAAACAATTAAATACGTGTTTCAGGATTTTTAGTAAATCACCCCACATCCATCAAAATAGGGGGTTGAATGTTCGTATGGGGGGATGGAAGTTTGTATGAAACTACGGCAAATATTGATGCTAGAGGTCTCATAATTGATATAGGGACTCTTTGTAATAAACAATTAAATACGTGTTTCAGGATTTTTAGTAAGTAAATCACCCCACACCCATCAAATTAGGGGGTTGGAATTTCGTATGGGGTTTCCCATACGTATATAGATAGGTACAAACTTAATTTCATGTTAGATATCTGCTAGTATACATCTGGCAAAACACGTAATTTTTTTTGGTAATTATAAGCGCGATTCCAGTGCCCAAGTGGCCAAGCGCCCAAGTGCCCAGTGCCCCGTGCCCAGTAATATCGCACGTTTCAAGCCCAAGTTCCATGCATGTCATGTTTAACAAGCCGAGTTTCACTGCATATCGAGTGACCATGATCCAGCGCTCAATGGCAAGCACCCACATTGAACCGGGTGCCTAGTGCCCAGCTGAGCTGTCGAACGTGCCAAGCGTCAAATCATTCTGATTCTGAAGAGCGTTTAGCGCATAAATACCTGCTCAGTGCCCAAACGGACGCGTCAAGCCCAAGTTACATACAGGCCCCGTCCAACGAGCCCAGCTCTCAGTTCCCAGTGCCCAGGGTGAGATGAGTGCCCAAGGCCCAGTGCCCAGTACCCACAGTTAGCCGTCGGGCATGCCAAGCGTAAATTATGTGGATTTTAACAGTGCCCCAACGTCAGTGTGCCCAGTACCATAGTACACGCGGCAAGCCCGAATTCCCGTACCGAGCTCCGCGTGTTCATTGCCCAGAGTCCAGTGCTCTGTGACCAAAATGAGTTGTCAAGCGTGTCATGCGTTAAATTTGAATTTCAAGGGCGCCTCAGCGCCCAACGAAAATAAAGACTAAGTATAAATAAAACAATAGTTAAAAACTAATAAACACACAAATCTCACCGATACCTTCCGTAGATTTGTAATGGATAACAAGTAGTCGGTGTTAGTCCAGGATATAATCAGTCTACACTTTAAATTTCAACCAAATCAGTTCAGTGGTTGTGTTGTGATTGAGTAACAAACATCCAAACTTTCATTTGTATCTGACTTTGTGTTTTAATGGGTAAAAATAGAAATTTGGATCTATACATTACTTTTAATTATCATTTTATCTTGATAAATGTAAAATTAGTTTCACTTTCGGTAGGCCAAAACTACTAACTTTAAATCCACTACAAGTTTTTTAAATTTTCAGAATATACTTCTAAGCAAAGTACGTATCTACTCGTAATACAAACATATTAGAGAGTGGGCTGTCAAAAGAGGCGCACTTGAAGTGCAAGAAATACACAAAAAAAAAAGAAAAATTAAGTTAATAAAAAACATTGTTTTAAAAAACTTACAAAAAGAAATGAAATCCCAACAAAAACATTATCATGTATAGTGTTGCCAGACGAGTATATGGCTCACACCACGCTCACACTGTCAAAAAGTTATCAGATCTCATGTAGGGCAAGACTTCTGACTTTATACACCCTTAAATACAAGCTCTAACTTCACAAACTCTACACTTTAGTTACAATAATGTCTTGACCGTTTGGCTACCGTTACATTGGGCGTAAAATCAAAAATTTATTCACTTTTCAGTACTCTGTAAGTTCTGTTAAATCAAAACTTGAAATCAGGAAAATGATTTTGGTGGGATACATTTTTCACTTTACGCCCATGTGACGGTAGCCAAACGGCCAAGACATTATTGTAACTAAAGTGTAGAGTTTGTGAAGTTAGAGCTTGTATTTAAGGGTGTATAAAGTCAGAAGTCTTGCCCTACATGAGATCTGATAACTTTTTGACAGTGTGAGCGTGGTGTGAGCCATATACTCGTCTGGCAACACTATACATGATAATGTTTTTGTTGGGATTATGTTAATTATGAATATGTTTATTGGATCCCGAACGATACAGCATTATTATTACAGTTGAAAGGTCAACCGCGGGGTTTTAAAAACTAATTTTCGAATGATAACCATTTACGGTGGGTTTGATGGGTCGTAAACCATCAGTATTGCACGCGAGATACATCGAAATAATTGCAGAGCTAGTTAAGTTCAAATTACGCAAGGTGATGTCAATATAAAATATGTGCCTATTTGTTATTTTACTATCTGGTACTAGTACTAACTAGTTAATAAGCCAGCACGGTAACCCGAAGTTCGTCCCATGATTTTGTTGATGTATATCGTATCGTGAAGTGATGCTATACTTAATCTTTTTTCGGATACCTATTGTGAAAAAAAAACTTGAGAGGTGTCAAGGGACACCCGGATGGAACGATGTATATCTGGCTTGCTTTCTATAAGAGAGAGAGAGACACACAGAGAGACATGCGCACACCGCACGGCTTACAAATAGCTTACTATAGCAAAAAGTGTCGTTACAACTTTTCGTATGAATTATTTTCGTCTAGCCGTATTCTTTCGTCTAGTCGTATTCTTCAATTGTGCTGTGTTGAATTAATAAATTTCACTAATATAATCGTGTGTAAGTGAATGTTTGTCACTCTTTCAAACCATAATTACTGAACCGATTTGTCTGAAATTTGGAATGGGTATGGATTATAAAACATACTTTTTATCCCGGAAATACCCCATTCCACTTCTATGAAATATGATTCACTTATAGAGCTATAGATCTAAAATTAGATATACTTTGGATTAAAACATACTTCTTATCCCAGGAACACCCAATTCCGTTTCTATAAAATATAATTAACTTATAGTTATAGATCTAAAATAGAATCTGTATCTCTTGGATTCTCCTTTTTTTGAAATTATAATTTTCCGTATGAAATACTCACTTGGTTCCGCTACTGCATCCGTATGAATATTATTACACTCGTGCATAGAATCATTTAGTCTAATTAACATAATGACGTAGTTGCATTCATATAACACTGATAAGAAACGTCAGGATATGGGCATCAGAACGATTTACGTATACCTTTTTCATACAAGCAAACAGTAGCGCCATCTATCAAAATTCTATAGGTGGCTGCTGATTGAACTGCAGCGTTGCCGTTAGTGGCAAAACAAGCATTTTTGGCACCGATAAACTGGCGACATTTTTTTACGCCGTCCGCCCTACCCTCTTATTCCGTATCTCAGTGAAGATCACTCAGTGGCCTTCAGTAACATTTATTTTTTATCCATTGAAGGTTTTCCACAAAATATTATTTTCGTTCCCCTTAATAAAGCGGCAATGTATAGCGATCCATAGACAACAATGATTATCACTGCGATACAGAATAAGGGCCCTGTGCAGAGTACATGTCTATTATAATATTATAACCGATATTTTTACCGATATTTTTACCAGGTGTTGTTCGAAACAAATTCAAGAGTAACTTTAATAGACACCTCTTGTGAGACGAAATTTTTTTTTTATGATTAGTCCTGACGTTATATTATTATGTTTAAAATCTTGCAGGATTCAAAATGTATATAAATGTAATACTTAATAGAAAAAACGGAACAACGTTACGGCAAACCCTAGTTTGTTAATCATTTCATTATTATGTAATCATTTGCACATCCACGCGTCAATCGTCTATAGAAAAAGCCGCCATTTATCGCCTCTGCATCGACAAATTCTTTTATCTTGACAGCTAGTGTCACGCCGCACAACCTATCACACTGTCATGTCTTGACTTTGTGTCATAATACTATTTCGTATTTAAGTAGTTGTTGCTAACGAGTTGTGACTTTATTAAAAGTCCCAAAGAAACAATTTATGCTTTTTCAGTGTGTGTGACACATGAAACAAGTATAGCAATAGCGAGGGACCAGAAATAGACCACTTTACCTTTATCTCTCTCTGGTCCCTATTATTGCTATGCCTGTTTCATGTGTCAAAGAGAAAATAAACGAATGGAAAGAGTATAGTGACCCGATATAAAATCAACCGATGTCAAAATGTCAAAGAGAGACGTAGCGTTGCATTCGCAAATGCAAAGCTATGCAGAGTTAATCAACTACTTCATGCAGTTCGATGTAAATCTTAGACAAAAAAATTGGTTGCCTGTAAAGTCGGTTTACTGACGATAGTTGAACGTGACAACGTATTCTTTGTCGCTCGTTCCGCGCTCGCGAGGTAACGCCGGTAACGCCGCATGAGCGAGGTAACGCCGGATGAGTCATGTTTTTTCGTTCGTGCAACCGGCTCTATCGATTTATAAGACGTTGTCACGTCAAAAAGTACTAGCGCAGAAAACAATGAATTTCTGCGCGCTAAACATGGATAATATGGAAAAGTCTACTATTCAAACCAGAGCATTAAAAATGTGTAATCCGATGGATTGGAATTTTTAGTTGATGAATAGGTATTATATAACAACGGATTCCAATCAAATAATATAGGTATAATCCAAAAGTTGACAGTTATACGACTTTTCTATGATTGATATTTTTTATAGTAAATTACTTTTTATAAATTCAAATTAATATACTTAGTGATGGTATAATTAATTTATTGACACAACAAGGTTGTCAAACGGCTTCTGGTGTTTTGGTGGGCTTTGTAGTTGTTTTGTTTCCGAGTTTATTGCCCGTTCTTCTCCGTACATAATGGCTTTTCAAACGTAGCGGGAGAATCTGGCATTTCATATGTATCTGTGTGTTAGATCATTGTGAAAAATCCTATCCTATACTTTTAATATTATAAACGCGAAAGTTTGTAAGTATGGATGGATCTTTTATAACTCTTTCACGCCGCAACTACTGAACCGATTTGGCTGAATATTAATAATTAATTTATTTATTTATTTGTGGCAACTATGGCTCCATACAACTTACATTATTATTGTACTTATATCTAAAATTATATTTAAAAATGTCAATATTACAATAATAATTAATCACAAAATATCACTTAATTCACATGCAATTTCAAATACATTCTATTCTGGAGAGTCATGTCTTTGTCCTAACGCCCTCAGAATGCTGTTGTCACTTGCCCACACTCTTTGCATCAGAGATGCTATACGCTTCCTCCTTATAGCATAAAAATCGACTGTTTTAGCGGACGCAAACATCTCTGAAGCACTGCAATAGCGCGGCAAGCCGAACAACATTCTGAATGCGTTATTGTCGTCGTCGTCGTCGTCGTTTCAGCCGATGGACGTCCACTGCTGGACATAGGCCTCCTGAAATGACCGCCAAACACCACGATCTTGCGCCGCCTGGCGCCAGCGACTCCCCGCGAGTCGCGACCCTCTTAATGTCGTCCGTCCACCTGGTGTGGGGGTCTACCGACACTGCGCTTTCCGCGTTATTGTACTGAACCCGAATTGGGTTCAGTGATGCCTGTGTAAAGTTGGTCCACAGGGATCCCGTATAGAAGCTTTGGTAAAAAGCAATTTGTGACATAGAAAACCCGGATTAACACAGGCTACTTTTATCCCGGAAAAATCCATCTTTCCCACGGGATTAGCGATAACCCGAAATTCACGCGGGTGGAGCCGCGGTCAACAGCTATTATTATTTATTATCATTAATAATGCCCTTTGCTAAATTTGAATCTTTTCTTTTAAATTGTTGTATTATTATGTAGTGCATCCAAAATATTTCTTGGTGATTACTTATTTCATTTATTTTTGTTTTAAGTAGTAAACTGTGTACTAATGTTACGTAATCAAAATCCGAGTTTGAATGAGTAAGAGACTGGGTGTGTTACACCGGAAAATGAATGAAATTCCACTTGCATCATCAATATTATGTGAGTTACGATACTGAAGGCGCTAATTTTATAGTGAAAGAGTTACTAAGAACTTTTGACAGAATAATTGGTAGGTATTTAAATGATAACAATATGCCTAACCAATTACTTATTACCTTGCCTTACTACTTGCCTTATTACTTGCCTTACTTATTTATAGGTACATAGTTCAGTTGTTTACAGCAAACAATACGATGTCGATGTCTGTCTGTGTGTGTGTGCGTGTGTGTGTGTGTGTGTGTGTGCGCGCGTGTGTGTGTGTGTGTGTGGTGTGTGTGTGTGTTTGTGTGTGTATGTGTCTGTGATGTCGTAGCTATCAGTTTTTTTTAATTTGACATCCAGTTTCCTTGTGGTGGTCCTTAGCTATAGTATAAGAGCATTAACTCTTTTTCCAAAATGTTGTAAGGCATTTTCGGCGTATGATTAATCGATTATATTTCTCACGCGTGGCAGTTTATTAGTTAAATTACAAGCGTAGATGTTTTTTTATTCAATTTTTATTTAAAAGGGCAAAGCATTTAGGTATTTAATAAGCAACTACTTAATTACCTACATATTTTTACTGTTTACGATTAATTGAATTTGAATCTTATTAAAAGCGTGGTTTGAGGTTTTTTATTCATTTTTAAGTTTACAGTTATAGAAAAGGCTTTTTTAAATATGGACACCTAATATAAAGTCGACATAGATAGTTTGTAGATTTTAATAAATTTAATAGTTATAACAGTTTTTAATTTTTTTTTACCTTAACCTACATTCAGCAGCCCAATGTTTCCTTCATCATTACAATAAATAATGGTAACCGTAATGGAATTCATATGAATACATACATTAATTAATTAAATTAGAATATTCATTCCAAATAAATATCGGTCATTTATTATAATATAATAATATAATAGTGTGCATATTCGATTTTACAAATTTCCTAACCTATTGCGGCTTTAGTTAAAAATATTTCTTTGCGTAAACGGTTAAAGTTTTCGGTTTTCTAATTAATATTACTTGTGAAGAAAGAAAACACCATTTTAAAAACCTGTCAAGTTAGTTTTTATTTTGTATTGGAAGAGGTTAAAATATTGAATTCTTAAAAAACCTAAAGAAAACGAAAACAAAGCTTAACATAATTATTAAGTCTATATTTGGTATAGTGTCGTAAGAATACTAATAAAATTAATGTTTTTATTGTCCTTATTAGTCATTTTTGTAAATTATAATATAATAATATTTTATTGTTATGATGAAAATCGTCTACATTGGTATAAATTTCCTATCGCTTATTTTGCAATACTCCAAAAACTTCTCAATATCGTAGTTAATATCAAGGATCTTAGAAATTTTTTTTAGTCAAAAAATAAATGACTATATTTTTATTATTTACGAGTAAAAAAGACACGCTTACGTAGGATAGGTAAATTAATTTCTGTAAGGTTATACATTGCTGTTTTACTGGGTGAAATGAAAATTTAAATGGACAAAAAATATAACATGATAAGTGAGCTTAGAGATTTAAATTTTTTCTTGATACGGAATTCTCGTATCATTTTAACCAACTTCAAAAAAGGAGAAGGTTCTCAATTCCTAGAATTTCTTTTTTTTTTTGAAAAAAGGAAAAGCAAAGGACTCCTGGCTTTCAATGGACAAAATTTTATAACATGTTAAATGAGCTCAGAGATGTAAATTTGTTCTTGATAAGGAATTCTCGTATTTTTTTTAAACCGACTGCAAAAAAGAGGAGGTTCTCAATTCGTTGGAATGAATGATTCCAACTAATTCCAGGAGAAATGGGGCTTAAATAAGACACTACAATTATTGCGTCGGTCAAAGCTGCAAACGACTTTGGAGGTTTTTAAGGTGTGATTACTATGTTTGAGAGCAGGTAAAAATCTCCCACTTTGATCGGAAGTATTTGTCTAAGCCCGACGCTTGCTAGCTTGCTTGCTATGATGTAAGTCCTGAGGTAGCTTCATAATTCAATGATGATCAATTATATTATGAAAACAGTAGTGAAATATTTTCGATTATTTTTTTTAACTATACGCACAAAATTAAAGCAAAAACACATATTATTTAACCGTAGAATATAATCGTAAATTCTCACTTTATTCTCGATCTCACTAAAACTTCGAACATATGGTAGCGCTTTCATATTTTGTGCATATTATGGGTGGGGACGATGGAAACTTGTTTTAGGTAACATTAAACCGTTTTACGAAATACAAGTATGTATAAAATGTATATGAGTAATCGCTGCCCCATTATCAAGCAGGTCACTGTCTGAGGCTATCGTTTAGAGAAGAGCGGACGGCGTGAAAAAATGTCGCCTGTTTATCGGTGCCAATAACACCAACAGTAGTGGTACATGCTGTAGTTCGCACAGCCACCTATAGAATATTGACAGATGGCGCTACGGTTTGCTTGTACGAAAAAGGTTTGCGTAAATTATTTATTCGGATGCCCATATCCTGAGTTTTCTTATCAGAGATATACATAAGTTGTTGGGAAAAATGGCACGCTTAGTAGGATCTCTTATTTCTCCATCGGAAGTAGACGAGGAGTAAGATACCCATGTCAAATACAGTGCGTCTCACGGATTTACGTTCAAATATCATACAACGCACTTTGCCTCTCATCCTGAAGTCTTTCTTTGCCCAATAATCTAGTCAGCATACAGTGACCATCAACAAGGTATTGCCGGGAAAAACCAATCTTCTTCTTGGACCAATCAAGTTTTCAACAGCCATCGGCTTGACTTGGAAACTCTCCTTTGAAATTCCTCACCTCACTAATTGTGTACCTAGTCAGCCTTTTTTTTTCTCCACTCCTTTGTCACCACTCATTCTGAGAGGAGACATATCAGTAGTGTGACATAAGAGGAGTTGCGAGGAGGAGAATGTTTTCTTAACTGTATGATTGATACGCGGCGGAGGCTGAATGTCTGACTGTTTGTGTGCAACGTTGTAATTGATTCGTGATGACCTAGCACTTAGAAACCATGTATGATTTGCCAAGGGGTCAGGGTTCAAATTCGAGACACCGCAGAGGTTAATAAAACCTTATGTGCCTATTAAATATTACCTGCTAAGATTAGAAGGGCCTGTTTAAAAAACAAAACCTTGGAGTCATTAGTGATTACGTTTCTTCGTGCTGAGTATGCTCCTGTATAGATTTAGGCCTTGGTTTCCATTTTTGTACGGGTGACAATTTGTTTTTTATTGAAAATGTTACAGTAAACATACGGCTAACTTATTTTTAAAGAGTTGCCGAGTCGTGAAATGGTGCCAGAAATACTGGCTGCATTTGCCACGATGAACAGCCAGGTTGTAGGTAGGTAGGTAACATTGCGTAAAAAATGAGCATGCCCATAGGCTAGAAATCGCTGCAGAAGGCCTTTATAAAGCAGTGTACGTCCGGCGGCGGCTGAAACGACCACAAGACGTATCCTGTTAGAATGAGGAATGTTATAACTCACAGATAAACTACCCCGTTGTGGGCATCAAACCTGGGAGCTCACAAAGTGGTCTTACATCGGACTAAGAGACTGAAAGAATAGAAGTTGTACCATCATAATATTATAGTTCCTGTGTGGTAAATAAATATTTTTTTTTACTCTGTACAAGTTATTCCTTGACTGCGATTTCGCCTGAATGTAAGTGATGATGCAGCCTAAGATGCTATCGTACTAACTTGGAAGGGTAAGTAAATTTACCCCAACGGTTTCTACAAGCATTGCACCGGAACGCTAAATCGCTTGGCGGTGCGTCTTTGCTGGTAGGGTGGTAACTAGCCACGGCCAAAGCCTCCCAAGTCCCACCAGACCAGACCTGAGCCAATTTAGAAATTATAAAATTCCAAAGTGGCCCGTGGACCCCACTCGAATCCGAGCGCGCCGCCACTGCGCCAGGGAGGCCGTCAATTCTATAGAGATTGACCACCATGGCCGAAATCCGATCGAGAGGACGTCATCAATATATAAGCCGTGCTAAATTCGAGTGGCATTGACCTATGACTGCTAAGTGCTAATTTATTTTTTAAAAAGTTGTTTTTCATCACAAGTCTAGCTACAAAGGGAGATCAATTTGCTATAGATGTGTAACGGCGCATAACGTTGGCACCTGCGTCATACCTACTCGTAGTGTGCTTAGATTAGTAGGATATGTGATCGCCTAAGAAAACCTAATTTTTCCGGAGGTTCGATATTTTTATTCATTACAAGTTATACGCCTGAACGGATTTTGAATACTGTTTTATTAGTGTTCTACTGTAATTTTTCAACTTTGACATATCTAAATTAAAATCTCAAAAAATATAGTTTAAAGACGCATCCATCGGGAGCGTTAAAATTCCTCTTTGACCACCTCTTTGAATACTAGAGGTAGAATCTAGCCGCCTCAATAATAAACTTGGAATAGCGATGGAGTAGTTGTACTCTGTTTTTTCCTTCTTTGTAATCAATATTTTTATATTTGAAGGAATTACACAAAACTGACTATCGTTATTCCACCTCTATTCTATGTTTAATTGTAAGGGGGTAGAAGTTTGAGTTGATAGATTAAATATTGAATGGCAGGCGTTATTTTGCGGAAATCCATAATTAGCAGGACAGATTAACTTGTCTTGCTATAATCCGCTACTGTAGAAAAGATTCTGTATGGTTCATGTGGGCAGGGCAGTGTTCCTGCTTATTGTACCATACAGAATCTTTTCAAGTAGCGGATTATAGCAAAACAAATTAATCTGTCCTGCCAATTGATAGATCAATTCGTTATTGCAAGTTCGAGCAGACTATAGACATCTAGCGGCTACAAGGTCTATGATTCGAATCGGCCGCGATTTGCATAGCATAGCTACAATAGTAACACTAGCCGGAGCAGTATATTTAAGACCGTCTTCACACGGCATTGAACGTCGCCTGAGAATTATATGTTTTATTAAGTGTTCAGTAAGTCACTTGCAGACTACTCCAAGAAACACAAAAGCTGACTTTTGTGTTTTTATAAAAAGCGGCTAAATTCAAGTCGGACTCGCGCACGAAGGGTTCTGCGCCATTATTTATGTAACTTAGCAGTAGGCTGAACTGTCAAAAATACCCTACTACAAGTAGAGTAAGAGTAAGTAGAAGTTCTGGACCATCGATCAAAAAAGGTAAAAATTCACGTTCGTAGTATGGGAGCCCCCTTCAATTTTTAGTTTATTCTATTTTTTAGTATTTCTAAAGTCTAAACTATCACATAGTGTAATAACTATCACGGTTCAAAAGATACAGCCTATTGTGACGGACGGACAGACGGAAGACGAAGTGTCAGTAATAGGGTCCCATTTTTACTCTTTGGATACGGAACCCTAACAAAAAAGTGCGTGTCTACTGCGACGATCGACAGGAATTTGCTTGCATCCAGTAAGTTTGTATGTGTGTCAACGTGTATGTAAGTTATTTCTTATCGCCGCGCCATAACTACTGAACCGATTTGGCTAAACACTTAAACAGTCAAATCGGTTCAGTAGTTTCGGCAATAGATTTTATACCTACACTAGCAAACGCCCGCGGCTTCGCTCACGTTGAACTTCTGCTGTACTCCCTCAGGCTTTTAATTTCCAACATTCCTGTATTTTTCCATCCTTCCCTTCAAATTCCGTTTCTATGCTTGCTGCCATAGTCAGATATCGATTTTCAATGCAATCGGCCCAATAACAAAAAAATTCAAAATAGCGGCCACTTTTTTAAATTTTGACCACAAACTCCTTATCTGTACTTGTTGCGATACTCACATATCGATTTTCAAAGCAATCGGCACAGTACCAAAAAAAAAATCAAAATGGCGGCCACTTTTATAATTTTGACCACAAATTCCTTCTCCATACTTGTCGCAATACTCATATATCGATTTTCAAAGCAATCAGCCCAATAACAAAAAAATTCAAAATGGCGGCCACTTTTTTAAATTTTGACTACAAATCACTTCTCTATACTTGTCGCGATACTCACTTATCGATTTTCAAAGCAATCGGCACAGTAACAAAAAAATTCAAAATGGCGGCCACTTTTTTAATTTTTACCACAAATTCCTTCTCCATACTTGTCGCGATACTCACATATCGATTTTCAAAGCAATCGGCCCAATAACAAAAAAAAACAAAATGGCGGCCACTTTTTTAAATTTTGACCACAAATTCCTTCTCCATACTTGTCGCGATACTCACATATCGATTTTCAAAGCAATCGGCACAGTAACAAAAAAATTCAAAATGGCGGCCACTTTTTTAATTTTTACCACAAATTCCTTCTCCATACTTGTCGCGATACTCACATATCGATTTTCAAAGCAATCGGCACAGTAACAAAAAAATTCAAAATGGCGGCCACTTTTTTAATTTTTACCATAAATTCCTTCTCCATACTTGTCGCGATACTCACATATCGATTTTCAAAGCAATCGGCCCAATAACAAAAAAAAAACAAAATGGCGGCCACTTTTTTAAATTTTGACCACAAATTCCTTCTCCATACTTGTCGCAATACTCATATATCGATTTTCAAAGCAATCAGCCCAATAACAAAAAAATTCAAAATGGCGGCCACTTTTTTAAATTTTGACTACAAATCACTTCTCTGTACTTGTTGCGATACTCACATATCGATTTTCAAAGCAATCGGCACAGTACCAAAAAAAAAATCAAAATGGCGGCCACTTTTATAATTTTTACCACAAATTCCTTCTCCATACTTGTCGCGAGCCTCACATGTCGATTTTCAAAGCAATCAGTCCAATAACAAAAAAAATCGAAATGGCGGTCACTTTTTTAAATTTTGACCACAAATTCCTTCTCCATACTTGTCGCGATACTCACATATCGATTTTTAAAGCAATCGGCACAGTAACAAAAAAATTCAAAATGGCGGCCACTTTTTTAATTTTTACCAAAAATTCCTTCTCCATACTTGTCGCGATACTCACATATCGATTTTCAAAGCAATCGGCACAGTAACAAAAAATTCAAAATGGCGGCCACTTTTTTTAATTTTTACCACAAATTCCTTCTCCATACTTGTCGCGATACTCACATATCGATTTTCAAAGCAATCGGCACAGTAACAAAAAAATTCAAAATGGCGGCCACTTTTTTAATTTTTACCATAAATTCCTTCTCCATACTTGTCGCGATACTCACATATCGATTTTCAAAGCAATCGGCCCAATAACAAAAAAAATCAAAATGGCGGCCACTTTTTTAAATTTTGACTACAAATTCCTTCTCCATACTTGTCGCAATACTCATATATCGATTTTCAAAGCAATCAGCCCAATAACAAAAAAATTCAAAATGGCGGCCACTTTTTTAAATTTTGACTACAAATCACTTCTCTGTACTTGTTGCGATACTCACATATCGATTTTCAAAGCAATCGGCACAGTACCAAAAAAAAATCAAAATGGCGGCCACTTTTATAATTTTTACCACAAATTCCTTCTCCGTACTTGTCGCGAGCCTCACATGTCGATTTTCAAAGCAATCAGTCCAATAACAAAAAAATCGAAATGGCGGTCACTTTTTTAAATTTTGACCACAAATTCCTTCTCCATACTTGTCGCGATACTCACATATCGATTTTTAAAGCAATCGGCACAGTAACAAAAAAATTCAAAATGGCGGCCACTTTTTTAATTTTTACCAAAAATTCCATCTCCATACTTGTCGCGATACTCACATATCGATTTTCAAAGCAATCGGCACAGTAACAAAAAAATTCAAAATGGCGGCCACTTTTTTAATTTTTACCACAAATTCATTCTCTATACTTGTCGCGATACTCACTTATCGATTTTCAAAGCAATCGGCACAGTAACAAAAAAATTCAAAATGGCGGCCACTTTTTTAATTTTTACCACAAATTCCTTCTCCATACTTGTCGCGATACTTACATATCGATTTTCAAAGCAATCGGCACAGTAACAAAAAAATTCAAAATGGCGGCCACTTCTTAAAATTTTGACTACAAATTCCTTCTCTATACTTGTTGCGATACTCACATATCGATTTTCAAAGCAATCGGCCCAATAGCAAAAAAAATCAAAATGGCGCCCACTTTTTTAAATTTTTACCACAAATTCCTTTTCCATACTTGTTGCAATACTCACATATCGATTTTCAAAGCAATCGGCACAGTAACAAAAAAATTCAAAATGGCGGCCACTTTTTAAAATTTTGGCTACAAACTCTTTCTCTATGCTTGCTGCCACTGTAAAATATCGATTTTCAAAGCAATCGGCCCAGTAACAAAAAAGTTCAAAATGGCGGCCACTTTTTTAAATTTTGACCAAAAATTCCTTCTCTATGCTTGCTGCCATAGTCAAATATCGATTTTCAAAGCAATCGGCCCAGTAACAAAAAAGTTTAAAATGGCGGCCACTTTTTTAAATTTTGACCACAAATTCCTTCTCTATGCTTGCTGCCATAGTCAAATATTGATTTTCAAAGCAATCGGCCCAGTAACTAAAAAGTTCAAAATGGCGGCCAAAAAATTCAAAATTTTTCCTCCTCAAAATTTGAATCTCGAAAATCCCTTTCTGAATACGAATTCATGATATACCTAATACCAACCTAGGTACCAAATTTCAGATCTCTACGACTTTTAATTTCGCTGAAATCCCTGGAACAACGCAAAAATTACACTTTTGTATGGGAAAATCCCTTAAAAGTAGGATTTTTATCCCTTCCAATTTGAATTTCTGGAATCCCCGTCTTAGTACGAATTCATGACCTAATGTCAATGTAGGTACCAAATTTCAGATCTCTACGACTTGTAGTTTTTCGGGAATTCCTGGAACAACAAAAAAAATTACAATTTTGTATGGAGAAATCCCTTTAATGTACTATTTCTACCCCTTAAACATGGAATTTCTGGAATCCCCGTCTTAGTACGAATTCATGACCTAATATCTACCTAGATACCAAATTTTAGATCTCTACCACTTTTAATTTTTCTGGAATGCCTGGAACAACGAAAAAAATTACAATTTTGTATGGAGAAATCCCTTTAATGTACTATTTCTACCCCTTAAACATGGAATTTCTGGAATCTCCGTCTTAGTACGAATTCATGACCTAATATCTTCCTAGGTACCAAATTTGAGATTTCTACGACTTTTAGTTTTTCGGGAATTCCTGGAACAACGAAAAAATTTTACTTTTGTATGGGAAATACCCTTAAATGTATGATTTTTACCCCTTTAACATGGAATTTCTGGAATCCCCGTCTTAGTACGAATTCATGACCTAATATCTACCTAGATACCAAATTTCAGATCTCTACGACTTTTAGTTTTTCTGGAATGCCTGGAACAACGAAAAAATTACAATTTTGTATGGAGAAATCCCTTTAATGTACTATTTCTACCCCTTAAACATGGAATTTCTGGAATCCCCGTCTTAGTACGAATTCATGACCTAATATCTACCTAAGTACCAAATTTCAGATCTCTACGACCTATAGTTTTGGCGGAATCCGTGGAACAACCAAAATACCTCATTCTTTTATATATATAGAAGATTAACAAAGACAGCTACTTTTTTTCCCGGAAAAATTCTGTGAAACCCCCAAAAGCACGCGGGCGGAAACAACGACATCAGCTAGGAGAAATAAATAAAAGTAAATAAGCTGTAATAAATAGTCGACGCTAAGCAAAGACTTCAGTAAAGTAAGCTTAGCATGCGTCCTGAGCAATACTAAGCAATAATAAAATAAACTATACTTTATCTTGTACTTTCATTGAAAGCCTGCATTTTATTGCAGATCATTCGGCAGTGTGCGATCAAATTTTATAATACTTTGCCCGTGAACTGACCCAATTTTTTTTAGAAATACCTACATAATTTTTTAGTGCATTCTTTATGAAGCAATTAATTTTGAGCGCGTTATAATATTATTTTTAATAAAGTTTAAATATCATATTCATGTTTAAATATAGCGATACGTAATAGGTAATCTGATACCGTTATAAAAAATAAACCTACTGAATAATAAATATTGTTGTATTTCTTTATAATATTTGGGTATTTATAAAACTCTCAAATTCAAACTTTTATCAGTACAAGGGGAGCCCACGATGCTAAATCGGTAGTTGCTCGAGCGTCTTGAGTAGGTACCTATTACGCCATTATAAAGATTAGGTGCTAAAATGAAAAAAAAAGGTTATCTTTAATATATATAAATCTCGTGTCACGATGTTTGTCCGCGATGGACTCCTAAACTACTGAACCGATTATAATAAAATTCGCACACCATGTGCAGTTCGATCCAACTTGAGAGATAGGATAGTTTAAATCTCAAATTATAGTCGCAATTTTAATTTATTAATATAACAAAAACTTTAGCCACAGCAACGCGTGGCCGGGTCAGCTAGTCTTAATATATATAAATCTCGTGTCACGATGTTTGTCCGCGATGGACTCCTAAACTACTGAACCGATTATAATAAAATTCGCACACCATGTGCAGTTCGATCCAACTTGAGAGATAGGATAGTTTAAATCTCAAATTATAGTCGCAATTTTAATTTATTAATATAACAAAAACTTTAGCCACAGCAACGCGTGGCCGGGTCAGCTAGTAATATTATATTTGCTTTTTCAGTGATGGGGGGAAGGCTGGTACAGGTTTTCAAAAAATTCAAAAAAAAAATCCTGACATTGACAATAATCGAAGAAGCATCTGTATAAAGATCTGTCGAGCTCGAGAAAAAATTACACGGTCACGATTTTTTCCCCCCACCACTGGAATAACAAACATAATTTAATCTTATTTCATTAACCGACTTCAAAAAAAGGAGGAGGTTCTCAATTCGTCGGAATCTTTTTTTATTTTTATTTTTTATGTATGTTCCCCGATTACTCGAAGACGCGTGGACCAATTTCGAAAATTTTTTTTTTGTTTGATAGGGTATAGTTCACAGATGGTCCCATTGTCATCAAGTCAGGATCTGATGATGGGATCCTGGAGAAATCGAGGGAACTCTTCAAATTTTATAGGCACACTTGAAGTGATTTGGGTATTGTTTGAAAGAGTAATTTTTTCCAGGTAGTCTTATGGTCATCACGTCGGGATCTGATGATGGGATGTTGGTAAAATCGAGGGAACTCTTCAAATTTTGCTAGTATTCTTGAAGCGATTTAGGTATTTTTTATAGTTACGATTGCATTTCCTTGCAGTCATCAAGTAATGACTGTATTCATCAAGTCAGGATCTGATAATAGGATCTTGGAGAAATTGAGGGAACTCTTCAGATTTTAGAAGCATACTTCAAGCGATGTGGGCATTTTTTCCAATGCCTTGCGCATTAGTTGTTTTCCACTAAAAAGTATAAAATAAAATGGAAAATTCTTTCCAAAAAACCAACTTCAAATGCCACTACAAAGAATGAAATAATTTTTAATGTACACCAATTCGAAGTCGGGCAATGTTTCGTTCATTCAATAATAGTCCTTGGTATTGTCGATAATTTTGTCGTTTCTTTGCACATCAAGTTTTATAATAAGAAGGACTATTAATGATTGAACAAAACATTGCCCGACTTCGAATTGGTGTACATTAAAAATTATTTCATTCTTTGTAGTGGCATTTGAAGTTGGTTTTTTGGAAAGAATTTTCCATTTTATTTAGCACCTAATATTTACAATGCTATAGTTCCCCACGTCGCTCGTGTAACTACCAAAATCCCCCTCTTGCGCGCTCCTACTGCATGGACTGTTGTTAAATGCGTTATTAACCACAAATGCCAAAAATACCTTATGGCGAAAACCGTGTCATCTACCCTAATTACTTATCTTCTTATGTTATGACCTAATGAACTCTCAGTGTAATATGAAAATGAATATCAAGGTTCATGTCTTCAATAATAATTAATAATTAACACTCTGTAAGTATATTGAATGGAAGCAGGCGTTGTTTTGCGGAAATCCATAATCAGCAGGACAAATTAATTTGTTTTGCTATAATCCGCTACTTGAAATGATTCTGTATGGTACAATATGCAGGAACACTGCCCACTTGAAACACCACACACAATTTTCCAACACGTTCTTCGACGCACGTTTCGTCCCGCCCTCGGGAAATCCTCAGTAGATGTTGACTTCACAATGCGAAATCGTAGAGTCACTCTGCATATTGTACCATACAGAATCTTTTCAAGTAGTGGATTATAACAAAATAAATTAATTTGTCCTGCTACTCTCTAAGTATACTAAACTTAACACGGCTACACTCTTGAGATCAAGTTGTAACTATTTTTCGTAACCAACGAGTATTAATCATTCAAAAAACACAACAACACGGGCTAATGAAGTTTCGTATTTAATTTAACTTCTAACTTTTGACCTTAGAAAGTCATCTGATTCGACCGCAATGGCTCATCTGCAGAAATTACACTTACTTGTACTAACTTCCGTATTTCATAATTTGTTATTGCTATATATTTCCTGTTATTATATTAACTGAAGCTAAAAGTTAAAGGAGGTAATGGAAATAGTCATTTGTAATTTAATTGTAACAAATTAAATATTTTAACATTTTCAAATCAAGGCAAAAATATTGATCATTAGTTTTTATGCAAATTTGTTGTTAATAAGATTATAATATTGTACTATTATAATTAATTGGATTACACAAGATTAATGGAATATTTAATTAGCATAATATTATTTGTATGCAAAAGTGTGACAACCCCTTACTCAACTTGCATATTGTTACTAAATTATTATTTTAGTTGGCAATACACGAAACACCGTTATAATAATAGAAACTATTAACCTACTGTTAAAAGCTAATGTTTGATATCGTTCTATTGATAGTAAATTTATACGATTCATGCATTGGGTAACACAATATGTTTCAATGAAAAATTGATTTTTTGTGTACACAGTAACTACAGGTCAGCCAGCCTTAGCCCCGAGCCTTTGCCAAGAAATCTGTCGATTGCGGAGATACGGAATACTTACTATATGCACATATGATATTATATGGAACGAAATTCAAAAAATTGTATGAAAATAAAAGTTGCCTTCGATATGTCACGCAATCAGTTTGTCGATCGGATGTTATGTGATGTTTTTGAAATTTTGTTCCATTTTGAAATAGAATGAGGAATTGTCAGGTTATATGTATGTCGGTAAATAGTAGGCATTGGATTAACGATTAACGGACTTCTGCATATTAACGGAAGTTAACGAGTCCGTTAACATTTTTAAAAGTTAACTTAAAAGTTAATCCGTTAATCAAAATGTTAACTTCGTTAATTAACGATTAACGGATTAACGAGTTAATGCCCAGCTATGGCTGTTAGTCACCAATAAATGATGACCTTTAAAAAGATTGCTCTTAACATTTATCGAGGCGCTGTCACTACTAAGAATGATAAAATTAATAATACAAAGTAAACATACCTAATATTACTATAGTAGTCAGTAGTATTCATGCTACTGGCTCAGTCTCTTTATCAGTTATTAATCTTATCATTAACTTAACTATAGAAACCGGACATCTTTCGTTCTACAATAAAATTCTTGTGTCATAGTATTACTAACAAATCTCCTCCGAAACGGTTTGACCGAAATTTGGTGTATTCTCGGTAGATCTGAGAATAGGTCTTAAATCTTTTTTTCATACCCCTAATTTATAAATAATTTACATGGAAACAACGCTAGCCAATAATTTTTTTTCTAACACACGAGTTTATTCAAAATAGATTAGCTGACCCGGCAAACGTTATTTTGCCGTTAAACGTTATTATATAAAAAATAGCTTACGACCTACTTACTCTCAGACCTATCGAAGATACATAGTCATAACAATCGGTCGAGCCGTTACGGAGGAGTTTGGTAACAAAATTGGGACAAGAATTTTATATATTAGAAAGATTCTGTAGGATGGGAATCGTAAACTAGCGGCATGAAAAATCATACCGCCAAATAAGAAGTAGTTTATATGGCATAATAATATGACGTAAAAAATGAGCCAAAAAAAACAAACACGAGAATTTTATATAATAGAGCATTAGACTGTCGATGATGGACAGAGTAAAGCTCTATCGACCGGCAAAGATCCACGATCCAAAAGATAATGCGATTTTGTAATTCCGCGACTCGGTACGTCTATGATAGCATCTGGTTTCAATGGTCTTATCAATTATCACGGAGCCGCTAACGTGGTTGTCCGAACAATGCAATTGCCGAAGAATAGTCGCGGTGCTTTCGAAATTGCATTAAGTGAACGCTAATTTTCTACGTACTTGGAATTGAATTGAAGCAATTGCTATAAAAACGTGTGTTTGGTTAGGAAGTTTTAATTTATTTACCTAAAACCTTGTAGTTGAAGGAAAATATTCTGTAAGATTTACCGAGATGCGCAAAACAATTGTTATAAAATTTGCCATAAATAAGATATTAGTAGCGAATTTTTAAGCGTGACTAAAACTCTACTTTTCCTTTCAGAAAAGAAAATGTGAAAAGGGATAACATAAGTCTTTAGAAATAGTTCAATAAAACCGATGTCTAAAGGATAGTCTAGATTTATAGAAACGCTACTAATTCACAAGCCGAATTGCTACCAATATCGCTTTAGGAAATACTTATACCTACTGAATTGAAAATTTCAAGAAATTTTGAATTCGAGCCGAAATCATTTTTTAAAACCTGTGACAGTTTAGTGTTTGCATGCAATGTTAACATGCATGATAATTTAGTGATTACACATTTCTTTAAACTAAAAAAAATGACATACATAGAAGTTTTAGTAAGTATACCTACCTACTCAATTAACAGAAGATTACTGAGTAAATAAATCTTTTCGAAAATCTAAAAAAGAATTGCGGGCCTAAAAGGTAATAAGGATGTAACAAAAATCTGATTTAATACGTACAAGTAAATTTACATCTAGTATTTTAGAATCTTTAAAAACAGTGATGAGGTCTACGCAACTTTGTATAGCGTGAGAACATCGTTTTACTGCTCATTAACATTAAAATGTCAAGAATCATTATTAATATTTGAATGTTACATTCGATTTGTTTCACCTCTGCGGCGCGGGTTTTATAATAATTTGTAAGTAATAATTAAAATAATTAAAAAAAAAGTTCTATTTAAACTCTGGGTTCTAGCTCTTTTGATTGTAGTTTTATTGTTCTTACAGCTTGTTTTTCTTTCTTTTTCATTTAAAATTCTATAAGCGCGTAAGATGTTTAAATTTTTGATAGCTACTAGGGTCGGGTCTACGGATCGGTAATCCGTAGACTGTAGCTGGAAAAAAACCGATATGAATCAAATAGGATTACTTTATTTTCTGTTTGGCTGCCGTATAGGAGTTTTCTTTAATTACTTTATGTATGCCCATTGTACGTTCTATTTAAACCATAACCAGTATAAAATATACCGATCTAAAAAAGAGATAGCTCTTTAAAGATAGTCAGTAACATTGCATCGTTTACAAAAGACCGCAGTTCAATACTTTAGATTGCACTGATCGACATCTTGTCAAAATTCCTTTATAATGGAAACAATAGCAAAAATTCTGTATGTACGCGCGAATAAACCGTCACAATGGACCCATTGTCAGTACGTCAATACGAAGTCAATATGCATAGAAATTGTAATGGGAGCAAATACGTAAGCGAAAACAATTGCAGAAGGAAATAGGGGGGTGCGCCATATTAGGCTACGCAACCCGGCGTGTTAAATGAAGGTGACAGGACGAAGATAGTAAATACAGGACAGCTATGACATTCTCTTGACGTTTTCACACACTTCACAGTGATGTGAAACAAGAAAAAGAAAAAATTAACGCTGAAAAATTAACTTTACGTCTATTGGCTTAGAGTGTAAGATTGAATGTATTTCATCATACGACATACAATGCTCGACTTTGACGCGCTTATGTAAATTCAATCACACTATCGTCGACCAACATGGCGTTTTGAAATACATTCAGTTTTACGCTCTAGGGTCAATAGACGTAAAATTAATTTTTCAGTGTTCGCAATAAATGTTTTTATTTCAATATCGTCTGCATAAATACGTAAATGCCATCAGCTTTTTGAACAATTCACATCAGGAAATAAAGCCGTAACGAGAATAGCCCCCCAGGAGAACTTTTTAAATGCCATGCGTTACATGTGTGTGTGCTAGGTAAAGGTTTAGTTATGTCTTATCTCTAAAATAATATATCCCAACAAAAACATTTTTCATGTAAAATGTTGCCAGACATATGGCTCACACTGTCAAAAAGTTATCAGATCTCATGTAGGGCAAGACTTCTGACTTTATACACCCTTAAATACAAGCTCTAACTTCACAAACTCTACACTTTATTTACAATAATGTCTTGGCCGTTTGGCTACCGTCACATGGGCGTAAAGTGAAAAATTTATCCCACCAAAAACATTTTCCTGATTTCAAATTTTGATTTTACAGAACTTATAGAGTACTGAAAAGTGAATGAATTTTAATTTTACGCCCAATGTAACGGTAGCCAAACGGCCAAGACATTATTGTAAATAAAGTGTAGAGTTTGTGAAGTTAGAACTTGTATTTAAGGGTGTATAAAGTCAGAAGTCTTGCCCTACATGAGATCTGATAACTTTTTGACAGTGTGAGCCATATGTCTGGCAACATTTTACATGAAAAATGTTTTTGTTGGGATTTCATTTCTTTTTGTAAGTTGTTTAAAACAATGTTTTTTATTTACTTAATTTTTCTTTTTTTTTTTTGTATTTCTTGCACTTCAGGTGCGCCTCTTTTCACAGCCCACTCTCTAATATGTTTGTATTACGACTAGATACGTACTTTGCTTAGAAGTATATTCGGAAAATTTAAAAAACTTATAGCGGATTTAAAGTTAGTAGTTTTGGCCTACCGAAAGTGAAACTAATTTTACATTAATCAAGATAAAATGATAATTAAACGTAACGTATAGATCCAAATTTCAATTTTTAACTTCAAATTTTACCTATTAAAACACAAAGTCAGATACAAATGACAGTTTGGATGTTTGTTACTCAATCACAACACAACCACTGTATTGATTTGGCTGAAATTTAAAATGTAGACTGATTATAATCCTGGACTAACACAGACTATCTACGGAAGGTATTGGTGAGATTTGTGTGTTTATTAGTTTTTTAACTATTTTTTTATAAGTATTTCCGTTGGGCGCTGAGGCGCTCTTGAAATTCAAATTTGACGCTTGACACGCTTGACATTTTGGTCTGGTCAGAGCACTGGACTCTGGGCAATGAACACGCGGAGCTCGGTACGACGGTTGACGTTGGGGCGCTGTTAAAATCCATATAATTGACGCTTGGCATGCCCGACGGCTAACTGTGGGTACTGGGCACTGAGCCTTGGGCACTCATCTCACCCTGGGCACTGAGAACTGAGAGCTGGGCTCGTTGGACGGGGCCTGTATGTAACTTGGGCTTGACGCGTCCGTTTGGGCACTGAGCAGGTATTTAAGCGCTATAACGCTCTTCAAAATCAGAGATATTTGACGCTTGGCACGTTCGACAGCTTAATCTGGGCACTGGGCACTCGGCTCAATGTGGGTTCTTGTCATTGAGCGCTGGATCCTGGTCACTCGACATGCAGTGAAACTCGGCTTGTTAAACATGACATGCATTGAATTTGGGCTTGAAACATGGGATATTACTGGGCACGGGGCACGGGGCACTTGGGCGCTTGACCACTTGGGCATTGGAATCGCGCTTATAATTACCAAAAAAAATTACGTGTTTTTCCAGATGTTTACTAGCTGATATCTAACATGAAATTAAGTTTGTACATATACGTATGGGAAACCCCATACGAACTTCCAACCCCCTAATTTGATGGATGTGGGGTGATTTACTAAAAATCCTGAAACACGTATTTAATTGTTTATTATAAAGAGTCCCTATATCATTTTTGAGACCTCTAGCATCAATATTTGCCGTAGTTTCATACAAACTTCCATCCCCCCATACGAACTACCAACCCCCTAATTTGATGGATGTGGGGTGATTTACTAAAAATCCTGAAACACGTATTTAATTGTTTATTACAAAGAGTCCCTATATCAATTTTGAGACCTCTAGCATCAATATTTGCCGTAGTTTCATACAAACTTCCATCCCCTATTTAAAGGGTTTGGGGGGTTAAATTTCCAACTTTTGGAATTTTTTTGTTGGTTGTGTACTAATTCTAGCTTACATACCAAATTTCAGCTTTCTAGGACTTCCGGAAGTACCTTGGAGGTTTTGATGATCATCAGTGAGTCAGTGACGAAATCTGGGTTTTTCAGATGTCAATAAAATCTAAAGTATAAGACCTGTGATATTGAAACTTTATACGTTTAATAAGTTTACCGGCAACATCATTTCCCGAGAATTTTGATTATCTGCAATAATTCTGGCCTAAGTTATAAGGGTTTAAAAATACGGCGAAACACTTCGAGAAAAGATAGGTAGTGCCCTCGCGCTTCGCGTGGCTCGTCTGGCGGGGACACTACCGTGTCCCCAGATGAAATATCGCGTGTCTCATGTTTGGTACCAAACTCCTCAAACATGGTTCGACCGATTGTTATGAAATTTTCTGTGAGGTCTGAGAGTAGGCCGTAAGCTATTTTATTAACAATATTACGGTTGGCTCTGACGTCGTTGGTGTCAAAACAAAAAATTTTGACACCAGTAAACTGGCGACTTTTTTGCTCGGTTCGCCGGATCCTGTGTGTATATGTCTATTATAGGACCCATATATAGCGAGGGAGTCCCTTCGGGGCGAGCTTGCCTGCTCACTGGCTGCTCCGTCACGGGGGCGCAGTATCCTTTCCCCAACTCCGGTAGAGGGTCAAGGTCTCGCCAGCTTGGCTTGTGGCCTCTTGGCTGACTGATGCGTGACTGATGGCCACGCACGGTGAGCGATCTCGTCGCTGTCGCGGGGAAGATGGGGTCCGGGTGTATGAACCCCTCGTCATTCATGCGAGGTCAAACTTCCCTCTGGTGGTCGATCTATGTAGAAGTGCTCGTACGGCCCGACATCAGCGCGAAGGTTCATCGTAAGGGTGCGGATACTCTCCTCTTTGCTGGATGACACAATATCATAAGCGCAAAGAAAGCTATCACACTTAAATTCGTCACGAGAAGCGCCAGTGTAAAGTGAGGCCTCTAAAAATCTCGAATCTAAAAGTGACAACGTTTAGTTTCTGCATCTAAATCGGTCAAGCCGTTTTTGAAATTTCAAGGAAGTTTGGTAATGCAATCCACCTACAGCTGTCTCCAACCTTTTGAGGAAAACCAACAGAAAAAGAATATCTGGTGGGCAAAAACTGAAAATTACTCGTAATTTAATTAAAAACACAGATAGCGAATGGCAAATGATAACGGTTTAATAATAACAAGTTGGAGTTCCCCGACGAATATACCTAGTATCAACATGTACTTGTAAATATCTTAAGATACATAAATAGTTATAGTACGAACGCACCTAGTGAACACACTGTATATCTGTGTCATATCATACTGAGTACATACTCCAAAATGATTCCTAAATTAATCATTTTCATATTGCTTATATGTTTTGGGTTGTTATCTACAAGTTTGGTGGATTGTGCAGTGAAAAGCAGTCTAGTGTTTGTGATTGATAACACTTACTCCATGACCGACGACATTGAACAAGTTAAGCAGAAGACGTTTGAAGTTTTCGATGCAGTCCTTTCGTCAAATGGCTCAGCAATTGATGACTTCGTCTTGGTCACGTTCAATGATCCATGTAAGGTGTCTTTGACGTTTGAGTTGATAGCCGTCTAGTGTTGAATAACGATTTCTTTAAATATAGGAATTTCCCTACCTATCCTGCCCTTGACCTACTTGATTTCGTCACCTTGACCACGGATATCTGTGACCACGATCACCTGTTCTGATGACCTTTGTGACTCAATCATATTAAACTTAGAACTTCTTCTTACTGGCAGGGTGCGTTGGACTTATGTAAACCTTCTAGACTCAATCATATATTCTAACTTAGAACTTCTTCTTACTGGCAGGGTGCATTGGAACTTATATAAACCCTCATCAACTTTAACCTTTATACCTACTTTCAAGAAAGTAGCTGACGGTATCGATTGTTTTGGAAAATTGGGTTTTTCAAATTTATGTTTTAACAAGTGGAAAATTAAAAAAATTTAAAACACCCACGCCTTTTGCAGACTTGTAATTGAAAAAGAATTAAATAATTTTTTTGAAACTCCCCGACTAAAGGAAAATAAGAACTAAGAACCTATCAGTATAATTACAAATCCAAGAAAATCCGCCGGAGCTGCTGTGTTTTGCCAATGACGGTGTTGATGGTGCTGTTTACCAGTTGATGACTAATTCAATTTCTTGATACTTCTCATATACCGGCAGTTTATCAATACTTACTAATTACATTAATTGTTAGAAACGAAAATAGCAATGGCAGCTCCGACGGATTTTCTTGGATTTGTAATTATACTGATAGGTTCTTAGTTCTTACTTTCCTTTAGTCGGGGAGTTTCAAAAAAATTATTTAATTCTTTTTCAATTACAAGTCTGCAAAAGTCGTGGGTGTTTTAAATTTTTTTAATTTTCCACTTGTTTTATAGTTTTTTGATTAATATATTAATGTAATTTAAATTATATTAATTCTAGGTGTCAAATTATTTGGGGGGCTCGCCAACCTCCACGAGTGCCCGAGTGCTACGGTGCCCCTCTGTAGCGCACGGGCCGGTGCTCCCTGGTAACGTCGGTTGATAACCGACGGCGAATAGCTTAGCCCGGCGGATAGGTGACGTTTCTTCGCGTGTCCCTCTGAGTCCCAGCAGAGGGCACAGTGTCGAAACGCACCAACCCCGAAGGAGGAGGAAAACCTCATTAAAAAATTACAGGCGGGGGCGGAAACGCCCACAAGTCCCTTCGGGGCACTACGAGGAAGACAACCTCGTAAAAAAATCACCGAAGTGGGCGGGAACGCTCGTCGAGAGGGATATTTACGGCGGCATATCCCTCTCGCAGGAGACGCGCCGGTTGCTGGGGTGCGAACACCTTCCTTCGGCGACCGGTGCCGGCCTGCGGGTGACGTACGTAAGGGGTTCTGGCGTCCGTCACCCGAATTCCACCGACAGGCCGAGGTGGTGGCGCGACCTGCTCGGGACGCGCCTCCCAGGAGGGTCGACAGCGGCCAGGCTGCCGGCAGCAGCGGCGGGACCTGCCGCTTCGGTGGCGGGTCGAGGCCTGGCGGGAGCGCGGTGAATACGCAAGTGAATCCCGTACTCCCGCCAACGAGGTCCGTCGTGGCAAAGCACAGGTTTTAGTGGGTGCAAGCCCCACATAACCCCTCCGTGTCCCCTGACGGAGGGGTATGCGTCAGGCATTTCCTGTGGGTAAAAAAAAAAGTGTCAAATTATTTCGAACGTTGCATTAGGATCAAATTGACCTCATACAATGATAACAGTCCCGAGTATAAATTAATATATTAATATTATTATGTAATTTATGCAAGTTTCCAACCGTGTATTTGTAAATTTGATTTGTTCTAAATTGCATGCAAAATTTATAAAATTTTTAATTTCTCATCTTTTGCACACGGTTTAATTCTTCAGTAGAGAATTCAGAACCTTTATGTGTTTCCTTATTAGCAAGGGCTCTGCTCTATGGCGTAAGTATATGCCATTATGACTGGCACATAGCCTCCTTCTTGAATATTCTAGTATGAGATATAGATGTTAAACCCTACGCTTTACGAATTAACGTACCGGACTATTCTCTCCATTTGTTCCTCAGATACTGAGCTAAGAATTGTAACAAGAGACAAATATGCGTACAAAAGAGAGGTGGAAAATATTAAATTACGCGGCAATTGGGACTGTCCAGAGTATTCGATGTCAGGAATCGAACTGGCCCTTGAAAACAGCAAGCCAAACTCCTTCCTCTACGTGTTTACGGACGCTTCAGCTTCAGATTTTGAAAAATTTGAGCGTGTCAAAAGTTTAAGTCAGAAGAAATCAACTCAGGTTTTTTAAATTTTCACCTTTATAGTAGCCAGACCTACATCGACCTTCACCGAGCTGATAATAATAGAATGAGACCTATTTTATAATATACTTAGTCTATTAGGAAATATATTAAAAATGGGTTTGCTGGAAAATCCTGGACAGAATATTTATAACTGTTTTATAAAAAACTAGCTTTAGCGCGCGGCTCCGCTCGCGTGAATTTAGGTTTTTCACTACTTCTGCGGGAACCATCGCTTTTTCCGGGATAAAAAGTACCATAATGTGTTAATCCAGGTAATAACCCACTAAATATTACAATATGGAGTTTACGTCGCTCCCAATATACAGTGCTAACGCGTGTACACTTGATGAAGAGTGGTCACAGGAGTTTACGCCGCTCCCAATATACAGTGCTAACGCGTGTACACTTGATGGAGAGTGGTCACAGGAGAATACGCCGCTCCCAAAATAGGTTCAGTGCTAATACCGAGTTTCACGACTCTTTAAACGTCAAAAACACGGGACTTTCATATAAACTTCCAACCCCTATTTCACCCCCTTAGAGGGGTAGTTTCTCAAAATCGTTTCTTAGCTGACACCTACCCATTACAAAGAACCTACCTTTCAAATTTCAAGTCAACAGTAACAATATTAAAATTTTCACATAAAAACTTTCATCCCCTATTTTACCACCCTTAAAGGGAAAACGACTTATACAAATTTTTAATATCTGAAGCTGATAACCTAAATGAGGATTTTTACGTCTCTAACTTCAAAAACACGGGACTTTCATGTAAACTTCCAACCCCTATTTCACCCCGTTAGAGGGGTAGTTTCTCAAAATCGTTTCTTAGCTGACACCTACCCATTAAAAAGAACCTACCTTTCAAATTTCAAGTTTGTAGGCTTTATACTTCCTGAGATATCGTGATGAGTGAGTGAGTGGTAACTCTCTTTTATATATATAGATAGACTAGCTTTAGCGCGCGGCTTCGCCCGCGTTAATTTCGATTTTTCACAAACCCAGAGATTCAGATTTTTCAAAAACCTTAATTTCCTTATCAACTTTAACCTTTATACCTACTTTCAAGAAAGTAGCTGACGGTATCGATTGCTTTGGAAAATTGGGCTTTTTAAATTTATGTTTTAAAAATGTGTGAAGGAATATTTTCCAGCATAAAATTCGACTTTTCACAAATCCGCGGTCTTAGACAAAAAGTAGCCTATGTATTCATCCAGATTATAAGCTAGCTCCGTTCCAAAATATCTACGAAATCTGTTCTTATTTATTTCTTCTGTATTTGCGGAATGAAGGATAATTTCTTCCGCGTGAATTTCATTTTCCACATATCCCGCGGAAATCATGGATTTTTTCGGAATAAAAAGTAGCCTATTTATTAATCCAGGATATAATCGTTCTTTCAAAATCTTTTTTTCAAATTTCAACAAAATTGGTTCAGTAATCGCAGCGTAAAGGATTTTTCTCCTGCGTGGAAATCGATTTTTTGAAAATCGTGTAAAACCATGGTTTTTTCCGGGATGAAAAGTAACCTTAGTTCTAAATCATTACAAAATATAACTCTGATAAAATTTTTTGTCAAATCGTTTCAGTAGTTACGGCTTAAAAGAGTTTTTCTTCCGCAAGAATTTTTGTTTTTCACACATCCCGCGGAAACCATGGACTTTTTCGGGATAAAATTAGCCTATATGTTAATACGGGATATAATCTACCTCTATTTCAAATTTCAGCCAAATCGGTTCAGTAATTGCGGCGGGAACGATTTTTCTCTCGCGTGGAATTCGATTTTCCAAATATCCCGCAAAAACTATGTAACTTTCCCAGATAAAAAGTAATGTAAGTGCTGGATCATTATATAATCTACCTTTAATTCAAATTTTAGCCTAATCGTTTCAGTAGTTGTGGCGTAAGAGAGTTTTTCTCCCGCAGGAATTTTGGTTTTTCACACATCCCGCGGAAAGCATAGATTTTTTCGGGATAAAAAGTAGCCTATGTATTAAACCGGGATATAATCTACCTCTATTTCAAATTT
The DNA here is from genome assembly GCA_036785405.1 of Coenonympha arcania. Classification (NCBI taxonomy): domain Eukaryota; kingdom Metazoa; phylum Arthropoda; class Insecta; order Lepidoptera; family Nymphalidae; genus Coenonympha; species Coenonympha arcania. The sequence goes on along the minus strand of JAWDAA010000030.1, from coordinate 6,595,931 downwards.
CAGACAAATCGATTTAGAAATTGCGACGTAAAGCAGGATTTCACCCGCGCGTATTTTTATTTTCTACAAATTTCACGGGAACCATAGATTTTTGTGGGATAAAAAGTAGTTTATTTATTAATCCAGAGTATAATTTAACTCTTTTTCAAATTCCAGCCAATTCCGATCAGTAACTGCGGCGTGAAGGAGCATTTCTTCGTAATATCTTTGGACCCCCGTTTCATCCCCCTAGGCGGTAGTCTCATTAGTAGGGGTGGAATTAAAAAATAGAGGAACTTTGTTATTTTTATCCAAAAGCCTACTTACCGATTTTAATGAACACAACTTGAAAATTGACGGATTGCCATATATAATGTAAAATAAAATTTCTTATTTAACACCCTTAGCGGTAGAATTTCAAAAATTCCTTTCTTAGTACACATCTAGGGTGTTAAAAGAATATTCCCTGAAAATTTCATGTTTCTACGTTCAACCGTTTGGGCAGTAGCTTGTCCAAAAGACAGCCAGCCGGGACCGAGCATTTTCTAGTTTCAACCCGCTTTTTAGAGAGTTAGGGGAGAAATTTCCAAAATCCCTCGGACACCCATTCTCTTATTCGAAAGTCTATATACCAATTTTCAAGAATCTAACTTGAAAAATGAGGGACTTTCATACAAACCTAAATCCCCTATTTAACCCCATTAGGGGTAGAATTTCAAAAAACCCTTTCTTAGCGAGCGGTTTGGGTTCACAAAGAATCTCTCCTGAAAATTTCAAGTTCTTACGTTCAGCCGTTTGGGCTGTAGCTTGTCAGTCAGTCAGTCACTCAGGACAAAGCCTTTTATAGTTATAGATGATTTTCATCAAATTTTTTCAATATTAAGATAATAAGAAAGTTTTACACTAGACTTGGAGTTAGAAACACATAAAATGTGTCGACATAGGGCTGTCTATTATATATGTAAAATTTTATTATTATCTTAATATTGCAAAATTTGATGAAAAATCATTTTTTAAAAAATAATTAAATATATTCTGTCCAGGAATTTTCCAGGAAACCTTGCATTTTTAATATATTTTCTCATTCTATTATCAGCTGAGTGAAGGTCGACGTAGGTGTGGAACTTAGACCATTATTAAAATTTCATAGATTGCTATGCATTGCGAGCTAACGAGGTGGCGTGTCACCTGATGTTAAGTGATTAGCTCGGCTCATGGATATTTGCAGAATCAAGTCGAGTTGCAGGTCAGGGTCAAAAATGCATATAGAATTTGTAAACAAAATCCCTTGCATGCACTCGGGGCCAATCAGTAGACAGTGTAATCTATATATATAAAAGAATGAGGCATTTTGGTTGTTCCACGGATTCCGCCAAAACTATAGGTCGTAGAGATCTGAAATTTGGTACCTAGGTAGATATTAGGTCATGAATTCGTACTAAGACGGGTTTTCCAGAAATTCAAATTTTAAGGGGTAAAAACCGTTGGTTTTTTGGATTTCCCCATACAAAAGTGATTTTTTTTTCGTTGTTCCAGGAATTCCCGAAAAGCTACAAGTCGTAGGGATCTGAAATTTGGTAACTAGGTAGATATTAGGTCATGAATTCGTACTAAGACGGGGATTCCAGAAATTCAAATTTAAAGGGGTAAAAACCGTTGGTTTTTTGGATTTCCCCATACAAAAGTGAAATTTTTTTCGTTGTTCCAGGAATTCCCGAAAAGTTACAAGTCGTAGGGATCTGAAATTTGGTACCTAGGTAGATATTAGGTCATGAATTCGTACTAAGACGGGGATTCCAGAAATTCCATGTTTAAGGGGTGAAAACCGTTGGTTTTCGGGATTTCTCCATACAAAAGTGTAATTTTTTTCGTTGTTCCAGGGATTCCCGAAAAACTAAAAGTCGTAGATATCTCAAATTTGGTACCTAGGTAGATATTAGGTCATGAATTCGTACTAAGACGGGGATTCCAGAAATTCCATGTTTAAGGGGTAAAAACCGTTGGTTTTCGGGATTTCTCCATACAAAAGTGTAAATTTTTTCGTTGTTCCAGGGATTCCCGAAAAACTAAAAGTCGTAGATATCTCAAATTTGGTACCTAGGTAGATATTAGGTCATGAATTCGTACTAAGACGGGGATTCCAGAAATTCCATGTTTAAGGGGTAAAAACCGTTGGTTTTAGGGATTTCTCCATACAAAATTGTAATTTTTTCGATTCCGACAAAATTTTGATTCGTACTAATCAGGGTACCTAGGTTGTTGAATTTGTACTGCGACGGGGATATTCGAATTTCAAATTTAAGGATGGGAACATTTGCGAACTTCTTTGATTTTGGAATAAATTTTTTCATTCTTTTTCTCATATGACAGCAAACGTAGAAAACGAATCTGTGGTCAAAATTAAAAAAAATTGGACGCCATTTTAAACTTTTTCGTTATTGGACCGATTTCTTTCAAAATGGATATCTGACCATTGCAGCAAGCATAGAAAATTTTATACGTAGTCAAAAATTAAAAAATTGGCCGCCATTTTGAAATTTTTCGTTATTGGACCGAATTCTTTCAAAATGGATATCTGACAATTGCAGCAAGCATAGAAAATGAATCTGAGGTCAAAATTTAAAAAATTTGCCGCCATTTTGAACTTTTGCGTTAATGGACCGAATTCTTTCAAAATTAATATCCGACCATTGCAGCAAGCATAAAAAAAGAATATGTAGTCAAAATTTAAAAAATTGGCCGCCATTTTGAACTTTTTCATTATTGGACCGATATCTTTCAAAATTAATATCCGACCATTGCATCAAGCATAGAATAAGAATCAAAGGTCAAAATTTAAAAAAATGGACGCCATTTTGAACTTTTTTGTTGCTGGGCCGAATAATTTGAAAATCAATATGTGACTATAGAAGCAGGCATAGAGAAGGAATTTGTGGTCAAAATTGAAAAAAATGGCCACCATTTTGAACTTTTTTGCTACTGGGCCGAATGATTTGAAAATCAATATGTGACTATAGAAACAGTCATATCTCATATAGAAGGAATTTGTGGTCAAAATTGAAAAAAATAGCCGCCATTTTGAACTTTTTTGTTACTGGGCCGAATGATTTGAAAATCAATATGTGACTATAGAAGCAGTCATATAGAAGGAATTTGTGGTCAAAATTTAAAAAAAATAGCCGCCATTTTGAACTTTTTTGTTATTGGACCGAATTCTTTCCAAATGGATATCTGACCTTTGCAGCAAGCATAGAAAAAGAAAATGTAGTCAAAAATTAAAAAATTGGCCTCCATTTTGAACTTTTTTTTTATTGGACCGATATCTTTCAAAATTAATATCCGACCATAGCATCAAGCATAGAATAAGAATCAAATGTCAAAACTTAAAAAATTGGCCGCCATTTTGAACTTTTTTGTTACTGGGCGGAATGGTTTGAAAATCAATATGTGACTATAGAAGCAAGCATAGAGATGGAATTTGTGGGCAAAATTGAAAAAAATGGCCGCCATTTTACACTTTTTTGTTACTGGGCCGAATGATTTGAAAATCAATATGTGACTATTAAAGCAAGCATAGAGAAGGATTTTGTGGTCAAAATTGAATAAAATGGCCGCCATTTTGAACTTTTTTGTTACTGGGCCGAATGATTTGAAAATCAATATGGGACTATAGAAGCAAGCATAGAGATGGAATTTGTGGTCAAAATTGAAAAAAAGGGCGCCATTTTGAACTTTTTTGTAACTGGGCCGAATGATTTGAAAATCAATATGTGACTATAGAATCAGGCATAGAGAAGGAATTTGTGATCAAAATTGAAAAAAATGGCCGCCATTTTGAACTTTTTTGTTACTGGGCCAAATGGTTTGAAAATCAATATGTGACTATTATCAGCAAGGTAGTGAAAAATTGTGGTCCTAATCAAAATAAATGGCGACGACAGGAAAATTGGATAGAGATGGAATTTGTTGTCAAAATTGGAAAAAGTGGCCGCCATTTTGATCTTTTTTATTACTGGGGCGATTGTTTTGTAAATCGATATCTGACTATCGCAGCAAGCATAGAGAAGGAAGTTGTGGTCAAAATTTAAAGAAGTGGCCGCCATTTTGATTTTTTTGGTTACTGGGCCGATTGCTTTGAAAATCAATATGTGACTATTAAAGCAAGCATAGAGAAGGATTTTGTGGTCAAAATTGAAAAAAATGGCCGCCATTTTACACTTTTTTGTTACTGGGCCGAATGATTTGAAAATCAATATGTGACTATTAAAGCAAGCATAGAGAAGGATTTTGTGGTCAAAATTGAAAAAATTAGCCGCCATTTTGAACTTTTTTGTTACTGGGCCGAATGATTTCAAAATCAATATGGGACTATAGAAGCAAGCATAGAGATGGAATTTGTGGTCAAAATTGAAAAAAAGGGCGCCATTTTGAACTTTTTTGTAACTGGGCCGAATGATTTGAAAATCAATATGTGACTATAGAATCAGGCATAGAGAAGGAATTTGTGGTCAAAATTGAAAAAAATGGCCGCCATTTTGAACTTTTTTGTTACTGGGCCAAATGGTTTGAAAATCAATATGTGACTATAGAAGCAAGCATAGAGATGGAATTTGTTGTCAAAATTGGAAAAAGTGGCCGCCATTTTGATCTTTTTTATTACTGGGGCGATTGTTTTGTAAATCGATATCTGACTATCGCAGCAAGCATAGAAAAGGAAGTTGTGGTCAAAATTTAAAGAAGTGGCCGCCATTTTGATTTTTTTGGTTACTGGGCCGATTGCTTTGAAAATCAATATTTGACTATTATCAGCAAGGTAGTGAAAAATTGTGGTCCTAATCAAAATAAATGGCGACGACAGGAAAATTGGAAATTAAACGCTTGAGGGAGTTAAGCAGAAGTTCAACGTGAGCGAAGCCGCGGGCGTTTGCTAGTATCACATATAATTAATTTGAACCTAAAGCTCAAGTCTTAAAGTTGACAGTAACATGCGGTAACTTGCCGTTTTAGCTTTTAAACTGTGTATGCATTTTTGACACTGACTGTATTTATATGTGCCAATGAGTTGTTGGCCCTAATTGTACATTGTACAATCTAGAACTATCCCGCAGTGAAATAGTAATTTCGCATTATTTTAAAAGAACATTTACTTTTCCTTCATTTGCCAGTTTTCCAGACTAGTTTTCTAATACATCTTCCTCTATAAAACACAAAAGGAATATTTTTCATGTTGTCTTTTAATTAATGGGAAATAAACACACGCTCAAACCATTTTCAGGTTTTGCACTATTCATTTTGACCTTTTACATAAATATTGAAGCATTGTACTAACTAGTAACCCATCAAGTTTTTATTATAAGAAATTCCGAAAAATATACATTGAAAATTACTTAACTGTATATTTTTTATGTATAGGTAACCTTTCTGCTAACTGGTGATTGTAAAAGTCGCACAACGCCAGATTATCAAGTATATGAAAAATTGGCAGAAGCAACTTCAGGACAGGTGTTTAATATGCTGACAAACGATGTTAATAAGGTAAGAATCATTTTGAGAAAAAAAATGGTTGTCTGTAAAGTCGGTTTACTGACGATAGTTGAACGTGACAACGTCTTCTTTCTCGATCGTTCCGCGCTCTCGCTTGCACTTCAAGCCTTAACATGGAACGCCTCAGAGCGAGGTAACGCCGCATGAGTCATGTTTTTTCGTGCGTGCAACCGGCTCTATCGAATTATAAGACGTTGTCACGTCAAAAGTATTAATACAAACAGGATTTTAGTTTTTCAGAAATCCTAGGGACGCCGTTAATAAGTCCAAATGTTTAATTGTCTGTTTTAGTTGTCAGACGTCCACTGTTGTAACCTACTAGTATGACCAGCAGTGGACTTCTGTCAGCTTAAACCTCATGTAAAGATCAGCAAGCGGCTCCCTACGACTCCTGATAGAAGTAGTGGAGGGTCTGCCCACAATGCGCTTGCGTGTGGTGCGTGAGCTAGAGTGGATTCTTTATTCGACAGTGGACGTTTGACGGCTTTGTAGCCGTCAAACGTCCACGTCCACTGACGTTGATGAGGTTGTCCTCATGTAAAGATCAGCAAGTGGCTCTCTGCGACTCTGTTAATGTCATAAAACCAACTAGTACTAGAAGTGGTGGAGGGTCTGCCTACAATGCGCTTTCTGGTGCGTGAGCAAGAGTGGACGCTATATCTAACAGTGGATGTCTGTCGGCTACAACCTCATGTTGAGATCACCAAGCGGCTCTCTGTGACTCTGTTAATGTCATAAAACCAACTAGTACTAGAAGTGGTGGAGGGTCTGCCTACAATGCGCTTTCTGGTGCGTGAGCAAGAGTGGACGCTATATCTAACAGTGGATGTTTGTCGGCTACAACCTCATGTTGAGATCACCAAGCGGCTCTCTGTGACTTTGTTAATGTCATAAAACCAACTAGTACTATAAGTGGTGGAGGGTCTGCCTACAATGCGCTTTCTGGTGCGTGAGCAAGAGTGGACGCTATATCTAACAGTGGATGTCTGTCAGCTACAACCTCATGTTGAGATCACCAAGCGGCTCTCTGTGACTCTGTTAATGTCATAAAACCAACTAGTACTAGAAGTGGTGGAGGGTCTGCCTACAATGCGCTTTCTGGTGCGTGAGCAAGAGTGGACGCTATATCTAACAGTGGACGTCTGTCGGCTACAACCTCAAGTAAAGATCAGCAAGTGGCTCTCTGCGAATCTGTTAATGTCATAAAACCAACTAGTACTAGAAGTGGTGGAGGGTCTGCCTACAATGCGCTTTCTGGTGCGTGAGCAAGAGTGGACGCTATATCTAACAGTGGACGTCTGTCGGCTACAACCTCAAGTAAAGATCAGCAAGTGGCTCTCTGCGAATCTGTTAATGTCATAAAACCAACTAGTACTAGAAGTGGTGGAGGGCCTGCCTACAATGCGCTTTCTGGTGCGTGAGCGAGAGTGGACGCTATATTTAACAGTGGACGTCTGTCGGCTACAACCTCAAGTAAAGATCAGCAAGTGGCTCTCTGCGAATCTGTTAATGTCATAAAACCAACTAGTACTAGAAGTGGTGGAGGGTCTGCCTACAATGCGCTTTCTGGTGCGTGAGCAAGAGTGGACGCTATATCTAACAGTGGACGTCTGTCGGCTACAACCTCAAGTAAAGATCAGCAAGTGGCTCTCTGCGAATCTGTTAATGTCATAAAACCAACTAGTACTAGAAGTGGTGGAGGGTCTGCCTACAATGCGCTTTCTGGTGCGTGAGCAAGAGTGGACGCTATATCTAACAGTGGACGTCTGTCGGCTACAACCTCAAGTAAAGATCAGCAAGTGGCTCTCTGCGACTCTGTTAATATCATTAGACCACCTTGTTCAAGTGGTTTAGGGCTACCGACAATGCGCTTTCTGGTGCATGAACAGTTTGGAGTGGTGGTCGAACTATTTCATATTTGATTATCTAAAAAACTTATTTTTAGATAATCAAATAACAGAGTATTCTCCATTGCGCGCTAAGTGACTCTGAGCTTACTTACGAGTTTGAGGCCCGATAGTCAATGACCATGTCTTGGATCCGATACGACATTGGAAATAAGTCCAATATAACATGAATAAAATTAAACACTTGTAAAAATTAAATATTTTAATTTTAGGTAATCGATTACATTATAGCAACGATCAAATATAAGAGGACGACACTGGCCCGAAAAACCTTCAGAAGTGGAGACGGGAATGGAAATAATATGACTGTAAGCATCTCTGTAATTTTAATAAGTTTAAGACCTATCTGCATTTTTCAACCAAATCAGTAGTTGCGGGGTGAATGAGAAACAAAAATCCTCACAAACTTCTATTTTTCAATTTGAATAGAAATGACAATAGACTTAAATTCTTAGTGCTTAGTTGATAATAAATGCCTTAGTTAAATATTTGCTAACAATAACAAACAACGAAAAAAATTAAAATTGACTCATAACCTCACCTCCTCTAAACCTCATTTGATTGATCTTACTGAAAACAAAAAGGTAAAAAATTGGGTACTATACATTGAACATGATAACTGAACTCAATACAAAGCATCAAAATAAATAAATCAAGTTTCCTTGTGTTTTAAAAGGAAAAACGATGCTGTTTGTTAAACTACTACCCTAAGCGTCCTCGTTACATCCTTGTTTTACCGTACGCTTCCTCGTAGGAGTGAAGAGAACAATTGTCTCAGGTAGTACGTGTACTGGGGGGCTATTCACGTTACGTGTCGGCTACATTTCGTGATGTGAAATGTTTAAAAAGGTGATGGCATACCTTTATAAGCAGACGTAATGAAATCAAAACATTTTTTGCGAACACTGAAAAATTAAGTTTAAGACTATTGACATACAGCGGAAAATTGAATGTAGTTCAAAACGTCATGTTGGTCGACAATTCTGCGATTGAAATTACTTGAGCGCGTCAAAGTCGAACATTGTAATTCCTATGTTGAAATACATTCAATTTACTCTAAGCCAATAACCGTAAAGTTCATTTTTCAGTGTTAATTTTTTTCTTTTTCTTGTTCCACATCACTCAGTGTATGAAAACGTTACAAGAATGTCATAGCTGAACTACTGACTCGATGTTTCAGTTTACAGTGGACAGTAAAATATGGGATGTGATAGTTTCTGTATCGACCACCTCACCTGACTTCAATGTTTTGGGACCAGACAACAAAGAAGTCGCTTTGGAGAAAATAACTAATACGGATAGCATATCTGTAAGTATCTATAGCTAGCTTCTTCACGTGGCTTCACCCGCATGAATTTCAGTTTCTACATATCCCTTTATGATGAGTCAACCTTAAAAGATAGACATGTGGTGTCCCAGACTATTTCTAGAACATTTAACGTAGAAAATTTTCGTTATGCATGATGTTTACGTAACTTTAAGCTTAACCGTTGACGTAGCGCACGCCAAAGGAAAAAAAATACCGTTTTCAAAACATTTTTCATCGATGCTGAACATTCATCACAGCGTGGGGTTATATAGCCTATAGGTTTCCTCGATAAATTGACTATTAAAGGCAAAAATAATTTTTCAATTCGGACTAGTAGTTACAGAGATCAGCACGTTCAAACAAACAAACTCTTCAGCTTGATAAAAACATTAGTATACATAATAATATTGAACTCTATGTGGAATAAACTCTTAATTTGTACAGGGATTTTAAAGGACTCGATCCATGATTTGAGCTTTGAGTTGATATTTTTATTTAATAAAGAAGGTCAACCAACAGACTATACAATTTTACATATACAATTTAAAAGTTAAAGTTAAATGAATACATGGTAAATATATGCCTAACTAGCAAACGCCCGCGGCTTCGCTCACGTTGATCTTCTGCTTTTCACCCTCAGGCGTTAAGTTTCCAAAATTCTTGTATTAACCGTCATTTAATTTAATTTTGACCACTAAATATTTCCTAATGCTTGCTGGTTATAGTCAGACGTCGATTTTCAAAGCATTCGGCCCAGTAACAAAAAAGTTCAAAATGGAGGCCAAAAAGTTCATCATTTTTTTATCTTGACCACAAATTCCTTCTCTATGCTTGCTGCGAAAAGCAGATATCTATTTTCAAAGCAATCGGCCCAGTTACAAAAAAGTTCAAAATGGCGGCCAAAAAGATCATATTTTTTAATTTTGACCACAAATTCCTTCTCTATGCTTGCTGCCATAGTCAGACGTCGATTTTCAAAGCAATCGGCCCAGTAACAAGAAACTTCAAAATGGCGGTCACTTTTTTAAATTTTGATCACAAATTCCTTCTCTATGCTTGCTGCCATAGTCAAATATCGATTTTCAAAGCAATCGGTCCAGTAACAAAAAAGTTCAAAATGGCGGCCACTTTTTTAAATTTTGACCACAAATTCCTTCTCTATGCCAGTTGCCATAGTCAAATATCGATTTTCAAAGCGATCGGTCCAGTAACAAAAAAGTTCGAAATGGCGGCCACTTTTTTAAATTTTGACCACAAATTCCTTTTCTTTGCTTGCTGTCATAGTCAAATATCGATTTTTAAAGCAATCGGCCCAGTAACAAAAAAGTTCAAAATGGCGGCCACTTTTTTAAATTTTGACCACAAATTCCTTCTCTATGCCAGCTGCCATAGTCATATATCGATTTTCAAAGCAATCGGTCCAATAACAAAAAAGTTTCAAAATGGCGGCCCCCTTTTTAAATTTTGACCACAAATTCCTTCTCTATGCTTACTGCCATAGTCAGATATCGATTTCCAAAGCAATCGGCCCAGTAACAAAAAAGTTCAAAATGGCGGCCATTTTTTTAAATTTTGACCACAAATTCCTTCTCTATGCTTGCTGCCATAGTCAAATATCGATTTTCATAGCAATCGGCCCAGTAACAAAAAAGTTCAAAATGGCGGCTACTTTTTTTAATTTTGGCAACAAATTCCTTCTCTATGCTTGCTGCCATAATCAAAAGTCGATTTTCAAAGCAATCGGCCCAGTACCAAAAAAGTTCAAAATGGCGGCCAAAAACTTCATCATTTTTTTTTTCTTGACCACAAATTCCTTCTCTATGCTTGCTGCGAAAAGCAGATATCTATTTTCAAAGCAATAGGCCCAGTAACAAAAAAGTTCAAAATGGCGGAAAAAAGATCATATTTTTTAATTTTGACCACAAATTCCTTCTCTATGCTTGCTGCCATAGTCAGACGTCGATTTTCAAAGCAATCAGCCCAGTAACAAAAAAGTTCAAAATGGCGGTCACTTTTTTAAATTTTGATCACAAATTCCTTCTCTATGCTTGCTGCCATAGTCAAATATCGATTTTCAAAGCAATCGGTCCAGTAACAAAAAAGTTCAAAATGGCGGCCACTTTTTTAAATTTTGACCACAAATTCCTTCTCTATGCCAGTTGCCATAGTCAAATATCGATTTTCAAAGCGATCGGTCCAGTAACAAAAAAGTTCAAAATGGCGGCTACTTTTTAAATTTTGACCACAAATTCCTTTTCTATGCTTGCTGTCATAGTCGAATATCGATTTTTAAAGCAATCGGCCCAGTAACAAAAAAGTTCAAAATGGCGGCCACTTTTTTAAATTTTGACCACAAATTCCTTCTCTATGCTTGCTGCCATAGTCAAATATCGATTTTCAAAGCAATCGACCCAGTAACAAAAGAGTTCAAAATGGCGGCCACTTTTTTAAATTTTGGCCACAAATTCCTTCTCTATGCTTGCTGCCATAGTCAAATATCGATTTTCAAAGCAATCGGCCCAGTAACAAAAAATTTCAAAATGGCGGCCTTTTTTTTTAATTTTAGCAACAAATTCCTTCTCTATGCTTGCTGCCATAGTCAAAAGTCGATTTTCAAAGCAATCGGCCCAGTAACAAAAAAGTTCAAAATGGCGGCCAAAAAGCTCATCATTTTTTTTATCTTGACCACAAATTCCTTCTCTATGCTTGCTACCATAGTCAGATATCATTTTTCAAAGCAATTGGCCCAGTAACAAAAAAGTTCAAAATGGCGGGCAAAAAGTTCATATTTTTTTTAATTTTGACCACAAATTCCTTCTCTATGCTTGCTGCCATAGTCAGACGTCGATTTTCAAAGCAATCAGCCCAGTAACAAAGAAGTTCAAAATGGCGGTCACTTTTTTAAATTTTGACCACAAATTCCTTCTCTATGCTTGCTGCCATAGTCAAATATCGATTTTCAAAGCAATCGGTCCAGTAACAAAAAAGTTCAAAATGGCGGCCACTTTTTTAAATTTTGACCTCAAATTCCTTCTCTATGCCAGTTGCCATAGTCAAATATCGATTTTCAAAGCGATCGGTCCAGTAACAAAAAAGTTCAAAATGGCGGCTACTTTTTAAATTTTGACCACAAATTCCTTTTCTATGCTTGCTGTCATAGTCGAATATCGATTTTTAAAGCAATCGGCCCAGTAACATAAAAGTTCAAAATGGCGGCCACTTTTTTAAATTTTGACCACAAATTCCTTCTCTATGCTTGCTGTCATAGTCAAATATCGATTTTCAAAGCAATCGACCAAGTAACAAAAAAGTTCAAAATGGCGGCCACTTTTTTAAATTTTGGCCACAAATTCCTTCTCTATGCTTGCTGCCATAGTCAAATATCGATTTTCAAAGCAATCGGCCCAGTAACAAAAAAGTTCAAAATGGCGGCCACTTTTTTTTAATTTTAGCAACAAATTCCTTCTCTTTGCTTGCTGCCATAGTCAAAAGTCGATTTTCAAAGCAATCGGCCCAGTAACAAAAAAGTTCAAAATGGCGGCCAAAAAGTTCATCATTTTTTTTATCTTGACCACAAATTCCTTCTCTATGCTTGCTGCGAAAGGCAGATATCGTTTTTCAAAGCAATCGGCCCAGTTACAAAAAAGTTCAAAATGGCGGCCAATAAATTCAAAATTTTTAAATTTCGAACACCAAATTCCCTCTCTATGCTTGCTACAATAGTAGTCAGACATCATTTTTCAAAGCAATCGGCCCAGTAACAAAAAAGTTCAAAATGGCGGGCAAAAAGTTCATATTTTTTTTAATTTTGACCACAAATTCCTTCTCTATGCTTGCTGCCATAGTCAGACGTCGATTTTCAAAGCAATCAGCCCAGTAACAAAAAAGTTCAAAATGGCGGTCACTTTTTTAAATTTTGGCCACAAATTCCTTCTCTATGCTTGCTGCCATAGTCAAATATCGATTTTCAAAGCAATCGGCCCAGTAACAAAAAAGTTCAAAATGGCGGCCACTTTTTTTTAATTTTAGCAACAAATTCCTTCTCTTTGCTTGCTGCCATAGTCAAAAGTCGATTTTCAAAGCAATCGGCCCAGTAACAAAAAAGTTCAAAATGGCGGCCAAAAAGTTCATCATTTTTTTATCTTGACCACAAATTCCTTCTCTATGCCAGCTGCCATAGTCATATATCGATTTTCAAAGCAATCGGTCCAATAACAAAAAAGTTCAAAATGGCGGCCACTTTTTTAAATTTTGACCACAAATTCCTTCTCTATGCTTACGGCCATAGTCAGATATCGATTTCCAAAGCAATCGAGCCAGTAACAAAAATGTTCAAAATGGCGGCCACTTTTTTAAATTTTGACCACAAATTCCTTCTCTATGCTTGCTGCCATAGTCAAATATAGATTTTCAAAGCAATCGACCCAGTAACAAAAAAGTTCAAAATGGCGGCCACTTTTTAAAATTTTGGCCACAAATTCCTTCTCTATGCTTGCTGCCATAGTCAAATATCGATTTTCAAAGCAATCGACCCAGTAACAAAAAAGTTCAAAATGGCGGCCACTTTTTAAAATTTTGGCCACAAATTCCTTCTCTATGCTTGCTGCCATAGTCAAATATCGATTTTCAAAGCAATCGACCAAGTAACAAAAAAGTTCAAAATGGCGGCCACTTTTTTAAATTTTGGCCACAAATTCCTTCTCTATGCTTGCTGCCATAGTCAAATATCGATTTTCAAAGCAATCGGCCCAGTAACAAAAAAGTTCAAAATGGCGGCCACTTTTTTTTAATTTTAGCAACAAATTCCTTCTCTTTGCTTGCTGCCATAGTCAAAAGTCGATTTTCAAAGCAATCGGCCCAGTAACAAAAAAGTTCAAAATGGCGGCCAAAAAGTTCATCATTTTTTTTATCTTGACCACAAATTCCTTCTCTATGTTTGCTGCGAAAGGCAGATATCGTTTTTCAAAGCAATCGGCCCAGTTACAAAAAAGTTCAAAATGGCGGCCAATAAATTCAAAATTTTTAAATTTCGAACACCAAATTCCTTCTCTATGCTTGCTACAATAGTAGTCAGACATCATTTTTCAAAGCAATCGGCCCAGTAACAAAAAAGTTCAAAATGGCGGTCAAAAAGTTCATCATTTTTTATCTTGACCACAAATTCCTTCTCTATGCCAGCTGCCATAGTCATATATCGATTTTCAAAGCAATCGGTCCAATAACAAAAAAGTTCAAAATGGCGGCCACTTTTTTAAATTTTGACCACAAATTCCTTCTCTATGTTTTCGGCCATAGTCAGATATCGATTTCCAAAGCAATCGGCCCAGTAACAAAAATGTTCAAAATGGCGGCCACTTTTTTAAATTTTGACCACAAATTCCTTCTCTATGCTTGCTGCCATAGTCAAATATCGATTTTCAAAGCAATCGACCCAGTAACAAAAAAGTTCAAAATAGCGGCCACTTTTTTTAATTTTGGCAACAAATTCCTTCTCTATGCTTGCTGCCATAATCAAAAGTCGATTTTCAAAGCAATCGGCCCAGTAACAAAAAAGTTCAAAATGGCGGCCAAAAAGGTCAAAATTTTTCCTCCTCAAATTTTTTTTTTTTTTTTTTTCTGTTGGTATCATGCGATCAGTCCTAAGACTATGAGCAGATGTTTGGTAAGTTTTCTTTATTAAAAATCTCCTCAAAATTTGGATCTCGAAAATCCCTTTCTGAATACGAATTCATGATATAATTCCAACCTAGGTACCAAATTTCAGATCTCTACGACTTGTATCTTTTCGGGAATTCCTGGAACAACGAAAAAAAATTACACTTTTGTATGGAGAAATCCATAAAACCAACGGTTTTTACCCCTTAAAATTTGAATTTCTGGAATCCCCGTCTTAGTACGAATTCATGACCTAATATCTACCTAGTTACCAAATTTCAGATCCCTACGACTCGTAGCTTTTCGGGAATTCCTGGAACAACGAAAAAAAATTCACTTTTGTATGGGGAAATCCAAAAAACCAACGGTTTTTACCCCTTAAAATTTGAATTTCTGGAATCCCCGTCTTAGTACGAATTCATGACCTAATATCTACCTAGTTACCAAATTTCAGATCCCTACGACTTGTAGCTTTTCGGGAATTCCTGGAACAACGAAACAAATTTCACTTTTGTATGGGGAAATCCAAAAAACCAACGGTTTTTACCCCTTAAAATTTGAATTTCTGGAATCCCCGTCTTAGTACGAATTCATGACCTAATTTCAACCTAGGTACCAAATTTCAGATCTCTACGACTTGTAGCTTTTCGGGAATTCCTGGAACAACGAAAAAAATTTCACTTTTGTATGGGGAAATCCAAAAAACCAACGGTTTTTACCCCTTAAAATTTGAATTTCTGGAATCCCCGTCTTAGTACGAATTCATGACCTAATATCTACCTAGTTACCAAATTTCAGATCCCTACGACTTGTAGCTTTTCGGGAATTCCTGGAACAACGAAAAAAATTTCACTTTTGTATGGGGAAATCCAAAAAACCAACGGTTTTTACCCCTTAAAATTTGAATTTCTGGAATCCCCGTCTTAGTACGAATTCATGACCTAATATCTACCTAGGTACCAAATTTCAGATCTCTACGACCTATAGTTTTGGCGGAATCCTTGGAACAACCAAAATCACCAAAATGCCTCATTCTTTTATATATATAGATTATAGGCTGACACAACATGCACCAACTTAATTATTATATTAATTAATAATTAATTAAAAATTACAGGTTAAGTTACACAATAAATTACAAAATAAGTCACTAATGTGTATATTATCAGTCAGTCAAACACTTTTCCCTTCCTAATTAGACGTTCTTCCTTTTCAGGTTGTTCAGTTAAAGACCAATCCTGGCATTTATACGATTGTTTTAAACGACGTCCATAGTACTCCGACATCGGTAGTTGTCACTGGGTCAACAACTGTTACCTTTCAACATGGTTTTTCTACCTTCAAACCTTCGACTATTAACGAGACTTCTACTAAGCCTATTCCTGGTAAGCAATTTCATGTATAGTTTACAAATGTTGAATGTATATCAACAATATCGGTAAATTGGCTTGATCAACTAGTAATTCGCTACCGCTACGCCATTCGGTCGTCAAAAATTTCCCAGTGACATTGAAGGAACACCCAATGTATACTATGGGAGCGAGGGGCTTAGAGAAGTTTCTATAGTCTCTTTTAGTCCTAAATAAAATTTATAATGTGATTAATATTATGTTATTAAACATAAATAACATTATCGTAAGGGTCTTAGTAGACTAAAAATGCGATAGGGACGCCTTTTGTATTCTGCTATAATCTCGCTTTCTGTTTCTTGTGGTTTATCCTCAACACAATAATATTTTTGTGTGTCGAGAAATAGTAAAGAGTATTAGGTATTGGTTAAAACTACTAAATAACGTTAAATTACCACGATAACCTGATATAAATAGCGACGGTGGTACAGTGGTGGTAGATGGATTAGTCATCTACCACCACAAATATACAATACAATAATATTATGTGTTTGTGTGTGTGTGCGTATACGAAAGAGTGTGTAAGATTTAGCATTGAGTTTGCTAGGAAAAAGAGGGGAAACCTATAAATAATAATCGCTACTGCTATAAAAGTAATTAATCTGGATTTTATTTTTATTTCAGATCAACCATCATATTTATCTATTGAATTAGACAACAAAGATAGAGACGTTACACTAAAATCAGTCGAGTTGCTAGATGAAGATGACAACCATCTGAAAGAGCTGCCTTTGGAAATAGAGGACGATATTCAACAGTTTTACGCTACGGTGCCATTTAATCCACCACTGCAAACATTTAAAATTGCTGTGAGTTGTCTTTTTATAAAAAAAAAACCGGCCAAGTGCGAGTCGGACTCGCGCACCGAGGGTTCCGTACTCAAGAAGTACTGAAGCAAAACAATCAGGCATACTAATGTAGATGTAACACGACCAAAACTGTAACGACCAAAGATGTAAAACGGTAATAATTACCTTTGTTAATGAACCGCAAAACTAACTTTGTTTGTAGAGGTTTATTGTTAATAACAAAAAAACTATGCTAGTAAGAGCATTGGCTATAGTTTTCCCGTAAAATATACGTAAATTCCAATTGACCATAAATATTTGAGATTTTTCGATTGGTAAACTCCGGAGATAAGGGGGGGGAACGGTATTTTTTTAGACATTTTCCCCGATAAATCAAAAACTATCATGACTAAAAATAATTAAAAATCGGTTTTAGAATGTACAAAGTAAACCCTTACATATGATTCCCCACGCAGTACAGTTATCTCACTTTTAAATTTCAACCCTCCGATTTTCCCCCCTTTTTAAATAATAACAAAAATAATTTCCAATTTTTTTTTATTTCAGTGTCATAGGGCCACTAATATACACAACTAGTCCAAATTTCATATCGATAGCTCCGGTAGTTACTGAAATAATCGAGTGTGACGGACAGACAGACAGACGGACAGACGGACAGACAGACGGAGAAAGTCGCACCATAAGGGTTCCATTTTACCATTTTGGTACGGAACCCTAAAAACAATAGGGAAAATGCAGTGCCAGCCATTCAGAAGGATATTAATTGGATTTTTGTATTTTAATTTCCAGATACATGGATATACACCGACCGGCGAAAAGATCACCAGGATTTCACCCACCACTGTAGAATATCAAAAACCTAGTTTAGGTAACAGTAGTTTTAATTCAATTTTATATTTAGTAAGTTCAGAGCAAAACTATAAAGCATCTGCCAGCAGCATTCAGAACTACGTAAGATATAACACTACCTGCATTTTTCTTTTTACATTGTCTAGATAAAATAAAATAACCTTTATTTGGCCCGACAATTGATCCGTCTATTTTTTATCAACTTATTACATTCACAATCTCAGAAGTATGTATGAATATGGAAACCCTGCAAGATGAAATAAAAAAAAACATTTTTATTCATAGAGGCACTTTATTATGGAAATATACGTAAATAATAATACGTTGTCAATTAATAATTTTTATTTATAGCGGTTAATATTTTTCCAGTTGCAGATAAAATAAAAGACACGACACCCAAAGTCAGTATAATAGGAGATTCAACAGTAAATGTGGAATCGAACCAGACTTTCACATTGTTTTGTAAAGTGATTGGATATCCTAAGCCAGATGTTTTGTGGAAAGATCCAACAGGTGCTTACGTGACGACTCCGGTAATATAAATTTTAGAAAAGAAGAAATGTATCTTGATAGATGAAAATAAAATAAACATGAGTCCGTTTACGAGCGTTCTAATTTTTAGGTAAACGCAGTGGACCTTCCATACGAATACGTGGGAATTCTTCAACTGGCTAATGTCAAAATGAACGGAACAGTCACTTGTATAGCAAATAACAGTATGGGACAAGCTGAAGATTCTGTCAATATTCAAGTCAACAATTACCTGAATGTACTTGAATATCCAACAGGTGAGCTTAATTCGGTTACAAAATATAATTTATAGAATGAGGGGTTCCTCATCCACTACCTCACTCATATTCGATAGAAAGGTGAAACGACTACGGAACGATAAATAATACAATAAATATATCGCAATCTAGCCCCAAAGTAAGCGATAGCTTGTATTATTGGTACTAGATAACTCATACATACATACATAAATATCGAACATTGAAAAACACCATGACACTGGAAAACATTCATGCTCATCACACAAACATTTACCAGTAGTGGAAATCGAACCCACGACCTTCGACGCAGACGGCAGGTTCGCTACCGCAACTGGCGGTAATCTCATGAGTAAGGTCCTAAATATTTCGATACTATTTTCTTCCATGTTTCTACGAGATTTAATTAAATTATACCATCATAAAACCTCGAAATGAGTATCAAAGTAATAGATTTTAATCTGCAATGAAAAATAGATCTATTGATATATAAACATAAATTTTACAGATACTACCATAGAATATGGAACATCAGGATATCTGAAACTAATTGTGGACGCATTGCCACAAGCAACAATTTCTTGGTATAAAAATGATGAAATGTTAAGAGATGACGAACAATTTGATATTTCTGAGGATGGCAGTACAATTTTAGTAAAACAAATGCACACAAAATTGACAGGCAATTACTCTGTTGTGGTGTCTAATGATTTTAATACGGAACGATTTGATTTTAAAATATCTATATCAGGAACAGGTAACAGAACAATTGACATATAACAGTAATTTATCTACGCTCATTGCTTAAAGTTCGAATTATGAAATCGAAATGTGTCAAATAATTACCTACTTTATTCACAGACTTCTATAATTATTATTAAAAAGTTATTCATTATAACATCGCTCTACTATGGAAATATTTGAAGAAACTTGTTTAATTTCCATTACGATACACGGCTCTGGATTCCTGTATTTGTATCTGGGGTAATATTTTTTATGTAATATTTTTTTAAGTGAATCCACAGAGTTTCTTTAGTAGGTTTCACTGCTAGACATTTTTCAGCGCAAAGTTTTGACTAAGTAACAAAAAAATTGGTTGTCTGTAAAGTCGGTTTACGGACGATAGATTTACGAGATAACGTCACAATCGTAATCGTAATCGTAATCATTACCGTAATCGTAATCGTAATCGTAGTCGTAATCGTAATCATAATCACAGGCCCAGGTGGAACGTTACGCGGAACGTTACACATTGTGTTGTTGTCTATGGTCAATCATGGCCCATCCATACTCTCGGCAGTGACTACCAACTAAAATATTGTCTGTGGATCACTTAAAAGAATATTACATAAAAAATACTACCCCAGATAAAAATACAGGAACCCAGAGCCGCGTATCGTAATGGAAATTATATAACTTTCTTGAAATATTTCCATGGTAGATCGATGTTATAATGAATAACTTTTTAATAATTATAGAAGTCTGTGAATAAAGTAGGTTAATATGTGACACATTCTGATTTCATAATTCGAACTTTAAGCAATGAGCGTAGATAAAATAAGTTTAATTAAAGTTTGAAACAATAATTAAAATGTAATGGTTCGCTAAAGTAGACTCTTTTTTAATTATAGTATTTTTTTCATGAAATTTCTGTTGTGTGCCTTAATTAACAGTTAATATAAATTGTATGGAAATAAATTAATTTAACGCTTAGTTAAAAAAAACTGCATGAATTAATGTAATTTCATGAATTTTATTACAGAAGCGCCAAAGATAGACAGAAGTGTTGATGAATACTATGTTAATAATGGATCTAGTGTAGATTTATCGTGCAGGTTTGAAAAATATATTATATAATTATATTTCCCTTTAAGATCACCCAACAGTATTCGTAGGGTAATCTTAAAAAAATCAGAGCTTATAACACTCTATACTCACAAAATTATAATTAAATTAAAAGACCAGGAGCTACGTATGCTACTGAGATAGCGTATGCTACTATAAAGAATACACTTAAATGCATTATATTTTGGTTTTCTAGATAATTCTAACAGGACTTAATGGTATCATGCATACTGTGACTTTATTTTTAGAATCACTAACGGGAAACCTAATCCAAAACTGTACTGGTTAATACATCAAAGTGATTTGACTTCATGGGAAGAATTTACAGAAGTGGAAAGCAGTAGAAACCAAGATAGTTATCACATAGATAGAGTTTCTCCAGAACATTCTGGAGTGTACAGATGCGTAGCAAAGAACGATATCGGAGAAGATGTTCATGACATGAATTTATTTGTGGAATGTACGTAAACTTTACTTTACGCAATTATTGTAGTTTGAATGGTCAGCTTTTCGTTTCGCCCGCGTTAGTTTGAATTGTTCCAATTCCCGTGGGAGCAAGATCAGTAATTATTTTCATTATCATTGTCATAATTTCAGATCCCCCAGTTATACAAATGGATGAGGCAGATAAAATAGTGAAGGAAGGCGAAGTTGTTAAATTGCCTTGCGCCGTCGATGGTGTACCGACTCCATCCGTTCGTTGGTTTGTCAACGGATTTGATGTAGCCCCTAGCACTACAAGCAAATACAGAATTTATCGAGATCACACCTTGAGGTACATTTTTTGTATAGAAAAGGATGAGCAAGACGACCATCTGTTGTTAAGTGATGCCTGTCTATGTGCAATGGCTCATAATTGCAATGTCATGTTTTGCACTGCACTGCGCTTATCGGCCCTTACATCTGCAGCTGTAGCCATTTTATCTTATCTTGATCTTATCTATTCTATTTCTTTGATTAATATCGGATAATATTTAGTGGAAATGTCAAATGACTGAATGTACTATACAAACTGATTTCGTGATTGATCAATAAAAACCACCGACGACAAAACTGTCTTTCTCATACTTTTTTTTTAATTTGGTTCGATTAATTAAGTAAAAACAAACACAAAGGCCGCACATTTTAATTCACACGCCCAATAATGTTTGAACCCTTTAAAGCAGAAGGTTATATATTATGAAGTTTTTAATATTAACATTGTTTAGTAAAAAGCGAAAAATTTACATTAGTTTCAGAAGCAAAGTAAGCGACATTGGGTACTACTCCTGTGAAGCCTCCAATCCGTTGGGAGTAACACGAAAAGAAGTACATTTGGATATATTTGGTACGTCTATTACATTCATCAGATTATATTATTTTTCGTAATAATTGAATTATTAAACACGCCAATTGCCCGAAATTCGTCAGTGATTTATTTAGCTTCCAGCATTACTTCTTTGCATTCCAAATTTCACACTCCTCAGTCCTGACTGCTTGCAATACTTATAGATTGTACTGATTGATACAAAGTGTTTTATTTAATAAATTTAGTAATTCATTAATACAGTCTATCTAATCCTGATTTGACTAATCAAACAGCCTGGATATTATTTATAGTGACGTTGTTGCATTACAACGTGTAACGAAAAGTTGAAATAATATTGAAGGGTACATAACAGTACTTGATAACGAATGACCCTGTAAAAATATTAAATAGAAATAAGTGTATTTATTTTCCATAATGTTCCATACATTATTATGATTTGATTGTTCCATATTATTTGATTTTGCCATACATTATGGAAAAATAAATATGCTTATTTCTATTAAATATTTTTACAGGGTAATTCGTTATCAAGTACACTTATGTTCCCTTTAATATTATAATATTTCATCTTTTCGTTACACGTTGTATAATGTATAATTACTTTTCCCTCCTCCTCATCTTTAATCTACTCTGATTATTTGTTAAAGGGTCAAAGAATTTAAGACAATATTCACGTAAAACCTGCAGCCGCGACCGTCATAGTCCTTATACGATTTTTTTTATTTTGTTTTGTTTGTGCTAACACCCGCATTTTTTATAGTTCCAGTGAACATAGAGTCGCCAAAACAAAGTATTATAGAACAAAGGGAGGGTTACCCATTGGTGTTGCCATGTCTTGCTGACGGATACCCGAAGCCCAATATAACGTGGATGTTCTTCAGCAAGGACCCTACTGTTGCACCTAGATTAATCCGGGAGTAAGTTAATAATATTATAGTGTTAGATGTTTTAAATCATAAAACCATAAAATATTTAGGTTTATATATATATATATATATATATATATATATATATATATATATATATATATCAGATCAATATAAGAATACCAAAGTATCACAAAAATCTTCGAAAAAGATTTTTACTATGATTATGTCCAACACCGTGGAATCGTCCGAACCGTCAGAGGTTGGAACGACATGGTTTATTGTAAAACAAACATCACATTTACTGTAGTAAAACAGAATAATTTTGTAGTTCTTATCATGGACTTTGGGATTTCCCAAAGTCCACTACCTCCTGAATCCATTAATGTTTCATAATAAAAAAATTGAAATGCATACGTACTTAAACACTGTTAATTTTTATATCGTCTGTGTAAAACGTCGAACGGGCTTTAATTGATCGGTTAACTACTCTACATATTTTATCATCGTTTTAGCTTTGTCTTCGATGCAACTTCATCCGTCTGTCTGTCCGTATTTATATCACAGTCTATTTATTTCAGTAAATACGTACCTTTTATATCTACTGAAATAATATTTCAGTAGATATAAAGGGTACGTGAAATAGCTTAAATGTACCTACATAACAGTCGCCCATTGTCATTGCAATTAAAAGGTGTTCTTATTTTATTATTTAGAAAGGTCCCCCCGCCTCTTTATATCGGAAGAAGCCTAATATGTATAGTCGGAAACTGTACTGAATAGAGTACAATATTGTATCTGTAAATTCTAAATCCAAATTTTGCTGATTATTTTAATGCATAATAGATTTCATAAATAAATAATAATATTTTCAGGAGTCATAAAATCCAGAATTCCCTTGTAGTTAACAGGGTTCAACTAAAAGACGAAGGATTGTACACATGCGTGGCAAGCAATACAATAAGTGCATCAAACATCACGTACGAAGTTCATGTGAACGGTAATAATAATAAGTAAAATATGTTATAGATTGGTATGAGTATGAATGAACAAAAATCGTATGTTTCATATTCATGTTTTTTCACAATTTACATAATTTGTTCTTGGAGTATATTAAAATTAAGATGATTGCCTTTAATTTATCCTCAGAAAATAAATTAATATTTTTGTGTAAAGCAGAGTCACAAGAATAAACCACCGACCAACTAATACCCACTTTTTCCCATATACCCTATATCATTGTTATTAACATTTTTACAGCCCCCCCAACGATAGTTGATGCTTTATCAGACAAAACTTACAAGGCCGTCAAAGGAGATTTAGTTCTTCGACTCCCGTGCAAAGCAGTTGGCAGTCCAAAACCTACAATTACTTGGACATTTGAAAGTGGATTTAACATAGTAACAGGTAATCTTGTTGTGCAGTCTCCAGTGTTACAGAAAAAGGTTAAATTTTTCCATCAAGTCATCTGAAAGAAGGGAATCAAGAAGACAATAAAACACCAAACGGGTGCTTTTTCATTTTTCGACCCCTAAAAACGTGAGGTGGATTGGACCATGGGTGTTGGAAAGTTATCCCTACTGCATCTACTGCTATCTAGCAGTCAGGTGACCCCTTTGATTAGGGTGACCCAATAAGGCCTAAAATAATTACATAAAACATTAAAAAGAGGGGGATGACGTTGTTAATGCACAACTAAACATAAAATTTATTTTTACCCTTCTCACTCTCTCGAATATGTTAGTGGGTGTGACATGCAGCGTTGCGGAAAAATATAACAGAAAAACCTAATTTTACCTAATTATTAAAAAACTAAGTCAGATATCAAAAATCCGCTCTAATAATTTTTGGATATTATTACCGACACATTAAAACAAAAATTACCATTTCATCCATTGTAGTTTCGAATAAAAATTAGAAAAATGGAAATTTTGGAGTGAGTTTTGGGAGAACTTTAAACTTTTTATCGAGAAAATTTTATTCAATCATGTTTCTGCTCCACCGTGACTTTATATAAAAGACCCAAAATACAATATGACGTTTGAAAGTAATTGTCTTTCTAGTTTTTAAAATCCAGGTCATTAAAGTCGCTTAAATACGCTGTCTACGCTATTAAGTTGTACTATTTCTTAATTTTTCAGGCACTGAATGGTTCGATGTTGATGAAGATGGAACACTAGTAATAAAAAAATTAGACGAGTATGATGCCAAGAGCTATGTTTGTACAGCTGAAAACTCAATAGGTTCAGTCTCGAAGAAATATAACGTAGATGTACTTGGTGAGTGGATAGATTTTTTAATCACACTAGGCTGGCGTGGTAAAGGCCAGGCTAGAGTACGTTAGAAGTCATCTCTCTAATCTCGTGTTATTTAAAATATTCATCATCTCTCTTAGTTCCTGTTACAGATACATGTATATTTTGCCATTTCTTACAGATTCCCCACCACTAGATCATATCAATGATACAGTGACAATAGAAGAGGGCAATTCTGTTAAGGTTGATTGTGGAATGCCCTATCAGAAAAGTGACTTAATTCGCTGGTTTAAGGTAAAAAAAAAAATATAAATTTCGATACTAATTTATAATTTACAGCTATCTATAGTTATATAGTTTGGTTAGGTAGTATATAGTTTGGATATGATAAATATCAGTGAATTATGACATTTTTTAATTTGTTTATAAATTTTGTACATAATTTGTGAATTCGGTGTGATTATCAAAGTGAACTAAATTATACAAATTATTTTTAAGGACGGTGAGTTCGTCAAAGAAGGTGATTTACAGATAAACAATGCAAAGGCGAGTGATTCTGGTATATACAGTTGCCGCTTAAGCAACTTTGACTCCTCTTATACGACTCATAACCGCATTATAGTCGGATACATGCCAAAATTTACGTCGGACGAAGAGACCAACGTTGTGTTTAGCAAAGGCTCTTTTGCTGTCCTGTCATGCAATGCCGATGGTCAACCAAAACCTATGGTAAGTGAAGATATTTTAAAGTCAACAAGGATGCAGTAATATAACTTTGAATATCTCAAAAATCTTTTTGTAGGTACTCTGGCGAAAGGATAATAATGAATTTATTGACGAAACATCAATGGAACATTTTTTGTTCATGGAAGCACGCGATATTGGGAAATTCACGTGCTATGTAACCAATGAATTCGGGACTATTACTCGAACTTTTAAAATAGTTACTTCAAAAGGTTCGTATTTTTTTAATAATTAATGTTAATATTGATATTTTATTTAATCTTGTTTTTCGTCAGACTAACTATATTTATCAAAACTTGTTTTTTTGCAGAATGCTTGTTAGATACTGGTAATAATTTTAAAATGCAACAACCATTATTATTATCTCCTGAAGATATTGAATCACTAGTTCTTCGTAGCACGGATGGTCTACTCAGGATTCCAACTTCGTATAACGTAATAATGGTTTGCCCAAACAGCTTCATAACCATTAAAGGCGTCAATTTTGGTGACCACCTCAACGGTACCTGTATTGATGGATCCATGTTTAAGATAAACAATGAATTCGATGTAGACTTTTCTGAAATCAGATGTAATGATGAAATCGTACCCTTAACAAGAAACACTGGGACTAATTGCGGCCCTGGTAAAACTGAATTGTTAAATATTGGATATGACGTAGGGTATGAGTTTATGGGAATCTATGATATCTGTTTCGACAAGACTCATAAAGTTCCACTTTACGCCAAACACGAAATGCATCCTATGGCTGCAGATGCTCTACCAACTGAGAAAATAGAGTTTGAGGAGAGCCGACATTTACCATTCATATTCGAAGACATGTATAACTGTTATCAACAACGCAGAAGCATCCTATCCATAACTGGAAAACGTTTAAGTACAAACAACAAATGCTGCTTTGCTAAGAGACACTTAGTGAATCCAAGGGATGTGATAAAAGGTTATCAGCAAGTGGCGACCTATAACCATTTGAATGTTATTCCTAAATGGGGCACATGCGGAATGGAGGTAGGTACAATTTTGATTAAGAAATAATTTCTGAATAAAAGAGTGTGTGTTTTCAATGATTGTGGATACATGCAAATAACTAAAGAACCTTGAACCCACTCACATCGACTATCTTATCCAGGGTACTTCCAGTAAAAATAAACGTCGAGATAATACGTGTACACGGCAGTTTTGTATGAAGCTAGAAAAATTATATGCTTTTTATCTATTCAGATAATTGTTTATGTTACTATGTTAAAAATAAGAAATGAATGTTTTCGTAATAATATAAACTTCATAAAACCAGATTTAAATGTGTGTAGATTTTAAGCTATACAAATGAAATTAATATGTGTGGATAAAACTACTGGTACCTAGACAAAAACTATCATGCACAAATTACAAAAAAAAAAATGGTTCTTCATTAGTTTTATGATATAACGATGATCAAATTTACTAATTATATGATCAAATACACTAATTATAATTTTTGGTGATCATACAGAATTGGGATGTAGTAGAAGAGAGGGTGAGAAATCTGGTGAAGGCTTTAGATCATCCATTGGAGGTGTACACAGGTGCATCAAATCTGATGAAGCTACCAGCGCAGCCGAAAGAAAGCACTGTGTATCTGATGGACCGATTCGGAAGAAAACAGTCGGTTCCACGTTATATATGGAAGGTATTTACAAGAAAAAAAATCTTGTTTCACTTACCACTATTAATTACTTTGGATTTTTATGAATGGAACATATTAAAAAGATGACGAGAAAAAACCTACGATGATTTGAATGAGTTACATACATGCATATTATAGGTACCGTTCTTTTAAATATCTTGTATGATCCATTATACAAGAAACTTCATTTATACGTAGAGAAGTGTTTGAAGCTACTACACCAGACTCAAAATTAGTCTCACCACATAAATCATGGACTTTTTTTTTCTACTTTGAACTTATTTACTTTCACTGTACCCGCGGGCACATGTGGCCAAAAAAACCTCTTCACATGTCCCGGTTCTGAGCTCCTAGAGTAGGAAGGAGTAAGTCCTGAACTTTTTAATATATTTACGGGTTTTTATATTTAAACTTTTCAGGTAATTCTTGATCATTACGACGGTGATGCAGTGGCTATAATACAGATCAACATTCCTGAAATCACTCAGTATCAAGCCTTTTCCTTCATGCTCTGTAAAGATATTTGTCACCAAATTGATTGGATGAGAGACGGAGAATGGAAAGACGTCAATAAAGGTTTCACATTCTGTTGTAATGTCAAGGACTTCGAAAAAGCGTTTGGTTATAAATATGTATTTACGAGTAAAGTTAGAGAACTCTCTACCAAGGCGTTATTGATATAGAATATTATATATTATTATTATAAGTAATGTATGAAAGATATTAAAGGTAGTAAGTATTTTTAATAAATATTTCATAAACATTTTGGACGTATTATTTGTTTCAATCATCGTTTACAACACCTTAACAAGTATATCGCTGAGTAGAGATATTATTACAATATTCGGTACATAATGTCTCAGTGCTTCGCCAATTTACAGGCATGCAAATATTAAAATAGTTTTAACAATATAAGTCAATATGATTAGTAGTAATTAATCCATAGTTATCAGATACATCCACCAAAAATTCAAAGTTACATAGTATAAAATGCTCTGATTAAATTAAGGGACCGTTTTACTTTAACCTAAAATTCGGAAGAAATCGAGGGAGAATTTTCTGCCTTTTTTGATTTTATACACAAAACATTGCCCAAAGTTTTGATAGAATTTATTCAAATTACTCACATTATTGTAAATTATAATGTATTAATTACTATAACATCATAACGGTAATATAATGTTGAACATGCTCTAATTTATGAACTGAATTAAAAATACTTAGGACAGGTCCTGCGGTGTGATTCTTGAAAATATAAAATTGTACAGCGGCCAACCATTGAAGGTAATCATAGCAACGCAGCCATCAGCAGCCAATTGTCGCCTTGGCTGCATAACTGACGCAAACATTAACCAATCAGCGCATAGATGTCAGCTCGTCGCTGTTTTAGGTATTTTTGCAGAATAGCACGGCTGTATACGCATTTGAGTAGGTAATATTATTTGTACATCGTACATATATATAGACAATTATTCATCTTCCGGTTTGAAAACGTATATTATCATAAACAATTACGAACAACCGTTTCCCAAATGATAATTTTGATGTATCATACTTTACTCATTCGATTATTAAATTCATGTAGATAATAGTTACTAATTTCCGACATATATCCATTTCTGTCGACGATACGAAAAATCATTAATTTTAATGATTTTTCGTATCGTCGTTAATCAGTAATCAGACAAGAGGATCCAGTGCATATTATTTTCTTTTCACATTAGGTATATATCTAATTATTATTAACTCCAACTTTTTTGAAATTTTCTCTTGTACGTTTATTGATCGATGAGGGAATGAGTTGTCAGATAAACAAGTGGAATTTTCCACTTGTTTTATAGTTTTTCGATTAATATATTAATGTAATTTAAAAAACCTGTCAAGTGCGAGTCGGACTCGCGCACTGAGGGTTCCGTACTACAACCGGAGGAATAAAACCATAAAAACCACTTTTCTTATCGAACCGCAAAACTAACTTTGTTTTTAGAGGTTTTATTGTAAATATCAAAAAACTACTTATCAGATCTCGTTCAAACCAATTTTCGGTGGAAGTTTGCATGGTAATGTACATCATGTATTTTTTTTAGTTTTATCATACTCTTATTTTAGAAGTTACAGGGGGGGGGGACACACATTTTACCACTTTGGAAGTGTCTCTCGCGCAAGCTATTCATTTTAGAAAAAAATGATAAAAGAAACCTTAATATAATTTTTGAAGACCTATCCATAAATACCCCACACATATGGGTTTGATGAAAAAAAAATTTTTGGGTTTCAGTTTTAAGTATGGGGCACCCCCAAAATTTATTACTTTTTTTTAAATTTTGTGTGAAAACCTTAATGCGATTCACAGAATACATCTACTTACCAAGTTTCAACAGTATAGCTCTTATAGTTTCGGAAAAAAGTGGCTGTGACACACGGACGGACAGACGGACAGACGGACAGACGGACAGACGGAAAGACGGACAGACGGACAGACGGACAGACGGACAGACGGACAGACAGACATGACGAATTTATAAGGGTTCCGTTTTTTGCCATTCGGCTACGGAACCCTAATATGTTATTATAAAAAATGAAAATTAATCTTCAAACTAGCCATTAGCTCCTCTAGCAGCGTTTGAAGGCATCATCCCTTCAAAGTCATAAAGAGACGTTTATTGTGGCGCCCCCTGCTGTTCAATCACAAGAACAATTATCGTATCGAATAATGGTTCGTAACCATTGCCAATGACTCACTATTATTTTATACAAAACTGTATCCAAATCGGTTCAGTCGTTTTTGTAATAATTGAGAACATTCGTTTGCACTGTAAATGTTTTTTATGGCGCCACCTGGAGATCGATGTTCGTAACAACTATCTAAGATCTATCGCCAATGAATACCAAACATTATACAGAAAACTGCATCTAAATCGGTCAAGCCGTTTTTGAAATAAATGGGGAAATTCGTTTGCAATATAAATATATTTTATCTACGCTCATTGCTTAAAGTTTGAATTATAAAATCGAAATGTGTCAAATAATTACCTACTTTATTCACAGACTTCTATAATTATTAAAAAGTTATTCATAATAACATCGCTCTACTATGGAAATATTTAAAGAAAGTTGTTTAATATCCATAACGATACACGGCTCTGGACTCCTGTATTTGTATCTGGGGTTTTGAAGGAATTGATTACAGTACCGCTATCGGCAATACAACGGTTAACGGTTACAATTATTATCTGGGGTAGGTAATATTTTTTATGTAATATTTTTTTAAGTGAATCCACAGACAACATATAGTTGGTAGTCATTGCCGAGAGTATAGATGGGCCATGATTGACCATAGACAACAACACAATGTCTAACGTTCCGCGTAACGTTCCACCTGGGCCTGTGATTATGATTATGATTACGATTACGATTACGACTACGATTACGATTACGATTACGATAACGATAACGAAACCTACTAAAGAAAATTTCACTCCACCTGACATCTTAGTAGTTGCAATGATTTACGACAAAAGTTAGCAAGATTTTATGATTTGGATTTATGATAATAATATGAGCGTAGATAAAGTAGTGTATGAAACTCTACATAATTAGGTATTAAAACACTCGTGTGATACTATTAAAAAACTCGCCTGCGGCTCGTTTTTTAAACTCACACTCGTATTTTAATACCCCCCATTATGTAACCGTTACATAAACTACTATTATGGCGCCCCCTGGTGATTGATGTTCGTAACAACTATCTAAGAACTATTGCCGCTGAATACCAAACATTATACAGAAAATTGCATCTAAATCGGTCAAGCCGTTTTTGAAATAAATGGTAACATTGATGTGCACACACAAACAAACGAACAAACAAACAAAAATATTTTTGCATTGTTGGTTTTTGTGAACAATTTAACATACAAACAAACATAACATCTCATTAATAAAGTAATGTACAAACGGTCTCTCACCCTAAACGCAAATACCCGTACTCCGTTCCGTCGTGGGTAAAAAAGACCATGGGTGTTTTTGAGCCAATTTTTTTTCTTACTTCTTTTTAACCGACTTCAAAAAAGGAGGAGGTTCTCAATTCGTCGGAATCTTTTTTTTATGTATGTTCCCCGATTAGGTACTCGAAGATGCGTGGACCAATTTAGAAAATTCTTTTTTTGTTTGAAAGGGTATAGTTCACAGATGGTCCCATAGTCATCAAGTCAGGATCTGATGATGAGATCCTGGAGAAATCGAGAAAACTCTTCAAATTTTATAAACAAACTTGAAGTGATTTGGGTATTGTTTGAAAGAATAATTTTTTCCAGGTTGTTTTATGGTCATCAGGTCGGGATCTGATGATGGTATCTTGGTAAAATCGAGGGAACTCTTAAAATTTTGCTAGTATGCTTGAAGCGATTTAGGTATTTTTAGGGTTCCGTACCAAAATGGTTAAATGGAACCCTTATGGTGCGACTTTCTCCGTCTGTCTGTCCGTCTGTCCGTCTGTCTGTCTGTCCGTCACACTCGATTATTTCAGTAACTACCGGAGCTATCGATATGAAATTTGGAATAGTTGTGTATATTAGTGGCCCAATGACACTGGAATAAAAAAAAAATGGAAATTATTTTTGTTCTTATTTAAAAAGGGGGGAAAATCGGAGGGTTGAAATTTAAAAGTGAGATAACTGTACTGTGTGGGGTATCATATGAAAGGGTTTACTTTGTACATTCTAAAACCGATTTTTAATTATTTTTAGTCATGATAGTTTTTGATTTATCGGGGAAAATGTCTAAAAAAATACCGTTCCCCCCCCCTTATCTCCGGAGTTTACCAATCGAAAAATCTCAAATAATTATGGTCAATAGGAATTTACGTATATTTTACAGGAAAACTATAGCCAATGCTCTAACTAGCATAGTTTTTTTGATATTAACAATAAACCTCTACAAACAAAGTTAGTTTTGCGGTTCATTAACAAAGGTAATTAAAACGCAAGTTCTTCTAAGTACTCGTCGTCAAATAAACATATTGGTTTTTGCCTGATTGTTTTGCTTCAGTACTTCTTGAGTACGGAACCCTCGGTGCGCGAGTCCGACTCGCACTTGGCCGGTTTTTTTATAGTTACTATTGCATTTCCTTGCAGGATCTGATGATGGGATCTTGGAAAAATTGAGGGAACTCTTCAGATTTTAGAAGCATACTTGAAGCGATTTGGGCATTTTTTCCAATGCCTTGCGCATTAGTTGTTTTCCACTAAAAAGTAAAAAAATAAAATGGAAAATGCTTTTCAAAAACCAACTTCAGTGAAAATATAATTTTGGATGTACACCAATTCGAAGTCGGGCAATTTTTCGTATTGTCGATTAATTTTTCGTTTCTTTGCACATCAAGTTTTATAATACAAAGGACTATTAATGATTGAACGAAACATTGCCCGACTTCGAATTGGTGTACATCAAAAATTTTTCACTCTTTGTAGTGGCAATTGAAGTTGGTTTTTGGAAAGAATTTTCCATTTTATACTTTGCTGTTTGTTTGATACATGTAAGAAAATATATTAGGTATACCAATAGTTATAATATTTATTGGCGATTTAGATAAAAGCATGGCCAAGGGTTGTAAATCAGTGCAAAAACTAAAGTACTAATATATTCAAGTATTCAAATCTTATTTGAATCAAACTATATTTAATTTAATTTAAACCATTTCTGTGAAATCAATTTACTCAACACTAAACGTTAACGTTTTAATGTTTCAATTGTAATAATTAGTCAATGGAGATAATATTGAATGTTTTGATAAAAGTGGTATATAATATGAATACCAATCAGTTCAGCGATGTCGTTTTCCTCAATATTGTTTTAGATTTAACGTGACGTAGTGGTGTAGTGTAGTGATGAAATTTTAAGATTAATTTTAAATGTACGCCTAGTTTGCAGGCTAATTCTGTAAGACATACTTAATATTAATTTCTTGTTTTACGAAATGGTGTTTAGAAATCGTAGCGTTTGGTTAGTGCTTTTAGTGAGTTTAAGTTCAGTTCATGGAGACCAAGTTAAGGGAAGTCTGACGTTTGTCATCGACGATACACAATCAATGCAAGAGGAAATAAATCAAGTGAAGGCGAGGACGGACGATGTTTTCAATGCTGTTCTCAAATCCAATGCGTCGCAAATCGACGAGTTCATTATTGTAACTTTTAATGATCCCGGTAAGTTAACCTGAATTTATAAAACAAGAAAGTGACTGACTGATTGGTGACTGACATATGAACGCACATCCCAATCCGCTAGGTCCAGAAGCCAAACTTGGCACATTGGTAATAAACAAATGAGGTCTAGAGATGCAGTAAGAAAGGGTTTTCTAAAAAATAACTATTCAAGCTGTTGACGTGGACACAGTTAAAGGAAATAGTGGCCCAACGTTTGCGCAACAACTATACCGAATTGAAATATGTTTTTATTTAAAAACGGAAAAAACTCTATATTATATCTCATATTATTATCTCATTTTTAAATAATTAAAAATGAGATAATAATATGGAGAGAGTATCATGTAAAAGGGCGTTATTTGTATAGGTATTGCAAAAATCAACCCTTTATCAAATACTTTAACTATGACATTATCACGTAAAATGATTGTCCGTAAACCATCTTTACAGACAACAGTAGGTAGCTATTTTTTTCTAAATAATTGAACCAATATTTTCTAAAAAGTGTATTGAAATGCACTAAAGTCGTAAGTGATCGAATTAGATGTAACTGAGTTACAATAAGTTAACAAATGGTAGACAATAGTGTTGGATTTAAAAAATTTACTTTATCTACGCTCATTGCTTAAAGTTCGAATTATGAAATGAAAATGTGTCACATATTGACCTACTTTATTCACAGACTTCTATAATTATTAAAAAGTTATTCATTATAACATCGATGTACTATGGAAATATTTCAAGAAAGTTGAATTCCATTACGATACGCGACTCTGGGTTCCTGTATTTTTATCTGGGGTAATATTTTTTTTTCCTGTGGTAGTGCTATAATTTTATGGTCTTGATATTCTGTGGTAATGTTTACTTCAATTTTTGAGAGGACGAGAACTGAGTGCGATTGGTCAATGAGCTTCGTGCGCTTTTGCGAGACCATATCATAACGTTTCCCGCTAAACCTACCCTTTACCACGGACAAATAGATATAACCTGATGTTGCACACACATGCGCACTTACCTGGAATTTGGTATATACCATACGCGCTATTACTATTTAACATTTATTTTATTGTTTTTATTACTTAGTCAAAAAGTTTGCGCTGAAATGTCTAGTAGTGAT
Organism: Coenonympha arcania; assembly: GCA_036785405.1. NCBI lineage: Eukaryota > Metazoa > Arthropoda > Insecta > Lepidoptera > Nymphalidae > Coenonympha > Coenonympha arcania. The sequence continues at coordinate 6,561,701 of JAWDAA010000030.1, read as the reverse complement.
GCTGAAAAGCAAAGTTATAGACAGTCGAATTGGTAAAATACCGACATATTATGTAAGTGTGAGTTTTGACAAAATATATTACCAAGATTTTAAGATAATTTCAGCGTTGATAAAGTAGTGTATGAGACTCTACATAATTAGGTATTAAAACACTCGTGTGATACTATTAAAAAACTCGCCTGCGGCTCGTTTTTTAAACTCACACTCATGTTTTAATACCCCCTATTATGGAACGAACGATCACAAATTTTCAATGACAGACAGACAGAAGGTTAGGTACAGGTATAACACGTTTGCAGAAGCTTTGCCGATGACTTCCCCTCCCATTTCATACTATCGCAACCCGTGCTTGTCCTATCAGACGATTCACATGATTATCGCTATCAAACGATTGTGGGCCGCAGTGCAGTGTGAAGTGGGAGGGGAAGCTTTGCGAACGGGTTGTACATATCTAATGTAGATGATGATGATATAGGTATCTAATATAATATTTTCTCAGTTTCCCGATACGTACCGGCTGCCAAACTATGGATACGAACTACGGATCCTGATGAATTCAAAACTGCTTTAGATAGAATATCCCCGTCTGGGGGTGGCACCTGTCCAGAAATGGCGATGACAGGAATCGAACTTGCGATCCAAGAGAGCAAACCTAATTCATTTTTGTACGTGTTCACCGACGCTTCTGCTAAGGATTATAGGAACTATGAGAGAGTAAAAGGGTTGGCTCAGCAAAAATCTATTCAGGTAATTAATTATACATATCTCACAATTTAAGTATCTTTATGACGCTACGCATAACAATACGGCAATTACGCCTCCTACGATTCGCTGCAACACCGCTTCATCTGCGGATGTGTTTGAACATGTTCGTGCTCGTACTGCTCTCGTCGCACGCGCGGATTACGCTACGTGAAGCGGCTTACAGTATTCTGAAATAATTATCGAAAGCTAAAGAAAATGCATTGCGTGACGAAAATCCCGTCACGAAGGAAATCTATGAAAATCTTCGAAAGTCTGGAATATAAGTTTCTCTTACTATTCACAGAACCTCGTATAGAGATTTGGTATGTAGAACTCGTTAGCGCGAGCTAACTGAAGACAGCACCATCTGTCGAGCGAAGGTGGAATCACACATGAAAATATGAAAATATGGATTTTTGTTTATGTCTACAAATAAATTAAGACTAAAAATATTTACAAAATGTACACACCGACCAAATGCTCGCTTAATGGCATGGTGCCCAAAACACTGGCGCTATTGCCTCGCTGTATAGCTAGGCTTAGCCGTTGGGCTAAGTAAGCGCCAGCTCTTTGGTCACCTGACGCGTGAACCAACTTTTTGGATAACATTTTTGTTTTCAGTTTTATTCCCAACTTTGTTTCTACCGAGTGTTCCACGACACTCACGTTTTTTTTTACGGACTATAAACTGATATTCATAGCCAGCCATAGCATATCGAGCCAAATGAGAGGTTGACTACTGGAATATTGTTTATTATTAGAACATCTGTCAATATCAACGCCACACAAGGAAACTTCTTAAATTAATAGTTCTGCTAACCAGTAATCAGTGAGAAAAAAAAAACAGACAAAATTAGAATGCTAAAAGCCTAAGCCTAATCGTGTTTTATTTATAACAGGTAACGTTTTTGTTAACTGGTAAATGTGTAAAGGAAGACGCATTGAACGAGAAGTTATATACAGTGTACGATAACCTTGCGGCAGCAACATCGGGACAGGTTTTTCATATTGGAAAAATGGAGATAGCAAAGGTAAAGTCTACAATTCTATACATTATGTTGTGCAAAATTCTGTTGTGCAAAATTTAAATAGTGCCATCCTTTAAAATTAGTTTAGTTAAGAGATTTTGCACAACAGAATCTACCACATTATGTTCGCTATAATAATTTATGACGTGCCATGTAAAATACTTACTTCGAATATCGTTGAAGACCAGACTCAACAAATTTCGCAAAAAGCCTCAAGTACCTCTTACCAAAATCATTTTATTGTAATCAATGGTAATATTGTTTTTATGATTTTCAGATTATTGAATATATTTTGGCATCTATAAGGAATAAAAGGACTGTATTACTGCAAAAGACTTATAATGACGATGAATGTGCAAAAAAATTAAAAGTAAGTTAAATATGACTTTCTTTTTCCTCTAAACGTTATTTGTAAATTCTGCAATGGCTGAGATATTTTTCCAGGTTTTAGTCAGATAGGTTATTACCTACATAAATTCTCATACTTATGACTTATACGATGTCAAAGAGCAATTATTAGGGCTTGGCAAAAGAAAATGGATTTTTTGTGTGACAAAAGTCAAGAAATGAAAAATAATTACGAAAATCTTCGGATATCTGGAATGAAAGTTTCTCTTACTAGTCAACAGAATCAGCCCGTATGCAATCAAACAGTATGTATGTAGAGATCTCGTGTTTAACTCATTAGCGTGAAGTAACTGAAGGCAGCGCTCGATACACCGATAGATGGGTGAAATGTCACATAAAATATAAAATGGGATTTTGTTTAACCTTATATTATTACCTTTGTGTTAACCGAGTTTCCCTCCACACTCACGTCTTTTTTTCTTTTAGTTTACAGTGGACAGCAAAATGTGGGACATGCTAATTTCCTTGTCATCCGCTAGACCGTTACCGTACTTCCCGGTAGTCTTTAGACCAGATGGCGAAGAAGCATCAATTAGGCGTTTAGTCAAGTCAACGAACACGTTTGTACGGAGTTGTATTATATTTTATTAATTATATTATATTAATTATACGACGGGCGGACGGCGCGGGAGACTTACAAACTGGGTCTCGTTCCCTTTGGGTACGGAACCCTTAAAACTGCGGGGCTAGACAAAGTCACAAGCGTTTGGCGTTAACGCTAGTCGACAAAAATGTATGGACAAAATAAATGACTGTAGAAACACCACGATAATAATTACTAAACACGCTGTGTTTGATAAATTAACTACGACAACTTGAACGCTCGCGGACCTTGTAGATAACTTTAGCGTACTTCGCTTGACAATTGACAGCCGACAGTATCAAACACAGCGTGTTTAGTAATTATTATCGTGGTTTTTCTACAGTCATTTGTTTTGTCCATACATTTTTGTCGACTAGCGTTAACGCCAAACGCTTGTGACTTTGTCTAGCCCCGCTGATATGCCTATACATATAACTGTGGTAAGACTATTTTTGAGAAGTCCGTCTGGGCAGTTCCCATCGTAGTAACAGTTATACTACCGTGAAGTAAGTACCTAGTGTAAGATTACTGGGGTTCAGTTTGAAGGGCATTGTAGCTGACGAGATTACTGATATTTTAACGATTCAGGCCCGATTTCCACCAAAGCGGAGCAGAGCAGAGCCGTATTTGAGTAACCGATCAGATGGGAGAGGAGATGTCGAAATGACGAAATCTGATTGGTTACTTAAACACAGCTCCGCTCCGATTTGGTGGAAACCTTGCCTATGACCTGCAAGGTTATAAAAGTTCATAATATAGTTTTTGTACGAATTTCGAGTCGACTCGCATCGCACGAACGAATCGAATTCTTCCATACATTTACAGCTAGCGCCATCTATGGACAGCTGAATGTCAGCGATTGTCCATAGATGGCGCTGGACTAAATGTAAAAAAAATCGGTACTAACCCTTTTGGTACCTGGCAAAGGTTAATGAAGTCAAGAGTAATATAATTAGTCTTGAACATAGACTTGCAGATAGCTTAGTACTTTTATTAGACTAAAAATTATTAGACTAATTATTTTATTTAGATCGCTAAAATTAAAGGAACACCTGGTGAATACAGCGTTAATATAGCATTGCTGTCACCCTCTTATTATGACGATGATGAAGGCGACTGCGAAGAAATAACTCTCCTCATAAGCGCTTCTACTTCGATAAGCTTCTTGCATGGATTCTCATCTGAAGAACCGAGCTCTTTGGATGAAACATCTACTAAGCCTGTTTTGGGTAAGTTCTCAATAGTTAGTAATAAATAATACATAATTGTGTGCTGTGTGTTCGACTACCTAATTAGTGCAATTGGGGTACCGCTACTTTTACGCGGACTAACGCGGTTAGTTAGCAACTCGGCACTAGATTATTATCTAAAGAAACGGAGGCAAAAATCCTATTTTTTCGTAATATTTATGGACAACGTAACAACTAACATGGTATGTTGATGATACCATACCAATCTAGGTTAGTAATTTGTGCAAAAATTTTTGCCTCCGATTTTTTAGTTAATAACCCAGTGCGACTTGCTAACTAACGATACAGAATAAGCCCGCAGTGTAGGAAAAGCCTAACTCACTCTCTCATTCAGTTACTGGTTCATCATAGCTCAGCGCTTCTAGAAAGTGTCCACTTCAGTGTCCTTGAAAGCTGTCAATTTTCACAGATACCTTTTATGATACAGGCAAGAGAAAAAGAAGAACAGTTTAATTCCCATAATATGACGAACATTGGACTTATTTCAGGCAAAAAATCCCATTTGGCGATTGAAGTAGACAATCAAGCAAGAGATGTTTCATTAAATAATGTTGAACTACGGGATATACACGATAATTTTATAGAAGACATACCACTGAAATTGATAGATGAAGACAAACAGTTCTATACGACAGATTTGTTCGTACCACCGGAAAAGGCTTTTAAAATCGCGGTAAGCATGCAACTTATCACCAAAATAGAACAAAAAGTATAAGCAAAGTAGACTATAATGAAAAGCACACCGAGATGAAAGGAAAAGCTCTCATCGGCTGGTCAACGTACATCATAGTTTACTACTCAGCAGGTTATAATCAAACTAAATTTTCCATTCAATTATGACACTAAAATTATTATTAAAAATTACAGATAAATGGGTACACAACAAGTAAAGAAAAAATTACAAGAGTTTCTCAAACAACCATTGAATACCACAAATCTCCAGGTAAATAGTTCCTATAAAATCTTATGCATCATCATTAACAACGGTGCTACAGCCCTTTGTCGGCCCGCGCCTGCTCCAAAAGATTCCTCCATCCGTCTCTGTTCATTGCCTTCGTATCCCAATTTTTTATTTCCATAGTCTTTGCATCCTGCTTCGCTCCATCCAACCAACGAAGCTTTGGCCGACTAACATTTCTACGGCCGTCTGGATGTGAGGTCAGTAATTTTTTTGATGGCCTCTGGATCACTCATGCGCAAAATCTTTATGCAATCCCATATACATATTTATACAATTTAAATAATGTATCTGGACTAGAAATGAACTGTCAATTTCTAGAAAGTAGATAAACTTCAAATAAAAACCATGGAATTATTACTTTATTTTTCAGTAAAACAAAAGCTATTTTACATATTTACTTATTTCAATAGGTATACTTTTATGACTTGATGGGTTTAAAATTTTGCTCTCCTTTTACGTCAAAAATAGAAGTAAAAGGGAAAGTATGTGTTTCAATATTAATATTGTGTTTCAGTATTGTCTCCTTATTACTGACTACCCTCATTTACGTTTTTAAATAGTAATAGCTTTGGATTATAATTTGTTGTTTTTATGTTTATCTGCCTATAATGTATTTATAATTACTGTTATTAATGTTTCTCATAATGTATCTTGCATAAATATACTTTATCTACGCTCATTGCTTAAAGTTTGAATTATAAAATCGAAATGTGTCAAATAATTACCTACTTTATTCACAGACTTCTATAATTATTAAAAAGTTATTCATAATAACATCGCTCTACTATGGAAATATTTAAAGAAAGTTGTATAATATCCATAACGATACACGGCTCTGGACTCCTGTATTTGTATCTGGGGTTTTGAAGGAATTGATTACAGTACCGCTATCGGCAATACAACGGTTAACGGTTACAATTATTATCTGGGGTAGGTAATATTTTTTATGTAATTTTTTTTTAAGTGAATCCACAGACAACATATAGTTGGTAGTCATTGCCGAGAGTATAGATGGGCCATGATTGACCATAGACAACAACACAATGTCTAACGTTCCGCGTAACGTTCCACCTGGGCCTGTGATTATGATTATGATTACGATTACGATTACGATTACGACTACGATTACGATTACGATAACGATTACGATAACGATTACGATTATGACGTTATCTCGTAAATCTATCGTCCGTAAACCGACTTTACAGACAACTAATTTTTTTTGTTACTTAGTCAAAACTTTGCGCTGAAAAATGTCTAGTAGTGAAACCTACTAAAGAAAATTTCACTCCACCTGACATCTTAGTAGTTGCAATGAATAACGACAAAAGTTAGCAAGATTTTATGATTTGGATTTATGATAATAATATGAGCGTAGATAAAGTAGTGTATGAAACTCTACATAATTAGGTATTAAAACACTCGTGTGATACTATTAAAAAACTCGCCTGCGGCTCGTTTTTTAAACTCACACTCGTATTTTAATACCCCCCATTATGTAACCGTTACATAAACTACTATAATAACTGTCGACGACGCAAGGTGTACAGAAAAACTCTTAAGAGTTTATGATTGCACCTTTTATAATTACATAACTGTATGTAAATCCATTTCTATGTAAATAAATAAAATCGTAATTACTTAAATACAATTTTTTTAATCGTTCTCATTTCGTTATTTCAGATAAAACATCGCAAATAATACCAGCTACAGCCGCTGTTTTAGAGTCCAAAGAAGTGTTTGTAGAATATGGTGCAACACTTAAACTAAAATGTAAAGTCAATGGATTCCCTAAGCCAACAATTACATGGGAAGATGAATTTCATGAACTAATGTTGTCAAGGGTATGTGAAGTTATTTTTCAAAAATACAATGTTTATAAAGTTTATAGTCATGCGTGAAGTTAATTCCCTAAATATATTTCGTTAATGTTCAGTCTTTACGTGCGATTTTTATAATAAAATTAAATATACCTTTTCTTACGTAAATATTTTTTCAAATTTTATTATAGATAAATGAAATTTCTCCAAATGAATACGTAGCTACTCTTGATATAAACAAAGTAACTAATGATAAAACATATTATTGCAAAGCTGTAAATAATTTCGGGAAAGATTCTGACCATGTTAAAGTTTTAACAAAAAAGAAACAATATTTTAATATACTGGAATATCCAAAAGGTAATAATTTTCTTCTTATGTTTTAGTAAAATAAAGAATATAATATGACTTTAGTGAAATATCTTTCTTTTTTAGATTTAATTACAGTTGCATACGGCAAAGCTGTAGAAATAAAATTTAAAATTGACGCAATGCCACCAGCAACTATTAATTGGTATCAAGATGATAAACAGATTGAGAGTAATGATATAATGGACATCAGAACTTCATCTAATGGCTCTTTCTTAAAAATTAAGAATGCAGATTCAACTCTAGATGGAAAATATTATGTGACAGCTTCAAATGGTCATGAAAATGCAAAATATAATTTTAATATTACCGTTGTTGGTATGTAAACTTTGATTCAAATTATTTAAAAATAGCCAAAAAACACACTAAAATGCGTGTGATAACTATCACACTAAAAAACATAAATGCTATACTGAACTTTATACTTTTTCTTTACCAAATTGCAGAAGAGCCGAAATTTTTGCCTGTAAACGTCACAATTTTAGATGCAAAAGAAGAAATTAATCAGTCTCTAACGCTCAAGTGTAAAGTTAGTGCATTTCCTAAACCACAAATAACTTGGAAAGATGGATTTAATAATGTGTTGACATCGACGGTAAAGTCTACCTTATGTAATATCTTATATATTGAGAAAAAATTATTTGCTTTGAAATTTGATTTTATTATATTTCAGCTTCTCTTATATGTTCTATGTTTTTAGGTAGATGAAATTACTCCAAATGTTTACATTAGCAAACTTCACATAAACAAAAAAAATATGAATATAAAATATTATTGCAATGCTAAAAATAATTTTAGTGAAGATTCAGTGTCTGTAAAAATACAAAAGCAAACATTTTTTAAAGTCCTGGAGTACCCAAAAGGTTCTGTACATTTCTAGTGTTTAATAAATAAACCATTGTACTCCATTGTATTATTATGGCTGTTTTTATTTTTAGATAATATAACTGTTGAATATGGTAAAGACGTAGAAATCAAATTCAAAGTTGATGCAAGTCCACCAGCCACAATTACCTGGTATGAAGATAATAAAGAAATAAAAAACAGCGCCGAAATAGAATTAGTTACGTCTTCTGACAGTTCAATTGTAAAATTTAAAAATTCAGGAACTAGACTAACAAAAGGAAAATACTGCGTAAGAGCCACTAACGGTTATGAAACTGTAACATATGAGTTCAAAATAACAGTAACCGGTGTAGGTATGAAACTTGCAGTTATTAAAAAAATGTTACAAATTCTTAGTGATGTTAAAAACCCTATTTGAATATTATTTTAGATGCACCGAGAATCGACAAACATGTAAGTAGCTATACAAAAAATAGAGGATCTAGTGTGGATATATTGTGCAGGTATTTTTCAATTTATCATAGTATTATTCAATGATGTACTAAATAATCTTAATTGACTATGATTAATCATTGAAAATTTTAGAGTTATTCAGGGTAAGCCTGCACCAGTAATGAGATGGTCATTTAATCGCGACTTTAAAGGCAAATTTAGAGGTTTATTTGAAACTGAGGAGAAAATTCATATTGATCATGTTGGATTAGAACACGTCGGTACCTATAGATGTTATGCCACAAATGAAATAGGAATGGATTATCACGATATACAACTGTTAATTGAATGTTAGTACATACAGAGTATACAAAGTTATACATTTTCTTATTCTTGAGATATTACGATCTTACATAATCTTCAATTAGATTATTCAATAAGAGAAGATTCATACAAAATATTGTTTCATAATTTTAGATCCCCCTACAATAAAAGTGACACCAAAAACGCATAAAAGTGAGCAAGGTAAAAAAGTTAAACTAGATTGTTTGGTTGATGGTTTTCCAATTCCTGATGTTCGTTGGTTGAGAAAGAATGTCGAAATACGATATAGTTGGAAATATACAATTTATCGGAATAATACATTAAGGTATAAATTATTTAAAATATTTATATTAATAATTAAAATCTGAGATGTGGAATATTTTGTTATAATATTTTTCTACTATAATGATAAAAATTAGAATAGTTTCACAGGTACTATCAATGATTCTGCTACATATACTTGTGAGGCTTCCAACTCTTTGGATTCACAGCGAAGAAATGTGAACGTTTTCATTTATGGTAAGATTGCAGTCTGTGATAATACATCCTTAAGGGCCGATTTTTCTATCGCCAGATAGACTATCTGAGGAATAAATTTGAAACATATGCCATACAAAATCTATCAAAACGTCATATTTATTCATCAGTTAACGTTTATCTGACGATTAAAAAATCTGCCCTAAGTTTTATTAACTCATGTAAAATCGTCCGAGAATATTTTCTTTCCTTCCGGACTCCTAAAGGATTTAGATTAAGTAGATAATGATATAAATAATAGGAAATGAGTATTTTTCTTAAACAATTAGCATAGAGAAAAAAATACGTGAGACTGATGAGTTCATTTTTGAGTCTGGTGGTTATTTGTACCTTAAGAGTGTTTAGCCAAGCTACCTATCGATTGGTGGTATCGATAATTTGTTCAACAAAATCACCAAAGTACTTCCTGTTTCACAGACCGAGCTAAAATAGAGTCTCCTGAAAACAGCGTGTTTAGTAAAGAATTGAGAAGTAACTTAGCTCTGCCATGCAATGTGAAAGGCTATCCAAAACCTAAAGTAAGGTGGCTTCATTACCGTTTTGATTCCACAAGTGCACCAAAAACAGTCAAGTAAGAATTTATAAAATATTTCATTAATTAATAACCACATAATTATGTATGTTATTAATAGAAATGTTCATAAAACATTTTTCCTACTGGACATAGGTACACTTTTTAGGGTTCCGTAGCCGAATGGCAAAAAACGGAACCCTTATAAATTCGTCATGTCTGTCTGTCCGTCTGTCCGTCTGTCCGTCCGTATGTCACAGCCACTTTTTTCCGAAACTATAAGAGCTATACTGTTGAAACTTGGTAAGTAGATGTATTCTGTGAACCGCATTAAGGTTTTTACACAAAATTTTAAAAAAAGTAATAAAGTTTGGGGGTGCCCCATACTTAGAACTGAAACTCAAAATTTTTTTTTTCATCAAACCCATATGTGTGGGGTATCTATGGATAGGTCTTCAAAAATGATACTAAGGTTTCTAATATCATTTTTTTCTAAAATGAATAGCTTGCGCGAGAGACACTTCCAAAGTGGTAAAATGTGTGTCCCCCCCCCTGTAACTTCTAAAATAAGAGTATGATAAAACTAAAAAAAATATATTATGTACATTACCATGCAAACTTCCACCGAAAATTGGTTTGAACTAGATCTAATAAGTAGTTTTTTTGATATTTACAATAAAATCCCTAAAACAAAGTTAGTTTTGCGGTTCGATAAGAAAAGTGGTTTTTATGGTTTTATTCCTCCGTTTGTAGTACGGAACCCTCAGTGCGCGAGTCCGACTCGCACTTGACAGGTTATTATATTATGCATTCAATTTTGGATTCAATGAGTCTATACAGTTGGTATTCTACCAAAAATACCTTTCCCGGGGTCACAATTCAGAAAAGAGGGCAATGGTTCGGAAAGCAGGTCATTGGTAGGTACCTATGTTTTGACGACCTCCCTGGCGCAGTGGCAGCGCGCTCGAATTCGAGTGGGAGGTCGGGGGTTCGATTCCCGCCACGGGCCACTTTGGAATTTTATAATTTCTAAATTGCCTCAGGTCTGGTCTGGTGGGAGGCTTTAGCCGTGGCTAGTTACCACCCTACCAGCAAAGTCGCACCGCCAAGCGATTTAGCGTTCCAGTGCTATGCTTGTAGAAAGCGTTGGGTAAATTTACTTACCCTTCCATATTAGTACGATAACATCTTAGACTGCATCATCACTTACCATCAGGTGAGATCGCAGTCAAGTACTGACTTATATAGAGTAAAAAATGTCGATAAATGCTATAGCGGCTATTGATGATTTTAATTTCAGGTGTGAAGCAAATTATACTGTTAAACTGGAAGGCATTCAACTTAAAGACCAAGGGTTATACGTATGCACAGCTGATAACCAGGTTTCTCAAGATAACATCACGTACACAGTTTACGTTCCAGGTAAAAATCATGGCCTCAATCAGCCTGCAATGTAAGCACTAAATGGCGGATGTATTCCCTCCCAGGCAGTGTCTTTTCTGCCACTTACAATCCGGGCGCCTTTAAATCAAGAGAGAATAGGCATCTTCTAGGGCCTAGGCAAGCGCGTTCCACCTTAGACTGTATCATCACTTCCCATCAGGTGTGATCACAGTCAAGCGCTAGCCTATATAGTTATAAAAAAAGCTATAAAAAAATATTGGCACACAAATTTTTATCAACGTAAGACCCATGTAAGACCGCTCTAACGTAACGTAGTAAGCGTCGTAGGGACCTATTGGATTTTCAATATTAGATGCTAAAAAATCTTGTTATAATATGATGTATGCTAATTCAGTGGTGGGGGACGAAAAAAAAATCGTGACTGATAATGTTTTCTCGTGCGCGTCAGGTTTTTATACAGACGCTTCATCTTGATGTGCTTGTCGTCCTGACCCCATAATCTGACAATAATGTCGAGTAGTATTCTTAGTCTGTAGGTTTAAAAACTTTATTTTTAATACATTTGCTCAAAAAGTGGACATTTCCATGTGTGATAAGCGTGCGCAAAGTTATTCTTTTCCGCACTAGTGCTTTTGTATTTTCCTTCTACGCGGCACCGGAGCGGGAGTACCAGGAGCGCATGAACACGAACAAGGCATTCAAACACGGAGCAGGGAAACACCAATATTTTTTTTCGCAAATGTATTAAAAAACGTTGTTCAATGCACGTGCGGAATTGTCATTTTTACTCGTCCTTATAGTTGACCCTCGCCTTCGGCTTGGGTCAACCAACCGGGACTCGTAAAGAAATGACAAACTTTCCGCACTTATATTGAAATGTACTATTTTAACCCGGCAGATTAAGGAAATTCCTTGTCATATTTGTCTGATTACGGGTCAGGACGACAAGCATATCAAGAAGAAGCGTCTGTATAAAAATCTGATGTGCTCGAGTATACTTTCATGAACAATTATTTTTTTTGTGAATCTGTATTAGCGTCCCCCACCACTGAAATAGCAAACTTCATAATATAACCTCTTTTTAACACCTAATATTTACTTTATGCAATAGGTACTCACGACGCTCGAGTAACTACCGATTTAGCATCGTGGGTTCCCCTACTGTAAGTGTATTGTGTAAAGGATTATAATTGAACTTTCTTAATTTTTTTTATTTCAGTTCCAGCTACAATTATTCGTCACGTTGACACAAACTACATTAATGTTGTTGAAGGAGACCCGACGTTAAAACTTGAATGTGATGCCATAGGTAGTCCGAAACCAACCATAGCATGGAAGATTAATAAACTTACTATTGGAGGTAGGATTGTTGTTTCATTCCATTTCACTGTTTTGAATACCTTTTTCTGTTCGAAAAATCCCTGTCTTGTAATGCTCGCAAAGTTTTAAAACCAGTATTATTAATAAAGAAAGTGAGATAAAAATGTATGAACATTAAATATATGAAAATTTAATTTTAACTTTAGAAAAAAATTGTTTTTTTTAATGTTCTAATACTTCTAGCTAGTGAGCGGTATCAAATTTTAAAAGACGGATCACTTGTAATAAATGGTGTTACCTCCAAATCAAAGGGTGTTTATACTTGCGAAGCCAAAAATTCAAAAGGTGGTGATACCATGGAGTATACAGTGGATGTTCATTGTAAGTATAGATTCAGTTTTGTAAGTTACATGTAGAAAACAATAATACACCGGTATACTGTTACCGGCGAAACTCAATTCCCGTCTAAGCTTATTAGTTACTTAGTCTTAATGCCGATTTTTCAATCGCCAGATAAACGTTAACTAAGGAATAAATATGACATTTTAACTGATTTTGTATGGCATATTTTTCAAATTTATTCCTCAGATAGTTTATCTGGCGATTGAAAAATCGGCCCTCAAGGTAATTCTCGTAAATCACAGTCCATTGGTGTCTACGCTGCACCACTAATGCAAGCATTGACCAATCAACGCGGGCAGTTAGACTTGTTGGCAACCATGGCCTTACAAACTGGAACCTTTGCAACACCGTAGATATATTAGCTCTCTATTGGTGTTCAATGGGGAGTGCTCTGAGGAACTGTTTGAGGTGATTCCACCTTCCACTTTCTCTGACCATACACTTCGGCGCAGAAATGCGTCATATTCCTACTACCTGGATGGTTGGCAATCCTCTACCACCCGGTTTGCCAAATCCTTGTTTAAGCGCACGTGTAAATTGTGAAACTAATTACCAGCAGCAGTGTTCCCTCAAAGCTTCAACATGGGGTTGTTCAAAGGGAAGATAAACAAACTCCTAAGAGCCGGCGATGCGTTTGCGATTCCCTTGGTGCTGCAAATGTCCATGGGCGACTGTCTTCGCTTAACATCAGGTGACCCGCATGCTCGTTTGCTTGTTACCAATGCCAAAGGTGAAACTGCGTCAATGCTATAGTTATTTTCGCTGAGTAGCACAACAATAATATTTCCTTGCTATTAAGACCGCAGTACAGTAAAATGGGGCTAGATTGCGGTGTGTATAATGTCCTCATATATCTATTTATTTATTGACGTGACAACGTCTTATAAATCGATAGAGCCGGTTGCACGCACGAAAAAACATGACTCATCCGGCGTTACCTCGCTCATGCGGCGTTACCGGCGTTACCTCGCGAGCGCGGAACGAGTGACAGAGAAGACGTTGTCACGTTCAACTATCGTCAGTAAACCGACTTTACAGGCAACCAATTTTTTGACGTGACAACGTCTTATAAATCGATAGAGCCGGTTGCACGCACGAAAAAACATGACTCATCCGGCGTTACCGGCGTTACCTCGCTCATGCGGCGTTACCTCGCGAGCGCGGAACGAGCGACAAAGAAGACGTTGTCACGTTCAACTATCGTCAGTAAACCGACTTTACAGGCAACCAATTTTTTGACGTGACAACGTCTTATAAATCGAAAGAGCCGGTTGCACGCACGAAAAAACATGACTCATCCGGCGTTACCGGCGTTACCTCGCTCATGCGGCGTTACCTCGCGAGCGCGGAACGAGCGACAAAGAAGACGTTGTCACGTTCAACTATCGTCAGTAAACCGACTTTACAGGCAACCAATTTTTTATTTTCAAAAAGGAGACAAAAACTTGAATAATTTCTTGGTAAAATCAGGGATAAGCGAGTAGAAGTAAGTGAGTTTATATTTTGCAGCATATCCACCGATTCTGGAGCATCCCCGTGACATATTTTTTGAAGAGGGAGGAAGACAAGAAGTTTACTGTGACGTAAAATATGGCAAGACACGATGGTATAAGGTAAACAAATTCCTTGCGTTTGAAACTAACTTTGAAATATTAGATACTTAAAGGTACTTATGGGTACAAAATATGCTTAGAGCCAGAATTTATATATGAACGAGAAATCGTCAATTAAATTTGACGACCGAATGGCGTAGCGGTAGCGAACCTGCCATCTACGTCGGAGTTCGTGGGTTCGACTCCCACTACTGGTAAATGTTTGTGTGATTAGCATGAATGTTTTCCAGTGTCTGGATGTTTTTCAAAATATTATATCTATGTATATTAATATGTATGTATATTTATCAGTTATCTAGGACCCATAACACAAGCTAACGCTTACTTGGGGCTAGATGGCGATGTGTAAAAAAAATGCCTTACATAATAATTAAAAGATCTACGTTATCCGCAACGGGCTATATTTTTCTATGTATTAACATGCATCGATTTGGCAAAATGTTTGCAATATCGTTTACAATGTCACAAATGATGTAAGTAATTCTTCTTTTAGGATCGACAACTCATCAAAATAGGTACTCTAACTCTAGATTACGTAAAGAAAGCTGATGCCGGATATTACACTTGCAGAGTTAGTACCCCAGAACGCTCTTATTCGTTTCACAAAAGAGTCTTTGTCGGCACCAAACCGAAATTCATAAATCCTTCAGCGGAGACAACTGTTGAATATGAAGAAGATGCTGCAGCTGTATTTGATTGCCAAGCTACAGGGGATCCGCCGCCAACCGTAAGTAATTATTCTCCTGCAAAAGAAAATTTATTAATGAACAAAATTAAAAATCACGCAATTTCTTATTTCTTTACAATCATATACATCAACGAAAACATAATATTACTGACATCTATAGAAATTATTGCGGTATGAAATCTCATATACTTGTCTCACTTACTTATTGTGTTTAATGATAAGAGGCTAATGTAAATTATGGTTAAAAATTTGAAATCGTGAGGAAAAGGAGATTTTAAGATTAAATAGCGTATATTCCTTATTATGTCCAGTAAGAAATTATTCATGGATATACACTATTTTGAAAAAAGCATAGAATACGCCATACACCAAAAAGAGACAACTGTGCAATGGTCAACTAAACTGGATTAAATGCTTGGTGATGATGATTTCAGATAAAATGGTTTCGTAATTATGATCAAATACCAGGAGTGAATACAATGCAGTATTCATTTGTAATGAAACCGTTTAATATAGACGCCTCATTTATGTGCACAGTGAGCAACGTGTTTGACACTATCAAGCGTAACTTCAATTTTACTGCGGGAGGTAAGCAATTGAATATTTATCGATTGACAAGATAAAATAACAGAGATTTTAAAGGTTTTTGACGACCTCCCTGGCGCAGTGGCGGAGCGCTTGGATTCGAGTGGAGGTCGCGGGTTTAATTCCCGCCACGGGCCACTTCGGAATTTTCGGGAGGCTTCAGCCGTGGCTAGTTACCACCGTACTAGCAAAGACGCACCGCCCAGCGACTTAGCGTTCCGGTGCGATGCTGTGTAGAAACTGTTGTGGGTAAATTTACTTACCCTTCCAAGTTAGCACGATAACATCTTAGGCTGCGTCATCCCTTACCATCAGGCGAGATCGCAGTCAAGTACTTACTTGTATAGAATAAAAATAGAAAGGGTACCTAGTACCTACCAGTGCAACGGACTGATTCTTTTTAATTGAGCTGTACATCAGCCAAACATCGCCGCAAGCAGGGTTGTGATTCTCGAAAATATAAAATTGTACATCGGCCAATCATCGACGGTAACCTGGCTACATAACTGACGCAAACATTAACCAATCAGCGCATAATTTAATTAACTAGTAGATGTTAGCTCGTCGCTGATATAAGTATTTTTGCAGAATCAAAGGGCAGGTAACCGTAGCAACGAAAAGTAGGACATAGGCACAACCAGCAGTGCCTATTTCCTACGTTGTTCAACTGATGCTGTATATGAATAATAAATAATAATAAATAAATATATATCAGGACATGGCACACGTCGCAATCTAGCACCAAAGTAAGCGATAGCTTGTGTTATGGGTAATAGATTACTGATAAATATACATACACACTAATATACCTAAATTTAATATATTGAAAAACACTGGAAAACATTCATGCTTATCACACAAACATTTACCAGTAGTGGGAATCGAAGCCACGACCTCCGACGCAGACGGCAGTTTTGCTACCGCTATGCCATTCAGTCGTCAAACCATTATGACCTTTGAAAAATGATGAATGAAAGGATAGGTTAAGTGCGTATAATAGCTTTATTTTTTGGCTTTTCCACAGAATGCCTCATGAAATTACAAGAAGATTTCACTGCACTTCAACCCATGTTGATAACTGGCATCAAGAAACGAGCTTGGCCAGTTTTTGAAACGTCTGAAGGCTATCTACGAATACAGAAGCTTCGAAAATTCAAATTTTTCTGTCCCGAATCAAATGTGTCCGACTCTAACAGAATCTATGAAAGAAGCGTCGACACGACATGCGTCGGGAACTCTATGTTTGCATTAGGAGGGAAGGAAGTACATGCTTCGGAAATCACATGCAGAAAAAGAATAAAGCCTTTAGCGAAAATGTTATTCCAAAGAAAATGCTTTGGAAGGAACACAACACTATTAAACGTGGGTTTTGATGTAGATGGCCCATTCTTGAATGTCTTCGATGTTTGCTTTGATAATAAGACACAAACTCCCCTGTTTGTAAGTCACAGCATGCATAAAGCTATTGCCAATACGATGCCGAAGAATGTGGATAGGTATACTACAGGCCGCTTTCTAAATTTAGAATTCGAAGACATTTATGACTGCAGAAATCAAGTGGATGCAATATCAACTTTTACTGGCGGAGCTTTGAAAGATGAAAAGTGTTGCTTCAAGCGACGGCAGTTGGTAAATCCCATGGATGTGTATCCAGGAATATCCCAAGTAGCTTCTTATCACTATTTAAATGTTGTACCTCAATGGAGCACGTGCGGAACACAAGTAAGTTTTTCTTCTGACAAAACTTCAGTGCTCCGCATTTATTGGATGTAGTTTTTCTATTCTTCTCTTGTCCCTGTCCATGGGCCTTGTTTTTCCTTACACTATCTACCGCGCCTAGGATGTATTAACTGCAGTTGTAGCCTTAATTATATTCGATTCGTTCTGTGCGTGGAAGTCAGGTGATCAATTTTGCGATCGTACGTGGATTGCTATTCTCATAAATTCAATTTGAATTTTGTCAAATATAATTGAAATATGTCAAAGGTATGGCAAAGATTGCTGGTCGATTCTGTTTTTGATATGACAATAATTTATCAAATCATGGTCGTGTACAGTTACATCACAAAATGACCCACGGAAATAGTATGATAATATAAGTTCATTAATTTGTATTTCTTAACTATATTTTGGTTTAGTGGCTAAACTGTGCATAGGCAGCGTACAAATAAACATAGACAGACTTTTACGAATGCCCGCGGCTCCACCTACGTCTAATTCTGTTTTTCACAAATCACGATTAGATATGGATTATCCAGGGATAAAAAGGAGCCTATTTTTTATTGCAGCGTACAATCTATCTTCACTTCAAGTTTTAGCCAAATCGGCTCAGTACTTCAAGCGTAAAAATCAGACGGGTGACTTTCGTCAATAAAATTATACATTGCCCAAACATCGTCAGTAACTATAGCAATGCAACCATCCCAAGTCAATTAGTGGCTTCGCAGCACCATTGTTAACCAATCAGTGGCTACGCGGCTGTACCGTTGCAAGCATAACACAATTTAAATCAGTGACCATCCTAACTTCGTCGATGCTATAAGTATTTTTTCAGAATCGCACAGATTCGTTCGTTTGTTTCAGAATTGGGATGAAGTAGAACTACGGGTGAGACAGTATGCAATAAACTTGGAGTATGAGATACCAATATGGACAGGAGCCACATCTGCAAAAGGAAACGTTACTATGATATTTTTAAAAGACAAATTGAATCAGGAACTTCATGTACCGCAATTTATATGGAAGGTGGGTATAAATCCACTCATGTGATCATGTCACAGCATAAAGAGAAACAGCAAAATTAGAGGTTTCTGTGCAAGACTGGCGTGTGTGTATATGAATGCGTGCCTGTGTGTATGGCATAAGGCATCATAGCTGCTCCCGAAGGGATGATTTTTAGAGTAGAGTATTTTTAGATTTTATTTCTTTTCTGTGCTATTTTTGAAGAAATTCTGCACAACATGGCGAATTACATAGTTTTTTACAACTCCCTCAATATGGGTATCAAATGAGAGGTTTTTTCTAGTAGAATTACATTTACTGTGATAAATTCCAAATTCCAAGATGGCTGCCGCCACAAAATGGCGGATTACGTATGCGTATTAAATGAAATTGACTTGACTAGTAGAATTTATAGTTTTTTTTAAATACTATGATAACAAAATATCAAAGTAATCGTCACCACGAAATGGTGTATTGTGGTGGTTCGGGTTTTTTTTTGTAATTTATGTGGTTATTTTTACATCAAAGAAACCGCAACCTCAACATGGCGTCTTTTGATGGCCGGGGGTTTTTAACTTTTTTTTTTTGTAATTTATATGCCTATTACGTTAATTTCAGGTCGTTGGAAACCAAATTGCGATCATCCATATCAACGTCCCCGGTCTGAATCCTCATCAGGTCTCACTGTACATCCTCTGCGAAGACATCTGCGACTCCATCGGTTGGATGAAGAATCCCCATTGGCATGATATCGACAAGGGGTTTATTTACTGTTGCGATATACATGAATTTGAAACCAAATTTGGTTACGAATCCGTTTTTGTAAGATATCAAGTATAATTATTTAGTCCAGATTAATGTTTATTTTTGTTTTTCTCATTCTAACGAATACGTTAGGAGGTGCGAAATGCATCGTTGCAGATACACAACGGAAAAACGACGTGTTATGTAATTGCTAAAGAATCTAAGCCAGTTATCAAAAATCCGTTCTGAACTTCTTGGATATTATTATTACTGATACATTAAAAAAATTACAATTACATCAGCTGCAGTTTCCAAAATTTAAAATATGAAGATTTTGGAGCATTTTCTTCGAGAACTTTCTATCGAGAAAATTTTATCTTATCGTGTTTCTGCTTATCAGCGAATTTAAGTTAAAGACCTAAAATACATGACGTATAAATTTAAAAGTAATCGTCTTTATAATTTTTAAACTGCAGGTCATTAAAAATGGCTTAAAACGAACGTATACGCCGTTAAGTTCCATCCTCTACCATCTGAAGCTGCATCGGTGAGATCGGAGTCAAATACTAACATGTAGGGTTTAACGGCCTACAAGCCGTATTTAGGTGATTTTGAATGAAGTTTTATGCAAAAACTATAAAGACAATTACTTTCAAATTTACATGTCATGTATTTTGGGTCTTTAATCTAAAATCGCTTAGAAGCAGAAACACGATTAGATAAAATTTTCTCGATAGAAAGTTCTCCCAAAGGTTGCTCCAAAATCTCAGTTTTTCTATATTTTATCGGAAACTACAATGGATATAATTGTAATTTTTGTTTTAATGTATCGGTAATAATAATATCCTAAAACGCTTAGAACAGATTTTTGATATGTAGTTGTTTAGATTTAGTTTTTGAGTAATTAGGTAAAACGTCGTTTTTCTGCTATATTCTTCCGCGACGCTGCATGTCGCACCTACCAAATCTCCGTGAGAGTGAGAAAGACAAAAATAAATTCAATAAATCCCCTTAAATGCAGTATTTCAGTTTTTAGGGCACTGTAGTCGGCAATATTACTGGGTATAATGAGATTTTTGAACATTGCAATGCAAACTCCTGAGACGCACTGCATTTGACACAAGCAGACGTGTCACTGAACATCAAGTAGGCGATTCGCGTAACGCTTCGGATAGATACACAGACGATATTGAAACCTCAACATTTTTTGCGAACACTGGAAAATTAATTTTACGATTATTGACATTATTTATAGACACAAAAATTGGTCAAGTGCGAGTCGGGCTCGCGCACTGAGGGTTCCGTACTATCAAGACTCATTCTCAATAGTACGTATAAAGTAAACTAAACACCCCTGCCCATAGAATTTAAAAACCGGACAAGTGCGAGTCGGACGTGCAACGCCATCTGTCGTCAGCAAAGTTAAACAAAATATTAGACTTATTGAATATCATCGAGCGCACGGCCGCCGTCACAAGCGGTCGTGTCTTGTGAATACGCGAAGCTCCTGTCGGTCCACGCGCCCCCCGCACCCCGCGCCCCGTCGTCGCACGTTGTACTCGCCCGGCCCGTGCCGCGGCTCGAGGAACCGATCGGAACGTTGCGCGCGGACGCTTTGCTACCCACCGATCAGGACATCGCACGGAATTCTTTACATTTTTTCGTGGCAAAAACTGAAAAGAATCAATTACAAGACTGCCTACGCCCTCAGAAACACCTACAGGTACGGATCGGTATCCCCGCTCGCGGGCGCCTCGCTGGGTCTCCCGTCTGGGTCTCGCCTGGCGTGGTTGCACGCGCCGAGGGGACGTCAGTCCGTACCTATTAAGGGAAGCAGCGATTAAACACCTAAATCATTAACATGTCCGAAAGTAAGGATCAAGCCCCATTAGAACAACGCCGAAGAAGACAAAGCACTCGTACTGGAATCCCACTGTCAACAACTCGCCGGGATAGTGAGTCGATTTTACCGCGGACCGAACTCGTTCGATCCCGTTCGCGTGTTCGTGTAAAGCAAGTGGCGCAATCTACCAAAACCGTTACGATTCCTCCGGAGGATGACGACGCAAACTTTGCAACCGGTGTAGCTGAGACTACACCCGGCGCAGAAGCAGCGAAGCGACCTCGACCCGAGGACTCGTCACCGGACTCACCGTCACAAGATGGAGAGAAGCGCCCGCCGCGGAAATATCAAGCGCTCCCCTCACCACCATCGCCGTTGCCGCCGTCTGCGCGACAGACATTACCCACTACACGGCCACCACCATATGAGATGCCACCGCCATCTCAACCATACACGCTGCCACCTTCATCGAGTCCACCGTGGACGACACCGCAGTTGTCACAGGCATTGACAGCAATACCACTGCAGCCACTATCGCTGCCACCACCTCCGTCACCACCACAGCCGCATGAGCTGTCGGTATCTGCACCAATAGCACAAACATCGCCACTGTCACAGCCGGCAGTGTCATCTCAAATTCAACCAACAGAAACGCGACCACTTCCAACACCATCGCCCCCACGTTACGGAAATAACGAATATGACGTACATGACAACCGCGAAGCTATAACAGCGTCGCGTATAGCGTCAACTCCAGGCCAAATGACAACACCGACGCACTCCGCTGCCTCCGTGCCCCGCAACTCGCACCTGTTACAGCCATCGCCAGCTATGCAACCATCCGCACATTCCACGGCGCATCCCGAGTTCTCCAGCTGGCCGAGAGACTCAACCAGCTATGCAGGACTCCCATCTCCAGCTGGTCGAGATGTTCCGATGAATATATCTCACTCAACATGCCTGTCGCCGCAGCCAAGCACATCCTACGCTGCGGCTGCCGCGGCGCCACGTGCTCCGCACACCGAACCAACACCTGCCGGAGCTGTGACCGCCGCTGCCGCCACTGCCGCCAGTACAGCTGCTATCGCCGAAGCCCGCGGACAACGCTCCCAATACCCGCCCCTGGTGGTCGAATGTCTTCCACAATGGACGAGACACTTCGATATACTAAAGAAGGAGCTAGGCCACGCCCCTAACGCTCGCCCATTGGGTAAGGGTGTAAGGTTCGTTCCAAAATCCGCCGAAGAATTTAGGGTGGTACAACGCTACCTAACGGATGCAGCCCAGCGAGATAGTACTATCTCTTGGTACTGCTTCAGTCCCGAAACCGAAAGACCGACAAAGGTGGCCATCCGTGGATTACCGTATGAGACCCCAGTCGAAGAAGTTATTGCAGCCCTCCAGCGGCTGGGGTTCCCAGCAGAATCTGCGCGCGCCCTCCCACCTCCAAAAGGAAGACATGGCTGCACATATTTCGTTCAGCTAGCTCACATGACCCAAGAAGAGCTGAAATACCTCTATGCGACGACTGAAATCCTGTACATGCCAGGTGTCACAGTCGAGGCATGGCGAGGGGGGAGCCGGCCCCCACAGTGCCATCGGTGCCAGGCCTTTGGACATGCCTCCAGCCAGTGCCACCGCCCCGCGAGGTGTATCAGGTGCGCAGGCGAGCACTTGGTACGGGACTGCCCCCGACCCCGCTCCGACGCACCTACATGCGCCAACTGCGGGCAGGGACACACGGCAAATGACCGCCGCTGTTCCCACCTACGTCGGGAGGCCAGGAAGCGGGGTATAATCATACAGCCCCCCCGCCCCCGTGTACTCGGTCCTGCACAAACTGCACGGCCGGTAACCGAGATTGGTATTGCAGCACCGACGACAACTGCTCCGAGTAATACTCAATCCGCTAGGGTAGGCGGACCCATGAACGCAGCGCCTACCACTCTCGCACCACCTGCCAACCCGCCGACTGAAAGACGCTCGGCGCGGGCTCCTAGAACAGGAAAAAGGTCAAGAAACAGAAGAGCCACCCAACAACCTCACACCGAGCCAACAGCGATCTCTACGCCTCAATTTACAATCGCACAGCTTCTATCCCCTCATTCACTCAACCAGGCGCCTGCGCCGACGCCCACTTCGACGTTCGCTCTACCCGCTCCTGCACCCGCTCTAGCGCCCGCTCCGGCGCCCACTCAGGCGCCCGTTCAGGCGCCCGCTCAGGCGCCCGCTCAGGCGCCCGCTCAGGCGCCCGCTCAGGCGCCCGCTCTAGCGCCCGCTCCGGCGCCCACTCAGGCGCTCACTCAGGCGCCCGCTCAGGCGCCCGCTCTAGCGCCCGCTCCGGCGCCCGCTCAGGCACCCGCTCAGTTACCCGCTCAGACGCCCGCTCTAGCGCCCCCTACGGCGCCCGCTACGACGCCCGCTCCGGCGCCCGCTCCAGCGCTCGCTCCGACGCCCAATCCAGTGCCGGCTCCAGCGCCCGCTCCGGCACCCGTTCCGACGCCCATTGCACCGCTCTGCACGGCGCTTGCTCCGACACCCACTGCGCACACACTGGCGCGCGCTTCAGTGCCCACACCTGCAGCCGCTACGACACTCAGTTCAGCGCCCATACAGGCATCCACCCATGTCCCAAGTGGACATCAACGCCAGAGAGCCACACGTCGTTCTGCCTACCATCATACTACCCAAGCAATAAACCACATAGTGCCCACTCCTCCCAATCAGGGGGAAGGGCAGAGCAACCCGGACGTAATGTCCCTAGTCCGGGTTGTACTGGAGGCCGTAATGGCCGGCCTAGCGGTATATCTGCAGGGTCAGGGGGCGATGCCGGCGATCGCAGCCGGGATGGCCGTGCTAGCACGCGCCCTCAACAACTGAGGGTGCTTTACTGGAACCCAGGCGGCATCAGAGGACACATACGGGAGCTGACAACGCTTGCCCAGTCACAGGATATTCATATTGTCCTCCTGGGCGAGACGAAGCTAACGGATAGTGTCGAGCTCCGAGTCCCCAACTACTACGTGTACCGGCACGACGAGGTCTCGCCTCGAGGCTACGCCTACAGGGGTACAGCTGCCCTGGTGCGGCGAGACCTAGTACATGAAGAGCTGGAACACGCACCGTTTATATCCCTGCGGACACAGGGAGTGCGTGTCCAAGCAGGTGAAGAGGAGCTCAAAGTCTATGCCGCCTACAAACCACCGAACAGTGACTTCTGCAGCACCGATGTCCAGCAGCTCCTTGAATGGCAAGGCCCCACACTGGTCGTGGGTGACCTCAACGCGAAACACCAAGCCTGGGGTTCGCGTATCAACACCACGACTGGAAGGCAGCTGCTCGAGGATAGCGAGCGCCACGGGTACGCAATATTGGGACCGGGCGCACCGACCAACGTTCCGTCCAATCCCCGCTTCCAGCCCGACGTCTTGGACATCGTGCTGCACTACCGGATTAACCACCCAATCAGTGTTGAGGTATTATACGACCTCGACACTGAACACCTGCCTATCCTCGTCACGCTGAACCTCCAGCGCGACTTCACCATACCGCGTCCTCCTAGAACACGAACTGACTGGGAGAAATACGCGGTCGCGCTGTCGGGACTTGAACTCGCAGGTTCCATTTCCACTCCAGCTGAAGTGGACGGGGTTGCCTGTAAAATCACGACGGCCATCCAACATGCCAAAGCAGATGCTACTACCACTTATCCATATGCCAGTCGACGGGACCTGTTACCGAGCTCGATCCGGGACATGCTTGTGAGAAAACGCGCCCTTCGCAAACTTTGGGCGCGCTCTCGCTGTCCAAGGGTCAAGCGTGACCTAAACCATCTTGCACAGGAAGTGTCGCAAGCACTCGACGCCCGCGAGGACCAAGACTGGGAGCAGACTATCGACGAGGCGTCCGAGTCCGAGACCACGCTGTACCACCTGTGCAAGAAACTCACTGCAACGACCACACCCGTCTATCCTCTGCTCGATAGCGAAGGTAGACGACGATACTCCGCCAAGGATCGTGCTGAGATAATGGCGGAGTTTATGGAGGGTCAATTCACCCCTAATCCACCGGCCACCGACGACACGACGTACGGACACCATGCGGCGATCCACCAGCAGGTGGAAGAGTTCCTGTCGGCCCCAACACCTCCACTCCGGGGAGAAGACTTTATTTCCCCGTTCGAGCTGAGGAAGGCCGTCTTCCAACTTTCCAAACGGAAGGCGCCAGGTCCCGACGGGATACCGATCGCCGCATTACAGCAGCTGCCTCGGAGAGGTCTAGTCGCTTTGACTAGACTATTCAATGGTATACTCCGCACCGGCCACTTTCCGGAATCCTGGAAACAGGGGAAGGTGATTACCATCCCCAAACCAGGAAAAGACCGTCGCCTGCCAGGAAGTTACCGCCCCATCACCCTCCTGCCGCACCTCGCCAAGCTGTTTGAGCGTCTGTTGCTGCGAAGATTCGCACCCCACATCCAACTGCGTGACGAGCAGTTCGGTTTTCGCAGCAACCACTCCACGACGCTCCAGCTGGCAAGGGGTCTTCACCACATCGCCAGTGAGAAAAATAAGGGCCACTGCACCGTCGGGGTCTTCCTCGATATCGAGAAGGCCTTCGACCGTGTATGGCACACCGGACTCCTGGCGAAACTCTTATCTACCACCTTGCCACCCGCGATTGTGCGGCTGGTAGCCTCGTTCCTGGAAGGCCGGTCCTTCTTTGTCTCCGTGGAGGGTGCCAACTCCCAGCCGCGCCCAATACGTGCTGGAGTACCACAGGGCAGCTGCTTATCCCCATGCCTGTACGCCGTGTACACAGATGACATCCCTACCCTCGCAGGATACCTTCGCGAGGGAGAGGATGACGTGCTGTTGTCATTGTACGCTGACGACAGCGCGTACTTTGCGTCGTCATTTCATCAACTAGTCTCCATCAACCGAATGCAACGCCTGCTGGACCTGCTGCCGGAGTGGCTGGACAAATGGAGGATGGCTGTCAACGTGGGGAAGACGGCCGCCATCATCTTCGGCGTGCGGAAGCCGCTGCGTCAGCTGCGCCTACGAGGACAGGATATAGAGTGGCAGACTTCGGTGTGCTACTTGGGGTGCCGCATCGACCAAAGCCTGAACATGATACCCACGGTCAACCATGCCGTGGACCATGCTAAGGCTGCCACGTCGATGCTGTACCAAGTCCTTACCTCAAGACTAACACCGAAGACCAAGCTACGGATATACGGAGCCTATATCCGTTCTCGCCTGACGTACGCGGCGCCCGCCTGGTACGCCCTATGCTCAGTCACCCAGAAGCACCGGCTGCAGGTACAACAGAATAAGTGCTTGCGCCTGATCGTGGGAGCCCCGAGGTACGTCAGAAACGACGTTATCCATCGGGACACCAGGACGCCCACCGTGGAGGAGTTTGTCCGTACTCTCGCGCAACGCCTGTTCGCTCGCGCGGATTACGGGCCGTGCGCACACCTCCACGGGATTGCCCCTACACTCGACCGACCACCGCAAGGGCGTCCCCTACCTCGCGAGCTCCTACGGTCCCCGTCCCCTTCCCGGCATTTTACGGGTAGCGATGGAGACGAGGAAGACGACGCGAGGATCATCACTGGACAGGACCAATGACGTCACCTGACCCCTAGGCCCAAAGCCAAGATGGCGGAGCCTTAGCTCCCTAACCAGGGGGCTTAAAGATCAACACCGAGGGCGTGCAGCGCCCCCGCGACACATCGCCCGGGTAAGGAGGTTTGCCTCGAGGCCCGTATCCCCCGGAGGGAAATCACACCCGCCGGAGAAGACCACGCTGCTGAATATCAATTCGTGTTGAATTGATATTCAATAAGTCTAAAAAAAAAACTACTCACTAGATCTCGTTCAAACCAATTTTCAGTGGAAGTGTGCATGGTAATGTACATCATATATTTTTTTTAGTTTTATCATACTCTTATTTTAGAAGTTACAGGGGGGGGACACACATTTTACCACTTTGGAAGTGTCTCTCGCGCAAGCTATTCATTTTAGAAAAAAATGATATTAGAAACCTTAGTATGATTTTTAAAGACCTATCCATAGATACCCCACACATATGTGTGGGGTATCTATGGATAGGTCTTTAAAAAATTTTTTTTTCATCAAACCCATATGGGTTTGATGAAAAAAAAATTTTTGAGTTTCAGTTCTAAGTATGGGGCACCCCCAAAATTTATTACTTTTTTTTTTAATTTTGTGTGAAAACCTTAATGCGGTTCACAGAATACATCTACTTACCAAGTTTCAACAGTATAGCTCTTATAGTTTCGGAAAAAAGTGGCTGTGACATACGGACGGACAGACGGACAGACGGACAGACGGACAGACGGACAGACGGACAGACGGACAGACAGACATGAGGAATTTATAAGGGTTCCGTTTTTTGCCATTCGGCTACGGAACCCTAAAAATCGAATGTAGTTCAAAACGCAACATGGTCGAGAATCGTGAAATTCAATTTAGGTTGCACGATAAGATTGAAGCATTGTATTTCTTATGTTGAAGTATATTCAATTTTACACTCTAAAAGTCTAAACCAATAGATGTAAAGCTAATTTTTCAGTGTTAATTTTTATTTTATTTTTTGATTCACTTCACTCAGTGTGTGAAAATCTCAGGTGAAAATGTAACCTACGTGAATCGCAAGGGAACTTATTGCTCAATGCTCATCTCTTTATTCTTTGAGTCATAACAAGCAGAAAATTAAAAAATTTTAAAACACCCACGACTTTTGCAGACTTGTAATTGAAAAAGGATTAAATATTTTTTTTTGAAACTCCCCGACTAAAGGAAAGTAAGAACTAAGAACCTATCAGTATAATTACAAATCCAAGAAAATCCGCCGGAGCTGCTGTGTTTTGCCTATTGCGGTGTTGATGGTGCTGTTTACCAGTTGATGACTAATTCAATTTCTTGATACTTCTCATATACCGGCAGTGTATCAATACTTACAAATTACATTAATTGATATTGGAAACGAAAATAGCAATGGCAGCTCCGACGGATTTTCTTGCATTTGTAATTATACTGATAGGTTCCTAGTTCTTACTTTCCTTTAGTCGGGGAGTTTCAAAAAAATTATTTAATCCTTTTTCAATTACAAGTCTTTTTTTTTTTTTTTTTTTTTACCCACAGGAAATGCCTGACGCATACCCCTCCGTCAGGGGACACGGAGGGGTTATGTGGGGCTTGCACCCACTAAAACCTGTGCTTTGCCACGACGGACCTCGTTGGCGGGAGTACGGGATTCACTTGCGTATTCACCGCGCTCCCGCCAGGCCTCGACCCGCCACCGAAGCGGCAGGTCCCGCCGCTGCTGCCGGCAGCCTGGCCGCTGCCGACCCTCCTGGGAGGCGCGTCCCGAACAGGTCGCGCCACCACCTCGGCCTGTCGGTGGAATTCGGGTGACGGACACAATACACAATACGGATACAATTTTGTATAAAATATTAGTGAGTCATTGGCAATGGTTTGTAGATAATTGTTCTTGTGATTGAACAGCAGGGGGCGCCACAATAAACATCTCTTTATGACTTGGAAGGGATGATGCCTTCAAATGCTGCTAGAGGAGCTAATGGCTAGTTTGAAGATTAATTTTCATTTTTTAATAATAATATAATTTAAATTACATTAATATATTAATCGAAAAACTATAAAACAAGTGGAAAATTAAAAAATTTTAAAACACCCACGACTTTTGCAGACTTGTAATTGAAAAAGGATTAAATAATTTTTTTGAAACTCCCCGACTAAAGAAAAGTAAGAACTAAGAACCTATCAGTATAATTACAAATCCAAGAAAATCCGTCGGAGCTGCCATTGCTATTTTATATATTTTCGTTTCCAATATCAATTAATGTAATTAGTAAGTATTGATAAACTGCCGGTATATGAGAAGTATGAAGAAATTGAATTAGTCATCAACTGGTAAACCGCACCATCAACACCGTCATAGGCAAAACACAGCAGCTCCGACGGATTTTCTTGGATTTGTAATTATACTGATAGGTTCTTAGTTCTTACTTTTCTTTAGTCGGGGAGTTTCAAAAAAATTATTTAATCCTTTTTCAATTACAAGTCTGCAAAAGTCGTGGGTGTTTTAAAATTTTTTAATTTTCCACTTGTTTGTATTTTTTTTAGTCGTTCATTACCTAAGAAATTGTGTTCACTTGTGGATTTTCTTTTTTGTATTGTATAGTATGGAAACTAAATAAACCGGAAGTATTTCTCACGAAAGTGTTTTATTTTCCCAATAATTACTGCCTTTTTTGAAGAAAAATGAAAAATTGTTGATCTTTTTTCCCTCCATACGTTCAAATCTAAACTTGAGTGCGATCTTACCTGATAGTAAGAGATGATGCAGCCAAAGATGTTATCGTACTAGCTTGAAAGGTTAAATAAACTCACTCCTAATGGTTGGCTACACAGCATCGCGCTGGAAAAATAAATCGTTTGGCAGTGCGACATTGATGGTAGGGTGGTAACTAGCCACGACCAAAGCCTTTCACTGGACCCGACCTAAACTAATCTAGAAATTATAAAATTCTAAAGTAGCCCGTGGCGGGAATCGAACCCCCGACCGCCCACTCGATCTAAGCACTCGCCACTTTGCTAATGAGGTCTTCGTCAGGTAGATTCATGGGCATTAGAATCAATAATTTTCTTCACTTTTGTTTAATTTTTAAATATTGTATTTTTTTATTATTTAGGTATACAGTAGAAAATTATAAAGTAGGTCAACAGATATACATTATTTTCCTAGAATCATTGATATTTAAAAATAAACATAACAACGAAAACTTTGTGGAGACAAAGTAAAGAATTTCCTGTCGGACCTTAGTCACACGAGCTAATTTTTCTCCCATGTTCGCTGTCCTATCTATATTTTAATATTTATACGTATTTGAACTCAATTCTATTTATATTAAGAATCAATTTAATATTCCTGACTAGGTACATAGGGCTAAAATGTAATTTTTAGCCACTACGTCGGGCTGTATGCACTTGTGATTGCAAAGCGGGGGCAAAATGTTATCGATAATAATTAATTAATTAGGTATAATACTTTGTTGCATTTAGTGGTGTACCTATGCTTCTTTATACCCGGCCGGTGAAGGAGGTGGAATAAGTTATTTAACAATTTAAAAAAAAAGATCAATCAAAAAGTGTGTCAATTTTTTTACTTTGCTTTGCTTAAACAAAAGTCTCATCAACGTTAATCTGGGGACACGGTAGTGTCCCCGCCAGACGAGTCAAGCGAAGCGCGAGGGCACTACCTATCTTTTCTCGAAGTGTTTCGCCGCATTTTTAAACCCTTATAACTTAGGCCAGAATTATTCCAGATAATCAAAATTCTCGGGAAATGATATCGCCGGTGAACTTATTAAACGTATAAAGTTTCAATATCACAGGTCTTATACTTTAGATTTTATTGACATCTGAAAAACCCAGATTTCGTCACTGACTGACTGACTCACTGATGATCATCAAAATTCCTAGGTACTTCCTGAAGTCCTAGAAAGCTGAAATTTGGTATGTAAGCAAGAATTAGTCCACAACCAACAAAAAAATTCCAAAAGTTGGAAATTTAACCCCCCAACCCCTTAAAATAGGGCATGGAAGTTTGTATGAAACTACGGCAAATATTGATGCTAGAGGTCTCAAAATTGATCTAGGGACTCTTCGTAATAAACAATTAAATACGTGTTTCAGGATTTTTAATAAATCACCCCACATCCATCAAATTAGGGGGTTGGAAGTTCGTATGGGGGGATGGAAGTTTGTATGAAACTACGGCAAATACTGATGCTAGGGGTCTCAAAATTGATATTGGGACTCTTTGTAATAAACAATTAAATACGTGTTTCAGGATTTTTAGTAAATCACCCCACATCCATCAAATTAGGGGGTTGGAAGTTCGTATGGGGTTTCCCATACGTATATAGGTACAAACTTAATTTCATGTTAGATATCTGCTAGTATACATCTGGAAAAACACGTAATTTTTTTTGGTAATTATAAGTGCGATTCCAGTGCCCAAGTGGCCAAGCGCCCAAGTTCCCAGTGCCCCGTGCCCAGTAATATCGCACGTTTCAAGCCTGGTCAAGGTTTCATGCATGTCATGTTTAACAAGCCGAGTTTCACTGCATGTCGAGTGACCAGGATCCAACAAGAACCCACATTGAGCCGAGTGTCCAGTGCCCAGCTTGAGCTGTCGAACGTGCCAAGCGTCAAATCTCTCTGATTTTGAAGAGCGTTATAGCGCATAAATACCTGCTCAGTGCCCAAACGGACGCGTCAAGTCCAAGTTACATACAGGCCCCGTCCAACGAGCCCAGCTCTGAGTTCCCAGTGCCCAGGGTGAGATGAGTGCCCAAGGCCCAGTGCCCAGTACCCACAGTTAGCCGTCAGTGTGCCCAGTACCATATTGCATGCGGCAAGCCCGAATTCCCGTACCGAGCTCCGCGTGTTCATTACCCAGAGTCCAGTGCTCTGTGCCCAAAATGAGTTGTCAAGCGTGTCAAGCGTCAAATTTGAATTTCAAGAGCGCCTCAGCGCCCAACGTAAATAAAGACTATAAATAAAACAAAAGTTAAAAAACTAATAAACCCACAAATCTCAACGATACCTTCCGTAGATTTTTAATGGATAACATGTAGTCTGTGTTAGTCCAGGATATAATCAGTCTACATTTTAAATTTCAGCCAAATCAGTTCTGTGGTTGTGTTGTGATTGAGTAACAAACATCCAAACTTTCATTTGTATCTGAGTTGTGTTTTAATAGGTAAAATTTGAAGTTAGAAATTGAAATTTGGATCTATACATTACGTTTGATTATCATTTTATCTTGATAAATGTAAAATTAGTTTCACTTTCGGTAGGCCAAAACTACTTACTTCAAATCCACTATAAGTTTTTTAAATTTTCAGAATATCCTTCTAAGAAAAGTACGCATCTAGTCGTAATAAAAACTTAATAGAGAGTGGGCTGTGAAAAGAGGCGCACCTGAAGTGCAAGAAATACACAAAAAAAAGAAAAATTAAGTTAATAAAAAACATTGTTTTAAAAAACTTACAAAAAGAAATGAAATCCCAACAAAAACATTTTCATGTAAATGTTGCCAGACGAGTATATGGCTCACACTGTCAAAAAGTTATCAGATCTCATGTAGGGCAAGACTTCTGACTTTATACACCCTTAAATACAAGCTCTAACTTCACAAACTCTACACTTTAGTTACAATAATGTCTTGACCGTTTGGCTACCGTTACATTGGGCGTAAAATTAAAAATTTATTCACTTTTCAGTACTCTGTAAGTTCTGTTAAATCAAAATTTGAAATTAGGAAAATGATTTTCGTGGGATAAATTTTTCACTTTACGCCCATGTGACGGTAGCCAAACGGTCAAGACATTATTGTAACTAAAGTGTAGAGTTTGTGAAGTTAGAGCTTGTATTTAAGGGTGTATAAAGTCAGAAGTCTTGCCCTACATGAGATCTGATAACTTTTTGACAGTGTGAGCCATATACTCGTCTGGCAACATTTACATGAAAATGTTTTTGTTGGGATTTAAATTACTAAAACTATTAAGTATCTTAACCTGTCTTTAATTTCACAAGGTGTTATTTCACTTGTCCTGATATTTGTTATTTTTAGGGTTCCGTAGCCGAATGGCAAAAAACGGAACCCTTATAAATTCGTCATATCTGTCTGTCCGTCTGTCCGTCTGTCCGTCTGTCCGTCTGTCCGTCCGTATGTCACAGCCACTTTTTTCCGAAACGATAAGAGCTATACTGTTGAAACTTGTTAAGTAGATGTATTATGTGAACCGCATTAAGGTTTTCATACAAAATTTTAAAAAAAGTAATAAATTTTGGGGGTGCCCCATACTTAGAACTGAAACTCAAAAATTTTTTTTTCATCAAACCCATATGTGTGGGGTATCTATGGATAGGTCTTCAAAAATGATATTAAGGTTTCTTATATCATTTTTTTCTAAAATGAATAGCTTGCGCGAGAGACACTTCCAAAGTGGTAAAATGTGTGTCCCCCCCCCCCCCCCCCTGTAACTTCTAAAATAAGAGTATGATAAAACTAAAAAAAATATATGATGTACATTACTTTGCAAACTTCCACCGAAAATTGGTTTGAACGAGATCTAATAAGTAGTTTTTTTGATATTTACATTAAACCTCTAAAAACAAAGTTAGTTTTGCGGTTCGATAAGAAAAGTGGTTTTTATGGTTTTATTCCTCCGGTTGTAGTACGGAACCCTCAGTGCGCGAGTCCGACTCGCACTTGACAGGTTATTTTAAATTTTAGAGTTCCATACCAAAATGGTAAAAATGGTCGCTTGCCACGTGTGGCCCGTGGGTTGTCTTCTCGCCTATAAAGAAACGCCGCCATGTCGAATCCATATTCGCCATTCAATTTCTATGGAAAATAAATTCCGCCATTTTGACTTTTTTTTGTATTCATTGATTAAACCTTCAGGTCCTGATCGCTTCTTGTTATGAAACCGTTCTTCGGTATCAGTATCGCCGATATTTTGGTAAGATCATCGGTATCGATATCGTATCGGCAAAAAGGCTTATAGAGGCATCCCTAGTAATGAGTAAAAACGTTGTAGGGACTTGGAAACTTCACGTCTTAGTACTTAATAGACTTTTAACGAGGTAGGATGAAAATAAAAAGCTCTACGATGTTAAGTTATTACATAATCCTTGTTTTAACATTGCAAGGTGCTCTTTCTGAAAAGAGTTTCAGCTTAGTGGTCGACACGACAGCTTCCATGCGAGAGGAGATCGACATTTTAAGGAACAACATACAGTCTGTAATCGATGCAGCTCGAAATACAAATTTTGCAAGTTATATACTTTTACCCTTCGGAGACAATGGTGAGTTTAGTGATACTATATTATTAAAATATAACAAAATAAAATAAAACTTCTACGGGTTAAATAGCAATTTTTGAAGTAAAAACTCCTTTAAATGCGTTGCATAGTTATGGGAAAAACCATTGAACTCGTGACATTACCACGCACTCTGCTATGACTGTTATCTAACCTGTAACCACTGATAAGAAAACTCAGGATATGCAGGGCATCCGAACGATTTACGTACACCTTTTTCGTCCAAGCAAACAGTATCAGTCAAAATTCCCTGCCCTTACTGGCCTATGGCCTTGCTGGTAGCAAAACAAGCATTTTCGGCACCGATATACTGGCGACATTTTTTCACGCCGTCCGCCCTGTCCAGGGTATATGTTTATTCGTGTACCACACACCCTGTTATGTAACCTTGAAGTGAAAAGTAGTTTAAGCGCGTTAGACATTTTTGAGATGGGGAAAAACCGTTGAACTCGTTACTAAAACATAACCGACAGCTCACACAGTTACCATAACCGACACTTCTGTAGGTATTAAGCGTTTTTTAAGTTTTCACTACTGTTTTTTTTCGTCAGCCTTACTTGCCAATAAAATACCTATTCACTCTCCTCTTGAAGGCACAATAGAATACTAGTAACATGACTAATATGCTGAAGTTAATTTGGCTGAAAAAGTCAGCAATCGGTTTCATCTATTTCTCAATTTATAAAATTCTCGTGCCAATTTTGTTACCAAACTCTTCCGAAACACCTCGCCCGATTGCTATGAAATTTTCCGTGTACGTTCGGTAGGTCTGGAAGTAGGTCGTAAGCTATTTTTTATATCCCTAGTGGCAAAACAACGTTTGATCGGTCAACTAGTTTTCTAATATAGTATAAAATTCTCTCGATTTTCTTTGTAACCAAACCCCTCCGAAACGGCTGGACCGATCGCTTTCAGGGTATGATCACTGGGTCCGGGAGCGGGTTGTTATTTATTTTTTATGTCCTTAAGTGAGAAAAAAAATGTACATGGCAAAACAACGTTTGCCGGGTCAGCTAGTCATCTATAAAATTATTATTTTCCTACAGAGGTAGGACCACCGCTAATTACATCCAACCCTGAATACCTACTGGATTTGATACATCTGGTGGATGTGGGCGGTGGTCACGACTGCCCTGAAGATTCCCTCGCCGCGATCGAAAAGGCGCTGCAAATCAGCAAACCTAAGTCCTACATCTACGTATTTACTGATGCACAAGCCAAGAGTCAGACTAGACTGGAATCTATTCAGACTTTGTGTCGGACTCGTGGAAGTCAGGTAAAATATCAGTTACATATTTTTTTTATCAATTATCATCATTGGCACACAGAAAAGAGTAGTCTTGTAGGTACCCATTAACGGTGTAGAAGCCGTATTTAAGCGATTTTGCATGGAGTTTTATTTAAAAAATATAAAGGCAATTTACTTTCAAATTTGAACGTCATGTATTTTGGGTTCTTCATCTAAAATCGCTTAGAAGCGGAAACACGATTGGATAAAATTTTCTCGATAGAAAGTTCTCCCAAAAGTTGGTTCAAAATTTCAGTTTTTCTACTTTTTATTGGAAACTACAATGTATATAATTGTAATTTTTGTTTTTAATGTGTCGGTAATAAAAATATCCAAAAACGCTTAGCAACAGATTTTTGATAAGTGGTTTAGTTTTTGAGTAATTAGGTAAAAGGTCGTTTTCTGTTATATTCTTCCGCGACGCTGCATGTCGCACCTACCAACGTATCCGTGAGAGTGAGAAAGACAAAATAAATTAAATAAATCCTATTAAGAGGATGAATCACTGAATTTATTTTTGTCCTTTTCACAATTACGAATACTTTGATGTTTACGCCGTGCAGCGTTGTAGAAGAATATAACAGTGCAAAGTGCGACGTTTTACCTTATTACTAAAAAACTAACCCAGGCAAAAATCGGTTCTGAGCGTTTTTGGATATAAGTATCACCGACACATGAAAACAAATATTACAATGGATGTACCATTGTAGTTTCCGATAAAAATTAGAAAAATGGAGATTTTGGAGCAACATTTAGGAAAACTTTGATTCGTGAAAATTTTAGCCCATCGTGTTTCTGTTTCACAGCGATTTTAGATTGAAGACCTGAAATATATGACGTTTACATTTGAAAGTAATTGTCTGTATAGTTTCCAAACTGCACGTCACTTATCGCCCCATTAAATATGCCGCCTACGCCGTTAATTAAATAATTTAATTAAAAAATACGCTAGTTTGTTTTACTGCACGTGCTGCAACCTACAAATATGCAGGATTATTGAAGAGAGTCTTTGGATGCAATGCAATTCCATAATGCAATGCAATTCTGCTTGCTAGTGAAAGGATTCTGGCTTGCATTTGTCCAGTTATCGGACTTGCTGTAAATTTTCGTTTGGATTGTTTACAGGTCGTCATTTTTCAAAGCGGAAAATGCGTGCCCCAGGGTTTATCTCAGTACGAGAACGCCAATTTGTATTACGAGGTAGCCAACAGTTGCGGCGGATCCGTGATTCATTTGCACTTGGGGAATCTACACCATGTAATATTCTTTTCTTCCCTATGTTTTAATTTTGTTACCCATGTCCAAGAGAATATGGAAATAAGGTACTAAAGAATGCCAATTTTGCTGTCTTGTCTGTCTATATGATCCTGAATCTGTCCGATCTATCTGTTACGATCTGGGGTCATACCACCGTCTCTTATAGCAGTACTATAATATTGTCTTAAAATTTTCATGCTGACATTGTATGAAAATGTCAAAACAATATTACAACAATACTGCAATAAGAGATGGTGGTACGGCCCCTGATTTGTCTGAGCTAAACTGCAGGGACGATACTGCAGTTCAACTTGTAGATCGTGGAGCTATGCAGTCGTGTGGATCAGACAGATTCAGGATCATATAGACAGACAGCAAAGATGGCATGCCTAAGTCAGCACATAGCATACACGTAGGTAGGATATAAAAATTGTGGACTAGCTATTGCCTGCAGCTCCGCTAGCTTGGAATGCACTTTTTCACAAATTCCGAGGGACACGTGAATTTCCCGTTCTCGCTCCCTATTCCAATCTTTATACCTACTTTCAAGAAATTTTACTTCAGCAGTCTACTTATAGCCGTAGCTATAGATTGCTGTAGAGAATTCGGATATTTAAATATCCTATGAATTTTCCCGAATAGAAAGTAGCCTATATTTCAATCCAGGTTATAAGCTATCTATGTTCCTTGGCTTGGGAGATCCCCCGTCATTATATAGATGGAAACATGACAAGTGTTCAAGATGCGCAAAATTGGTGATAATTTAGGGCTTATGTCCAGCAGTAGACGTCCATCGGTTCAAACGACGAAGACCGTGATAAAATCTCAAACTGACACCGCAGCCACTTTGACTAGTGTCAGTTTGAGATTTTATTATTCTTAAATTAGGTCTGAATAAAAACAAAGGGCAGCTGCGCCCTTTCTCTTCAATCAGACCCAATTTAGATTACCACCGTACCAGCAAAGATGTAGATACGACATGCATCTTCTAGGTGGACTTAAACTTACCTTGACTCTTAGTCTTAAGTAGAGTCTCCCCCGAAATTGAACTCGAGAGATTTGTTCCAACATAAGAATTATATTACACTTAATATCATACTTATTTTTCATGTTATCCACAGGCATTTAAATACATGAAGGAAATCACAAGTATAGAGTGGAGTGAAGTCGATTCGCATATAGAATTTTCGGGTAGGAGAAGATTTACAGTAAGTAACATCTCTCACTTTCTAATTTAAAGGGATTCTGTGATCTAGCCTACCAATTTTATTTAGTTCTTGCAAATTGTAAAGTTACAAGTAAGTACAATGGTTCGCAATTTGCGATAAATGGAAATAAGATTGAATTCTTGCAAGCTTCTTGGGCACGTGCGTCTAAAGAAGACGAAAAAAGTAATTTTATTTTGTTTTAGTACGTAATGGATGTTTATACAAAGGACTTCACTGTTGCCGTATCTGGCAACTATCCAAAAATAACAATTAGAAATGGAAATGGGGATAGTCCTCAAATCGAAAATATTGTCGACACGCATGCATTTCTCGTAAGTACCTATCTTTTAAAACTATCCCACAATAATAAAATTAATCTTGTAGCACACAAAATTTAAAACTATCTTGAGACCAGAATAGGTTGCACTGTTAGAATATAGGTGCGGTAACCAGACTAACACAGTTGGTTAAGCATTAAGTGATCCCTAGAAACTAGAGTGCGGAGTGAGGCAGGGAAGGCTGATGTCACCCAGACTGTTTAGTCTTTATGTAACCAACTGATTGAGAGGCTCAGAATGAAAGTGGTCACTGACCGAAGAAACATTCAGAACTGAAATATTCCTAAGTGTCGATTTACATGGTAGTGGTTTATAACAGGGGAAACGAAAGCATCTGGTGTTGCAAGCCTAAATAATTTTAGTGTAAAAGCCTAAAAATTCTATATTCGTCGATTCAATAAAATACCTAGTTGATAACTATACACTTTTGAAGGTAATAAGAGTAAAGAATGCTGGTTTTGGTGAAATGACTATCGACGTCACTTGCGAGGGAACGGCTGTAACGACGTTTTATAGCAAAAAAGAGATTCCTTTCCAAGTCGGATTCTCTCCATTAAAGCCCAAAAGTCTTCGGGAAACTTCATCCAGGCCTTTACCAGGTAAAATATATATAAACGCTTTGGAATTAACAAAAATAATAATATCTTGGGCCCTGAGTCATAATACTCGTATTATGATATTTTGTTTTTCTATGCGTTGTCGTATATAATAGAACGAAATTCAAAAAAATGAAATGAGATCAGCGTCGATTCTATATTATACTTTCTTAAAATATACTTTCCTTATCTGGTTAATTGTTTACAGATGTGTCAAGTTACATGATATTGTCATTACGAGAGGAGTCCTCGATAGAACTTTTAACTCTTCAGATACAATATAATAATGAAAGCAAAAC
This sequence comes from Coenonympha arcania, assembly GCA_036785405.1. Taxonomy (NCBI): domain Eukaryota; kingdom Metazoa; phylum Arthropoda; class Insecta; order Lepidoptera; family Nymphalidae; genus Coenonympha; species Coenonympha arcania. The sequence continues at coordinate 6,522,629 of JAWDAA010000030.1, read as the reverse complement.
GCTGCAATACTACCCGCTAGATGGAAGAAAAGATCTGTATATCGTAGAAGTAAAACAGTTCTTCGCGAGTTATAAAACTTTCAAAGTGTTCGTAAGTATAAAATGGTCAAGCATGTCGAAAATCGCTTTACAGTCAAGCCACGTCCGGCGGGGCTAGACAAAGTAACAGTTGTTTAGCGTTCACGACAGTAGATAAAAATGTATGGCAGACATTGATATATTTGGTATATCGATGATGGCAGACGAATAGAGGAAAACACGCTTTTTTTGAAAATCGACTAGGTACGACAATTTGAATGCTCCCTGGCGTTCTCGCAGGTCTTGTAGGTAACCTGTAGCGTACTTCGCATGACAATTGACAGCCGACAGTGAACAACGCATAGAGTAGATTCTGCTTTCATTTGTTTTCATTCGGTCACGTGGATTTTCTACAGTCTCGTTTGTCTATACATTTTTGTCTACTGTCGTGATCGCTGAACGACTGTGAGATGACTGTAAATTTGTATGAAATTTGTGTAGCCCTGCGGGTGTCATGTCGATTGCGAAGTAATTTTATAGCGCCATCGCTAATGTGGTACTTGAATGTTAATTTTTGTCTTACAAACTAACAACAGTAACAGTAAGTTACACCTAATAAACTGATGCGGCAAAAGATATGGCGCTGTCTTTATGATTCACTAAATGCCTACCAAACGAAAAAAGTTTCACTCTCCGATCACTCAAACACAGTGTTTGAGTGATCGGAGGTTTCACTCGCACGGTGACTTCATTGATCCACATTTCCAGCTTTTTTTTTATCTTTTATACAAAATATACTTAAAACTATCGTTATTATTCTTTCAGATAAGATGCCGAGATGTAAATACGGAACAAGAAATATCCAGTTACAGTAATGTCCTAGAACCTCAAAGACAAGGTATTATTTTTAATTAAATTCCACTGCAATTCATTAGCCATGGAGGATTTTATTCTAATTTTTCGTTCAATTTCGACTCGAGTCGAAAATTAGTAATGTCGAAACAAAAGCCTAAGACGAATCGTATTGTAATTAAAAAACGAAAAAAATGTTTGTTTTAACTTTTTTTTCTCATTAATCTTATTACAGAAAACGAAAATACTGGATGGCAAAACGAATACAAAACACCGTTGATAAATCTGCTAGAGCCTGAATCAGTCTTAATCAACTACCAGACCGGCTATATAGGAGTGTGCAAAATTAATTCTATCACAAAACCAGATATTTGGTGGGAAGACTCTTCTGGGGAAACTTTGCCATCGGAGGTATTATTTTTTTTTCAAAAAAGTTGATATTTCACCGTCCTGCAAATCTTAGCATCATAATATGTATTTTCTGTGGGTATCTCTTCTCCTAATTTTTCACTTTTTGCGACCTTTATAGGATTCTTCACTTTTCCCTTCTCTAGTTCGCTAGTGTACCCTACTTTATATTTAGATAAACTTTTCTTGTCTTTTCTCTCTTTTCCGCTGGAAGAGTCATGATTTTCAATATTGTAGAGAAAGTTATTGATTACGATATTATTATTGTAGAGTACCTATAGAATAATAATTTGACGGTCTTTGAAAAATGGTATCCTTTTATAAATTACTAGCAAACGCCCGCGGCTTCGCTCACGTTGATCTTCTGCTTTACTCCCTCAGGCGTTAAGTTTCCAAAATTCTTGTATTAACCGTCATTTAATTTAATTTTGACCACTAAATATTTCCTAATGCTTGCTGGTTATAGTCAGACGTCGATTTTCAAAGCAATCGGCCCAGTAACAAAAAAGTTCAAAATGGCGGCCAAAAAGTTCATCATTTTTTTATCTTGACCACAAATTCCTTCTCTATGCCAGCTGCCATAGTCAAATATCGATTTTCAAAGCAATCGGTCCAGTAACAAAAAGTTCAAAATGGCGGCCACTTTTTTAAATTTTGACCACAAATTCCTTCACTATGCTTACTGCTATAGTCAGATATCGATATCCAAAGCAATCGGCCCAGTAACAAAAAAGTTCAAAATGGCGGCCACTTTTTTTAAATTTTGTCCATAAATTCCTTTTCTATGCTTACTGCCATAGTCAGATATCGATTTTTAAAGCAATCGGCCCAGTAACAAAAAAGTTCAAAATGGCGGCCACTTTTTTAAATTTTGAACACAAATTCCTTCTCTTTGCCAGCTGCCATAGTCAAATATCGATTTTCAAAGCAATCGACCCAGTAACAAAAAAGTTCAAAATGGCGGCCACTTTTTTAAATTTTGACCACAAATTCCTTCTTTATGCTTACTGCTATAGTCAGATATCGATTTTCAAAGCAATCGGCCCAGTAACAAAAAAGTTCAAAATGGCGGCCACTTTTTTTAAATTTTGACCACAAATTCCTTTTCTATGCTGACTGCCATAGTCAGATATCGATTTCCAAAGCAATCGGCCCAGTAACAAAACAGTTCCAAATAGCGGCCACTTTTTTAAATTTTGACCACAAATTCCTTCTCTATGCTTGCTGCCATAGTCAAATATCGATTTTCAAAGCAATCGGCCCAGTAACAAAAAAGTTCAAAATGGCGGCCACTTTTTTTAAATTTTGACCACAAATTCCTTCTCTATGCTTGCTGCCATAGTGAGATATCGATTTCCAAAGCAATCGGCCCAGTAACAAAAAAGTTCAAAATGGCGGCCACTTTTTTAAATTTTGACCACAAATTCCTTCTCTATGCTTGCTGCCATAGTCAAATATCGATTTTCAAAGCAATCGACCCAGTAACAAAAACGTTCAAAATGGCGGCCACTTTTTTAAATTTTGACCACAAATTCCTTCTCTATGCTTGCTGCCATAGTCAAATATCGATTTTCAAAGCAATCGACCCAGTAACAAAAAAGTTCAAAATGGCGGCCACTTTTTTAAATTTTGACCCCAAATTCCTTCTCTATGCTTGCTGCCATAGTCAAATATCGATTTTCAAAGCAATCGGCCCAGTAACAAAAAAGTTCAAAATGGCGGCCACTTTTTTAAATTTTGACCACAAATTTCTTCTCTATGCTTGCTGCCATAGTCAAATATCGATTTTCAAAGCAATCGGCCCAGTAACAAAAAAGTTCAAAATGGCGGCCACTTTTTTAAATTTTGACCACAAACTCCTTCTCTATGCTTGCTGCCATAGTCAGATATCGATTTCCAAAGCAATCGGCCCAGTAACAAAAAAGTTCAAAATGGCGGCCACTTTTTTTAATTTTGCCAACAAATTCCTTCTCTATGCTTGCTGCCATAGTCAAATATCGATTTTCAAAGCAATCGACCCAGTAACAAAAAAGTTCAAAATGGCGGCCACTTTTTTAAATTTTGACCACAAATTCCTTCTCCATGCTTGCTGCCATAGTCAAATATCGATTTTCAAAGCAATCGACCCAGTAACAAAAAAGTTCAAAATGGCGGCCACTTTTTTTAAATTTTGACCACAAATTTCTTCTCTATGCTTGCTGCCATAGTCAAATATCGATTCTCAAAGCAATCGGCCCAGTAACAAAAGAGTTCAAAATGGCGGCCACTTTTTTAAATTTTGACCACAAATTCCTTCTCTATGCTTGCTGCCATAGTCAGATATCGATTTCCAAAGCAATCGGCCCAGTAACAAAAAAGTTCAAAATGGCGGCCACTTATTAAAATTTTGACCACAAATTCCTTCTCTATGCTTGCTGCTATAGTCAAAAGTCGATTTTTAAAGCAATCGGCCCAGTAACAAAAAAGTTCAAAATGGCGGGCACCTTTTTTTAATTTTGGCAACAAATTCCTTCTCTATGCTTGCTGCCATAGTCAAAAGTCGATTTTCAAAGCAATCGGCCCAGTAACAAAAAAGTTCAAAATGGCGGCCAAAAAGTTCAAAATTTTTCCTCCTCAAAATTTGGATCTCGAAAATCCCTTTCTGAATACGAATTCATGATATAATTCCAACCTAGGTACCAAATTTCAGATCTCTACGACTTGTAGCTTTTCGGGAATTCCTGGAACAACGAACAAAATTACACTTTTGTATGGAGAAATCCATAAAACCAACGGTTTTCACCCCTTAAAATTTGAATTTCTGGAATCCCCGTCTTAGTACGAATTCATGACCTAATATCTACCTAGGTACCAAATTTGAGATATCTACGACTTTTAGTTTTTCGGGAATCCCTGGAACAACGAAAAAATTTACACTTTTGTATGGAGAAATCCCGAAAACCAACGGTTTTTACCCCTTAAACATGGAATTTCTGGAATCCCCGTCTTAGTACGAATTCATGACCTAATATCTACCTATGTACCAAATTTGAGATATCTACGACTTTTAGTTTTTCGGGAATCCCTGGAACAACGAAAAAATTTACACTTTTGTGTGGAGAAATCCCGAAAACCAACGGTTTTTACCCCTTAAACATGGAATTTCTGGAATCCCCGTCTTAGTACGAATTCATGACCTAATATCTACCTAGGTACCCAATTTGAGATATCTACGACTTTTAGTTTTTCGGGAATCCCTGGAACAACGAAAAAATTTACACTTTTGTATGGAGAAATCCCGAAAACCAACGGTTTTTACCCCTTAAACATGGAATTTCTGGAATCCCCGTCTTAGTACGAATTCATGACCTAATATCTACCTAGGTACCAAATTTGAGATATCTATGACTTTTAGTTTTTCGGGAATCCCTGGAACAACGAAAAAATTTACACTTTTGTATGGAGAAATCCCGAAAACCAACGGTTTTTACCCCTTAAACATGGAATTTCTGGAATCCCCGTCTTAGTACGAATTCATGACCTAATATCTACCTAGGTACCAAATTTCAGATCCCTACCACTTGTAGCTTTTCGGGAATTCCTGGAACAACGAAAAAAAATTCACTTTTGTATGGGGAAATCCAAAAAACCAACGGTTTTTACCCCTTAAAATTTGAATTTCTGGAATCCCCGTCTTAGTACGAATTCATGACCTAATATCTACCTAGGTACCAAATTTCAGATATCTACGACCTATAGTTTAGACGGAATCCGTGGAACAACCAAAATGCCTCACTCTTTTATATATATAGATGTTAGCACTCACTTTATTTCATTTGAGAGTTTTTTCAACTCCAATATAAACATATTAATATTTTGTCACTTACCATCAAGGTCAAGTTGAGTATTATGATTTTACTGTGTATTTAATATCAAACCGTTTATTTTACGAAATGTTATCATCATCATCGCTAATTTATATTCATTCGGTTCCTGCGCGCAATACTTGATACTCGTATCTGGCAGTATTAGTTACGCTATTATATTAGTCTAGATATTATATTAGTCAGTGTAATATTGCCCTGTGTTACCACAACAGCTAATGTTTGATGAATACTTCAAACGTGTTATTTATTGCCAAATATCGATATGAAAGTAATTAAAAAAAATACTTTATAATTGTTTGCTATTTTTTGTAGAGTGCTCTCCTTGAATACCCGTCAACGTACATCAGTTACGGTAAAATTGAAAGTGTAACCAGAAACGATACTATCTACTGTAAATGTAAAACTGAAGAAGGCGCTGACGGAGTGGCGTTCAATATTTTCGTCAACAGAACATTCACTTTTGAAGTAATTCAGAGCCCCACAGGTATGAAACATTTACTTCAGTGTTTGACGTGCCTGTAAACAGAATAAGAAAATTGACATCGCAATTAGTTTGGCAAAAAAGTCACATATTTACTATTTCATGAAGGTATATTTCAAACTTTTGAATGATGCAATAGAAACATAACAGTTTTGTTGAGTGTAACTCTGATCAGAAACCGTTTCAAGACAGTTTTACTAAGCTACAGCAATGACTTTAATTGTTATCAAGTCTAATATTTAACTTTTTCGTAATTTTCATAATAATTATTTGAACTAAAGAATAATTATTCTTCTTCGACTCATCATCCAAACTAAAAACCAATTTTCGTTATTTTTGCTAAGATTCGTGAAATTGTTCATCTAATTTTGATGAACTTTCGTGCGATTGAGCCATGCCATAGTTTAGACTTACATATTATGCTTCTTTTAATCGTGAATATATTTCAATCCACGGAGACGCGCTCCACTATCTCAAAATCGCTTATGTTTCATTGAAATATCTTTATCTATATCTTTGTTTGTAGACACTACGGTTGAATTTGGCAAGGAAGGTAAATTATTTTGTGAGGCGAACACTTACCCAGAAGGGGATATAAAATGGTACCATAACGACACTCTTGTTGAGGAATCAGAAAACGTCCAAATAATAAGTGAAGAGAATATGCTATTGATAAAAAGTATGGGCTTAGACGATACCGGAGAGTTCAAGTGTGAAATAGCGAACGGTGTACAAACTGAAACTTTTGTAGCCAATTTGTATATCACTGGACTGGGTAAGAAGTTTTGATGATTTTTTAGGCCCAAGTAAAAATTTTAATTTTCAGTTAGAATCTAACCGAGATTACAAATGTCCACTTTACCAAAATTTCGGTAATTGTTCAGCAATTTGGATATGATTGGTATTTTTTTTTGTGTTTGGCTTTTTGCGAAGATTATGGTTTTGAGGTGAAAGATTAATATTCTATTCATGTTTATACTCATGGTATATTTTGTTTATTTATAGAAGCCCCACAAGTCAAGTTAAATACTGAAGAGATAATTTTGAAACCTGGTGATTTCACTGAGGAAGAATGCGTGTAAGTTTAAAAAGTCATATAATATTAAATAGTATTTTTATTCTAATAAGATGTCGAATGCGATTTAGGAGGCTTTAAAAACAAATCCTCAGGCATGTTGTTTTCGACTGACCTATTTTTCCTTCGCCGTAATTAGTTCATACGTAATTCGATGATAATATTTCAGTGTATTAAAAGGAATGCCAGTTCCTGAAGTGACATGGAAATACAAACCCGGTGACCCTGATTCGGAATTTGATTCAATACCTGAGGGAGTCATTGTCGAGGAAAAAACCTTAAAGATACCCAACGCAGAGACTACTCACGGAGGATTTTATGTTTGTGAAGCTGTCAACCTACTGGGATCTGATTCCCAAGACGTCAACGTCAAAGTCCAGTGTAAGCATGACCTTATGAGCTACGAGAATAGCAGCGGCAGACACTGCTTTCTATTCTATGGATCGCTGACTGTCGACGTAAAATAAAGACACTTGATTTTCGCTATTTTGGCGCTGATTGTTGCGTAACCTGGCGTGAGCGTCCATGGAACTAAAATAAAATGGCATTCAAACTGACGGTCACTAGCAACAAATGACAATTTACTACCGTGGACGTTCAAGGGTGGCGCTTCAAATCGGCACAAAAAAGGAATTGTCAGATGTGTAGAATAATTAATCCATAGAATATAGATCAACGGCTGCAGCGATAACTCGAAGCGATACGTTGCTCGAAGTTGACAAATATAATTGTACTAAACCATAGATTTATAATAATTGGTCGTTGCTCGCGCTCCGACTACATAGAGCCCAACCTAACAACAACAGCTCCGTGAGTGCGGCAACTTTTTGTTGTAGTGTGTGTCAATTTGAAATTTGTATGGTGTGCGGATGCTAGTGTGTGTGAAAAATTGTGTAGCGACGGCTCGGATTTGCCGATTGGGCAATAGTAGATATCTACAATTAAATATAACTGCGCAAAGTTTATCATTTCTTTACGAGTCCTGGTTTGTTGACCCAAGCCGAAGGCGAGGGTCAACTATAAGAACGAGTAAAAATGACAATTCCGCGCGTGCATTGAACGACGTTTTTAATACATTTGCGAATAAAAAATATTGGATTTACGTGTTTGCCTGCTCCGTGTAAGAACACGGCATGCAAACTCGGACACACAACAACATGCAACACACGTGCACGCACCAGGAGCGCATGAACAAGATGTTCATGCGCTCCGGTGCCGCGTAGGAGGTAAACACAAAAGCACTAGTGCGGAAAAGAGTAACTTTGCGCACGCTAAACGCACATGGAAATGTCAACTTTTTGAGCAAATGTATTAAAAAAAATTTTTTTTTTGCCGCACTTTTAATGTCGCGGGCTCCCTATATGAGAGACGATGCGATCTGCGCTTGGTAAAGTTGAAAATCAAAACCCAAAACTTTATTTTACTCTACCGCCACGTTCGGGAAGCAGTTTCTACCGTATAAAAGAAGGAATTAAGAAAGTAGGGCAGCAAATTTTCTTGTGACCAAAAGATTGGTTAAGTTAAACCTGTTCATATAGTAATGGGCCAAGAGCGAGTCGTATTCGTGCACGTAGGGTTCCATACCATTATCTATGTAACGTAGCGATATGATGCCAGAGTCAGAACTCTCAACACCCTGAGAGTTCTGGTCTATCGACCGAAAACGAGCAAAAAATCACGATTTTTGTATGGTAGCTCCCTATAATTCTATTTCATGTTTTAGTATTTGTTGGTATAGTGGCAACGGAAATACAATATCTGTGAAAATTTCAAGTGTATTACGGTTAAAGAGATACAGCATAGTGACAGAAGAACGGACGAGCTCCACCACCCATGGCCCAATCAACCTCGCGGTTATGGGGGCCAAATCGCGGGAGGACGCCCGTTCGGTACTTGCTCTTGGCGTGTTCCCGGGGCGCCTTCATAGCTCCCTACAAATTGTTTCCTATCGCTCCTTGTCCCTATGTGCTCACTCTCCACATTCTGGGGCAGCGAACGAACAGCGAAGTCTTAGTAATAAGGTACCATTGGGTTTAAAATTGTGACTGATATTTTTTTATTTCACCAGATGCACCCAAAATTAAGGACGGGGATGTTATCTTAACTGTCAAAGAAGGCGAGAGCGTGCAACTGCCCTGCGACGTGGATGCGGTGCCAGAAGCTAATGTCCGCTGGGACATGTATCAGGATGACGTCATCATACCCTTTGATGGCTGGCATTACTGCACCCCTGAGCATACGCACCGGTACTTACTTGGAATGTCCTGTCAACTTTTACACTATTAAATGGAAGCAGGCGTTATTTTGCGGAAATCCATAATTAGCAGGACAGATTAATTTGTTTTGCTGTAATCCGCTACTTGAAAAGATTCTGTATGGTACAATATGCAGGAACACTGCCCACACGAAATCGTAGATCTACGATTTCGCATTGTGAAGTCAACATCTCCTGAGGATGTCCCGGTTCGGGACGAAACGTGCGTCGAAGAAAGTGTTGGAAAATTGTGTGTGGTGTTTCATGTGGGCAGTGTTCCTGCATATTGTACCATACAGAATCTTTTCAAGTAGCGGATTACAGCAAAACAAATTAATCTGTCCTGCTAACTTTTACACTTCTTTTTATACAATTTCTACGCCGATATTTTTGACAACCTCCCTGGTGCAGTGGCGGCGCGCTTGGATTCGAGTGGAAGGTCGCGGGTTCGATTCCCGCCACTTGCCACTTTGAAATTTTATAATTTCTAAATTGGCTCGGGTCTGGTCTCGTGGGCTTTGGCCGTGGCTAGTTACCACCCTACCAGCAAAGACGCACCGCCAAGCGATTTAGCGTTCGAAATCGTCCCTGCGGAAACTTGCTTGCGGCTTGCCTTGGTCTTTGGCGTGGACCGTGGTCCATAGACAATACTGCGGTCAGCTTACAATTACAACTGACGGTGTTGGTGTCAAAACAAACATTTTCGCGCGGTCGACCGGGTCCTGTGTATACGTCTATTCATTTTGACGTGATAACGTTTAATAAATTGATGAACACCAGCAACGCACATAGAAATTGTAACGTTCCGCGTAACGTTCTACCTGAGCCTGTGCTTGCAAGCGAGAGCGCGCAACAAGCGATAGAGAGGCACGATAAAACAAACTATAGAGAGGCCAATTATGACGTTATCTATCGTCCGTAAACCGACTTTACAGACAACCAATTTTTTTTAGCAGTTTTATCAATGACTAAATAATGTTTTGTTTGCTATGTCATTGATGTTTTGCTTTAGATTTGTCGCACGTCACAACGACTCCGGCATGTACCACTGCACTGCTGAGAATGAAATGGGCAGAGCCACAAGAACCGTCACGTTAAATGTATTGGGTGAGTACCAACGACAAGAAAACCTGCGGATATGGGTATCCGAACGATTTAAGTACGTAAACATTTTTCGTACAAGCAAACAAGTTTAGAAAGTTGTACCAATCACTTATTATTTGAAATACTGAGAAAATAATTAGTGAGTATAGAAACATAAAATGGTGAGTTTGTTACTATTTTGCAATAATACGAAAAACCCGTAAAATTAGAATCAGCCCATAATAATTTAATTTGAATTTGAATTATTTTCTACATTTTTTGTTGTCTTTTACACATCTGACAATAAGGAATACCTACCTACAAAATAATATTTATCGGTAAGTTAAGTATCGATTGCACCCCATCACTATATTAAAAAGTCGTAAAAAACAGGCAACACAGGAAACGTCTTTTTTAATACATTTGCTCAAAAAGTTGACATTTCCATGTGTGTTTAGCGTGCGCAAAGTTATTCTTTTCCGCACGAGCGCTTTTGTGTTTTCTTCCTACGCGGCACCGGAGCGGGCGTACCAGGAGCGCATGAACACGAACACTGCATGCAAACACGGAGCAGGCAAACACGTGAAACCAATAGGTATTTTTTTTTCGCAAATGTATTAAAAAACGTCGTTCAATGCACGTGCGGAATTGTCATTTTTTCATTAAATGACAAACTTTCCGCACTTATATTGAAATGTACTATTTTGTCTCAGGGATTAAAAAACAGACTGTAGGTGGCTGCTGAGCGAACTACATCGTGGTCTCACTGCTGATGAAAAAACAAGCATTTTTGACTCCGGTAAACTGGCGACATTTTGTTCGGGCCGTCCCTGTCCAGGGTATAATGTCTATTAAGTACCCTGGATTATCATAGGCTACTTTATATCTCGGAAAAAACTATGGTTCCCGCGGGATTATTGAAAAACTGAAATATACCGCTGCAGATTATAGAGCCGGAGTACCTACCTAGTTAAGGGGGATTTATTGAATTTATTTTTGTCTTTCTCAGTCTCACGGATACGTTCGAAAGTGCGACATGCAGCGTCAAACTAAGCCAGTTTTCAAAAATCGGTTTCTAAGCGTTTTTGGATATTGTTATTACCGACACATTAAAACAAAATTTCAATTAAGTATATCCATTGTAGTTTCCGATAAAAAACACGAAAACTGAATTTTTGGAGCAACTTTTGGGAGAATTTTCTATCGAGATAATTGTATCCAATCGTGTTCCTGCGTCTAAACGATTTTAGATTAAAGACCCAAAATACATGACGTTTAAATTTGAAAGTAATTGTATTTATAGTTTTTGCGTAAAACTTCATTCAAAATCACTTAACGGCCTGCCTACAAGCCGTATTTAGGTGATTTTGAATGAAGTTTTATGCAAAAACTATAAAGACAATTACTTTCAAATTTACACGTCATGTATTTTGGGTCTTTAATCTAAAATCGCTTAGAAGCAGAAACACGATTAGATAAAATTTTCTCGATACAAAGTTCTCCCAAAAGTTGCTCCAAAATCTCAGTTTTTCTATATTTTATCGGAAACTACAATGGATGTAATTGTAATTTTTGTTTTAATGTATCGGTAATAATAATATCCTAAAACGCTTAGAACAGATTTTTGATAACTGGCTTAGTTTTTGAGTAATTAGGTAAAACGTTGTTTTTCTGCTATATTCTTCCGCTACGCTGCATGTCGCACCTGCCAAATCTCCGTGAGAGTGAGAAAGACAAAAATAAATTCAATAAATCCCCTTAAATACGGCTTGTGCGCCGTTAAAATAAGCATCCTTGTTTCAGTACCACCGTACATAGAACACTTGCCGTGGGAAGTGCTGCCAGTGAGGGCTGGTAGCTCGTTGGTACTGCCCTGTGACGTCACCTTCGGCAACCCTGTCCCTTCCACCAAATGGGAGTTCATTTCTCCAAAGTTCGAGACAACTGTTTTGTTAAGGTAAAATGCACATTATTAACTAGTTCATAAAGTTTTATATTGCTTTAAATAAAAAATTTAAAAAGGTTTAAAGCCTTTCTCGAAATTAGGTAGGTCCAATTTCGAGAAAGAGGTGAACCGCCGAATCCAACTCGCCCGGGCAGTGCTCAGGAAACTCCGCGATGTCTTCTCGTCCAACATCCCTCAGTGCCTGAAGACTAAAGGCACAGCGTGTGTCGAACAGTGTGTGTTGCCAGTGATGACTAAGGGATCCGAATCAATATGGTCGCTAACAAAGGGCCTCATAAGAAGGTTTAGAGTCACTCAGCGAGCGATCGAATCAGAAATGAGGATATCCGTAAAAGAACCAAAGTGACCGACATAGTTCAACGTGTCGCAAAACTGAAGTGGCAATGGGCGGGCCACATAGTTCGTAGGACTGATGGACGATGGGTACCCAAGGTGCTAGAATGGTGGCCACGCACCGGGAAGCGCAGTGTCGGCAGACCCCCCACCAGGTGGACGGACGACATAAAGAAAGTCGCGGGGAGCCACTAGCGCTGGGACCACAGAGTACATAATAACTAGAGACAGCGCGTTGTGCTTGGCGGTCATTTCAGGAGGCATATGTAAGGGCGTCTTTTGGCTGAAACGACGATTAAAAGCCCTTCGTACCTACATAATGCAAAATATTATTAGGTTTTTAATTTACTTAATTTCATTACAGAGATCAGAAAATGGGAAAACTTAATTTATTTTTGGGAAATATAACCCGACGACAAGAAGGAACTTATCAATGCGTCGCAGAAAATGAAGTTGCTCCAGACGTGATAAAAGTGTATGTGAAAGTACTGTAATTTATGATATGCTATAGTCATATTATTAAGGCATTTAAAAAAATTAGGTATTTAGGTATGTTTATATTTAATTTATGTGTTATTTTTGCCGAAAGATTTCTCTCTACAAGATAATATTCACTTACAAATAGGGAATTCAAGGTTGCTGTTACGGATTTCCTAAAAACATTGAGCTACGAAGAAACTGAAACAATACTTAAAAGTATACACTATTTTACAAACATGCTCATACTCAGTCACACTCAGACTACTCACAACACGTACAGTGTACACACTTTCACACATACACACACACACTCACACGCACTCACATACACAACACATTCACAACACACTCACATACCACACGAGTAAAATAGAAATATATAACTATTTTTTTTATATTATATTTTTTCTTTATATTCTAAATATTGGCTTCGCGTGATCCCCCGAAGGATATGCAGAGCTCTGCAATACAAGTTTAATCTTAGTGCAGAGTCTGCGCGTTCAAAATTTGTGTATATTAAACAAGCCCTTGCGATCTAACTTTGTGACCTTAGATAGTAAGCCACATTGTTGTAAGTTTTTTTGTCTAATAAATTATTATTACTATACGGACCCACGTAGATACCTATCAGAAAATAGTAGGTACATACTTAATAAGGTTCTTCACTTAAATTAAGTTTTATACTACTTATGTAAATAATTATAATAATAATAAAAATATTTACACGTTCGTTTTGCTGAGGTTTTATTTTACCAACCCACTTGCTGAATGTGATAGGTAAGTACCTGAAGTTTAGTGAAGTATACCTAAATACTCGTTTTACCCCGCATTTACATCGTGTTTCGCTATTCAACTCGAATTCGACGAAACATTCGTCACATTCGAATACAAACGCAAACTGACTGTTCACACATTCGTGGTGTGATTCATTGCGATATTTGCACTCGAACTTGGAGGACGTTTTATTAGGTACTATAACATTGTTATGTCGGGCGCTAGCTGTCAACTGAATGCAGGCGAATATGTGAACAGTAATTTCGTATTCGTTTTGGTGTCCTTTGTTTCGCGTCAGAAAACCGCTCTTAACTCGAAATCGCGAATACGAAGCACGAGACGAACAGCGAAATCAGTGTTCACACATGCGTGTTCGTTATTCGCTTCGCTATTCGTCTCGCTATTTGCACGAATATTTAAATGCGGCATCAGTTAATATTAAAGTGGCATAGAATATCAATGCCATTACAATATTGTAGGGTGCCAGCAATAAGAGAAAATAGTTAACATTGATGTAATATTTACTAAATAAATATAATGATACCTAATATATGGTAGAGGTAAAAAATTTAAAATACAGCCAATTATCTTGGCTCTATTCCATGCTAATGAGGTTTCCGTACTGCTACAGAAGACGTAATACCTTAAAAATAATTATTTTTCTTACCGAACCGTAAAACTGACTTTGTTTTTGGAGGCTTATTATTAAATTTAAAAAAGTTTACTGGTTAGATTAGAAACCTTCACACACTTTTTTCGTCCGTCCCCCGTCAGTTAGGCTTTTTCAGAAACAATACTGGCCCAACGTCATTGCAAGCTTTAAAATAATTGAAATCGTTTTTACTTTTTTACCCACGACGGAACGGAGTACGGGTATATGCGTTTAGGGTGAGAGACCGTTTGTACATTACTTTATTATTGAGATGTTATGTTTGTTTGTATGTTAAATTGTTCAGAAAAACCAATAATGCAAAAATATTTTTGTGTGTTTGTTTGTTGGTTTGTTTGTTTGTGTGTGCACATCAATGTTCCCATTTATTTCAAAAACGGCTTGACCGATTTAGATGCGGTTTTCTGTATAATGTTTGGTGTTCAGCGGCAATGGTTCTTAGATAGTTTTTACGAACATCGATCACCAGGGGGCGCCATAAAATACATTTATATTGCAAACGAATGTTCCCATTTATTTCAAAAACGGCTTGACCGATTTAAATGCAGTTTTCTGCATAATGTTTGGTATTCATTGGCGATGGTTCTTAGATAGTTGTTACGAACATCGATCACCAGGGGGCGCCATAAAAAACATTTACAGTGGAAACGAATGTTCTCAATTATTACAAAAACGACTGAACCGATTTGGATACAGTTTTGTATAAAATATTAGTAAGTCATTGGCAATGGTTCGCAAATAATTGTTCTTGTGATTGAACAGCAGGGGACGCCACAATAAACGTCTCTTTATGACTTGGAAGGGATGATGCCTTCAAACGCTGTTAGGGGAGCTAATGGCTAGTTTGAAGATTAATTTTCATTTTTTAATGATAATATAATTTAAATTACATTAATATATTAATCGAAAAACTATAAAACAAGTGGAAAATTAAAAAAATTTTAAAACACCCACGACTTTTGCAGACTTGTAATTGAAAAAGGATTAAATAATTTTTTTGAAACTCCCCGACTAAAGGAAAGTAAGAACTAAGAACCTATCAGTATAATTACAAATCCAAGAAAATCCGTCGGAGCTGCCATTGCTATTTTCGTTTCCAATATCAATTAATGTAATTAGTAAGTATTGATAAACTGCCGGTATATGAGAAGTATCAAGAAATTGAATCAGTCATCAACTGGTAAACATAGCACCATCAACACCGTCATAGGCAAAACACAGCAGCTCCGACGGATTTTCTTGGATTTGTAATTATACTGATAGGTTCTTAGTTCTTACTTTCCTTTAGTCGGGGAGTTTCAAAAAAATTATTTAATCCTTTTTCAATTACAAGTCTGCAAAAGTCGTGGGTGTTTTAAAATTTTTTTAATTTTCCACTTGTTTTTAATAGGGAGGTAAACCAGGGCATCGAAATTAAGGTCGTGACAGACAGACAGACAGACAGACTTATGCTGCGATTTTTGCCTAATTTACAAACTTGCCTCTTGCGGTATTGCAACTCACATCAATACTGTGCATCAATAGACAATAAGTTAAAGAGATAAAGAGACAAATGAACTGACAGATGAAGTCAAGTGTCAGCCGAAGTCCGTCAAACTCAAAAGTCAAAATTGTCAGAGGAGAATAGAGATGGGATGGTCATGTTTTAATTAAAAACAGGGGCTGCTTATTTTTGTAAATAAAATATTGTAAAATGTGCAACTAAACCATGTCTAGTCTTAAAGCACCACCGTATATTCTTCAGGAGCTACCAGATATCACTGATGCTGTGAACTGTCCCATAAAAAATATACAACGCATTAAGGTTAGTTCATTGGAATAATATTATTTCGAATTTGGCACCAGTTCAAAACCTCTTATTTTTCGTCAAATCTAAGAATTGTAAATTACAGCGATTGTTGTTGTTGTTACATGATGTTTTCTTCGAATTTTATTCCAACAACCCATTCATTTTATGTCAGAAACTTTGTTTTTAAATCCCTGCTAGAACTCTTTGACCAAAAAAATTAGGTTTGTGCTTTAAATCGAGTCGCATTCATTCGAAGCTGAGCTTTTGAGAGGGTCAAAGCTAATAAGTGAACACTAAAGAGTCACTACAATCTATCACAAGGCTGAAGGCCATATATCCGTTTGCAGAAGTTTATTGTCACAGATAACTTAGATTACAAGAGCGAGCGAAGCGATTTCGGTACTCGAGAGCACCCCAACTCGAATAACGGATAGGTGACGAAGAGGATTATTTTCTTTTAGAAATACCACCAAAAAATAGGAGCCCTGCGAAGCGGGGCTCTGTCGACCGAGCTTATAAGAGGTTAGGTATATCATGTTATCAATCTACACTAAATATTGCATAGGTAGGTATACCTATGTGTAGGCACTTCATTCTTTACAGTTATACATTTCAATTATATCATTAATTTTCAGTATACCTGTTTTGATGTGTCAAGATCATTGATAGCATTTGGTGCTACTAGCGGTGGGATCTATGTATTTAACCGGTGGCCTTGTGAGTTTGTACAACTCATACCCAGTAAGGTAAGTCACTATAATATGTCTCTTGTTTTATTTATATTTGACTAAAGTCCCCTAAGGGTACTTAGAGTTAGGCCTGGTTTCCACCAAAGCAGAGTGGAGCGGAGCTGTGTTTGAGTAACCAATCACATTTCGTCATTTTGACATCTCTTCTCTCTAAAGTTTTGGAGATGTCAAAAGGACAACATCTGATTGGCAACCGGGCCTTATGAACTAGCCCTGAAGCTAATTAGTAACATAATTTTCAATTCAACTTACCTTAGTCCCATTCACTTATCTTAGTCTCTATTGTTCCAACACACTGTACTTCCTGAACTTAAAGTAATGCTATTTGCGAGAAGGATGGCCAGAGAGCAATGTTTTTAGTGTGTGGGTTGCTACACACAATCATGGTAATAAAAGTAAAGGATGAAATGGATAGGCAATGAGCAAACCAAGAGTAGCACTGCCAGACAGTCCTCTTCCTGAATTAATGCTGCGTGCGGTTCCAGGAAGGGCGGCTAGAGGGCGTAGGAGGTCTAGGTTGCTGGATATACCAACTCTCACAGTCGAGGTGAAGCATGTTAAGCAACATCCATGAAATTCCCTTATGGAAGAAAAAAAAGACACACTACAGAGGAGCACTGATAGCAACCTCAGTAGACTATTTTTGTATAAACATTGATCATTTGGATTTTGGACTTCAACAAACTCAATACCCAACTGTTGGTGTATTAACTGTTGGTGTTACTTGTAGCACAAACTTTATTTACACAGGAAATGGGTTGAATTTGATAGTTTGACATGGAATGAGTTTTCTTCTATAAATTCATGCACATATTTTTAGGGTTCCGTACCCTAAGGGTAAAAACGAGACCCTATTACTAAGACTTCTCTGTCCGTCGTCGTCGTTGACGTCTCGAACCGTGATAGCTATAGACTTGAAATTTTTACAGATTTGCACTTGACCATTTTTTTATTATTTGCTTGAACGGATCGCCAATCACCACTTTCCTTAGTGTCAGCATTGTTCCACTCCAACATACTTACAATATCACCGCTATAGTAATAAATCATAAATCTTCTTAGTTCAGGGTGCGTTTGAACCTTCTTAGTTTAAGAAACTAAGTTTTTAAGTTGTAAAATAGTTATCACTATTAATAAGTATACTTGATTATTATCTTTTTGATTAGTGTTTTACATACTTAGGAAATAGACCTGCCTAAAGATTATAGATTAGATTAGATTTATAGATATAGAGATTAGTCCTGCCTAAGGACCTAATAATACGAATCGAAGATTTCATCGCAGGGGGATAAGACTCGTATAGCTCAGCGGTCAGAGCACCCAGCCGCGAGAGATGGGAGACGCGAGTTCGAATCCTACTGCGAGTGAAAATTTTTGATTTGTATTTAAATTTATACTTGATTATATTTTACTGACTATTCATAAGAGCCAACAAGTAAGGCCTATATGAAAGAAATTTTTTTTTTTTTTTTTTTTTTTTATTATCAACTAAAAACATACAATCCAAGAACTTAATCTAAAGGACACTGCAAAAAACCACAGAGGTTTGTCCTCAGTGCCTATATCAACAACGATTATGTAAATAGTTACATAAATAAATTATACAGTAGGTATATAACGTATTATGTAAAGAACCAAGCAAGTATGAGACAAAATATAATCATGTATCTAACTTTGTTAAAAAGTGCTCTTTCAATTTCAACTTGATGTTTTTAATGTCAATTTTTTGTATGAGGGTTGGAGGTAGTTCGTTCATGAAACGCGGAACCAAGTACGCGGTGGTTCGCTCGCCGTACGTATTGTTAGCGCGCGTAGTGATCAGCCGGTTAGCCGTCATCGCTCGCGTCCGTACAGGATGTTCTTTTTTCCGGAGTATCTTCTCATTGAAGAACTCCTCCTTTAGCAACGTGTATTTAAACTGTTCCTGAACGGGTAACGTTTTACAATGTTTAAATAGCTTTAGTTCATCGCCTTCGTATTTACATTTAATGGAACTGGATACAATAGTTTTTAAAATTCTGAACTGTAGCTTATAAATGTTATTTAGGTAAGTTTTATAAGTACGACCATAACTACTGAGACCATATTGCACATAAGTAAGAGCAAGCGAGTTATATAACATTAATCTGATTTTAAATGGAATCCGTCGTTTCAAGATAGTTATATTAGCCAGAAATTGCCTTAGTTTGTTACAAACATAGTCTATGTGCAAACTCCAATTGAATTTACAGTCGATAGTGAGACCGAGATAGGTGTATCGGTCGACTTGCTCAATGAAAGGGCAATTACAACAGTTAAAATTAACACTGTGTAAACAGGCATGATCGTGAGCTATAATTTTTTTAAAGGGAGTAATTTTTAGATATGGTGATCTAATGTGAATCAATTTGGTTTTTTTAACATTAAGAACTAAACCCGCATCGTGGCACCACATGGTCAGGGTGTTGAAATCCCTCTGCAATGTGTCACAGATCTTATTAGGATCCCGGTCAGCGAAGATGATGCAAGTGTCATCCGCGAATTGATAGCATGTACAATGCTGAATACAGTTTCTCATGTCGTTCACATACGACAAAAAGTGCAACGGGCCAAGGACGGAGCCCTGAGCCGTGCCTTCACTAGCCGCATGGGTGTCGCTGACAGCGTTACCAATCCGTACACTGAACGTACGATTACGGAGATAGTCAGTGCACCAAGCGAGCAACGGACCTCGAATTCCACATGTCTCTAATTTACTTTGCAATAGATTGTGGTTCAGAGTGTCGAAGGCGCGCGAAAAGTCAATAAACAATGCAAGGACGTGCTTTTTTTGGTTAAGGTATTCATTAACTTGGTCAGTGAATTTTGACAGAAGATCAATTGTTCCCTTTCCCTGCTGAAACCCATATTGATTGTGGTAAATGACTTCGTTATTCTTATAAAACGTGTGAATCTGTTCGCAGATAAATTTTTCCACAATTTTGTCTACCGACGATAAAAGCGTGATGGGTCGATAATTAGAGAAATCATTACGTTTCCCTTTTTTAAAAACTGGTCGCACACATCCTTTTTTTAAACTGTCTGGGTAGACGCCGCTTCTAACACTACTGTTAGTTAGATTTGCTATAGCCAAAGAAATCTTATCACAAACCGCTCTAATGTGGCTAACCTTGATGCCGTCTGACCCCGGTGCTTTGTTTAAATTTAAGTTTTTAATAATCTTAGATATTTTAGTGCTTGACGCTTTCTGAAATAAAATGGATGAGTTTTGGGACTTTGTATATAAACAAGGATCCAATAACTTGTTAGTGCAGGTGGGAATTATAGACTTAACAGCCAAGTCGAACTCGTTTGCAAAGCCGTCAGCAATGGCCTTGCTGGACAATCCCTGTGCTTCAAAGGCTTTTAAAATTGAATCATCAATAGATAACGATACACGACCCATCATCTCATTAATTAACCATTTGAGTTTCATTTGAGTTCATAATATTTTACAGGATGGCCCCATCACACGTTTGTCAATATCACCAGATGAGAAGCACATCGGATTCGCGAATGGGAAAGGCTTCATCACAGTCACAGAGTGTGATCAGTCACAGAGCAATGGCTATTCCTCAACATCTTCAAAGGAACACCAGGGCAATGAAGTCACCGCTATGGTGTGGAGCAGGAATATGCTTTTCGCCGGGGATGATGTCGGGAAAGTGTCTGTGCTGCAGTTGAAGAGCTTTATTGTGAGTATCTTCTTGTATTCTGGATGAAACGGTAGGGCTAACTAAATAATAAAAGAGCGTGGCAAGCAGACAGAAGAAAGTGATCTTATAAGGGTTCGGTTTTTTTATTTTTTTGAGGTACGCAATCCTAAAAAGTAATCAACTTCCACACCTCATGTTTTAAGTTTACTTGTACAAACCGTTTTGAAAGTTTCATTTCTGAGGGAGGGAGAAAAAATGGATTTTTTATGTGAGGAAATTCATGGCATGTAGAAAATGTAGGAAAGTCTCTGAAAATCTAGAATGAAAGGTTCTCTTACTAGTCAATGGGCACATATGGAATCACGTATATAGATTTGGTATTGAACTCGTTAGCGCGAGCTAACTGAAGACAGCGCCATCTATTGAGTGATGGGTGAAATCACATGAAAATATATAATGGAGTTTTTTTTAGGTGCTAGTGCAAAATTTGTTTCTACTGCATATCCAACTCTCACGTCTCGTTTTCGCTATTGATTTAATGTACGCTTTTAAGACTTAGGCTTTTTAATTATTTTGTGATTTGCTAGTAAATAGACTAGTTTGATGACTGATGACTATGGTGACACAAAAGTGTGAAAATCCTGTTCTCTTGCTATAAGAGCCTCTTTCCAGTGCTGACACTATAGAAGATCATATTTTTACCAGCTATGTCACCTATACTCTTGCTTGATGATGATAATATATAATATATATCCTATACCAATTACTTCAACTGTTAATTGAACTCACTGCATCTACTTATTATTCCAGGCCAAAAGGATGTTCCAGAGTTCATCTCAAACCATCATGAGTTTAGATTCGCGGGTATGTCAACTTGACTCCAGGGACTGTATGCTACTAGTTTCAACTCTAACAAGGTGTTACATATGTAACACAGCTCAGGAACAGTACAGGCAAATTGGTCAAAAGCTGAGAGACGGGGAATTCGGGGCCTGTTTTGCAAATGTACAAAAGCCTCTCACGAATGGTGCAATAGAAAGTAAAGAACAAGAGTTTACGGAAGTGAAAAAATATAATATTGTTGATGATGACGCGAGGTTTGTTGTTGGTGAAGAGTTCTCTGACACTGTTATCTTCTGCGCGCGACCTTCATCCCGTCTATGGGAAGCCACAGTCAACGGAATGGTCCAAAGAACCCATCAATTCAAACAGGTTTTGGCCAAACGTGCTATGAAAGTTGTCACTGTGGAATCATATGAGAAGGAGTCGTATAGCATAGAAAATTCCACAGATGATATCAGTGGACAGTCTGTCAACTTTTCAAAACTATACAGCTTCAATGACATCATATTCGCTTATAATAAAAACGCAATATATTTTTTGAACTTTCAAAACGTTGATGACACTGTCTGGTTCGACGCGTACAAAGACATAGTTGAATGTAAATTGTATAAAGATGTGCTTTATGTTTGGCTGGCTGATGGATCCTTTGTGAGCTTAAAATTCATGAAATTAGATAGGTTTCTAGTGAAGTGTTATTTTGACGAAAAATATTCATTGTGTGCAGAATTATGCGCAGTTTTCAAGGACTACTTGCTGTCACATAACTTATCCCCAAAGTTAAATATTTTAGTTGGTTTACGGGAGAAATTGGATAACAATGGAATGTTAAAAAGTGTTGAGGACGTTTTAGAGAAATTCGAAACGCTGAAATCTAGTGAAGCGACTCAAATGAAGTCTGGTATATACGTTTTAGATAACACATATCAAACACAATCATTGTTGGACGAAAACATTGAAACCAGACATCCAGAAGAGAATGTGTTCGGCCCTCTATCGCCTGAAGCAATGCAAGCTTTAAAAGGACTAAGCAATACAGTATCAGATAAACTTAACACAAGTAAGAAAATATTAAAAGAAAAATGGGAAGATTTGAAACATCTGAGTATTGAAAAGCAAGATGTATCTCAAATCAGAACCCGACAAGAAAATGAAAAAGGACTCAAATGGATCTCACGCGATGATTATGAAATTGAAGATGCGCCTATGGTCGTAGACAATGATATTATTTTCAAAGAAACTAGTCAGGAATTAATTGTTGAGGTTGACAATAACGTTTTAGAGCAAGATAAAATATGCAAAACGCTATACCAATACTCTAGGTTAAGTCTCGTGAACAACGAGTCGGAATTATCTAATTTAAACTCTATAATCGATAGCTACGCCTGTGATATTAACCAGATTTATGATCTAATGTTGTTATTAGAAAAGTATTGTATTTCTATCGGTGCTGCAGACGAATCTACGTATGTGCCGAATAATATATTTCTCACTTACTTGAGTAATTCTGAGAATAAACATGTTTTGATAGACACTATAATTAAAAATGAGGAGCTGTATAAATATTTCGTGGATTCTTGCATAGCTGTTAATATAAAGACTCAAGAACATTCGAATATCGGTTGTGAATGTGGTTTCCCGCTTCCGTATGTTAGGACGAGTCAAATGCCAGTATTTTCAGAGTTGATAGATGACTTCATCGAGCGACAGTGGTCGAGTCAGACCAAAGAGCAATGTTATGAAGTTTGTAGACGCATGCCTTATCTTTGGAGGAAGATTTTATATTTGCGAAGAAACGAAGACTTGATAAACGTGTTGAGGATACTTTTGCAGATGTTAGACGAGAATTTATTACATTCTTTCCTACCACAGTTCACTTTAGACACTTGGGAACGGGCGATCCAACTTTACGCTACTTTATACGCAAACATATGCCTGAATTGTAATAAAAAGTTTGATCACATATCCGTAAGAGACATGCTGAGTTGGGACCAATTGGGTTTGATGATTATAAAGTCTGTTGGTGGTAGAAACGCTGTTAAAGTAATGCAAAGGCATGCAAATCTGATAGAATCTGGTGCTCTGACTGTAAAGTTCTACTATGCATGCCTGTTGACGGCGCTGTACGAGAAATACGACTGCACGATTACAATCCCGCTGGCCGACACGATATACTGTTCTTATGATTTTGAAGATTCTAGAAAAGAGGTAAGAATTTTTTGAATATAATAGTGTATTAGGGTTCCATACCAAAATGGTAAAAATGGAACCCTTATGGTGAGACTTTCTTCATCCGTCCGTCCGTCTGTCACACGCGATTATTACCCTAACCATAAAAGCTATTGACCTGAAATTTGTGACCCAACGTCATTGAAATAATGAAAATTTGAAAATCGTTTTTATTTTTAGTTAAAAAAGGGGGAAATCTGGGATATTGAGATTTCAAAATGAGTTAACAATATTGGGGTGGGGTATCATATGAAAGATCGTTACTTATCGTCATTTTCTTGCCTGGTAGTTATTTTTATGACTGATAGTTTCTTATTTTATTAGGCAAACTGCCGCAGGGACTAATGTATATTTTTCATCACTCATACACGGAAAGTAGGTCTGAAGTTGCCTGAGAAGCGGGTTGAAAGTAATACTTTGCAGCCCTAGGGAGAATCGTTTTCAACTGACAGCTGTCAAATAATTAAAAAAAAACTAGTTGTCACATTTTTATTGGAGTTCAAATGAAACACGACATACCCGAGTGCATCCATAGACAAGAAGAAAGATAGACTTTATTCATAAAGTAAAGACAACTGATTCATAGACAATCATAGACAATACTTGACTATTAAAAAGCTAAATAGGCCAAAGAAAAAAAAAAGGCTGGAAAGTGGCAAGCGGCAATCCGATCTTCATTTGTTTTTCGAGTTGTAGAGTTTTGTTTAGGCTTCTGTTTAACAGTGATTTTTATTGACACAATTATTCAATTTTCTTCAGCTAATTTCTATTTTTATTTTGACTTTCCTTATATTCGTAATGAAAAGCACAGTGTTTACCTCGGGATAAAGATTTATTTAGTCCCTCGAACTATAGGCCCCCTCGCTACGCTCGGGCGCCAAACCCCGTCTCGGGACTAAATAAGTTACTTTCATCCCTAGGGTAACAATGTACTATTACGGAAAATATAAAACCAACTCTCTATGTAACATACATTTTCTTAGTATACTTTTTTATCAATGAACCTCAAAAAACAAAGTAAAGTTTGCGGTTCGATAAAAGTTGACTATTTCTGTATTTTTAATAAGGTTTTACTATTTACTATTTAGTAGGCACGGAAACCTCGGTGCGCTTGCGACTGGCACTTGGCCTGTTTTTATAGCTCTTAAGTTCACTTTAAAATTCAATTTTTAATTTTGCTGTTTCAGATACACAATCTCCTGCAAAGTTCATCATCCGGAGTCCTAAAGCACACCGCTTTGCCCCTAACCGTTGCGGCAACGACGCCATTTTGGGGTCTCAATGACGTTTACGAAAAATTATCCAAAGACCCCCAAGAAAATCATCTCTCCAACGATATTTCTATGGCGATGACCATAAACAACTTAACCGATTGTGCTCTTTGCGGGTTGCCATTACAAAATATAGTGCTAATTAAAGATGGCGGTCTATGGGTTTTTAGATGTGGCCACACTTTCCACGGCGCGTGTTTAAATTTAAACCAAATAAAATTGTGCCCATCTTGTTCGATTAAATGATATAACTTTTGTATTAGATATTAATTTGTTGTTTAATAAAATATGTACTTATTGTATGTACCTATACGTAACAATGTATGTACTAGAACTCGATATGTACCTACTGAAAAACATTATTTATTCATTCAGTGTTGCTATGGTGTTGTATAAAACATCTCTAATCTTTACAAAATGTACAATTATTATTTAAATCGGCATAACATTGCTCTTGCCATGGTATGTGATGTATTAACGAGTTTAATATGTATGTATATTGCACTTTTGTGTCAGAATTTTTACCCGCCCATTGCTTAGCAAAAAAGGTAATAGTTTTCGTTTGTCATACGTAGTTAATAATAAAAAAGTTTAGTTTAAAGTGTGATAGAGATCGCACTTTGCAACAAGCGGTCAGTTTCATATTTCTTTACAAAATACACCCAAAAACTTTATATTTTTTCTTTGAACTCCAAATTAGATTTATGGCGCCCGTGACTCGCAATGTTTCACTTGTTTCGTTGTTTCATAAAACCACACAATGTTAATTTTATTTATATTGTTTACTTATTAATATACTTATCTATATTCAATTCAATTATTAACTTTATCTACGCTCATTGCTTAAAGTTCGAATTATAAAATCGAAATGTGTCAAATAATTACCTACTTTATTCACAGACTTTTATAATTATTAAAAAGTTATTCATAATAACATCGCTCTACTATGGAAATATTTAAAGAAAGTTGTATAATATCCATAACGATACACGGCTCTGGACTCCTGTATTTGTATCTGGGGTTTTGAAAGAATTGATTACAGTACCGCTATCGGCAATACAACGGTTAACGGTTACAATTATTATCTGGGGTAGGTAATATTTTTTTAAGTGAATCCACAGACAACATATAGTTTGTAGTCATTGCCGAGAGCACAGATAATATAATACTATACTAGTACCGAGAGTATAGATGGACCATGATTGACCATAAACAACAACACAATGTCTAACGTTCCGCGTAACGTTCCACCTGGGCCTGTGATTATGATTATGATTACGATTACGATTACGACTACGATTACGATTACGATAACGATTACGATTATGACGTTATCTCGTAAATCTATCGTCCGTAAACCGACTTTACAGACAACTAATTTTTTTTGTTACTTAGTCAAAACTTTGCGCTGAAAAATGTCTAGTAGTGAAACCTACTAAAGAAAATTTCACTCCACCTGACATCTTAGTAGTTGCAATGATTTACGACAAAAGTTAGCAAGATTTTATGATTTGGATTTATGATAATAATATGAGCGTAGATAAAGTAGTGTATGAAACTCTACATAATTAGGTATTAAAACACTCGTGTGATACTATTAAAAAACTCGCCTGCGGCTCGTTTTTTAAACTCACACTCGTATTTTAATACCCCCCATTATGTAACCGTTACATAAACTACTATTAACATACTATTCATTATGTTATGTTATACAGAAATCTTGTATCAAACAAGGTTTGATGTTCTAAAAAAACCGTAAGTTTAGTGTTGCCCGATTGCGATTTTTAATTTTCTTCAAAATTATCCAAGTAAACTGACTTATTTAACTTATTTCAATCGACTTTGTATAGACAGTGGCGCCTCCATTTTTTCAAATCTTTTTTCCAATCTTAAAACAATAAACCTGTAATACTCTATCCGAACGTACGTAAAAATGCATACACGAGTATATCGAACGTGGCAAATATTGAAAAATATCTCTATAAAGAATTTATGATGCTCAGAATAAGAAAAGTAGGTATAATTAGTACTTAAAAAGAGTTACTTTTGTAAACCTAGCGCATTTTATTGCTATTTTATTCAAAAGTCTATATACCTTAATTTGACTTGTAATCCCAGAAGAGTTGTTGCTTCCTTCTTATAGTTGCTATATATTATATAGGTTTTGTTTACCGAGTTCGGATACCCATAATATGTTCGGATATTATATGCATTTGCATACAAGGATATTCATTTATTAATGCATATATGCGAACGTAGGTACCTACGACAAAACTTTATACTTATGTATGTAGTGACTTGCTGTTTGTATGAAATTTATATTGTAAAACATCCCTAATTGCATATTAATAATATTTTTGCTAAATAATTTTTCTAGGATTCTATTGAGTATTATGCTACCACATTATTGTTAGTGCCATGACGAATTTATTAATTCTTGTTAATCCAATTTATTTAAATATAGTTACTATAGGGCAGCTTTTATAGAATTTCTAGTTATCTTAGGAATCATACATTAGATAATAGTTATATATTATTGAATTATAATGATCTGTGCTTTTGGATTTTATTTTTGTATTTTTACTTTAATGTGCTTTACTAAAGTTAGTTTCGTTATTTTCACAGTTAAGTAAAAAGTAACAAATATTCACGTATAAAATGGCTAACTTATACTATTTCCATTCGTTTATTTTCTCTTTGACACATGAAATCACATGAAACGGATATAGCAATAGCGAGGGACCAGGGAGAGATAAAGGTAAAGGGGTCTCTTTCTGGTCCCTCGCTATTTCTATATCTGTTTCAAGTGTCAAAGAGAAAATAACCGGACAAGTGCGAGTCGGACTCGCGCACTGAGGGTTCCGTACCTACTACTACCGGAGGAATAAAACCATAAAAACCACTTTTCTTGAACCGCATAACCAACTTATTCAACATTAAACAACTTCACCGCGAGTTAAATACGTGCAACGCCATCTGTCGTCATCAAAATTAAACAAAATATTAGACTTGTTGAATATCAATTCAACACGTATTAAAAAAAACTACTCACTAGATCTCGTTCAAACCAATTTTCGGTGGAAGTTTGCATGGTAATGTACATCATATATTTTTTTTAAGTTTTATCATACTCTTATTTTAGAAGTTACAGGGGGGGGGACACACATTTTACCACTTTGGAAGTGTCTCTCGCGCAAGCTATTCATTTCAGAAAAAAATGATATTAGAAACCTTAGTATCATTTTTGAAGACCTATCCATAGATACCCCACACATATGGGTTTGATGAAAAAAAAGTTTTTGAGTTTCAGTTCTAAGTATGGGGCTACCCCAAAATTTATCACTTTTTTTAAATTTTGTGTGAAAACCTTAATGCGGTTCACAGAAAACATCTACTTACCAAGTTTCAACAGTATAGCTCTTATAGTTTCGGAAAAAAGTGGCTGTGACATACGGACGGACAGACGGACAGACAGACATGACGAATTTATAAGGGTTCCGTTTTTTGCCATTCGGCTACGGAACCCTAATAAACGAATGGAAATAGTATGGTGAAGATCGGCCTAATAAAAGCGTCAACTTAGGTACTCATTGCCTACGATGTATATGTACGTAACTTATCCTTACTATTTTCGAAAAACTAAATAAAACTTGAATGTGCGGCCGAGTGCATCAAACCACATTAATATGCAATATGATCTTAGCAATAATAATTAATAATACAAACTGCATATCCACCAAATTATTTAGCCTATTTTATTAGTACCTACCTAGTATGTAAATAGACATATTGTGTTATATTTTTGTATATGACAAAGCTATGAAATCTAACCTATCACATGTATCGATTTTGTACTGTCACAAGTAACATGTTATAAATATTTAACGTTAAAACTCTGCCTAATATATAATTTGAAATTATTATTTTATTTTATTCAGTAGCATATAAAAGCCACCAGTTGTTGCCATTTTTTTCGCATTTTACTGCCTTTTCTTAGAAGAGTCAAGAAGCAGTAAACCTAGAGACGGAAATCGGTTACTAACTAACTCACTCACTAACTCATAGCTAACTATCTTCTAATATATAAAATTCTCTCGCTTTTCTTTGTTACCATACACCTCCGAAACGGCTGGACCCATTGTTATCTATATTTTATGTCCCTTTACGTGAGAAAAATATTATATGGCAAAACAACGTTTGCCGGGTCAGCTAGTAATATTATAATGTTATGCACTAAAATCTAGTTTAGGTTACACACAGCAACTACGACAACTTTACGAGGAAGTGAAATAATTTTATTTGAAGAAGGTACCTACTTTTCCTCTGTGTCTATAGTTGTAAGAAATTGATGTTAAAAAAAACAACAGCATATTTTTTACATTTACTTTTTATTAAACTTCTGGGTTTTGGCACAATTTTTGAAATAATTTGTCCCGTGTAATAATACCTAATTGGTATTATGACCTAAGTCTCTCTACTTATTTGTATTGAATGAATAAACTAGATATTACAACAAAATAATCTCAGTTGAAAAAAAATAATTCCGTTTTAAACCATAAACATATAACAACATAATATTATTAGTATTAATTTTAATAAGTACAATTATTATATTTTAAACTGGTAATAAAATCTACAAATCTTTACGTAGAAGAAAATGATTTACAAGAAATTATATATATTTCTATTTTTTAAACAAAATGGGGGTTCTAAACGGATAATAAATACATCAGTGTAAGAAAAAAAATCGACCGAGATCTATGCACTATGCATATTTTAAGTATCGATCATTTATAAAATAACCACAAGTAACCTCCACATCAGAAATATCGCGTATTTACATTGGGAATCAAATCAACATAAAAATAAATAATTTAACGGCACTGTCTAAACCCTTTTAAATTTGCTAAATATATATTCTGTCAATTATATTTATGACGACTGATTCGCACGGTTTCGATTAATATTAGTGTGAGTTTACTCTATTCGTTTTGTTCTTCGTTTTGATTTATAATCGTTACGTTACGATGGAATAGGTAGGTACAGGTGCCGATAAGTTTGCCGTGTACTGTAGCTATGATAATTTAGCCGAAGAGAATTAAGTAATAATTATACTTGACAGAATATACACACGCTACGAATATACGATTAAGTCACGTACACAATAATTTATCTAAGCTTATTTCTCTACAACTATTCACGTTGAGTACATAATATTACTGGCATACAAAATAAGAACGGGCACACACTGAGAAACAAACAATAAATAACATAACGACATTAATTAAGTCAGTAGATATATTTACAAAAGGATAGAACAAGAAGATTAAGTAAATATTTTTTGACTGTTCAAGCCATTTTGATTGTAATTTCACTTTCTCAAATAGAAAACCTGATTGATGAAAATGGACAGTACCCACAAAACCTACAAAGCTATTTTACAATCCCATTTATGTAGGGCTTTGGAGAATCGATAAGTTTAATTGGCAGTATGGCTTTATAAAAATAGATAATAAAAATGACAGATTGTGATAACATTAGTTAGTCTGTGACCTGTAGGGTTAACACAGGATTTCTCTTTACATCTAGCGTCCCAAGCGGCAGCATTTTGAACTAAGGTTTCAACGGTTGTCAACTTGGGGCGCTGGCTGTAGATGTATGAAGAAATCCGTTCCGTTTATTCGAAGCGAGTCGACTCGAAACTTGTACATAAACCTGTACTAACCCTACTCATGTTTTTTCTATGCTTTTGTTTTAATCTTTGTCAGTTATATCAAAACTTCTTGGCTCTAAATTGTGACCATTTTCAGTTGCCACTTTATTTTGCCGATACACTGGACAATGTGTCGGTTACTCGGCCAAATCTATATCTATTAAGTACATCTAGGTCACATTATTTTATTAATCATGGGTAAAGTATGTAAATGTATTAGTAAGCATGACGTCAGATGTGGTGGTATAGCTATTATGGCTTTTAAAAAGTCATTTTAGTCGACAAATAAGAAGTTATATTAAAATAATTGGAAAACTTAAAAGTGTGTACCCGTTTTCAGTTCAAAAAAAAACAAGAAAATAGCTAGGTACAATTAGAAAAATAAATAACGAATAAAAAATGGCAATTAACGACATCTCTCCTATCAGCCTGATTTTAACACTAAAACTATACAACTTTGTTTTCTAATCTAATCTATTAGATATTATAATTAATTGTCAACTACGACTTAATACTACATCTACTAAATTGCACGATTTGATAAAGCGAATATTTGTTTTCATTATTATAAATCCCCACATTTCGGTGGGTCTATTCTGGTCTATTTGTAATAGAAATTGGGTAATAGCATATTCGTTCTATTTTTGAATGAAATTGACATTAATATCCAAATTGACCACCATTTTGTGTTCAAAACCGCTCCGGTCGGTTCAGATAGCATATTAATTATTATTTTTTAAATACTATTTAGGTATAATATTATTAAGTAGCATCGAATGTTCTATATTACAAATTATTATTTTTCGTGTACCTTCTAATATTAAAGTACAGATTTCCGCTAATGAGTATTATATTTTTTTATTATATTTCTATTATTAATATGCATGTTATAGTTATCACTGGTTGTTCGACAGTTAGTGTTCAAAACACTTAAATTTTTAAGCATTCCGCTTCAAATTTTTGGTTCGATAAACTCCCTTACGCTTACACTACGAAATTGTAGATATTTAAAGTAGTATATTTCTAAGATTTATACACATGGCAACACAATAATTAAACTCGGCATTAAACCGCTTAAATAAACCGTAACTCTACACCTAATCTATAACTTACTACGGATATATTACTAAGTATATAGCCGAAAATCGAATACGTGCATACATATCTACAAAGGTTTTGCATATATTTACATTGAATGAATTGAGATAATAACAATATTATAACTTAATATTTACACTTCACTAATTATCTAATCCAGTAGATTGCTATACAATTTTGGCACAATTCTAAGTGACGCGTGCCCTCCACACGATACCTTCCTATCGAACAGGTATCGCGATACATTTCCACAGATTATAAAGAGTCGATCTTAATTCACTAATGGAATAATCTCAATTATATAATTAGACGAGAGATCCAAACGACACTGGCATATTGAACAACCTCAGTAACTTTATGACTGTCTCTTAACACTTCAAGTTTCTTCCGACTGCCTTAACGGGAGTCTGAGACGTTTTTCGACGTTTACCAAGGGTGGTGGGAGGGAGGCAGAGGGAGGGGCGCGGCGTGCGGGTAGGGCCAGCCGCGCGCCGAACCTCAATCCTCCTCCCGCGGCGACAGTGGCGGCGAGAACGCAGGGTTCATGTAGTTCCCTCCGTTAGGGGGAGGCGAGGAGTTGGAAGGCCCCGGGCTAGAGAGAGATGGCAGGAAGCTCATCTCGCTGCCTCCGTCTCTGCACCACAGCTGCCTCATCTCCTGCCTGCGCGTGCGCATCAGGTTCTTGTACTCTGATATCCGCATCTTCTTGCCGTCGACTATGCACGTTCGCTTCGGTCTCGGTCGGTACCTGGAAATTGAACAGAAACAAAATTGAAAGAATGAATAAGTACATTGAACATAATAAATCTAAAGATTCCTGAGGCATCGAAGAAGAAGTGTTGAAACATTAGAGAAACAAAGAGCTGTATGTACCTTCCTACGAAAACAAATTACATACTTAAATGAATCCCTATCCGTAAGCTGCTCTGTCAAGTGCCTGCATTTTGCCATCTTCTTTCATATCAGTATTTTGAGACTAGTATTTTAAGACCTTCGTGAGTCCATTTTTCAGTCCATGGCTATAGTTAATGTCTATGAACTACTATGAACAGCCGTTCATAATAGGAACATATTCGCACAGGTATGATACTTTTTTCTACAGATTACATCACCACGATAGAGGATCCCTCTACGATCTAATATCTCCTAATATTATATCTTTTGAGCATCAAAATAAGTACCGCTATATCAATAGGATAGGTGAGATCTCACAGAAAATTGAACTTATTCTCTGGTCTGTGTTTCTACATACTTATAGGTACTTGTAGATACTTAATCATAGTTTCTACCAGCATACTCAATGATAGATGTCGCTCAACTAGAGACTACGAAGATCTGTGCTATCTCTACTTAGGCTCAGCATACAAACATAGCTACTTACCTACCTACCATAAGGAGTAAGGACTTAGGCACCTATCATTACCTATTATGACATCGAACGAAGCCTTACCTGTAATCAGGGTGTTTCTCCATATGCAGTTTGGAGAGCCTCGACTGCTCCTCGTAATACGGCTGTTTCTCCGCGTTGGACATGGCTTTCCACCGCGCTCCCAGGATCTTGGATATGTTGGAGTTGTGCATGTCGGGGCACGCTTTGAGGATCTTGCGGCGTTCGTCCTTCGCCCACACCATGAAGGCGTTCATGGGTCTCTTTATGTGAGGCTTGCCGGTCTCGTCGCGTTTCGGCTGGCGGATCAGCTTGGCCTTTTCGGACTCGTCGGGCGTTGACTGGGGCCAGGATGACGCTGGAAAGTGAGATTATAAAATTGAATAAGAAAGAGGTACTGATAACATCGATTTTTTTTTATGTGTCGCACTCAGTTATTGTCTGCTATGGGCAGAGACCTTTTGAATGCGAGACGATGGTCGTGACCTGGTTGGTTACTGGAAAATTGTTCTGGTAGCTTTCGCGCCTTACGTTTGTGAGCAACATGATCAGAGCATCTGAGTGCTCCATTGAGTGTTCATGTAGGTAGGTACATCCGTAGATACTAGATAGGCAGGTAGGTACATAAAGCAACTGCTAATGATTGCATGAAGCTTTATGTCTTCGGAGTTAAGTGTTTTGAGTCGAAGAGTTCACTAATTCCGACACGGATTACATTTGTCATTCGCTAGAGAGGTAATGTTA
The DNA here is from genome assembly GCA_036785405.1 of Coenonympha arcania. Classification (NCBI taxonomy): domain Eukaryota; kingdom Metazoa; phylum Arthropoda; class Insecta; order Lepidoptera; family Nymphalidae; genus Coenonympha; species Coenonympha arcania. The sequence goes on along the minus strand of JAWDAA010000030.1, from coordinate 6,488,875 downwards.
AAGAATAAAAGGGGCTTAGCTTAGTTCGCGTAGCTTTGGGTCAGTCTACACTGCTTAGTTACTCAATGACACAGCCAAGTTGTTTGTCATTAGCTGGCAGAATTTGCGGTGAACGCAAATGTATGAAAAACTGACTCAACTGTAATGTGAGCTATGATAAACTAACTTAATGGACGATCGACTTATACTTATTCTTAGCGGTATTACAACGGTAGCTGGTACCTACATTAAGGTGGTATTGGTTCATTAAGGTGTACCTCTACCTTGGACACAAACAAACCTGTGCTAATTTATATGAGCTAGAGCTGTGTCTACAGTTGGACTGTAAAAAAAAGTCAAATTAAAAAATACTGTATCCTATTAGGATTTGTCTAAACTAGAAAGAGTTGATCCCCTTTACAGTTATGCAATGAAGAACGTGAAACTATGCATTTTGAATTTTAATGTCGTGTTTTATGATACAACTTTACAGGGAGATTTGTAACAAAGTCTTCATAAATACGTTGGAACTTGAGAATAGGTGCCATTAACACGAAGTAAATCAAAGGTTTACAATTTGATTTACATTATTTTAATGCCGATTGCCGGCCGTTAAGACGGTAGCTTTCGAAAAATATTTACAAAAACTGTTGCCATAAAACCGTTAAATGTGATAGAGAAGTGTTTACCTTAATTAATTTTCTATTTTCTAATAAATACGGGTTATTTTCGCTTACAGTTTGAACTATTGTGTAGGAAATATATACCTACTTATACCTAGAGACATTTGACTTGTTTGAGGCATTTGACATGAGATTTTCGGCTTTATTTCAACCAAGGAAAGAGCATACTGTTTGGACATTAGGATATGTGTACAAAGAATTCAATCAGAAGCTACTCTCTAAGCTATCCCATAAATTATCTTGAACACTGAACGTTGGTTGTAAAACAATCGTTAAACAAAGATTAAGAATGGATCTATTCTCGAGCGGTTGCTATTCAGATAAGCTCAGTGAGATATACGGAATGTCGAATTTCCATTTCACGTTTTAGGTAGGATTATTCTGTCACACTCATGACCGTGAGCGATGGAATGATGTATGGGACCGATTTACGTGAGAAATTCTACTGAGAAGAAAAATTTGTTTGTTTAATCTAGACAGACGGTAAGACTAGGAACCTATTTAGATTTACCTACTTAGGTAGTTATATGAAAAATTAAATAGGTAGGGCAAATATTATTTACACGTCGAGATTAGACACAACTTACAATAATTCACAATTCGCAGCCTTCTGCAAATTGGTACTTAGGTAGGTAGGATACCTATCTGGAAGTACTTATACTAAGTACCAATCTAGGTAGGAAATCGTGAAAATCCCATTTGTAATTTACACAAGAAATTCTACTAACTAAACTAAATTTTACAGACGGTAAGACTAGGCAGCTAAGTAAGTATATCTACCTATGTTAGAGGCTAGATACAACTTACAATAATTCACATTTCGCACCCAGCTGAAAATTGGAAAGATTGAAAATCGCGAAAATCCCGTTTCTATATGATCCGATGTAATTTTTTCCCAAATGAATAAGGAGTTTATAAGATTTATTTTTAGGTTTTCAACTGAGTGCAAATTATTACGATTTCACTCCTATTTTTTGGTCTATCTTGGCCAGGCTATTAAGGAGGTACCAAGTACCAAAGTAGTTTTTATTTACACCCAGCGAAAGTATAATAGGTATTTTATTCAAATAGTTACTATTGTTTTCTCTATTATCTAGAACAGCAGAATCATTTTTGATCTTCTCATGTTTGTATAAAAAATTTTGCTCGAAAATTTCCAGTAAAGGATAATATCAAATGCTAACATCAAAATAACCACATTTAGCTACCTATCATTAAAACAAAATCAGGAAGCTCTTAACGCACTCAGTTATTTCAAACGAATCACAAAGCATAATTCAAATTCCGTTATGTAATAGATAACTTTGCAACTAGGTACAGTCGCGTATAAAAGTCACTCGTCACCCAAATATGTGGGTCAACCGAAACGCATCCGCTAACATTTCGCTTGACGGATTCGCGAGCAAGTGTCGCAAGTGTCCGCACAATTAATAAGCCAGCACGGAAACATCGACCCCTCAAAGTCGCTGCATTCCTCGTATTAATTTGACACGCTGTTAGATAATTTATAACATCCTACTCATAAGGCCGATTTCGAACTTATCTCGTACTGGTACGCGCGAAATGAGTGATATTAATTTGATTTGTGAATGCGAAAACATGTTATGTTATAATATGATTAATTGTTGAATATTTTGATAGTCGCATACAAGCATACGACAATTATTATTTTAGTTGGACAGTTTAAATATCCGTATCTTGACGATGCTTTTCTTAAGCATTTAAATTTCTATAATGTTTCCTAGTCTTAAATAATTTCTCGAATAGCGTTTCAAAGTGCTGCTCTTCCTTCATAAAGTAATGATTTTATATTTCTATTTTTTTTTATACCGTCGATAAGTTTAGAATGAAACCTACCTACCGATTGTATATTATCATTCTGAACATTTTTGCGAGGATACGAGTACGTTTTAATTGGCGGCCTTCACTTTGTAACAATAATGCAGCTAAAGTTAGCCTAAATAGTTCAACTTCATTATAATAGAATTAAAAGTTTTAGGAAAACATGCAGAGGAACACAGACTGCATAATCAGTAGGTAGCGCTGCATGTAGGTAGGTAGTGTTCAAATAAATATAGATCGATGAAAGCACTTTTGTACACAAGAGTACTTTCAGCTAAGACGGGCGGCAAGCGGAAACGTGCGTCTTGCGCGCCCTCTATCCCATATTTCTTGCAATTCTCTTGTTTTAAAGGAAACCAAACGACATCGTGTTTTGTAACCATTTTGGTTTGGGTTCGCGCCAACTATGTAAAGTGTACTCTATTAAATTTATTCGCGTTATTATAATTTACATTAAATAATTAATATTTACGCGTATGATAAAAAAAAATTTTGTTCGTTTTAGTTTGTTTCGTTTCGTTGAGTTTGTTAATCACTAATATTATATAAAGTAAAGTTTTCACAAGTTTAAAGTGTACCTACATATGTATGTGTTACGTTACTACTTCAGGTCGCAATTACTGAACCGATTTGGCTGAAGATTTGGCGGATTCGCTGGTCAATTTTGAAATAATAATTGGTTGACTAAAATATAATGTAAGATTGCCTCTTTGGTCTTGTGGTTAATAATGACCGAATCTGGGTGATAAGGTCGTACTGTATAATATTCTGTTTAAGGCCCATTACCTACACTTATTTAAAATGTGTAATCCAGACGGTAAATTAATTATTTTATGTTAATTTAAATTATAATTATAGACTTTTTATCATGGTACTTAATATAATTTAGTAGTTACCTACTCGATAAACATTTTTCGAATTTTTACTTTTTTTCCAAATTTTCAAGGTAAAAACTATCTTAAAATATCACAGGGTCACGAATCACGATATTATACTTAATCAATTATTATAAATATTGTTTGCCCGTAAACAATCCAAAAATAGATTCAAGATTTTTAAACAATTAAAACTTATTTATACGTAGAGGACGTTATCCAAATTAGGATAAGTATTTACTCGAACTCACTTAAAAATAAAACAGTTAGGTATAATTCACATGGTAAGTACGTAACAGACTTATACCAATTCTGTATCATCAAAAGTATGAGAAGCCTGCTTACCCCTATTCTGACCCTATTCTGGGAGGAACATTTGTTACTTCTTTACGACGAAATTATTGAACCGATTTGACTTAGACGTCCGTCTTTAAGAGAAAATTAATAAAAAATTGGTTGCCTGTAAAGTCGGTTTACTGACGATAGTTGAACGTGACAACGTCTTCTTTGTCGCTCGTTCCGCGCTCGCGAGGTAACGACGGTAACGCCGCATGAGCGAGGTAACGCCGGATGAGTCATGTTTTTTCGTGCGTGCAACCGGCTCTATCGATTTATAAGACGTTGTCACGTCAAAAATTGGTTGCCTGTAAAGTCGGTTTACTGACGATAGTTGACAACGTCTTCTTTGTCGCTCGTTCCGCGCTCTCGCTTGCACTTCAAGCCTTACATGGAACGCCTCAGAGCGAGGTAACGCCGCATGAGCGAGGTAACGCCGCATGAGCGAGGTAACGCCGCATGAGCGAGGTAACGCCGGTAACGCCGGATGAGTCATGTTTTTTCGTGCGTGCAACCGGCTCTATCGAATTATAAGACGTTGTCACGTCAAAAAAACAATTTCTATCCTATCCTGGAAAATTGACTCAAAAGCGCTTTAATACAATGTAACTTCACGCCTGAGAACTGTTCTAGAATTATTATAAGTAATTATATTTAGCAATTAAACACCCGAACATCAAAATGTTTGGCGGCGACACGGGACATTTCTTAGTTTTCACATTTCGCGTCGAAAGCTGCGCCTATTTATCTAATTCCTTGTTTATTTTCGTACATGTTGCGTAATGTTTGGGGGATTTGGTGCAATTTGATAAATATTGATTATTATTTTGATCAGGTGACAAGTAAGTGCACATACCTGGACGTATGCTGCGAATTATCTAATCGTTCAATTGACAGATTTTAGAGCTAGGAGGGGTTTAAAGGACGCAATAATGCGCTTTTTAGTGATCTGAACTTTACCAACTAAATATTTATAATTTATAAAACGATTATTTACTTTAAACAAACCTCCATCCTTCCATTTTGGGTCTTTAATCTAAACTCTCTAAACTCATCAAGAAATGAAGACACGACTGAAAAACAAAATCTCGATTCAAAGTTTAAATTTTACAGTTATTTTCTTTTAGTAACAACTCATCAGTATTAGTAACAGGAGCAGGACTGAATGAAAAACAAAATCTCGGTTCAAAGTCTCCCCAAACATCCAATTTCTCTTTTTTTTAATTTTCGTTTGACTGTTGTTTCAGCCAACGGACGTCCACTGCTGGACAAAGGCCTTCTGTAATGATTTCCAACCGACACGGTTCTGCGCTACTTATATCCAGAGACTTCCCGCGACCCTCTTAATGTTGTCAGTCCATCTGGTCGGAGGTCTGCCGGTCTATCCCGTCCGGGGTCACCATTCCTTCGGGTCCCCAAAGTTCGTCGGTTATACGAGACTCTGAGCATTCTTATAAGACTATGAGTTGTTAAAACTGAAATTCAGCAATGCTTCATGATAGAATTACCTACCCAAACGTACTCCGCAAGAATAGTCCTACCACCAGTGTCATAACAGATGGTTATTGTCACCGTTGAAATCATGATGAGATCATGAAGTTCAGTACCTAGACTTTAATGATCTAAATCTAAACTACCGTTGACCGAAACTTTTTGCGCGCTCACAATCGGCGGTGACACAGTTTCCACTGAGACAGCACACGTGCCGTGAATCAGTTGTAAAGCTGATCGTCCACCGGGCAGACTGTATAGCAACTTAGGTCAAACTTAATTCATCATCATCAATCGCGCTACACTCTACAGCCCCTTGTGTACCCGAGCCTGGGGTATGATTCTCGAAAATATAAAATTGTACATCGGCCAACCATCGTCGGTAACCATAGCAACGCAGCCATCACCAACCAATTGGCGCCTTGGCTGCATAATTGATGCAAGCATTAACCAATCAGCTGCATAGATGTAAGCTCGTCATTGCTATAAGTATTTTTGCAGAATTGGCTGTTCAAGAAGGTTTCGCCAAACATCTCTAGCGATCTCTTTCCAATTTTGTATCCAGTCGTTTTGCGTCCTGCTCATCTCTGTCCAAACAATGAAGCTTTAGCCGACTAACACTTCTGCGTGAAACTTAATTAAACATCATAATTAAATCCTCAGCCTATATTCTGCCGTAAAGCAGTAATTGCGACGCATTACTGTGTTTCGGTTTCATTCATACGTCCATTCAACAATCTTTTGTTCATTCGTTCATTCATTCATTTAATCATTGTTTCATTCATTCATGAAAGAGCACTTTAACTGAACATAATGAAATGTACCTGTCTCAGGATGACTAGTGCAGTGCAAAGTATCATATAATTATGACAATGAAATTATTTTAATTTTAGACACCGATAAGAAATCTCGGGGTACAAGCAAACAGTAGCGCCATCTGTCAAAATTCTATAGGTGGCTGCTGAGAGAACTACAGCGTGGCCTGATGATTGGTGGCAATACAAGCATTTTTGGCACCCATAAACGACCGATATTTTTTCGCGCCGTCCGCCATGTCCAGAGTAAATGTCTATTGTTTTAGACCTTTTATTCTGCTTTCCGATAGAGTTTTTATAATTTATGTAAATAGCTGGTGGTAGGAAAGCTTAAGAATTGTGACGTATACCAACGTCACAATGTACGCAAACGATTGAAAAATATGCGTACGGCTGTCTAATCAAATCGTTTATTAGACCTACTGATGTGTCTAGACGTACCAACGTCTGATAAATAGAAATCTCTATTTTTAGATTACGCAAAAAACATTTAATAGCTTATCTTATTCATGAATAAGATACTATAATGGAGTACCTACTAATTTAATTTTATAATTTTAGTATTATATAAGTCAAGACGGATAGAGCATGTAAAAAAACTTTAACGGTTAAGTTTAAGCACGCAAACTTTGGCAAAGGATTCAGTTATAATATGGTGCGTCGGTATAATTTTGTTATTATGAGACAATTAATATGCAAACCTATTACTGCGAGATGTGGACTGTGGTAGAAATCATTTTAATGACGATGCTTTAGGCTATTTTTTATTCGACAACCTATTACTTACCTAACTTGGCCTAATAACTATACAGTATAAGTGCTAAAATAGTAGACTAGTAATGAGTAAAAACATAACATTACTGGTAGCAATATCTCGCTGCCCGCGGTGCAATGATAGCAACGCAACAACAAAGAAACAGGACGGCGCATGTTACTCTACAGGCCTGACGTAATAGCCCGTAATTTCGACAGAGAGCATCTGACGGTACATTTTATTGCCCAGCGTGTAGCGAAATATTGCGAGTTACGACCTATGTACCTACCAATAGGTAAAACATTTATAATAATAGGTCGTCGCTCGCGCTCTGACTAGATAGAACCCAACCTAACAACGGCAACTTTTGCTTGTAGTGTGAGTGTGTCAAATTGTATGGTGCGCGGATGCAAGTGTGCGTGAAAAATTGAGTAGCGACGGCTCGGGTATGCGAATTTTGACAGAGTATTACTATATATATAGCTACTCGTGCTGATTCACTGACTGACTCACTCATTGATCACCTCTCCTGAACAATTTTGTATGAAATTTTTTTTTTTCAATGACCAATGTTTCGTATACAAGGGAAAAATTGATTCGGAGGAAAAATACGGAGAGAGCTGATGATTGAGGATTTCGAAGACGGGTGAAGAGCACAGCCAAGGGTATTGCAGATAGGTAGGGGGTGCTCGACCAAATGTCATTCAAAACGTCATCCAATTGGCAGTGAGCTGAAAAAAATTTCAAAATGGCGGATTCAAAATGGCCGCCATTTGAATTTCGCCAATATCTCGAAGAGTATAAAAGATGGAAGAACGGTTTCTTGACAAGAAGTGATCAGGACCCGAAGGTCTATACGATGGATAGAAAAAAAATTCAAAATGGCGGACTTCATTTTTGTCATAGAAAATGTAGGGGAATGTTGAAGGGACTAAAGTTGTCAGGCAAATAGGGGGGAAGACAGCACGCGGGCCACATGTGGCCCGCGCCCCCACGCGCCCTACTAGTTATATAATATTGCCGACGACGTTTTGAAGTCGCGTGCGGCCTCTTAGACCTCTATGAAGTAAAAATTACGACTTATATCTACATTTTGTAAAATGAATTCGATACTTACTGTTGCAGGCGGCGTTATAGTCCTCGTCTTTCTTCATGTTGTAAGGTTTGTTCTCTTCAATGGGAGGGTAGGGGACGAATCTCTGCATCATCATGGGCTGAGACGCGGGCGACGGCGAGCGCTGCTTGCTGAGGTTGAGGGGGGTGTCCGGGTCTTGTGGAGGGGGGGAGCGCGCGCTGGCCGTCAGTTGGGCCAGCTGGGCGGTGGCTGGCCAAGCGGGACTGGGTACCACCTGGAACGTAACGTTTGTTAAGGCGCTTCATGCGTTAGTATTATGCTTGAGTCAAAATTTACGATTTCCGAAGGAACATTAAATAGTTATGTGTTCAATTATAGATTAGATAATTGAATTCATATTATTTGGCATTTCATAATCTAGAACTTGTCTCAAAAATATTTTAAAATATGTGTATAACTTTCTCACTAGAACAGTTTTTGTATAGGCTGTTTGCTAAAATAGCGGTCGATGCTCTACGCAGATTCAAGATATTTGCCATGTTTCTTAACAAAAACTTATAACAATGACATATTTAGAAAATTTGCTAAAAACATTTACTAAAAAGTGTCTCAAAAAAAACACGATTTTCCTAGATTTTCATTCAAAAACCATAAACCGAAAAGTGCCATTTTTAGCATTTTTCGATAAATTAAACGTATTATTTTAGGATAAAATCCAAGATATTTTGTTATTTCTGAATTATAGTAATTTAATTCAATTCAAATTCAATGTCACTGGTTATTTATTATTTTAATAAGTTGTATATTTATTTTACTATAATTTTTTTTGTAATACCATTTTCCGCGCAAAATTGCGTCAGCGGGAACGGAATTCCTTTATTGTATGGAGCGACACGCGATTTACGCGTTAACGTATAAACGCTCTTAAATTGACTTTGCTGATGTTAAGTGATAGTTACTCTATACGAGCGTATATCAGCCCCTGGATTGTGTAAGACAAACGTATTCATCGTAATCGGAAACCAATTCTGTCCGTCAATTGATTCGCTGGTTTACGTTAGCCAATGGGCGGGCAGAATTTGCCAACGATTACGATAACCATGAATACGTTTTTTAAGAAATCAGACCCCTGATACAGTGCGCTCCAGAACTTTGTATTGCAATGCGCGCAAAGTAGTTTCAGATATCTTGCAGTAAAACAGCTAGGCTATTCGAGTATTGTTTTGTCAGTCAGTGTGTATAATGATTCACTCCACTTCAGCACGGACTTCACGTAGACGTAACATAGTAGGGGCGTGAGCAGGGCAGAATGAGGGCGGTAGGAAAGGGTTCACGTATACCTAGTCTGCGTAAAGACGCGAATGCCGCAACGTTTTTTTAAACATTACTTCACGAATAGCAGCTGTGTTACGTGAATTGCTAGGCAGTACCTACTTGCACATCATGAAATACTGCGTTTCAGCACGGAATATATATTAGTAACTAAGTTTCGGGTTGAAAAGGGCCCTAGTGTAACGTTGAGTGTCTGCCCGTCAAAATCAAACTTTATTCGGTAGGCTTATGACAGTAAAATTGCGGGAATGGTATGGCACTATTATGTTCACATGTTTATGTTAAAAAGAGGATGGCCAAAGACAGACTTCATTGAAAGAGCAAAATCGCATTGTGTAATGATTCAATGGAAGAGTATATTTTATTCTCAAAATTTAATGAGCCGTCATAAGTTTTGGCATGATATTTATCATAACATCTATGTGGGTCAGCAGTTTGCGAATTTTGGACCAGCTTCAATTAGATTGTCGCCGATTTTGTGGATTTGTAACAAAGTAGGTAAACAAGAACGTCAACCTCGGACTATTATTGGATGAAGGATTAATTAAAAATATAAGGTTTGTTACGGCCCCTTGCCTGTCCAGACGAGAGCTCAGTTCCCGGGCCCATAGAGGAACGAGCCCGGACAGGTCGAGGGGGGACCGACTAGTGAGACTACACGGGATCACTAGTGTACGATCAGTCTCGGGTCGGATGACGGCATCCAATCCGAGTCGGATAGTAATCGAGTCTCACTAGTCGATCAGTGGAAATAGTAATCAGCGACTTTTACTAGACTACTACGGCAATCGTCAACTCGGGCAGCGACAGCCTTCGACAATAGAATCACATAGACAAGAAAAATAGAAGGCCACTAACCTGGTTGATGCATGCGACGATACTCGATGCGACGCCCCCTGTAGTGGATGTGGGACAGTATGTGGCGTGAAAGTGTAAATGTGTGTGTAGGTGTGTGTGTGGGGCTTGCAACCGTAGGGCCTCTGCACCAATCAGCTCCCAGACACGTCAAACACGAACACAGCTCCAATCGTTCGTTCGCCTCCTATGAGTGGAGTGCTCAATGCAGCAGCACAGTGGATCACAACACGCAACAATGAACGCGACGGTCAAGATATGTCAAGCGTTCAGGCTGGCTTCAAACTCCAACAAACACTCAAGCGAATAAATAAAGTACGTGATTCACGACACAACACAAGGTCAACGGTTAATATCAGCGCGGTCCACAATTATTTAACTACCGCGAACTTTCTCGCCGCTCAGAAAGTATTTCAATAATTCGCAACAATGCACTATCTGAGCCTCGCGGCTGGACACGCGTGTTACTAGGTGGCTCCGGCGAGCGTAGCGAACTCCCAAAAAAGGCCGGGACAACCACTACTCAATGTCACAAACACGCGTGCAATGTCCAAAAAACCCAGCGATATCACAGCGCAAGTCGAGGCGGTCCCCAAACAATCAGGTCCGGGGAAAACAAACCGCGGCACGAAAACGACTCAGGCGCCTCAAAAACGGGCGTCCCGTTGCGCAGTTATTCGATAACTAAACACCCGCGCAAATATAAACGTGGCTACTCAAACGTAGTAATTTACGTCTCGCGACTACGCGTTTCAAAGACGACAAGTGATCAAATTACTTCAGCCACGCGCGGGGGACCGTTAAGTTTGTCGGTCGACAGCAGACTCGCTCCACAAGATGAGTTCACGAATACGCACAAAAGGTCGCGCCCCCACATAAAACTGTCTACAAGAATTGACGCGGTCCAAGAAGTACGTTTCTTGGGGTACAAACCGCCGGGGCAAAAGGGGCGCCGCAAAAAACCCAGCCGCACGCAAGGCTGTTGCTAGCTGACTCGTATCGTGCTTAATACTGGAGCGCACCGAAGTCGCCGCGTCATTGCAGTCATAAAAAATCTCGGCGACCGATGCGCGAGCGGGATAGGAAGATTGGCGTTTCCGCGAGTTGGAGCGGGAGCGCACGATTCGATACAAAAAACTCGCCGTAACCAAAGCGTGAGCGAGACGCGCGGATGAGGGCTTCCGCGGGTTAGAGAGAGAGAACACGATTCAATACAACACAATAGGCTCGACGCTCGCGCCAGCTACTCTCGCGTAAACAATCCCCCGCTCCGAATCTAAGAATGTAGATTCGCTAATCAATAGGCCGTTGGGACAACGTGACCACGGCACGTTGCAATACTGAGTCCCCTACAAATACCTCGGCCACCCGCGGAACGCCATCCGATCCAAATAACAGTTTAACAATGCGTCCACGACGCAAAATAGTGGGAGTAGATTAGATTCTTTAAGCATAACAAGATCTCCCATTCTAGACATGGCGGTGCCTACACAGTGCTTGCTCTCAACAAGTAAGTCGACGACCTCCTTCAAATAACGATTGGTTCCCTTATAATTAGTCCAGCAGTCTGTCCGAACCAAATCGGGTAGGCCGCGACGGCTCACGAGGCGGCCCAGAGTGGCCACGAACGCCTCCATGCTGAGGGCACTGACAAGTCCCAAGTGGACTGCCTTGGTTGCAAGGCAACCAAGGACGCACAAGTAGGCCTCAAAAGACCGAGCATTCTTAAGGTTAGAGCTCTTCACTAAGAAAGGACCGGCAAATTGGTTCCAACACCAGCGAAAGGTCGAGCAGCCTTTACGCGGTCCGCAGGCAGGTCACTCAGCACACGCTATGCAATGGATGCCTCCAAACGATAGCAAGCAATACAGTTGAAGATCACGCTTCGAATGGTTCGTCGGCCTGCCAAATCCAAACTCACGCTGCAAATGGCTGAGAGGGTATTGCAACCCGCATGAGTATTTAAAAATGCCAAGATTATGGACCGAAGTCCGGAGCCAACACAGGACAATCTCACTGTCCGACCACGCAAAAACGTCCACCATGTTTACCAGAGACTTCCAAGAAGCGTGGACGTGGTTTAGTAACCGGGTCAATAGTTGGCTCCACAAGTTCAACTTAGAGATTGTTAGACGAGACCTGATAGATGCAACCTTGCACTTAGCTAGGACAAGGTGCAATGAGACTTGCCCTGAAGCGCTCACCCACCACGACGACGCAATCCAGCGCTGTGATCCGAGATCTAGCAGCGCGCGTACCATTAGCCACTCACCCTTCGGGTTAAACACCCTGACCAAAGCCGTTGGTAAAAGTACAGTCTGGCAGACCGGCTTATGGTCGTTCAAATTGTCAGGTGAGGTGGCGGTGGTGGGAGCCAAGGCAGCAGTAAGTCAACGGGAGTTGCCCCTTTCGGGCAACTCCTCTAGCCTTGGGCGCTCGTAAGGGCCTTCTTGGGGAACTTCTATCACATCAAGAGGTGTGGTGCCCCCAGGGCACACCCAAGCGTCCCTCCCGGTCTGAGGGGGTCTGGCCTGGTACGACAGCCGCGGGACGACGTAGTGCGGAGGGGGGTGTCCAGACCATCGAGGGAGGTGTCGCTCCAGCCTGGGGTATTCAGCCAGAGGAGGGGAGGACCTCCTTGGATCAGGCTGAGCGACGGCAAAACCTCCCTCAGGGTTGACAGAGGGCGGAACGCCCCCGCCCCTGGAGGGCTGCACCCCCGCCCGAGGGGGGGGTGAAGCCCTATCAAAACCAGGGGCCGAACTGAAAGTGTCACCACGCCGTCTATCGGCTGGGCCTGTGACCGGAGAGGAGACTCCACTCCTGCCGGGTGTCTGCTCAACCACCTCCTGCCTACCGACGCCATTGCGGTCGAGGCAAAGAATAGGAAGGTGGTTGCCCTGACAATGTGGGCAAGGCCGTTGGTGCTGGCAGTTGCGTTGCAAGTGCCCACCTAAGCAAGAGTAGCACCAACGGCGCTCCCTTGCGATGGCCCTACGTGACTTGGGCGGTCTCTCCAAGAATTTAGGGCAGTCGGTCGTCGTGTGCGTAGAAGCACGGCAATAGTGACAGGGGGTCACCTCGGTCGCAGCAAGACCACTAAAGTTTAGAATTGGGCGGCGTCCAGTCTCCTGCGCTAATTCTAGCTGCTTGGAACCCCTGGTGGAAGTCGTGGGTTTAGAAGGTGGCGTCGGTCGAGCCGGCTCCTTTGCCGGTGTTCCCGAGGCCACGGCATTCTCCACCTGGCGGCTCTGTTCCTCAAGGAACTTTAAGAGGTCACTGAACGGGGGTATATAGTTAGCCCCGTCCCCGCCGTACCTCTCTTCAAATCGGATCCGCAGATCGAGAGGCAGGCGGGACAGAACCAGGTGAAGAAGCCAGAAGGACCACTGATCCACCGGTAAGTCAAGTTGTCGAAGGGCGTTGCAAGCAACCACGACTGGGTCAATGATCACCTCCCGGAGACGTGCTAGGTCTTTCAAAACCGGGAGGGATATTAACTCCATCATGTGCGCGTCAGCAAGGCGGCGCACATTGGCGTAGCGCCTCTCGAGGAGTTCTCTGGCCGTGGAGTAGCTGGCGTCAGACAACTTCAAATGGCAGACTACCCCCAGTGCCTCCCCTTGAAGGGAGGTCCGCAAATAGGCCATTTTTTGGCCTGGGGATAGGTCGCGGCGGGTATGGACTAGACTGTCGAAGATGGAGATGAACCCCATCCAGTCTTGAAGCCGCCCACCAAAGTGTGGAAGGTCCAAAGTAGGCAGCCGACCCAATAGGGCGGGCTGCTGCTGCGGGCGAGGCGACTCGCACAGAATGCTCTTTCGAGCCTCACGATTCATTTTGGCCCCAGCCTCGAGCACATCGTCTGTGAACTCGAAGAACTGTTCGTAGTCCTTCTGGGCCGATTCTCGCGCCTCGTCGTCCTCCACTGTAGCAAGGAATTCCGAATAGGCCTCTTCAAAATGGGCTCGTCTGGCTGGGAGCTGCTCAAGGCGGTGGAGCAAGCTAGCCGTCCTGTCTGGACGAGTAATAAGCGCATGCGCGCTAGCTGCCCACCGCAGCTCATCCTGCATACGGCGCACCGGAGGCTTATGCGAAGGCATGGCGAGACTGCGCGAGAATAATTACAAGGAAGCACGAAACCAAAAAATAAAACAACAAGGAAGTAGAACAAGCACAGATGCAAACACCAACACGTGCAGAACGCTAATCAAGGTCGCGGTTAACAAACGCGCGGCACGCGGTAAATAAACGCGGCGTTGCTACAAAAACGCGTGGTGTAGCGGTACAATAATCTGTGGCCGTTAACGCGGCGTATCGGTCCGACACGTGGCGTACCGCGCCTACAAACGTGTGACCGACAGAGATACGCGACGAATTAAATACGCGCAACAAATATCGATATCGACGCGCCGAACGTGTAAAAGCCGCTTAACCAAAAGGCGCGAAACCACGCTCTGCTACCACGTGTTACGGCCCCTTGCCTGTCCAGACGAGAGCTCAGTTCCCGGGCCCATAGAGGAACGAGCCCGGACAGGTCGAGGGGGGACCGACTAGTGAGACTACACGGGATCACTAGTGTACGATCAGTCTCGGGTCGGATGACGGCATCCAATCCGAGTCGGATAGTAATCGAGTCTCACTAGTCGATCAGTGGAAATAGTAATCAGCGACTTTTACTAGACTACTACGGCAATCGTCAACTCGGGCAGCGACAGCCTTCGACAATAGAATCACATAGACAAGAAAAATAGAAGGCCACTAACCTGGTTGATGCATGCGACGATACTCGATGCGACGCCCCCTGTAGTGGATGTGGGACAGTATGTGGCGTGAAAGTGTAAATGTGTGTGTAGGTGTGTGTGTGGGGCTTGCAACCGTAGGGCCTCTGCACCAATCAGCTCCCAGACACGTCAAACACGAACACAGCTCCAATCGTTCGTTCCCCTCCTATGAGTGGAGTGCTCAATGCAGCAGCACAGTGGATCACAACACGCAACAATGAACGCGACGGTCAAGATATGTCAAGCGTTCAGGCTGGCTTCAAACTCCAACAAACACTCAAGCGAATAAATAAAGTACGTGATTCACGACACAACACAAGGTCAACGGTTAATATCAGCGCGGTCCACAATTATTTAACTACCGCGAACTTTCTCGCCGCTCAGAAAGTATTTCAATAATTCGCAACAATGCACTATCTGAGCCTCGCGGCTGGACACGCGTGTTACTAGGTGGCTCCGGCGAGCGTAGCGAACTCCCAAAAAAGGCCGGGACAACCACTACTCAATGTCACAAACACGCGTGCAATGTCCAAAAAACCCAGCGATATCACAGCGCAAGTCGAGGCGGTCCCCAAACAATCAGGTCCGGGGAAAACAAACCGCGGCACGAAAACGACTCAGGCGCCTCAAAAACGGGCGTCCCGTTGCGCAGTTATTCGATAACTAAACACCCGCGCAAATATAAACGTGGCTACTCAAACGTAGTAATTTACGTCTCGCGACTACGCGTTTCAAAGACGACAAGTGATCAAATTACTTCAGCCACGCGCGGGGGACCGTTAAGTTTGTCGGTCGACAGCAGACTCGCTCCACAAGATGAGTTCACGAATACGCACAAAAGGTCGCGCCCCCACATAAAACTGTCTACAAGAATTGACGCGGTCCAAGAAGTACGTTTCTTGGGGTACAAACCGCCGGGGCAAAAGGGGCGCCGCAAAAAACCCAGCCGCACGCAAGGCTGTTGCTAGCTGACTCGTATCGTGCTTAATACTGGAGCGCACCGAAGTCGCCGCGTCATTGCAGTCATAAAAAATCTCGGCGACCGATGCGCGAGCGGGATAGGAAGATTGGCGTTTCCGCGAGTTGGAGCGGGAGCGCACGATTCGATACAAAAAACTCGCCGTAACCAAAGCGTGAGCGAGACGCGCGGATGAGGGCTTCCGCGGGTTAGAGAGAGAGAACACGATTCAATACAACACAATAGGCTCGACGCTCGCGCCAGCTACTCTCGCGTAAACAAGGTTGATATACCTATATTAATTCAAAGTAAAAGTTTTTTATCAGCTTTTTTTGTTCCTAAATTAACATGATATGCAAGTACCGGCATGGCAAGGATTTCAAGTTTTTACCAACAAGCATTCAATTGCATTCAATTGCACGTATGTCTATGATAACACGTTTGGATGTACTGCATAGCTAAAAACTTGAAATCCCTTGCCATGCCGTGACCAGTATGTGGTAGCCATAAGAATATTTTTGGGCTGACTGCATTACAATCGGTAAAATTAAAATTTTTAATTTTATTTTTCCCTATATGTATTTCTCACGCTTTAATGAAAACTCAAAGTCAGAGTTATATTGAGAAACCAAACACTTCGAAAAGAGAGCAATACACTCGGTTTGTCCACTTTGAAAATTGTCAAGTTTTGAGAAGACAGAAGACAGGCACAAGTCAATTTTAGCCAAATCTATTCAATCTAATAAACTTAATATTCATGTAGAAAGGTGATAAATATGTAAATCTTTGTAAACACGGAATTTTAAAAAAAATCAGAGCAAAATTAAAATAGAATGGACGTTAAAATCATTTAGATTTTGGACAAACAAATATGACGTCGATTAAAGTCCGACACAGGATATTAGGCAACGGACGTACGCTGGCGTTGAAAAGTAATTGATTAATTAATTACTTATTGACGTGACTACGTCGTAAAACGAGTCGTACGGAAAAAGAGCATATTTATAAACAGAAATATTAGCATTGATTGTAATATCTAAAAAGTGCCCTAACCTAAGTTTTATGTCACGTGACAAAGATTAACTAAAAATAACTTTCGAATAAGCTACCCAATATTAACAGGCGGTGAAACAGACTCTAAAAGTGATTAAAGTCAGCTAAAATACGTTTTGGCTTGCATAATCCAGAATAAACCAATATGTTAGCGTAACTTTTCAAAGATTTACTTACATTAGAAGGTGGGGGTGGTTGCGGTCGCATCTGCTCCAGAAGTGGCAGAAGTCCTAGTGGTGGTGCAGGGTATAAGGAGTGCCCGCGCCTCACCATCTCCTGTCTTCTAAGATGCTCCTGCTGGAGTCTCTGAAGCTCCAACTCTGCTGATACTGAGCCGATGTTCTGTGGAAGAAAAGATTAACTGTAAGAAATCGTCCTTTGTGTGAACAAGATACCTAGTAGTAATAAGTATACCTACCCATCCCAATATCTAGAGTCCATAAAAAACTATTAAAGAGAGGTACAAAGTAATGCGTAAAACTTACTTCAAGACAAAGCAATTTTAATGGGCAAACTTAGCGTAAAAGGCAGGTCAATTAAAAGGATTCTAGACATTGCTGGGGTTTAAATAATCTTACGGCCTTTAAACTCCTCAATTAAAGACATTGTTGACTTCGTATATAAACCTTTTCCTCAAGTCACAATGCAAGCTTAAATGCTACTCCCTTCTTCGAATCGCAACAATTTATCACAGCACAAAAGAAACATTCGAATAGGAACAATCATTCAACAGAACGAGGTACATTTGTAAATCGCTAAATGAGAAATCTTTCCTCGAGAAATTTGTTCTTGACGATATATTGCACACTTAAACTCCAGCGTGACAAAGAGTACTAAGTTGTGTGCACAAATCAAGCAAGGGGGACGATGCACTAAATCTCTGCACCCATACACTTGCGCCGAAAAAAGAAAACCTGGATTAATTGCTCGGGAGCTGTGATGAATATCACAATATACATTTTATCGGCTCTTCATTAAGACGGTATTGAATTGTTAATGGTTGTAAACCGCACGATGTTATAGGGCGATGAAAACCGAATACCTCGATGAGTGTACGTCCGGACATCCAAGTAATCACTCCTCAGCGCAAATTATGAAAAGAGATCGGACACTACAAAAGGTTTTTAGCGATTCGCTTGAAAGTGTCTCCGGCGTTCAAGTGAAATATAGCCGAGAAGATAAAAAGGAAGATCGCTAATGGAAGACAGAAGCGAATACATAAATAAGGATGACATAATCGCAGGAATAAAAAGCGTGGTGCGGCCGTAATAGGTGCCCGCAGCCGATATCGGTCGCCCGACTCCCGAACGCCACTGGTAATCGACCAAGTTTTTCCATTCGGCAGACAAATTGCCGTCATAACCGAACGGATTAAACTTTTTATTAAAAACAACAAACCGGGCATAATGTATGGCTGTAATCGTCAAGGGACAGATGTTCCCGAATAACGCGCGCGATTTATCTAATGTAAAAAGACTTTTATTTAATAGCCTCGCGGAGATGTCCTATCAATAGACGCTTATGTTTTACAGCGTATCGCGTTTTCGAGGTTCCCTTCACGTTTTTACGCTGATATAAAAGTTCGATTTTGATGGAGATGTCCAGCTGCTATGAAACAATTTATTGTTTACCACGCAGGTGAGGCGGGCCTCCTTAATGACACATGAAAATATGTATTACGTGATACGGCCGGGAAAGATCGAGTGATAGCGTATTAAAGTGGTTATGTCATTATGTCAATGGTTGTCTTGCCAATAGAAACTGCTGGGCGTGATCTGGTGTTGCCGGTCGCACACGCCGATGTCCGATCAATAAAGATGGCCGGAGCTATAATTAACCTGGGTAAACACACACCATCTGTCACTGAGTCCTTGGCACTCTTAACGGTGCACATACTAATGTTATTAATGCTGAAGTGTGTACGTTTGTGGTTCTTTTAAATATCGCAGCAAAAGAACTAGCATTCAACGTGATTAACAATATTGTTAAAGTCAATGAGAGTGATAAAGGCTAGTTTTTAATACCAGGAAAATGCAAGTTTCTTACAGGATTAAAATCAATATTCACGTGAGCGTCGTCAAGGGCATCAGTTAGTCTCATATGATAATGACAGACGCTTATGAGATTACGCGTCGCTCAACATCTCGAAATCGTACATTAATACTTTGAGCTACCGATAAATCGTCATTAAGCTATTGTCAAGGCATTAATGCCACATCCTAATGACCCAGATGAAAGAGAAGATTAGGTTTAAGCGTAGATCAAAAACGTTTAACTCGAAGTGTACGAAATCGTAGTAGGGCCTGACAAAGAGATCAGAGATGACGACCGGACATGCCGTGACATAATTTATAAAGTCGGCGCCCATATCAAAATAGTGCGTTCCTAATTTTTGACGCAGCGGAACACGATTTTAATCCTAACCGCTATAACATTTAGGTCGAGCGAATTGTCGAGGGCAGGGATTCGGTGAAAACACGTCGAAAGCTGTATAATGAAACGGACGTCACATTGACGCAGGAGATGCAAGATCTTGGGTGAAATCACAATATTTACCGTCACCGGCTGACATGTCCTCATTCCTAGATATATTATTCTAGGGTTCCATTTAGATTTTGTGTATTTGTGAGCGGACGATCGGCGTAGCATAAATTAATTCTACGACTTGAAAATAATGATAATGTCACGCGAAATAGACCAGATTCCAGCCGCGATGGCCAATCTTATCATACCAGCCAAGTATTCCTTCACCTCCATAGTCTCAAAAAGACGTCATCTGACATGCTTGAAAAGAACTATAGAGTTAAGCTTTTGTAACTCGAAAGCGTCAGTTTAGCATTTCTCACTTTGCTCTCCTTAGTCACGGAATACAATGTCTGAAGATTCAATATTGAGATGGTAGTTCACTAAATGTGCTGATTAATGCGGTACAACTGATATAAGTGATTCTCGACAGAAAAATTGCTTGTTTTACATATTTGACGTGACAATGTCTTATAATTCGATAGAGCCGGTTGCACGCACGAAAAATGAAAAACATCACTCATCCGGCGTTACCGGCGTTATCTCGCTCATGCGGCGTTACCGGCGTTACCTCGCGAGCGCGGAACGAGCGACAAAGAAGACGTTGTCACGTTCAACTATCGTCAGTAAACTGACTTTACAGACAACCAATTTTTTTGGACCAAACTACGATTTGAAATCGGGTCTCCATCTTATCCCCTATATCATAAGAGTAATGAATGATTAATAAATTCCAATAATGAAATCTAATCGAGCGCCAAAACATTGCATTTATTGCATTTATTACAAAACATTGCATTGCATTATTTTTTGCATTGGATACTTATCTTACACATAATATTCCTAATGACCAACATTATTCTGTAATATGGACAATGGACCTTTGAATAAAGCCAAATCTGGTAATTTAAAAAAAATTAATATCCTCGTAAACTACGACCAATCTAGACCAGCTTATCAGCTTTCCGTTCGTTCGCTCGTTTCAGCTGATAGACGTCCACTGCTGGACAAAAACCTCATGCGATTATTTCCAGCTCACGGACTCCCCGCGATCAGTCCCTCTGGTCGGCGGTCGGTCGGGCCCCCAACGTCCGTCGGCTCTACATTGCCATTTCATTAATTCTGATTTGATCACGTAGTGATACTCTGAGCATAGCTCTCTGCATCCCCCGCTGAGTGACTCTGAGCCTTCTTATGAGGCCCATAATCAATGACCAAGTCTCGGTCGGCTTTCCATCGGGCAATATTGTACTCATCAAACATAAGCCTAAAATAGATTAGATTTCACATAGCCTAAATTAGCTGCTAGACGTACGAGGCAGTGTATGAAATAATGACAGTGATAAATGTTTTCTTAAAGAGCCTATTGCGGTTTGTTTGCGGGCGGCTGACAATACCCTCCTACTTGTTACAAAATGCGTTGATGTGTTGATAATTTAAACGTAGGATTATAAAAGGGACAACAATAGGCGTCGAGCGGCGCGCAGGGCTGCACAAAGCGCAGCGCAGGCGGTGCATTCTGTGCGATGACATATCAAAATGAATCGCTAATGCATAATCCTGCTATGGCTATGGTTCCGGTAGAGCTACCTTCAACGTAAAACTTTTTATATCCCCCAGTATACTTACAGGTGCCGGCAAACTTAAAAGCATGAAGTGACGTAGGGGCAAGTTCCACTTGCCACACACTCTCCACCAACGCGCCCCGGACTTACCACCGAAAGGATCTAAAATTCGCTTGTGCGCAATCAAGGACATATTATATCCAAGAATGTTTGCCGTGTACTGTACATGAATTTGTGGGTAATTGTCATCCTATTTTTGACTCTGCTTAGGGCATAAATTTTATGAAATACTTTTCTCTTAGGGCCGATTTTTCAATCGCCAGATAAGTAATTAACACCAACGAATGGATATGACGTTTTGACAGTTTTTGGCATATGCTTCAAATTTATTCCTCAGATAGTTTATCTGGCGATTGGAAATCAGACCTTAGGTATGTAAGCAACTTGTTAGTTTGTTACTAATTTTATACATTTTGTGTGTGTATATTTATTGTAGAATTATTATAATAGAATGCATTAAAGGTTTCCTCAATTGTGTAGCTTCCTGCTGTCAGGTTTTTTAGCGTTGCGCGTTGCAAAACAATTTTTTTGTTAAATGTAAATTTTATGACAGATTTGTTTGTTTGAGACCGTCGTTTTAGTGAAAGGTAGCGATGGCAACACTGCACTACGCTTTTGATGAGACTATTTTGCATCGATACTTTGTGTGATCGTATTTGTAGTTTGTTCGTAAGATCTAGGTCGGTAATTAAAGGTTTACGCAAAGGTCTTTTGGTGAAGAATGAAAACGTTCCAAATACTTATTTGATTTTAGAAAAATTTAACGTAATAGGTGTCAATGCGTAATAGATAGGTAGACTTTGTCTAATTTAAAAACGAACGCCCCTCCACTACATTATTCTTTCAATGTGTAAGCGTAAATACGTGGAGGCGCGTTCACTTCATTATGACGAAATATACCCAATAATATTTCGTTATTGAATATAATAATATTTCCATTCATTTGAAGTTAAAAGTAAACGAATGTCACAAAGTACGGCGATGGGATTTTAGACGATTAGATGAATTGTCATGGAAAAAAAAATAAGCGTGATTAGCGACTCCACTCATTTCGGTTAGGGATACTAAAATGCGTTTTAATATCGAGACCAGATTGCACAATAATGCCTTGAATTAATTATTACATTGCAATACCATGACTTGTTTTTATCTGAGGTCCGATGGGGCCTCAGATTAGTTGTAACATAAAGTAGGTATAGTTAAAAGGGTTGGGGCATATGCAATTACCGACTGCGATAAAGGTGATTTGGCATAAATGTAACGAGCATTTTATGCGGTACTTATATTGTTTTGACCACTGCGTTATAGCTATGTGTTTTACTACCTTATTTCATTTTAGTACATACGATATTTTGCGAATCAGTAAATTCGCAAAGTATGAATATGTTATTATCTATGGACACCTCATGCTTAGCCAAAAATAAATACTTAAGTATGCGAAAATTGTTTCCACAAAAAAAGGGTTTCGTAGTTCCTGACGGAATTTCCCTGTATTTCCCATACTTTGGGTATTTACATTTTGTAACAGTAACAAAAAACCGGACAAGTTCTAGGTAACGGAAAGTACCCTATAGGTTTTTAATCTTTATTTAATCGCTCCCTATGTATATCGATTCCCTTAAGAGTGTCAAAATATAAGTTTACCCTATAGGTTTTTAATCTTTATTTAATCGCTCCCTATGTATTCGATTCCCTTAAGAGTGTCAAAATATACGTTTATCTACGCTCATTGCTTAACGTTCGAATTATAAAATCGAAATGTGTCAAATAATTACCTACTTTATTCACAGACTTCTATAATTATTAAAAAGTTATTCATAATAACATCGCTCTACTATGGAAATATTTAAAGAAAGTTGTATAATATCCATAACGATACACGGCTCTGGACTCCTGTATTTGTATCTGGGGTTTTGAAGGAATTGATTACATTACCGCTATCGGCAATACAACGGTTAACGGTTACAATTATTATCTGGGGTAGGTAATATTTTTTATGTAATATTTTTTTAAGTGAATCCACAGACAACATATAGTTGGTAGTCATTGCCGAGAGTATAGATGGGCCATGATTGACCATAGACAACAACACAATGTCTAACGTTCCGCGTAACGTTCCACCTGGGCCTGTGATTATGATTATGATTACGATTACGACTACGATTACGATTACGATAACGATTACGATAACGATTACGATTATGACGTTATCTCGTAAATCTATCGTCCGTAAACCGACTTTACAGACAACTAATTTTTTTTGTTACTTAGTCAAAACTTTGCGCTGAAAAATGTCTAGTAGTGAAACCTACTAAAGAAAATTTCACTCCACCTGACATCTTAGTAGTTGCAATGATTTACGACAAAAGTTAGCAAGATTTTATGATTTGGATTTATGATAATAATATGAGCGTAGATAAAGTAGTGTATGAAACTCTACATAATTAGGTATTAAAACACTCGTGTGATACTATTAAAAAACTCGCCTGCGGCTCGTTTTTTAAACTCACACTCGTATTTTAATACCCCCCATTATGTAACCGTTACATAAACTACTATTATTGCGCCATAAATAGCCAAAATAAATACAACGCGAGATAAATGGGTTCCTTACAGAATGACACACAGTTGGATAGCGAATTGATCCTTAAAAGACTTCCGTTTTTCCTTTTCAGGTAGGGAATCCTAAAACTTGCATAAATTGTCACTTTGAGGTTACCTACATCTCCTATACATAAACTCTATTCTAAGCTTTACAAACTCCTGACAAAACATTATAAAGTCGATGTAACATGGGGAGTCTTTGTACCAGGAACGCATAATCACGGACCGATGTGAGATTGGCATCGGTTCAGAATCGCGACTCACCCATCAGAGGAAGGGTCTCCCGCGGCGACGCGCGGACAAGTGGCTCGACCGATCTGACAGTTTAATTGGTGGATGTCAAAATGTTTGATGAACCGCTTTTGATGAGATTGAGGCGATTTTTCGGAAGCTTTCTTTTTAGATGGTCAAAATGTCATGGGTCACATCGGAAAAGTGGCTGGCATTCCAAAAGCCGTTTGTGAAAATGTATTTTTCTTTCAGCAATCTTATAAATTGGTGCAATTATACATTTAGTGGAGCCTCAGAAAAATTATGGTAAGTAAGTCATGATGCTCCGGGTTGATATACAGCATTGCACCGGAACGCTCAATCGCTCGGTGGTGTGTTTTAGCCGGTATTGTGGTAGCTAGCACCGACTGAATCTTCCCACCAAGCTAGAACTGAGCTAAAATTATAAAATTTCAAAGTGTCCTGTGGCGAGAATCGAACCCGCAACCTCTCACTCTAAATAAGCTCATGCCAACTGCGTTAAAAAAATCGTTAAAATGTCAATTAGAGCATACGTCGAGTTTGTTTTACTGTCACAATCATCTAACTACCAAAACACAATCGATTCGAAAAGAAGTCGATTTCCAATGAATACGATTATTGAAGCTTGAAGTATGTAGGCTATAATAAAGTCAGCACGTGGCAGGGCGTGTGGCTGAACCAACGCGCTAATTTGAAGAAACCGCAGCACGCTAGGGTTGGTAACTCATCCATTTATTCTAAAAACGTGAAAGACTTAGCCAACATTTGGCCAGTGTACTGAGCTATGATCAATCCACTTTTTGAAAAGAGTGCTGGGTAGACCTTGAGAGTGCTGCGTAGACCTTGAAAAGTGCTGATTACGTAATTATAAGGTTGGTATAGGTCGCACAGCGAGAGTTGAGGCGAACAACACATGCAAAGTTTATGTATCTGTACACGCTCGATGCGCTCGCGCTGACGTCTTGCAGTGGTCCCGCTTGCACAAATGAGTAATAATTAGCAAGAGCGAGATAGCTAGTATTTTTGACACTTGAATGAGAATGATACAGTGTTGTATGAAAACTAAGCATATTATTAGAAAATTATTTTGCGCTTTAAGTATTATTGGAATTTTTTTAGGGTATGTTTGCAACCTATTTATAACAGTTTGGTATACCTACTCCTTTCGAACGTCATGCAATTTGCATAGTACGAGTAGATACAGTCTCAGTATGTTTATGTACATGTATGTTTATGTATAGGTATGCCAAAAGGTACATCTTACCTTGATATATCTTGCGATATAGCTTATTGTGCTGTTATGTCTTTATTGTGCGCTTGAAATAAAGCTTCGTTAATTTCTGACCACAGCAATTCCTAACTTTTTTTCAGTAAAAAAAATACTGAAATAGTTGCGATTCTATTTACGAAGCGCATTTGCAGTAAAGTTAAGTACCTATGTCTAAAATAAAAAAATAAAAAAACTCTACGACTTAAGCGCCATAAGATTGTTTTTTTTCAGAGTCAACAACCCTATTAGATGGCCACTGAGTTTTGAATAGCAATAGCCGCCCCTTCGAATTCTTGTCTTTTTGAGTGTTCAAACTTGATTGTTTGCACTTTTGAATTAACGAGGGTGGTCGTAATAGGAGTCTATTTAGATCGTCAAAAATAAATAATAGTTAATTATTTTTTGTTAGTGCTTTTTATGTTTTTGAACGTAGACCTTAGAATAATTAGGCATATTATTTTGCATATTAAAGGAGTTTTAATGCTCAGATCTTTTGACTGAGATTTTTACCCTTCTCCTGCTACTACAGGGGTTTAAATATTAAGACGGGGCAAATCCATTATAGAGTATCTGTATCTGATTATATTGTACCTGTACTGTAAAATACTAATTTATATATTTGTTATAGTGTCTCATACACTAAAAATAAATAAATACTTACGATCACACCATTAACACACAATTAACTCTATCGTTTATTTTATTATTATCCATGGCTTAAAATAAGTAATGAAAACAATCAGGAAAGCGTCTATTAACTCGATAGTTAGCTCATAATTATTTTCCTTTGTTTCGAATATAAAATTTATAAAACGTGTTTCTATGTAAGTAAAATCCCGCCAAAGACCGGATGTCTTGTCGCTTGGTTAAACGCTGATTATGATAGAGACATCCTGAAAAGCATGTGATGTAGCCCGGGCCTAATTGCTGAGTTTCAACGCTAAAATAAGTCAATAAGAATAGTTTTTTTTAAAACATTGAGAATATTTGAAAAGCCAACTCCAGAGAGAGAAGTATTTCGCCGACATATTATAAAACCCTATTAATATAATAAATGTGAAAGTTCGTAACTTTGGATGATTGACACCCTTTCACGAGTCAACAACTGAACCGATTTTACTGAAAGTTGAATATAGTTAGATAAACTGGATTAACACATAAGCAGGCCACATTTTGTTTACCGCAAAAACATCCATGGTTACCACGACATTCACGCGAATGGGTCTACACTACAGGCACTATAACTAGTATGTAATAATTATGAAACAAGTAGAAAATAAAAAAATTTAAAACACCCACGACTTTTGCAGACTTGTAATTGAAAAAGAATTAAATAATTTTTTGAAACTCCCCGACTAAAGGAAAGTAAGAACTAAGAACAGTAAGTAAGAAGTAAGAACTAAGAACTAAGTTTTGTCATAGGCAAAACACAGCAGCCGGAGCTGCTGTGTTTTGCCTATGACGGTGTTGATGGTCCTGTTTACTAGTTGATGACTAATTCAATTTCTTGATACTTCTCAAATACCGGCAGTTTATCAATACTTACTAATTACATTAATTGATATTGGGAACGAAAATATCAATGGCAGCTCCGACGGATTTTCTTGGATTTGTAATTATACTGATAGGTTCTTAGTTCGTAGTTCACTAATATTTTATACACCAATGACTCACTAATATTTTATACAAAACTGTATCCAAATCGGTTCAGTCGTTTTTGTAATAATTGAGAACATTCGTTTGCACTGTAAATGTTTTTTATGGCGCCCCCTGGTGATCGATGTTTGTAACAACTATCTAAGAACCATTGCCGCTGAACACCAAACATTATACAGGAAACCGCATCTAAATCGGTCAAGCCGTTTTTGAAATAAATGGGAACATTGATGTGCACACACAAACAAACAAACACACAAACAAACAAACAAAAATATATTTGCATTATTGGTTTTTGTGAACAATTTAACATATAAACAAACATATAATCTTTTTAACACAGTTATGTACAAACGGTCTCTGACCCTAAACGCATATACCCGTACTCCGTTCCGTCGTAGGTAAAAAACATAAAGACAGACAAGGTATAGACAGTAGAAGAACCCGAAATTCACGCGAATGGATCTTCGGGCACTGTAGGTAACTAATATTTATTAATTATGAAAAAACATAAAGACAGACAAGGTATAGACAATACAAAAAATAAAAAAACACAAGTGTCTATTCTTGATTCGCGATTCAATTAAACCAAGAGTACGAGGTTTGTTTAAAAACGATGTAAATTATAAGATTGAATGCAGAGCCGCATAACGACTCTCCAACAGACTATCGCCCACAAATCTTGACGCGAGAAAGAATATCGGGGATAAGGGGATTACGGTTTTTACGACTACCGTCATTCACATAACTTTTACCAGTAGCTACATGATATTAACAGCAAACTTTTATTTCCTTGAGACAGCACAATTTACGACAGCATAGCTATTTTTAATTAAAAAGAATACAAATAGGTATTACACTGTGCATACAACATACCTAAGTGACAGCTTCTAAAGAATAAACACACTAATATAAGAACGTCTTTCGAGATAATTACTTTGGATAACTAAAATGCCAAATACCTACTTACTTCGTAAATACGATAAATAGCCAACTTCAAGGCCCGGTTACTTGAATTAACTATAACGTGTCTGTTAAAGTTACTTTTAAGCCTAAGTTAAACGAGATAACGCAAGTTAAACATCAATTTATCACAAAACTTAATCTATTGCAGAGTACAAAGTTGAAAAAATGTCATATTAAACTAATTTTGCCAATCACTTTGAAAAAGATGTAAAGTTAAAACTTTGCTATTAGGAAAACTCAAAGCATTACAAGATTCCAATCCGAAAAAGCCCTGTAAGATATAGTTTTCAATGACTCAAAGAATCATCTGTGAAAAGTGCCTGTTCAACAATTTCATAGAATAGGTAGATAAAAATATGTCCATAAAAGCTAGCGCCATTATTTCCGCTGTCTAACGGAAAACAAAAATAAACAGAAGAGTACGCGAGGAATAAAAGAAACGCTGAAGTGGGACGAGCATCCGGGTAGGTAAGAACCAAAGAGGCAAGACAGGAGGGGGTGCGAGAGGCAAGCGGATGGGCTAGGGGGGATGGTTCTCGCGGGAGATGGTCTGTAAGCGTCCCTACGGCTTTGGGGTCGCCTTTGTTTATCGTCTCTTTATTTATTCAACCTGATACGCTCTGCTACGTTGTTTTTACAAGTAATAGGCTTATTTGTGGAGTTTCGATATACTCAGGTACTTAGGTAAAAATAATGTATTTCAAACAAAATAATTTCTTATAACAAAGGGTTCCTTATGTATTAGAAAAAATCAATCATTGCGGCTAGAGAAGTTTTTAGTCCTTAGGTACTCCAAAACATTGTGGTTTCTAATTGGTAAAAGGCCGCCTTGCATCAATTTGGGTTAGCGTGATTAACTCCAACGTAGGTACTTAGTAAATCTGAAATAAATTTTTAAAATGCCTAATGATAGATAAACGTTAACTCTGGTTTAGAAATGTAAATATTTTGTGTTGTGAAAAAAAACAATTTGAAACCTTTATCTTTAACTATAGAATACTCATATTTTTATGAGGGGTGTATACGTACATTAGTATTATTATTGTTAGGTTCCTAACCTACTTAGTAAACGTTAGTACAATTTAGCGAGAAACTTCGTGGAACAAAACGCGCACACAATAAATTCATATCTTGAATGCGGAATAGACACCTTGTGTTTTTAATTATAAACAGCGGTGTAATAATAAACAAAGTTATTCGCAACTGAAATTATATTTAGTTAAGGACGGGAGCAAATATTTTGACGCTATTTTGACGCAATTTGAAGTGTTTGTTACGACTTTTTAAAAATAGAATGTATCTCATGCATTTTAATTGTGTGTTGTGTATGTGGGTTTGTGAGGTAATTCATTAGTTGACGGTAAAGTAAGCGATTGAGTAGATGGATGTGCTATAATTCTGTTCTGCATCATCTAAAACTAAACTAATTTAACGTTACGTTTTAAAATAATCCATGGGTAGCATTTTGAAAAGGATATTTTGAGACGCGTAAATTTTGTTTAGTTCAGAGATTTTGCGAAACGGAATTGGAACCAATAAATTGTTTGCATAAAATTTAAATTAAAGAAGAATGCATCTCGCGATTTCGTATACTACCGTGTATAAGGTTGATATTACGTGTAAAATTTCTTTCATAAAAACCCTAAACACCGTCGAAAGTTAAAGTTCCGTATGTGAAAATGTGGCATTCCGCATGAGCTACTGTTTTGTGAGCATAAGTACTAAGACTAAAATATTAGACCTCTTGTCAAAGTGGCGCCAACTGGTGATCGTAAACGTCAAGTACTATGCACTTACGACGACCGAACACGATCAAGCAAAAATAAATCTGACATCTGACACAAACAAAGGAAGGGAAAAATCCCTATTATATTTTCCACACATTACTTTTAGTTATTATTACCCCGACGCATAAAGATTTACAGTTCTTACCACATCAATGGATGACACAAAAGTGCGAAACCTCTGAGAGAAAAGATTAATAAAGCTTAGCACACATTGACAGAACACCTGTCCTTTGTCGCTAATGGACGCCCGCCTTAATCTCTCGGGAAAAAGACGCGACAAGGGAGAAATAGTTTGAGATAAAAGATTTTTATTATGACTTCGGCAATCATAGTTAACACAATATATAAAAATATACCTATTGTGGTTAATATGGATTCTCCTTTTTAGGGTTCCGTAGCCAAATGGCAAAAAATTTAATCCTTATAGATTCGTCATGTCTGTCTGTCTCTCTGTCTGTCCGTCCATACGTCACAGCCACTTTTTTCAGTTTGATTTAATCAGCCCAGTCATATTATGTACAACCTATGTTACAGAATTACATGTACTGTTATGTACATACCTATGTACATAACAGTTACATATTATGTTGTTACATGTATTGTTCTGTACATACCTATGTTACAGAATGCAACCTGAACGAATGAATGAAGCTGACCCGGCAAACATTGTTTTGCCATTAGGGATATAAAAAATAGCTGACGACTTACTCCGAGACCTATCGAACATAGACAGAGAATTTCTTGACAATCAGTCAAGTCGTTCCGGAGGAGTTTTGTAACAAAAATTGGCACGAGAATTTTATATATTAGAGACATCGTATTTTTTTTATTAATCGTAAGAAGTATGTATATTATGCAGAGAATACGAAGTAGAAATTGGTATAGGATAAGTATCATAGAGGAATATAAATACATTCGAATACGGAGATAGGAAGCTAAAAATTAAAAGTTGCCTTCCAGACAGTTTGAGCTGGTGTAATTGAAGGAGACTCGAGCTAACCGGCCGGATGGGGGTAACAGGCGAGTTATCCGGGTAACAAGTATCCGGGTAACAAGCGAGCTTTACCCGGCTGCGAGCTGCCCGGGTAACGAGCCTAAGACGTAACGATGTGCATCCGAGCAAGAGATGAGCTTTTGTGATTTTTGTATTTCTGCTTTCCGCGTTTTCGTTTCTCGCGAAATGGGGATGAAATCTGGGATTTTTGGAAAAAGCGGACCAATCTAACTAACCTCTAGATTCCATATACAAAATTGCGAATCCTCCTTGACTTTTGTAGCATATGAAGTCATATTTTACATGCCGTGCGATATGATATTGAAACACAAAGACGCGAGATGCTCTGCTTCTGACATAGGTAGGCGTATCAATTTAATACAAAATGTACTTACTTGATTTAACTTTACTATATTTATTTTATCTAAATATAGGCTTAGATAAAGAGCTTCTAGCAAATTATTACACGTATTTAACAGCTTCAAAAAAACGTTATAATGGATCAAAAGTGAAATCGATTTACTGCAAGCTCTCTGCAGCCGCCGACAGACGTTGTTCCATCAAAATCATAATATTACCGATATGCGCATATATATCAGAAGACTTACATACAATTTATTAAATTATAGCTGGTACCTACTTAATTAAAAATTTGTATTCAGCTCCTATAACAATACAATATTGTAACTGCGTTGAGCGACGTTGATAGAACGTAAAGTAGGTATTTCTACTACTTTCTACTACTAAGGTAAGGTACTATATATTACTAAGGTACACAACGCTTTCATACAGTAAGCAGGTATAGTTGATATTTTGTTAATGATGGGACATAAACATCATAGTTAGTTAAAATATAACTAATGCCGGTCCGCTGTCTCAGCCTGTTAAAAGTTTGGACTGAGTTAGTAGTATCAGTTTTCCTCATTTAAATTTTGAAAACTCGTAACAAAGAGTTTTTTTAAACAAAGTGTCTTTTGATTACTAATGTCCATACGCTTTCGCCGCATACATCACTGTATAGAAAAGACTGAAAGTCTGTTGAAATCATGAATGAGAAGAGTTTTTCAATTCAATGAAGGCTTCTGGTTTACGCTTGACCACGATCTCACTTGATGGAAAGTGACGATGTGGTCGAAGATGGATCGCGCTTACCTACAGAATGCCTATTAACTCTTTGTGTAACCAATATAATCTGTCCATTCGTATATTTTATTTTTGACACAGGAGACAGATATAGCAATAGCAAGAGACCAGAGAGAGACAAACGTAAAGTGGTCTCATGTCATAATGTCCAGGTTTCAGCTACGAGTAGATGTAAATAAAATTACGATATCGATGTAGTAACGAAAGTTTGTTAAAATCATAAATAGAAAGAGTTCCCAGTTAAAGGAAGCCGTATTTAAGCGATGTGGAATGAAGTTTTATTTAACAACCCTAAAGACAATTACTTTTAAATTTAAACGTCATGTATATTGGGTCTTTAATCTAAAATCGCTTAGAAACAGAAACACGATTGGATAAAATTTTCTAGATAGAAAGTTCTCCCAAAAGATGCTCCAAAATCTCAGTTTTTCTAATTTGTATCGTAAACTACAATGGATGTAATTGTAATTTTTATTTTAATGTGTCGGTAATAATAATAACGTAAAACGCTTACAAACAGATTTTTGATAACTGGCTTAGTTTTTGAGTATCTAATTAGGTAAAAGGTAGTTTTTTTTCTGTTATATTCTTCCGCGACGCTGCATGTCGCACCTACCAACGTATTTGTAACAGTGAGAAGACAAGAATAAGTTCAGCGAATCCTCTTAAAGTAGTAACGAAAGTATGTTGAAATCATGAATAGAAAGAGTTCGAAGTTAATCAACCGGAAGGTTTCTTAATTGTTCCGATTGTCTATATTATAGAGCCGCGGCCGCACTGGCGATCGGCGCGTGCGTCTATTTACAGAGATATTAACCTTTCGCTAACAATGTGCGGTCAAATGTAAATATTTACTCGAACTTCCACACAATCGCACCGCTGCCGATGTGCGCTGAACGGATTGACTCGAAGATTTCAATTAGATTAAGGGTGATTCACACGGCATTACAATTCCAAAAGCGTAATATTGTAATTGCATCTTTAAGTGCGACTACTGATCGGAAAGCAAGAAATACTTATTCAAGTCATTGAGTTAATAACGTAGTACTTATTGACTCAATGTTAAGTTTTTTATTTAGTCATAATTTGGTACACATCAGAATTCAGAAGTGGGATTATAATTTGTATTTATTGTTCAGATAAATTTTATCAAAACTTTTTGTAGATTAAAGCCTAAAGCAAATCGATTGTTTTCTTATTATATTATTGATAACCAGCCGTTGCTACAGTTACCTTTTATTGTGGTAGATTCTTTTTGTTATGCTAGATGGTAAGTGGTAGGTAACCATATAAAATAAATTGAAAAGCTACTACTCTACATTGCTAAGCTTAAGAGTGGAAGCACAATGCCCAAAATGCTGTGTAAGTTTTAGAGAAAGAGCATTTGCATTCTGCTATGAGATATCAATAGTTTGAGAAAAGTGATATTCATGGCCTTCGTATATAAAAAGAAAATTATAAAGATTTCAAAATCTATTTATAGCAATCGTACACAATATGCCTATACTTGTATGAAATGCATTAATATGCGAGAGCACTTACTTGTATAATATACCTTTACGTATTATCATGTGTAACTTCCCTAAACTTTCGTTTGAAAAACGCTTCGCCACTTGGATTTAAAATAAACACGCTTTGTAATGTACGCGCGGGGCATTACAATAAATGTGCGCGTATCTGAGCACTTGATAAAACAACAAACAGGGTGCTCTGTTCAGTGTTCAGATGGACAGGTCTAAATACTTTTCTATCTAAACACTGGCATTGTCTGTTTAACAGTCTTGTACGTAAGCGTCTTTATTAAGCTTTGTTATAAACACACTTCCAAAGTCAAACCAAATTATTTTGCTATTCTCATCAAAGTAAGAATTAAGCAGCGTCAATGATTTCCCTTGTGAAATCTCACGACTCATTAAGAGGTAATATAATCATCTTCACGAAATGACTTACTTATTGCGTAAGAAAAACGTATTTATTGTTGTCGTAATCGTTAGGAAATTATGTCCCTCGATTGGCTGACGTAAATCAGGGAACCAATCAGTGAGCAGAATTTGTAAACGATATTTGTTGCTATACGATTTTACGATAACGATGAATAAGTTGTTCTTACACACCCTAGGGGCAGAACCAATAGCCTTAGCCATATGAACTAGCTAGACGTACCATCGTCCTAGAAGCCTATTGAAGGCTCATTTCATAACTATATTCAAGAAATATATGAGAATGGCAATTTCCTAGATAAGTCATGTAAATATTTTGTCGATGGTAGGTATATGCCGATTCCCATACATTGTTTTTTTGTTACGTTACTTTAGATATAGAATGAACCATCTACAAATTCTGTAACGATAGTATATAAGTCCTTTACAGCTAATTGTGTAGGTAGATGATAAATCTTACCAACATAATGATGGATTGAAGATCGTCTAACTAAAAGAAACTAAACTATTAATTCTTTGAGTAATTAGAAGTGTTTGCTCTCTCGTGGATTTTGTCTTTCGAAAAATCGTCTAGATCTAGAATAACTAACTTTAAAATTACTGTGTCACCATTTGAATTGCGAAAATCCTAACCAGAACTGCCCCTGTAGAGCCGCAAGATTAATCCGCCATCTTTAAAAGAAGGTATTGGACGGGTGTCACTTTAAATATATTCCCCTTTTCTTCCGTCCGCACCAATTTTAATAACAACATCTTCGCTTTCTTTATAGGTACGCTCTTTTGAAATCTCTTTAAAGTTGAAGCAAGTTTATTACTAGTCAGATCAGGAATTCCAATCTCACATCCTGAGTCAGCCGTCTTTGATGTAACCGGTGTAAACTGGCTACGGTAATCTCGACTTTAGCGACGTTACTTAAGGATGATATTTCGTTAGTTTGTTTTTGACATAAGCTGCTTCAATTCGGTGCGCTTTGCGTAACTGAATTTGCACCGCAATGGCAGATCCATTGTGGATCATTAATACCGGATTCTATGGAACTCGATTGAAAAGTTACAATGTTATTTTCCAGATATGCGCTTTGAAGATTAAACTGTTAATTTCGGATTATACTAACCGAATATTGTGTGTCGGGCATTGCATTTGCATGAGCTCTGTTTTAATGAACTGTGTTTCCGCGTATTGAATTTTATCTATCTGGTATTAATTTTATTTTAATAAATAAGTTTTTGAGTCTTGTATTGATGCTGAGAAGCGAAGGATTTTAGGTTTGAATCCTGAGCGTAGCAATGCATTCAAACACACGAGATGCAGAAGATTTGCGACCGTGCGCAACCCAGATTTATTGGTTTATTTCTCTATGACTAAGAATCCTTTTATTTATTTATACCTATTCAAATGGTCTCATCTCTAATGATGAACACAAACACTACCCTATCAGCAATCACAATAGGTATTAAACATATTAACAGTGTGTGATTGTGCCACAGCCTATCTATTACCCTAATCGTTTCTGTAGCAGTAGGGATAATACCCGTGCCTATATAAAGGTACATGGTCTCACGGTCTGACAGATAAATACAAAATGCACAAAGCATTGCCTTTAACGATGAGGTGCTTTGGAGGTCCATTCCAATCACCATATTCAAAATACGCTGTCGAATTTTATAAGGTAGGTACCTAGTTGCGAATTTCTGTAGATATATTCAGTCTTTTGTTGCCTGTATTTTGCGTGACTGTAGATATTGATTCTACTTATTTTTATATCCCACAGTTGAGGACGAGTCTTCTATCATATTATAGTTATTTCAATGTGCTGGTTGATTGTCTTTTAGAGTTAACTTTCAATGGATAAAATTTTCGTATCACAGTGATTGTAACCAAAGTCCAAACTCCTCCAAAACGGCGTGACTGATTTTTATGATTTTTTTGTGTATATCTATCGATTTCTGATAAAAGGGTTTAAACTATTTTTCATACCCCAAAGAGAAAAGAAATAAATATATTACAGTACTTATATAGTAAAACAACGTTTGCTGGGTCAGATATTAATATAATATTATAAACGAGAGCATGCAGTGTTTTTCCTTTTTTTGATAGCTATGGTATTAGTTGTCTGATTTCATAGAACTATTTTAGTAGAATATAAAGTGTGGCTTTATAAACACGACCATTTCCTATTTTCTAGCCTGAAAATTTTGTTTTTGTAAAATTTACTACCGTTGGATGGGAAAATTGTGAAATACGGTTCTTTTAAAAAATTATGATTTGATTTTGAACATTACTAAAATGTGAGGAGAGTTGAATACAATATTATTTTCGTTTGTAAATATTTGAAATTGCTGCAAAAAATATACAAATAAGTATTTTAAGTACAAAGTAATTTCCCTCATAAAGGAACGTATTATCAGATACAAAAAATTTAAAGACAAATACGTTTTTATTTTCCACGGAGTACATCAAAGGGAAAAAAATGTCAATACGTCTCCTTTCATAATAACGTTTATAATGGGCCTCGAAAAATATCCCAAATTAATTTTCCCCAATTCATTCCTATACAAAGGAGGTATCTCTTTGATAGACTTCGGGACTTCGGTACAATAATTTATGCAAGTGGACATCGGGGCTCTTTCAATCTTTAAGTAATTTTCTTTATACAAATAAGTAGCTCGGACTGGTTGATAGGGAGGGTAAAATTTTGTGAAAACCACAAACGTAATTAGGAGATGGGAATCGGAAGTTTAAGTTGCAGTGAAGCTTACTTATCTTATTGGGGTAACCTTTTACTCTAATTATGTTGATTTCAATAAAGTCTTTTATTCTAACTTTATAAACTTGTTTTAACTTCTAATTTAACAAATAGAAACTATAAACCAATTTCCAAATTATAGTAAATATGGGAAATGCTTATTGTTAGATTCGTGTAAAACCTATGACTAAGTTCTGAACGATATCTGAAACGTAACTGGTTGCTTAACAAATCGAAATGAACTAACTATAACCATTACCTGCGGCATGCGATAAAAAACTCCACAAAAAAAAAAAGAAACAATCAGAAACAAAGGAGGTCGGCCAAAATGGGCTAAATTGTTACTGGAACCCCATATATACCAAAAAATAGTAGATTTTTTTCTGATTCTATATCACTATAAGTTTTAGTAACTTTCTATGGGAATGTGCTAAAATCATGATTCTTATTCATTCGTACTATTGCATAAAATAAAACTAATTATTGCCATATTCTAAAGTCTTTTTGTCATTGGTTCGTGGCTCTGGGTTCTAGGCATTTTGAGAGTAATGAAAATAATAAATAATTCAGCGTTTTTGCGATTACTATGATATAATGTTCATAGGAATTTCATAAAAATATTATTTGTAATATAAATAACACAGATTAATAACGATTTTAGACAATAACGACATTTAATGAATTATAGATTTTGCGTAGTGTCTATGGATTTCGATCTTTAAAAAATAACTGTCAGTTGTCAATGTCATTTCTCAATTGTCATTCACATTTCATAATTCATACGTCATTCGTTTTCGTACTCGTGCGCTTACGGATGTGTTTTCATGATTTTTACTGTATTTTTAACGACTTTGGCTTTTGTTTTTGGACTCCGATTACCTTTGCTGTTGCGAACGACCTCTGCTTGTTTCCTTGGACACCGATTTCGCTCAACGGACAGTTTTTACATTGTAAGAGGACGAATCCAATCTAGACACATCAGTGGTAAAATATATTTTATTTATATTTTAGTAGACAACTCTCTCACAGGCAAAGACTCTATAAAACAATATTGTTGTAACTGCATTGTGGGCAGAAGAACAGTAGGTTGCCGTGCCCATGTTATGGTCATCATTTGGTACCTTAGCTGGGCAAGGTACCAAGAATCTATCACACCACCTGCACCTTTTCTTGACTATGTTTTAATAGAATATGATTTGGAAGATGAATAAAGAATTACTGAAAATAATTGAACAAGTTTTATTTTAATATACCTTGTCCTAAGTTAGCCCATTGATACCCTATATAATACCTACCATTGATTTTTACAATCAGTTATTTTAACCAGTTAGTACCTACCTACTTGACTGCAGTATCAACTCATAGCATCATTAAACATTATGACGTTTGTCTCCACAGATAAACAAATCTGTGGAGAAAGCCAATGTAGACATTTTCGTAGTCTTAGTAATGGTTCTCAGAGTACATTATTTTCATCCTAACATAAGTTTTTTTTTTTTTTTTTTTTTTATAAAAATATTTTTTTTCTCCTGATTCCCATAGAATTATAAAAAAAATCTTCTTTTTACATAAATATAAGTGCTTTGCCTATTTAATAACACAAGAATCATTGCTGTAACGTTTTTAGCCCAGACATGTATGGGATTCTGCCGGCCTCCTTTCTGGCAGAAACTAATTATTTCCCGTTTTGTAACCACAAAGATATATCAAACATACAGTTTATGGCGTAATACTTATTCAAAATGTCGTCGCAAACTTCGCGATTGGCTGACAGAAAACAAATAACATCGGCTGCGTAATTTGCTAAAGCTACTTATCAGTACAATCAAATACGTTTTCGCCGCGCTTTGATTTCTGGAACGATTATGTACTGAGGGCTAATATCGTCACCATTTTATGATGGTCCCTTACACAAAGTGAGAAATTCATTTGAGGAACGCAACAGACATAATACAAAATTGGCGTAGCGAGATCGCTACGAATTGCCTACGACGCTGTTAAAGTGTTATAAGTGTAATTTGAAACTGATACGAGAACTGGCCAAGTGAGAGATTTTTGAACGAAAGTTTCTTTTCGGATGGTACAGCGCAGGCGACGAACTTGTTATTTTTCCGTCACAGAACTCTCAACACTAAGAAAATCCACGAAAATCTCATAGATAATTAGTTCCATTACAACTCTAGTAAATATATGACTGTATTCATGTACAAAAAGCCTCCACTTTCCGGTAATACAAGCATGTCATCCGCTAAACCATTGTTGATACCAGAACTCGTTAGCGTAAGCTAACTCAACACAGCGTCATCCATCGAGCGGTGGGTGGTTCCAACGGGGTGTTCCACGGCCCTTTTTAACCCTAAAGGTTTAACACAACATCAAACCGAATGCTAAGAGACTCTTCACACTCACTCTTACTCACTTTTTCCCCGAATATCGTCGTGAAACAAAAAGCCGACAATTTTCGTGGAAAAAGCTTCGCGCGCGATTCCTGCGTGAATGTGGAGAACCATTTACTAATGTAACATATTATTATGTTATTTTCAAACTAGATGTCAGAAAGTGTCTGTAAAGCGTCGTGCGACTGTCTTGTCTGCTCTCTGAGGCACGTTCTCACGTTCAATGGATTCCGGAGGCCTAAGTTGTTCGTCTTTAAATTCAAAACAAGCAGAGCAATGCAAACAGACAATCAGTAGCGATTTTAAAGATGAAATTGGAATTTACCAACAAGGAGGGTGGCGGGTAATTCGACAAACGCTTTGATTCGAATCGACTTCGACGATTTGTGTTTGAATTCGGAATTAATGGCGTACATACAAATATGTATTTGTATTAAAACTGTACTTACTCGTACGAGTATGTTAATTCTATTGAAGTTTAGGAGATTGTCAACAGAATCTTCGAAACTTTGTAAATACGTTTAAGATCAAAGTCGTGAGAAGCATTTTTTTAAAGTAAAAAAATCCAAATATATCTTGTTTCATTTAGCAGTATATGTTTCAGTCTATAAAAATGGTATACTTGTTAATTTGAGCAAAAACTACTCTTTAATTAACACATCGACAAGCTACAAAAAAGAGTCGGTTTTGGCAGATTTCAACGAACTCCTACTTTATCCCCGTTACAAATAATCGTGGAATAGAGGTGGAATAGTTATACTCTGTTTTGTCTTTTTCCTTCGAATGTCAAATTGTCTAAATTGTCAATAGCACAGTATTGTACTTGTCTTACACGCACTACACTGTGCTATTCATTCTGCGATATCAGTTCTTACTTCTTAATTAATCACAATATCATCAAACCGTAAGGCAATAGGTACTTAACACTGCCACACCGTAAATTAATTGACACTGCGGTGATACCTACCTACACAGATGAACTAATGTACGTACCAATAAAGTAATCTATTATTAAAAAATACAAAGACCAAACGAACTTCAAATACTGTCAAAGCATTTCGTTTTCCTATGTATGTTTTTGCAATAACAAAACTCGAGATACCTCGTTCTACATCTACGTACGGTCTACAAAAGCTCGTAGACCCGTAGAGGGCGAGAGCTACGTACCGGGGGTAGGTAAATGAAAAGAATCAGCGACAAACAACCGCTTTGACTCGACTGTAATCTGTTTTGTTAATTTTGAGTCTGTCGACGTTTTGCGAGCCGGGATACGCCGGGGACAAAGTTTGCTTAATTCTAGGGATAATTGAACCTTGGGCGGTGGATAAAAATATTGTGCTTACCTTAGGTACCTACCTTCTGATATAAGCATCTTTTTTTATATACTATATAGGCTAGCGCTTGACTGTGATCACACCTGATGGAAAGTGATGATACAGTCTAAGGTGAACGCGCTTGCCTAGAAGATGCATACTTACTCTTGATTTGAAGGCACCCGGGTTGTAAGTGGCAGGAAACATAACATAAGAAAACTACATAATGTAACAATTCTACATAATATAAGAAAAGGTAACTTGGAATACGCTATGGTAGATACGAGGAGGTATCTATAAAATGAAAGGATATTCTCGAATGCCTTTTATTCATAAAATCTATAGTTACGATCTTTGCGGAGCGGGACTCGAAAAATCAAAGCCGTAGGCACTGTTATAATATTGACATGTAGATGGGGAAGGACTTTCGTAATGCCCTAGATGGATGCAGGAAGGTGACAGAGGAATTAAAATAATATTCTTAAAATTTAGTTTGTGAAATGGCGGCGCGAAAAGTGGCGGCGCGTTAAAGTGGCGGCGCGCTCGGATTTGAGTGGGAGGTCGCAGGTTCAATCCCACCAGGGGCCACTTTGGAATTTTATCATTTCTAAATTGTCGCAGGTCTGGTCTGGTGGGAGGCTTTGGCAGTGGCTAGTTACCCTACCAGCAAAGACGCACCGCCAAGCGATTTAGCGTCCCGGTGTGATGTTTGTAGGAACCGTTGGGGTAACTTTACTTACCCTTCCAAGTTAGTACGATAACATCTTAGGCTGCATCATCACTTACCATCAGATGAGATCGCAGTCAAGTACTAACTTGTATAGAGTAAAAAAAACTAAATTTAAAGCATTATGTAGGTACTGCTCATAATTTGTTGTAGTAATCCTACCCAATCTGATGAATTAGTAGGTATTATGATTTTTTTAACACGCAACACTTTACACTCATAAAATAAAAACACATAAGCCGCTTATACCTACAATCTGACAAATACTATACCCGTCCCTGTCGTTTCTATAAAATATTTCTGTCATTAGAAAGAGATAAAAAACAAAGCGTGTTTATTAATAAGAGGGAAGAGGGTTCCGGGCAGTGTTTCTCAAACTTGAGTCGTGCCCCGCTTTGGGATCGAAACTTAAACTTAACTTTAGGTAGCAAAGTTGTCTTTCTACCGTTGTAATACCATTTACCATAAGTTCTTAGTCACAGAAATTATATATTTTAGTCTTTTTACGCTGTGCTTTATTTCTTTAATTGCCTCTATGGGCCGACTTATTTTTCCTTGATAATTACTATAGCATTATTTGTTTGGCCAAAAGAGAATATAAATATTGAGTTCAAACTTCAGACCACCCACGCTGCTTGAATTTGGTTCAACAGATATATTATTTGTGTGAGTTAATAGAAATACTTCATTCCATCAAGTTGATTATACAAGTTATTATACTCTCAAGTTAATTATCCAGCTCATAGTAGTGTAAGTTATGTTATGACTTCGGCTTCGTATTTGAGGGTTTTGGGGCTCAAACAAAAACGTTTTTCCTTGCGTCAAACCCAGTGCCACCAAGATCCTACTCATATATGCAATTGTACAATACGACTCACTACATAGCTGTCTTATTTATTGAAGTGTCAAACCTTTGATTTTTATGTATTCATAGCAACTATTATTAGCTTTAACTGTAAAGGAAAATCATAGTGTGGACAAAATTCAGACTAAAAGTCATGTTATGAC
Organism: Coenonympha arcania; assembly: GCA_036785405.1. Lineage (NCBI taxonomy): Eukaryota > Metazoa > Arthropoda > Insecta > Lepidoptera > Nymphalidae > Coenonympha > Coenonympha arcania. The sequence goes on along the minus strand of JAWDAA010000030.1, from coordinate 6,447,092 downwards.
TCACTGCATAGCAAGTGTCATGTCAAGTGTATTTAAAGTGACGTGCAAATGATAAGCGTTTGAGAACCACTGGCGCAGAGGTATCATCAAGCGTATTAGCCGATACCATTAAGCATCCCCCGTTAGGGGCAGAAGCCAGCGTCTTTGTTTAACCAGATAAAATCTCTTTGACAATTTGTGCTTATTCAAATAAGCCATCCCCTGATACATAATAGCTTAATTCTAATCATAATGTTGTATCTACTCAGATAACTACCTACCTTGCAAGATAACCGTGCTTTAACTCTCGGTTACTTTGTTTTGCCCTCGTGCTATAGGGTTCATTTGATAGGGAGGTGATATAAGAATCACCATTACTAAATTTCTTTGGAAGGTAATACTTCAGTTTAATGACACTAATATGATAAAGGCAAAATTTTTATGTGTAAGTTTGTTCTCCTTCAAGCCGTAACTACTGAACCTATTTGGCTGAAATTTGAAATGAAGATACAAAAACGTCAAAGATTTTTTGCATTAAACTGTAACTGCGTAGCCTAAAGATTATAATCCACCAGGAATATGTGACCTTGCTATGCTATATTTTGTGTCAAACGTAAGCAAACAATCGCTTGATTTTTATTTGATGCCATAGCTTATGAAAATCGAGCGAATGGGCGCTTTTATCTATATATATAAAAGAATGAGGCATTTTGGTTGTTCCACGGATTCCGCCAAAACTATAGGTCCTAGAGATCTGAAATTTGGTACCTAGGTAGATATTAGGTCATGAATTCGTACTAAGACGGGGATTCCAGAAATTCCATGTTTAAGGGGTAAAAATCATACATTTAAGGGTATTTCCCATACAAAAGTAAAATTTTTTCGTTGTTCCAGGAATTCCCGAAAAACTAAAAGTCGTAGAGACCTGGAACTTGGTACCTAGGTAGATATTAGGTCATGAATTCGTACTAAGACGGGGATTCCAGAAATTCCATTTTTAAGGGGTAGAAATAGTACATTAAAGGGATTTCTCCATACAAAATTGTAATTTTTTTCGTTGTTCCAGGAATTCCCGCAAAACTAAAAGTCGTAGAGATCTGAAATTTGATACCTAGATAGATATTAGGTCATGAATTCGTACTAAGACGGGGATTCCAGAAATTCCATGTTTAAGGGGTAGAAATAGTACATTAAGGGGATTTCTCCATACAAAATTGTAATTTTTTTCGTTGTTCCAGGAATTCCCGCAAAACTAAAAGTCGTAGAGATCTGAAATTTGATACCTAGATAGATATTAGGTCATGAATTCGTACTAAGACGGGGATTCCAGAAATTCCATGTTTAAGGGGTAGAAATAGTACATTAAGGGGATTTCTCCATACAAAATTGTAATTTTTTTCGTTGTTCCAGGAATTCCCGAAAAACTAAAAGTAGTAGAGATCTGAAATTTGGTACCTAGGTAGATATTAGGTCATGAATTCGTACTAAGACGGGGATTCCAGAAATTCCATGTTTAAGGGGTAGAAATAGTACATTAAAGGGATTTCTCCATACAAAATTGTATTTTTTTTCGTTGTTCCAGGAATTCCCGAAAAACTTAAAGTCCTAGAGATCTGAAATTTGATATCTAGGTAGATATTAGGTCATAAATTCGTACTAAGACGGGGATTCCAGGAATTCCATGTTTAAGGGATAAAAATCTTACATTTAATGAATTTTCCCATACAAAAGTGTATTTTTTGCGTTTTACCAGGGATTCCAGCGAAATCAATAATATCGTAGAGATCTGAAATTTGGTACCTAGATTGATATTAGGTGATGAATTCGTAATCAGCTGGGGATAAGTAGGAATTTCTGGACAAAGTTTAAAAAGTGGCCGCCATTTTGAACTTTTTTGTTATTGGGCCGATTGCTTTGAAAATCGATACGTGAGTATCGCGACAAGTATGGAGAAGGAATTTGTAGTCAAAATTTTAAAAAGTGGCCGCCATTTTGAATTTTTTTGTCACTGTGACGATTGCTTTGAAAATCGATATGTGAGTATCGCGACAAGTATGCAGGAATTTGTAGTAAAAATTTAAAAAAGTGGCCGCCATTTTGAATTTTTTTGTTATTGGGCCGATTGCTTTGAAAATCGATATGTGAGTATCGCAACAAGTATAGAGAAGGAATTTGTTGTCAAAATTTTAAGAAGTGGCCGCCATTTTGATTTTTTTTTGTTATTGGGCCGATTGCTTTGAAAATCGATATGTGAGTATCGCAACAAATATAGAGAAGGAATTTGTAGTCAAAATTTTAAGAAGTGGCCGCCATTTTGATTTTTTTTGTTACTGTGCCGATTGCTTTGAAAATCGATATGTGAGTATCGCAACAAGTATAAAGAAGGAATTTGTAGTCAAAATTTTAAAAAGTGGCCGCCATTTTGAATTTTTTTGTTACTGTGACGATTGCTTTGAAAATCGATATGTGAGTATCGCGACAAGTATGGAGAAGGAATTTGTGGTAAATATTTAAAAAAATGGCCGCCATTTTGATTTTTTTTGTTACTGTGCCGATTGCTTTGAAAATCGATATGTGAGTATCGCAACAAGTATAGAGAAGGAATTTGTAGTCAAAATTTTAAAAAGGGGCCGCCATTTTGAATTTTTTTGTTACTGTGACGATTGCTTTGAAAATCGATATGTGAGTATCGCGACAAGTATGGAGAAGGAATTTGTGGTAAAAATTTAAAAAAGTGGCCGCCATTTTGATTTTTTTTGTTACTGTGACGATTGCTTTGAAAATCGATATGTGAGTATCGCGACAAGTATGGAGAAGGAATTTGTGGTAAAAATTTAAAAAAGGCCGCCATTTTGATTTTTTTTTGTTATTAGGCCGATTGCTTTGAAAATCGATATGTGAGTATCGCAACAAGTATAGAGAAGGAATTTGTAGTCAAAATTTTAAGAAGTGGCCGCCATTTTGATTTTTTTTGTTACTGTGCCGATTGCTTTGAAAATCGATATGTGAGTATCGCAACAAGTATAAAGAAGGAATTTGTAGTCAAAATTTTAAAAAGTGGCCGCCATTTTGAATTTTTTTGTTACTGTGACGATTGCTTTGAAAATTGATATGTGAGTATCGCGACAAGTATGGAGAAGGAATTTGTGGTAAATATTTAAAAAAATGGCCGCGATTTTGATTTTTTTTGTTACTGTGCCGATTGCTTTGAAAATCGATATGTGAGTATCGCAACAAGTATAGAGAAGAAATTTGTAGTCAAAATTTTAAAAAGTGGCCGCCATTTTGAATTTTTTTGTTACTGTGACGATTGCTTTGAAAATCGATATGTGAGTATCGCGACAAGTATGGAGAAGGAATTTGTGGTAAATATTTAAAAAAATTGGCCGCCATTTTGATTTTTTTTGTTACTGTGCCGATTGCTTTGAAAATCGATATGTGAGTATCGCAACAAGTATAAAGAAGGAATTTGTAGTCAAAATTTTAAGAAGTGGCCGCCATTTTGATTTTTTTTGTTACTGTGCCGATTGCTTTGAAAATCGATATGTGAGTATCGCAACAAGTATAAAGAAGGAATTTGTAGTCAAAATTTTAAAAAGTGGCCGCCATTTTGAATTTTTTTGTTACTGTGACGATTGCTTTGAAAATCGATATGTGAATTGTGAGTATCGCGACAAGTATGGAGAAGGATATTGTGGTAAAAATTAAAAAAAGTGGCCGCCATTTTGAATTTTTTTGTTATTGGGCCGATTGCTTTGAAAATCGATATGTGAGTATCGCAACAAGTATAGAGAAGGAATTTGTAGTCAAAATTTTAAAAAGTGGCCGCCATTTTGAATTTTTTTGTTACTGTGACGATTGCTTTGAAAATCGATATGTGAGTATCGCGACAAGTATGGAGAAGGAATTTGTGCTAAATATTGAAAAAAATGGCCGCCATTTTGAATTTTTTTGTTATTGGGCCGATTGCTTTGAAAATCGTTATGTGAGTATCGCAACAAGTATAGAGAAGGAATTTGTAATCAAAATTTTAAAAAGTGGCCGCCATTTTGAATTTTTTTGTTACTGTGACGATTGCTTTGAAAATCGTTATGTGAGTATCGCAACAAGTATAGAGAAGGAATTTGTAATCAAAATTTTAAAAAGTGGCCGCCATTTTGAATTTTTTTGTTACTGTGACGATTGCTTTGAAAATCGATATGTGAGTATCGCGACAAGTATGGAAAAGGAATTTGTGGTAAAAAAAAAAGTGGCCGCCATTTTGAATTTTTTTGTTATTGGGCCGATCGCTTTGAAAATCGATATGTGAGTATCGCAACAAGTATAGAGTAGGAATTTGAAAGGAAGGATGGAAAAATACCTACAGGAATTTTGGAAATTAAATGCCTGAAGGAGTACAGCAGAAGTTCAACGTGAGCGAAGCCGCGGGCGTTTGCTAGTCTATATATATAAAAGAATGAGGCATTTTGGTTGTTCCACGGATTCCGCCAAAACTATAGGTCGTAGAGATCTGAAATTTGGTACCTAGGTAGATATTAGGTCATGAATTCGTACTAAGACGGGGATTCCAGAAATTCAAATTTTAAGGGGTAAAAACCGTTGGTTTTTTGGATTTTCCCATACAAAAGTGAATTTTTTTTCGTTGTTCCAGGGATTCCCGAATAGCTACAAGTCGTAGTGATCTAAAATTTGGTACCTAGGTAGATATTAGGTCATGAATTCGTACTAAGACGGGGATTCCGGAAATTCAAATTTTAAGGGGTAAAAACCGTTGGTTTTTTGGATTTTCCCATACAAAAGTGAATTTTTTTTCGTTGTTCCAGGGATTCCCGAATAGCTACAAGTCGTAGGGATCTAAAATTTGGTACCTAGGTAGATATTAGGTCATGAATTCGTACTAAGACGGGGATTCCAGAAATTCAAATTTTAAGGGGTAAAAACCGTTGGTTTTTTGGATTTCTCCATACAAAAGTGAAATTTTTTTCGTTGTTCCAGGGATTCCCGAAAAACTTAAAGTCGTAGATATCTCAAATTTGGTACCTAGGTAGATATTAGGTCATGAATTCGTACTAAGACGGGAATTCCAGAAATTCAAATTTTAAGGGGTGAAAACCGTTGGTTTTCGGGATTTCTCCATACAAAAGTGTAAATTTTTTCGTTGTTCCAGGGATTCCCGAAAAACTAAAAGTCGTAGATATCTCAAATTTGGTACCTAGGTAGATATTAGGTCATGAATTCGTACTAAGACGGGGATTCCAGAAATTCCATGTTTAAGGGGTAAAAACCGTTGGTTTTCGGGATTTCTCCATACAAAAGTGTAAATTTTTTCGTTGTTCCAGGGATTCCCGAAAAACTTAAAGTCGTAGATATCTCAAATTTGGTACCTAGGTAGATATTAGGTCATGAATTCGTACTAAGACGGGGATTCCAGAAATTCCATGTTTAAGGGGTAAAAACCGTTGGTTTTAGGGATTTCTCCATACAAAAGTGTAATTTTTTCGATTCAGACAAAATTTTGATTCGTACTAATCAGGGTACTTAGGTTGTTGAATTTGTACTGCGACGGGGATATTCGAATTTCAAATTTAAGGATGGGAACATTTGCGAACTTCTTTGATTTTGGAATAAATTTGTTCATTCTTTTTCTCATATGACAGCAAACCTAGAAAAGGAATCTGTGGACAAAATTTAAAAAATTGGACGCCATTTTAAACTTTTTCGTTCTTGGACCGATTTCTTTCAAAATTAATATCCAACCGTTGCAGCGAGCATAGAAAAAGAATATGTACTCAAAATTTAAAAAAATGGCCGCCATTTTGAACTTTTTCGTTATTGGACCGAATTCTTTCAAAATGGATATCTGACCATTGCAGCAAGCATAGAAAAAGAATACGTAGTCAAAAATTAAAAAATTGGCCGCCATTTTGAACTTTTTCGTTATTGGACCGAATTCTTTCGAAATTAATATCCGACCATTGCAGCAAGCATAGAAAAAGAATATGTAGTCTAAATTTAAAAAATTGGCCGCCATTTTGAACTTTTTCGTTATTGGACCGAATTCTTTCAAAATTAATATCCGACCGTTGCAGCGAGCATAGAAAAAGAATCTGAGGTCAAAATTTAAAAAATTTGCCGCCATTTTGAACCTTTTTGTTACTGGGCTGAATGATTTGAAAATCAATATGTGACTGTTAAAGCAAGCATAGAGACGGATTTTGTAGTCAAAATTGAAAAAAATGGCCGCCATTTTTAACTTTTTTGTTACTGGGCCGAATGATTTGAAAATCAATATGGGACTATAGAAGCAAGCATAGAAATGGAATTTGTGGTCAAAATTGAAAAAAATGGCCGCCATTTTGAACTTTTTTGTTACTGGGCCGAATGATTTGAAAATCAATATGTGACTATTAAAGCAAGCATAGAGAAGGATTTTGTGGTCAAAATTGAAAAAAAATGGCCGCCATTTTGAACTTTTTTTTTACTGGGCCGAATGATTTGAAAATCAATATGTGACTATAGAAGCAGGCATAGAGAAGGAATTTGTGGTCAAAATTGAAAAAAATGGCCGCCATTTTGAACTTTTTTGTTCCTGGGCCGAATGATTTGAAAATCAATATGTGACTATAGAAGCAGGCATAGAGAAGGAATTTGTGGTCAAAATTGAAAAAATGGCCGCCATTTTGAATTTTTTGTTATTGGACCGAATTCTTCCAAAATGGATATCTGACCATTGCATCAAGCATAGAATAAGAATCTGAGGTCAAAATTTAAAAAATTGGCCGCCATTTTGAACTTTTTTGTTATTGGACCGAATCCTTTCAAAATAGAGATCTGACCATTGCAGCAAGCATAGAAAAAGAAAATGTAGTCAAAAATTAAAAAATTGGCCTCCATTTTGAACTTTTTTGTTATTGGACCGATATCTTTCAAAATTAATATCCGACCATTGCATCAAGCATAGAATAAGAATCAAAGGTCAAAACCTAAAAAATTGGCCGCCATTTTGAACTTTTCTGTTACTGGGCTGAATGATTTGAAAATCAATATGTGACTGTTAAAGCAAGCATAGAGAAGGATTTTGTGGTCAAAATTGAAAAAAATGGCCGCCATTTTGAACTTTTTTGTTACTAGGCCGAATGATTTGAAAATCAATATGGGACTGTAGAAGCAAGCATAGAGATGGAATTTGTGGTCAAAATTGAAAAAAAATGGCCGCCATTTTGAACTTTTTTGTTACTGGGCCGAATGATTTGAAAATCAATATGGGCCTATTAAAGCAAGCATAGAGAAGGATTTTGTGGTCAAAATTGAAAAAAATGTCCCCCATTTTGAACTTTTTTGTTACTGGGCCGAATGATTTGAAAATCAATATGTGACTATAGAAGCAGGCATAGAGAAGGAATTTGTGGTCAAAATTGAAAAAAAAGGCCGCCATTTTGAACTTTTTTGTTACTGGGCCAAATGATTTGAAAATCATAATGTGACTATAGAAGCAGGCATAGAGAAGGAATTTGTGGGCAAAATTGAAAAAAATGGCCGCCATTTTGAACTTTTTTGTTATTGGACCGAATTCTTCCAAAATGGATATCTGACCATTGCATCAAGCATAGAATAAGAATCTGAGGTCAAAATTTAAAAAATTGGCCGCCATTTTGAACTTTTTTTTATTGGACCGAATCCTTTCAAAATGGAGATCTCACCATTGCAGCAAGCATAGAAAAAGAAAATGTAGTCAAAAATTAAAAAATTGGCCTCCATTTTGAACTTTTTTGTTATTGGACCGATATCTTTCAAAATTAATATCCGACCATTGCATCAAGCATAGAATAAGAATCAAAGGTCAAAACTTAAAAAATTGGCCGCCATTTTGAACTTTTTTGTTACTGGGCTGAATGATTTGAAAATCAATATGTGACTGTTAAAGCAAGCATAGAGAAGGATTTTGTGGTCAAAATTGAAAAAAATGGCCGCCATTTTGAACTTTTTTGTTACTGGGCCGAATGATTTGAAAATCAATATGTGACTATTAAAGCAAGCATAGAGATGGAATTTGTGGTGAAAATTGAAAAAAATGGCCGCCATTTTGAAATTTTTTGTTACTGGGCCGAATGATTTGAAAATCAATATGTGACTATAGAATCAGGCATAGAGAAGGAATTTGTGGTCAAAATTGAAAAAAATGGCCGCCGTTTTGAACTTTTTTGTTACTGGGCCGAATGATTTGAAAATCAATATGTGACTATAGAAGCAGGCATAGAGATGGAATTTGTGGTCAAAATCGGAAAAAATGACCGCCATTTTGAACTTTTTGTTACTAAACCGAATGATTTGAAAATCAATATGTGACTATAGAAGCATGCATAGAGAAGGAATTTGTAGTCAAAATTGAAAAAAGTGGCCGCCATTTTGATCTTTTTTATTACTGGGGCGATTGTTTTGTAAATCGATATCTGACTATCGCAGCAAGCATAGAGAAGGAAGTTGTGGTCAAAATTTAAAGAAGTGGCCGCAATTTTGATTTTTTTGGTTACTGGGCCGATTGCTTTGAAAATCGATATTTGTCTATTATCAGCAAGGTAGTGAAAAATTGTGGTCCTAATCAAAATAAATGGCGACGACAGGAATTTTGGAAATTAAACGCTTGAGGGAGTAAAGCAGAAGTTCAACGTGAGCGAAGCCGCGGGCGTTTGCTAGTAATTTTATAAAATTACCGTGGAGGGCTATACGTACGGCACAACGGCAATACAGGGTGTAACTACCCTATACCTACCTATGTTCATGAAAAAGAACCGCTCTTGACTCTTGATACGTAAGAACAATACAAACATATAGCTTGGCAAACTGTCTGAGTAACGAGGGTGATAACCCGAAGCAATACAAAGATAAATAATCAAACTTAGACAAAGTCATAATTTGACTACTTGTTCGTGTATAGGAGTAGAGCGTGTTCGTGTATTGGAAAATTCTAATGACCTATGGAAATGGGCTTAATCGATAAGGTAAACGAAGTATTATCGCATGGCAATATTCATTCAATGATGTAGAGAAACATGATTTTCACCATATGCGCGCAGTCGATCAAGATCGCCGCGCGACATATATGAGGGGACGCGGGTCGCCGAGAGCGTCTGTGTCCGAGATGGTATGAGCGAAAGACATAAAGACTTCTGATGGCTAGTGCGTCACGATGACGAATCTTATGAATAATAAATATAAATATGAATATGAATATTAGCAGAGTCTAGTAAGACCCTTCTGAGACGGCTAACACAGCGAATGCCCGTACTATGGTACTATGGGAAGACGTCCTAAGTGGCGCATATTGTCTGTATGACGTCGAGTGTATTTGATGCGTCGCAGCTGGCTGTTGCACTATACGTTAATACGGTAGGCTGCGCCTTCAGGCCTCGATGTTTGCAGATTGTTTCTTGGTCTCTAGTATGCGTAACACCACGCTTAAGGTGCTGATCTCTTATCCTCACCGGGATAAGAATATAACACATATCTGGGGCGGTACAACCGTTAGGGGCGCTCTTGTAAGAGAGTGCCCCACCTTATCACATAGGTGTAACCTCCACCTTAATGAGGCTCTTTATCTCATATCCTTACGGGGATGTGAACATAGGTGAAAACCGCCACCTTAATGCGGCCGGACTTACATCTCTTATGAGAGATGAGGGGGAGAGCTTACCCTTCGGGGCGCCTTCGGGTTCTGGGCGGATGCGGGAGCTCACCATCCTGGGCGAGTGCGGGGCTCTGGATCATCTTTTTCATAAAGATGCCACTATCGAACGCTTACCGAACGCAGTGCTAGGTGTATGGAGGCATATAGTCAAAGTACGCCGGGCTGTTAGTAGGGTCCTATCGAATGCTTACCGAACGCAGTGCTTGGAGTATGGAAGCTTATAATAGTTGAAGTACGCCGGGCTGCTAGTAGGGCCATATATCATAATAACCTTATTATGAAGCAAGAACCTGTTATAAGGATCAGACATTGCGTCTGGTCCTATTTTTATCACTTAATAAATTATGGTCTTGGATTTGGCAGTAGCCGGGTCCAGGACCTATTTTTATCACTTAATAAATTATGATGGCTTTGGGACTAGTGGACTCATGACTTCTGACGCTCTAAAAGGATTTGGGATACTACTATGAACACAACATATAAAAGGGTCCTACCATTAGTTAATCACGTGCCGACCTGAGAAAGATCAATATTTAGATGAATTAAGGAAGTATAGGATATTTTATAAGTAGGACCTAGTAAACAGTTACAATTTGGTGCCGTGACCAGGATACTGGTCAAACGGCAAGTTAGGGATTAGGAAAGTAGGCGAAAGCCTACAATTTGTTGTCCGTGAAATGGAAAGAGACTGAAGAGGTCTACGAGTTCATGATGTCCCGAAAGTCATGCTGTCAGGGGGTTGAAGAAAGAAATAGTGATATCAAAGCCGTTGGATACCAAGTGTGGTTTGGAGTTGTTGAAGGAGAGAAATCGTTATCATAGTAAGGCTTAGGCCTGAAATGAATAACGAGTAGTGGAAAGAGAGAAATCATTATCATAGTAAGGCTTGCAAAGGCTTGAATTGAATAATGAAATTATGTGAATTATACATATAAAAGTTGACGTATTGCGTTAACTTATAAAGTGCAATATTGCAACACCTGTTGAGCGCTATCGAAGTAATTGGAAAGACATTTTTATACGGGCTTTTGCCTGATGGCTCATTTGGATGTGAAGGCAGATTATACTATGAGCCTATTCTTGGTGATACATTTGGTTTTACTCATATATGCGTAAAGCATAAAAACATATTTAAATGACTTTTAAGATACTCCAAATTTGAAAGGCAACAAGTCGAACTTGTCTTAAATATTTACTAATGGCATAAAATGGCGAATGTGACGCATTCATAAAGAAATATATAAGGTTTGGGTATGGCCTTAAGATGTGAGATAAATGCAATCAGTATGTGACCGAGAAGTGGTCAAGCTTTTAATGATGTAAGTAAATAAATGAGATATGAAATTGCAAATATAAGTAGGTTGTACAACCCTTGAGGTCTGGGGGTTGTTATAAATAGAAAAGAAAACAAAGTGGAGAGTTGGATTATTATTATTATTGTTATATAGTTATGTGCAAGAAATACAACCTTTGAGGTATGGGGGTTGTATTACACTAATTATGTGAATTAAGAATGCCGTGACAGGCATCTGATGTCAAAACATATTTAACTAATTGTCTTCTATCTGTAGAGGCGTGATCTCTACTCAAGACAAAGTGGAAGTGGAAAGAAGGTGATTACGACTTGTATAAAGTTGTAGAAAATTAAGAAACCCTTAAGGTCTGGGGGTTGCTATGGTTATAAATGGACATGAAATCTTAATGATGCTTAACGCCTGGTGACTAGAGGAGATGGAGTTTGATGGTGTGTACATTCTTTAACATTGAATACGTCGATAAGGCAGCATTGACATATGATACGAATAACTAATGTGAGGATGCGAAGCGTGTGGGCGACGCGGTCCGAAGGTAAAGTGAAGTTGTGGTATTCGGACCGATGTTGTTGAATACCACACAATGTTGATAATGACATGTAATATTATTACATGATTTACAAAAATGAGTTGTGTTGGTCGCACGCAAAGGCCGTAAAGAGCGATGCTCGAGCGGGCGGTGCGCTGAAGCGGCTTAGATGTATTAGTGTCCTCAATTTAAGGTGATATTAAGGATAGGAGGATGTGTTAAGATAGAGTTGTGTTGGCTGTACTGTGTTTTGGGTCGCAAAAAGCGATGCTCAAGTGAGCAATGCGCTAAAGCGACCATGGTTGACTTACTGATAAAACAAGTTATTTGACACAGCAACACAAGGTTGTAAAATAGAGTTGAGAAGTGGTGATGAGACAGCACATTGTGCTAAGACGTGATGTAATGAGTATGGTTCGCTAAGAGTGATGCCCAAGAGGGCGGTGCACTAAAGCGACTAAGTGATAAAGAAGTAATGTGGAGATACATGGAGAGCACATGATGGTTGTGTATTTTGTCACTAAGATGGCTCGCTAAGAGTGATGCCCAAGAGGGCGGTGCACTAAAGCGACTATTGGTGAAGAAGTTTTGTGGAGATCGACACATCACACATATTGTGTGGTAGTATATTTAGTCACAAATAGTGATGCTCGAGAGAGCGGGGCACTGAAGTGACTATTGGTGAAGAAGTTGTGTCGAGATCGTCACATCACACACATTGTGGTAGTATATCGAGTCACAAATAGTGATGTTCGAGTGAGCGGGGCACTGAAGTGACTATTGGAAATGCAATTGCTTATCTTTTGTTGCTTGGTGATGCAACATATAACAGAAATAAGTGATTAAGGAGAGTGAAGGTGTATGTAATAAGATGGATCGCTGGTGGCGATGCTCAAGTGGGCGGTGCGCCAGAGCGATTGATATATTAAAATATTGATTAATAGGGAATGGGAAATACTTGCAAACCAAGCAAAGGAACACTCGGAGCAATGCTCAAGCGAGTATTGCACTAAAGCGGCTGTTTTGCGCAGCTTTATGGAATGAAGACAAATTGTAGTGTTATCGATGCAAGGAGGAAGAGCGACCTATGAGGAATTATGTGTAACTTGTCATGACGATATTTAATATCGTCGTATGAAAAATTAAATTGTTTATTAAGTGTGTGGAGAGTTGAGCAGTACTAATAGTACTTGAATTGCCCATATGGATTATGGGTTAAAACATTAAAAAAAAAAAAAAAAAAAAAAAAACTTGCATAATTTTATGCAAAGACTTACACAGTGCCGACCGATGGGACTTTGATCTCATTAGTGTTCCTAAGGGAACCAAGCGGTCGTACCAAAAATCTTGTATTTATTGGCAAAGTATCACAATGGTGCAACGCCTGAGTCTGACTCTCTAGTACCAATGACCTATGAAAAACATATACAAGTTATTGTATGGGTCTCACACACAATATATTAATAGATAATGATTCACGGAGCGAAACAAATTAAAACTATAGAAGGAGTATAGCTCAAGTAGTGTTTGAGCAAGCACTATAAATTACGTGAAGGAACGGCACGTAGTCATGATTTCAAGTGAAATAACAAATATTACTAATAAATAGGTCGCTTTTGAAAGCACCTTAATAAACGGAGGATACCAGACAAGGTATAATGTTATAATGCATAAGAGTTTTCGAACTCAAAAGAAATGATTAATAGGGACACCTGGGGGCATTCGTATTGCGACGGTAGAGGTGAAATTCTTGGATCGTTGCAAGATGTATGACAGCGAAAGCATTTGCCAAAGGTGTTTTCATCAATCAAAAATATATGAGAAATGGTAAATAGGGACATTTGGGGGCATTCGTATTGCGACGGTAGAGGTGAAATTCTTGGATCGTTGCAAGACGAACAACAGCGAAAGCATTTGCCAAAAATGTTTTCATTAATCAAAATATAAGCATCTCTTAACTGAGATTTTGATGAACACAGTATCGAAAGCAGTTCCACTGTGAGTAGATCAGTAAACATTTATGTATTTTGGCTCTCGCAAGAGGGTACAGTATCGAAAGCAGTTCCACTGTGAGTAGATCAGTAAATACTTATGTATCTTGGTTCTCGCAAGAGGGTACAGTATCGAAAGCAGTTTAACTGCGAGTAGATCAGTAAACAATTATGTATAAAACCGATAAGCCGATGGTGCAAAGATGAGTTGTATAAGCGAAAGGTTTAATTCCCTAGAGTAAATTCTATTTCACAGGTTACATAGAATTTAGGGGGTTGGATGTAACTACCCTATACCTACCTATGTTCATGAAAAAGAACCGCTCTTGACTCTTGATACGTAAGAACAATACAAACATATAGCTTGGCAAACTGTCTGAGTAACGAGGGTGATAACCCGAAGCAATACAAAGATAAATAATCAAACTTAGACAAAGTCATAATTTGACTACTTGTTCGTGTATAGGAGTAGAGCGTGTTCGTGTATTGGAAAATTCTAATGACCTATGGAAATGGGCTTAATCGATAAGGTAAACGAAGTATTATCGCATGGCAATATTCATTCAATGATGTAGAGAAACATGATTTTCACCATATGCGCGCAGTCGATCAAGATCGCCGCGCGACATATATGAGGGGACGCGGGTCGCCGAGAGCGTCTGTGTCCGAGATGGTATGAGCGAAAGACATAAAGACTTCTGATGGCTAGTGCGTCACGATGACGAATCTTATGAATAATAAATATAAATATGAATATGAATATTAGCAGAGTCTAGTAAGACCCTTCTGAGACGGCTAACACAGCGAATGCCCGTACTATGGTACTATGGGAAGACGTCCTAAGTGGCGCATATTGTCTGTATGACGTCGAGTGTATTTGATGCGTCGCAGCTGGCTGTTGCACTATACGTTAATACGGTAGGCTGCGCCTTCAGGCCTCGATGTTTGCAGATTGTTTCTTGGTCTCTAGTATGCGTAACACCACGCTTAAGGTGCTGATCTCTTATCCTCACCGGGATAAGAATATAACACATATCTGGGGCGGTACAACCGTTAGGGGCGCTCTTGTAAGAGAGTGCCCCACCTTATCACATAGGTGTAACCTCCACCTTAATGAGGCTCTTTATCTCATATCCTTACGGGGATGTGAACATAGGTGAAAACCGCCACCTTAATGCGGCCGGACTTACATCTCTTATGAGAGATGAGGGGGAGAGCTTACCCTTCGGGGCGCCTTCGGGTTCTGGGCGGATGCGGGAGCTCACCATCCTGGGCGAGTGCGGGGCTCTGGATCATCTTTTTCATAAAGATGCCACTATCGAACGCTTACCGAACGCAGTGCTAGGTGTATGGAGGCATATAGTCAAAGTACGCCGGGCTGTTAGTAGGGTCCTATCGAATGCTTACCGAACGCAGTGCTTGGAGTATGGAAGCTTATAATAGTTGAAGTACGCCGGGCTGCTAGTAGGGCCATATATCATAATAACCTTATTATGAAGCAAGAACCTGTTATAAGGATCAGACATTGCGTCTGGTCCTATTTTTATCACTTAATAAATTATGGTCTTGGATTTGGCAGTAGCCGGGTCCAGGACCTATTTTTATCACTTAATAAATTATGATGGCTTTGGGACTAGTGGACTCATGACTTCTGACGCTCTAAAAGGATTTGGGATACTACTATGAACACAACATATAAAAGGGTCCTACCATTAGTTAATCACGTGCCGACCTGAGAAAGATCAATATTTAGATGAATTAAGGAAGTATAGGATATTTTATAAGTAGGACCTAGTAAACAGTTACAATTGTCAGGGGAGTCAAATGTATGGGATTATACGAAGGCGTTTTTAAATTAGATGTGCCGTGGACGTGCACTGCATAACGTTACCGTCGACGGTAATTTAAAAACGCCTTCATATAATCCCATACATTTAAATCCCATATGTTGCCGATGTGTCGTGGCCGTCCATGGTAATATCGTGACGGCATCAATTGTAAAAGCGCCCATTCCTAATGACGGCGCGGTTTGACACAAAACGTAGCATAGCAGAGATGGCAACGTAGCACATACTCAGTGGATGAGCACCCTAACAATCAACAGACACGTGTCAAGTCAAGTGTGCGAGCGCTCACGGGCCGCGATCAAAGTAAAAAGGTGTGGTAGAGATGAAACGGTATACCTACGCTAAGCTGTACACTTTAGATTGAGGCGTACGAAGTTTTATTTGAATTGTCTCAGGTATTCTAATAAGTAAGTGCTCTCATTTATTTTTAATTACAATTAAATAATAATTATTATTTTAACTTAAATTAAGGGCCCAAGCCATCAGTTCAGAGTGAAGAGAGCAACTTCCTTGCAATGCGTGCCGTCTGCAGGACCACTACTTTCTTAATTTGCAGCCCTTGATCCAAGAGCCGAGTAAAAGCTTCTTGAGATTCCTATAAGTTTAAATATGCATCAAAATTTCACTGGCGATGGGACTTGAGCCCCGACCTATCGCGGCTGGGTGCTCTTTTACGCAAGCTACGCAAGTTCCGTCCCATCACGACGAGATTCAGATGCATATTGTTTTTTTCTTGTTGTTTTTTTCTCATTTGTTTGTTTTGTTTGTTGTTCTTGGGCAAAATTAAAATATACAATTAGCTGATTAAGATGTTACTTGACTGAAACAACTATCGGATTAATGTAATCGTCGACTCCACATGGTGGTAATCTCATGAGCAAGGGTATTTTGAGAATGTTTCCTTCTCCATTTTCAGGAAATTCCAATTATGTGGAGAGATGATATCTATGGGCAGCGATCTAATAGGTGTTCTAATTAGGTGTCTTTTATAACTTTGGAGATAGATGATAAAGTGTTATGTTTACGCCTCCTACGTTACCCTACCTGTGTCAACCAGATAGAGATCCAGACGAGGATGTCAGTAAAGACCAGGACAATTATTTCATAATTCTCTTCTCTAACACTAAATTGAAAACTTTTTATTGTAGACCACGCAACTAATTACGCATATAATAAATCGTAATACTAATTGGTATCAATAAATAAGTACGCGCATTGCACATCAAAGTTCGTAAACACAAAAAAAAAACAAACAAAACCGAGTTCGACATTCAAACGCAACGAACAATCATCAATCCCAATCAATCCGTCATCATCACCCCATCATTCCAACGTGAGAAAAATCAAACAAAACATCGGACGCCGCGCGATTGCCCACAAAGGGCTTTCAGAGCCCCCCTTTTTTAAAAACCCAACCATTTTGTCCCCTCCGACTGTGGAGATTTTTCCGTCATTAGCGCAGGCCAAACCGCAGCGTCATTCAGCCTCGATTTGTCTGTGCTTATCTGTTTTTTTTTGACGCGTCCTATCACACGTATACAATATGCGAAAATTTTTCGCGCTAATGTGTTGGAAGAAAGTTTGGTAAGATAACGTTTTGAGTTGTGGCGTTGAAAGAAACTGCTCACTGGCGGTTTTTTTTTAATTTTTTTTTCGCTTGGATTTATCAATTTCATTTTTTCTTAAATTTTATGATAGTAGGTAATTAATGTTACTGTAGGCTATAGGTACAAGAGCTTTTATTTGCGCAATAATTAAAATATTTAATTACAAGGATATATGTATACCTACCTACTGAGTTTATTTTTGTCCTTCTCAATGTTACCTACGAAAGCATTGGTAGGTGCGACATGCAGCGTTGCAGAAGAATATAACAGAAAAATGACGTTTTACTTAATTACTAAAAAACTAAGCCAGTTATCAAGAATACGTTTTTTGGATAATATTTTTACCGGCACATTTAAACAAAAATTACAATTACCTACATCCATTGTAGTTTCCGATAAATTAGACAACCTGAGATTTTGGAGCTACTTTTAGGAGGATTTTCTATCGAGAATGTTTTTTCTAATAGTGTTTCTGCTTCCCAGCAAATTTAGATTAAAAACCCGAATTACATGACGTTTAAATTTGAAAGTAATTGTATTTATCGCTCTTAAAGTCACTAAAAATCGCTAATACGACCGTTAACGCCGTTAATAGTCCAATCGATAAGTCATCAGACATCAATAACATGTTTAAACCACAATCACTAATTTTATTGCAATAACGTGTCTGTATCAAAATCAGATGATTTTAATAGACATGAAAAAAGGAAATAACAATATACCCATGAAAAAAAACCCTCGTAAAGTCGATCCATTATGTGGGGAGGGTAGGGTAAACACGGGCACTAAAAAGCAAGAGTGGGCTCAAAATGGCACGCGTCGCGGGCCACAACAAACGCACAGAACGACAATCGTAATAATTTTAATTAGAGAAAAATTGCACGAAAAGCGCACTGGAGGGTCAGCATAGACATGTTGGGATTAACGTTTTGTTTGAATATTTCTTTAAAATTGATTCAATGGAGGATCACGGGTTGTGTATGAAAAACATATTTAACGTTATCGTAATCGGTAGCAAACTCCTCCCCCCGATTGACTAGACAACCATTGGACGAGCGAACCAATCAGCGAGCAGAATTTGTAAACAATCACGATAACGAATAAGTTTTTCTTACACAATCTAAGGACAAATTCAATTGGTAGGAAAAATTCGGAAGTTTAGTTGCTGGATACAGTTCGATATTTTAGCTATGTTATCCGCAATCTATGTTCAAACTTTTTACACTTCCCGAGAATCGTATATAAATACGAGCGAAATAAAATATGGCACAAATGTTTGCCTACTTTACCTAAAAAAGTTTTTAATTATTATAATAATTAAACTACCTATATGAGCTACGTATGCCATACGTAGTTTTTTTCATATAAATTATATCTCACTTAGCGTATAAAAAGTTTATGTCCTATTCTCAGACGTTAAATATAGAAAAAAAATCATAGAAATAGGTCAAGACTAAAGCCGGAAGGAATTTTGTAACAAACACGAGAATTTTGTATACCAATTAGATTTTTTTTGTTATTTTTTTTGCTGACCATACAAACTCCAAAACAATACTTGACGAACCCTTTCCGCAAACAATTAGCGCGCAAGTGCTCTCCCGCAACAACGGCAATGCAGCGGCCCCGGCTTCAGGCTCGAGCGCTTCAATCGCTTTAAACAGCTTCCGACTCGCTGCAGGTCCCTTTGCCTTGCCGCCTCAGCGTGCCGCCATCTTCTTTTTTTTTTTTTTAATTTAACATTAAGCACGCTTCTCCGTATAAGAAATGGCGAATTTTTCAGTCAGCCACGTTGACTGCTCATATTTACATCGTTATTACTAATTTATGTCACATGACACGGACAAGATAAGGTCTATTGCGGACATCACTCAAAGTTACTTATTTTTATTTACTTGTCATGATTGCATAAAAATATGTAAATTACCTATATTGTTTTGATTGACGTAAAACGTTCAGCGAATAATAACAATATACGAGTTATAGCACAAAGTCTGACTCAGCCACAATAATTTAAGGATAGTTAATGAATAATCCGATTAAAAAAAAATTGAATTTGAAATTAATAAATAGTTTCTTCATAATGACTGGCCTTTCTTAAACAGCATAGATACTTATGTATAAAATTTGAAAGAAAATCATAACCTACTGTGCCTTTACTTAAATTATCCAGATTGACGTAAAAATGGCTCATAAAAACGATAAAATCAGATCTCATAGTTGCCTAAAATAATATGTTTTATTTATTACTTTGAACTGAGCATCGATAAGCATAGTTTCGAGTTACATAGAGACATATTCGAACCACAGTAATAACTACTCGTAGAATGAAACCCGAATACTGGACAGATTCCAAAATGCCTGAGAACTAGAAACAAACGTATGTTATATCAGCTTACTGAGCATAAACTGACATGAAAGTACGACAAACTAGTGTACACGATACCTACCTACAAAGAAAAGTAATTTGAACTTGCAGTTATATTTTTTGTCGTTTTTATGCGAAAAAAATTTAAACTACAAGCAAAAAATACTATTGATGTGAAAATATTATTTTTAAATAAAATATATTATTTACTGTGAAATTACTTACATTAAAATATTAGATCCTATGTTATTATACGGCTATTAATGAGATACTAATGAGATAATGCGCATTTTTTTTGCATTTTACGACAAATCGACGTCTTTGACACAATGCCTATGTGTACGTTAATAATAAATATGTATATGCGGTAAAAATTAAGATGTAACCGTTACAATAGTTCTATCATAACACTATATTATATTTTTAATTTTAGTTATACTTATATTTTATTCCATGTGTGCACGTAAGTGTCTTAAAATGTGACAAAAGGTCACCGTAACAATCATAGTTCTATCATAACCCTACAGTTATACTCTTCAGATGTATATTTTATTCGAAATAGATATTGTGAAGGTATATCCGACATAATATTACGACGACAAATCGTAAAATTGTCGACAACAGTGACAACCAGAGATGACCGCGATATATCGAGTGTCTTATGCTAGGACCGCTGAAGCGATGCAACTCGGAATTACCAATTTCGAGATCCATACCATTTCTCACCTTATAATGTGTGTAACGTGATTCTAAGAATTATTATCTTACACTAATGTCGCCTCCTATCCACTTAATGCTAGCTCGTAATTCGAATGTGGGACCCCGTAACACAAACCGGTTTCAAAGGCCGCGTCTCCTCCAAAAATAAAGCGCGAGCGCATATCCGAGATCTAATTTCAGTGTTTGTTCTTTTTCAAACGGGTACTTTTTAAATGGCATTCCTTTTCAGAATTAATAGAATGGGTATTTTATCGTCGGAACGTCATCGCCGTCTACTAATTATGTCCGTGCATTTGTTTCGTTAGAACCGACGCAGACTGTAACAAACTTAAAAATTAGAAGGTGTGTACCTACTTATTTATAAAAGTTTTCAACACCAAAAAGTACAGCAGTACTTTTAATAACGTACCTACAGTTGCCTACTAAGAAAAAAATTCATCTCATAACTTTTTTTCTTTTAAAATTTTAGGTTAGGTTAAGAAGGGTTAGGGTTAGGTTTTGACGAACTCCCTGGCGCAATTGCGGCGCGCTCGGATCCGAGTGGGAGGTCGCGGGTTCGATTCCCGCCATGGGCCACTTTGGAATTTTATAATTTCTATATTGGCTCGGGTCTGTTCTGGTGGGGGGAGGCTAGTTACCACCATACCAGCAAAGACGCACGGCCACGCGATTTAGCGTTCCGGTACGATGCTTGTAGGAACCGTTGGGGTAAATTTACTTACCCTTCCAAGTTAGTACGATAACATCTTAGGCTGCATCATCAGTTACCATCAGGTGAGATCGCAGTCAAGTACTAACTTGTATAGAGTAAAAAAAAGAATATTTTTAGAAGAGATTGTGCGAATAAAGTGGTAGCAATACCTATCTTTTGAACTAATTAAAACTTTAAACGCCCTCTATGGTTTGAAATAAATAGGTAGTTTATTCCGAGAAGCAATGAGAAAAGCCTCATTTTGTAATTAATTTCCACGCCTTGTCTGATTGGAGGCCGCGCCTACATTGTAATTATCGAATGAAAGTAACCTGGCTCTATGATAAATGAGGTAAAGACAGGTCGCCATTGTCTCGCGGATGAAAGAGCTTTTGTCTATGGTTGAGACAAAACCCTCTCTCGGGTCTCGTTGTCTATGCACGGCTCGCTTCATTGTAGTGTAGATGCTCGGAGAGTATTGTCGTGAAACGAAACCATTAAACTAAAAGAGATTCGCAAACATTTGCTTCACCGCAAAGAGAGTAAATGTTTTCATAATTATTGCAGTTTAAAATTAAATCTCTTCTCGATTCGAGATTTATACAAGAAATTCTTTTACTCGTAAATAATATCATTATCTATCATAATGTTTCATGTATCTCAGAAATGTTACATCCATGAGGATGTAACAAATAAGACTTGCTTTTTAAGTTTTCTTAAATAATATTTTTTGTAAACATGCGATTTTAAACATTAGGTAAAAAAATACCTGCCGAGAAAAGTTGGAACACTCAGATTCATTTCATTTGATTTGATTTGATTTATTTCAGCTTTCATGTACACTATTAGGTACCATTATTACTATTATTATAGGTACATGAGACCCTGAGCAGTAATTTTAATTATTGAAAAAATTATTGAAAAATAATTTTCCAAGTTTCTACACATTTCAAACTTAATATTTGCACTTGAATGACATGCAGAGTTCTTTGTGACAATCTTCTTTCTAATATATAAAATTCTCTCGCTTTTCTTTGTTACCAAACTCCTCCAAAACGTCTGGGCCGATCGTTATGAAATTTTTAGTGTATATTCTCTGGGTCTGGGAGTAGGTTGTTATCTATTTTTTATGTTCCGATGTTAAGGGAGAAAAAATTTATACGGCATAACAACGTTTGCCGGGTCAGCTAGTTTATACATAAAAAAGAGAAATCAAATAGGGAAATTATGTAAAAAATCAAAACTTGTTAAAACTTAAAAACCAAGTTATTAGATACTTAATAATTACTGAAGGAGCACTTGCAATGATTTTTATTTACTATTGAAACGTGGTCAAAATTCAAAGATATAATTAAAACACATTATATAATTTGTTTACAATTTGGTAAAAACTTTATCGGCGCTGTTCTGGAGCTAAAAATAACGATAATTTATTTAAATTTATTCGATAAATAGGGTGTATTAAGATAATAAATGGTCTCAATAATTGAATTGTAACTTTTATCTTGTTGCTTATTGCATTTTTAATCGACCAGTCAAGAGCTTTTGAAAGTGGTAACAAAATAAAGTACTCAAATATCGAGAAAATAAAATAAAAATAACCCAACCAAAATTGTAATAATGATCCCAACAAAAACATTTTCATGTAAAATGTTGCCAGACATATGGCTCACTGTCAAAAAGTTATCAGATCTCATGTAGGGCAAGACTTCTGACTTTATACACCCATAAATACAAGTTCTAACTTCACAAACTCTACACTTTAGTTACAATAATGTCTTGGCCGTTTGGCTACCGTCACATGGGCGTAAAGTGAAAAATTTATCCCACCAAAAACATTTTCCTGATTTCAAATTTTGATTTTACAGAACTTACAGAGTACTGAAAAGAAAAGTACTCAAATTTTTAATTTTACGCCCAATGTAACGGTAGCCAAACGGCCAAGACATTATTGTAACTAAAGTGTAGAGTTTGTGAAGTTAGAACTTGTATTTATGGGTGTATAAAGTCATGATAACTTTTTGACAGTGAGCCATATGTCTGGCAACATTTTACATGAAAATGTTTTTGTTGGGATTTCATTTCTTTTTGTAAGTTGTTTAAAACAATGCTTTTTCATTACTTAATTTTTCTTTTTTTTTTGTATTTCTTGCACTTCAGGTGCGCCTCTTTTCACAGCCCACTCTCTAATATGTTTGTATTACGACTAGATACGTACTTTGCTTAGAAGTATAGTCTGAAAATTTAAAAAACTTATAGTGGATTTAAAGTTAGTAGTTTTGGCCTACCGAAGGTGAAACTAATTTTACATTTATCAAGATAAAATGATAATTAAACGTAACGTATAGATCCAAATTTCAATTTTTAACTTCAAATTTTACCTATTAAAACACAAAGTCATCAAATGAAAGTTTGGATGTTTGTTACTCAATCACAACACAACCACTGAACTGATTTGGCTGAAATTTAAAATGTAGACTGATTATAATCCTGGACTAACACAGATTACTTGTTATCCATTAAAAATCTACGGAAGGTATCGGTGAGATTTGTGTGTTTATAAGTTTTTTAACTATTGTTTTATAAGTATTTTCGTTGGGCGCTGAGGCGCTCTTGAAATTCTTGACGCTTGACATGCTTGACATTTTGGTCTGGTCAGAGCACTGGACTCTGGGCAATGAACACGCGGAGCTCGGTACGGGAATTCGGGCTTGCTGCGTGCACTATTGTACTGGGCACATTGACGTTGGGGCGCTGATAAAATCCATATAGTTGACGCTTGGCAATGCCCGACGGCTAACTGTGGGTACTGGGCACTGGGCCTTAGGCACTCATCTCACCCTGGGCACTGGGAACTGAGAGCTGGGCTCGTTGGACGGGGCCTGTATGTAACTTGGGCTTGACGCGTCCGTTTGGGCACTGAGCAGGTATTTAAGCGCTATAACGCTCTTGAAAATCAGAGAGATTTGACGCTTGGCACGTTCGGCAGTTCAAGCTGGGCACTGGGCATTCGGCTCAATGTTGGTTCTTGTCATTGAGCGCTAGATCCTGGTCACTCGACATGCAGTAAAACTCGGCTTGTTAAACATAACATGCATTGAACTTGGACTTGAAACATGCGATATTACAGGGCACGGGGCACTGGGCACTTGGGCACTGGAATCGCGATTATAATAACGAAAAAAAATTACGTGTTTTTTTCAGACGTTTACTAGCAGATATCTAACATGAAATTAAGTTTGTACCTATAATTAATATACGTATGGGAAATCCCATACGAACTTCCAACCCCCTAATTTGATGGATGTGGGGTGATTTACTAAAAATCCTGAAACACTTATTGAATTGTTTATTACAAAGAGTCCCTATATCAATTTTGAGACCTCTAGCATCAATATTTGCCGTAGTTTCATACAAACTTACATCCCCCCCATACGAACTTCCAACCCCCTAATTTGATCGATGTGGGGTGATTAACTAAAAATCCTGAAACACTTATTGAATTGTTTATTACAAAGAGTCCCTATATCAATTTTGAGACCTCTAGTATCAATATTTACCGTAGTTTCATACAAACTTCCATCCCCTAATTTAAGGGGTTGGGGGGTTAAATTTCCAATTTTTGGAATTTTTTTGTTGGTTGTGTACTAATTCTAGCTTACATACCAAATTTCAGCTTTCTAGGACTTCCGGAAGTACCTAGGAGGTTTTGATGATCATCAGTGAGTCAGTGACGAAATCTGGGTTTTTTAGATGTCAATAAAATCTAAAGTATAAGACCTATGAAATTGAAACTTTATAGGTTTAATAAGTTCACTGGCGTCATCATTTTCCGAAAATTTTGACTATCTGGAATAATTCTGGCCTAAGTTATAAGGGTTTAAAAATACGGCGAAACACTTCGAGAAAAGATAGGTAGTGCCCTCGCGCTTCGCGTGGCTCGTCTGGCGGGGACACTACCGTGTCCCCAGATATGAATAACTTAAACTGAAGTTAAGAATATCTTCATAATTATCTGCTGAAATAATTTATTTAAAAATGAACCACTGAAATCATTATTAATGTCTTAATTTATTATCTTTGTTCACATAAAGCCAACGTGGAACACATTTAATTTTAAACATAAATTAATATGTAATTAAAATTTTATTATAATCAGACACCAGAAAGGTTTTCGAAAAATTTTAAATAGCACAAATTAAGGCGACTAATGCAATCAATGAGTTAGATACCTACGTAATTATTAAAGAATACTATACTCGTATTCAAACGAATAAAATTGTAATATTGTACCTATAGATATACCATAGCGTTCAAATAACATAGTCATAGGTACCATAAAAACCTACTCTGCACTAACGACCTAAAGAAAACTGAATATTTGCAAAGTTAGTACCTTAAAACCTACAAAATAGAGCAAAAAAAATTGAAAATGGAGAAACTTTTTTCTACATTTATTTTTGATGCGTTTAGAAATAATAATAGGTAACCAACTTCGTTTCTGAACGTATGTGTTATTATTTTTAGAAAAGGATACTGTTTTGTATACGAGTATTATACGAGACGGCATATTCGAATGAGGAAATGCTTTTCTGCCCTAAGGAATATTGAAAATGCTTTCCCGCCCAAGGGAGAAATGAAAATGCTTTTGCGGCCACGGTAATATAAAAGCATTTTTCAAGCAGATTTTCCGCCCGCATTTTGGGCATTAAAGATGTCTTTTCCAAGCGGGTGAGATGAAAAAGTATTTCCCAAAATCCAACCAAGGAAATATTGGTTTGTAATATTATATTTTGCAATTACCTAAAAATCATTAATATAGCGCTATTTTAATAGTCTGCACTCTAAATTGACAAATGCAGCATATACTTTAACTGTACCAAATTTCAAATGCAAATCTGCAAAATATGAGGGTACACAGTTTTCACTTAAGTATAATATTTGTAGGCTATGTTCGCATAATCGATACAAAACCATTATTGCGAGTTTATTTGTATTTGTACACGAACACTCATTATAATCCACAACAGACAATGACTCAAAACAAGGAAATCTAAAAAGGCTAAGGCAGAAAACAATACTGAAAGCGGAATACGCGATTTGTAAAGATATGCGCGTACGCATCACAAAGCGGTATTGTGCGCCCATATGGGAAAATATTCCGTGTTTTGTCCCGCCTATTGTTGTTGACAGACCGACGGACATCTGAAAAGACAGCCTTTGAATATATAAAGCCTCCTTTGAATATGAGAACGCAGATTATGTAAAGCGTGTGTATAGTTTTAGTTGGTATGTTTGTTTTTGTTTGGTTGTTACCATGTTTTGTCGTTTCCAATTGCTAAGTATCAGTATTTATCATTATTCATTCACCTTAGAAATCTACAAGACAAGATCTGGCATAGATGCACTATGTCAAAGGCGTAGCTCCTATGTAAATTAATTATAACTAGAGAAGTTATTCGCTATGACAATCTTAGCTTAGTAGTGTTCCCATTAAATACAGTTTAAAGATATTCTGTGTCATTAAAGAACAGTCCGAAACTATAGATATTTCAATCCACGACGACACGCCCCACTCTGTCAAACTCCATACGAATACATTGAAACATAAGCGACTTTGACAGAGTGGGGCGCGTCGTCGTGGATCGAAATATCTGTAAAAAGATAGAGTAAGATGTTGAAGAAAAGTAATAATTAAGTACCTACTCCCCTTCAAAAACACTTACTTTCAGTTGAAGTCACCAAAAATGTACATGGATCAGAATATTATTAGGAACTTGTATAAGAAAAGGCAAAAAAATATCGATTTCTTTAGGAGTAAAGATTTTGTGTAGACGTATTTAAAATGTAACTGACTATTTTAAAGCTACCATGTTATGTTGCAGATTTTTTCACTAGCGTGTTCCACGTGTGCTTTTTTTAGAGCCATGAAATCAAAAACATTATGGTCGTTTTACCGATATGACACCTCAGGATATGGGCATCCGAACGATTTACGTAAACCTTTTTCGTACAAGCAAACAGTAGCGCCATCTGTCAAAATTCTATAGGTGGCTGCTGAGCGAACTGCAGTGTAGCCTTACTGCTGGTGGCAAAACAAGCATTTTTGGCACCGCTAAACTGGCGCCATGTTTTTCGCACCGTCCCGTCCGCACTGTCCAGGGTAGAAGTCTATTGGTGGTATCTAATTATGTAGGTAGGTACTAACGTTTGTGTCACAACACGTCATCTTACACAAATAAGGCTCAGAAGGGCTGGAACCCAGAGCCGTAAAGCCAGTTATTAAAAAAAAAATCTTACACAAATAATGAGAAGTACTCACGGAATGGTTACAAAATACTTTTCACCTGTCGCTTATCACCTGCATCTCGAGGTTAATTCGTAATTCGGCTTTGTCCAACTGAAAAGAGACTGGTTTTGTTTTTAATTTATTCCGACCAGGTGTGCATTAAAATCTAAATGAAGGCGTCTTTGTATTGAAATTTTCTTCACAAATCTGTAGCTACGAGTATTTCTGACATACTAGAACTAAAAGCATCGAAAAGCTCATTCTCGTTGCCAATAAAGATGACAAGGCCACGAGTTGGGACCCAATCCAGTACCTAGTTAGACCAAATGAAAGAAACTGGCGCTTTCTTTCTACGCAGCTATCCACATACCTACTGACCTTACGTGGTGGAAGGAGATCATTCACCGAAAGACGGAAAGATTACTTGCCGAGATTGATCAATCAGGGACCGATACAAGAAAGAGAGTTTGAAAAATTCTCTTTGAAATAAAATGACTCATGTAGTACCTACATAAAACATTAGTTACAAAACCAACGTGGAATCCAGTTGGTAGTTACCGACACTAGGAACTTGGGAGCTTGTAATAATTCGTAGCTAATATATGAATTAATCACTCCTAAACGGTTGGTATTTAACGTTGATTGTGAGAGGAAAGCATTTCTTTACCTCGGCTATTAACGACATCTAAGGTGATAGCATCCATTAGGGATCCGTGAACAGAGCCTATGGAATCATAGAAAAATATTGATTAGAACGGTTTACCGATTGGAAGTTTATGATTGTTTAGATAATAAGCTTCGCAATACCAGCATTATAGTTCATTCGCTTAAAATAGTGATTCATCGTTGTCCGCCGGCCTAATGATAAATAATGAGTCACGCCCTCTGCTTTGATCAATCAAACTTTAATTTTGACTGCATTTTGTATACATACCATGTATATGCCAACAAAACTTAATAGTGCTAACTAATAAGTCACTTTTTTTGAGCGCCAACAGGCTAACCAATCCTATTATAACCTAATTTTAGATAATATGTTTAGATAAGATAGCAAAGTAAGGAGATCTTAAATCTACAAAATGTAGGTATTAGGAAAGTTAAATAAGCCAAAACAAGAACAGAACTCTTTAATTCAACTTTCCTTATTAAATTGTTTCTAAGTGATAGAAAAATAAATAAACACTCTGACGACTGTTGTATTAAGCTAGATGACATTAATGTACAGAACCTAATATCAGTTTAATTTTTTTACTAAAAAGCTCCGCATAAATTAATTAAGAAACAAACTACTCTCGACAAACATTAAGTATGGGACACACTAAATTATACAACAAAAATTTTATTATATAATGACGTATGGAATATCTTTCATATCTCTAATAGTTATTAATGGGCATAGCTTGTTTGATTACGGTGAAGTGGGAATAGCTATGAAGCGTGGGACCGAGAAGGCAGTGTAGTGTGAACTAGCCATTACTAACTTTTATTGTTTATACTCTGTGTATTTGAATATTTTATTGACACTTGACAACTGAGGCAACAAACGACTTTGTATTTTATTACATTGAATGTAAAATTCATTTTACTTGTTTTTATATATGAAAACGTATAGTGTCTGAGGTTTTCGATGGTCGTATCGCCGTAGTGGGTCCGTTTATATTAAGATAAATTTGTAATTAGATTTTTGTCGGTTCCAATATCGGCAAGTTCGTTGTCAATGAAATTTATTGATGGGTACCTATTTGTATTTGTTATTGTCATTGAATATTTATTTTTACATTAAATTTTAGGTTCTTATTTGCATAGTATAATACGTAAACGTACAGTACTTAGGTACTATACCCAACGATTGTGTTTGGTTATGAGTATTTAAAACTACTGTTCCTATACTTTGTCACAAAGCCATCTAAATTTTATAGATTGGTTGTATCTTTAGCTACTTGTCAATTTTCTATTACTGTTACTGTGAAGTGTATAACTGCCCTAAAGGGAGTCTTATGATGTACCTGTGTGTTTTTTAGCCTGAAATTAAGTTCTAAAGATCTGATCTGCTTTTAATGCATCTGGTACCTATCATGCTTACAATTTTAAAAATCTGCTTATTATTCATATCTTAGGTCTCCACTTCTTTAGCTTGTGAGAGTGACATAATGGGTGACATAATCTAGTAAAACGTTAAAAAATTGTCAAGTATACTTGCACTAAAACTATACAGGCTATGTCTACAAAAACTGGAGGCAATTTAAGTTTGAAAATAAGATTGTCGAGGTACATATTCGCATTCTTTCTGAAAAAGTTTAATATGAGATTTCTAATACTTAAATAAATTATTATGGTTCAAATATCGGAGATAGACGTGTTCTTATTTTGAATTTTGAATATTATTTTTATGACTACTTGCCTATAGACAACAAAAACAAGCCGCGACTGATCGAAAGTGGAAAGTTTTGAGGAGAAAAAAAAATAGGTATACTTAATACGATTTTCTTTCTTTCATTGTAACAAGTTTAATTTTCTCTAATGGCCGGCGCGCAGGTGTAATTAAAGCCAACTATCCGAGTAAAAATGTTTTAAGCGATGATTTCTCGGTAGCTGTGGGAACCCGTACTAATTACTGGTCTTAACAGCTTGATGCCAGCGTCCCAATTTTATCAGATCCCCTTTATAGCTGGCCACATTTGAAATATAATAAGATTTATACTTGCGGTTCATTAGCTTTCTCTTTACCTACGTTTAATAAAGACTCGGAGGTGATTGCATGGTAAAATAAATTATGTTTTTTTACGAAATAATGATGGGACAAGCAAGATGTTTACGCGTATAACCTAAGTGTACCGCCTGCCTATGTTAGATGCATTGCGTCCCAAGACTTTACATTGCAATACTACGATATACGACGCAATGCACTGTGCTATCTTCACCTTGATGTATACACGTATAATTTTAAACGAAACGCCATCTGTCAAAATTCTATAGAATTCTGCTGAGCGAACTACAGCGAGGCCTTACTCTTGGTGACAAAACAAGCATTTTTGGCACCCATAAACTGGCGACATTTTTTCGCGTTGTCTGCCCTGTCCAGGGTATATACCTATGTCTATTTGTTACGACAAATTCTACTATGATCATGGGTTGTTGGAAATTCCTTTAGCTAAGGTTATTTTTCAGCGAGAACATATTTAATGTTTAGTTTTTTCTACGACATATTTTGGTTAAATTTATTTCTTACGTACCCAAGGACGGCTTCATTAAAGTTGTATCTTACCTGAAAATTAGAAAACAAAGGTGAAATAAAAGTTATCATACATCATACATAATTTAACCTAGAGTTTAGCGTTTTGTGCTTGAGATTAAAGCACAGAATACCGTAATACTTTCTACCTTAATTATACGTGAAAATACGCATGTATAATATTATGTTTACCCAAAATCATTTACCTGTGTACGGGTATATACTTCTATCATAAATAAATACGACCAACTCTGAATCAGTAGGTTTTTTTAGCTGTTGAAAACTAAAATCAAATGAATCAACCTGACTTTTTCATTTCTCTGGACGATCTGTTACAGATTCAAATAAAGAAATTCAAAATATTTTTTTCTTTCACATAGCTTACAGGCACTCATGAAATATAAACTCTACTTATTATACTTAAAAATTACAATAACTTTGATTGAGAGTTTTATTTTTAGGCTTTCTAACAATCCTGTAAAGTAATAATTTCACCGAAATTTAAGTAAATCAGTGTGAACGCGGCTGCTCCGTCCCCCTGTAAACAGTCATTCGGCCTTCTTAACGCCTTAACAAGCATAGAAAAAAAATAAAAATATGCCTATAGCACCTGTTATAATTATAACCTTCAACAAAGGCGTGTGATAACAAGCTGTTATAGCCAATAATGTTTGTGACGTCACACCAAACCATATTAACACATGGCGCAGCTGCGCTGAGCTGAAGAAAAGGTGGCGCTAAGGAGTGCCCCCGTTAAAGGACAAGGTTGCTTCGTTAAATGTCAAAGGTTAATCTAATTTTTAGTAGGATAGTAGGTACTTAATTACATAATAACTATTGCCTGTGACTTTGTCCATCGATCTACGATTACGGTTTTTGAAACAACATTTATTTTCGGAAGGTATGAAAATCTGCACAAATCTAGGATGAAAGTTTCTCTTACAATTCAAAAGAATGATCCCGCATGCAATAATAACTAGGTAGTTGATACGAATGGTCAATTATTATTTAACTAACTTTCGGAGTTTGTTTTATGTCCACTATGAGTTATCAGGGTTTTTCTCAATAGTAGGTATACTCCTAATTAACTTAATGTAAAATTGGGCAGCCATTGACCATATTACCAGCGGTTCAGGTAGCTTATTTTTGCCTAAGTTAACTAAAGCAAGTTACGGAATCTTAAAAACTGGCAACACTCCTTATTCTCAGTTTTAAAAAAACGTTTACCACCCGCAAAAGTCAAATCCCACCGCATAATAAGAGTCTGTGGACAAACTTAAGTAAATGCCCACTAATGAGCATAATATTATAATATTGTGCCGAGTGAAAAGCGTCTTGTTAGGTCCACATATTATAGAGTGTTGGTAAGGAGCGAAGCTATTAAATTCTAACGCTAGGGTGCGAGCGATGACCGTCCACAAGTTCTAAGCGGTAGCGGCTTTGCAAGTTTGCTTGATCTGTGGGAGGGATCGTTGAGAAAAGAAACTTTTGGGATCTACATGTCGGTTATTCTCAGCCATTAATGAAGATTGAAACATCTGTCTTTAGAATAGCAGCAGGAGTTTTAAATATTAACATAGTGAAATACATACGTTTAAAAATGAATAGCAAAAAATAAAATTAAATAAAGGCGGAAAAATAACATGTTAATAAATTATACCAGTAACAAAAGTTTGCATTTATAAATATTACTTACATCGCTGAATTTTTTTTAATTTATTTTCGTTTTAAAAATATTTTACAAGCCAATTCAAGTGAATTTAATTATTTTTCACAATGCTTGGGTTCGGTTTAGTTTCTAAAAATAAAACTATGTTAACAATACAACTAAAGAATATCCATAAAACTTGTACAAATACAGAGTACTAGATGTCTGTGACGTCAGCCACATTTGTTTTCATCGAGTTTTAAAACCCGCTAAACCTTTCAACGTGGACCTCAACCGATGCCTTCGCATATTACGGGGGAAACCTCCACACATGTTGCCTTGTGCATGCACAAAGACGCATAATAATCATAAGGCGACTCGCAATTAAAAAATTTAAGGCACTTTGTAGTAGCGCCGCTCTTTTGGCAGAAGCTTTTCATATGTAAGTAGCGGAGCGAGCCTTCAGAACACGCTTTATAGCTTTGCATTTAATATTTGCATGCTATTAATTATTTTTATTTTTGCCTTTTTTATCTCTCTTGTGCGAGACGTGGACGCGTTTAATAGTAAAGAGGTGACATGTTTTTTTTTAATTGATGCGAGGAAACACATCACAGATTTAGAATGTTAAAGGTCTTATTATTTCTTTTTTTTTTTCAATTTTGAAACAGTTTCTTATCGGAAGGTATCGCGCAGGGGAATAGATGAAAGAAAATGGCATTTTTCGTGACGAACGTAAGTTTCTCTTACTTGCCAACGGAATGGGCACGCATAAAATCACGTGTATTTTGCTTTTGCCATTGAACGCGAGCTAAACGAAAACAGAGCCATCTGTTGAAATATAGATGAAACCATCTGTTGAAATATAGATGAAATCACATATTATAAAAATATAAACTGGAATTTTGTTTTAGGTGTTATTCCAAACTTTGTTTCGACCAAGTGTCCCACGACACTTACGTTTTTTTTTTGTTGATAAAATAGAGTACGATGCCAATTGCTAGATATATAAAAAAATATTCAAATGTATTATTGAAATATATTTTAAAATCTAGGCAAATTGCCTGTATTTATTACAGAAAAAAATGCTTCTGTGACTTATGAACCAATCCCACACATAGGTTTAGATAGTTAATAACCCAAATACCTTCTCCAAGAGGCTCTCTCATCCAATAAAGTAAATGGTTTCGAGTACCGACCCAAAAACTATTCCAGCATTAGCATAAAAAATAGCGTCCATTTAAAATCTGTTGAGAGCCGATTAAAATAAATGACTTAAAAAATATAACACTTTTCATAATCTAAACAGCCTATCAAAACGAGCAACTTCACACAAAAGTAGTTCATATAAACATAGATTAATAAACAACAACAGAAGTGCCAGTTCGCGGAATCATCTCGGAGAATAAAGCGATTGCGTTTCGCAACGGTATCCGTATCGACGGAGAACTTACGACCACCAGACATTTATATGTGTACCACTTCTGTTTGCACACATTGATTTTAATTATTATATCGACGACAGGTTCATATTCGATCTTGGCCATCATTGTGGTCACTTGGCGGGTCAAACGCAAGAGAAGTTGAAAATCATTATCAATTTTAACAAGCTATTATATCTGTAAAAATAAAATTTTATTTTGTGTTTTATACTAATCGAGCAATAGGAACGTCTAACAAGGACTCAACTTCAAATTTGGGGCGATACTGTTAAAATAACGCATTATTTATTAATTTTCGCATAATTTTCAGGCCTCAATTGTGAACTCATTCTAAAAAATAGACACAGTGAATTTCTGAAAACTTTAGTAGGTAAATTGTATGATATTGATGAACCTCTGCGGTTCTTTCGGTAAATCTGTATCAACTATAATTGATATCGTAAGTGTATTTGATAATGAATAAAATAAAGAAGACTCTTCCGCAATCAGGTGTTATTTGTAATTATTTTGTACAAGTATCTAATTAATATATCATTTAAGTATCTAGTTAATCAAAACTCAAAAATATCAAAATATTGTTTAAGGCAATAAACTTCCAATAAAATAGAAATAACGAAGGTTTCGATGGAACTGGTTTTAATTACGGGTGAAATACTTACCCTCTCTAAGTTAGTACGATAACATCTTCGGCTGCGTCATCAAACCAAGTCTGATCGCACTCAAGTAGGTACTAAATTGTAGTACTAACTTGATAAAAAAAATATCACTCCCGTATATTACTACTACTACTATTACTCGTATGTATAAATTTGTCTGGTGGTTATAAGATCTGGGTGTAGCAAGCGATACTCGGAAACGCGTTACGATCCCCACATCTAGACGGATACGTGTATCTCTCTCTCTTTATTATTCCAATAACAATCCGTAATGAGTGCTCTGGTCAAACGTAAATAGCGACTTCATACATTTGAATGATGGCAATGTAAACTCTGTACTTTGAGCTACTCTGTGCTCATTAGGGTTGTCGGATAAGGTAAGTATTAATAATTCACTAACGCCGAGTTATTTGGTATTCATATAACCTGAAAAAGTTTTCAATTTGTTTTGCCTTACAAACGGTACTGGTATAGACGCAGTCAAATCACACTAACATGAAATTAAGGTACTGACTCAATATTATTTAACTTGCGACCATCGCAAAAATGCTACATCGTACACTAATTACTCCTTTTCAAAGTAACCCCAATTTATCTTTATCCAAATAGATAATTTCATAGTAATAATACAATTACAAGCTCAAAAAATATTTGGCGTTTGAAATAACATATTCGTCGAACTAAAACTAAAGTCATGAGTTTCAAAAACATCATTTTCTGCATCCATAGGTATTACGCTACTATCGAGAAACATATTTCGGTATTTAACTACTCCATGACTGAAATAGAAGCAATATTTTGTACTATCGCAGGCAGCAATTACCTTGCTGTATCACATAGACAAACTGATAAGTGACAACCCTGTCTCCTCCCAGGCGGTTAAGATCAAAGACACACCTCGCGTTTACACGAAGCATAGAGTAGTGACCTCCCGTCCCGTCAACACCGGATATTGATTGTCTCGTGACTGCCGACGCTTGCGCATCGCGCTGACAGCCATCCGGACATTTTGTCTATAGTAACTGATCGTTGTAAAGGTTGTTGATAAATGAATACTTACTTACACATAAAATTAATATTAAAAAATTAGTCTCTGATACATTTTCAAAATAAAAAGTTGAATTTTCAATCCGCAATCACCAACTTTCAGAACTTTCAAATCCACGTGACATTGGCGAATTAAATGTACTCAGTTGGTATACAACTACAAGCCATTAAACGAAAACGAACTAACGAAAGTAACAAAGATTGTAATCATGACTGTTTACGTGTGTTTGTCACACCTGCCCGCTAAAGTTACTGATTTGATTTTGCTGAAATTTACGGTAGAGATAGACAATATCTTAGATTAACACATCGGATCCTATACATCCCGGAAAAATCTATAGTTCCCTTGAGATTTGTGAAAAACCAAAATGCACGCGTACATACATCAGTTAATATTGCGCTAAAGCTCGTTTATGAGGATAACGTTGAATTTCTATCAATTTCGTTAAGTTTTGTTAAGAAAGGCAAGCTTGTACAAAGAAGCTGACACGGCACGCGTTGATTTGCCCTTTAGGGATATAAAAAATGGCTTAAGACCTACTCTCAGTCCTTCTGAACATGAAAAATGGCACGAAAACTTTATATATTAGCAGATTCGTATCAAAAAGTCAAAGACTTCCACCGCAAATACAATAATAACATCGAAAAAACACACGAAAATAAAATAATTGAAAATGTTTGATGTCCGTTAAAAGAAAGTTGTAGTAACGAAAACAAAATTACATTAAAGGGCCGGCTTATAAAAACGTTTGTACAAGCAAATGGACCAATCGATCAGCCAAGATAACAGGTAACCGGAGATAACACACGTTAATCTCAGTTACGCCTTGTGATTAAAATTGTGAATTAAAAACGGAATGGAAAAGAGAATAACCAAAGGTGGTATCAAGTTTTCTCTCATAAACAAAACCAAAATATTCTAGCAAAATAAAATAGTGTATTTTAAAAACCATTGGCACTAGGAATTTGTTTTCCATTTCCGGAATTTAAATTTGCATACAAAAAGTTACTTTACTTTAAATCTTTTCAATGCACATTTCGTGTCATACTGAATCGCCTAAGAAGTACAACTTGTTTGTTTGCCTTTAACTTAAGAATCCGGATGTTAATTAAAAAGGTATTAATTGTGGGAGTTAATGTGGAGACCGTAGTTTATAAAAAAGTTTGGGTTTGATTCAGCTTATACAACACTTTATCTTTATCTTTTTTTTTTTAGCTTGATACGGGATTCCATACATCTATAGTCATTATCCTTTACAAGGAAGGCCGACATTTTTAAAAATAATAAAACTGTATCGCAAAACTGAAGTAACAATGTGCGGGGTACATAGAACCCACGACCGATGCATGGACGTTGGGCACCACACTCAGCAGGGGTGACAAACCCCCAACCAGGTGGACTGATGTCATTAAGGCCAAAGACGGTTTTTATTCTTGTTCTCTTTGCACTGACGAATAATACGTTGGTGGGTGCGAAAAGTAGTATTGAGGGATGACAGAAAAATGTTCACCTGTTTACTAAAAAACCAAGTCAAAAATGGTTTTAGGAATTATTACTACCCAAACAAATAATAAAAAGAATACATATTTACATTCATTAAAATTCCCGAAAAATTTAAAAAATTTAAAACTTGACTAGAAGAAATTCGCTCGGTACGAGCGAATTTCTTCCAGTCGTGTTTCTGCTTCTGATTGTAAACCCAAAATAAAGTAATGCAGTTTTTAACGTGCAGCACTAACTAGTCGCTTAATTAACAGTTTTTACGGTCAAGCAATAAATCTTACAGGTCGGAAACACTTTCAGGAGGCGATGTCCAGTACCTATAAGACGTTGATCAGTTAAAATGAAAGAGAATTTTTCAAAAATAATGCAATGACTACACAAAAATATAAAATTTTATTAATACCGACACTACGCGAATATTAAAAGATTAATAATAATTCTTTATGATATACCGTTTAACCTTTACATATGAGTAAATACTTCACACGGATTGGCCCAGGAAATTATAAGTGTCTGCGATAAATAATGAAAATCTATTTTTCGTAAAGAACAAACGGAATATATTCCACTGATATTGTTAAGTTCTAGACACAGAGAATTTCGAAAAATTCGAATACCGTTTTAGGAATTAGGAATTATGTGATTTTGAGAAAACTAAATATCACTTTCTTACCGACACAGAAGGGTTATTTAACCAAATTTTCCGTGCCTGCAGATTGAAAACTATTTCTCCTGAAAGTTTCTCCAAGATCTAAATTTTTCTAATTTTATCGGAAACAACTGTAGGCACTTAATTGCAATTTTTGTTTCGGTAGTAATCCAAAAACGCTCAGGATGGACATTTGTTTATAGTAATAAATAAAACGTCTTTTTAGGGTTCCGTACCAAAATGGTAAAATGGAACCCTTATGGTGCGACTTTCTCCGTCTGTCTGTCCGTCACACTCGATTATTTCAGTTATTACCGGAGCTATCGATATGAAATTTTGAAATAGTTGGGTATATTAGTGGCCCAATGACACTGGAATAAAAAAAAATGGAAATTATTTTTGTTCTTATTTAAAAAGGGGGGAAAATCGGAGGGTTGAAATTTAAAAGTGAGATAACTGTACTGTGTGGGGTATCATATGAAAGGGTTTACTTTGTACATTCTAAAACCGATTTTTAATTATTTTTAGTCATGATAGTTTTTGATTTATCGGGGAAAATGTCTAAAAAAATACCGTTCCCCCCCTTATCTCCGGAGTTTACCAATCGAAAAATCTCAAATAATTATGGTCAATAGGAATTTACGTATGTTTTACAGGAAAATTATTGCTAATGCTCTAACTAGCATAGTTTTTTTGATATTAACAATAAACCTCTACAAACAAAGTTAGTTTTGCGGTTCATTAACAAAGGTAATTATTACCGTTTTACATCTTTGGTCGTTACAGTTTTGGTCGTGTTACATCTACATTAGTACGAACGAATTTTAAAAGTACCTAGCTATAACTACCTAAGCTAATTTAATGTAGTACGGAACCCTCGGTGCGCGAGTCCAACTCGCACTTGGCCGGTTTTTTTTCTGTTATATTCTTTCGCAAAGCTGTCTATTGCACCCACCAACTTATTCGTACAAAAATAAAATCAGTGTCAAACATACAACACCAATTATATGTTCTCAAAGCGAAGTGTGCGAAGCCTGCCAACGTGCATTTGGCACGCATGGACTAGATTACCCAACCCCTCTTATTCCGAGAGGAAACCAGCAGTAGAAAAAGAAGACTACCTTTACCATTGGAATGTAGGCGTATCTAGGTTTCAATATCAATGGCAAACAGAGCACAATAATATCGAAGTCACAATAGTTCTGGGCCGCCCGTAAATCTGTCGGGAGTGAATAAAAGCGTATTTTCTCTTAGAATTTCGGCATTCGGCGAATAGCTGCGATGACATACGTAAGGTTATGGGCCCAGAGGCGACGACAGGTCTGGTGAAATATGACTCGTATTTTTGTCTTTGACTCTTCATTGTTTTACAGGTCATCTATTTAACGACCTGATGTAACAGGTGAAATAAAAATCTCTGAGTTTGTTGAAGGCTTCTTCTCAGAGCTTTAGAACCTTAATTTTAAGTCGTGAAATAGTTACCCCTATTAAAAATATTGAAAAATTATCTCGTCATATGCGCCTGTTAAATTAGGCCTATATGAAATAAAATATATTTGACTCGACTGAACCTAATAAAAGTGCACTTAAATTGATTTTACTTATCTGCAAATATTAGGCGCAATTTCAGCCCGCTGTCTTTAATAAAGGGTCATTTTTAGGGTTCCGTAGCGGAATGGCAAAAAACGGAACCCTTATAAATTCGTCATGTCTGTCTGTCCGTCTGTCCGTCTGTCCGTCCGTATGTCACAGCCACTTTTTTCCGAAACTATAAGAGCTATACTGTTAAAACTTGGTAAGTAGATGTATTCTGTAAACCGCATTAAGGTTTTCACACAAAATTAAAAAAAAAGTAATAAATTTTGGGGGTGCCCCATACTTAGAACTGAAACTCTAAAATTTTTTTTTCATCAAACCCATATGTGTGGGGTATCTATGGATAGGTCTTCAAAAATGATACTAAGGTTTCTAATATCATTTTTTTCTAAAATGAATACCTTGCGCGAGAGACACTTCCAAAGTGGTAAAATGTGTGTCCCCCCTCCCCCCTGTAACTTCTAAAATAAGAGTATGATAAAACTAAAAAAAATACATGATGTACATTACCATGCAAACTTCCACCGAAAATTGGTTTGAACGCGATCTAATAAGTAGTTTTTTGATATTTACGATAAAACCTCTAAAAACAAAGTTAGTTTTGCGGTTCGATAAGAAAAGTGGTTTTTGTGGTTTTATTCCTCCGGTTGTAGTACGGAACCCTCAGTGCGCGAGTCCGACTCGCACTTGACAGGTTATTAAAAGAAGTCTGTCCTGAGTTCAATTCTCGATATCTCGGTTTTATAGGATTTTGACCTAAATACGTCTTTAGAGCTTCCATAGTAGGGAGCAATTCAGAAAACTATTAATATAACAAAATTGGGAGATAATATTGCAGCGCCTACGTCCAAGACATTACGTACACGTCCTCTCGGAAGATACATCTAAGAATTCTTAATACCTACTTACGTTAATTATTTACGTAAAATACGCAGTCGTGTCTACAACACAGCCACATCCTGCAGCCTTAGCCATTTGATTTATATCTACAATCATCACAGAAACTTATCGATCGCTCATTCTATAACTTTGGCAAGAATGAATACTACTGAAGGCCTTTTAAGTATAGGTATATAATGCGACATGCGTCATGCTTGGGACGATACAATAAAATGTTCAGTTTAAAAATCATTTTCTCGCCAAAAGTAGTAGGCACCTTTCCCATAAATCACAGAACAGAATAAAAGTAAAGCGAGAAGGGAATAATGCAAAACGTCTGAATGTCCCGGAACCACTGATCGCCGACCTGTGACGTCTGTTATACTAATGGGAGATGATATCGGGGAGTTTCAGCGGCGGCCGGTGACAGATCTATGCGCCCGACCGGCAAATGGCTCTGCTGTTGTGGTGTAAACTGTAAACGGTGAGCGGCTAGCCGGAATATTTTCAATTATCACAAAGCAATATTTTTTTTGCAAACACCCACAGAAGTTATAGTTTTGTAATCGAAAAAGGATTGAAAATGAAAATGAAAATATTTATTTTCACATAGGCCTAAATTATAGGCTCTTATGAAAATTCAAAACTCTACCGAAAGGTTCGGAAAGCAGGTTTGCACTGAGATTGATTGATTCAATATTATTTTCACAACCCCCCGACTAACATAAAGTAAAAACTTATTAATTTTTTTTTTACAAGAACGATCTCAAGTTTGTTGGAAATACGATACGAAATTTCACCACAGTGTGCAAAGTGATATGCTTAAACTCCACTCAATTTCAGATAAGATACGTGCCTAGCAGTAGGTCGTGACAAATGGTTGAGATTTCAAATCAAATTTGAAGTGAAAAAGTCTTTAGGTGCGTTGAACATATTTTGAGATGGAACATAATCATTAACTCACAACACTGTTACCGTAACCGACACCTAACACTGTTACCTCACGTAATTGTTCCAGTTTTCACTTCTGCTGTGTGTCTGGCACTCCCGGATTTATTTTAACACACTAATATCAATACCTATTACTAAAGTTTGTACCTATGTAGGTACCTACGACTACGTATTTATATTGTGTGTATGATAGTTACTCTTTCACGCTACAGCTTCTGAACCAATTCGGCTGAATTTCAAACGCTTGCCGCTTATAACTTGTACAAAGGAGGACGTCAATAGATTTTTAGAAACAATGTGCATTTGACAAGTTTATTTTTCCGGGACGCTACTTTTTGACAGAAGAATCGACTATCTAGAAATAAAACAATAAGTGTTTCAACAAAAGTACGCAAAAAAAAACATTATGTGAGTATAAATTAATATGCAGCAGACTTATATTATCTTCTATTACAACATGTTCAAAAGAAATACATATTGTAATAAAAATTTACATAATTATTTGTGTTGTCAAAAAAGTCGTTGTTCTATCAACACTGAGCCAAGTACCTAAAAATAAAACTAGTTTTTGCCTGTGGGTTTTCTCAGTTATTTTCTGTTCATACCTGCATTTCGAACTTGTTGGTAGAGTTTTGACTTTTTACACAAGAGCCTGTAAGTTAGGCCTATGTGAAAAATATATATATATTTTTCATTTATTTTATCATTTTTAAGAAAATGCTTGTAATAAATACAGATCAAAAAGCACCGCTAAAAATAAATTTCGCTTACTTGCGCATTTTAATCTGAGATTGAATAACAACACACAATAAATCACCGCGAGTACACACTGTACAATAAACACGATTTATTACCGCGCAAGTAAAACAATTCGAGAAACATATCTCCTTTATCCGCTTTTAATTTTTTGAAGAAAGTGTCGCTTTATTTGATTGCACATTATTTAGGTAAAAGTTGAAAAATTAACTCATTTTTCAGTGGGAAAATGGATACTCATATTTTCATGTCAATGGCGCAGTTTCCTCAAAAACACTGTCTCCTCCGACATAATCGAAACTCAGCAGAGACCTGTCAACTGCGATGGCTATGTTTCCAATACCATCGGAGTAAGATTAGCCGCAGAAGACTTAGCCAAGTCTTATCAATACTATTTCTGCAATCGCTAACGCTTTAGAAAACTGAAATAAGCATGAGAATAATATTTCCTTGACAGTCGTTATCGATAAATCACGTGAGCAACTTCATGCCACGGATTACATTCACATACATTTATTGAGTAGGTACTACTTTTTATAGTTTTCTTTCAAAACCTTACACACCTCTTAACATCCTAAGTAGACATTGGTAAGATAGCATGATAGCCAATCTCACTTAAAACTGTCTAAAGCTCATCAAGTACCTAATAAGATGAAATTTAAACTGGCATTCTAAGATGCTTGCTGAAAACGCTATAGATTAAAGTAAAAAAACACGGAAGAAAGTCTGTTCGCATTTCGAAATCAAAACACAAGACTTTTGTGTATAGAAAA
Organism: Coenonympha arcania; assembly: GCA_036785405.1. NCBI lineage: Eukaryota > Metazoa > Arthropoda > Insecta > Lepidoptera > Nymphalidae > Coenonympha > Coenonympha arcania. The sequence goes on along the minus strand of JAWDAA010000030.1, from coordinate 6,404,943 downwards.
ATGTAAAAAACAAAATGGAAAGTCCGATTCATCCCCGGCTCTCGTTGGCGGGGCTCTATTCAGCAACAACTTATTAAATAAATTAATCGCAAGTTGCTAGAAAAGGAAGAACTAAGCGGTCTTCTCATTTACTCGCAGACAAAGCGGTTAATTCCTTAAAACCCGACGCCATTCTGTTCGCCATTCAGCGCGGACTGTAGCAAAGAAAGCCCGCAAAAATAATTGGAAAGTGACGGGAACAAGCGGCCTCTAGTAGCAGTGATGCGCTGTGACGCTTATCGATGACATCGTTAACAAAAAAGAACAAATGCAGAGGTCCTTGGTGAAAAACTGCTTCCGAACTTTATGGTTGAGGCTGTAATTTCAAAAGTGCTTGTAGGTTAGGTTATGTGAAAGAGCTTGTAGATTACATTTTTGATTTTAATAAAATTTCGAATTCGATTTATACGTAAAGGTAGGTACATCTTTTTGGGAAAGTAAAAGGTTACAAGAAAATTAACTGCTTATTTGTCAATGAGTGTCTATTCACTAAGAGATTTTTCAAAAGCTTTTACGACAATGAGAGTAAAAAAAATTTTGTACATTATAAGGTCTACGGTAAGTTTCACTGCCTTTTTAACCATCTAAGGAATTGAATAAAAATCTTTGTTAGTGTGGCACCAATAATGTTTTTATTTTACTAAAACGATTTTTGTAATTCATTAAATTTTACTTTTTCAATAATTTTCATATTGTTACACGCTTTTAGGCGTTTCACTTAAAGCTCGGCATTGTTCCATTGGTAAAAGTGTATAAAATAATGTTTTTAATACACTTTAACAGATTTGAAATTCATTTTTAAACTGCTTTCACAAAGTATGGTTCGATTAGTAATATATCAATTTGACAAGTTTATTAGTTAACTTAATTTCAGATGTTATTTATAAATATTAAAAGAACTAATTTTCAATCAAGAAAATCTTAAGATCATCGATACTCCCCGGTAACAGCCCTAGTAGCCTCGGGAGCGCGGCCCACATTTCCAAGTTTTCATCATTCTCCTTGCCTTCCCGGCTCATTGTGTCCGTGGGAACCTTTATTGCCCCCATAGAAAACTCTGAAAGCCGTCCAAGAAAAGCATTTGTGTGCTCTGCCTGAATGAGACTGACAAAGAACCCGGTTTCAGTGTTGATTCCGTACCGGTTTCAGACTTTCCTTTCATCGGGCACCTATTTTCCGATTCAGGCAACTCAACTCTATTGGTCGGGGTCTTGTTTTGTATCGGTAAATGAGTTTCGTTCTGTGGAAAGGTTAATTTGCTTTCCAACTTCGGTTTTTGTTGCGGCCCCCTTGACGTGAAAGGACGCTGTTTTTAGATCCCTCATCAATATTGTATTTTGTGTTATTCCAGTTATTACTTTGTTTCGGCTTTCTGTTTTTATTTTTCTCTCTTTCTCTTGAAATGGAAACGCTAAATTTTAAGGTGAAATTATTCAAAGGCGGTATTCGCTTTTTCTTTTAAAACCGACTGTGGTGGTTCAAAAGATTTGTGGATTCGGATGATTTGTTGTGTAAATAAATAATTTCACAAATTATACCTACTTATCTACTTCATCATGTATTTACTACGTTATTAAAATTAGATAAACTATTAAAATACTAAAGATCGGCTTGTTAGTGAAGGTAATAGTCCTTACCCGAGATTTCAAAGTCACTGAATCAATTCACTGTATTTTTGCAAGCGAAGAAAAAATCAAGCTCTAAAAGATCCTCTTAATTAACGCCTTTAACAAAAATAACAAGACAAACTGCTAAATTAGTAATAGCACTCATAATGTTGCTACTCGGAACAGCGCGATTCGAAATTTTCCTTACACAAACTTTTCACGACTTGTTCGCGTAACTAAGCGTACACTATTTAATTATGAAACCTCCCTATCCCCCTCCACTTTGCCCCACCCCACCTTTTGACAAAGGGGCAGAAAATATAATTTTCTCAAAGGCTTCTTTCTGCATGTCCCACTAAAGGTACAGTGTTTTTCAGAACGCGGTCACTGAAGATTGACAAGGCTTTCAAAAGATTGTAGTCGCGTCGCTTATTTTAGCCTTCTTTTCTTGAGCTCATTTTAAATACTAGCAACTACCCACAGTTTATTCTGTATAATCCCTGTATTCATCCAGGTTACAATATATCTACCTATTACAAAAATGCGTCAAATCGGTCCTGAAGTTGTAGTGTGAAAAAGTAAGAAATAACAAACTAATCCTGACCGTCTGAATTAATAATTTATAACGAGTGCGATCATCGATATACGTCGTTTTGACAGCACTATTAGGTTCGCCTCAATTTTGATGCAGCTCGCTTGATTGACCGTACATCATAATGTTGGGTACATGAATATAGATTTGTAATAACCACTTAGACGCTCTGCACAAATTAAACGCACGACTCTATAATTATTCTCGACTCGATCTTACTGACGAATTGCTAAATTGTATGTAGTGTTGGAGAAATTTTCATCGACACGAGATCATTTTGACTAAGTTTTACAAAATTAAAGATAATTACTGAATGCCTTTTTGCATATTTTTTAATGGATTGAGCAGTCCCGGTTTTGAGTACTGGTACATGCCAGATTCAAATTTAATTATTTATTCATAATAATTGGCCTCTTGCTTCAGAATAAACAAAACCATAATTAACTACCTATTAAAAAATAAATTGTAAGTGTCAAAATTGCAACAAAACAAGCAATAAGTAGGGAAAAGGATTAACTGTTAAATATTCGTGGCTGTATATTACATTTTTAATGAACATAAATCAATCGATAAATACCAATTATACTAACCAATCCATCCTGTATCGATAAACAAAATTTCAACATACAATTTCCCGTTCACGTCACTAGCTGCGGCGGCGACTGGAAAATTCATACGCAGAAGAATGCAGACGCCATTGCAAAATTTTATGCGTTCCTAGTACATCGACCAAACCAGTTAGAGAAAACGCAGGCAATACGAAAATAAAACGACGGTCGCTTACAGCAATCGTCTAGAATCTAGATAATCGTGAGCTAACTACATTAAAATCATCTTAAAGCGTTTATTGAGGTACGCAAATCTTACGAAATACTATTTAGAGCAAACGTTCTTTAAAGAAAAAACTGTCACGACTTTTAACTTCTGATAATTCCACTGTTATAGGTACCTACTTATTTATGTTTGATGATAATGATAACTATCCATGAATTGAGGATATTAAGCCCCAATCTCACCGAGAAAACCGAGAACCATGGTTTTGTGAAACCTTTGCAAGTCTCCTTATTAAAAACCGAATATTATGACATCTGCAAGAAATAGAATGCAATTCAATGAAAATAAACGGAGTTTGGCTCTTTCCAATGCTAAAGGCGTATTCAATAGAAGAATCTATGTATAGAATAAGATGATTATTCGAAAGGACATGCGCAGATTACAGATTACATGGAATGAGAACGTTATAGCGGACGAATGGAGGAAAATACAGACTACAAAGGCGCGCCCATTTCCACGCTCATTGTGCTAGAGCGAGACGACCGCATTCCGCGTCCTCTTCCCACAAACACCGTTGGCGGATGCGCAAAAGAGATAGGCATCGACAATAGACAATTGTTATCCCCACTATTGTACAGAACTGCCCTAGTGAAAGCGTTGTACGCGATTTTCACTCGCCCAACTCACGATTTCCTAAGCGTAAAGTCGTTAATCGTTTGCGGGAAAATCTAGTGTAATGCAGCCAATAATTGGATTCGGTTGTTATCATTGGGAAAACAATGGATTGAGTAACGTTAGGTATAAATAGGTTATGATCTTGGATAGGAAGTGGGATCGTGACGTTATACGTGGGAGGGATTACAAACGCGTATTATGAAATTGCGGCGCGATTTAAAATGTAAATGGGTTATTTAAACATTGGAGATGACGGCTATGCGATTGAAATGTACGGTAAATAAATAATTATTGTGCTGATAATAATTGCTCGGAGATTTAGATTTAATATGTGGTAATGACCACCAAATAGGTTATTTATTTGCAGTCACCATGTTAATAGAATGCTATAAGTTACTTGCTCATATTGAAACGTTTGAAAAATTTCGATATTAGTAGGGAAATCGCTTAAGTGGTGTTGCTTGCATAATGAAGGCAACAGTTACCTATTATTATCAACCTTCATTGATAACCAAGTCTCAAATTATTATCTACATGCGTGGTCTGAACTCTGAAGGGGGATCACAGGCGTAAGGTACTATTATGTCCGTGTCACAGGGCACTTTAGTCCCCCCCCCCCCCATAAAACTTTATCTAAATGTCTAAGTAAATAGGTTTACGCTTGATGATGACAATCATGCTTTATGGAAAAACCATGAGGTCTAGGTTGGAACGTGCTTTCCTAGAAAATGCCTATTCACTAACTTGAAGGTTGGCTAGAAACACGGAGTTTGGAAGGCGTTCCGTTCCACGAAGAAAAACTTTGCCTGAATTCATTAAATTTTTGCGTTTTCTACTTAAAATGAATGACCTTATGTTTTTTCTTTATTATAATTCGTTAATATGGAGGGGTTAAAAAATAATCCTTATTTAATCTTGTGGTCTGTAAAAAAGCTAGTAATGCGGGTTTAGCCCCCAAAAATTAAAAAAAAATTCAAACCTTCCGTGCCAGTGGCTCCCTCATTGTACGGCGAGCGCAACGAGTTAAAGAGCCGCAACTTTTTAATATTGAAACTTTTTACGTGTGTTTTTAATCAAAAACGTTGTCCTGTCCGTCGGCTTCTTTTTCACAAACTAATTGGTCTGACGGTTACCCCTGGCGTTTTCCATTTGAGAGCAGTTTTTAAATGCGCCTCGTTGACATGTGCGATTTTCATTCGGATTATTTTATGTAAGTGTCAACGCCTACTGCCAAGTCGGTTAAGTGTCGACCTCGAGTGTTTTGAATATGATGTAAATGGATGCGCCGGGTGAAATTAATTTTGTCAATATTACCAACATGACGCTTTGTAAGTGGCGAGCGAGCGGCAAAGAGACTTTTAACACTATTTTATGTTCGCACTTCGTGATATTAAAAGGGCGGAGTTTTATTTTTAATGCGATGTTTAAGTTCGCGTTTTTCGCTTTACAATGGACTTCTGCAGTTATGTTAGGTATTAAAAAATTTGCTACGTTTTAATAAGCCACTCATTGGTGACTGTAAACATACCTACCTACCTAATTAGCTAGATTATTAGTAGTATTTTTTTCTATGTTTTGCTTGGGTAAAATTTCTAGGCAAGATTTTTATAGTGAAGCTTAAACTAGACAAAGCTTTTGGAAGTAATTTAATTTGTAGCTACTATTGTGACGAGTAGGTAACATAGCTCAAATATCAAAACTTGAAAAACTGCTTGAAATTCTTTATTGGCGAATATTTAATTGTCAATTTTTCTGTCCTCAAAATTGCCTTTAGAAATCAAGATAGGTACTAATTTCTGTTTCTGTTCATGTATTTTACTTATATATGTTACTGTTATAAATATTAGGCAATTACTTAAATTATTACAGTACAAAAGGTCACCTATTTAATATCTAGTATACTTAGTAGGTATAAATTATATGAAGTCGTTTGGTCCAGCACAAACTCTTGAATTAAGAAAGAAAACCGCATTGATTGTTTTAAATTGTTTTATGTCTAGGTCAGGTCAAGTAAGATCAAGCTGGAACATGGATACGCCTAAAACATTTATTTGCAAATAAGAAAAATCCTTGGTCAGCACATAACTGGCATAGTGCGTCTGTAGTACCAACTCTACCAAGTTATATTCTTACGCAATCATCCATTCAAGTCAATGCACCTAAATAAGGGCAATACCAAAACAGAAGTCCGAGATTTATTTTTATCCATCTACGAAGGCACTCATTCGGAATAAAATATCCGTACGTAAATACAGTGCGTTGATAAAATGGAACATTCGTATTGGTTACCTGCGCGGAAACCCCCTACATTGTGCGCCCCCGCGCCCAGACGGACGGAAATATGAAAATGAAACGGTGAAACGGAAAAACGCATCAGTAGGGTTAGTACGAGTTTCTGTACGTATTTCGAGTCGACTTGCATCGCACAAACGAATCGAATACCTCCATACATTTACAGCTAGCGCCATCTAATGACACTCGCTGACATGCGGCTATCAATAGATAGCGCTGGATGTAAATTTATGAATTCGATTCGTTTGTGCGATGCGAGTCGACTCGAAATACGTAGAAAAACCGGTACTAACCCCTCAGAGCACCCGCTCGGCGCGGCAGCTGGACAAAAAATGAACACAAGCGCTTAATTCGCAAAAAGCCCGTTTGATGTTTACTAATTGACAATCAGTCGAGGGATGCGTCTCATTGGTCCGCTTCCTCGTTCCGTTTTTAAAAATTAAAGACAAAATAAATTAAAGGGGTGGCTACTTTTTTGGTCTTTGTTTTTGTTCGACTAGGGTGCATCGTTATGCTGTTGGGTGGTTACCTATTTTTCACTACGACTGTTTGTTAAACCCATACGACTGACATTCTTAGTAAAAAAGATTAAAAATCAAAATGTTTTTTTTTGTCTTTAAGACTTTAATACAGGTCTAACTTGCACTATCGCTAAATTCGAAAATCAGTTTTGCAGCGAGAAGAAATGGCAAGATAACAGTCAACCTTCAAAATATGTCGTTATTTACAATTTAACATGCAGCTATTCCTAACATCATTATATATTTTATCTACGCTCATTGCTTAAAGTTCGAATTATGAAATCGAAATGTGTCAAATAATTACCTACTTTATTCACGGACTTCTATAATTATTAAAAAGTTATTCATAATAACATCGCTCTACTATGGAAATATTTAAAGAAAGTTGTATAAAATCCATAACGATACACGGCTCTGGACTCCTGTATTTGTATCTGGGGTAATATTTTTTATGTAATATTTTTTTAAGTGAATCCACAGACAACTTATAGTTGGTAGTCATTGCCGAGAGTATGGATGGGCCATGATTGACCATAGACAACAACACAATGTCTATGGGGTAATATTTTTATGTAATATTTTTTTAAGTGAATCCACAGACAACTTATAGTTGGTAGTTATTGCCGAGAGTATGGATGGGCCATGATTGACCATAGACAACAACACAATGTCTATGGGGTAATATTTTTTATGTAATATTTTTTTAAGTGAATCCACAGACAACTTATAGTTGGTAGTCATTGCCGAGAGTATGGATGGGCCATGATTGACCATAGACAACAACACAATGTCTATGGGGTAATATTTTTTATGTAATATTTTTTTAAGTGAATCCACAGACAACTTATAGTTGGTAGTCATTGCCGAGAGTATGGATGGGCCATGATTGACCATAGACAACAACACAATGTCTAACGTTCCGCGTAACGTTCCACCTGGGCCTGTGATTATGATTACGATTACGACTACGATTACGATTACGATTACGATAAAGATTACGATTATGACGTTATCTCGTAAATCTATCGTCCGTAAACCGACTTTACAGACAACCAATTTTTTTTGTTAATTAGTCAAAACTTTGCGCTGAAAAATGTATAGCAGTGAAACCTACTAAAGAAAATTTCACTCCACCTGACATCTTAGTAGTTGCAATGATTTACGACAAACGTTAGCAAGATTTTATGATTTGGGTAATAATATGAGCGTAGATAAAGTAGTGTATGAAACTCTACATAATTAGGTATTAAAACACTCGTGTGATACTATTAAAAAACTCGCCTGCGGCTCGTTTTTTAAACTCACACTCGTGTTTTAATACCCCCCATTATGTAACCGTTACATAAACTACTATAGCACATTACCGCTTTGGTAACTTGGACGATTTAACCTAGTTTGGTAATAAAGTTAAGAATGAAAATATTTTCCCCGACCTAAATATATATCAATTATCATTTCTCACATTTCTTACTTACACAAGTCTTACATTTTTATTCAAGAATTTGCTAATTTGACAATCATTATTTTTTCCTATTAGAGATAAAAACATATTCATTTACGCATAGAAAACGGTCATCTGATTTCCTTTTGCGTCACTGGGAAGTTTTATTTTTTACAAGTTTTTTTTTATTTATGGGTTTCTGTCCAAAACTATATTACGTATAAACAGTTGCATCACTCTTGCACCAGCAAATTGTCTATGGTAGACACAGTATATAGCACGCAAGGAAATCGTACCCAATCGAATCCAGTACATATCAGGCTGGTAGAAAAACAGAAAACAACAAGCATTGGCTTTAAAAAAAATTCAGCCAGTATCGAACGCGCCTATTCGGAATGGATCCGGAGTCAACAAAGGGACGTTCTGTATTTGAAAAAAAGCGCGAATACGCCGCTATTACCCGTACCCATTTGCGCATCTATGGCGGGCCTCTTCAATCCGTACAGTCAACAATTGTAGGGCTGGCTCACGGGTTAGTCCGGACAAAACATTTTTTTTCCTTTTCACAATAGAAGAAAAGCAAAGGCCACAGCGGTTTATTCTTTGTTCGTGGAAAATATTGACCATTGCGCATTTACTCATTTCCATTGACGTTGTAAGGGTTGAATTTTTTTTATATTGTTTTATACAGCGTGTAACGAAAAATTGAAATAACATTGAAGGTTATATAAAGTGTACATGATAAGCAAAATATCCTGTTAAAATATTTCATAAAAATAGGATGTATGGAAAAATAAATATGCTTAATTCCATTTAATATTTTTACAGGGCGATTTGTTATCAAGTACACTTATGTACCCTTCAATATTATTTAAATTTTTCGTTACAAGTTGTACAATATGAATTATTTTAATTACGTATCACAAATTAATGTTAATTTAATACTTTTACAATTCAGCTTCCCAGTCATCAAAGGTTAAATTTACAAATTTTAATGTATTACTCTAATTGTTTTTTTTCTGTTTTTTTTTTTTTTTATAAAACAGTTAAAGAAATAAAACTACAGTTACATTAGTATAGTAATTTTCTAAACACGTTATCGTGGACGAAATTAATTCCGATACACTAAACGCTGTACCTACTCCTGAGAAATCTGTGTTTGGATTCCTCCTAATTCCTGCCATAAATTACGTAATCTATGACAGTAAGTCTTAAAACTACTCCACTTATCGGCAGCCCTGTAGGAGAGGGCATGTGATCGAGAGTTCGAGTTTTTATCGCTGATTCATTAGTATGAGAGTGTCTTTGTTACAGTCGGCGCCCTAACACAAACGCCGTACTGGCTAGTGATGTCGCTACTAGAGTTCGACTACGAAAAAGTCGACTGTAAGATCAGTCGAGTTTTTCGTAGTCGAACCCTAGCCTGTTTTTGTGGCCTTTGCTTTTCGACTAAGAGCCTATTTCACTTTTTACTGATATTACTCAGAAAACCAATTTAGGAAGTCAAATCAGTTCAGTAATGTTTGATTCGCAAAGAGGAAAAATATATAAATCTGTCTTTCCTTTCTGTTAAAAGTTTATGGTAAAGATAATATTATAATATTTTATTGGTTTGTACTTTCTGACATCTACTTATCTAAATAAAATTGTGTTTTCTTTTATAGATTTCATTTAGGATTGTTTTCGATAATTTGCATGTATATTAAATTTTTCAATTTAATATAAGAAGTCAGTATTCAACAACATAACATTAACATAAGTTTTATAAGACTACTAGCTAACCTAGCAAACGTTGTTTTGTCAGATTTTCATACTTAGGGATGTAAAAGACAGTTTATGTCCTTTTGTCAGACGGCAGACCTACTAAATATTCGCAATATTTTTTAATAAGTTCGGAATAGTTATAACAAACGCTGACACAAAAATTTTATATGTTAGATGATTATAACAATAAAGACAATTTTTGGCATCGATTTTGAATTCTAACATCCATTGTTGAAAGCAATTCAAGTTTTAGCGTTTAAAACGCTGAATAAAATTCGATTACGATTCAAAAATCCGCGGTAACAACCCTAATGTCCCCAGATACTTGCATACACAGATATTCATACAACCACACCAGGCAATACATACATGAAATTGATTTGAGATGAAAGGATTTTCATTACCATTGTATCAGGATCCGAATTAAAGACAAATTGCACGTTCAATGCGCTTCACAATCAATACACTATTCGCAATCAGATATTTTTGTATAAGCTTTTTTTACCTTTTACGCTTTATGAGTAGCGTTTAAATTGATGAACCTAGGATATGAGTGTTTTTTTGTAATGCGAAAACGCGTGCGTATCGAAGTTTTTTTGTGGAAACTTTTCTTTAAATAAAAGCTGCATGTTTATTAAACTGATTTTCACTAGAGCAGATGTGTATGGAGAGTAAAGATCGATCGATACAAGCAGACAAGCTATTGGAGAACGAGACATCGGTCATCTGCATTGAGTTTATTGAGTAACACAAAACACTCTCTACAGAAGAAGTGACAAGTAAAGAAGTTTTCGGGGTCTCAGGTGCTCCAAGTAGAAGGACAGACGACGTTTAAGCTATCGAAGGTTCTAAAATAAAAAAAACAGGAATAGGTAGAAGTTATCCAAAAGGAACAATATTTTCCCCCTTTGTCCAACATTTATCATGATTTTGATGCTCCGCTCCTAGTGATTGTAGATATATTAAAGCCTTCCTTGATAAATGTAATATCAGACACAAAAATTAATAATTTTTCAATTTGAACAAGTAGTTCCTGAGATTACCAAAAAACACAAATAAAGTCTTCAGATTTATAAAATTAGTACTAGTACAAAATTAGTATAAAATTAGTAGTAGTAGTAGAGTTTATTTCTTTTAAAAGAAGAATAATTTAATGAAACAGATAATAATAAGAAAGATGGTTGAAAGATTGCATCACTTTGAGTAAATCTAACCCCAGGTGCAAAAAATAACAGAATTGATCATGTTGTTTCTTGTCGAGATAAATCCGTCGATTCTATTCAACCCCGATGTCCAGACGGCCGCTTAGCATGCAAGGACACGAACTTAACAGATTTGAATACAAGGGTCGCCGTCTTTGTGCCCGAACATACCCTTTTGTGCGAGAATGTGATAGGAAAAGTGGCTTCGTGAAACCCACTTTAGAGAAAAGTATAATGTAAAAAGGCCCTTTTTGATTTGTAAAGTAAGCAAAGATATTTTCACAATATATTTGCACAATGCATCCGGATTGCAGATATTGATTGTAGAGTTTTTAAATTTACCACGTCTAAAAACTATACTGTGGTAAGAAAGGGATTATGATTTTATAGCAGAAGGGATAGTAGAGTTTCAAACACGCTAAATTTAGAAACTCTAAGACAGAATATCGGTACAGTGCCGTGAAGTACCTACTTTTATTGAGTTAAAAGGTTGCTGTAGCTGTAGCTTGTGAAATTACTAGGCATGATGAAACTTAAAGAAAGAAGGAAGACGTTTGTGGTAGACACAAAGCACGATGAAGGAAAATGACGAGAAGGCGAAATTTTATGAAGAGGCTAAATTAAGAGGGATTAAAAAAACCGTGTTTTCGTTGACATCGCAAGTAATTTGAACTAGTATATGTGTAATAGTTTATAATATTTTGGTCATTGATAAGATTATTATTGAAGTATTAATTATAACGTTAGCAGTATATTGTTTTCAAGCATAAATATAATATACTCTAATTGCCCAATTAAAACAAATATTTAAGGATTTTACATCACAATGTATGAATATTTATGCAGCTAAGTAAAAAAAACTATCAACTTGGTAGCTTTTTCAATTCGAGAAATATTAAATTTGGTCATAAATTCAATAAATGATTTAGCTAGCGATACATGAAATACGATATGAACCACATTAACATAATGCGGGCTTTTATTGTGGCAGTTTATAGACATACTGTTTCTAAAAGTCAATAACCTATCAGGTAAGATGATGCATAGTTCCGTCTTTTAATTGGTGTTGAATAAATTATTGAAATGTTGCACAAGAATATTCACTTCATTGCGTATTGATTAGTTCTCTAAATTGCCCGTCAATATTTATTCTGGCTTCTATGTGTGTTCGAAGGCAGCACCATAATTCAAGCCATTATGTCTCTTGTGTTCTTCTCAGAAATGTATCGTTATTCTTCTATTAAAATTATTCTTTAGGTATCTACGTTTCGCCCCGACACTGGAGTATCGTCAGTTCTTATCATGTAATATTGACTCGATAGGGTTTGATCGTAAAGCATCTAATGCCGACTACATTATTTTGAGGTTTACTGCTTACTATGAACTTCCTCAAAAAATATCACTTGCTTTAATTAATCTAATCTGACACTAACCACTATTATCTTTAATTGTACATATCACATGATCGTACTAAGCCGAATTAGCCATATAAAAAATAGATTTCTAATTCGCAAGTTTATTGCAGTTTATAATCATTTTCATCAAATACACGAGATAAACACCAACCCGGGATAATTAATATGACACCTATATGTTCCTATGACGTAAATCCATCAAGTAGATGTCATGGCTTCTTACGTGGACGGCGCAAAAGACAAATTAACTGTAGTTGTTATACTTGAAACTAACAATAAGCTCGTTAGCATTAACGATATTGGCGTATTTACTAAAAAGGGCAAAGGTCCCCATTGTTTCAGACGAAGGTAAAAAAGTTATTGACGGAATAAGGTTCCTAGGTATTTATCAATTGTTACGGAAGCCAAGAACAATCAGATGACCGTCCACAGCTGGACTCGGTTCGATGAATCGATCCATACATGAAATAAGCCAGAACCACAAAGCTTATTTTGTCCTATTGAATGACCACGATTTCTTCCTATAATATTCTGCTCTCTAGTCTCTACAAATCTCCCTTATGTTACCTAATGTATAAATCGGCACATTTTTTGACGTGACAACGTCTTATAAATCGATAGAGCCGGTTGCACGCACGAAAAAACATGACTCATCCGGCGTTACCGGCGTTACCTCGCTCATGCGGCGTTACCTCGCGAGCGCGGAACGAGCGACAAAGAAGACGTTGTCACGTTCAACTATCGTCAGTAAACCGACTTTACAGGCAACCAATTTTTTTTTTTAGTCCAAACTGCAATTTCACTGGATGGTAAATGTTGATGGAACTCTAACTTCTCTTTAGCTGCACTGCTAACTTTTTTAGAGGTTTCAGAGCTGTTGATATTGTTGCGAGAACGGGTTACCATGTTCGAGAACATGATAAAGTTTCGAGATTTTCACGACGTTTTCCTTCACTGTTCAATTTTCCGACCAATAGTAGCTGCTTCGAATCTTAGTTACGCTTTGAAAGTCTGAAAGTCTTATTCTCGTGGCGAGCTGCTTTGTTTACCCTTTTTGCAAATTAAGTTTGTTGCGCCTCGATTCGACGCCGAAAGACTTTGTTGTCGGGAAAAGTTTAAATAGGGTCTCAGACTTTCCATCTGTTCGTCTGTTGTGATGTTTTTAAATTCAATTTAAATCCTTTTGCACTTGTTTGTTTTGCGAAGCGCTGGACCCTTTTGCACTCATGCTATAACTACAAACTTCTGACGTAGGTAATGACTGGATGAAGAATTTTAAATGGCAGACTTATCATGTGACAGAATGAACCTAAAAATAAAATAGTAAAACATTTATGTTTTACCTTTGAAGCATAGACAATATATTATAATAATGAAGGAATAAATAAATAAGCCTTTTAGTAATTTTGGAATTACTGATAGACAACGTTAGAAGCTAAAAATTATATGTTGTTAATATACCCTGAAAGGCGCGAAAAAATTTCGCCAGATTATCGGTGCCAAAAATCCTTTTTTGTCACCAACTGCCACGCTGTTGTTCGCTCAGCAACCACCTATAGAATTTTGACAGATGGCGCTACTGTTTGCTTTTCGTTTTAGTCACAAAACTCCTAATTATCCACTCACCTTAGTGCCCTTAACATTTGCATCTCAAGAACCTTGGATATAAAACTGCTTCTTCTCTCTCACGCTCTCTCTCTCGCCGTCTCACACTCTCTCTGGAAATATTACCAGCTTTTCTTCTCTCGCACGCTCTCTTTCTCCCCGTCTCACCCTGACTCCCTCTGGAAATATTAGCAGCTTACCTTGGCGTGCTCCTGCTGCGACAAGAGCTGCTCCCTCACCATCTGCAGCTGAAGGATCATTTCGGACAGCTGTCGCTCCTTCTCCAGCACACTCTCACCAGCTAACGCCTGGAGCGCCGCCGCGTCCAATACACCCCGTCTTTCGCTGAAAAAAAGGAACTCACTTAGTATTAAGCAGTATATTATAGACACCGATACGGCACCTGCCCCTAAATGTGTAAGAAAACGTATTCATCGTTATCGTAATCGTTTACATGTTCTGCCCGCTGAGTGGTTGCCTGATTTACGTCAGCCAATCGTCCAGAATTTGGTTACCATTATGATAACGATGAATACGTTTTTCTTATACAATCAGACCCCTGGGGTTGGTATAGGTCTATTTTTATAGTATCACTAGCTGACCGGGCAATCGTTGTTTTCAAAGGAGACATTTTTTTAGTATGGGAGTTAGGCCCCCTAAAAGTTGTCATTGCTTTGAGTACTAGATACGTCTTTGCTTGTAGGGTGAACGTGGTTAAAGCCTTCCGCCATCAGACCAGTTCTGAGACAATTCAGAAATTATATCACATGACGTGCCAGGAATTGAATCCAGGACTCTCAGGTTAGGCATTATAAGATAGGTCGTCAAAAGCTGGTCCAAAAACCGAAAAATCTTATGATTTCGGTCTAGGCTTTTCGGACTTGTCAACATTATTCCTTGCAAGTCTTAATGCAAGTTTTGAATTCAGGGCTATAACAATTAAGAAACCAAAATTATGCATCATTTCGTCTACTTCGTTTAGATAACTCATTATGTAATTTATTATCGATGTTTATTTTTACCCGACTGCAAGAAGGGTTATGTTTTTCGCGCGTATCTTGTATGTATGTATGTATGTATGTATGTAAATTTCTTTATGACCACGTATCTTCCAAACGGCTGCATGGATTTTGACGTTAATGGTATCGTTAGATTCGTCTCATTAACCCAAGTGTTCTTAGATAGGTTTTTGAGAATAAAAAACAAAATGGCGGATTTTGGGCCTAAAATTGTCAGTCATTTTTAAAATAATTTTAACCAAACCTATCGAGTAGGGTATCAAAATGAAGGGAATTACAAGGAGATTACAAAAATATATATAAGTCATATGTTTTGAATTAATTTGGAATTATAAACAGTCGATCAATGCGTTCAAAATGGTAACATTTGTAGTTTTTGATAGCGTTATTCTTGTATTGACCAAGTGTGTGTCGTACTTTATATTGTGCATTTTTACTTGGTATATCATAGCATAAATCGAAAACGTAATTTAATATAATCATTACACAATTATTTTAACATCTGTACTTTCGCTACTCGCCCTAGATGGCGCTGTGTGTACTCTAAGACGCGCTCCACTTACATGTAGTTTTGTTTTCAATCAATAATTTTCCTTAACGAAATATTGAACTTGTCCCTCAAAAAGTTCAAAGTAGCTGTAAAACGTAAGCTCATGGCTAAATCGTATTATAGTATTAGGGATTATTTACAAGAATCAAATCCCTGGGAGTGATAGTGAACTGCTGCTATTTTATTAGCTCAATTAATTTTTAAGAGATTACCTATGTAAAATGGTGAAGATAAATAAAAGAAAACCCGGCTGAGTTTGTTGTGGGCTTTTTCTCAGTGCAGGGCGCGTTGGAACCCTCGTAAACTTTAGTTTTAAGTCGAATAATAGTTATCACCATATCGTTTTATATTAAATAATATAAATGACCTTTCATAAGTGCCTGTAAGTTAGGCCTATGTGAAATAAAGCTTTTTTTCTATTTCTATTTGTAATCTCAGTTTTTCCCGAATGATCCGCTTAAAGCGACGTGAGTTAGATACGCCTGAGCCCTAAACGTACACAAACTACACCTACGAAATGTTATTTCCGGGATAAAATCCAGGTTTGCGTTTGACGACACTGTTTACAACTTTTACTTCTTCCAAGTGACTGACTGACTTGAACCGACATAATATAATATACTAGCAAACGCCCGCGGCTTCGCTCACGTTGATCTTCTGCTTTACTCCCTCAGGCGTTAAGTTTCCAAAATTCTTGTATTAACCGTCATTTAATTTAATTTTGACCACTAAATATTTCCTAATGCTTGCTGGTTATAGTCAGACGTCGATTTTCAAAGCAATCGGCCCACTGACAAAAAATTCAAAATGGCGGCCACTTTTTTTAATTCTGACCACGAATTCCTTCTCTATGCTCGCTGCCATAGTCAGACGTCGATTTTCAAAGAGTTAGGCCCACTGACAAAAAAATTCAAAATGGCGGCCACTTTTTAATTCTGACCACAAATTCCTTCTCTATGCTTGCTGCCATAGTCAGACGTCGATTTTCAAAGCAATCGGCCCACTGACAAAGAAATTCAAAATGGCGGCCACTTTTTTAAAATTTTGACCACAAATTCCTTCTCTATGCTTACTGCCATAGTCAAATATCGATTTTCGAAGCAATCGGTCCAGTAACAAAAAAGTTCAAAATGGCGGCCACTTTTTTAAATTTTGACCACAAATTCCTTCTCTAAGCTCGCTGCTATTGTCAAATATCGATTTTCAAAGCAATCGGTCCAGTAACAAAAAAAATCAAAATGGCGGCCACTTTTTTAAAATTTTGACCACAAATTCCTTCTCTATGCTTGCTGCCATAGTCAAATATCGATTTTCGAAGCAATCGGTCCAGTAACAAAAAAGTTCAAAATGGCGGCCACTTTTTTAAAATTTTGACCACAAATTCCTTCTCTAAGCTCGCTGCTATAGTCAAATATCGATTTTCAAAGCAATCGGTCCAGTAACAAAAAAGTTCAAAATGGTGGCCACTTTTTTAAATTTTGACCACAAATTCCTTTTCTATGCTTACTGTCATAGTCAAATATCGATTTTCAAAGCAATCGGTCCAGTGACAAAAAATTTCAAAATGGCGGCCACTTTTTTAAAATTTTGACCACAAATTCCTTCTCTAAGCTCGCTGCTATAGTCAAATATCGATTTTCGAAGCAATCGGTCCAGTAACAAAAAAGTTCAATATGGCGGCCACTTTTTTAAATTTTGACCACAAATTCCTTCTCTAAGCTCGCTGCTATAGTCAAATATCGATTTTCAAAGCAATCGGTCCAGTAACAAAAAAATTCAAAATGGCGGCCACTTTTTTTAAATTTTGACCACAAATTCCTTCTCTATGCTTGCTGCCATAGTCAAATATCGATTTTCGAAGCAATCGGTCCAGTAACAAAAAAGTTCAAAATGGCGGCCACTTTTTAAAATTTTGACCACAAATTCCTTCTCTAAGCTCGCTGCTATAGTCAAATATCGATTTTCAAAGCAATCGGTCCAGTAACAAAAAAGTTTAAAATGGCGGCCACTTTTTTAAATTTTGACCACAAATTCCTTTTCTATGCTTAAATATCGATTTTCAAAGCAATCGGTCCAGTAACAAAAAATTTCAAAATGGCGGCCACTTTTTTTTTAATTTTGATCAAAAATTCCTTCTCTATTAGCTGCCATAGTCAAATATCGATTTTCAAAGCAATCGGTCCAGTAACAAAAAAGTTCAAAATGGCGGCCACTTTTTTAGATTTGACCACAAATTCCTTCTCTATGCTTGCTGCCATAGACAAATATCGATTTTCAAAGCAATCGGCCCAGTAACAAAAAAGTTCAAAATGGCGGCCACTTTTTTAAATTTTGACCACAAATTCCTTCTCTATGCTTACTGCCATAGTCAGATATCGATTTCCAAAGCAATCGGCCCAGTAACAAAAAAGTTTAAAATGGCGGCCACTTTTTAAAATTTTGACCACAAATTCCTTCTCTATGCTTGCTGCCGTAGTCAAATATCGTTTTTCAAAGCAATCGACCGATTTACAAAAAAGTTCAAAATGGCGGCCACTTTTTAAATTTTGGCCACAAATTCCTTCTCTATGCTTGCTGCCATAGTCAAATATCGATTTTATCGATTTCCAAAGCAATCGGCCCAGTAACAAAAAAGTTTAAAATGGCGGCCACTTTTTAAAATTTTGACCACAAATTCCTTCTCTATGCTTGCTGCCGTAGTCAAATATCGTTTTTCAAAGCAATCGACCGATTTACAAAAAAGTTCAAAATGGCGGCCACTTTTTAAATTTAGGCCACTAATTCCTTCTCTATGCTTGCTGCCATAGTCAAATATCGATTTTCAAAGCAATCGACCCATTAACAAAAAAGTTCAAAATGGCGGCCACTTTTTTTAATTTTGGCAACAAATTCCTTCTCTATGCTTGCTGCCATAGTCAAAAGTCGATTTTCAAAGCAATCGGCCCAGTAACAAAAAAGTTCAAAATGGCGGCCAAAAAGTTCAAACCTTTTTCTCCTCAAAATTTGGATCTCGAAAATCCCTTTCTGAATACGAATTCATGATATAACACCAACCTAGGTACTAAATTTCAGATCTCTGCGACTTGTAGCTTTTCTGGAATTCCTGGAACAACGAAAAAAATTTCCTTTTGTATGGGGAAATCCATAAAACCAACGGTTTTTACCCCTTAAAATTTGAATTTCTGGAATCCCCGTCTTAGTACGAATTCATGACCTAATATCTACCTAGTTACCAAATTTCAGATCCCTACGACTTGTAGCTTTTCGGGAATTCCTGGAACAACGAAAAAAATTTCACTTTTGTATGGGGAAATCCAAAAAACCAACGGTTTCTACCCCTTAAAATTTGAATTTCTGGAATCCCCGTCTTAGTACGAATTCATGACCTAATATCAACCTAGGTACCAAATTTCAGATCTCTACGACTTGTAGCTTTTCGGGAATTCCTGGAACAACGAAAAAAATTTTACTTTTGTATGGGGAAATCCAAAAAACCAACGGTTTTTACCCCTTAAAATTTGAATTTCTGGAATCCCCGTCTTAGTACGAATTCATGACCTAATATCTATCTAGGTACCAAATTTCAGATCCCTACGACTTGTAGCTTTTCGGGAATTCCTGGAACAACGAAAAAATTTCACTTTTGTATGGGGAAATCCAAAAAACCAAAGGTTTTTACCCCTTAAAATTTGAATTTCTGGAATTCCCGTCTTAGTACGAATTCATGACCTAATATCTACCTAGGTACCAAATTTCAGATCCCTACGACTTGTAGCTTTTCGGGAATTCCTGGAACAACGAAAAAAATTTCACTTTTGTATGGGGAAATCCAAAAAACCAACGGTTTTTACCCCTTAAAATTTGAATTTCTGGAATCCCCGTCTTAGTACGAATTCATGACCTAATATCTACCTAGGTACCAAATTTCAGATCTCTACGACCTATAGTTTTGGCGGAATCCTTGGAACAACCATAAATCACCAAAATGCCTCATTCTTTTATATATATAGATAACCAAATATACCCACTTTACGTATTTCACATTGTGTAGATAAAATTGCTTAGGTTTCGCTCGTAAAGTGTGGCAACTAAAAAGCCTGAAATAAAATAAATAATTAAAAAAATCAAAAAACCCGACTGCAAAAATGTCAACTGAAATGCAATAACTTAAAAGACTGAAACAAGGCGGACAACGAAAACAAAATTATAATAAACTTAAAACGATGCAATTTTTACTTCATTTTAACAAACAACATTATGAGCTGATAGCTTTAGTTAAATTTTCGCATTCAATTTAAAAATAAAGCAGGCGGGACCTATTAATTTTCTTTATAATTTGCAAAAATAGGTCCCGCCTTCTATATTTTTAAATTGAATGCGAAAATTTAACTAAAGCTATCAGCTCATAATGTTGTTTGTTAAAATGAAGTAAAAATTGCATCGTTTTAAGTTTATTATAATTTTGTTTTCGTTGTCCGCCTTGTTTCAGTCTTTTAAGTTATTGCATTTCAGTTGACATTTTTGCAGTCGGGTTTTTTGATTTTTTTAATTATTTATTTTATTTGTCTATATTATAAGTTATTTTCGGTGTACGATGACAGTCCAAATCTAGTTTTGATTAGTTTATTAAACAAAAATTTGAATAATCCAATCTTGTTCTTACTATAATACCATCAAAACGCATCAGTTTACATTATATATATACTACAACTAATGGTCATGGTAGCGTGTGATTTCTTGATTGATATTCGATCATTAAAATAACGTTCGTATGTATGTAACAGTAATAATTAACCTAGATATCTCTAGCGGAAACATTTTCACCTTTTTGAGCCTTCCATTTTGTATTTTAATTATTATTTTGTATTTTAATTATTATTTATTTATTAGTAGGTATACCTAGTACTATTACCACAGAATTAATTTTAACTAGCTGATACAGCAAACGTTGTTTTGCTATAGGTATAGAAATTATTTATCACTTAGGGATATTAAAAACAGCTTACGACCTCACTCTCAGATCTGCCCAATATACACAGAAAATTTCATAACAATCGGTCCAGCCGTTTCGGAAAAGCTTGGTAACAAAAATTGGCACTGGAATTTTATATATTACAGAAGACTAGTTGGGTGACCGAGTTTTGCTCGGTTTTTTGTTTTGGTAAATACGCCATTTTCTAAGGATCAGTCCTAGCTAGATCAATTTATCGCCCTCAGAACCCTCTGTATACTAAATTTCATGAAAATCGTTGGCCGTTTCTGGTTTAAAATTGTAAGATAAGATAAGATATTACCTACTAACGTTAAATGTTAAAGTTACGTTAACCAACAAATTATAAATTTTAATAACCTTTTTTGATTACTTATGTTACTCTTAGAATTATGTTTGCGTTATCTTTTTGGCCATATTCTTCAACTACTTATAATTGTAAAAAAATTAATGTAACGCTGTTGATTACTTTTCAAATAAATAAAACAAAACGTAAAGAAGTGACAATCACACCCTTCTGCCAATGTATATCCAGAGCGCGACATGACAATCCAGAGAGCGTGACATGACAATCTCTTTGAATCTGTTAGTACAGATTGACTTTGCTCAACTATGACTACCGACTATAATTACTCATAAGTACATGCAAATGGTATGCGTCCAGTAGTAGTGTAGGATAGTTAAATTACGAGTATGTAACTTGTAATGAGTGTAAACGGAAATGTCCAGTATCAAACTGTGGCATAACAAAATTATTCCTTGCATATAACCGTTACACTGCAACTCACTTTGTCGTTTTGCCGCCTTCATCATTTGAAATTGGAATGCAGCGTTAAGCGCAACGCAGTGATTGGCTCATACAATATTCAGGGCGGCCAATCGCATCGGAGCTGTGTTGCCAGTGCATCAAAAATTCCATCTGAATATATACACCAGTGTGGCGAGCACTAAAAATGATAATACCAGCATGGCCATACAATTTGCAATGAAGAATTCATGTAACATTTCGCCTTTACATTTCGTATGTACTTTTATTGAGTACAGAATTGAATCGTCCGGTCCATTTTATTTATTGGCGATGTATGCTACGTTTATGGACGTTCCTACCGAAACAGCTTTTATTAGATGACCGAAGCAGGTTATTCTGAAGTGCTATCGGTCCCTTATTACAATCGTAATACACGACAGTAAAATGAAGGTAAGTAGATACGTACGCAATGGATGATTTACCTACTTATAATAACCTGAATATAATTTTAGCGTGAAGCCTTTGAAAGTTCATGGGTAACATCCGGGCGCGCAAATTCCAATTTTATTTAGTTTTTCGCAAATTGGGGACTAATTATTATACAAAGTGGCTTATGATATCGAAAGATTATTTTTGTTGTTTCATTATTATTCATTTGATTATTTCAGTTGCTCAAAAAGTAGATGATTTTTAATACATTTCCATGTGTGTTTTGCGTGCGAAAAGTTATCCCTTTCCGCACTAGTGCTTTTTTGTTTTCCTGCTGCGCGGCACCGAAGCGGGCGCACAAGGCGCGCACAAACACGAGCACGGCACGCAAAATGCCGTCAGTAAATATTTCATCATACAAACTTTGGACCCTCGTTTCACCCACTTTAGGAAGTGAGTTTTGAAATACTTTTTAGTGCACTCCTAGACTTCATAAGGCACAGTTTGAGCCCCGCGGGGTTTGGGCTGTGCGGTGGCCAGTGATATGTCTGTCAGTCAATCAGTTCCTTCTTTTATATTTTAAGATTAATAATCTCCTACAGCCTCCCTTTTAACATCACATAGTGCAACGACACAGGTATCTAATACTGAGTATGCAAAACCGTAGTTAAATTTGAACCATCATCTGACCTTAACCTGCTCTAAAATGCTATCACTCTCCCCTCCGAAGTGCGGCAAACAACCGGCGCTCAATAAAAACGCGAATGACGGACGAGGCCGGCGGCGGAGGCCTTAAATAATAATGAGTGCATTGTTGACTTGAGGCATACGGTGGATGAGGCTTCTTTTCTTCTTCTTAACATGGATGAGAAAATTTCTTTAGGCGCGTTGGGTGTTTTTGAGGTGGGAAAAGACCATTGAATTCGCTACCTTAACCGACACCTCACACTGTTACCGTAACCGACACCTCACGCTGTTACTGTAACCGATATTTAGCACTGTTACTGTAACAGACGTCTCACACTGTTACTGTAACCGACATCTCTGTTCATAAGTTTTTTTTATTCATTTTTGAGATGGAAAAAACATTGAACACGCAACACTGAAAACTTTCTTAAGGTGTGTTGGGTGTTTTAAGGTGGGTAAAAACATTAAATTCGTTACTGTAACAGACACCTCACACTGTTACCGTAATCTAAAACACACACTGTTACTGTAACCGACATCTCTGTTTATAGAATAGACGTATACACAATATGACCTAGCGGACCACGTGACAGTGGCGGTGTGGTAAGGTGTCAAAAATGATTGTTTTGACACCAACAGCGTTACTGTTGTAAGCTGACCAGCTGACCGCAGACGTTGTTTATGGACCGCAGTCCACGCCTCAGATCACTATAATACCTACTTGTTATTAGTCGGCTCGCGAGTTTCCACAAGGACAATTTCCGCCATCTAGTGGCGTATTAGCGCAAATTTTGACAAATGGCGCTACTATTTTCTTGTTTGAATATAGTTGACATTTGACATAAAATAATCCAATGAGCCCATCCTCAGGTTCATAGGTTTATAGGTTTTTTTTTGAAGTAGGTAAAGCGCGTTAGGCATTTTTGAGATGGAAGAAGCATTGAACACGCGACAATGTAATTGTAACCGAAACCAAAGCAAAGGTTCGTGGAGAAACGATACGTTCACTGCGAACAATAAATCATTACAAAATTCCATCAAACAACAAAAATGATGTGAAGTAATAAAAAAGACAGAACCGACTCATTTTATAATGATTGAAAGCAGAGGGCCAACCCGATAAGAAATTTTAGAAAGCGTTGATTTCTTTCGAAAACCAATTCTTTAATGACACAGCTTTCGTCGGCCGCTACTTATTTATTGTTCAAAGTTATTCTAATTAACAGCACAATGTGAAACAAGCGATGACTGTTCATAAAATTGATTATAGTCGAAACTGTGAAAGTGAGATAAATTAATTTTTAAATCTACGAGATTTATAAAACACGTCGGCTGTCTGACAATGCAAGTTTGATTATTTGAATGGAAGCAGGCGTTATTTTGCGGAAATCCATACTTAGTAGGAAAGATTAATTTGTTTTGCTATAATCCGCTTCTTGAAAAGATTCTGTATGGTACAACATGCAGGAACCTCTACGATTTCGCATTGTGAGCTCAACATCTCCTGAGGATGTCCCGGTGTTTCATGTGGGCAGTGTTCCTCACACATTCCGATCAAATTGGAACATTTCCGTAAAACATGAAATAAAACGATTTTTCCATCGAGATCGGTTATTATAGGTTTTTGTATGAATTTCGAGTCGATTCGCGTCGCACAAACGAATTGAATTCCTCCATATATTTACATCCAGCGCCAACTATGGACAGTCAGTGACATTCAGCTGTTAATAGATGGCGCTGGCTGTAAATATATGGAGGAATTCGATTCGTTTGTGCGACGCGAGTTAACTAGAAATTCGTACAAAAACCCCTCTGAGGTTTTTTATCGGTACCTGTTTGATTTTAAATTTTTCCAGCGAGGTCTGGTACTACGCAGCGTATCCACCCAAAGCCAGCGTGTATGCGAGGGGCGAAGAAGACGGATCGCCTCGCAACTTACCGTTGTCTGGCGCTAAGGGATTTTTTATTGTTGCCACAAATTGTGTCGGCAACCCTACCGCTGCATACTTTATGTCGCTTCATACGTATTCGCTAGGGTTGTCACTTGGTTATATTATTTGTATATTGTCAGACAGCAGATTACCTTCGCTGTACCTCTGGCTATACGGTGGCACAATTTAGTGCCAGCTTGTCAGAGGGACGAAGATTTAAGAGCCAATATCAAGAGTTATAATATTGGATAGCGCAACAATTTGTAGGAAATGAAAGCCCTCCAAGCGGGATATGGTTAGAGTTAAAGTATAAGTCAGGTCAAGAACTGATTAATGCAGGGGGTTTTTAGAGAAATTCTCAAAACTAGCCAGGGCAAGTTTTTGTATGCCTCGGAAAGAAAATTTTGTTTTAAATAATAACACCACTATATTAGCCTGATTATGCGCAATGAAGCAGCATCGATAGTTTAAACTATCCTTTTCCTTTAAAGAACGACAATTCCTTATATTGTAAACGATTTATCATTTTTAGAAGCAACTTGGAAAATAAATGATTTAGACTAATGTCTAAGTAGTCACAGATGAGTATTTTACAAAGAGTCGACAACCCTGAGTAAACCTGCATACTTTATGTTGGTTGTGTCATTCGTACTTCTACTTAGTTGCACACTATAGGGCTACCACAATGGAGTTGCATATTTAGGAACAGTATAACTATCGTTAGCATTCTTATCTACAGATATCAGTATGTACGACAATCTGGGGACACGGTAGTGTCCCCGCCAGACGAGCCACGCGAAGCGCGAGGGCACTACCTATCTTTTCTCGAAGTGTTTCGCCGTATTTTTAAACCCTTATAACTTAGGCCAGAATTATTCCAGATAATCAAAATTCTCGGAAAATGATGTTGCCGGTAAACTTATTAAACGTATAAAGTTTCAATATCACAGGTCTTATACTTTAGATTTTATTGACATCTGAAAAACCCAGATTTCGTCACTGACTCACTGATGATCATCAAAACCTCCAAGGTACTTCCGGAAGTCCTAGAAAGCTGAAATTTGGTATGTAAGCTAGAATTAGTACACAACCAACAAAAAAATTCCAAAAGTTGGAAATTTAACACCCCAACCCCTTAAAATAGGGGATGGAAGTTTGTATGAAACTACGGCAAATATTGGTGCTAGAGGTCTCAAAATTGATATAGGGACTCTTTGTAATAAACAATTAAATACGTGTTTCAGGATTTTTAGTAAATCACCCCACATCCATCAAATTAGGGGGTTGGAAGTTCGTATGGGGGGATTGAAGTTTGTATGAAACTACGGCAAATATTGATGCTAGAGGTCTCAAAAATGATATAGGGACTCTTTGTAATAAACAATTAAATACGTGTTTCAGGATTTTTAGTAAATCACCCCACATCCATCAAATTAGGGGGTTGGAAGTTCGTATGGGGTTTCCCATACGTATATATAGGTACAAACTTAATTTCATGTTCGATATCTGCTAGTAAACATCTGGAAAAACACGTAATTTTTTTTGGTAATTATAAGTGCGATTCCAATGCCCAAGTGGTCAAGCGCCCAAGTGCCCAGTGCCCCGTGCCCAGTAATATCGCATGTTTCAAGCCCAAGTTCAATGCATGTCATGTTTTACAAGCCGAGTTTCACTGCATGTCAAGTGACCAGGATCCAGCGCTCAATGACAAGAACCCACATTGAGCCGAGTGCCCAGTGCCCAGCTTGAGCTGTCGAACGTGCCAAGCGTCAAATCTCTCTGATTTTGAAGAGCGTTATAGCGCTTAAATACCTGCTCAGTGCCCAAACGGACGCGTCAAGCCCAAGTTACATACAGGCCCCGTCCAACGAGCCCAGCTCTCAGTTCCCAGTGCCCAGGGTGAGATGAGTGCCCAAGGCCTAGTGCCCAGTACCCACACTTAGCCGTTGGGCATGCCAAGCGTCAATTATATGGATTTTAACAGCGCCCCAACGTCAATGTGCCCAGTACCATAGTGCACGCAGCAAGCCCGAATTCCCGTACCGAGCTCCGCGTATTCATTGCCCAGAGTCCAGTGCTCTGACCAGACCAAAATGTTGTCAAGCGTCAAATTTGAATTTCAAGAGCGCCTCAGCGCCCAACGAAAATACTTATAAAACAATAGTTAAAAAACTAATAAACACACAAATCTCACTGATACCTTCCGTAGATAGTCTGTGTTAGTCCAGGATTATAATCAGTCTACATTTTAAATTTCAGCCAAATCACTTCAGTGGTTGTGTTGTGATTGAGTAACAAACATCCAAACTTTTATTTGTATCTGACTTTGTGTTTTAATAGGTAAAATTTGAAGTTAAAAATTGAAATTTGGATCTATACGTTACGTTTAATTATCATTTTATCTTGATAAATGTAAAATTAGTTTCACTTTCGGTAGGCCAAAACTACTAACTTTATTTCCACTATTAAGTTTTTTAAATTTTCAGAATATACTTCTAAGAAAAGTACGTATCTAGTCGTAATACAAACATATTAGAGAGTGGGCTGTCAAAAGAGGCGCACCTGAAGTGCAAGAAATACAAAAAAAAAAAACAAGAAAAATCAAGTTAATAAAAAACATTGTTTTAAACAACTTACAAAAAGAAATGAAATCCCAACAAAAACATTTTCATGTAAAATGTTGCCAGACATATGGCTCACACTGTCAAAAAGTTATCAGATCTCATGTAGGGCAAGACTTCTGACTTTATACACCCATATATACAAGCTCTAACTTCACAAACTCTACACTTTATTTACAATAATGTCTTGGCCGTTTGGCTACCGTTACATTGGGCGTAAAATTAAAAATTCATTCACTTTTCAGTACTCTGTAAGTTCTGTAAAATCAAAATTTAAAATCAGGAAAATGTTTTTGATGGGATAAATTTTTCACTTTATGCCCATGTGACGGTAGCGAAACGGCCAAGACATTATTGTAACTAAAGTGTAGAGTTTGTGAAGTTAGAGCTTGTATATATGGGTGTATAAAGTCAGAAGTCTTGCCCTACATGAGATCTGATAACTTTTTGACAGTGTGAGCCATATGTCTGGCAACATTTTACATGAAAATGTTTTTGTTGGGATATCATTTTACGCAGTACTTAAAAATAGATCTAAAGCATGATAAGTTTACACTGTTATTAATTTTATACAAAAAATCATAGAAAATATAACGACTACTTACAAAAAAACAGACTAAATTTTTAGAGAAAAATAAATCGTTTATATTTTGATGAAGTCAATCACAAGCTATTCAACCTAAATCGAATAAAAAAACTTAAGTCTTTGTAATCGAAACAGTAGCGAAGTTTAATTAAAAATGGGTATTCCTTACAAAGACCCCGTAGAGAATTAATTTCCTTCGATTCTGCATAATTAATGGCAAAATGTTCTTCTACTTAATATCTTACGTATTCAAAGAAACCCTACAAGAAAATAATAGGAGCCAATTTCTCATTTGCTCTTCCTTTGCGACCATCAAAGGAGCGTCAGAAATTTTGATCGAAGAAAAATCAAAGGGAACTTTTTAAAAGAATGAAGTTGGAGGCAGAGAGTCGGTGACTTGTTTGGCTAAACATTATTTTAGGTTCCATGCTTAAAATAATTAATAATAAGTGTCTTTATTCCCAAGCTCTAAGCCCGTATGATATAGGTATATTTGGTTGGTTACTTAGATTTTTACCTAATTGATCTTAATTTACTTTACGATATATTTTTGGCAGTATGTTTTTTTAGTACGTGATATAGTGGAGGCACGTGCTTTTATTTTAAACGTGAATTATTGTTCAAAGAATTATAATAAGTGAAAACTAATATTATTTATATTCGTAATTTTTTAAGTTTTTAAGGCAAAATGGAACATGATTCTGAATTATATTATGTACCTAGTATTGAGATCTTAAACAGATTTAAGTTTTATTTTGATGTTACCAATCTGCTTTTTGTGATTATCTGTCATTTGAACTAAAAAGATTTGCACTTACAGTAGTTAAATCGATTTCTACTTAAGTTTAACAAAAAATTTTTTGTTTCACAAGATTCTAAAAACAAAGTTTTCGATTACGGTTTTTTATATTCTATCAAAAGTACGGCAGCAAGCATATTTTGTTCCACTTTATTCCTAAAAACAAACGAGAAATAGGTACTCTACGATGATTTAATATAAACAAGGCAATATTTTCGAAATTCGAACTTTTACAAAATCTTTCATCAAATCGATCACCGGCTCTCGTACTATAATAAAAAGGACATGTTTTTCACAATTATGACACCGTCAGATGGGCGTGACGGTTAATATTGGATGTTTCGAAGTTTTTAAAAGTCGTCCAAAGTTGTACACGAACGAAATAGACTTTTATATACAGGGTGATTGAACAAGCTTTTTTGAGCACAATGTTATTGGAAAAGTTGAGCAAATTTTCTTATTCCATCAAAATTACTGTTTTTTACTATATGGGTGATGCCACCGTTTTTTGGACCTTCTACGCATCGGTGACGTAAATCCGTGATTTTGATATATGATTAGAAATAAATTGAAGCAAAATTTGTTTATTATTGAGGGGGAGCTAAGAGATTCGAATAATAGATGATTACTTTAGTAAAAAGTATTTTTTTTTGTATTCAGCTAAAAGTTTTTACCTGCGTGACTGCTCATAACTGTAACTGTGTGATAATGGCGGTTCAGTTCAGGATAGTAGGTGGTTACCTACCATCCTGAACTGGACTTGTTACCAACTGACAGTTAAATACCGCAGCGCGCGTTAACTACTTACACCACGGATTCGAAAACTCAGGATATGGGCATCCGAACGATTTACGTAAACCTTTTTCATTTATGCAAACAGTAACGCCATCTGTCAAAATTCTATAAGTGGCTGACTACAGAATGGCCTTACTTTTGGTGTCAAAAGAAGCATTTTGACAACTATAATCAAAGCGACATTTTCTCGCACCGTCCGCCCTGTCCAGGGTGTATGTCTATTACTTTAACACAGTGTTTCTAGAACACCCTGTATAATGTCAGAAGCCGTCAAGCTCCCCGCATGCATTTTAATGTCGCCACCCTCTAACCCTTGCGAGATTTCCGTCGCGAGTCGCGAGCGCGTGCCGCACCGCGTCTTTTGTTTTTATATTTCGGGAATTCTCCGGAAGGAAATGAATAATTTATGTCATTGACAGGTTCGCATAAAATCGTAACACGCTCTATATGAATCTGCATAAAGCGTGTTTAAAGAGGATACCTAGGTGTATTGAATTTATTTTTGTCTTTCTCACTCTCAGGCATAAAGTCTGCATTTATATGTCTGTGCACAAATAGCACCATACATAATATAATAATATATGAAACAGGTAGTAGCTGTTCCTATATTACCTTTTTCTGACGGCCTTCGTGGCACAGTATCATGCGCTTGGATTGGAGTGGGAGGTCTCGGGTTCGATTCCCTAAAACAGTTCTCTGAAGAATTTTATACTCGTTATTTCAAAATTGGATCAGGTTTATTCTGGGCTTGTTACCACTCTACCAACAAATACGCCAAGAGATTTTGCGTTCTGGCGCGATGCTGTGTAGAAACCTTTAGGGGTGAGTTTACTTACCCCTTCCAAGTTAGTACGATAACATCTTCGGCTGTATCAGTAAACTGGAAGGTCGTTTTACACAATATAAAGGTTCTTATTTCAGAATTCTTCTCATAGATAGGTACTTTCATTTTATACCGTAGATACCTACTACCTAGGCATATTGTATATTATATTATTGTTATATTATAGAAAAGCACTAAAACACTGCATCCCCTAGCCAGGGGTGACTAATAGAGCATCCAGTTCGAAAACATATCGATTCGATTACACCAATTTAGAGACCGCACTGATGTATCGATTCAGGTTAACTTAGTTTCGGGTTAAAGGTTTTTTCTCCAGAAAAAAAATATATAGACCATTTTATGATATTTTATTGTTTCAAAAAACACAAATAAAGCCTCTCTGTTGATTAATTTTTTTTAACATTAAAAGTTAACACTTGATGGTAATTGTGGATGCAGCTGAAGATGTAATCGTGCTTACTTGGAAGGTAAGCAACCACTAACGGTTTCTACACAGCATCGCACCGGAAGGCTAAATTTTATAGTGGTGCATCTTTACCAGTAGATGTAAGTAGCCACCCCCTGTCAAGACGTGATTGAATTTAGAATTAATGAAACTTAGGAATTTTATAATTTTCGCTAGGCGATTGTATAACAAAAGCGTATAGGCATTCATCGCTACCGTAATCGTGAACAAATTCTGCCCGCTGATTGGCTCTAAAAAATGTAAACAGCGAATTAGGCCAATGAGCGGGCGGAATGTGTTTACGATTACGATAGCGATGAAAACGTTTTTCTGACGCAATTGCCCCGCTGTTTTCATTAGTGGCAGGAATTGAACCTGGAACATTCTACCTTCCACTAAAATCGTCAAGGTGATAAAAAAAATCATTCCTTTTAAATATCATTGAGCATTTCATTGAGGAAATAAAGCCATAAAATACCAACAATCGAACACAAAGTACCTGCGCAAACGGAATGGGCACGGCGAAGAAACCGCATTTTATATGACGAGACAATAAATTAGTGTGGCGTTCCACTGAACAGGAAAATAAAACATTGCCTCGCTCAACGTGTAGCGAATCAACACCCAACGGGAGAACTCTCATATGGTAGGTAGCAATACCTACACATATTATTTCTTATAGTAGTGTTATTATCTCGCTGCAGACTCGGTCATAAATCATTCGAGTGTTTCGCTTTTGTTGTTCTTCGTTGAGTTGTGCATTACTGCAGAACAACAAAAGCGAAACCCTCGAATGATTTATGACCGAGTCTGCAACGAGATAATAACACTACTATAGTGTTGAGATAACCTATGAAAATACTTTTTAAGGCATATTGCATG
Organism: Coenonympha arcania; assembly: GCA_036785405.1. Taxonomy (NCBI): domain Eukaryota; kingdom Metazoa; phylum Arthropoda; class Insecta; order Lepidoptera; family Nymphalidae; genus Coenonympha; species Coenonympha arcania. The sequence goes on along the minus strand of JAWDAA010000030.1, from coordinate 6,373,690 downwards.
AAGACAAGGGTGAAAGTTTACGTAGAGAAGCGACTTTTTGACGTGATAACGTTTAGTAAATTGATGAAAACCAGCAACGCACATGAAAAATAGTAACGTTCCGCGTAACGTTCCACCTGAGCCTGTGCGTCCAAGCGAGAGCGCGCAACAAGCGATAGAGAGGCACGATAAAACAAACGATAGAGAGGCCAATTATGACGTTATCACGTAAATCTATCGTCCGTAAACCGACTTTACAGACAGCCAATTTTTTCATAGCATAATTAATTAACTTTATGTCAATTGATAAATAATAATTTAATGATACAAACTAAATAGGAGCCAAAACAGGTCGCTGGGTATCCTCGCGAATTCTAAAAAAATATTTAGCTTGTATGGTACAATTGACATAAAGTTCTTTATGCTATGTAAAAAAATAGCTTCCATTCCATTCCGCCTCGGTGTAAATTAACCCTTAATTTCTAAATATTTCTTTATTTATGGATACAAAGTTACCGAAGTATTGTACTTAGTTAATCTTTTTTTTTAATGTAAACTGTAAACACAATATAAATTATCGCTTAAATCTCGTATACCGCACCTTCACATGTCGAACATATTACAAAGTGAAGGATATTTTGATGGGCAGGTCTTTAATACTTTGTGACAAAAAAATAAGTTAATTAGGTCTCATTTAAGTTAAGTAAATGATTGACGGCCGCTGGCACTGCACTGATCAGTGAAAGTGGAATCATTGTTGTCTCAAACGAGCTCGGTTAAAGGTCTGTTCAGACATACCATGGACTGGGAAAACCAGTTTTTGGGACTGGGTTTTGGGTATTTTTATTTATTTTTTTCAAAAATTTGGTTCCAAATTACATTCATAGTACATTTGCACTCAAGGTCGTCTAGGTTGCGTTTAAAATTTATCTTCCTGTTCATAATTATTGGGTCATAATATTTCATTAGAGTGGAGAAAATACGCATAACGATTTAGCAGTAATATACCTTATTACTGCTAAATCGTTATGCGGATTTTCTCCACAATACTTAATATCTGGGTGCTCCCAATATCAACTAATCATCGAATCATAGATGCTTTATTCATAAAATACTATTAAGACCGGCAAAAAGACATACTTGTGTCATTTTGGGATCATGGCGATGAATATTTATCGCATAAATGCACTGAAAAGAGCCAACAAAAAATTCAAGTAGGTATTTGGAATTTTATAAGTACTCGTATAATACCCGCGTGGAATGGTACCCAATGCGGACGGATCTGGCCTTTTGTCCTTTTGCAGACATGGAAGTTGGGACACAGACATCGATATGTCTGATTATACCATAAGGGTGAAACGGGAACGGATCATTATAATTCTTTTTTTTTATCCAAAATTGCACACATTCGTGAATACTCTTGCCTTTTACTTCTGATACACCTCATTAACGAGATGGAAATGCGAGATAAATGCAAAATTTAAAGTGACATTCATATAATTACCTATACTATTAAATCAACTTTGAATAAGATATTTTAAGTGACACCTATTAATATAAAAATCAATACAATTATCGTTAATTATTTATATGGAAATAAAATATGTTGCAAAATCGTACCGCGCAATTATTGTGACAGTTATTGGTTTGCCTTCATTTGATTTAATTAAATTAAATTGGATTGAATTAAATTTAAATTCCCCTATTAGGTAAACTAGTACCTACTTACGTCCTTACTTTACTTGTTCACAACATTCACTATGGATAATAATCTCCTCAAGAGCTCGCAATGAGGGTGTAGAGCTAATTTTATTCAAAGAACAGCAATATACATACAGATTGATTTAATTTTTAACATTTTTACCTTCGTACTTTTCACTCTACCACTGAAGCATCGTTAAGAGGTATGAACTGGATAAAGTTGATCTTTACGAAAAGACTTTAAAAGCTTTGCATGGCAATATCAATGTATCAGTAAGCATAATCAGTATATCAGCAAATATAATATCATTGTATATCAGTAATAATACATCAGCGTAATCAGTTATTTCGCCAGCTATAATGCCCTTCGGATATAAATGCACTGCTTTACGACCACCGATAAGGAATCTGAGGATATGGCCAACAGAACACTTTACGCAAACCTTCTTCATGCAAGAAAATAGTAGAGTCGTCAGTCAAAATTTCTCACTAACACGATACAATATGGCGGAAACCGTCTCCATGGAAAAGTGCGTGCAGACTATTTGACAAGGTGTGTGGTGGGTGTGTGTGGATCTGTGGTGGAGACCGCGGTCTATAGACAATACTGCTGTCGGCGTCAAAACAAACGTCTTTGACACCGGTAAACTGAGACACTTTTTCTCGCGGTCGGCCGCATCCATGGCCTATTTTTACGGCATTATAAGTAACTGCGGGGCTAGACAAAGTAACAGTCGTTTAGCGTTCACGACAGTAGATAAAAATGTATGGACAAACCACGTGGCTATAGAAAAACCACGTGACCGAATGAAAACAAATGAAAGCAGAATCTACTCTATGCTTATAGCATTGTTCACTGTCTGCTGTCAATTGTCATGCGAAGTACGCTAAAGGTTATCTACAACGTCTGCGAGAACTCCAGAGACCGTTGAAATTGTCGTAGTCGATTTTCAAAAACAGCTTGTTTTCCTCTATTCGGTCACGTGGTTTATCTACAGTCACGTGGCTTGTCCATACATCTTTATAATATACTGTCGTGAACGCTAAACGACTGTAACTTTGTCTATAGCCCCGCTGACTTTATTATCAGCAGAAACTTAGCCATTTAAGCTTCATATACCTATGATATTATTATCCTTTTTATTTTTGCACAAAAAAGCCAATCTACAAAAGCTTACAAAGTAAATATTTCTCGCCATTTCTGTAGCTCATAACATAATTAATCTGACAATGTTACATGTTCACAGAGTTCGAGTACTCAAGGGTTGTTCCGACTCAATTTAATGTTCGCAACAACCCTTGCGCGTTATCAACGCATGGGCTGAAACGGGCTCGCATGAATTATTCGCGGGCTGAAACTGAACGCGTGCTCGCGATTTCGGCTGAAACATGCTAACATTTTGGCCGAAAACCTTTTGTAGAGACACGCACTTAACTGTACAAAAGATATTTGTACTCAACAATTCGGCAGCTCTAGCCATAATGACACATATCTATGCGATTTCTACGATTTCCATCGCTTACGAATGAGATTCAAAAATGTAGGGGAATTAGTGGTAAATAAAAATAAAAAACCGGCCAAGTACGAGTCAAACTCGCGCACCGAGGGTTCCATACTATACAAAAGAAGTAAAACGTTAAAATAGGTAATCACATTTATTCATTGAAATTTACTTAATGTTCAAGTAAATTCGATATCGTAACGCAAACCTTACTTAGTTTTTAAAGGTTTATTTTTAATATGAAAAAAAAAACTGTACTAGTTGATTTCATTTTTCCTTCAAAACATACCTACGTTAAGTTACACAGTAAAAATCTACGCGGTGCTAAGATTTTTTAGCATAGATACCTAGACAGCTTATAGATGTGTAATGTGTACCACGATGAGGTCAGATGCCGTGAAACTGTACCTAATTGCACAAGCATTTTTTGGAAGTATCTCATGATCTTCCAAAAAATTCTGATTCTTTTACTATGGAACCTTGAATAAACAATAAAGTATTTCATTTTAGCATTGTATTTCATACAGCGCTGAGCCAGTCTGTGCTACCGGGAATCGCGGGATTGTGCTGTGATGCATTCCTGATTCCAGAACGCGATATGTAAAGGCATCAGCCCGTCAAATCATTTCTTTACATCACAAACAATAATTAATACAGCGATTTCTTTTTAAATTCCAATAGGGTTGCTAATTTTGTAGGATTCGTTGTCAAATTTTTTTATCGAAACAGTTACAATCACTGAGTTTCAAAAAATCATTTTCGCAATTACATTAATCTATCTGTCTAAATATCTGGTTACAGGCCTTGATCGTATTTAATTTTTTTTTATATATTTTGAACTTGAAGAAGTCTTGTATACCTACTGTAAATATAGGCCTGGATAAGGCGAACGGCGCGAAAAAATGTCACCAGTTTATCGGTGCCAAAAATGCTTGTTAGCCATTAGCCAAAAATTAGCCACCAACAGTAAGGCCATGCTGTAGTTGGCTCAGCAGCCACTTATAGAATTTTGACAGATGGCGCTACTGTTTGCTTGTACGAAAAAGGTTTATGTAAATCATTCGGATGACATATCCTGAGGATTCTCATCGGTGCAGCGCACCTACTATTCGCCAGGGAGGGAGATAGGTAACTAAACATAATATATAAACAATTAAAACAATAAAACCAACCATAACTCACATTCAATAAGCATAAACGTCCGCGGGAATGGACAATTCACTTTTAACAGCTTGCTATTGTCTGCCCGTAGGTAGGTATTGCATGTGTGAGGCAAATCTTCGCAATGCCACTTTGTCGCAGCTGTTAAAGAGTTATTGTGGAACACAAAGACGCATTGTCGCGGGGCCTTGTCGATTGTTTAGAATATGGCATGGCTCAGATATTAGCTATTCAATTTACTGACTTGACGCAATGTATGGAATAAATCGTACGTGAGCTCTGTTTCTGTTTATTTTCAATAACATCTATAATATAAATACTAGACGCTCTTGACATAGGTACAATTAAGACCCGCTGATTGAAATGCGTCTATAATTCACTATTTTTAAGTTTCTGCACTCCTCCAAATATCAATTATTGAAGTATACCTACTCCATGTATTCATTACGTAGGTATATGCTTAAGAAAGGGTAACAATGCATCTTCTTGGGTAATCTTAGCATTACTAAATATTATATAATCCAAAATCTTTCTAGCATTGAGTAGATACTGCGGAAAAAAAATATGATAGTCTGTATAAACTGTTATCAATGTCATTACTTTCATTTATTTTCTGAAAAATGAAATTTGCACAGAGATGACATTGTTTTCTATACATTACTCGTGTCACTTTGACAGCAGACGTAGCGATCAAGCTAAGTTTGGAGGGCTATAGTTAACAACACCGACGTAATTTCACCTCCTTTTACAGGATACTTTGTACAGAGTGCTTAGAAACTCGACAATTTTGTACGTTTCTACCATTGAAACGCAAGATACCGAGAACAGCGAAACTCTAATGTGGACTGAGTGGTTGATATCCAGCCAACTGATATGCAAGGATTATTTATTATCTTCCACTTTTCTGATGCGATCCGCAAAAGTCCCTTCCAGCTTCCAGGTTACCTTCTAAATACCTATAAACTGATTGCCTTTAAGAGGTGTAAAAAAGTGTCATTTTCTAGGCAAGCGCGCTCCTACCTAGACCTCATCATTGCTATCCATCATAGCAAGATCTTACAATAAAAGATTAAGATATAAGCGTACCAATACTTAACAACCAAGACTAGTTTAACTCAAAAAATGTCTATTGTTTCGAAAAACACTTCTCGAAACCATCGCAATAGGTGAACTATCTCATCAGTCAAGAACAGAACAGCCATAAATAAGACGTTCGTATTAACTAATGTTCCCTGACTGTTATAATTTGGAACATTTACATTGTGCTTTCAAAATATTATATATCACTCTACAAATTACGTTTTCATCTATTGTTAACAGTTCGGGTTATTATATGCGGTGCAAGTGAAGAGCGATTTGTATTATTTTTTTTTTTAAATCTCAGTCAACTACAAAGATGACTCTTAAAACTACATTCAGTTCAAACTTAAATCTGTACAAAATTAACAAGCTCATGTTATATTTTTGGTATATTTATTTCTTTCATTATCAAAAGTATCTAGTCATGTAAATAATCTTTAACATAAAAAAAAAAATAATAAAAAAATCCCATTTAAAACACATGATAATTCTATTTCTTTTTTAAAAAAGGGAACCGCCTTCAAAAAACCAACCCACTGAAAAGCAAAAAAATAATTTTGTAATAAATCTGGGTAACTTACCTACCTACCTACTTAGTTTTTGAAGTCGGTGCCATTAGCCATACTCAAAATGAATTGCGAATTTTGATGAAATTACGTATGGATTTATCTAATAAAGCAATTCATCACCACTATCTCAACATATTATGTTATGGCCCTTCGACTTCGATTAAGCCATAGCTCACTGCGCTCTCCTTTTTTATAACCGACTTCAAAAAAAGGAGGAGGTTCTCAATTCGTCGGAATCTTTTACGCTAAATATTATGCAGAACTCCTCACGGTGTATTTCTTTATAGTTAACTAAATAATACTTGGTTCTCACAAACGCACATTACTCCAAAAAACCCTATGGAACCGGTTTTCCAATGTAAATTATGATGTCTGCACATAATTGTGTCAGTACCTACAATATTATGGGTTGTGATAATGACGATGTAGTAACCCGTCTTGAGACTCTCATAATTATAAAGATGTACTACTCGTCAGTAACTTGTGAATTGTACCGCACCCAAAGCATCATCATAACGTAGATGGATTGTTACACATTACGTGGCCAGTCTTAATCTCCGGCGATTAGCACTGCGTTTAATTAGTGGATACCCGCGGGACAATGCCCGCACATTTGTCATTATACCGGCCGGATACCCCGTCCAATTGGGTTACGACCTATTCTTAACTACTGCCTCTTGTGTTATGGACTTGGTTGTATCTTATGCCAGAAAGGTACATTTTTATCGTATTGTGATAAAGTATGTATATTGTATTAATTTTACTTACGGCCAAACCAAACCAAACTGACCTGTCCAAAAAAATTGTTAATTGTGTTTGCCTACATTGACCGCAACGCGCTGAATTGCAACCCGCAGAATATGTGGCCATGTTGCCTTATCTATCCTACGTTTGCTAATAGAAAGAATTCCAAAAAAAAAATTCGATCGGCAAGTTGATCATGTAAATTATTGCACAAATCAAAATTATGACACTCATAATTTTAAGGGTTCCGTACCAAAATGGTAAAATGGAACCCTTATGGTGCGACTTTCTCCGTCTGTCTGTCTGTCTGTCTGTCCGTCACACTCGATTATTTCAGTAACTACTAGAGCTATCGATATGAAATTTGGAATAGTTGTGTATATTAGTGGCCCAATGACACTGGAATAAAAAAAAATGGAAATTATTTTTGTTCTTATTTAAAAAGGGGGGAAAATCGGAGGGTTGAAATTTAAAAGTGAGATAACTGTACTGTGTGGGGTATCATATGAAAGGGTTTACTTTGTACATTCTAAAACCGATTTTTTATTATTTTTAGTCAAATAATTATGGTCAATAGGAATTTACGTATATTTTACAGGAAAACTATAGCCAATGCTCTAACTAGCATAGTTTTTTTGATATTAACAATAAACCTCTACAAACAAAGTTAGTTTTGCGGTTCATTAACAAAGGTAATAATTATTACCGTTTTACATCTTTGGTCGTTACAGTTTTGGTCGTGTTACATCTACATTAGTACGAACGAATCTTAAAAGTACCTAGCTATAACTACCTAAGCTTATTTTGCTTCAGTACTTCTTGAGTACGGAACCCTCGGTGCGCGAGTCCGACTCGCACTTGGCCGGTTTTTTTTTGTTCGATTAGCTGTCATAGGAATAAAATCGATAAAACTGCAGGAAGCTAAATTAATGCTGCTATCAGACTGGACAAACCTTGTTCTGCCAAGTGTGAATGTGATCAGCATAGAGATATCTCACTCAAACACGCAGGTTTTTTGTCTTCATTATATCGAAATATGGTCTAGTTATAGCAAGACTTTGGATTAAATCAAGTTTGACGTGAAAACTTGATTTGCTGCTGTTTCATCGAAGTAATTATGAAAAATAGTAGTCTTAAAATTACGTTTACTTTTTACCCGACTGCAAGAAGGGTTATGTTTTTGAATTTATATGTACCTAAATTATCTACACCTACTTAGCTACTTAGTCTGGTCCACAATAATTAAAATTAGAAGCTGATAATTTAATAATAGGTGCTCCGTGCTAGAGGTTAATGCGGTCGAGAGATCTATGTCAATATTTGTATTTACTGAGCTGTATCTTAGCGCATTATCTTTGCAATTAATTGCGATAATAATTATCATATTGTTTTCGCGGATGTTTTAGTTACTATGCTATTATTTTATATTTTGTTATATTGTTTTATGCTGAAAGTAGAGGTTCCGGGATTGATTAAGAGGATTTATTGAATTTATTTTTGTCTATCTCACTCTACGGATACGTTGGTAGGTGCGACATGCAGCGTCGCGGAAGAATATAACAGAAAAACCACCTTTTACCTAATTACTCAAAAACTAAGGCAATTGGCAAAAATCGGTTTCTAAGCGTTTTTGGGATTTGTTTAAAAAAATTACAATGTAATTGTAGTTTTCGATAAAATACAGGAAAACTGAGATTTTGGAGCAACTTTTGTGAGAACTTTCTATCAAGAAAATTTTATCCAATCGTGTTTCTGTTTCTAAGCGATTTTAGATTAAAGACCCAAAATACATGACGTTTAAATTTGAAAGTCTTTATAGTTTTTAAGTAAAATTTCATTCAAAAACACTGAAATACCGCTATATTATGAAAGTAAATTTTTAATTCAGAGGCATCAAAAACACCCTTAATTCAAAGTTACAAAAACCTAGCGAACACACGCGGCTTCTTTTTCACAAGTCATGTGTAAATCCAAGAGATAATAATCTATCTCTAGTCGAAGTCGATGTGATTGCGGCGTAAAGAAGTATTTCTCCATTAATACAAACTTTGGATCCCTGTTTCACCCCTTCAGAAAGTGACTTTTGAAAAGTTCTTTCTCACAGTGCACCCCTGGACCTTATAAGGAAACTATGTGCCAAATTTGGATACTCTAGGCTCAACTGTTGTAAGTTGATTTGTCAGTCAGCTAGTTAGTGTCTTCTTTGTATATATTTAGATAATAATAATTAATATATGAACTATGAACATTTCCGTTATCCAAGGACTAGCTTAAATGTGTATAAAAGACTAGTTAAAACCACGCTCGGCTATTATAAGGTTCGTGGTGGTCTTAACATTGTTTTTAACTGCCCATTATATGACCAATTAAATAGAAAACGACTAAGCACGGCAAGCACTTGCTTTATTTCGGTGTGACAGTAAAACAGCCGGTAATTAAAACTGTAGTTACGACAATGTAATTATGTGGTGACATTTAGTAGAATTACGGAAGGGAAGTAGTAAAGACTTTTTTACAAGAAATTACTTTGGAACAAAAGGGTTGGCCAGAAGAATTTTTTAAAAATTGTAATTGGTATACTTGACAGATAAACATTTTTTGAAAAACAGTTACGTTTTACAGTGAATAATGCCAATTACAAAAAAAAACTCCAGGTATATATAGGTATTGAGACAAGAATTATTCTAATAAACGTAGGTAGGTATTTGATTGATGCTATGGCCGGAGACTAAGTTCAAATTGTGTCAGAGATAATCTCTGGTCACCTTTATTGGTAATTTCCTACATTATAATTCATTATAATGTTTTGTTTCACAGTGTTTATGCTTGATACGGAAATCATTATTATAAAGATAATAAGCTCTATTATGTATGACATTGTAGATAAATGAATGTTATAACAAATATTGTTTACGTCAAAAAACTGAAGTTTATTAAGAAACTTTCCCATATTCTTTAGATAAGTACGTTTCATTTTCTGAATTAAATTAAGTCGCTAGTCGCATAGTTCACAATGTGTTTGAAATATCTAGCTATGAAACTTCTGAACCTAAACCACTTACCTTAGTAAATAATAAATCTACATTTATTTTTCTTTTAAAGTTTTTATCACGAAGAATTTCCTAAAAACACAGAAGTACTTACTTGTTTTGTTTCACAGGCGTTGTCGACGGCGTAGGCCTCTTTTCCTCTTTGATCGTGCTATTATTCATTTTCGACGTTAACCTCTTCAGAACATCATCCATCGACCGTTTATGCGGCGCGGAGAGCGACAGCGCGCTATTGTGGTTAAGCAATGAATTGTTATTGTTGCAGAGTCCCAATACTTTTGCCTCAGCTCCGGGACTGCTGCATTCTGAGGAGCCACGTCTTCTGGCTTGAAGATCGCTGACTTGGTGGAGACTTAGAAATGACGATGGGACTAGAAGGTTGTTTGTCATGTCTATTGATTGGTCGAATCTCTGCTTCTTGCTGGGGTTCTCGTCTTCGTAATCTTCTTCGCTGATAGACGTTCTGGGGGAGGAACTCGGGGACAGTTTGTAGAAGTTTTGGTGGTCGTTCTCGTCGGATTCGGGGGGGTCGGAGAAGTCCAGATTGGCGGGTCCAGGCTCCGGTTTCTCTGTTTCTGGGGCTCCTTCTTGCAATTTAGAGGGTGGCGACTTTCTTTTAGATGACATGTTTCTGTGGACAAAAGTAATCTATGTTAGTAAAATAATGACAAGTCTTTTATTTCTTCGTCTTATACGAATGAATAAATGTGTATATAAATACAAGTCATCTAATTGAGATGAAATTTAGACCAATTGTAATTTGCGGGTACTAAAATTTTTCGAGTTGCAAGAAGAGTATCCTAAACTTCTTGAGAAATGCTGGCAGCTTGATGTTGTGAGAGGAGCCACGAGTGATCTAGTCTACATTAATTTATTGTAATTAAAATCGAAACAAATTCGTTTTTTTTTTTGTAATATTGAGTAAATTCAACATCATAATATTTCCCTACTTATCGTTTCAACAATAAAGGTTTGGTGGCAAATTTTTTGACTTAATTTATCTTATCGTGTGCGTGTAAGAACGCATTCTTATTTCCGAATTATCTAAAGACCTACGGCCATCTCATGCTAGATTTGAAAACGAATAACTTTCAAATGGATTAAAATCGACAACCGACAGACCATACTGGCTGGATTCTACGTTTAACGGTTCAAATTAAGCAGCTGAAACTCCTGAACCAGTAGGTATCAGGCTTGTTAGCAAACACAAACACATCCCATCCTCTCAGGTCGGACAGGCGGCGTATTTGTCAGCAACTTTGGCACCAACTCGCTTCGTTAAAGCATCTAATTGGGATCTCCTGATTGTGCTAATTGCTTCTGATTTGGACTTAAGGTGCTTTCGTTCGTGAAATTTCTTCGACTCTGCGTTTTTCACGATTTTCGTAACTTTAGACCAGGTTATAGGTGGTATATTATGTTTATTTTTTCACATACCTACCTATAGAACAGGCACTAATTGTTGTATCTAGAAATGGGGAAAAAAATTCTGAACTTGCTCTTTTTGAAAAAAAAATAATTGTGTCTACAACTTTTAAAAAAAAAACAAGTTTTTTTAAAAAGAACAAGTGCCGAGTTCACCTCACCCGTTCTTCTTCAATTAATTAATTTTTTTTTATTCTATATAAGTTAGTACTTGACTACGATCTCACCTGATGGTAAGTGATGATGCAGTCTTAGATGGTATCGTACTAACTTGGAAGGGTAAGTAAATTTACCCCCAACGGTTTCTACACAGCATCGCACCGGAACGCTAAATCGCTTGGCGGTGCGTCTTTGCTGGTAAGGTGGTAACTAGCCACGGCCGAAGCCTCCCACCAGACCAAAGAAATTAAAAGATTCATCATTATCAGCAGTCGAAGCTTTTGATTACTTTATTATAGTTACTTGATTATTTTCAGAAATCGATAATTTCACTGATGATTGTAACAAATCTAAGTCCTTAAATACTCCACTAAGAATCCATTAGTGAAATAAGTCAATTTCGTAGCCCAATTAAGACGGTATGTACTTGTACCAAACAAACATACATCAAACGAAGCCAGACGCTGTCTGAACAAGAAATTCATTTGTTGACACATCCAATGAAGACGACTGGGAGCCCCTTATGTATTGATTGGGGTTATATGATTACGAATGACATACGTACGCACCTACCTATAATACACCGCTATATCGTCTACAGTCGAGTGTCTATGTATGTCTCAGATAAGAAAACTCAGGATATGGGCTATAATGAAACAGTATCGCGCTCGGTCTAAATTCTATAGGTGGCTGCTGAGCGAACTACAGCGTGGCCTTACTGTTGGTGGCAAAACAAGCATTATTGTAACATGTAATTTACCTCCTAAAGCCGCTTACACGGATAAAAGGACGTAGCTCAACGCAGAGCACAACGTGGATCTGTGGCGAAACAGCTGTGACTGTATCCGTGGAAGTCTTAGGGTTGAAATTTTGAAAATCTTAAGTAAATTCCTTTGATTGCCTTATCTAAATCCATTCATTGCTTTAACTAAATGGATTAGCTAGTAGGTAAACCATTTAGTGAGACAATCGACTGCAGATAAAATAATCCTTAATTCAACGACAATCGCCAATAAGTAACTACGGTACATAATAGACTAAAACATTTCACCAATACATCTAAACCTTAAGATCTGCACTCTGCAGCCTCAGTAGTATAAAATCGATGTTGCCTCGAGGGCGGAAGCTATACAGCCCTTAATAAAATAAAGTCCCGTTAGCACAGTGACACTAGAAATTGTGTTACTGGTCGCTTGACAGGGTGGCTTGTCGATAGCTACGAATCTTTAGATGATTGCATTGTGTCCATACTATTGAAAACGTAATAGAAATAAAAGGTAGGAAAATCTAAGAAGGCATGTCTACAGAATAATCTTAAGATTGTGAAGATGTTAGCTTTGTAGCAGCATAGCAAATATGAGCATAAAAGTGCAGTTTTAGATAGTACAAGAATGGAGTACGTAGAAACAAATGAAACAGAACACTAAAATTGTAAGAAACTACTGTGAATTTGACTTTCAAACTTTTCGAAGCTATGAGGGTTTTTTTGGAAAATATGTAACATTAATAATGATGTAAAAACATCATGATGATGAAGGAGACGCATGCCTGAGACTTCACCTTCTGGGAGGAGATTCGTGACATCGGAGACAGTGAGGTGAAAAGAGATTGCTGATGACGATAGTGAAAATAAGCTATAATGTAAAACTGACTAAATTAAATTCTTCTACGCAGAGCTTCACTAGATTCTCAGATCTATGGTCCTTTACCAATAATTGATAGTTGATAAAGTAAGAAATCAAAAACGGCTCAATAGCAAAAAATATTCGCGCTACACAAAAGTCATGTTAGAAAATCGAAATCAAACTCTACAAATCCAATTGTAAATCAAATGAATAACCAATCTGCACTTGACAATAATAAACTGGAAACAGGTTGAAATTGAAATGGATTTACTGTTATTGTAGTCACTCCACCCCTTGATAGTTCTCAACCTAATACAAGATTAAATTTGCCAAGAGCCAAGCTGAAGTACACTTTATGTTTATTGGAATAAAAACCTTGTGGAGTGAAAAGCATTTTATGTTTGTAACTATTAATTTCCTTCCTATTACAGGCACAATAACATCACGCGGCGCGGTGGCGGGAACAATATGGCGATTTGGCGCGAAAATAGTTAAGTCAATTACGAGTACGTTCAGAAACGTCCGGGAAATTGTGGAGAGGTTTTGTGAATTTGTGTAACATTTATAAAATAATATATAGCTGATACTACTATATTTGAAAAAATATTGCATTAACAGAAACCTTTGCAGAAAAAAAAACTTTTTTAACATTTAGCTTCTAAATCTTTTGTACGCACGGAAGTCTGTGACTGGACAAAGTTAATACGGAGAAGGAACTAAGTTAATATGGAGAAGCAGAATAATAGACTAGATTATTTTTAATAAAGCTAGTGCCGAGTATCGAGCTCATTCTTCTCGGTGCAAAACAGCTTTCCAAACGTGGCAGTAGAGTTATATACGAAAGCATCATTTTGTTTTTGTAAACCATCTTAGTGCATTAAATAACAAGGTATATTAATGACAATTCGATGGAAGTGCTACAAAAAATATTGGGGTAAGGTTCAATAGGGCACAGCTGATTTCAATTTGAGGAGGGGAGCGCTGGGCGGAAACAATGACGTTACGCGTTAGTAAATTGACGGTAAATTGTTTTGTTAAACGAGCCGCCAACCCTTTGCGACGCGGAAAAATCGCTTTTTAATGCACCGCCGAAATCTTTGTGGTATTTAATGAAGCGCTTGAATCAATGGCAGATCATTTACGTTACAACTCTAAAAAGGTTATCTACTCTTTTTGGACAAGTGAATTGGTATTGGATTCATCTAGAGAAATATAAAAAAAACTCCAAAACAGCTCATAAGCTACTGTACATAACTCTAAATGGCAATACAATATTTTCCCGGTCAGCAAGTATTAATATTAAGAACGATTAAGAAAAAACTAAGAAACGAATTGACGGAATCTTGTAGATATGCTTAATTCATCAACTGGGTAGTCAAAACAAGTTCTTTTGGAAATAAAAGAAAGAGATCCTAACTGAGGAATGAAATAAAAGAAGAATGAAGAAGAAAAATTAATTTTAAAAATCCGTAGTAGAGGATTTTTTTAACAGAAATTCTAATTAATCCAAAATTGATGCACTCTCGAAGCCTTCAAGTCAATCAGTGAAATCGCAGTTAGCCTAATATATTTATTAACATGTGCATCCGTTCAGGAATCGACCTGAGACGGCCGGTCGAAGTCAGCTTCCACTCTATTAGTTAAGGGAAATTGCTACTCCCCGTCTTAAATAAGTCCTCAAGTCGAAATCTCGTATAGGGCACTCTTGGACCCAAGTTTATTAAGTTTTAACTTTGGAAGAGCCATAGCACCAAATGAACTAAAGCGATGAGTGTCCCCTTTTGTAAATTGTATGAGCTCTCATGAATCTTATTAAAGTTTAATTTATCAGATTAATAAATTTGTAGTAAATCTCACAAATGAAATGATTTTTGTTTCTCTTCAAATTAATAGTTTGTTCCTTATACCGAAGACGAAAACAACAAAGACAACGAAGAAAACAAAATCTCGCAGCAAAAATGCTTAGTAAAACTAATTGTAGCGACAGTAGAAGAAACAGAAAAATTAAATTAAACGAAAGTCCTCAAAACGGTACAATGACGAACGGGAATTATTAGAAATATTGTGAAGCCTGCATAATCCAATGAGGAACGGGAATTTCTCCCGCTTCCTTTTAGAAAAGTGCCCGAGTATTTTTGCTCGTGGACCAGTAAATGGATTATTCTTTTCTATAATAACTTTATTCACAATAACAGAATAAATTTTCCAAGCGTTCCGTGTAAATAGAATTTTCAATGTGCCATTTTCATCTTTCCAATTCGTAAGCGTTAAGAATGGTAATTTAGAATGTTGTTGTGTGACTGCATATGTATAGATTGTGTGAATACCTACAATCTCTTATTTATTTTTCTGTAGATTAAGTGTAAATATTTTCTTTACTATATCACTGTTTTAGCCCAAGTCCAAGTCCAAGTTTTAGAGTTTATTTATGTTATAGAGCAAAGTGTGGGACTAATTTAAATACTTTGTAATATATTTTAAATAGACTAGACTTAGCATAAAACGATGATTATAGATAGAGGATTGCGATATCTAACTGTTTATAACTAAAACGGGATTTTTTAGTTACAAACAGTTACGTCCACAGTGTTGATGTCTTAGCAAGCCGAAGTAGTGATGAGGATGAGGCTGAGTTATTTACAATCGACTTAAAGTTTTACACAATTTTCCTGCGAAACATGTGATTCTTGTCCCTTATACTGAAAAATTTAGTAAAAATTCCGAGTTTTCAAGATTCACTACACAAAAAGCTTTTTAATGGGGTTTATTAGAATTAACCTTTGTAAAGAGGGGATATCATTTTGATATTTGATGATAATGAGCAATTCTATAATAAAAAGAGATATCTCTGTAGCAAAGATTTTCTGTGACTGACAATAGGGAAAATTACCCATTGGGCACGCGACAATGCGTTCTAAGTAGGCTTGGCTAGAATAGAAGGAAACGGATTCTTATAAGAAAATTAACTATTATATTCCTTTACAAGTTAAAGTTCGTACTCTTAGAAGAATTTAATCATCATATTGTTAATGTTATTCATATTAGATTAGTGCTTAGGTTTAGGCTGTATATTTGAATCACTGTTCTTCAATCAAATATCAAAAAAATAACGGAATTTCGAGCAACAACGCATAATATGCTATTATAGTTAGTCAAGATATGATGAATGAGTTTAATTAGATACATTTTGTCCCGGAAACATGGAAGAAGAAGAATTAAAACCAAACGACTCCTACGAATGCAGGCAATGTCACCGTCAATAATATGAACCTAAATAAAAGATCGATTGAAAAGTCACCAAATATTTATTTATCACAATATTAAAGTTGGGTATCAGCACCGATGTACTCAACGATGGAAATAGGCGATTTAGCGTTCCGGCGCGATGCTGTGTAGAAACCGTTATGGGTGAAAATCCCTTCCAAGTTAGTAGGATTAAATCTACGGCTGCATCATCACTTACCATCAGAAACTTTCAACTACTTGGAATATGTTACTTGGAATGATGTAAGGATACTGACGATATGTTACTTGGAATGATGTAAGGATACTGACGATATGTTACTTGGAATGATGTAAGGATTCTGACGATACCCCATAAATCTAAATCTCTACAGTCGTTCATTCGACATACAAAACATAAAATTGTTGTTTTTGGGCGGTCGTATTAAAATATAGTCTGTTTCCATGTTGTCCGTACCCCCAGTCGCTGGGGTAATAAGAGACGTTATGATTATGTCGTCGCAAACAATACCGGTAATGTCGCCGGCACAATGCTCAATCACCGGGAAGATTAGTACAACATCTTTTTGTTGTGACCCTCCCTGTGCCTCTGCTACCGCGGGAAGGTAGGGAAAATATTTAGACTTTCCCCGCTGTAACTGAGAAAATTGTAGTGAAATCATACGGTATCTTTAAATACAATTTCAACTACCTATTTGCATTGAAGTTTTAGTTCAATGATTTTTTTTTATGCTGTGGGTTCGATTCCCAGAGAAAATGTTTGCCAGAATATTATGGGTGTTTTTCTGTATATTAATAGTATTTTTGCTGTATCAATTCTTTAGTGCACATAACACAAGCGATCGCTTTCTTCGTGGCAAAAATCCGGGATAGATTGAAACGTTTACCTATAATGTTCCAAAATATTTATTTATGAATAATACATATTTTTGCTTACTAATTACAGTTATCGGTAGGATTTTATGAAGTCAATAGCTGTATCTTTATATTAGAAACGACGTGATGGAATGTTTGTAATGAAAATATGAAGAAAATCCCAAAGAATAAAATGTTTTCTTAGAATTTCAACGTTAGGGCGTCATTTTCAGGAGAAAACGGTGAAGGTTTGGTAAAATGTTGAAGCTGCTATTCACGCAAATTCTACACTACCTAGTCTTCACAATCTCGGGTGGCTTTCCTGAAATACCTTAGAACTGCACAATGCACTCATCAGACTCTCTTGTTTAGTAAAAACGGGAATTCCTATCTCCAAATGTGGCACATTGTTTCAATGCCTCAAACTTCATGTTTGAACGTTTAACGTCAAAATTAGGGTGATATGAGTAGATTTGTTTCTTCTTCTACTAATATAGATTTGAGGTTACTGATATTTGGTACAGATTGTATACCAACTTTTAATGATATCATGGTACGAGTAACAAACAGGTAAGCAGTTATCTGAAAGATGATATTTTTTTGGATTTTTTTGACATCTTTGAAACCTGGTCTATGTTTGTCAAAAATATATTTTACACACAAAAACTATGTAGGTACTGAATGTATTGAATGTAGCTGTAGTTAGAAGTTTCAATCTGAAGCAAATTGCACATTTTTCACATTAGATTCAAAGTGAAAAATAATGTGGTGATTAAAAATTTTAACCTTTACATTGAACCAGTGATTCACAGAATTTCCACATAAAACTTTCAGCAAGAAAAAATATATATTAAAAATTATTTAAAAGAGCTTTTAACATCAAGTTTCTGCTATTCAATTACGATGGTACATTTTTTGAATAAAAATTATTGTGAAACAAATGCAATCCACTCGAAAAGTGCACAAAACACTTCTGAATGAAACAGTGGAAATAAAAATGGCGGGCTTATAGTTGAGCATGAAAATACAAGTAAGTACCCGTAACCCGAGTTCGAGTCAAGATGCCACTACATTTCCGCACAGTTGCCCGCAAAGGAAAGCTTTCGATAGAGTAATTTTGTTCGGAGCGGTGCTTGAAGACTTTTCTCAAACCAACACGAGAAATCACAATATTTTTCTAAAATCGACGAAGCTGCAGCTGAACGAAAACCTTGAGCTACTTCAAAGCACAGACGCAGAGCTTATGAACAAAGAAAAGGGACCAAAAGTTCAACGTATCATTAAAATGATATTGTTTATAATACTCCGCGCATTCCCCCTTCTCTAGCTGTCGTCGCTTAAAACAAACAAGTGCACATCCTTTGACAGAGCGACACAAACAATTGTCCAAATCATAAACAATGGTGTACATCGCAAATATTATCTGCGCCCCGCTCAAAGTATCCCTACGTATAATGAACCATTCATACTGCCAAACAAACTCCAACCAACCATATGCAATAATTCCACGCAGACCGATGCAGTTCTCAAAAGTGGTAATCCCCTATCACGTTACAAAGGAAATTAAACTGAAATAGAAGACAGTAAAATCCAAAATTAAACGTATCACTTCATAGATGTAAATCCTTGGGCGTCTGACGAAGAACAGAAGCGATTTCACGACATCAAAGTGGAACACGACATATTACGCTTCAAAATAAACACCAGAATAAATACATCGAAATGTTTGCTCCGAAATAATCGGCGATGGGGTGATCATATTCGAAATTATCCGGTGACAAGGGGTAGTTTCCCAAACCCTTTTTGATTGTGGGGATTAATTTGCTGTTTGTGCATACGTTTGTCTCTGTATCGCGATTTGCAATTAACTAAGACTGTCATAGTGTACTTCTGTATTACATCTGTATTGAACATGAAACCAAGGTAATGTTAGGGTCACCTGTTTCTTTGATTATTTAAGTCTAAAAATCTGTTTGCCCACTGAAATCTACTGAGGATTCTGTAATGTATAGCTTAGTATCATAAGCAGATGTATATATATTGCGAAACTTTTGTTAAACACAATCATATTGTTGTATTAAATTACAAAAACGATTTTGCATGAGCATATGAATAAAGTCCCAAACGCACAATAAACACGAGACTAAAACTTTTCTAACGAAGCGAAATTGTTCACGGGAAGTTGAAATTCGAGTTAAAAAATGGAAACCTATAATTTGCACATAAAACACATCCTAATGGCGTCGTACGTGATCACTTATACGGTGGACTCACAAAAGCGGGGCATCTTCATCTGAAAGCAGACTTTGATTTAAATACATTATTCTTGTAATAACAGAACCGGACGGAGGGACCCATTGAAGTCGTAGAATACATTATTTTAATTCGTACCACCTCTTTGTGACCCCCATCACGGAATTAATGGATTCAAAGCCTTCTCTTCCGTTCGACAAAGAATAATTTGCTAAGTAAATGAACGGGCAGACAATCCTGTTACGATCCCGAGTTTTGTTTTCGATTGAAGATTAAAGAGTAGCGAATCAGTGAAAGGTGCCCTTTTCAATCAGGCCCTTTGTGAGCGTTATCTCTGTTAATTTTCGGGAGGTCAATGAATGATGTACACAATACGATCTCGTTTATGTTTATTATTCACGTTTTTGATTTATTCTATCGTCGTGAGGCTCAAGGTCGTTTTTTGCTTAACTCGAACGTACGGCTCGGATTAATCCTTTAAATGATATTGCATTTAGACGGAGACGCAATAATCTAAATTGAAATATGTTGTGGACAAACTAAGATGCAAGGCGCCGTCTCAATTCGGTATTCATTGGGAACGGTAGAACAGAGCTATAGAGAATTATTGTCAAATCTCGGGGGCATTTCGGACGACGCAAACGATCCCTTCGAACAGGAGTTACGAAGCGTTATGTGCTTGGATAAGAAACAGAACATGCCATTTTAATCAACGTCATTACTCATGTGTAAATGATTATGTACAGTATTTAGAAAAATGCTAATATAGTTTACTGAAAATCAGTATTAGGCACTTTATAGACAGAGTTAATGTGTACTTTGTAAATTTATATATTTGGCTTATAACGGGTTTATTTTATTTTGTGAACATTTCTGTTATTTGCATGCCAAAAATGGGCATACATATACCTGTGCTTAAGGTAAATGCAAAATCAATCAATCTATCTATAGGAAAGTGCCAAAAGTACGAAAAGAAATGGATTTTCATTGACACACGAGATCTTTCGTAAAGTAAAACATGAGTTCGTACTTAATTGAGGTGTTTGTGGTCTTAACAAGTCTTCTTTTAATCATTACAAAAGTGTATGCAGCTTTGTTTAACGTAGTTTAGTAAAATAAACCATATCCGAATTTCATATAGACTCCGGTAATCCTTGCCTCAATAGGTATATTTAAGACGTGTTTTGGGGTGATCACAGCGACCCCCAGCCGGTCACTTATTGTTACATAACGACGTTTGGGTCTTTGCGTCTTGGAATGCTATACCTAGTAACTTGCTGACCTTTTTAGGGTTCCGTGGAATTGTAGCTTTTACTACTCCTATAATTTTTGGCGAATAATTCAATTTGGAAGCCATAGGATAATATGGTTATCAAAATACTTAATTCTAACTCATAGCCGTGTTTTAATCGTGATTATTTTTAAGTGGCAACTAGGTATGATACGTACTCGTAATTTATTCCAGAATAGATAAGTAAAATGTTAAAAAAAGAACAAGGGGAGGTCAGTGGCAACTTTACTTAAAACTAAATGTGAATTTGATGTTAGAAGGTATTTTTTTCAATTTAGCAACTTGTGACCCTTAGCAGTCCCTGAAGAAAGAACCGTAAGTGGCGGACAGACAGACAGACAGCTATTTTATTTTGGTTAGGAAAAACTAAGTATATAAACGAGCTGATAAATAAGTTGATAGAAAAGCCAATATTATGACATCTTTAAAATGCAAATGTACCTAGCCAAATAATATCAAATGGTAGATATATAATTCATAAGGTCCCGGCAAAGCCACTACACTACACCTTTGTGAATAATTTAGAGGACAGACACGGCATTATTTTTGCTGGGGTCGCGGTGTGCCCTCCTTGCCTCATAAAGTATAATATTGAAGGGTTATAAAAAGGGACATTGTAAAAATCTTTTAGAATAATCATTTTGGTAACTCCTAAATAATATCTGTTCTTACAGGATGGGCCAACTGACTGGTTTTGGAATCATAACCATGCCATATCAGTGGAAATTCAACAGATAGACATAGGCAGCACAAAACAGTACAATATTTGAAAATTTAATTAAAATGCGTTGTCTAAAACTAGATTACTAGAACTAACCTCCATATCCCTAATAGTTAACTAAAAAATATAAGAAATGAGAAACAGCCATCAAAGATTTTCATTACGAACATTAAAGCGAATGTGCGAATAGAGAAATTGATGGAAATATCATTATTAGAGGTCACACAATGGCCCCCTAGTTCTTTGATGTGACAAGAGAACTAATCAATGGTTAACTGCGAAAACATATTTATTTTTACGTCCCTTGATGTCGAAATAGCCTACAGGACTATGTGATCTCACAAATCATAACTTTTATATAAGTGTGTGTATCCGTTAACAATATCCGTTACAACCGCGAAGAACAAAGTATTAAAATTAACTAATAACACTCTGATATGCTTCTCTTGTCATTGAAGGCAAAATAAAAGGCGCATAACACGGAAGCATAATAAAATACCTAGAATAATTTCAATTGTTTAAAAAGTTTCATTTTTATATAAACTTTAATATTTATATGATGCCTTCAATTTTCTGTGACCTAGATATTATAAATCATCAGATTTAAACCAATACCTTCAACGATAGTATCTTACATAGACACGTGATAATTAGAACTTCAAGGAATAATCATCCCGATCTCCGATAGGGGATTAAGGACAAAATAACACACAAAAGAGAGATTAACTGAAAACACAACAGCTGATAGTGTTTACAATAATTTTATTTATTGACATGACAGTTACCTCGTTAACGATTTTGAATTTTGAAAGACTTTTACTCTAATACAAGTTAGTACTTGACTGCGATCTCACCTGATGGTAAGTGATGATGCAGCCTAAGATGTTATCGTACTAACTTGGAAGGGTAAGTAAATTTACCTCAACGGTTTCTACAAGCATCGCACCGGAACGCTAAATCGCTTGGCGGTGCGTCTTTGCTGGTAGAGTGGCAACTATCCACGGCCAAAGCCAGACCACCAGACCAGACCTAAACCAATTTAGAAATAACTATAATTCCAAAGTGGCCCGTGGCGGGAATCGAACCCGCGACCTTCCACTCGAATCCGAGCTCGCCGCCACTGCGCCAGGGAGATTGTCAAAACATTCGTATTTTTTAAAATTTATCCAAGTAAGTACGTTCTTTCATTGGGAAGCATCGAATTGTATCGATGTATCGTAACGTATTATCGCTCCCTCTTGTTTGTCGACTCGATTATTCCGCTTCATCTAACGCTTATTGGGTCCGACTCGACTTTGAACAAGATAATAATATAACTAGTACCCTGCTCTAGGTCTAAAAGCGATCTCATTGTATTAACTTATACGTACGATTAATGGTTAGAAGACATCTCTGGATGAAAGACATGTTCCATAAATTAAGCCTGGGGGCTTGGCAGTTAATCCGCGAAGACGAGACAAAAAGGAAAAAGCACTGCCTATACGTTCTCTTGAGCTTTATGGATATCTATATTACCATTTAAGTTCAATGTCATAAGTGCAAGGTATCAGCAAGTATATTATTAAAGTTCTTGTCTATATTTAGATATCCCAGCCACTTCCGGTTTCTGCAAGGAACAACTAAGTATACCTGTCTCCTTGGCATGGACCTCCTTTGGGCAGAGAATATGTTTTCCCAGTAGTCGACTCTGTATGTCTGCTAGGGTAGAGCATTGGCACAGTATACCTACGTATATACTCCGACTACCTACAGAGTCTGTAGGTACGTGGCTGTATTCTGAAGCATAAAATTAAACATAAAACGTCTGTTCAAACCAAAATACTCAGTGAATGCCTGAGCTAAGGCATCAGAATACTTCCAACGCTACGCTACGCTACTCAACGCTATGGCCTCTGAGGCCGCCTCTTTACTGATGCGATGGACGAAAGACCTAGTTAGTAGAATCATAGTCATCCAAACGTCAGCACATGTTCCCAACCCATTACGCAAGCAACAATACCCGCCCACGTGATGATTTCGGCACAATGTATGATATTGTCACATCGCCGCGTGTTCTCAATAATTTCGTTTGTCATTCGCTTTGTTTCCTCTGAGGAGCTTGCCAACTAGTCTATTTGTATTGTAGTACTTGCGGTCCATTTGGCTATGTCCGAATCATTGATATGAGAAACCAACGATACGCAATAATGTCTCGGAAAAACATCTCCTCTTAAGACTTCTTTATAAAACTTAAGTAGATATGTGTAACTATTTTTATAACTACCTGTAAATCTAATTTAGTCGTAAATAAATTACAATGCAACCAAAGATGTTATTTTACTAATGTGAAAGGGCTAAACCCTGACGGTAGTCTACAATATAACATAGAAACGAAACGCAAAATCGCTTACGTGCACATTTAGGTTAGCAAAACCCAGTCAATACCGAAACTATAAGGTATATCCCGATACGATACGTGCCAGGAATCAAACCACTACCTAAATACGGGATCTGTCCCAACCACACTAGAGAGATTGTCAACAAAAAATTATAAACGGATAAAGTTTGTACAGATAACAATACTAGGAAGTGATAACCATTAGAACTAGACAGATGAGGCAATTCTAATTAGCGATTCTATATATTTCGTTATAACTATTAAAGAAATTCTCATATCAGCTGTAAGACATTCTCATTGATTTTCATAATACTTTATTCCGGAACTCATATTCATCGTACTAGCTGACTATGTATCTTTGTTAATATCCATATCTACTTCATTCCGGAACTCATATTCATCGTACTAGCTGACTATGTATCTTTGTTAATATCCATATCTACTTCATTCCGGAACTCATATTCATCGTACTAGCTGACTTTGTATCTTTGTTATTATCCATATCTATGGGTTGAGCAATATAAAATTTCTGCGGTCCGAGAATTATTGTTCTCAGCGTGAAAGTATTTTTTTGATGTTTTATTCCGCTTCATAACAAAAATGCTGTAATATACTGATCGTACATCTTATCGTCAGTCTAGCATTCTTTTATCTTTAGTTATGTTATTAGTTTATTTTTCATCTCATTTAAAATTATGTTATTTATGATCTTGTGGTTTAAATACACTTAAGTATATTTAACTGCATACACCACTGAAAATCATTTTTCTTAAAATATTGATATTGTGTTATAAAGTACCTACATCTTTGGCTAGGCTACATGGGGTAAATACACAAAAATGTCGTAAACAAGAAAATTCTAAAGACAAGAAAATCTCAGAAGCAATGATCAGAATTATTTTGAGAATACAAAAGCAACCGATGCATGTAACTACTAAACTAAAAAAAGATTTATTCAACAATAAAAAAGTAAAATGAACTGTCATCACTAAATCACTCGGTAATAAGACATCATAAAAATAAATAATGCTCCTTCAATTTGGCTCCTTGGCGTTTTCTCGGTTCATTTGAAACATTGTCTGGATGCACTTTCCCCGATTGTTTCCCTTTGATCTTCGAAACTCAAGTCTTAATGAAAAAGCATTGCATTAGTAAAAATATCCGAAGCGTGGGACTTTGATTTTCGAACATTTTAAGTTATTTTTGTTCCAAGTTTGTTTGGTTTGTTACGTTTACAATAATTAGCTTTTGCGTTGGCAATAAATTTTGCGACTAATTGTAAAAATACATGAGGAGGGACAAAGATGTAGAGAAAGACGAAAGAAGAGATGAATGGATTGCGTAAAAAACGATATGCGTGTGAAAGAGTTGGATGGACAGCTCATAGAAAATAATGGAAGAAGAAGACGTGCTGTGCCGACTCTGCATAATGTGGGTAAAGAAAGAAGAAAAATTTTATGGAAATAAAAAAAAAATTAAGAAGTAGGTAATTTTAGGATGTAAGTTACTGTGCAGTGTGCACTTAGTTTAAAAAAATACTGGGATTTATATCATGACATTCTAGGTATTAGTAGAGCAAAGACCTTTTATATGTTAGTACCAACCTACACCAAATTTGTAACCAAGATCCTATACCAAATCAAAAATACTACAGCGTTAAGTTTACTTACATATCATTTCTAAAATATCACAAAGTTGAGGAATGTAGCTAACCAATAGTTATGACGAAACACGAAAACATAAAAAATATTGATCCAAAAAAAGAATTAACATTAAATTCAACCGCACAGAAAAATGCCTTTAAATTCTGTTGGAAAGTAGACTGCACGCAGAGGAAGATCGAAAACCTCAGAAAGAATTAAGGGAATTATCCCAACTTTCCTTCATCACTGCGTACTAAGGTTAATAAATGAAATTCTAAGCCATGTATAGACAAAAGCCAAAACATGTGACGGTTGAC
Source organism: Coenonympha arcania (assembly GCA_036785405.1). Lineage (NCBI taxonomy): Eukaryota > Metazoa > Arthropoda > Insecta > Lepidoptera > Nymphalidae > Coenonympha > Coenonympha arcania. Next base: position 6,347,995 of record JAWDAA010000030.1, on the reverse strand, counting down.
AAACAAACAATTAAACATCATACATCCAACGCAGTTCACAATGGCTCAATCTACGCTTTCTAACCGAATTACATCCAGACTCCAGTCTCACACAATCCCACGCCATCAAGGCCATTATTAACCCTTTCAAGGAGTTACTCGTACAATCACAATTTGCGGTTATTTGTCAGCCTGCGTTAAGCTGGAGACATACTAGTAACGAACTAGTAATTTCTAATCGCTTTGTTGACGTTCGCAGACGAATTCGATTGCTGGATTTGTCGTGTTTCTGAGCTAAGTTTTAAGGAGATGAACGTCTTTATCTGTTAAGTACATAGATATATAATACTAAGTAAGTCAATAGTTAAGTATGATTAAATTGCGTGCTCACTATCTAGCTTCAATTCCTATGATTTTGTGTCAGACTGAGAAACGCAAAGGAGGGGTTAATAAAGGGGAGATTATGTCAGGATGTAGCTGACGAGTTTCTGGTTCCGATGTAGAATAATATCAAAATGTGCTTAATAATATTAATAAAGTAGGCTACAGCCTTAACATCTAGCCGCGTTTGATGTAATTCCTCATTGTTTAATGTTTGTTACCGCGTGTTGTCAAGTGGCGTGTTACAAGTGTGTTTCCGGCTTAATGGTGAGACATTTTACTAAGCATTTTGAACCGGCGTTTTTGGTTAAATCTCTTAATGTTTCGCGCTAACTGTTGCGGTGTTTATGATGGTAATTGGGCCCGCAATGATGTCTTTAGAGATTTATAAGACGCGTTTAAATTGTCGTTCTCACGACAAATTTTTTATACAGTTTTAACATGAACAATTTGACTATGTGTTTATTGTTGTTTTTCGTCTATATTGCTCAACACTACTTAATTATTATAGTGAAAAATACTATCTGCATATTAAGGAGAACTTTACACAATGTATTAGAGAAAGAATTTCATAAACGAAAAGATAAGAGAACGAGTGCCGAGTTTTTGACACATTGTTCTTAGTGCAAATCTGCTTTTGTGAACGATGCCTGGATCTCGAATCCCAGACCCCTTACATCTTAACTACTAGGACATCATGGCTTACAAGAACAGATTACAGAAACAACAACCACTTGATAAAATCTTACACTAGAGCTTTGACATTCTGGATCCAAATTCCTGATTTCGCAATCCAAGCGACATTGGTTATTAATTTTCTCGAACACTACACTAACGTCTAGTGTAAGTTGTAACTATTCACTAAGGCACCATTCACACTAAACAATGGACGCGTGACGTCTAATTTCGCAAGTGCCATAAATAAAGTGTCACCTCCACATTACAGTGCGATTGTGTTTGTACAATAGGCTTTCGAGCCGTGTTCTAATACCCGAATCTAAGAGTAGCGTTAAATAGCTTTAATATTGCTTTGCCTTCGCGCGTAACTTGCTATCACGATTTTCGAGTAATATCAAGTTTTTGTTGCGCCTAACGCAATGTTGGTTTTAGTAGGTATAAGACAAGCATTAACCTATCTTTTGTTAGTGACAGATAACTGCATCGATTTCAATTAAAATTTAAGATTTTCCCGAAAACATCTCAATGGTTATAGAGGTTTTTACGTCAGTCGAAAAAAGATAACTTGAATAATTAAACCTCATAATTAAGGTACAGTTTTGTTTTAACAATATTTTTATAGGAACAAAATTTCAGCAGAAATTAATAGTAGGTAGGTACTGGGTAGTATTTTGCCTCGATTTCGTTACCGATACTGAACAAGCAACTTTCAGTTTTGCCTTTACCAAAACTAATCATCAGTTCAAAGTGTAACATTTCAGGATGATTGTGTTTAAAGTAGGTACTTACAACTTTTGAGTGAATCGTGTGTTAAAATCCTCATTAAAAACCACCGATTAGAAACAGACCTACATAATTCTGACAGATGGCGCTATCGTCAGAATTATGTAGATTATAGGTCGCTGCTGACCGAACTACATCGTGGGCTCACTGCTGGTGACGAAAAAAGCATTTTTGGCACCGATAAACTGGAAACTTTTTTACGTGCCATCCGCCCTGTTCCGAGTAGGTAGATTATGTCTTTTGCTAAAACCCAAATCTACGCCTGCTTAATTAATACTACTACCTACAAGTAAATCGTAATCACGAAATTCGTACATTATCAATGTTTCTGTTTGATATTACAATTTTAGATTGCATTAATCCGCAAATTATTGCTTTTGCCGGTCGCTACAGCCGACATGACACAGTGGTCGTGTTCTGATGAATTTTGTTTAATGAATTTAACCAAGCGGTTGACACAATTTAGATTTGAATTTACAAATGCGTTTAACTTGTTTTAAATATACACAGACAGGGATTTTTGGAAGAAGGAAGGTATTAGACCCATCTATGCTGGTATAACACAGGCCTTTCCAGCACCGTTAGTCATATCAATACTCTACGATTGTCATAGAAACCTATCCATCGCTTATTCCATAACTAATATAAATATGGAACGAAAATTTGAAAATGTATGAGAATGATAGATGTGTTCGATAATTCGCGTGATCACTTTGTCGATGGAATCATAAAGTAATATCATTTTTTTGAATTTCACTTTCATTAAGATTTGGAAGACAACAGCTAGTCTGGTACTATTTTATTGTCACTACCTATATATATCAGGTGTAGGCATGCCTATCTGTTTAATATTATTTGTATGAAGCCGTAGTGCTGTTAGTTGTAATCGATATCAGAGAGACGGCTTTAGCAGTAGACATCGCCGGAAATGACCGAATCCGCAGAAGCTTAATTCATTATGGCTCTCCCATCGGTGGAACCCATCTTTGTGAAATTTGCAGTTGAGACTTGAAATTATGATCACGCTGCTGCTAGACCATACCAGCTTTTCAAATTAGTTTTGAAAAACTTTACACATGGCTTACATTCTTTTAAATTTAATTGCGTACACAGAAGAGTGGTATTTACTTATAAAAAGAATGAGTGCAGAAAATCAAAATTATACAATTAAATATCTACGATTGAATTCTGAGTAGGTAATGTTTACAAAAAATAGTAAAAGATCTCGTGAGATTTTTCGAAATTAAAAAATAAATTAATAAATCAATAATAATAGTCGTTGTTTTAATTTAATAATGCCTAATACCCATAGAAATTTTCTACATTCCTAACTTCAGTCAAAATCGTTTAGAGGTTGTGGCGTACCTATAGGAGAACGTAAAAAGCATAAACAAACGTAAAATCTTTTACATTTACCTATATGTGACATGCATCAAGATACCGCATAAACGGCACTCTACTAGGCATATTAATCTACATAAGTATTAGGTATATGTTATTTTTTCACAACGTCTTAGTTCTTGCGTCTGGCGAATTTTAGTAGCAACTAAAGTACAAAGCAACTAGAACAACATCCGTTTCCTATAGCAGTGAAAAAACGTCTGTTATCATGAATAACAGAGGAATCCGTTCTGTTAATAAAATCAGTGTTTACAATATTATTGTTTGTTCAATCTGGAATTATTTTCAATTTAGATGATCTTAGGTAAATTCTGAAAAAGATGTAAGAAAAATGTATGATTTTTATTCCTGAATAACGACAAAAAGTGGGAAAAAGGAGCACCAAGAATTAATTTAAAATGACAAAATAAAGATGGCTCGAATAAAATAGCTTCGTTGACTTGACTAGGTATTTGGAGTCATACTAGAAAAAGTTGAAGGGCATAGATGTACACTAGAATACGAAAAGACGGCCTTCAATAGAAATGCTGTTACAGATGAGAAGGCAATAACGATAATTAAAAGTAAAACGAATAAAAATACGTCGTATAGTTACCTAAAAGAAGTAAGAACGAATAAGTGAGATTCTGAAGAATTGAGAACCTCCTCCTTTTTTTGAAGTCGGATAAAAAGGCACAAGATAATGAATAACATCCTCAATGTTATCAACGGAATAAATATAACAGAATTATATGGACCTACAGTTACTACACGTGCAATGTTCAGAATTACGATACATTACATTGATGTGACGTCAAACGACCTGTTACAATAGTCACAGTTACACGAACTGATAGTGATACAAAAAAGCCACTGTGTGAATTTATAAAAAGCACAACAAACAATACAGAACACAATGTTATGATAGGGGCATAGCAGATAACCTTAAACAGTAGTTTGTTGAAAAAAAAAATAAGGAAATATCGTAGGTGATAAAAATGTTTTTTGATAACTGTAGGTATTTTAAGGAAAGAAAACCATCTCTTGTGCGTTATGTCCTCAGGTACCGATAGGATAATGTAAGATAACAACAAAAACTGGCATTGGAAAAAGGCGTTCTTTTCAATAAAATTGTACTTTAACCGGTCGATAACTCTAACTTTACAGAATTACATAATTTATTACCTCATATAATTCATAAGTTACAAATTTTATCTTAACCTGTCAAATTAGGTTAAACGGCAACAATGTCTACGCGTGAGCGTAATATAAATAAAATTTTATTATTTGTCTGATGTATCTCAGTAACCCAAATTACCAGACACAATTCAATTGATAATACTGTCGAATTGAAAACAATAAAATCATTCAGATAATAATGTCTTATACAAAAAAGCTAAATTTATCTAAGGGTCAGCGATCGACTAACTTCTGACCCATATCATAGTTGTTTTAATCGAAGCATTTAATTTTATGTACATACCTAATTATTTATCGAAACAATGAGTAATGCAACAACAATAAAGAATATTGGGTAATTTTTGTATTTTTTCTTTCTTCAGATTTATTTAATTTTTGTTCTAGGTATTTCTTTTTTTAACACCGGTAATTTATGACATCTAAAGCTACATAAAATTACATTTGATTAGTTGTTCATTCATGATCTTTAAAAGGCGTCAGATATTATTTAAGACCTTATACCTGACAGTGTTTAAAACGAAACGAGTCGTAAAATTTCCCAAAATATGTAGCCGTCAAAACTAGTTGAGTTCTTATAAGAATTATAACAATAGCATTGTGAGTGAGATGTAGCATTGGCCTCTTTGTCCACACCCAAGCACGTGTGTTGCTACTACTGAGGAATTCCTACCTTTTGTGCCCTATTATTTGCATACCAACTGGTCCGTACACCGTCTATACGATATTAATCAAAGGTTTTATTAGTGAACATCAAAGAATAAACACAATGCTAAGATCTCTTATAAGGTACCCTCAATACCTTTGTTACTTTTGTCAGAGGTTGATTTATGAGCGGCCACTGTTGTTAGACCACTCGGTATTGTGTTGTCAGTTTTTGTTTGGGCCTCGCCGACATTGTGCTACCCCTTTGCCTCGTCCAGCCTCGATGCCTTTATTCACGCTGATCTCACTTTGATGCTTCTAAACTCGCGTTCAATGCTCTAAGCGGCTGTGACTCAGGTTTGTACAAAGCGGATTTTGCATTATAGCGATCAACCGAAATATTTTTTGACCTTATTTAATGTGTTAAGAAGATTTCTATATTTTCAGCAGTATTCTGTTTTTGTAACAATCCAATTAAAATTGTTACAGCTCATTCCATTTGTAGTCAAAAAAAAACCGGCCAAGTGCGAGTCGGACTCGCGCACCGAGGGTTCCGTACTCAAGAAGTACTGAAGCAAAACAATCAGGCAATAATTACCTTTGTTAATGAACCGCAAAACTAACTTTGTTTGTAGAGGTTTATTGTTAATATCAAAAAAACTATGCTAGTTAGAGCATTGGCTATAGTTTTCCTGTAAAATATACGTAAATTCCTATTGACCATAATTATTTGAGATTTTTCGATTGGTAAACTCCGGAGATAAGGGGGGGGGGGAACGGTATGTTTTTAGACATTTTCCCCGATAAATCAAAAACTATCATGACCAAAAATTATTAAAAATCGGTTTTAGAATGTACAAAGTAAACCCTTTCATATGATACCCCACACAGTACAGTTATCTTACTTTTAAATTTCAACCCTCCGATTTTCCCCCCTTTTTAAATAAGAACAAAAATAATTTCCTTTTTTTTTATTCCAGTGTCATTGGGCCACTAATATACACAACTATTCCAAATTTCATATCGATAGCTCCGGTAGTTACTGAAATAATCGAGTGTGACGGACAGACAGACGGAGAAAGTCGCACCATAAGGGTTCCATTTTACCATTTTGGTACGGAACCCTAAAAACTACGACTGTCCTGATGAATGTTTTATTTTTGGATTAGAAGCAGTCATACTCAGGTGCAATTATACAACCTTTTTGGTCATACTTAAAATTATCTTATGCGAAATTAATAATGATATCGTTAATTAAAGCCTTATAATTTTCTAACTAGAATAAAACTCATGACCACAATACTGGTCTCCACTTAGCTACAAGGTTGAGTATCTTTATTCAACGGGTCAAGCATTAGTCTCTGTGGCAACAGTTTACTAGATTTGTAATGTCTAGGATTAATTATTTACATAATCTATTTAATACATCTTGCGCGTAGTAAGTTTTGCTTGTTGAATGAAATACGAAATCCTGCCACATAAGACGAAGACCCTGCATTGGTCGGACAGTATTTTTCAATTTATTTCCATTTCAGCTTGCAATCAGCAGAATTTCACCACGGATGCGAAACACAGGCGAAGATTTAAATTGCTGCGAGATACGAAACAACAATGCCTCGATCATAATTATTACATTATCGTACTTAAGCTCGGTGTTCGGAATGCCTTACCGGTAAATCAAATTCTCGATTCGGCAATGGGAATTTTTTTACCACGCCTCGCAACCCTTTGTTGGCGCAATCAAGTCCTTGACCGCTTCACATTGTCCGACACAAAGGAGCGCCTGCGATTGAGCCTCGCCTGTAATATTCATGCTCCGTTCCTCACATTCACGGTCCGTACATCCACTCTCTTCCGAATCATTACGTTCTTTACCACCTTTGTCTGCTTCCCCTTTTATTACGCTACACAACGCGTACACATCTTCTTTTACACACAAAGCGTCATGATCTCCCGCCTATAGATTGGCTGTTAGTGTTTTTTCATCGTCTGTTTTCAAATTTGTAATATTTGCGTCATCAATACTAATGATTGCAACCGGCAGCACAATAGTTATTGTTGTGTAAGCTTATTTATACGTTTTTTACACGGAATCCACCTCGTCATTACATTTAGTTGGTTTGGTTTTAACAACAATAAAATGATAATGGATGTCAAATAAATTGCACGTTGGGCTTGAATAGTTGTTAATAAAATATACGCCTAATAAACATGACGTTAAGATGAGCTCTCTGAATAGGGCACGGGTATTAATTAGTGCTTAAGTATGTATTTATATGAATAGAATTTAAGCCAAGCCGTAGAGTTATCATTTGTTAAGACCGTGTAGGTACCTACATTATTGGAAACAAAAATAAATGTCACAAATCGTTCAAACAAATGTTCAACTAATTTGCTCATTAATGGTTACAAACGGTTTTAGATTTTTTAGGAATGACTTTTATAGCTGACTAGAAAAACTTGGATAAAATAATTTTAGTATTGCTGAAGCGGTCAATCAGCTAGTTGTGAACTATTAAAATTAGCCTAGACCTATCTATTTACCTATTTCGTTCAACTAAGAACAAAGCTTGCTTAATGAATTAGATATGGGGATAAAACTATTCAGTCATTCATATTTCAGTTGTTGACTGTTGAATTAAATAAGATAACAATAAAATTAGGAACTTTAAAATAGCCTAGTAAGAGACCATCTACAGACTAAACGTAAGTATCAACAAAATCACAATTGAGAAAACGAAGAATATGAACAAAATTAGAATGATCTAATTTTAGCTCCAAAGATTATGTCATACTAAAAGGCATCAATAAGGAAGTAGATTATCTTAAGGCGCCTGTGTTCGGGCACATTGATATAAAAGCATAATACAAGTGAATGAATAAAAGCTATAAAAGTTTCATTATAATCTGAAGATAGCAGAACAGTCGTGTGATTGAAGACTGTGCATGAAGTGCGCATGTCCATTCGTTAAGGAGCCTGCACACTGACCATGCTTTAAAACGACTACTCGATGTGAGCAGTATTAGAAGCATGGACAGGCGACTGCCTTATCGGTGTAGTAGAAAGCACGTCGGAATGGAGATCAAGAGGTCTTGGATTGATTAACGTTTCGGGTTAATAATTAAATCTTTTTGCTTTTTTCTGGCAACAAATTCTAAAGTAGGTACGTGGCGAAGTAGTATACCTACGTACCTGACGGTATTTGCACACACGTACTTTTGAGAGCACGTTAAGTCGTCAGTGCACCTGATCTCTCTTCAGTGTTCAGGGAAAAGAGAGTGTGTAGTGTTTCGCAGTTGGTAAATTTCTGTAGAGATTGAGAAGGCTGATGCTGGACATCATCATTATACCCTATTAGAAGCTATGTTTTATTCTCTTAATTGTCGTATCTTGATTTGACATTTAGTTTGTGTGGATGGCGATTTTAAGAATACCGTGGGAACCGGGGATTTTCTCGGGATAAAAAGTTTGTAAGTACAGAGTGTGTGCCTAAAGTTAAAAGTTTACCTACAGAGTTTTGGTAATACGTTTTTAATATTATTGACCCAGTTTTTCATTTCTTGCAGAAACCTCACATAATTTTATGTATTCGTCGGAAAAGCTCCATGATATTTTAAATCCGAACAATCCAGCCATAAAATATAACTCCAACAATAAAACCGAAGTGGATGTCTGTTGGCCGTTAGCGTTGAGCGGCAAAAGTGTTCTATATTCTTAGAAGGATGAAATCTTTACAGCGTTCGGTGTTTAATTTCATGACAGTTTCGTTATATAATAGAGAAATAGTGACGATAAAAGTGATAAATTTCTAAGACGCTTCAGTGAAACTTTCGTGATATTTTTTGGTATTTATCTTCGTTACGAACAAAATACATTGACTGAATTCTGAGCAGATAGTAGATCGCTTCCCGCGGGATTAGTAAAAACCGAAATCCACGCGAGCCAAGACGCAGGAAAAACCTAGTTATATAAAAAACACACAATGAAATGTTTCGTACATGAAACTGAGATGATTAGCAAGTAATAAAAATTTAAGATATTTCTAGAAAGCCAAAAAAATAAACATGCCAACAATAGACATATGCCAACAAAACAGGACGGACATATCCTCAGGTTTCTTATACGTGATGCCAACATAATTTTCACAAATTTTCTTTCTAACTCCAATGGTTTAAGACTTCCCAATTTCCATATAAATAATCAATGCATAAAATATTTAGGTACCACTCCAAGTGGGTAAAGATGAATGATCAAGATGGTATGCGTTTTTGCTTCTTTGAATGACTTTAGTCTTTACAAACAAAAATACAATGACTTAAATGATTACTATGGGATCCAGTAGCCGCCCCCTGAAACTAACCACGCTTCTGATATCATTACAACTCTGTAACTCAATCTCTCAGTGAACGTGGCAGTGTATCGGAACGTTACAAAGATTTATAGTTGAGAATGGTCCATTATATTCTAAATCTGAACACAATCCAGTCATAAAATATTGCTCTAACAATAAAACAGAAGTGGATCTTGATGCTCTGCTGGCGAAAGTGCCTGTATTCTTAGAAGGGAGGATGAAGTTTTTATTTGGGTTGGCTGCTCAATATCTTGGCAAACCAAGTACCAACACTTGCACAATATGATTGGAGTTAGATTGCCAAATAACTCACCAAACAACAAAAACTTGAATTAACTTCAAGAATGTGCTACAGAAAAAATTAAAATTGTCAAGTTCAACGGTTACGCGTCTGTTAAAGTTTGTTGAAATAATCAGGGGTCTGATTGCGTAAGAAAAACGTATTCATCGTTATCGTACTCATTGGCGAATTCTGCCCACCGATTGAATGACATAAATCAGGGACCCAATCAGCGGGCAGAATAAGTAAACGATTACGTTAACGATAACTAATTCTTTTTACACTGGTCTTAGGCTTGAACTGACTTTAACAAATACATTATCGTGAAATTGCATAAGGATTAGATGGAACATTGCAATTTAACGATAACGTTTCTGTTAAAGTTAGTTTAAGCACTCGGGCCTAAGAGCCGATTGTTTAAATAAATTGAAAAAAACGCGTAACTTCTAATTCTTTCTATAGCCTCATAAAGAATGATTACGTTTCTGTTAAAGCTTTTTAACTATACTTAGAGTCTTACTTCTTTTTAAAGTAGGGTAAATAGGGTCTATTAAGAAAACATTTCTAACCTATTTGCTTACTCTGTCCTCAGCACGATCGTTCCTTAGCTTGGTTGACATTCGCTTACCCATTTGGGGTTTGCCATGAAATTTTTTACAGTACATAATAAAACAGCTCTGAATAGCTGTTTAGTGAAAATTACTGAGTTATTAAATAAGCCACTTGGTGGTCTACAAAAAATGACCTGAGGATTTGGTATAAAACCGACCGACTGAGAGTTGGTATAAAACCGATACCAACTCTTCAATCCTCAGGTTTACGCTCTAGAGACAGTCTACTCCGAGAATATTAAAAAAAATCACAACGTCACCAAATGTCACCAATCTAAATTTTATCCGTCTGAAAAGTATAAAAATAATATGCCTCGCACGGCGACATGCTATCTTTCGTCGGACAATAATGTCTGTACAAAATTACCTCTTATTCTCTTATTATTGTTGTTTTATAAATTATCGCCTACATCTCAGATCTTTTTCTTTTGAGCCGACACCGGTAGCATTTATCATGTTCCCGCGTTATTGTTCCAAGATTTGTACGGATAGCAAAAATCTTTCATACTGAAATTGAAATGTTGAAAATTGTGAGTAATTTAAAATGGGTAATTAGAAAGAGTGACTTATTTCAAATCTGTATTCTATAGATAATTTACTTCTCTTCTGTGTCAGAAAAGGCTTGTTGGCCTTTACGTAGCACCATTTTGTTTACCCTTACCCATTTTATGGCACCGCGAACAGCGGGATGATGCGTCTACTGTAGATATTTACACCTACAAAAAATATAATGCGATAAATTAGCCGTTGATATTTTAACATTTCACAAATTTGTTTACCATTACGGGTGGCATATAAAATACCTAATTATACTTGACTCCTAACAGAATCGATTTTTTTAAAATGAACGCAAATAAAGTTCTTAATAACATGTAATTTTAATTTTGTTTTCGCGATTCTCTAAAAGCAGTATTAGAATACGAGACTTAGCTAAAATCCACCGCTAAAGTAAATTTAAATATTACAAATGGTGATAAGTGGATGGTGATAGGATGGAATGGTGATAGGTACAAAGTCAAAAAAGCAATAAATAAAAATTGTACTTGCATGCTTATTATTATGTTTCTGCTAACTGTACCTATCTAGTGAGTAAAGATGTACATTACTCATCGGATTTGGTCTTGTTTCATGGGAATAGCTCGTTTGCTTGGATTAAGAAGTTCAAATCGTGCACAATGCTCTTTGTTAACAATTCCATCAAAATCGTGTTAGCTAAGCTTAAGTTTCTTTTATCTATGACTAGGTAAAAACAACTGACTTTAATGATAGTAAATAATCGAAATAACCAAAGTGTATGGTAAGTATCGTAGAAAATAATAAAAATGAAGAGAAGAAAAAACATAAAAAAGCAAACGAAATGCTTAAAAATTCCATAAAAAACCATTCACTGAAATACAACATAAAACAATAACTGAAGGCAAATGCATATAAAAGTTAAACAAAATAGTTAGTAATAGCCTTTTCTGCATTGTAGATTACTCATTACAAACTCATAAAGCTACTATTAATAAACTTATTATGGATGCACTTAAGATAACAATATAAAATTAAATAAATATTAAAGCGAAGAAAATTTAAAATGTGCATGTGAAAATTCAAGGATGCTAGAATTATGAGCGAATTCAACAAACCTTAAACAAACACATAAATTTACATAACAGCGTTAAACTCTAACACGCTATTAACAAGTAACTAATTATACCAGCGCAATAACAACAATCACTCGAGCTGTAATACTAAAATCCCACGTTAAACACCCCTGAATGAGAGTGTAGAGTTATAATATTCGCGTCTAAATCCAAAATAAACCAAAACCCGAACGGAAACGGCCGATATATTATTAGACACGACAATTCTATTATTTTTATTCGTAACACATCTCTGGAGATTCAATCATAAATCCGGCGCGATTCCTAGAACGAGAGAGGCAACAGATATCATATTCGCACTTAATTTGGAAGGAATTCTCGTCTTTGAAAGATTCGTTTTAAATTAGAATAGGTAATTAAGAAAATGGATTGAGAAATCAGATGAATTGATTATGCTAGAATTCAAATTGTTGAAATGCATAAAGAAGCCAAGGATGACAAACATCGTGGTCGAATACGACTTGATTTAAGAGGTAAGTATTTATTTTCAATACAAAAGTTTTAAAAGGAAAATTTACGTTATGCCTTTATATAAAGACAATAAGTTTAGAATCATGTGATAGAATTCTCAACTAATGAAAACTAAACGTATGCATCCGTACATTATCATTTCACCCTGTTCAAGTATTGTCTGTAAATATCATTTATCAGCAAACTAACACGTGTCCGAATCTATGTCTCAGCGGTGGACCGATGTCGCATTACGACCGGCAACATCTCTCACTGGAAACGCAACGCATTATTTATCAGGAACACCATTCCGTTCATTGTTTCATAATAAAACATTAATTTTGTCAACGGCCTCCATGGCTCGGCGCGATAATCCAATATTAGAACTTCCGCTGACATTACAACAAGAGAACGCTGCCCGCTATCCGATAAATCTAATTCTTTATCCCCATCCGCGACAACGCAGACGCAAGAATTTATAGAGAAAATAAATTGACATTCGCAAATGACATCCTCGCGATGCGCTATTATTTCAAGCGCTCCGAACACATGCAAATCTTGTACAATCTTCAATAAAAACAAAAGGCCCATTCGCAAACGAATTTAGAGGAGCAAAAAGTGAAAACCACGTGCATCGAGGACGGCAGCAAAAAGATCAACAATATGCCTAATCTACAATCCATGTCACAGGCTAAAGGTTACGGAAGGTTGCACAAAAAATCGTCTCAAAACGAGATGTGTTCCTGTGAAATCGGCCGTAATTCCCAGATCACTCGTTCGACTCTACATGCTAATGACCACGATTTAAAGTCCAAATTAACGCGCCGATCGGTTCTGGATTTAAAAGCGGCATTGTTCGTACCTTGGGGAGTAGTGACAACAGATTTTTGTCCTTTTTTTCATTTCATTTCACATATGGCATCGCAATCCTGGACGATATGTGACACATGTGTCGGTTTTAGGTTACTTACACAATAATGACTGCCTCTTCAAAGTTTCTCATATCTCAGCGTCCATTAAATTTCGTGTTTTGTGGGATTCTAATATCTCAAACAAGAGACAGGGCTGCGTTCTTTGTCTTTGATGTTCCGTAGGAGTTTTTGGCTGAACAAGATATCGCATTAAGCTCTCATTAAGTGGCGTCATTCGTTTATCAACAGGTGACATTAAAACTGTTTACTCTCCACTTAATTGAGCGGCAGGTAACCTACGGAAATAACACTGATGCGTCACTGAGTATAAAGCATTATGGTTCTGCTTTTTACGGCCAAGACAAAAGCAATAAATCGTGCACCCAATGCAACTGGAGTAATCCTAAACCGAAAAGCTACTGAAACTTATCTGTTCAATAAATTCAGCCCAGCCATAAATAGAACTATAAAAATTATTTTACGATACACGAGTGAGATACATTAAGACAATGTTACGCGTACATTTCACAATGAACACATTATGGTTTAATTGATTCGGACACAATGCTCTTTATGTGGGCAACCGTTGCCACAAAGATATTATTGTCTATGGCCGGGCAGACGTCTGGTAACACTTGACCAGAGACAAAATGGCTTTGTGATGTTTGCCCGAAAGGCGCCATCCGTAATTCAATACGCAGTCTAATTAATGCAGTTTGATTTTGGAATACATTCAGCGTCTGTTTTGAACTAACCTTTTGTTCTCAATTAAAATGACAAAAAATATATCCTCGTGGTTTGAAGAAAATATCGGCGAAATTGCAATAACATAAATCGTGGTATGTACCCGTAGATATCATTAAATGATATCGAATTAATTAATTTTCTATTAAAATCAATGAAGATCTTAAAAGAATATGTGCAAGAATTTTACTATAGAACGCCTTACTGATTTCATACTTACTTCAAACGTAGCTAAAGACTTCATTCTGCCGGAGATAATTACGTAGATACTCATTGGTAGGACTTATTAACATGAAAACAGTCAGTAGTCATTACCTGAAAAAAAGGAAAGTTAGCTTTCATTTGTGTCAATGTTGCAATTTGGTACATTAATAACTTACAAACTCAAAATTATTTTGGAGTTATCATAGGTAATCAAAGAAGAATAAAACAGTTTCAATAAAATTATATATTGCTTTATTTGTTCTTTAATAAAGAATGCTTCATAAATTATGTTGGTTTGTACAACTAATTATTACAATCATGTCCCTAATTCAATACCGTAACTAAACAAAGTAGGATGTGCTGATTTGCGGACATTTATAGATATAGAAGGGACAGCTAAAAGTAAACATGTTCGAATAGCGACATCTGTTTGTTTGTACACGTAAAAATGGCGGGCGTCCGGAACTAAATCCATTGACATATTGATCTCGTATTGTTTTGGGATTGATTTAGGATATGTCAATTATGTTTACGCCGAGGGTGGTACGGATTAGATCGGCGGATTTATTTTTCATTCTCATTCAGCTTTTTTTTTACTCAATACAACTTAGTACTTGACTGCGATCTCACCTGATGGTAAGTGATGATGCAGCCTAAGATGTTATATATGTTGTTATGGTAAGTAAATTTACCCCAACGGTTTCTACAAGCATCACACCGGAACGCTAAATCGCATGGCGGTGCGTCTTTGCTGGTAGGGTGGTAACAAGCCACGGCCGAAGCCCCCAGACCAGACCAGACCTGAGCCAATTTAGGAATTATAAAATTCCAAAGTGGCCCGTGGCGGGAATCGAACCCGCGACCTCCCACTCGAATCCGAGCGCGCCGCCACAATCCAAAAAATCAGCAATGGTTTTCAGTGATTTTTGAACAAAATTTTAAATTGTTTCCTTCATTCAATCAATGTCTGAAAGACGTAGGGTATATAACTGAAAAATTTAATCAAGTAAAGTTGCGAGACATTTTATACTCTATGTTTTTTAATTTTTTTTAACTCATAACTACTGACGTTCTGGAAATTTTATTATGACGGAAAAAATATTTTGGATGCCATTTTTTAATAATAAGTATGCCAAGTGGCGTGTGACAAAATGGAAAAGTGTAGGTAAACCTGAGTAACTACCAATTTTCGAAACTCCCAAAACTTCTAGGCAAAGCCCGCTTTGAGCACCGAACTGCCTGGACTTTTATCTCTAGATAAGATACATATAATATTATTATAATATAAAAGCAAACACATTGTTGTGCGCATCCTGTATCCTGTGAACACGGGATATGTTTTTAGTAGTGTTCGGTATAACTTCATAAAACTCGTATTATAAATATGATGCGATAGTTAATTTTATGAAAACCGTTACAATAATAGCCGAGCGCGTTTGTTGTGGACTTCCGTGGATGGAAACGTTCGGGAATCGGTTTATTACGTTCTTTCTCATACAAAGATAGGTTATATTATGAGCATCATCATCTCTCAATCGATTTTGTCAACCCACTAGGCCTCTTTTATTAAACGCTTTTATTTTGTTTCACCTTTCCATATGATGTAATCGGAAGTAGCCATAGGAACTCTGTTGTTAAACGTCACAACTCCATCTAGTTTTAGCTAGTCTGATCCCGAATGTAACTGAAATTCAATTTCTTATCACTTTTTCATTTCAGATCTAACTGAAAATTAATTGAATTCGTCAAACGAAATATTCGATATATATCGAAATTACGTCGATTAAATATAGACAAGGGTATATTATTCAACCAATACTATACCCTTGTCTATATTTAATCATTATACGTCTACAATTAATCACAATACGTACGTCTACTCGACGATTCGTTTGTGTAACATGGCAGGCCTCATAAACGAAGCGATGTAACGATACGCTTACGACGCATGTGCGAACGGGCTAAAGCTACAGCCACCGTTCTCCACCGGTAATTTTTTTATGAGGCCCGTTGTCAGTCAAAACCACAATTTCTTTTGGAGCCGCAACTGGGCCTATTTGGTAGAAAAACAACTTATACGATGCTTTAAAATTTATAATTGATTCTTGATGATTACGAAAGTGCTTAAATTCATTAGTGAAGCCCAGAAGCGAATGTTGTTTGTCAAAACAAGTTCGATAGCACAATCACCTTTATGTCTTAATTCAAGACCCCTTTCACACGGAACAACACGTAGGTATGGTAACACGTGCAGGCATTGTAAAGGCGCGTCATAATGGCCGTTTCCTCTGCTCCATTTGATTTGACAATCGCACAGGAAACTCTTTATTTTCCCGATCCAGGCGCGCGGGCAGCGGGCACGTATCCAGGATTGATATTTAAAGATAAGTATATTTGGAATTATTGCGTATGGAAAGATTAGGACTAATTTCGTATTGATCTTTTATTAAATGTGATTTTTTAAGTTCGTGTCAAAAAAGTTGTAATGCATTAAATTAGCGTTGAATAACTTGTTGATAACTTGTTGATTCTTACTAATATTAAGTATTCGTTACCGCTTCCTCAATCACAAGAACCTACATAAGTCGTTCTTTTGTGATTTCTAAATTGTAAGCCAATTCTTAGGTGATCTGAGCGGTCTGGTCTGGTGGAAGACTTTGAGTTTAAACCTTGGAACATGTGATGAAGAAAAAAAATGATATTAAGCATGAACAGTTCAGTAACGACTTACTTCTACCCATGACTTTGTTAACGTAGATTTGAAAATTGAAATTGGTACAAGCTATATCTAACTAAGATAGCGTTTTCAGCTTTTGTTATCCTTTTGAAAAATACTAACATAAACACCTTAAATCAGGCATGTCAAAGATACGGCCCGCGGGTCATGTCCGGCCCTCAAACCATTTCAAGACGGCCCGCCCCCGCCATCAGTATACATCCAGGACAACTGATGAACATCTACTTTACAATCGATTCCGAAAATAACTAACGGTTTTGGACTTACCTTTACACAGGTTTAAAGTCACTGTCAAAAAACATCCAATAAGTCGGGGTTACTATACTATTGAAGAATTTTTTAATGACAAGAATTGTTGGAATGATAGGGATATATTTCCATCTCTTCACGAGATATCTTAAAAATTATGTATTAATTATTGATATTATTTAAGAAATTGTATATAATGACATTTTTTTTTAAAAGAGCAAGTGCCGAGTTTCTTGCCAGTTCTTCTCGGTGCAAACCTGCTTTCCGAACCTGGCGGTAGAGTTTTGACTTTTCATAAGAGCTTATTAATTGGGCCTATGTGAAAATAAAGATTTTTCATTTTTTTTTTCCACGAATATGACAACTGAGTGACATCAATGAGCTTTACTGTGAAGTCAACACCTCCTGAGGATGTCCCGGTATCGGGACGAAACGTACGTCGAAGAAAGTGTTGGAAAATTGTGTGTGGTGTTTCATGTGGGCAGTGTTCCTGCATATTGTACCATACAGAATCTTTTCAAGAAGCGGATTATAGCAAAACAAATTAGTCTTTCCTACGAATCAATGAGCTTATCAAAAACAAGAGAACTTAGGTGTCCACTTCTGAATTAAAGTACTACCTTCATTACCTGTATTTAACAAGATTCTGTGCTATATCTAACTATATAAAGATATTTTTAAGAATTAAGTATGTGTTTTAGTTTTTAAATTTGACTCTGATGGCTCTCAATCTTAAAGATGGCCCTTTAGGAAATTCATTTTGATACCCCTGCCTGAAAGGGTGGGTTGGTAATGCACCAAACAAAAAGAACTACACCTAAGTAGTGTATTCGAATTTCGAACGTATTGGAACCTTCTTTCTCATTCTCAATGACAAAGAAGCTTCCTTAGCATACACTTGGCTGGCCCCACAATGATTGTGTTGTAATTGCGCCATAAAACACGTGCGGAACCCGAGGGTCGCGCAAACAATGGGGGTGAAAACGCAGCACCTACGGGACCCTTTGTACTTTTAGTTTCGTGTGGACCCCAAGCTTAAAACTTTAGCGTTTTAAATATTCCTGAAACTATTTAGTATTCAAGAAATAATCTTGATATTTTTATTCGCAGTTTATTGCTGACTCTAGCTGACGTTACATAATTAACAGTATATATTATGTACTATATATTTGTAATCATATTTGGCCTTATTTCTAGGTTTAACTTAAACTGTATTTTTATATTTTGTAACGCTGTTGATTACATTCAAATAAATAAAATAAAAATAAAATAAATAATTTGAAAGAAAGATTCCAAAGGAACACAAGTACATAGTACAAGCTATAATACTGGGAGAGGTGTCTCTGTTACAGGATCTCACAATAGTGATAATTCTTTCTTGGTCCGCTTATTCTCAATCTCCAAAAACTGCTTTTTGAACTTTTTTTTTTATCGACAGGAAATGCCTTACGCATACCTACCCCTCCGTCGGGGGAAACGGAGGGGTTATGTGGGGCTTGCACCCACTAAAACCTGTCCCTTGCCACGACGGACCTCGTTGGCGGGAGTACGGGATTCACTTGCGTATTCACCGCGCTCCCGCCAGGCCCCGACCCGCCACCTGAGCGGCAGGTCCCGTCGCTGCTGCCGGCAGCCTGACCGCCGCCGGCTCCTCCTGGGAGGGTCCTGAACAGGGCGCGCCGCCTCCTCGGCCTGTTGATGTAGTTTGGGTAACGGACGCCATAGCCACTTACGTCCGTCACCCGCAGGCCGACGTACCCGGAAGCCGAAGAAAGATGTTCGTCCTCCAGCAACCGGTGCGTCTCCTGCGAGAGGGATGTGCTTCAGTAATTGTCCCTCTCCACGAGCGTTCTCGCCCACTTCGGTTATTTTTGATACCAAATGCCTGTAAGTTAGGCTTTTGTTAAATAATAAACGTTTAGATTTTTTTGGAAAATGTAGTGATAGCCTTATTGAGGTGGATTTACTTTAAATATTGATTTTAGCTTTTGCCTTGTACCTACCATATAAGGACACATTATTTTATTTGAGCTTCTAAGTAGAAGACATTCGTTCTTATAAGATCAAGGGCAAAAAGGGTGTTCCATTGAAAATTATTTAGTGCTTAATTAATATCGCTCAACTCTTATGCGTTGTACCATACAAAAATACATTACACGGCCTAGTAAGCGAAAGAAACTGAAGGCATTTGTCTCCAACATCGACGAATAATAAAGGATTCAATCCACAGGCTTCCATTGTTGTTGGATGGGGTTTATTTGGTATGAAAATCGGTGTTAAGATTTTAAAGGGGTATGAAATCAAATTAAGGGGACGCTCAGCACGACAATAATTGGCCAATCAGGTTTATTTCTGACAAATTGAGTCGGTGAAATGGAATTTTATCACTTAGAAAACTTTATTGTTAAAGGTTGCCTGGAAGAGACTGTTTGTAGCGATAAGGCTGCCTTTGCATACAACATATTCCATGTCATTCCCGTAATGGGGTCCTTTCTTCATTTCTTTTTTAATTTCGTTTCATTCGTCGTATAAAAGCTCTTCTGCATTTCATTCTTCTACCTACTGAAGGCACCCCTACTTAGTATTGCTATAGGTACCTAATGCCTAACTATACATTACCCCTCAACCTCGTGTTTAGAAAGTTATGTTTACAAAGACTTTTTTTTAATATAAAAATATTTTTTTGAAGTCGATAGGGATAAAACAATTCCTCGTATATGACACAGTGGGGCAACTGTGCAATATTTTGGGCATAATTCACAAAACCAATAGATAGTTTAAAATTATACAACAAACTATGTATAGATAGATAAATGTAGATTACAGATATTCTTCGCCCCAAGGTTCAATAGGGTTAGCGAAAATAAATTACGGACAAAATACACGAACTCTATACGACTCGAAATTCTTTCGATCAGTAACACGTTATTCACAATGGGATGAACAAAGACGAGCCGTGTTCAGACGTGTTGGGAATTAATAAAAAAAAATTGGTCAAGTGCGAGTCGGGCTCGCGCACTGAGGGTTCCGTACTATCAAGACTCATTCTCAATAGTACGTATAAAGTAAACTAAGCACCCCTGCCCATAGAATTTAATAACCGCACAAGTGCGAGTCGGACGTGCAACGCCATCTGTCGTCATCAAAGTTAAACAAAATATTAGACTTATTGAATATCAATTCAACACGTATTAAAAAAAACTACTCACTAGATCTCGTTCAAACCAATTTTCGGTGGAAGTTTGCATGGTAATGTACATCATATATTTTTTTTAGTTTTATCATACTCTTATTTTAGAAGTTAGAGGGGGGGACACACATTTTACCACTTTGGAAGTGTCATTCATTTTAGAAAAAAAATGATATTAGAAACCTTAGTATCATTTTTGAAGACCTATCCATAGATGGGTTTGATGAAAAAAAATATTTTTGAGTTTCAGTTCTAAGTATGGGGCACCCCCAAAAATTACTTTTTTTTTAATTTTGTGTGAAAACCTTAATGCGGTTCACAGAATACATCTACTTACCAAGTTTCAACAGTATAGCTCTTATAGTTTCGGAAAAAAGTGGCTGTGACATACGGACGGACAGACGGACAGACAGACATGACGAATTTATAAGGGTTCCGTTTTTTGCCATTCGGCTACGGAACCCTAAAAATCGAAGGCAAAACGACGGGGAGGTGACAACACCGCCAGCTAGCGTGAATTACATGTCACAATGGTAACGTGCTACGTGACCGACCTACTTAATTTTTCCGGGTAAAAGCAGCGATTTGTCTTGCAAATTGAGCTCTAGGCACTGATTTAGAATTTTTTTTCCATTTTTTTGTACCTGTATATACGTATATTAGCTCGCGGAAGCATTGATAGATCATTGTTTAAGACCTCTACTTCTCATCAAGCAATCGAGGTTTCCATTTCCGAGCACACACTGACTTTTCAAATATTACGTTTTAGGACACTAAACAGGTATCACTTGCTTGGCAGTAAAAGAGGATATCATAAGGAAACCCATGCATGCCTCAGAGTTCTCCACAATGTTCTTTAAAGGGTGTGGAGCCTGCCAACCCATAAATAGGCATGTGGTTGTGGGTTATGGTTAAACTCATCTCATTGTGAATGAAGACCCGTGAAAATGGTTGGAATATAAGGTTCAGATTGGTCCACAGCCCAAACGGGCTAGAATTAGCAGTTATTTTTACAGTGCCGAATGTAGCGAGTAAAGAAAATCAAATTTTTTTTCCTTTATCTCCTAAATTGGCTGTTTCAGATATTGTAGGGGAGACTTCTGTCACAAACTGTCCGCGTTGAATTTGATGTCATGTCACGTTACACGACAAAAGTATACGCATGTTTTAACTCCAAAATCCTATTTCAAATCAACATTACACAGAATGTAAACTACTTAGTAATTTACGGGGGCATTCAAAATAAATTGTACAGCGACGAAAATCCATACAACTTCAAAGTGTATTTCTAAATATCACTCGCAAACTGATTCGAGGTGCGTATTTCAGGTAGGCAAGTAATAAAATCATCATAATGATGTTCACTGCCAACTTTATAGCACTACATTTCAATAAATAAACTCGGCGAAATCAAACGTATCGAATAGGCAGTGCTGTAATCCTATATACAAACTTTGCATATTGCCTTTGCCATCATCATAAACCTACATTTGACGACGAGTCTTAACCTGGTGGGATCTTTGGTGAACAACCATTGCTTACAAACACAAAGCTAGTCGAGTATAGCATTTAACAAAGACAAAATGTGTTAGTAAAAACGGACAAAATAATTACCATAATATAGGAAGATAGCGACTCAGTAGAGATAACATTGGAAAACCATTTATGTCCCCAAATAAACCTTTATAGCATTTCCAATGCTTTATAACTTTTAAGCAATTGGTACATTTACAGAGTTACATTTCAAAAATATCTACTTATAAATTCCTGCTTTGAAGAAGAAAGTGTCATCAGAAATTGCTGGAATATACCAAAAATAAAATTTATTAAGTAATAATTAAACAACCGTTAACTACTCCAGTTACCATTCATTCCAATAATATTGTTTACAAGCAACTTACAGCTTTTAGGGCACCGTGTGTACCGACAAGCACTTAAACATTTTATTAGCGTTGAAGTTTAAATGACGTAACTCCTTTAAATCTCCCTTAACCGGTCGTCAACCTGCAATAAGCAGCAGAACATACTTCATTAGCCCATGAATCGTAAACTCTTTTTAAACGCCATAACCAACCACAATGTTTGATTTAATCGTCGCTATCTTTAAGGCTACCAACCACATCCTATCGATTTTTTAGAACTCCATAAATCGGTTAGTAAAATCAACCACATCTTCAGATGTTTACACACCTACTAGGTACGTATCTTTGACGTTGCCCATTTAGTGTTTCTGTTTGGATGAATAGTTACAATTTTTTTTTAATTTAATACCCATCGCATCCGGAACGTGTGCTAGGGTTTACATTTTATTGGATTTACGACTGTTTTCATTGCGGGCACTGTTTAATATAAATATGCTAGACGGTTTCCTGTTGGTTAATAAGAAAAATTGTAAAATAAAACAATTGGACATGTTGCACATCAACGCTTTTATTGACGAGAACAAGAATATTTTTGTTATTACGAAGAACGCAAGTATCATTTTCTCATTTTCATCTCATATTAAAAATATTTCCCCATTTTTTCTTGACTTTCGACTTTTTGTTTTGTATTCACTTAAAATATCTTAAACAAAATATAATTAAATTTCAGCCTATTCAAATCTCTTATGGTTAAACCTATACGATTATTTAAATTAATGTCTGCAGTATTTCCAACACAATACATAAAAATAATATGGTACGTTATCAAGGCATTTCATTACCACTTTATTCCAAAAACCTTTGTCACAAAATCGATACAGGGGACAAATTAAAACCAAATTTAAAGCCTAATAAAATTTTAAGTTTTCCAGCGGACAGTTTGGTAGATACTGGACAACGGTAGCAGATATAAAATGCCCTTCTTTATTGGTTATTATTATTTTGCATTTACATTAGTAATACCTACTTTTAAGGAATAAAAGAGTATGGAAAGTAAATCACTAGTTTTAACCATTTTTCATAAAATTTCTAAAAGATAATATTAAAAATTAATAACTATTTTTGAAACTACTCTAGTTTCAATAAACACACAAAGGAAGCAAAATTAGGCTGTCTTAATCTATTATATGTCTATACACAACTTTTTTTGTAATGACATATATTTTTGTAATAATTTGAATGAAAATGTTGAATTATTTGAATGATGCAAACACTTCATAAAATATCTAATGTGTGAACTTTTACCAGATCACGTAAGTTAAATAAGAAAACTTCCTGCTTTAAAATACTGAACCCTTAACTAGCACGAAAACCTTGGTTTAATATGTCTCTATTGTGGAAATGTGGAATAATTAATATAACACAACAAAAAGGTTATTCTTTAAATCACGTTTCTTTGCATAGGTACACATACACAAACACAAAAGTTCCCAATACTATTTGAAAGTCCGTATCAAAGTCAGTAATCAGGTATAATAAATTGATCACCTACCCTCCCGTAGTAACGTATTTCGTATGCTAATGAGTAATTTATTCGGTAATCGAAACTTTTTAAAGTGTCAATAACCCAACAGATTATAATGTAAATCTATAAACGATGCACTGAAGCAGCTATTTAAAGATATTTGTCAGAATAGACAACTGGAAATAGCGTAGTTTTATGGAGACATAAATAAAATTAGTAGTCATTAGTATTTAAATAATTGAAAGGGTTATCTAATAGTGTGCTTTTAAAAACAACGCATCAAGCAATTTGTCTTCTTACGAAGAAGATAAGGCTACAAGTAAACAGCCTCTATGAGATAGTACACAGATTTTCTCACGAGTAAGAAATTTTGAGGTGAAATCTATTACCTATGTTCGCTTCACGACATTTCACCTCATTCCACCTTTTTTGGATACTCACTAAAAAACTGTCAATTTTGCACACTGTGCCAAATTAAGCAGTAGGTGGCCAAAATGCCGACAAAAACCTCTTTAGCTTAATAATTTAGGGCTGCTCGATTTTTAAATTTTAAAACGGTGCAATCAATGTCAGTTCAAGTCGACAATACCGTATTATGCATTATTCTTAAAGACGAAAACGCCGCGAGACTCCATTAACAATTGTCACACATAAAAAACTCGTTATTAACTAAATGATGCTTTTGTGGTGATAAGGGTTTTCAAAAACGGTCGTTCTCAATCGTAATGCTCGGAGGCATTTGCCGTTTACCATTCAGTGCATACTAACCAGTTGCCAAAACTGATAAAAAGAGTCTGACCTATTTATTTATTCTCTTTTCTTTAATTAAAGACAAACGATGCAAGTGTAGTTTCTTCGGATACAATGTACCTTTTAGGTATTTTTGAAAAAAGTAACGAAAAAAATAAGTAGGTAGGCATCTTTAGTAATAAGGTTAATAATAATAATATGATTATCACTTTACGGGTTAAAGGGACTTTTCCACTATGAAGTGAAATTAAAAAATTTTGAAAAGCAAAACTATTATAGCACAAAATAAAATAAAAAAAAATTAAAAATTATGTTACAAATCTCTAGTGGAAAATTTTCTTAATTAGAAGAAATAAGATGTTGTACCTAATTTCATCTTCATTTTCATAATTTATTTGAATGGCGTGAACTGGACTTACATATTTTTTATTCCAAAGAGCACTCCTTTAAGAAGGTAGTATATAGGTACTTAAGCCATAATATTTACAGAGTTGTCTCCCCAGTCCCCACAATCCATAATTCCCTAATCCCTTACACAACTTACTTCACTATGACACTTGACAAGTATTATAATCCAGACCCTACATACTTTAAATACTTTAAAAATATTTATTACTTATATGAGAAGGGAAAGCACTTACAAACTAATTGTATGTTTAATATCATTAGTATATTTAATGAAGATAATAAGCTTCCAATGCAATTATTCAAAGCTTATTCAAACAAATTATCAAAGCAGGACAGATTAATTATTTCATTTTGCTATGATCCGCTACTTGAAAAGATCGTAGAGTCTACGATTTCACATTGATGTTGAAATCTCCTGAGGATGTCCCGGAGTCGGGAACTCGGGACGAAACGTGCGTCTAAGAAAGTGTTGGAAAATTGTATGTGGTGTTTCATGTGGGCAGTGTTCCTGCATATTGTACCATACAGAATCTTTTCAAGTAGCGGATTATAGCAAAACAAATTAATCTGTCCTGCTAATTATGGATTTCCGCAAACTCCCATTCAAAATTTCCTACTTCCATTTCCGCCTACTTCCATTCAAAATTTTCAAGGGTATTATTTATTACCTACTCTATGATCATCATATTATCTTTTATACAAGGAAAGTTTATAATACAAAGCTTTAAATTGAGACAGAATATAGCGAACCTTAAAACCAACTTCTTTTAACTAATGGAATAGTGAAACTTGCACCAAAATCAACGAAAATAATATTCAAGATAATATATATACCTATTTCGTATAGTAACAATGACAGTTTGGACTTTCAATAAAATATGAAAATTAATATTAAAACTTGTTTTAAATATAGTAAACAATTTTTATGTCATAACATAAAGAACATAGATAATATTATAGTTGTTCACTTATCTAATTCTGTGTAATATTACAATTTACATTCAAGCATTCCTACTTAATCACCGTGATATTAAGTAATTAAATCCTTTGTTTTGATTATTTATTGATTCTTGTATAACCATTAAAATAAAGTCTCGATGCGGTAAGTACGATATTCATATACTACCTATTACATG
The DNA here is from genome assembly GCA_036785405.1 of Coenonympha arcania. NCBI lineage: Eukaryota > Metazoa > Arthropoda > Insecta > Lepidoptera > Nymphalidae > Coenonympha > Coenonympha arcania. Next base: position 6,321,894 of record JAWDAA010000030.1, on the reverse strand, counting down.
ATAATTATAACAGACAATGACAAATAATGATTGTTAGATAGAGAAGGTAATAAAGGTGTTCTGCTGAAGATGAATTTAACTAAACCTTTATTTATTTTTTAATTTGTACGTACCTAACATCCAATAATATTTTGGAGAAAAACTTGTAGGTACCTGCTATTTACCTAGTTCAAGCCTGATGAATAGGTAGAACGGTTTTGTTACTTACCTTCTTAAGTGACAAGAAATCATTTCTGAGGTATAGGTATCAATAACAAGTTAATCCTAAGCTTCCTACAGTTATTTTTAATTCTTAACTTACATTAGGTATAATATCATACGTAGAGAAAATACACTACTTAGGTGCACTTAACTAACTTTTATTGAAGTTACTGTATCTACTGAAGTTACTATCTATCTAGTAATTTTCATTAATTTTAGAGAAGATAAATTTATATTTTTTCGAAAATCTGATATTAAATTTTTTCCAGCAATTTGTAATTAATACCCCACTGTGCATACAATGTTACAAATAATATAATTAATCTAGTACAAAAGATCAATTTAGGTAAGTAGGTGGGCACCTACTTACAGGCCTACCTGCTTGTATTAGGAGCCTCTACATTGCGATCAGCTGCTTTCAGCTATCTTTGTAGTAAAAACTTAGGTTAGGTTATTATTTTCTAAAAATAAATATCTTGCTAAATATTGCCTTTTTTCACTTCAATCACTAGATCAAACTCTACTAGGTCAAGCAAAACATTCTAAATATTTACCTTCAAATGCGTTACCATTGTTCCTGTCGCCTTCGTAGACATCGATGTGAACGAAACGATAAATAGACGTAAAAATAACAAAAATCAAAGCAAACAGAAAACCAACTTAAAAAAATTAAACACGTAAAATCGTTCTATCACAACGATTCTTTGGCATTATTGCACACCAGTCTTTTTAGAACAGTCACAAAATAAAACACACACACAAATTGAAAAAAAAATTGTCCGACAGTTCGTAAATCGTCAAACCCGATCGTGTTCGGAATTCAAACGCAGCACACGTCCGCCGATCGCACGCCTCGGTCACACAATGCTGCCAGATCGAAGCGCCTCGACAATACGCGCGCGCTACAATGAACGCCCCGCGCCCGCGTGACAAGGACGCCACGACCAAATGTCACTGCCCTATGAACAATGACGTTCTTCTGCCGCCTAACACCTGGAAATTATAATCGGACACCGCCATCTAACTCTAGAAATATACCCTATGCAATATTCAGCATCGATACGTTTGGTAATTCGGGCAACTTCTATTTAGAACTGCGCTCAAAATCAATTGTCTATGCGGAATAACAGCGCGGTATCTATACAAAGGCGTGAGGCCGTCCCGTTCTCGCGGACGATACCGACGGTAATGTGTGCGTATTGTGCCGCTGTCCCCGTCCCGCTCGCTCGTTCGGATATATATAATAGATCGCAGTCCGTCTCGCTCGTCGCCCCGCCCCGGAACGTCTTTGAGTAGCCGCGGTGCAGTGTGCGTGGTGCGAAGCTTCATTTTCAAGCAGGGTATTGTGGCTGCACACACGAAGCGGTCCAGGTGGGAGTGCGATCTACGAGGGCGTTTAAAAAGTCGATACAATCGCTCCTTTACATTCTCATAGTGTTTGTGAAGAAAATTTTCTTTATTTCGACGGTCGGTCTCGCCGGCTGGGCGTGTGTCGGGGCAGGCGTGGTCGGTGGAAAGTCTATTGTCTGGCTCGCGGCTCGATTGGCGCGCTCTATTGTCATCGCGGAGTTTCCCATCGGACGCAGAGCGCGTGAAATACGATACGAATATTTTTAGCCACGGTCGCTTCTACACAATACATTTGCATACCTATCTTCAACAAAAAAACATATCCCATAGTTACACGGTAGGTTCATTTGAATGAAACCTGTACATATGAAAGAGGACTGGTTTCGATTGTTTGCAACAGACTAAAGAAAGGAGGAGTCTACGCCATTTTTTCATTGACTGGTTTACGCTTGACTACTTGACTAAACACATTCCCAAAATAAGACATTGGCTAGAGGATACAGTATTGGTGAAATAAAAGGCACTTACCTACCTAAAGTCCGTCCAACGAGTCGAGATACTAAATGTAAACAAACCTACTGCCAGGTCATTCGCTTATGCAGGGTTTTGTAACCTTTTTTTACTTACAGTAATTTGTAAAATGTAAAATAAATTTATATTTCGATAATTACTATTTAAGAAGTATTAAATCTTATATAATTACTACATAATATATAGCTGCTCGTGTTGATTCACTGACTGACTGACTCACTCACTCACTGATCACCTCTCCTGTAAAAGTTAGTATGATTTTTTTTTTCATTACACCGATGGTTTAGTATAGAGGAACAAAATTCATTCGGAGCTAAAATATGGAGAGAGCTGATCATTGAGGATTTCGAAGACAGGTGAGGAGCACGGCCAGGGTATTGAAGATAGTGGTGCTCAAACAAAAGCCACTCGAAACTTCGTCCAATTGGCAGTAAACTAAAAGAAAGAAAGGAAATAACAAAGAACGAACGAAATTTATGTATCACCCTAAGCGCTTTAGGACACGGAATGAAATAGATTAAAAAACTACAAATCCAAATGGCCATCCGAATGTTTTCAATCCCTTCTTTAGCCTCGTTTGACCTTGAGCATTGTATCCGTGAGCCGTGCGGCAGATAGCAAACAAACAAGATAGAAAGAGATAGACTTTATTTTGTTTGTTCTGTCGTCGCTACGAGTAAATGAGTGGCAATGTTTACATTTAGTATCTCGACTCGTTGGACGGACTTTAGATAACTATCTATTATTTCACCTACTTAGTATGTAGGTACTTAAACAAATTTAAGTACCAAAAACGTTACCTTAGTAGATACTAACGTTTAGCCTCTACGTTATAATTTTGTTTTAAAATTTTTTGGTACCTATAAATGGAGACAATAATTAACTCTACCTACTTACATATTTTCATCAGAAAATATACGTACCTAAGAACCTAACTTCCTATATAATACTTACCTCATTTTATTATGAATATTACAAAATCTGATGCCTAAGTATCAAATTTTTTCCAGCAATTTGGAATAAAAAACCACTGTGCGTAAGCATTGTAAATTAGCGGAAAAAAAAACAATGTTGTAGAGCTACCCACATGTACCTAGGTACTGGGTCTGTAATCTTATTATCTGTATTCTTAATAGGTATGTATCTCTAGATCTAGTTTGCAGGTAAGTACCTAAAGATATGGAGAAAAGCCGATGGTCTAGATGTCGGAAGGAATTGGTAGGAATTTTCGAATTGGTAGGTACCTACTTGGAACTTTCTTTTTTTACATTAATTATTCTCCCTACAAGAGGGCTATTTCAGGGCCATCGCTATCAGCTGGGCCGAAACAGTAATAAGCTATTTTTGACACCCAACATTGACATTTTGAGGTTGCCGCCCGGTCGCGGTGTTAATTAGAGATCATTTTCACTTCGGGACCGACTGCCGAGTGGATGCGAGATTGAATTTCTTTTTAGAATCTTCTTATAAGGGGAACTTTTAAAATGTGAGCAGATAGATCTATCTATGCATTTTTAGGAACCTAAGTGGGTAATAAATTTTCTTTAAAACCAGATACCTACTTACCTAGGTGCCTACCGACTTATAAATAAATGCACCTACCTGAATAGGTATACCTACTTGATGTACCTACCTACGGACACCGTTTAATACCTAGGTATACTAATTTTTAAATAGCCTAGTACTAAACTATTGCCCTACCTATCTCTCTTCCCATTAGATACCAACTTAGGTAGATATAAGAAGAAAAAAAAACCTGTCAAGTGCGAGTCGGACTCGCGCACTGAGGGTTCCGTACTACAACCGGAGGAATAAAACCATAAAAACCACTTTTCTTATCGAACCGCAAAACTAACTTTGTTTTTAGAGGTTTAATGTAAATATCAAAAAAACTACTTATTAGATCTCGTTCAAACCAATTTTCGGTGGAAGTTTGCATGGTAATGTACATCATATATTTTTTTTAGTTTTATCATACTCTTATTTTAGAAGTTACAGGGGGGGGGACACACATTTTACCACTTTGGAAGTGTCTCTCGCGCAAGCTATTCATTTTAGAAAAAAATGATATTAGAAACCTTAGTATCATTTTTAAAGACCTATCCATAGATACCCCACACATATGGGTTTGATGAAAAAAAAATTTTTGATTTTCAGTTCTAAGTATGGGGCACCCCCAAAATTTATTACTTTTTTTTAAATTTTGTATGAAAACCTTAATGCGGTTCACATAATACATCTACTTACCAAGTTTCAACAGTATAGCTCTTATAGTTTCGGAAAAAAGTGGCTGTGACATACGGACGGACAGACGGACAGACGGACAGACGGACAGACGGACAGACGGACAGACGGACAGACGGACAGACGGACAGACGGACAGACAGACATGACGAATTTATAAGGGTTCCGTTTTTTTGCCATTCGGCTACGGAACCCTAAAAACGGCTTTAACACACGCGCGCGTCGTTTGTGTAATACGGGCATTACGCGCGTAAAAAAGCTCCTAGAAGAAGGACCCCGGACGGGTCTGAAACTAGTCGGGCGGACCTGACTAAACGACGCGTGAGTCAAAGCCGTTTTTTTCCTTTTTATAACGAACACTCACGGAAGTTTTAATTCTAAACTAGGTCGATATGTTTATAAATTCTTTAGACGTGGATAGAATATTCTTTAAGTCATCGAAACAATCTCTAACTCTACACTTTCGTATATTTTGACGACCTATAGGTAACATACCTACCTACCCAAGTGCTGCACTAGGTGACTAGGTACCTAGAGAAGAAGAAAATCAGGGGCAGGTGCAAGTTTATAGGAAAAATTGACCCATGTCTGGTCTAGTGTCAGACAAACACTAAACAAGTATTCTATCTGGGTAAGTTAGGTTAGGTAGCTAGTGTTAGGGCTTAAAAAATAATACTTAATAGGTCATCTTTATCTTTATATTCATGTTCTACGTACTGGAACGAAAGTAGATAGGTGAGTTAAGTTAAGTATCCGATCGGCACTGATAAGTATCGGTAGACAATCATGAAATTGGCTGCCATACAATTTTGTTACTCGCTCATATTACGTACCTACCTGCGGGGCTAGACAAAGTAACAGTCGTTTAGCGTTCACGACAGTAGATAAAATGTATGGACAAAACAAGTGACAGTAGAAAAACCACGTGACCGAATAGAGAAAAACACGCTTTTTTGAAAAACAAATATAACGACAATTTGAATGCTCCCTGGCGTTCTCGCAGATGTTGTAGATAACTTTAGCGTACTTCGCATGACAATTGACAGCCGACAGTGAACAACGCTAAGCATAATGTAGATTCTGCTTTCATTTGATTTCATTCGTCACGTGGTTTGCCCATACATTTTATCTACTGTCGTGAACGCTACACGACTGTTACTTTGTCTAGCCCCGCTGTACAGAATTCTGCGCAATCCTCAAGCTTCTTCACATTTACAAGGTTTCTTTGTGCGCGGACAATGTGTCTCATGTAGGGCGCAGCGCAGGCGTAGCGGAATGTGTGTCTCGGGGATCACCCACCCGGGTGGGCAGGGGGGTTATTATCTACCCCGGGTGGGGCGCACACCCCGCTTTATTATACTGGTTCCAAGCGAATTGCTTTTTGTTTGTGTAAGCTGAATAGCGTATTTAGTAATGGAACTTTTTGATTTCGATCCGCGCTTGTCTGCAGGTTTAGGTTTTATAATAGCGCTTGTATAGAGGTCTTAGGGCTTTTATCTTTTAGCGATAAGTGTAATTTTTTCATTTGAGAATACCCATGATAATAAAAGGATTATAGAAAACTGCAGTGTATAAGTACTTACTTACCTATGTAGGTAAGTAAGTACTACCTATCAACTAATAGTGGTTCCCAATATTCTATTTATCCATGGTTTGCCCTACTAGAGACAGAATTGAGACTTGTATGGAGGTTATATGTCACATTGATATCTCTAGTAGGACAAATAGAAGATAGAAAGGAGATATACCTACCTAAAGTTAGAACCAAAGTAAGTACTTACTTCTTGGAAAGGTGGAGTCTTAAGCTCTATTAAACTTAGATGCATATCAAAACCCGGTAATATCTCAACGCAAACAATCTCTTAAACTTCCAAGAACCAACTAGAGTTTACTCTACAACAGACACCACAGAAATGCAATCAAGTAAATTACCATTGATCTTGTAATAATCTTTCTTAGACAAGGGTGACCCTACTGAAACACTGTTAATTTACTCTAAGACATACACAATTATAAAGGTATTTGGTAGGTATAGAAATTTCAATGCACGAAGACGCGCCCCACTCTGTCAAAATGCTTATGTTTCATTCGATTCGCAAGGAGTTTGACAGAGTGGGGGTATCATCGTGGATTTGAAATATCTATAATATTTAGGTACCTACTCGTACTTATAGGTATAGATATTCCAGCTCTTACCTAAATAATATATCAGTTCTCTAGTAGGTAAGTACCTACCTACCCAATAGACATTGTATACCTTGGACAGGGCGGATGGCGTGAAAAAATGTCGCCTGTTTATCAGTGCCAAAAATGCTTGTTTGGTCACTAACAGTAAGGCCACGCTGTAGTTCGCCCAGCATCCACCTTTAGAATTTTGACAGATGGCGCCACTGTTTGCTTGTACGAAAAAGGTTTACGTAAATCGTTAGTATGCTCATATTCTGAGGTTTCTTATGTGTGACCTATCTACTTTGGCACTAGACTGCATTGTATGTAAGGTAGATAGGTAGGTACTAATATACCTACTTAAAAAAACGACAAGAGGTACCACCTGCTGTGGTACCAAAGGTAAGTATCCACCTATCATAAAGGCATAGGCATACTATAAGGTATCGGGTAAGATATTAAAAGATCTTACATTAAATATATCTCCTAAAACTTAGGGGATGCCTCCCCTAGGATAGGCATACCTAGGTAAGTAGGTATATATGACTACGAGTTGATTATAATGGGGTGTATCTCCAACATTATCACAATCAACAAACCACAAGCTCATGTATAAACGGTGTAAGGGGTTGCCATACCGCGGCGACTTACCCTTCCGTATGAAACAACCCTTCATGACAACTTGTTTCATTTCGATGCTCTTACTAACTTTGATATGAATACAACAGGATAAGTCCCGAGCAGACTGCGCGACTAGTGACATTAAAATAAGTACTAATATAGTATTTAATTGGCAACTTTAGGTTTATTACAAGTAATTCTAATAAATAATATAATTTTAGTAAAATTTTCAACGGATATAGCACTGAAAAAAAAAACATTCCTTTAGTTTAAGACAAAAACATTTTGCACATCGTGACTCTATACCAGCCTAACTAGATTTTGACTTCTGAAGCTATGAGAACTTTGTTAAGATCATTATCATATGGGTAAGTGCCTAAGCAGTTCTGTCTTTTTAGCTTATAAATTGGTTTACTTACAAGTGCCTACTTAGCAGGTGTATAGCTAATTCAATCCACGATAGCGCGTCCCAGACTGTCAAACTCCATACGAATCGAATGACACATAATATTATGCGAATTTGACAGAGTGTGGCGCGTCTTCGTGGATTGAAAAATCTACAAACAAGATTTATTGACACTTAATAGTTGGATTTGATACACCTCCTGTGATCGATTGCGACTGACTTCGCATTCTGTTTGTAAAGGCAGATAGAACTGCGTCTGTCGCTAAGTTCGTCTGGTTAGGGCGTTATTACGTTGATAACTACCTACTCTAACGCGGTGTTACGTGTAATTTAGACATATTCATAATGTGTATCTATTTTATGAACCTACAGAGAATGATAGTAAAATTATATTGCCAAATGTTTGATGTCGAACTTTATTGCGAAGCATCGCTTAAGGCTTTTGGTCGTTCGTACAGATTTGGCTCTTATTTTATAGCTTTAGTTAGGTATCTACCTATACCTATTAGTTATTAAGTTTTCGTGAATTGAAATGAGACGTATCATGTAGGTTATCTACCATTAATTAAGTAAGAGGCAAATCCTTATTTACACATAGGTAATGTGTAAATAAGGATTGGCCTCATCGATAAGAAACCTCAGTATATATTATGGGCATCCAAACGATTTACGTAAACCTTTTGCGTATAAGCAAACAGTAGAGCCATCTGTCAAAATTCTATAGGTGGCCACTACATCGTGGTCTAACTGTTGGTGGCAAAACAAGCATTTTTGGCAACGATAAACTGGCAAAATTTTTCCGCGCCGTCTGCCCTATCCATATAATATGTCTATAATTTGCCTAAAAGGTCCTCTACATTCACTAGTAGCTCCATACCTATACCTATGACCACAGATTACTACCTATGACTTACAATATAGATAATATCTATTCAATTTCTTTAAGATTCTTAATGGTATGGTCTTCTGGAACGAAATATAAAATAAAGTGTATGGAAATGACTCGTATCCCAACGCTAAGAAGATCACGTGATTTCAGAGTAGACAACTGTCATTTTCATACATTTTTGGAATTTCGTTCCAAAAAGCTTTCCAAAAGCAATACTTATATGAGAAATGGACTCGATAAGTTATAGATTAGCACCTACTTAGGTAGGTACCTTATCTTGCTGAGCATCTAGCATGAAAATCATTTTGGAAAAAATTCAAACACTTAAGTACTTATTAAGTATTTCAGTCCTAACGTAAAAATGATAATCACTTTAACCGTATCCATTTGGTAGATTTTAAAAATACCCTCAACTCGACTTGGGCGGCCATTAGTCGGACTAATCTTCATTTATTTCCCCCTAGCCAATATTTTGTGTGACTCACTTAGCGTGATGTCCGTTTCACTTAGTTTTTTAACGACGCTTTTACGGGTTTTTTCAGGAAAAATAAACAGCTAGGATCTTAGGGTGCTTGTACACTTGACGGGACTATCTATATAATGTCAGTCGTTGACTGAAACTAAATAGTTATATGATTGACTCGTGCAAATCCTTCACGGTAAAAAACTTGGCGGTTGAGTCTGACATTGGTATCAATTCTGTTTGGCGAAATCTGTAAACTAAACTAATTTAAAATAGTGCTATCCTTTTCAAAATGCTTCCCATGGAAAAGGATAGCACCATTTTAAATTAGTTAATATAGGTACATATTTAAGAGATTTTGCACAACCATTACCATTGCTAAGTTTAACCTAAGTATGGGGGGTATAGTCTACCTAACTTAGTACTTAATAACATTAGAGGATTAAAAAATCCTGCAACATAATAAAGGGTTACCTAAAGGCAAAGGGCATAATTAAGTTACATACTAATTAATTTACAATATTAATAATTTAAATTAATTTACACACTAATTAGTTATAATACTTAGATAGGTGCCTACCGTAGTTAGTAGGGCCGTTATATTTAGATAGGTTGCATATGAATCGCGAGTGGATGCCCTTACCTATATCAAAATCATTCCCATTTACACCACTTAAAACAGTTTTTGCATTTAAACGATTTTATTTTCAGCCATTTAGGTACTTAAATGGTAGCATCTACAGTAGGAATGTACCTAGCTACCTCGACATACCTAGATAGTAGATGCTCTTAGATATACTTACTTATGGTGTAGTTTATTCAGTCCTTTCATATTTATTATGTCAAACAACTTAAGAATTAAAATCTTGCAATTCTCACTCCTACTATTCTTTTCATTTAATAGATTTTATTTAACCATTTAAAGTTAAGCAATTAGGTTTTGCAATTTCATGATTAGAATTTACCTCAATTTCGACATATACCTACTTATAACTAGGAACTCACCTAGGTATCAAAACTGATCAGAGGTAGGTATCTACTTATTAAGCAATTAAGTAGTACCTAAGTATTAAGTAATACATAAACATACTTGCAAAAAGAATTGATAAAGAAACCTGCCTATTCACAAAAATGAACGATTTTCAAACGGGATTGCTACAGTCAGCATGAAAAATTGGTAATTGTTCCAAATATCTTCTTACAGTTTGCAGACGAAGCTAGCGTAGGTCCGCTGGGCGGCTCGCAGGTGGCTGACAATAGGGCATTGTGCGGGGGGCGTGGCCCATTGTGCCCCTCGGCCAATCAGGGCGCCGCATTCAACAATAGCGCACCGAATTGGAATGCCGCGTCAACTCTATTGTCGGATTGGTGTTGTTATTTCAAATTTAGAATTGTTTGGCTGCGAATCTGGAGCAGTTCATGGTTTGATGAGTTTTTCAATGAGGCTGTTTTATATGTGTATTATTTTTTTCAAACATCTGCTGCTTTAATGACTTTTGTGATCAATAAAGGCCTTTATTCATCACTTAAGTAGGTACTGAAGGTTACAAGGTAGCAATCAAGTCTTGCACTCCAGAAAAAGTCTATATCTGTAGGTACCTTAATAATCATTAGTAGGTACTGCGGCCCTTTAGCCTAATGGACGTAGAAATAATCTTGCAAGCTCATTAGGGTAGGTACGTAAAGGCTGATAAAATATAAGGATTTACATCAGAAGTCAGAGCAGAAAATAAAGAAAACAGCTTAAAATCCTACAATACCCCGGTATCTACCTATGTTTAAGTCCAAAGATATCAAAACAAGCACACTTTATCAAAATAGGTATACCTAATAAATTCCACACAAAGTGACCATTGGCGGTTAGTTATGATAAACAAGCTACTAGATGCTATATCTCCAAGTTTTCTAACTAAGCTCATTATTCTTAAGGTATCCGCAGGTTATTTATATTCAATATAAAATAGCAAAATGGACTTAAACGATACGTCAAGTGTTCAGTGCTCTCGGTACTATCGCGTGGAAAATGAGTTATATTATTAATATCGAGCGTAAGATTGATTATTGCAGAAAATTATCTAGTTAGGTACCTATTAACAGGTCTAGCTCATTTCCTTTGGTACAGCGATTCGCTGTTTATACCTCGTAAAAGGATAAAGACGTGATAAATTTAATTTTATATTGGCGCCATAGTTACTTATACCTCAAAAATTCTTAATAACGAGTCAGATGCAACTTTGACATTAACAATTGCAAGTTAAATAAAAAAAAATAAGGAGCTACAGTGAACATCCTTTAATCTACAATACGTAGGTAGGTACCTACCAACTACGTAAACAACGTAGGTATAGGTAAGTACGTACATACTTACCAGATTTTTTTGTAATTAATTATTATAATATCCCTTCTAAAGCACTTTTAACAAAATTAGTGCATGCCTTATAATTCCAACTACATAAAAATTCAATTTATAGGTATGTCACGGTAACGCTTTTTTCGTGCGACTGTCCGCAGCGTGCGCTCATTATGAACGCATCTTAGACCGGATGCTGCGAACAGGTGTCGCTTACCGTCCAACACGTTCCGTCAAAACAAAACTTGACTTTACTGCGACGTCCTAAAGTTCAACTTTAACAGTAACATGAACTCGAGTTCATTGGAAAGTGGTCTTTATAATATTGCATTAGGATTGATAAGCCTGGTAATTAGCGAAGTTCGATTTTACGGTTAAATAGATGTATTCTGTTTCCGTAATAAGTGAGTCCGGTTTTAGCTTTTAGTTAATAGTAGATACCTACTAACAAGGTACTTACTTACTTAAACTTAATAAATGGGTATATTTTACTCTTACCTAATTTATTTTTATAATTATAAGGTAGGTATAACTCTAAAATACTTACGCGTTTTAAAAATATAATTTCTGCAATAGGCAGGATCTATATCTGCCTACCTATTGTGTTTCTTAGGTATTATATCCCCCTAATTCTGATTCCCCTTAATCCTAAGTATTTGATGTCCAGACAAAGTGAAATTGATTTGTTGGATTTGAGGAAATCACGAAAAATCATTTAGGAAATCAACGGATAAGTAAAAAAGCTTTTTTTACTTAGGTATACAAGTCTACCTAAGTACCTGGATAAAAAATATTTAAGTATTTTTTTATTACAGACCAGTCTCCAGGAAACTAAAGTACCTACCTACCCAATTGTAATTTTTATTGCAAAATAAAAAATTGTAATTGGGATTTTAAAATAACTATAAAAAAATAATAAAAAAATCCCATTTAAAACATAATATGATAGTTCTATTTCTTTTTTAAAAAGGGAACCGCCTTCAAAAAACCAACCCACTGAAAAGCAAAAAAATATTTTTCTAATAAATCTGCCATCTGGGTATACTTACCTACCTACTTAGTTTTTGAAGTCGGTGCCATTAGCCATACTCAAAATGAATTGCGAATTTTGATTTGGCACTAATGGCACCGACTTCAAAAACTAAGTAGGTAGGTAAGTATACCCAGATGGCAGATTTATTAGAAAAATATTTTTTTGCTTTTCAGTGGGTTGGTTTTTTGAAGGCGGTTCCCTTTTTAAAAAAGAAATAGAACTATCATATTATGTTTTAAATGGGATTTTTTTATTATTTTTTTATTTCATACTTTTTAGTGATAAGTAGGTTTTGGGCTAATTATTACTACCTTATCAATTTATTCTAGTGATAGGTTTTTTAGTGATAATTATACTTACCACTAAAAACATATCATATCAATTATGTAATACTAACTTTGACATACCTACTATTATATTGATTATACTGTATGCCTAATGACGAGGAATGTTGTTCCGCGATAGATCAAATAGATCGGTCCAGCCAAACGCGAGATAATCACGGACAAACCTAAATACCAATATAGGGGTTAAACAGAGAACCTCTTTTTTTGAAGTCGGTCAATTAAAAACATATTTTTTAGTCAACTTGAGAATCACTATTTCTTTTGAAGTCCGTTAAAATCTACACTGTAAACTAATTATACCGATCGCAAGCGATTTTCCGTTGAGGAGTTCCGCTCTCCATCTCCGAAGATATTCATTAGATCTCGACCAAATTGAAATGAATCTACCTGTGATGTATGGTCTACCTAATAAAAAAAGGATCATCGAAATCGGTTTCACCGAACTCGAGATAATCGCGAACAAACTTAAATTTAAATATATCTATCAAAGTAAGAACCTCTCGTTTTTTTAAGTCGGTTAATATACTAAAACCGTCTCCAGAATGTAACAAACACTTTCCTGAAAACCGCATCAAAATCGGTTCAGCCAAACGCGAAATAATCGCGGACAAACATACATACATACATACATACATACAAACATACGGGTTGAATACAGAACCTCCTTTTTTTTTGAAGTCGGTTAAAAATTCATAATAGACTGAGTGTTGAACAAACCGCAGAGCATGAAGAAAATTTATGTTTCTCAGAAAATAGATTTTTTAAGTACCTTGGTAAAAATATTTAAATCACACATGACTAATGTACCTATAATGGAGAAAAAAAAATGATTCCAAACGTATAGTCTTAATCTCCCATTCAATAACACCCACAACCTACTGGGTAAAACTATTTATTATGTAGCTCAAGATTTGCTTTCAAACAAACGGGCACACATTCGCAGTTTAAACCACCCCTTCACCACCCCGGATATAACCCCCCCTCCACTACATAATGCACTATCAGGGGTCTTTCATAAATGGACAATATGTTACATTTTACGGTAACACAAATTAGACTTGCGTTTTAAGACAACTTTATAACAAAACATCAAGGTTTACTTTTGCTTGATTTAAATGAAGCATAAGTTTGGTAGAAAGTTGGTTTTGTAGATATGTGTGCCTCCCTCCATCCCCCATATTACGATATAATCTCCACGACTCCCCCCTACCTCCCAACGTCTTGGAAATGCTTAGTTTCGCTTCTATAGACGTTTTGTTTGTCCCTTATTCTTGGTTTGCGACTTTGGTTTGTAGATAGGTCTTTTATGAACGACGGGGGGTTCTCACAAAGGTCCTTTTGATGTTGTTTCTTTTACAGGTAGGTGTATATTATAAAAGTATATAGTATCTATTTATATTCTCTAAATAAGAAGTGCCTAAAGCAATTTTAGTCTCTGAAAATTTTTACGCGTAGGTGAATTTACTGAAGTACAAAATTTACTTTCAATAAACATATCTGTTTTTAAGTAATAATAATATTATGATGAGTGATCAATTAAAAATTGCCTTAACCTTTTTATCTACGCTCATTGCTTAAAGTTCGAATTATAAAATCGAAATGTGTCAAATAATTACCTACTTTATTCACAGACTTCTATAATTATTAAAAAGTTATTCATAATAACATCGCTCTACTATGGAAATATTTAAAGAAAGTTGTATAATATCCATAACGATACACGGCTCTGGACTCCTGTATTTGTATCTGGGGTTTTGAAGGAATTGATTACAGTACCGCTATCGGCAATACAACGGTTAACGCTTACAATTATTATCTGGGGTAGGTAATATTTTTTATGTAATATTTTTTTAAGTGAATCCACAGACAACATATAGTTGGTAGTCATTGCCGAGAGTATAGATGGGCCATGATTGACCATAGACAACAACACAATGTCTAACGTTCCGCGTAACGTTCCACCTGGGCCTGTGATTATGATTATGATTATGATTACGATTACGATTACGACTACGATTACGATTACGACAACGATTACGATGACGATTATGACGTTATCTCGTAAATCTATCGTCCGTAAACCGACTTTACAGACAACTAATTTTTTTTGTTACTTAGTCAAAACTTTGCGCTGAAAAATGTCTAGTAGTGAAACCTACTAAACAAAATTTCACTCCACCTGGCATCTTAGTAGTTAGTTGCAATGATTTACGACAAAAGTTAGCAAGATTTTATGATTTGGATTTATGATAATAATATGAGCGTAGATAAAGTAGTGTATGAAACTCTACATAATTAGGTACACTGAGAAAAACGGGCTACTTACAATGGGCAAATTTGTAATGATCTGGCAGCCAGATACGTATCTCGTGCTTTTCACACGTAAATTATAAGAGCCATCCTTATAATGGAACGACACCATGTTAGGTAAGTATGCGGCATAATGCTCTGTAAAGACAATGTCAACGAGTTACTTGTAATGAGGCCGTATCCTTAATACGTATAGCGCGTCAAGAAATTACTGTGCCCGCACTGGTAACATTATCGTATCCGGTTTAATGATCCCGCTTATGTATTAACAGAGCAGGCTACGTAATTTATTTAACCCGTAACATGAAATATGTATGCGCTATACGTACGAAGTTATACAGCCGCATTATTTCAGTATCCAGGCTCTTTATAACAGTAAATGGTTGCCAAATCATCGTACTGACTCCGTCTCATTAAATAATGTACCCGGTTACGTACATAATGTACGAGCAGGGTCGGGGATATGCCGAAACATTTTACGGACACTGGATAGTTAATAATGTCTCCGCCTACATAATCATTTACGTATCCTCGGACATTAGACGAAATCGGCTTACTTACAGACTGTGTTCGGTACATAGCATCTTTACGACGTCAGCCGCAACATTAAATTACTGTGGCGCATTCTTAACATTTATAATAGTAACCTGCCAGGCTTGCTTGCCAAATCATCGTACTGACTCCGTCTCATTAAATAATGTACCCGGTTACGTACATACGTACAAGCAGGGTCGGGGATATGCCGATACATTACGTACGCACACTGGCTAATTAATAATGTCTCCGCCTACTTCATCAGCTATACGTATCCTGGGTCATTTTACGTACTTATTGACTATCCTTCCGGACATACCTGGCCACTGTATACATACGTAGGAAGCACCATGCTGCACTCGAACCGCGTCATTATGGTACAAGAGATGCATATGTACATACGTAGAAAGCAAGCAACAGAGCACTGTATATGTTCATATTATTTAACCTACTTTGCACATGCAAATAAAACACTATAAAACAATGATTTTCTTTATATTGTACATTGTTTTGTTCATCTTTAATAGTTTCCGTGATTAAAGCAATTTTTTTACAAAAATTACGGATGCTGACCCGAACAAAATACACACATTGCTCATTATAAAAAAAGTTTTTAACATTAATTCTGACGACGAAACGAACTGACGAAGCAAAGAAAAAAAAAATACAAAAATAAAACAATATAATAAATTTAAAAAAAAAAAGAAAAAATCAATAACCCAACCAGGATTCGAACCCACATACAAATGGTGCATACGATACAAATTTTTCACGGTTAAAAGTAATGTACGATTGGCTCAGTGGTTTGAGTGACTCGGATCTAGTACAACACGGTGTTTCCTACGTATGTAGGTAAGTAGCTCAAGTACCATAATGACTCGGATCTAGTACAGCATGGTGCTTCCTACGTATGTAGATAAGTAGCTCTAGTACCATAATGGGTGAGATCTAGTACAACATGGTGCTTCCTACGTACGTAGATGTGTAGCTCAAGTACCATAATGGGTGAGATCTAGTGCAGCATGGTGCTTCCTATGTATGTAGATAAGTAACTCAAGTACCGTAATGACTCCGATCTAGTACAACATGGTGTTTCCTACGTATGTAGATATGCAGCTCAAGTAGGTACCATAATGACTCGGATCTAGTGTAAGCCGCTGCGGTGCATACGTATAGCTCATAAGTAACTCAAGTACCATAATGACTCCGATCTAGTACAACATGGTGTTTCCTACGTATGTAGATATGCAGCTCAAGTACCCTAATGACTCGGATCTAGTGTAAGCCACATCATCATCATACGTATAGCTCACCATTATTTACTGTGCCCGCTACAGTATCGTTTGTAAGCCGTTGCGGTGCATACGTATAGCTCACCATTATTTACTGTGCTCGCTACAGTATCGTATGTAAGCCGCTGCGGTGCACACGTATAGCTCACCATTATTTACTGTGCCCGCCACAGTATCGTACGTAGGCCGCCGCGAGGCATACGTATAGCTCACCATTATTTACTGTGCCCGCTACAGTATCGTACGTAAGGCGCCGTGGTACACACGTATGGTTCACCGTGTTCTACTGTGCCCGCAACAATAGCATACGGGTGTTGCAGTCGTAGTTTCAGGAGTATTCAGTGCGACTTGCGCACTACGTATACGTAGCCGGATGTCGGGTTACGTACGTACGTACAAAAATCGACCACGAGTAAATACGTAACCCGCTCCATGATGAGCGTCAGTATGCCGACTACGTACGACTGACTACGTACGCGTAATGGAGCGGGTTATACACGTCATTGTGGTCGATTTTTGTCCTTATTTTACGTAGTGCGGCAGAGGAAATTTTTCTCAGTGTATTAAAACACTCGTGTGATACTATTAAAAAACTCGCCTGCGGCTCGTTTTTTAAATTCACACTCGTATTTTAATACCCCCCATTATGTAACCGTTACATAAACTACTATTTTAATTCTTCTAATTTACTTTACGATTTCTCATTATGCAATCAACATTTCCTGAGGATGTCCGTGCGTCGAAGAAAGTGTTGGAAGAGTTGAGTGTTTTGTTTCAAGTGGGTCGTGTTAGTCCATATTATTCCCACATATTAGTCCATCATACAGATTCTTTTCAAGTAGCGGATATCTTAAAGCAAAACGAATTTATCTGTTGGATTTCCTCAAAATAACACCTGCTACCTTTCAGTGTGATGTTGATGCTACTACAGCATCACCCACCTAACCTGAGTAGGTACACAGGATAGTAGGTAATACTAACTTGTATGACGCTCCTTCTCTATATTGTAGACAATACTATTCAAAGATTAAAATATCTTTATTTCACACAGGCCTAACTTACAGGCACTTAATGTAACACCTATGTAAAAAATAAAGATTTTTTAAATTTTAAGGGTTGGGTACGGCCCAACGGGTAAAAACGGGACCCAATAAGTACTTATCTAAGACTTCGCAGTATGTCCGTCCGTTTGTCTGTCACTAAGGCTGCAGTATCTCTTGAATCGGTAACAGGTACACGCTTGAAATATTCACAGAAAATCTAGTTATAATATTCGCTTTAAAACGGACTAGTTAAATTTAAAATAAAATAAAAAAAAACATTTACATAGGCTCCCTACTCCCTAGCAACAAACGTAATTTTTTGCTTGTTTTGAATTGGGCGGGTAGAGGTGTTGTGATTGGAATTGGTCTTGAGTGTACGTCTCAGTGCACGAGCCCGACTCGCACTTGATCAGTTATTTCATTTTCAGTAGATACCTAAGTTCACTTCTATAAATGGATATCTGCTATACCATACAGCTATAGATAGATAGATAGATAAATACTTTATTGCACACCACAGAATAAAATATAACAAAAAGTAGAAATAATGAAAACACAAACTTAGGAGTACAACTTGGCGGCCTTATCGCTACATAGCGATTTCTTCCAGGCAACCAATGGCGTGAAGGAATATTTTAGATTGGATACGAGGTAGGTGGTGCCAGAATAAATAAATATAATACACTACTTACAATAAATTACTTATACTAAATATAACAACGATAAAACTACAACAAAAATATTAAATATACTTGTACATATCTATAATATTCATAATAAATATAGATAATAATATATAAATAATACATAAACAATAAAAATAATCCTCAAAAACAAAAAACAGAGAAGATGTAATAAATCTTTAAATAACATATACATAGGTGACAGTAATTATTCATCAGCACCCAGGCAACTGAGATATAAAGTGATCTTTAACTAGTCTTTTAATCTGTCCTATAGTCCGGGCCTCTCTGATATTAAGTGGTAGGGCATTCCATAGTTTTATAGCCCGAACAGTATAGGACTTATTAAAGAAGGAAGACTTATGGGCAGGCATCAACAAAATAAGTTTCCTCGAAGAACGGAGCAGACCTCCAGATTGCCCTACGAAATTGAATTTTTCTTTCAAGTAAGGTGGTGCAGTGGGATAGTCGCTATAGGGAGCGAGCTACTTAGTTATTTCGACCTGCGCGTGCGCCGTCAGAAATAGCAGCGCCGGCTGTTCATTCATAAGCACCAAGTACCGACCACTATTTGTATTGCACATCGAATGACATACCTACGTCCTACGCTACTCGGTGCTTCAACGAGATATTGACTCTAAAGTCGCTACTTATTTGGCTGAACTATATGATGTTTAGTGAAAATAACGTATCTATACTTAGGTATGCCTCGATACATTTGGAAGACGTAATATTTAGGGTTTCGTACACAAAAGGGTAAAACCATGACCCTATTACTAAGACTCTGCCGTCCGTCTATCCGTCCGTCTGTCTGTTTATTGCCAAGCTGTAGGTATCTCTTGAACCGTAATAGTTAGACATTTGAAAATTTCAAACGATGTTTTTCTGTTGCCCCTATTAGTCACAACTGCCAAGTACAAATAGGTACAAAAAAAGCAGAATAAAATAAATATTAATGGCGGCTCCCATATATAACAAACGTGATTTTTTTACCGTTTTTTTAATAATATCAGCGGGGCTAAACAAGTAACAGTCGTTTAGCGTTGACGACAGCAGATAAAAATGTATGGACAAAACACTGACGACAATGTGACGAATGAAAATGACAATGTGACGAATGAAAACAACTGAAAGCAGAATCTGCTTTATGCTAAAGTTATCTACAAGGTCCGCGAGAACGCCAGGGAACGTTCAATTTTTCGTAGTCGATTTTCAAACACTTTTCCTCTATCGGTCACGTGGTTTTCCTACAGTCACTTGTTTTATCCAAACATTTTTGTCTACTGTCGTTAACGCTAAACGACTGTTAGGTACTTATTGTCTAGCCCCGCAGAACCCTTCGTATGTGAGTCTGACTCGCACTTGGCCGTTTTTATTAGTTACCTATGTAGGTTTACATTTCTTTATGTAGATTACATTTCGATATGATTCAACTCAGCGTCTCTTAATTTATTGTGTCCTTCTGTACTTTGCAAGTTTGTACAGAAGTTTAGAGTCAACACAATAAAATAATAAATAATATAAAAACAAGAATATTTTGAAATGTCTCCTTCGTTATTTGATGTTGGCTATAAACGAATTCTTAGATCGCGAATAAAAATGTTAGAAGAAAGGTGAGTTATCTGACCCCTCTACATAAACTACTAAAGGAATTACGGAAACCATTTGATAATAGCTTTATTTTAGAAACCTCATTACGTTTGATAAATTATCGTGAATAACAATTTATAAAAACACGCAATAAAACAATTTTATTATTGTATAAATCTCAAGGGAGTTTTTTAAATGGTTTCTTTTAAGAGATGTTTAGAGATGGAATGCATATTTCTTCAAATCGTTCTGTTAAACGTTCCTTAATTTATGGCGTTGTTTACCCATACGTTGTTATTGTTAGATAGGTTATAGGTACGCATACATACAGATAGGCTTTAGGTACACGTACATACAAATATAACACAGGAATCTGTTAACTATGTTGCTCTGATTTTATTCAATAATGCATAGCTCATATTAGAAATTAAGACACTGACATTTTTCACACATAAATTAGCTTTAGGTTAACTTTGAATCTATTACCTAATATTTTAGATACTAAATTAGCGTTGTCTAGATAGATAGGCCATTTAGAGCACGAAATTCGGTCGTTAGGTGCATCTACTAACGACATAATTGGTCGTAAATTATTGTAATTCGTTTTCTGCGCAAATCACAGATCACTATAATATAATAGGTAGATAGGTAAACCTATATTTCACACCTACATATTTACTAATGATTAGTTGGTTTGGTTGTTTTACCACAGCATGTTAATTTTGGTTTTCTGCGCTCCTTCTCCATACAAACGGTCCGTATTCATAACGTGGAAGAGGATCCCTAGATTAAAGACTAGTAGGGCGCGTGGGTGCGCGGGCCACATGTGGCCCGCGTGCAGTCTTCCCGCCCATAAAACTATCGCCGTCATCTCCATCGCCAAATGGAATCCGTTTGACAGTGGGCTGAAAAAATTACCTAGGAGCACGGTCATGGTTTTAAAAATAGTTTGATAGGATTGTTTGAACAAAAAAATACGCTGAACCTCATCGGATGAGGTTCAGCGTATTTTTGTTCGAGCAGCCCTTAACTATCTTTAAAACCACGACTGTGCTCCTCAATCATCATCCAAATCCTAGATCATCATCTTTTCTCATATTTTTCTCTGGCGGTTCTCCGTAGAACTGCGTCAATGACTTGCATAGTTCCCTACTTATTGTGGCATGTACATTTTCCATCGAAAAATAAATTCTGTCACTTTGAATTTTTTTCCATTCATCCCGTAAACCTTGAGATCCTGATCACCTCTTGCTAAGAAACCACTCTCTTATCTTTTATACTTTCCGAGATAGAACAACACGAAATTTGTATGGCGGCCATCTTGAATCCGCCACTTTGGATTTTTTTTTCAGCTCACTGCCAATTGCATGAGGTTCCAAGTATTTTTTGTTTGAGCAGTCCCCACCTCACTATAATACCTTGCCCGTGCTCCTCGACAGTCTTCAAAACCCTCAATCATCATCTCATTCAATATTTTTCTCTGAGAGTCCTCCAAAAAACCGCATCAAAGTACTATATGTTTCACAACTTATCAATAGTCTCTTCAACATTCCCCATAGGTACATTTTCTATGAAAAAAATAATTCCGCCATTTTGATTTTTTTTTCTATCCATCGAATATACTTTCTAGTCCTGATCACTTCTTGTCGAGAAACCACTCTTCCGTCTTTTATACTTTCCGAGATATCGACGAAATTCGAACGGCGGCCATTTTGAATCCGCCATTTTGAATTTTTTTTCAGCTCACTGCCAATTGGATGACGTTTCAAATGACATTTGTTCGAGCACCCCCCACCTATCTTGAATACCCTACCCGTGCTCTTCACCCGTCTTCGAAATCCTCAATCATCACCTCTCTCCATATTTTTGTTCTTAATGAATTTTTCCCGTCTATATGACAGTATACGTCAAAAAAAAATTTTTCATACAAAATTGTTCAGGAGAGGTGATCAATGAGTCAGTCAGTCAGTGGCCAATCAGCACGATATACTACTCTGTGTAAAAAGTATCGGGAATATGTCAATAAAAAGACCCGTGTAAAAGAGGTCGTTCTAATTTTTTTACTGCATGTTAGCAGGTAGCAGGTAGCATTGTACTGATTTAGCGCGCAAAGTTTGAGCGGGATCTGTCATTTAATTTGTTTTAAACTACACTTTTTGTTGGTCATAGTTTTGAGTTCTCGGCGATTTTTACAATGGAAAATATTGTTGAACAAAGAGTGTGCCTTAAATTTTGTGTTTCGAATGATATTTCATGTGGCGAATCACTAAAAATGTTGCGAAATACCTACGGCGAATCGTGTATATCGAAAACAAGGACTTATGAATGGTATAAAGCTTTTAAAGAAGGCCGAGAATTAGTAGTAGACTTGCCTCGTTCTGGTAGACCTTCAACCGCTACGACCAAAGAAAACATCGACAGAATCAAGAAGCTAGAGCTCGAAAATCGACGTATGAGTCTGAGAGAGTTGGCTAGTGAGGTGAACATATCTTTTAAGTCCGTCCACAACATTCTCATTGACATTTTAGGCATGAAACGCGTCGCCGCTCGACTAGTTCCAAAAGAGCTCAATTTTGTTCAAAAAGCGCAGCGAAAGCATGTCGCTGAAGACATGGTTTCCCGAGCTTCTACGGATCCGACCTTTATGAAATGTATAATAACTGGCGACGAGACATGGGTTTATGACTACGACATGCAAACAAGCCAACAGTCTTCAGAATGTCGTCTCGAAAACGAGCCGAAACCCAAAAAACCGCGGCAAAGTCGCTCTAAAATCAAGGCGATGCTGACAGTTTTTTTGACTACCGTGGTGTGGTTCACTCCGAATTCCTTCCAGAGGGAGAAACAGTGAATAAAGAATATTATTTAGACGTCATGAAGCGTTTGCGTGAGAGTATCCGCCGAAAACGTCCAGATTTGTGGCAACACAACTCATGGATGCTGCACCATGATAATGCACCATCACACACAGCCATTATAGTGAAAGAGTTTTTAGCGAAAAATTCAACAAAAGTTCTCGACCAAGCACCGTATTCACCTGATATGGCTCCGTCTGACTTTTTTTTATTTCCCAAGTTAAAATTACCACTTCGAGGAAAACGTTTTGAGTCGATAGAAGCCATAAAAGAAAATTCGCTGAATGAGCTAAAGGCCATAGCGCAAATAGCCTATGAAAAATGTATGGAAGACTGGGTGAAGCGTTGGAGATGTTGTATTGCAAGCGATGGGGCCTACTTTCAAGGCGATAAAATAAATTTAGATGAATAATTTGTATTTTTTGTTTTATTGACAAATTCCCGATATTTAGTACACTGAATGTATATAGTAATGTAATCGTTTCCGGTATTTTAAATATAATAAGGTAATAGGTACCTATAAACTTAGATATTTACCTAATTATCTACGTAAATACTTACCTAAGTACTTAGTAGGTTTTTTACCTACCCACAAAAGTCGGAAGGTACGTAAGCACTTGATTGGAATTTAACCTGAGTGAAGTGATGAACTGACGATGCACCTGAAGATATTATCAAACTAATTTGAAAGGGGTAAGCAGCCCCCTAACAGTTGCTAGACGGCATCGCACCGGAACACTAAATAGCTTCGCGGTCTTAGCCGATAGGATGGTAGCTAGCCGCGGCCGAAGCTGCCCAAATCAATCACGAAGTGCTTAGCTGTAGCATGACGACGATAGGTAGGTACCTATCTATGTCACAATACTTATATAAGTACCTATAGGTACATAGACCGTACTTATTACCAGAATACTGAGGTAAATTTTAACACTGAAAACACTGGTGGTAAAAGGTAATAGATATAATTGGTACAAGTTTACAGTAAGTATTGGCAGTTTTCTGGATACCTTTTCTAATTTCAACTATTGAGGTGTATCCTCGGTAGTATAGTGGTCAGTATCCCCGCCTGTCACGCGGGAGACCGGGGTTCGATTCCCCGCCGGGGAGAATTTTTGGTTTTCACGAATGCATTGTCATTATGATTTATTTTTTACTAGCGAGCCGCCCCGGCTTCGCACGGGTGCAATGCTGATACTAAATAAAATAAATAATTAAAAAAATCAAAAAACCCGACTGCAAAAATGTCAACTGAAATGCAATAACTTAAAAGACTGAAACAAGGCGGACAACGAAAACAAAATTATAATAAACTTAAAACGATGCAATTTTTACTTCATTTTAACAAACAACATCATGAGCTGATAGCTTTAGTTAAATTTTCGCATTCAATTTAAAAATAAAGAAGGCGGGACCTATTTTTGCAAATTATAAAGAAAATTAATAGGTCCCGCCTGCTTTATTTTTAAATTGAATGCGAAAATTTAACTAAAGCTATCAGCTCATGATGTTGTTTGTTAAAATGAAGTAAAAATTGCATCGTTTTAAGTTTATTATAATTTTGTTTTCGTTGTCCGCCTTGTTTCAGTCTTTTAAGTTATTGCATTTCAGTTGACATTTTTGCAGTCGGGTTTTTTGATTTTTTTAATTATTTATTTTATTTCAGGCTTTTTAGTTGCCACACTTTACGAGCGAAACCTAAGCACTTTTATCTACACAATGTGAAAGACGTAAAGTGGGTATATTTGGTTATATATTATATTATGTCGGTTCAAGTCAGTCAGTCACTTGGAAGAAGTAAAAGTTGTAAACAGTGTCGTCAAACGCAAACCTGGATTTTATCCCGGAAATATATAAGCTGTAACATTTCATAGGTGTAGTTTGTGTACGTTTAGGGCTCAGGCGTATCTAACTCACGTCGCTTTAAGCGGATCATTCGGGAAAAACTGAGATTACAAATAGAAATAGAAAAAAAGCTTTATTTCACATAGGCCTAACTTACAGGCACTTATGAAAGGTCATTTATATTATTTAATGATATCTAGACAGTGTCTACTCCGCGCCGTTCAAAAATAAAATGCTAAAGATTAGAAAGCACATCCGGGTCGTCCACGCGGACCCTTGCGGGTCCCGGGGTAACTGTTCGGGGCGATGGCCCCCCTCAGTGGTCTCGGCGCCGCCTGCAACTACAGGCGGGGCACTAGGTGTGACCATTGCTGGTCCGTGGAGTCAATCCGGTGACTCCGCCGCGCTGCGATACGAGCCCGCGTGGATTCGCGAGCGATTAGCGAGCGCAGCGGAGTGAGAGTAAGTTCAGTGGTGCTTGCAACCCGCCGCTCAGCGAGGTCGTGCCCGTTAATGATGTTCCGGAGGGCCAGCGGCGAGGAAGCGGTGTAGGTAGGTCTATGCCGACGTCAGGTCACGTGGCAAACCCCTAATATCCGGCGGCCGCCGATGGTATGGCGCGATGTCCCGCAGGTGCTGGGACCGCGCTCCGTCGGCGCGCGCGAACATTGAGGTGCTCAGGCGGCGAACGTGGTCGTCGAGTCTCTCCATGCGCAGGTCCCTGACAGACACAGCTTCGCACGGAGAGGCAGGTAGGATGCCAGCACGGGGCGTAGGAGGCCTCGCATGGCGCGCGACTGCGCAACCACGTTCTTCACGTGGGGTCGCATCGAGAGCTTCCTGTCGATGGTCACGCCGAGGTATTTAGCCGTCGGCGTCCATTCGACAGGTTCTCCCAAGAGCGACACCCGGGGCGGCAGGGTGATTAGAAAGCCTAC
Source organism: Coenonympha arcania (assembly GCA_036785405.1). Taxonomy (NCBI): domain Eukaryota; kingdom Metazoa; phylum Arthropoda; class Insecta; order Lepidoptera; family Nymphalidae; genus Coenonympha; species Coenonympha arcania. The sequence continues at coordinate 6,296,206 of JAWDAA010000030.1, read as the reverse complement.
CTTGTTAGGGTCATTAGATTAAATCTGATCGACAAAGTGGAGCGCGTCTTAGAGTACACACAGCGCCATCTAGGGCGAGTAGCGAAAGTACAAATGTTAAAATAATTGTTTAATGATTATATTAAATTATGTTTTCGATTTATGCTATGATATACCAAGTAAAAATTCACAATATAAAGTACGACACACACTTGGTCAATACAAGAATAACGCTATCAAAAACTACAAATGTTACCATTTTGAACGCATTGATCGACTGTTTATAATTCCAAATTAATTCAAAACATATGACTTATATATATTTTTGTAATCTCCTTGTAATTCCCTTCATTTTGATACCCTAATCGATAGGTTTGGTTAAAATTATTTTAAAAATGACTGACAATTTTCGGCCCAAAATCCGCCATTTTGTTTTTTATTTTCAAAAACCTATCTAAGAACACTTGGGTTAATGAGACGAATCTAACGATACCATTAACGTCAAAATCCATGTAGCCGTTTGGAAGATACGTGGTCATAAAGAAATTTACATACATACAAGATACGCGCGAAAAACATAACCCTTCTTGCAGTCGGGTAATTAAATACACTACAGAAAAACTATGAACGTTGTATATAAAAACATAGCGGCCCGCTCCGACTTTGCACGGGCATAAAATATATATGCCTATGTCACTCAATGAAAACATGATTAAAATCGATCCAGTATTTTTGATTCATTCATTACTGCCCTTGGCCTGCACGCATTAAATTTGGAGTAAAACAATTCCTCTTTCCCTATACTTACTATGAAGATTTCCTGCTATCTTTGGAATATCTAAATTCATACAATTTTTATTACATTACACATTTTTACTTATTTACTTTTTACATTTTTACATAGGTATTTATTTTATTTTTACAACAATTAATATATTAGTATAACTATTAGTATTAGCCATAATTAGTATTAGCCATATGTACATTAGTATAACTTTTGTGTATTTATCAATGTTTTCTTATGTTTTATTGGTGTACAATAAAGAATTTTCTATCTATCTATCTATCTATATTACAGGATGTCTTTATACACAACGTTCACAGCTTTCTTGTCATTAGACAATACAAACATGTTTTCTCTTGAGGTTACTCTTGAAAGAGCGACATACAGTTGGCCATGTGAAAAACAGTCAACGCTCAAATCTAAGCCTGCAACGTCCGTCCGACCGGTACCGCCCGCCGCAAACGCAAATTTTAAATTTGTAATATCTCCGAAAATATTTGTTTAATTTACATGCTGTAAGGAACCATATTGATCTTTATTAATTGCACACTGTATTTAAGGTACTTAATTCGATAAGGATTAATGCCGTATTGCTTAAAATAGCTTCGTAAATAAGCCATTTTTTCACGTAAAAAGTAAACAATAAAAATGGTTAATGTGGGTTATCCCTAAAATATAAACATATACCATCGCGGACTTTTTTGTAGACCTTTTTATGGTGTACAATACTGTAGTACATTAATTTGATCTAACTCGTAGGGTTTGGGCAGCGTTTTTGCTAAATTGCTAAATAAGCCCAAAAAAATAGGTTAATTTACGACATCACGTTAGAAACCTCTAAAATTAGCAATGTTGCCTTAGTATATGATGCACGTATTATACATATAAACCTTCCTCTTGAATCATTCTATCTATTGGAAAAAACCGCTTCAAAATCCGTTGCGTAGTTTTAAAGATTTAAGCGCACATAGGGATATAGGGACAGAAAAGGCGACTTTGTTTTATACTATGTAGTGATGTTAATTTTCCACAAATCATTATCTTAGGGCCGATTTCTCAATCGCTAGATAATAGTTAACAAAGGAATAAATATTATGACGTTTTGACAGATTTTGTATGGAATTTGTTTCAAATTTATTCCTCAGACAGTTTTTCTGGCGATTGAAAAATCGTCCCTAAATAATAATGTATTTTATCAGCCCTATAGTAAGTTAATGCAATAATGCATTTTCGGTTATCAAAAATGACCTTTGCTGAAAGCCGCCATTTGGGTCAACTTAATCGCCACAAGCTGTGCCTAAAGTACTTTGAAAGATAAATGACCCAAGCAAGTCAAATAACATCCACGTGAAACAAATGTACGTAAAGCATAACAAAACCTGCTGTCAGTCTGTCCGTACGTAACACCCTGTGTAAACTTCGAGCGAGTCAATCCCTCCATATTAATGTGTTCAAACTTCATTATAATTAATTAATAGTCCTCAACCGCACTGGACGTGGCTCCTGACATTGGCATCCATTTTAAGTCCGACTCGAACAAAGTCAATTGTTTTGGCTAAATCTGACTCCGAAATAAGGCAAAAAGTGTTAAAGCTCAGCTGCACAGAAAGCTAAGCGATTTGCGTGCGCTTTTATTAAAATATGCGCCTCAAGTGAAAATAACACTTCGTGAATTTTGTAATATAAAAACTACGTACATTACAACTCCTATAACATTTTTAAATATGCACCTGTGTATAAATCTATTTCATATCCTTTAAATTTATCATACGACTTCGAAAAATAAATATTTCGTTGATATTTTCAATTACCTACGGGATTTAATAAACAAAAAAATATAATATCTGTATACTGAAACTAAAAAAGTATTACTCCCCGGCGGGGAATCGAACCCCGGTCTCCCGCGTGACAGGCGGGGATACTTACCACTATACTACCGAGGACTACATACTACAACTTGAAAAATGTAAACTTATTTTTATAGGTAAGACTGCAAAGTGCCGACCACTGTACTAGAATTTGGTCTAGACTAGGAGATTATGTTTTATCTAGCATATCTTATATACTAGGTGTTGCACACGGCTTCACCCGCATGAATTTCAGTTTCTTCACATTATAAAAGACAGGCATGTGGTATCGGGGACTTTTTTTAGAACTTTTTTGCTAATTTTAACCATTTTTGCGATGGAGGATCTCCGAAAGGAACAATTTCTCCAGTTTTTGCAACATTTTTCATTAATACTCCGCTCCTATTGGTCATAGCGTAATTTTACATAGCATTATAGCCTTTCTCAATAAATCGACTATCTAGCACAATAATATAACTAAATAGCAAATAATTTCTCTATTCAGACCACTTTTTCCTGAGATTAGCACGTTCAAGCAAACAAATTCTTCACCTTTATAGTATTAAGTATGATGTCAGAGTAGTGCAGATGAGCGGCACTTTAAAACTATTATTAGGTCCTAACTCCCATCACTAAAAATCGCATAGCTAACAATATCTTCTGCTTTAGCAGTGTAGTATGATCGTAACGAGATCTGAAACAGGGTTAAGTTCAAGGCAAGACATGTGACACTCCCAGTTTTATTCCTGTTTCGTTTCATCCCTTTGTCACGGTTTTGAAATATTATAGCTACTGTCTTGTATTAGAGCTTTGGAGAGTAAGTACAACTTTATAATGTAGACATAGGTACACACAGCTGAGGCAACACAAAGAGTGATTATTTTGAAACTAAGATTGCTGTTTGAAAACCTTGAAATTTTCGGTCTTTTCCAATTTTTGACGTGACAACGTCTTAATTCGATAGAGCCGGTTGCACGCACAAAAAAACATGACTCATTTACGGTTACCGTGCCGTTACCTCGCTCTGAGGCGTTCCATGTAAGGCTTGAAGTGCAAGCTAGAGTTGTCACGTTCAACTATCGTCAGTAAACCGACTTTACAGACAACCAATTTTCAACCAAATTTCAGGGTTCTGTACCTACCTTAAAAGGATAAAAACGGAAATCTTAACTTGACGAAACTTTCTTGTCCGTCTGTCTGTCTGTCACGATCCTTTATTTTAGTAGGTAACTGTTAAAGCTATCGAATTGAAGTTTGGAATAATTATAGTTTATAGTGGCCAAACGTCATTGCAACCATAAAAATATTAAAATAGTTTTTGGTTTTAATTTAAAAAAGGGGGAAAACAAGGCCTTCGAAATTTCTTAAAAATAATGAGATATTTTTTTAAAGAAATTATTGAGTGAGGTAGGTACCTATCATAATTATGAAAGGGCGTTAATTGTTCTTATATTTTTGTAAAACAGATTTTTATTTAATTTTAAGCTTGATGGTTTTTGATTTATTGGACAATCTGTCGAAAATAATACCGTTCCCTTATATTATGTCCAAAATTTACTTTTTTTTTAAGATAAGCAAAGTGATTCATATGGTTTTACTTTTTCTGTAGTAGTACGGAACCCTCGGTGCAAGAATCCGATTCGCACTTAAAAATTAAAAAAAATGCATCTTATGGAAAATGTTATCTGTAACTGTAAAAATGTGCATGGACTTTATCATATACGTACTTATATGAAAATAAAAAAAATTCTAAATTGGTCCACGCATCTTCGAGTACCTAATCGGGGAACATATTACACAAAAAAAAGATTCCCATGAATTAAGAACCTCCTCCTTTTTCGAAGTCGGTTAAAAAATCCTCAAAATCAAGCACTCGAATGCACTTAAGCATAAAATAGATACGAATACTTCAGCGCCAGTTCCTAGAAGC